>JASAUF010000355.1:3136250-4462500 GCA_030180095.1 Magnolia changhungtana | reverse complement strand
TGATCATACATTTGAATGATGTGTGGGGCCCACTAGCCGAAGAAATTTAGACAGCGTCGGACGCTGTATTTTTTAAAAAAAAACTTGCAGGTCCGCGCTTCGTGTTGACCGGCTCCGAATCCGGTGCGGCTCGTGTGTGCGTGCATTGAGTGCACGCACACCTGTCATGTGGGCTCCACTGTGATGTGTATCATAAATCCAATTCGACCATCTATTTTGTCACTACATTTAATGCGTTGAATCCGAAGTTGAAGCATATCCAGATATTAGGCGGCCCGCAATTCAATGATTTCTGAGCTGATCTATCTGTTGGCCCACTTCCACCAGGATCCAATAGGCGAAATTTGACGTGTACAGTTACTTTATGGCGTTCAGGCCATGTATGTAGTTTCAAGCCGAACGGATGGTGGAAATCCCGTGATTTTGCATTCGGCTGACTTTCAAGCCACTTAAGCTTCAGTTTCTCGATTTTTCGGATCTCGGCTGTGTAAAATCGTCGATCGTGGTCCCCTGGGGTCCTTCTCCTGCTTTGATGAATTCTGAGCATTAAATCCCGATTTTTAGCACCCTGTTTCGGTCAGCACTTGTAAATACACCCTGTATTAAAAATACGATTAAATCTGACCATTAAGCAGTATCATGTTCGTTAATCCATGTAATCAATGGGGTCTAATATGTAATATTTGACCCTCAACACTAACCGCAATAAGGGAGACACCTAACCAAACTCGATTAGGTTTTCTTATCCCACACACTTCCACATAGGTTTCATTAGAATCTAACCATAGTTAGTTTGAAATTTAACCAAACTCAATTAGGTTGAACAGATCTGCTTATCCCACAAGCACTTCTACACATGACCACGCATCCTAACTTGGACCATTTGTGAGACATCCAAGCTATGCATATTGTCAGAGATCCAAGCTGTGCATCATAGGGTTCCACATTTAGATAACATTTCCAAAAAGGCCTGCAAACTCATCGTTAGACAATAAATGCGCAAAATCAGACGGTTTAGAAAAATTCTAATGGGTGATTCTCAGCATGTGTATGGACTCGAGAAGTATGATTGCCATCAACTGATTGGTTGCGATTAGCCAATAATGTTCACTTTTTGACACATGCTTATATGTGTTGGAATATTAAGTGAGTAAGGTCATTTTTGTAAATATGATATTAGTAGGGCTTATTTGAAAATATCATATAAAGTGGGCCGTTATGATGTAATAAAGGAAAAAAACCTACATATATATTTAATAAGATAATCGAGATATCCCACATTCTCTCTCTCTTTCTTCAAACCCTCTCTCACGTTTTTCTCCCATCTCTCTCGCATTCCTCCTTTTTGGTTCTTTCATTCTTCATGGTATCAAAGCCTTGATCGATCCAACCTCCGTGTAAGACCAACATACATCAGATCCTCCTCGTCTCTCACATTTTTCTCCCATCTCTCTCACATATATCCTCTAGATTACTGGCTACTCCATTTGTCAAATCTACAGAACAACTAGCAAACATGTTAACAAAGGCTCTCAGCTCTCCCATGTTACAAGAAATCTCTAACAAGTTGGGTATGATGGACATTCATGCACCAACTTGAGGAGTGTTGGAATATTAAGTTAGTAGAGTCATTCCTATAAATATGATATTAGCGGACAGGCTTATTTGCAAATATTGTATGAAGTGGGCTGTTATGATGTAACAAAGGAAAAAAACCCTACATATATTGAATAAGATAATAGAGAGATCCCATGTTCTCTCTCTCTTTCTCCGAACCCTCTCTCTCACATTTTTCTCCCATCTCTCTCACATTCCTCCTCTTTGGTTCTTTCATTCTTCAACATGTTCCTTGGCTGAGAGTTTGAATGTGAAGCCCATAGTTCTTTGATCGAGACAATTGATGAATGGGTTGCCCCAAAAATATCCCAAAATGGAAGTCTCTCTTAATCTCAACTCTTACCCTTAGATCATTGGATACTACTCACAAGTAAACATACATCTAGATTGGAGATGCAAACACACATGAGAATTCCATACATACATCATCGAGTTTGGACTAGGTTTGGGTATGGGTATACCCATGCCCAACTTATTTATTAATCAAGCTCATAAAGAAAACACCCATTTGGATCTTCTTATCCTGCACGGACTTCCACACATGGCCACGCATCCTAACTTGGACCATTTGTGAGACATCCAAGCCGTGCATCACAGGGTTGAGTGGATCTGCTTATCCCACACACACTTCCACACATGGCCACGCAAATCCCACAACAGAAAATTGTACACTATTAGTAAAGAATACAAAACAATTATATTCAAGAATAACATTAGCCTTTGCTATTGTCAGAGATCCAAGTCGTGCATCATAGCATTCCACAATTACGACTTAAACAATTGGTTGAGTGGATTTGCTGCTTATCCCACACGCACTTCCACACATGGCTATGCAAATCCCATGACATAAAATAGTGGACTAGAAGTAAAGAATATAAAACAGTCATATCCAAGAATAACATTAGCCTTTACTACTACCACCTTGAATTTTCATTTCGCAGGTTATGTTTCATCGGTACAATCCAAATGCATTGGATACACAACATTCAAAAGTTCAGCCACACATAATAACATGAATCAAAAGGATAAGAAATAAGTACAACCAAAGTACATCTAATTATGAGAACATCAATACCAAGCAAGAAAAGGCATTATTACAACTTACACTATTGGAGTTAATGTAGGATTACTGAAACAGCTAATGCAATACCTAACTAAATCACCCATCAATTTTGATATATTGATAAGATTCCTCAGTCTCAAAAAGGAACCAGGACTTGAGATACCATTTTAGCGGACAGATGACAGAGGATATAAACACCATGGAGCGTTATAACGATAGTCTAGGGACATTCTTAAGAAGAGATCAGGGCTCATGGCATCATAGTTACCAAAATGAGTCATGTTGTTTTGGATTCAAATAAAGAAGCAGACGTTCTTGTGAAGATGGTGGTGATAGATTAGTAGTTGGGAATTGAACTCCCCTTTTGTTGTTCGTCTTGTATTCTCTTATCTCAAAATTTTCTTTCCTTTCTTCAATAAAGTTTTTATTGATGCGAATAATAAAGTTTCTACATAGGAAACAGTGGTGATTGACCGTTAATGGGCCACAAAAGTTTTAAATCAGGCTGATATTTATTTTCCCCTTCATCTAGGCTTATGTGACCTTACCAACAGATTGGATGGTAAATAAACACCACAGAAACATTAAGGTGCGCCCTGAGAAGTTTTTAATGGTAGGACATTCAGTCACACCTAAGATTTGAATTATTTTTTATAATTAAAAAAAATTGTTGATAATGTCCTAAAATGATTTTTTTTTTTTTTTTAAGATGGAGAATGTGGATATATAAAACACATATATTAAAGTGGGCCCCATGGTAAGGGTGAGGACGTGATCATGTGACCGTGGGGGCATATTAGGCATAAGCATAAAATTAAACAGATTCAAATTTCAGCACCACACCACGGGAACCATGGTGATTGAATGTACGCCATTAAAATAATTTCTTATAAGTTATACCTTTTGATCAGGCATATATTTGTGTTTTCCCATCATCCAGTTCAACAGAAGGTTGAATTACAAACAAAAATCAGGGTGAGCCTTGAGAACTTTTTAATGGTGGGTATTTAATCACTATTATTTCTTGTGGTGTGGTCCACTAAAGACCTGGTTTACAGAGCCACTATGCATCGGCTATGGAAGATCTATTTGGAATCCATTTGAGGATTTTATTGCTGTTCAGACCCACCATCCATGGACCTATTCAGGGGCAGATCTTGACCGCCCATTCATGGACATCCAGTTCTAGATCAGGGCCACTGGGTGCGATTCCACATTTAAATTCCATCTAGGGATGATGGAGGCATCGATTGCCATTGTTGCCAGCCCATGATTAATGAAAGAGTTTATTACAGTTCGTAAAGGGGAAGGGAGAAGACCCTACTGCTGCCAGCAACCTTGACTAACAGCTACGCCATTGGTTTTTCGAGTGGTTGCCGGATTCCAGAAAATCGACATGGGGCCGTGAGGTTGACTTGCCCCCTATGTCTTCCTCACTTTTCGGCATCCAGCAGGGTTAGTGAGAATTGCCATTGTCGCGGCTGTAACAGTTCCCCAAAATCCATACAGAGCAACAAAAAAAAAAAAAGAGGAAGGGAGAAGATTTTTCGAAACCCTCACATAGTCACATCCCGATTAGCAGCAATGGACGCCCTTTTTAAAAAAGAATATCAGATTCATTCAACGCCAGATCTCTCTGATGAGGTCATCGCGCGGCCGTCCATCTTCTTAAGAACTGTGTGGCTGCTGAACTCTCTTCATCGGCTGGGGATTCGATAGAGAGTCGGATGATGTCGTCACATCCGTAGGATTCCAGGTCTTGGAGGTTAGATGGGGAGATGAATGGTGGGCCATTGATTGATTGAGAGAGGTCTGAAATCATAGAAAAATGAGAGAGAGTCGCTCCTTTATCAGGACGACGGAGTCGGATGCAATATGTTTAAATGGGAAAAGGAAAGTGATTTTTTGTGAATCCTACCGTTATAAGCTTATTTCTTATAAGTGGGATCGATCACGTTGTCTCCCTTCATGACACGTGGAGTAAGAATAGAGATACTACCGGACGCGGAGTTCCTGCAGTGGGAAATTAGGTGGGGCCCACTGTGATGTTTGTGACAAATCCTCCCCGTCCATCCATTTTGTGAGTTCATTTTAGGACATGTTATCAACAATTAACAGTATCCAAAGCTCAAGTGAGCCAAAAATGTGATAATTAAATGTCCACTGTTGAAATATTTGTGGGGCCACAGAAATTTTGATTCATGCTAATATTTTTGTTTTCAGTTCATCCCAATAGGAATGACTTTATTAACGGTATGGATGGCATCTAAACATCACCGTTGAACCCAGAAAGGTTTCAACGGTAGGAATTTTCCTAACCACATTTTCCTTTAGTACTGCTCACTCAAGCTTTGGATACGGTTCAGTTTTGACAACATGTCCAAAAATTAACTCACAAAATGGATGGACGGGGAGGATTTCTCACAAACATCACAGTGGCCCCACCTAAGTTCCCAGCGCAGGAACTTCCTGCGAAAGCCTTTAGCAGGAAGTTCCTGCGCAAAGATGATGGGTGGGGCCTACCACATTGTTTGTAGGAAATATACTCCGTTCATCTGTTTGGAGAGCTCATTTTAAGACAAGTGACGAAAAATGAGATAGATCGAAAACTCAAGTGGGCCACATCAGAGGAAATAGTGAGGATTCAGTGAGAACCGTTGAAACATTTTTATGACCATAAAAGTTTTTTTTTCGGGTTAATTTTTTGTATTTTCATTTCATCCATGTGGTAATGACCTTATAAACGGTTTGGATGGTATATAAACATCAAGGTGGATCTCAGGAAAGTTTCAACGGTATGTATTTCTTTTCCCAAATTTTCCTCTAGTGTGGCCCAATTAAGTTTTGGATCTACCTCATTTTTGGTGGCTTGTCCTAAAATGGGCTCTCCAAACGGATGAACGGAGTATATTTCCTACAAACATGGTGGTAGGCCCCACCCATCATCTTTGCACAGGAACTTCCTGCTAAAGGCTTTCGCAGGAAATCCGCGTTCGATATTACCGATATAAGCCTCTTTTTAAGGACGTGGATTGGCTACTCCCCCTGACACCAGCCAATGGCTGGTGGTCGGTGCTTCGTGGGACCCACCATGATGTATTTGTTTCATCCATGTCGTCCATCTATTTTTACGGATCATTTTAAGATATGAGACCAAAAATGAGGTATATCCCAATCTTAAGTGGACCACATTACATGAAATAGTGTTGAATGAGCGTCGATCGTTAAAAAACATTTTGTGGCCATAAAAGTTTCGGATCAAGATGATTTTTGTTTTTTCCCTTCATCTGGGCCTATATGACCTAATCAAAATATTAGATGTCAAATAAACAGTACAGTGAGCCTTAGGAGGATTTTAATGATGGATATCCAACCACTATTTTTTCATGTGGTGTGGTCCACCTGAGATTTATATACCTCTCATTTTTGAGATCAAGCCATAAAATGATCTGTAAAAATGGATGAACGGAATGGATGAAACACATATATCATGGTGGGGCCCACAAAACACCGACCACCAGCCCCGGGGCTGGTGTCAGGGGGAGTAGCCAATCTGTTTCCCTTTCTTAACTATAAAGTAAGAATAGGTGGGCCACCGTGATTTTTGTGAGGGTGCGGATTAGATACAAACGAGATCAGTGGCCAAATCGCTACTGAAGTGACGTCACCAAGCTCTGTGAACCCAACCATGATGCATGTGTTGTATCCATACCGTCCAACCATTTGTAAAGATCGTTTTATGGCGTGAGAAAAAGAAGGAGATAGATCTAAAGTTCAAGTGGACCCACCACAGAAAACTGTAGGGTCAGTCACACCCACCATTGAAACATTTATAGGGCCCACCATGATGTATTTTTTAGATCCAACCTATTCATAAGTTAACATAGAGACAGATGAAGTGAAAACAAAAATATAAGTTTGATCCGAAACTTTTGTAGCCCGTAAGAAGTTTTGAACGTGGATGTCACTGTCCCCACTGTTTTCTATGGTGGGGTCCACTTGAACTTTGATCTATCTCATTATTTTTCTCATGCCATAAAATGATCTCTTTAAATAGATGGATGGTATGGATATAACACATGCATCTTGGTGGGGTCCACAAAGCTTGGTGCATCACTTCAGTAGCGATTTGGCTACTGACCTTGTCAGTATCTAATCTGCCCCCTTTTTGTGAATCCTCCCTGTTCATCCCTTTTTGAGGTCACATGGCCCAAAAATTAAAGCATATCCAAAAATAAAAATAAAAATTGGGCAACAAAATGGAAGGATCCACAGTTATGTTTATATACCATCCATTCTACGAAATATAATGACGTTATGAACAGGATGAACTGAAAATACAAGAAAATTAGCCTAATACAAAACTTAATGTGCCCTAATACATACATGCACATTAGATTGTTGGACTGACCAATTCTTATTAACCTTACCGATGGTCTGTTACTTGAAAAATGTAATAAATTGGTGTTTCAACACATTAATCCGTAAACAAATTTGAGGAACATTTCTTTAGATATATTGACAATCCAAACAAGGCCATGCATAGGACAGTATGCCAAATGGTGTACTTTTGGGCCATAGCTCTCGCTATGGAAATGACCTAGTGCCAAAAATCAGGACCATACACTCTTCCAAATGTACTCACATGCACATTAGACTGCACTGTTGGCAAGTATTTTTAAACCATTGATTGTTTTCATGCTCGGGTACCCAGCCTGATTTTTGCACCAGTTCACCCGCATGGTTGTGTCCACCTTATGCACAAAACAGATCTCCCATGCACATGCCAGGTTGGCATGCGGTGCTAAATGAGAATGTGAGTTTTGGTAAGATACACTTTGGGCTAGCAACCTTCATGTAAACTGAAACTAGAATCAAGATATAAAGGCAGTGGTTTGTTTAGCCCATGTGCATGTGGAGCCCTGCCCATCCACGCTCATGTTCACACACAAGCAAATACAGCACACACATGGCACATGAGCTTCCTATCAGGTCAGGTGGGCCTCACTATTTGGATCAATTGCCTAAACATCTGGTTGTTTCAGTCAAGTGAGCCATAGAGCCTAGTTAAAGACTCAGTGAGTTGACCAGACCCGCTCAGCCCTGAGGCGAGTTGCGATTCATCTGAGTTTGGGGCTGAATAGGCCTGACTCACCCAATTCAGTCGTGACTTAGGGGGCTGACCCTTGACATCGACCCGAATCAGGTCTGACCAAGTCCAAGTCGACTCATGCTTGTATCAGACTCGTTCGAGTCCTAAAAGCATACCACAGCGTACAAAACCAAGGGGCAGTAGTCTTCCCTTTTTTGTACATTGTGGCACCTCTCAGGAGTGAAACAACCTGCGGTCTAAGACAGAAGGACTAATCAGTGTGGCCCACCTAATAGAAACTCAATTCTCGCACACATGCATCAAATTAGCACGTGTGCTTAAGTGTGAGAGCAGGACTAGACACAAATGCATCTATTCAGCAAACCTTTCTATATGCAAAGGGGATTTCGTTGACTCTACAGCGCCATTTAATATAAAAATAGCAGACATTTGATTAATTACAAATCTCCCACTCGTGGATGACGAAATGCAGTCCACTGTTATACCTAACGGATGACCTTCCAATGGTGTCTCTCCTAAACAAGAAGCCCCACGCCCTTTGTGGAGAGGTTCGATCCTAGTTGTGTAAGATCGCTTCCATTATCTGCAACCAAAACCAGTAATAAAATGGATTGTGATCAGGAAAAAACAAAGATGTAATAATCACATGAATCAGAGAAATGAAGAAATAGAGAAATTTCTAGAACCCTAGAAGACAGAGAGAGAGAGAGAGAGAAAACTAAGAGAGGCAAGAACGCACGAAAATTTCACTAGAGACTGTTGTGCTACGCATTTACAGTACGCTTGAATCATTCTCTCAATGGCGATGAGAGAGGGAAAGAGGTTTTCAGAGAGAGAGAGAGGAGGAGGGGAGGAAGGGAGAGGTTTTCAGAGAAAAGGGGAGCGGGGAGAGAGAGAGAGAGAGAGAGAGAGAGAGAGAGAGAGAGAGAGAGAGAGAGAGAGAGAGAGAGAGAGAGAGAGAGATGGCTTTCTTGGCTAGGAAGAAAGACCCTCTGCTCATATATATATATATATATATATATATATATATATATATATATATAAATGAAGACCCCTGACCGTTGAAGGGTTATTTGGTCATTTAAGAAAAAATGAGTAATTAGGAAAGAAGTGAAAACAATTGTCGACTGTTTTACATACCTGAACATGTGACGGGATCTTTCTTGGAACGTGATCGCTCACACGTGTTATCGACACAAGTGTGGAGATCCATGCTGCTCATTACGTGTGCTTGTATTGAAGATGAATTTGGTGGGATCAGATCGGTCTGATCATCAGGTAACAGACATAGCAATAAAAGGGGTTTAAACATAAAAAGACCAATGTTGTAGATTGAATTTGCACTTGTGGTCCACCAGATCAGGTGACTTGCTATCTTGGGTTAACGTGTTTTCACAGTGGGTTCATTCATTCAATGTTTCATGCTTACTCGGGCTGCATGCAGGCTACTAATATCGATGCTCCTGCTGAGTAGCAGTCTTTTTCTGTAACCCCAGGTGATACGTATCTGTCGTTCCACTTCTTTTACCTACACGTGTCGTATAATGATTAAAAGATTTCGAGTCGTGCTATGGTTAGAAGATTTCAACAACTGGCATGGGGCGGGTAAGACTCTCGTTACACTTTCCAATTTTGAATTCATTGCACGTGCGCCTCATAGAGCGGATTCGTTGAGGCCGGGGTAAACTGGAGCGGATTTGAAGAGACCCCGGGCTCACACAAGACTGTGCGCCACCTTGATATATGTATTTTGTATCCACGCCATCCATTCGTTTTCCATATTATTTTAGGGCATTATCCTAAAAAATGAAGCAGATCCAATTATCGGGTGGACCATAACATAAGAAATAGTGGTGATTGACCATTAATGGGCCACACAAGTTTTGGATCAAGCTTATATTTATTTTCCCCTTCATTTGGGCTTACGCAACCTTATTAACAGATTAGATGGTGAATAAACACCACGGGAACATTAAGGTGTGAGAAGTTTTTAATGGTAGGACATTGAGAAATTTACCACTATGGACCCCACCTTTTATTAAGTAGTTTTTATGAAGCAAATCAAACTTAACATACCAACTTAGACCTGCACGTGTGGAGACCTAATTTGAGGATAAAAATACCCCTCCTTTTTCATTGTGTTGCTTTCAATGCCCTTTGCACTGCTGCTTTCACTGTCATTTCTTTCACCCCCTTTCCTCACTCCGTTTCCAGTAAGAAAGACAAAAAACTCATTTTTTAGGGCCCCCTTCTTATCAACATTTTGTCTTCTTCTGAAAATGGTCAGTCTAGTGAAGAAAGCACACACCATAGGTATATTTTAAATTTGTTTGGGTCCACATTGAATGTATGTAGTATATCCACGCCGTCCATCCGTTTTTCCATCTAATTTAAGGGGTTGAGCCCCAAATTGAAGCATATCAAAAGATTAAGTGAATCATACTACGGGAAATAGTGGGGATAATGATTTCCACCGTTAAAACCATAGTAGGCCCGACAGTGATGTTTGTTTTTTATCAAACCTGTTCATAAGATCATACTGACATGGATTAATAGAAAACACAATTATAAGCTTGATCCAAAACTTCTGTGGCCCTTAAGAAATGATCAACAGTAGAAATTCAATTCAAAATTTTCATGTGGTGTGGTTCATTTGAACATTGGATACGTTTAGATTTTTGGTCTCAAGCCATGAAATTTTCTATTAAGTTTGCCCCACTGATTTTCTAGTTTGCCCCACTGAATTTCATGTTTCCCTCGCTGATTTTCTAGTTTGCCTGCTGAATTTGATGCTTCCCCACTAATTTTCTAGTTCGCCCCACTGAATTTCATGTTTGCCCCGCTGATTTACTAGTTTGCCCTGCTTAATTTCATGTTTGCCCCGCTGATTTTCTAGTTTGCCCCGCTGATTTTCTAGTTTCCCTAGCTGAATTTCATGTTTCCCTCGCTGAATTTCATGTTTGCCCCACTCAATTTTCAGTTTTTCCCACTGAATTTCATGTTTGCCCTACTGAATTTCATGATTTGCCCTGCTGAATTTCATGTTTCCCCACTGAAAATCAAGTTTGCCCCAATCAATTTCATGTTTCCCCAGTTCAATTTCATGTTTCCCCCGCTCAAATTAATGTTTGTCCCGCTCAATGTCTAGTTTCCCTCCCTCAATTTTTAACTTGCCTCGCTGAATTTTCATGCTTCCCTCGCACCATTTCTAGTTTGTCTTGCTCAATTTTCATGATTGCCTCATTCAATTTTTTGCTTGCCTCGCTGAACCTTCATGCTTGTCTTGCTCAATTTTCATGCTTGCCTTACGCAATTCCATGATAGACAACGTCACTGAATTTAGCGAGCACCACATGAAGTCATTCGTATCTTTGAAGCCCTGGTCCATATAAGCTTAATTCATTGCTTACTCTTTATTTCCTAAAGAACAATATCATTCTCATCTATCATGGAACGTGAGTACTCGGTCCTCTATTATTTAATCGAGTTCTTTATTATGGCAAGTTTACACGTACAGCTTTTAGTTTGCCTTGCTGAATTTCATGTTTGCCCCGCTTAATTTTTAGTTTGCCCTCCTCAAATTTCAGTTTGCCCCATTGAAGTCCATGTTTGGCCCGCTCAATTTCATGCTTGCCCCACTCAACTTTCAGTTTTTCCCCCTCAATTTTATGCTTGCCCTACTGAATTTTATGCTTGCCCCACTCAATTTTCAGTTTGCCCCGCTGAAGTTCATGTTTGCCCTGTTCAATTTCATGCTTATCCCACTCAACTGAAGAAAATGTTTATGGAAGCTAGCGAAAATGGTAGTCTTTTTGTTTGGTGCCCGCAGTCCATCTTACTGACCATTGATTCAAGTAAAGGTTTATAATAATTTTAGAGTTCAGAAAATTTTCAAGTCTGTTCATTTCAGTCCGAGTTCCTTCTCTAATCATGATAGCCTTGGGAGGGTTGATTCAAGGGATGGGTTGATTGCAAAAGGGCTGATTAAAACTATATTGGGTTATCTTGCTGGTCCTGAAATCATTATCCTAGCAAGATAACCCAATATAGTTTTAATCGGTCCTTTTGCAATCAACCCATCCCTCGGATTAACCATTTTAAGACTATCGTGATTAGAGAAAGAACTCGGATTGAAATGCACATACTTGAAAATTTCCTGCACTAAAAGATTACTGTAAACCTCGTACAATTTACTTGAAAATTTTCTTCAGTTGTAAGTCATCTGGTATAAAGAGCTTGTCCTTCTCTACTAACCGAACATAAAACACGAACTTAGTGGCAATTTTTCATCCTATGGATCTTATGTATATGCAGAAAAACAACAGAAGTGGTTAATGCTTTTAATCATTCAATGTCCAACTACTATACATTTTTCAGCCTCATCGGCTACCATATATCAGAACTAAGGTCATTAATGGCAATTTCCACATCAATTATCTGGGACTTCGAATAACCAGAATCTCTTCTAGATATCTATTCACCAAGGCTAGAGAATCAGAGACTGGCATTGTATTCTGCATTTCGAAGATGAACCAGGTGTCGAAACTATGCGTATCCGTGATAACTACCTTAATTCCAAACTGCCAAATAGTGGGATTTTCCTAAGTTTTGCCTATTAGTTGTATGGTTCAGTTGTAGAGGTAAGGAATGATATTAATCTACCATTGATTAACAACGAAATTTGAAAATTTTCATATACTAAAGTTGATTAGCTAATTTCCATCCTTTTAGACTTCTACGGACCAATATGAATACAAGTAAATGTCCTAAAATTCTGTTTGACGTTCGATTGATCTTCTTTTGAACTTCATTAGTGATGCAAGAAAGTTTGGTTATCCAATGGGATACCACGTGTGGTCCTTTAGCTTGTAGATTGAAGAGCATGAGGATTTCATCTTTGCCCCACTCAATTTCATGTTTGCCCCACTCAATTTCATATTTGTCCCACTTAATTTCATGTTTGCCCCGCTGAAATTCATGTTTCCCCTGCTAAATTTCGTGTTTCCCCCGCTCAATTTCATGTTCGCCCAGCTGAAATTCATGTTTCCCCCACTGAATTTCGTGTTTCCCCTGCTGAATTTCATGTTTACCCCGCTGAATTTTTAGGTTGCCTCGCTCATTTTCTAAGTTGCCTCACTGAATTTCAACTTTCCCCCATTGAATTTCATATTTGCCCCGCTGAATTTCATGTTTGCCCCATTGAATTTCGTGTTTGCCTTGCTAAAATTCATGTTTGCCCCACTCAATTTCTAGGTTGCCTAGCTCAATTTGTAGTTTGACTCGCTCAATTTCTAGGTTGCCTCGCTCAATTTGTAGATCGCCTCACTCAATTCTTAGTTTGCCTCACTCAATTCCTAGGTTGCCTCATTGAATTTATAGTTTGCCTCGCTAAATTTGTAGTTTGCCTAGCTCAATTCCTAGGTTGCCTCACTAAATTCCTAGGTAGCCTCGCTGAATTTCTAGGTTCCCTTGTTGAATTTCTAGATTGCCTCGCTGAATTTCTAGTTTGCCTCGCTCAATTCCTAGGTTGCCTCGCTCAATTCCTAGGTTGCCTCACTGAATTTATAGGTTCATTCGCTGAATTTCTAGGTTCCCTCGCTTAATTTGTAGTTTGCATCGCTCAATTCCTAGGTTGCTTCACTCAATTCCTAGTTTGCCCTGTTGAATTTCTACGTTGCCTCGCTCAATTTGTAGTTTGCCTCGCTCAATTCAAGGTTCCCTCGCTCAATTTATACATTGTCTCACTCAAGTCCTAGGTTGCCTCGCTCAATTCCAAAAGGCATTCGAAAGTAGAAGTAATAATCACTATTCACTAAGACAGGTTTTCATCATATAGCCAAATCTTTCCGACAGACATAGTTGAGCTGGCAGAAAAAAGGATTCAAAATATTGGCAAGATAACCATACATTCTTATTTTGACACTAATCCAAATGGTAACACATCAGCCATTTTCTCAACTATAAGAGATTCTCACGAGTTGAATTCTTTTCTGTAGAAAATCAGGCAATAAAAGCCATCTTCAAATGAAAGTTAGTGCCTTAATATCTGGCGAGCCATGAAAATGAAGGTCATTCGGCTATTCTGTAAAGTTAACAACACTATCTCATCTCAAAGAACTGCATCTTTTTATTTTATTTATTATTATTTTTACTTTCTTTCCATTAGGCCATGTTTGGAAACCATGGATTCAGTGCGAAACAGTAGAAAAAGAAAATAGATTCCTTTGATGTGACTATTTGTTTTGTTTTTTTTTTTTTGTTACACCCAAATTCATAGCTCAACTGGTAGATTGAGTGGAGATACTTCATTTCAACACTTGAGGTCTTGGCATCGATCCCTAGCGGGGCTGGTTAACATGGAGTGTGTGTATTGACATGGGTGTGTACTAACAAGCTAACACACACATAAAAAAATAAAAAAAAAATGTGTTGTTTAGATAGCAAGGTACCTAAAGCTACGGTTTTAATCCGTAGCTATAGGGCCCGCCGGACAGGACAGCAAGTGGCGGGGGCGTAGCCAGTTGGGTAGCCCGCCCTGATTTGGATCTACAGCTACGGATTATGTTATCTATGGCTGCGGTTATAATTCGTAGCCATAGGTCTACTTAAAACATTAGGGGCATTTTCATCCTCAAGTGCTCCAATCGTACGTGCAAAGTCTAAGTTGGTAAGCTAAGATTTGTATCCTTCATAAAAATCGTTGGATAAAAGGTAGCATCTACAGTGGTAAATTTCTCTAGGACATTCAGTCACACCTATTTAGAATAGGGTCCACATAATATTTGAATTTTTAAAATTTTTTTGATAATGTCCTAAAATAATAACCAAAAACAGATGGAGAATATGGGTATATAAAACACATGTATTAAAGTGGGCCCATCGCAAGGGCTGCACCATCTTGGGTATCCAGGCCCTCACCTAATCTGCTCCCCAGAAACTCTGCATTGGATGAGGATGTGACCGTGGGGCATATTAGGCATAAGCCTAAAATTAAGCAGATTCAAATTTCAGCACCACACCACAGGAACCATTGTGATTGAATGTACACCGCTGGCTATACCTCTTGATCAGGCTGATATTTATGTTTTCCTATCATCCAACAGAAGGTTGGACCACAAACAAAAATCATGGTGAGCCTTGAGAACTTTTTAATGGTGGGTGTTCAATCACTATTATTTCCCGTGGTGTGATCCACACCAAAGATCTGGATCTAATTTAATTTTTTGGATCATGCCCTAAACGTTGACATGGATATACAATATATACCAAGGTGTTCCCTACATTGTAGCCGAAGTTGGTGTTTCCCCTAGCATGGAATTTGGAGGCACTGATAGGCCATTAATAAAGGATAAGAATACTTATCCTATAGGCACGTTGTCCATCATCCAGAGGCACTCACCAAAAGTTAGGAGATTTTACTAAGAGTAGTTGCTCGATAATTCTTTATTAGTTTTTAAAATAAAATAGTAGAGTTTAGCATCACAGATGGCAGGTGTCAATGAGCAGGTCGAGTGACTCCAAATCAGAATATCAGTTTGATCCAAAAGTTGTGGCCCCCAAGAAATTTTCAATAGTAACCATTCAATCCACACTACTTTCTGTAATGTGGTCCACTCTTGCCTTGAATCTGCCTCATATCTGGACCCATGCACTAAAATGACCCCGGTGGGGACAACACGATCATAATTATGGAGTCTACTTCGTGACATTAACACAAAAAAGGAAATGTTGCTAGGATGTAGAGCACACTCAGGCCTGTTTGTTTTTTCCATTCAGTGAAAAGATGTAATAATTATTTCCCCCATGTTTACCTCACTTTTTTCATGTTTGATTTGACGACATGCATTTTTCACACAAAAATTGAGAACGCCACAACATATTTGTGGGTCCCACCGTGATGTGTATCACTTATCCACACCGTTAATCTATTATGACCGATGAATTTATGACATGAGCCAAAAAATGAGGCATATCGAAAGCTCAAGTGGACCACGCCACTAGAAAAAGGAAATCAAACACTTACCATTAAAAACCTCTCAAGCTCACTGTTTCTTTTTGTGTGGGCCATTTGAGTGTTTAATCTGCTCATTTTTCGGCTAATACTTTAAAATATTGTGTTAAAACAGCTGGATGGAATGGATTTATCATATATATCACCCTGGGGTCCACAAATTTAAAATAATTCTTTTGAATCGGTTTCCGAGGAAAAAGTTAAATGGATTTTAAAATGATTTTCAAATGGGTGAAATGGTAATAATTACCCATTTCAAGGGTATTTACACGGTCACTGAAAAATCAAACACGCCCTTAGTAAACTCTATGGGGCCCCACTGTGGATGTATGCATCTTATCCATGGATTTCATTTGTTTTTTCAGCATGAGCTCAAAATTAAAGTATATCCAAAGCTCAAGTGATTTCATCGTTGAAACTTTCTTAAGGCACATGGTGATATATTTATTTTTCATCCCTCTTCATAAGATCATAGAAACATAGATGAAGGGAAAACACAAATATTAGATTGACCCAAAACTTCTATGGCCCCCAAAAAATTTTCAACAATAGTCATTAAATTCACACTGTTTCCTATAAAGTAGTCTAGTTGAGCTTTAAATATGCTTCAATTTTGAGATCATACCCCAAAATGATATGAAAAACAAATGGACTATGTGGATAAGACGCATACATACATGGTGGGCCCATAGAGTTTACTAAATGCGCTTATGTGCTCTTCTAGGAGCAGATTAGGTTCCACCCTTACCGTGGGCCTAACTTGATGTGTGTATTCTATATCCACATTGTCCATCCTTTCTGCCATATCATTTTAGGACATGACCCTAAACATGAAGTAGATGCAATTCTCAAGTGGACCATATCATAGGAAACAATAGTGATTGACCATTAATGGATCATAAAAGTTTTCGATCAAGCTGATATTGATCTTTTTTCCCCTTCATATAGGTTTATGTGACCTTATCAATAGGCAAATAAACATTAGGTAAACATTATGGAGGGCCCTAGGAAGTTTTTAATGATAGGGTGTTCATCACCACTATTTCCTATAGTACGGTACACTTGAGATTTGGAGCTTCTTCAATTTTGGGCTCACGCCCTAAAATGATATGAAAAAACTGGCCAGTGTGGATATAGAATAAATACATCAAGGTGGGCCCCATGGCAAGGACCACATCATCTTGGATGAGGCCGGGCCGCACATAATCCGCTTCCACGTGACATTGCTTCTAGTTAGGGGTGTAAAGCACTGCATCCCATTCAATGTGGGGTCCACAGGGCCATGATAAATTCCAAGAGAAAAACTCTGCTACTCTGGTTGAGTGTGATGGATCATACGCTGGCACTTAGAAATCCCTCAACAGCTAAAAAAGAAAGACACTTAGGAGAACTGCCAAAGCGTAGCAGTGGTCCTTCTTTAAGAACTCTATACCACCCATTTATTTGTATATAAAAATACTACAGGTACAGTTATGACAGGTGCAACAATGCATGTAGAGGGAGAATAGGGGAGAGAAAGCAACTGAAGAGACACGGAGGAAAAGGGTCCGACTAAAGAATATACAGAGGAAGTGAGGAATGTTTTTTCATAATGGCAACCAATCCCCACTTTTTTACAGTGCTATGACTATAAGAAGAGAAAATACTATTTGAGAAAAATGATTAGTTGCTTTTTGTAAATAAAATTCAAGCATCTAAAGACTTGTTGTGGGTGAGATTTGAACTGACTAACAACAACCAAAATTTTCAGTTACCAAAATACCCCTATGATATTAAAAATGCCTTCGCATGTCCTTTCAATATTCAAAAGTTTCCTATCTTAAAAATCCATTTAAGGGGCAAAAATATCCAAAAGCTAGTTACTACTTTATATATCATAAAGATGGTCTTGGAAGAACTGCCAAAGAGAATTCATGGGGCTTTTGATCATGCCAATAAGCAACATGTTTAGAAAATTAGTACCATGCATACAGGTAATAGTTCAGCCATTACTAAAGTATTTTACATTGTGGTATCTCATCCGGCATGCACGATGATATAGACTAGTTGTGATAAGGTTCACCAAATCAATGGCCTCATTGTGAACTGAGCAATAACAAAAATTCACGTTGATTGGGCAGTCTTAATCATCTACGTTAGTTGAATCTGCGTCAAAAATTCACATTGATTGGGCAGTCTTAATCATCTACATTAGTTGAATCTGTGCCATTGACTATTATATGCTAAGCATTCAAGCTACCAACTGGATGGTTAAAATTGTCCAATCAGTGTGATTTTTAGGCCACTTTCCATCTAAAATTGTCTAGATCAAACTTACCTAAATCATGGGTCACTTTGGCACGTGGTATGCTACTTCCTCTAATATGTGGTACGCCATGGGTAAGGTCATGTGCATCATTCTAATACTAATGTAGTGAGTGAGTGGATTAAGAGGAGATCATCATTAGGTGCGCGGATAAAAAGAAGAGATCATCGTCTGCTTCTCAAGAATAGCCCTTGAATCTGTAAGTGAGGAGAAAATCTCTAAAAATGGGAAATTAATTTTGGTATTATTACATAAAAAGTGTTGCATAATATGTATATGATGACCTTATATAAGTTTAAAAAGAAAAAAAAAACCACTCAAAAATAGGACACTTTTCCAAAATAGTAATAAATTATCCAATCATACCAAAATGCATAAACAAGCCTTAGATGACTAAAAAGACTTTGGACCATAACCGAACTCTCAAAACCCTAAAAATAGAAGCGAAAAAAATTACTAAAAATAGTAAGTTATAACTTAAAATTGCTTTGAGTTGCTCGTTTCTTACCACGATAATATAGTCATTGAAGCGCATAGTGAACATCTCCTCATGGTTTACCCTGACTATAGGACATTAGCTGGAAGGGAAAGGCATCAAGCTAAGGCATGCATGGAGGCTACCAGAGGGAAGGGGTTACATTTGAGCAAACGACCCTCTAATGCAACACCCCTAAGCCCCGATCATTGGTTCATATGTGATGAGATGATCAATAGGCAACTACTTGCCCTTGCGAAACAACCTCAAGAGCAACCAATTGGGGACTTTAGGCAATTGGACCTTGGAAAAGGTTTGAGAATAATAGGGTTGTGGCATTGTAACCACTAGTCTTCTAAGGTTCTTTGCATGAACCTCAACAGAATACAGTGCAAGTATAGTATACAAATCGAAGGAAGGGCAAGTAAAGGCAGCCTCCTTGAAAAGTTGGTAAAAGAAGCCACAATGGTGCATCTGTTCTGAGTGCAGGCTAGTGTTATGCTTGTGAGCCTCTGCAAGTTCATCTTCGAGTTGGTCCATCAGCCTTGGCGATGTGAGAACAACACTCCTCTATTTCAAGATGTACTAGTACGGGCACTTGTTGTCAATGCCCTTCTCTGATTGGACCTGTCGAATCAATGAAATAAGTCACCAAAGACAGATTAGAATGTAGAATCAACAAGAGACCTGGGTAGCCTTTTCCTCATCATGAACCACAGCTGTGCGAATGTGGGCCACATCTTGAGATTTATAAAACCCCGTCAATACGCGGATTAAAAATATCCACCTACATCTAAGTGGATCAAAAAGATCGGCCCATTATAAAAAATACAGCAACAGAAGCTGCACTAGACTGCACTTCATGTGCATCTTCTGGAGCGATTTCTCACTCATTTCTTAAAGGATTTAGATTACCCTGGGCTCTATTGTGTAGCACTTCAAAAGATCTACATAATGTTCTGTCCCAATCAGATCTATAGATTTCAAATATTAGAGACCATAATCAAAATTGTTAGACTACATAATTTTGAATCTGCATTAATGAAGTTTTTCCCTAATTTGCACCTAACCAAGCATCAATTATTAGCATATCTTTCAAACAATTATTATAATGCATATATTATCGTGTAGCCCATCGAATTAGCTTTCCAATGGTATATTGATCTCAAGATTTGGCCCACTGAGCATGGAGATCCGTGGTCCACGATGATGAAGAGTCTGTCTTAAAACAATAGTCACTTCTTTTATAGCTTTCATTCCAAGAAAATTCTTCAACGAATTTCGGTTTCCCTCCATTCCCTGAAAGATTCTGTAATTAGCACTCTTTAAGCATGGTTTAGGAAGGGTTGTAAGAATTCATCACACACTTAAGAAAAATTGCACATTTTCCCCAAAAATAGTGAGATCTCAATAATACCTTTATCTAGCAGCTTCCATGAAGAATCCTATCCAAATAACCTTATTCCTAATCTAAGGCAATTGCAATTTTCTTCTTACATCCTAGGACTGAGAGTGAAACAACTAATTTTTCCAATACCTGTCAAATTACCCTATAACTAGTCATTTTGCAGGAATGTCATTGACAAGTTCTATAAATAAATGAGAATTTCCCAAATTCCAAGCCTTTTGATCAATTCTAATGTGCTAAGACTCTTATACATAAAAGAGAAAGGAAAGAAAAGAGAAGAAATGAGAGAATTACAAAGAAGAAGGAATTAGAACAGGAGTTGAAGATTGAAGACTCGAGGGAGATAGCCTACAGGAGCATGGCTTAGGTATTTCAGTGCAGGATTTTACTTTGACTAAACTAATCTCCCTTGAAAAAGAGGAAGATCTGAAGCCAAGTACAAAAATAAAGGCCCCTTGCATCAAAACATTGAGCAACTTTCCATTTCCTTCTCGTTTTATCATCCTTTAATTTTTTATTGTTATCTAGTTTATGTAATATTGATATACATGCAATCAAAATGTCGGGTGAAGGAAGGTGCCTAATCCTTCTTCCTTCATAACCAGATCTTTTACTGACAGATCTTTGGATTTACCAAAAGAGAGTTATAAGATGATCGATTTGTTGTAGTTCTAGATCTCTACACAACAAGCACCTAAGAACAAATGGCGACCCACATTAAATTCTCATTCGAGTGATTCTGAGCCGATCGCACCCACCGATCCGGTCTTGGGCATGGTCACAAGTCTGAGGATTGTACTAGGGAGTTCAGAATCCAGCTCCAATTGGGATAGAATGTAAGATCTAAAGGCATTGCTATCTCATTCCTTTGTTGTATTATAGCAATTTCTCAGTTTTGTGCTCGTTTTCCCTTCTTTTTTATTTTCTGTACTCTCATCAAATCCTCTCCATCTCCCTTTCCTTCATTTCTACAATTGATTTGGGTAAAGACTAAAGAGACATAAGTGGCATTCCAAGAAATCCATTGAAGTTGGAAGAGTTTTAGTGGATTGAGCAGATTGCAATAGATTTAGACTGCCAATATAGGCGGATAAAAAAGATCTGCCCATTCCTACAATTGGTTTAGCCATAAATTGAGAGATTGGAGCATGGATTTACATGTATTTCAATGTTGAGAAGATATTCTAGTGATGATTCAATAATCTTGTAGTGATTTTTATCTTTTTTATCTAGGTTTTTGAAGAAATCCAACATTGCTAGAGGCCAGCAACGTAACATTTGGCTTGTGGGAATTTAGTATGAAGATGAGCAATGACAACAAGAAGACTTCACGATTTAAGTTATTTTGGTTGATCTAGACCTGTGCTCGCATTGCCACATCTTATTGTAATCGTGAAAACCCAAGATAGTGGAAAAAGCACATCACACCTTGCATTGCATCCTTGCATTCAGTGAGGACTAAGTGACCTAGGAACTAAAGTCCATGGAAGGTCACAACATTTTTTTATGCATGTGTGGCTACCCATAGGCGCACCTACTGACATGTACCAGAATCATGTTTATTTTTAATAGGGATTTATATTTAATTAAATTTTATTTATTTTTAACTTTTTATAATAGCATATCGCTAACAATGATCACGGCTCAGCCAAAATTTCCAAGTAGACTCGGCTCCACTGAGTTTTGCATGTGAGTTTGAGTCCACTCTCTATGAAAAACTCTACTCAATGCTAGTCGAGTCAACTTTTTTGAGTTTTTAAACCATGTTTCAAACTGATTTACATTGAATATTTTACTCACTTCAATAGTGCATCCAAATAGAACCACCCACCCTAAAGGATAGGGATGAGCATCCATTTATAAGTTATGGTCGTACATCAAAAGACAACATTACATCAGTGGTCATTCATCCAAATCTTAGAAAGATAATTAACCAAAACTATTCTACACATATTCTAGAGTTTTGAAATTCTTAAGAGAGTTCTACACCCTATTACAATGGTATAACTTCATATAAATTTGACAACTCTACAAGTATAAGAATTATCTTTGTACAAGTTGGGCACTATCACCATAATTTCCTAATCAATACAAAGTGAAGCTTTTGAGAGAAGGAAAGAGAAGTAAAAAAAAAAAAAAAAAAAAAAAAAAAAAAAAAAAAAAGAAAAGGAGTATCCAGGTTGGCGGCATACCACTCTCCTGACAGGGCATAGTCCAAGATCCAGTTCGCCCCAATGCCCTACGAAAGAAACATAACAAAAAAAAAAGGCTTGAACTACTGTTCAAGAGAAGTTCATTGGGCCATTCATGCTTAAATATTTTATTTTGCTTCACCTGGCTGGTCCACTGGGATCCGAACAATGAATTGTGGGGGTTGAGCCACTTAAGTAACCCCTGAGAGAAAAAAAAATCATCAATTTGATCAAGATGAGAATGTCCAATTAAGCCGAACTCAAGGATATGGCCCATTGATGTTGGACCCATTAGACGAGCATCCCTGATTTCAAACACATGTGATAGTAGCATCCCTGGTGAAATTACAGTTCAGCATCCAGCATGTGCATGGAAGCCTCCCAACAACCTTAAGCTTTACGAAAAAAATCGCCTACATCTGGCATCCTCTGGAAAATGGTTCAAAACGCAATGAGGCCCACTTCAAACAGCAAAAGAGTTTGTTTTGCCTATATCATGACGAAGGTTTGTTACACATGTGGCCCCATCTACGCCCACTTTCAAAGATGATCTGATGATTTGAGGGTTGCATCAGGTTGACATCTGGTATCAAACTTCCCGCACAGCTTTTATCCTGAATCATGATAACAGAACAGGATTAATGTATTCGACCTTAATTAGTTAGGATAAGGATTTAATGATGATGATGATTGGAACTGTCCTTGTTCTGGATGCTTTGCTATATATAGGCCACAGTTAAGGGTGATTCTGAACATCACAATTCGCATGTGTAAAAAATTGAATGGTTGAATTTGAAGTCCCAGTCCAAGTGGAATGGAGGAAACCTGTCAAACCAGCTTCAAATGGCGACTAAGCTCATTTCTTCAAGTAATGGCCAGCCATTGGCCATACCGTTGAATGTAGCAACTGTCCATGCGACCATTTGTGTTTTCCAAAAGCTCTCTAGTTAGATTTGTAGTGTACTTTGGTGGTCTTGCTATTAACCTCAATCCAACTGCATCTAGGAAGCTTACTGACTCCTCTATCCTTCATCATAACCCGCACCCTAGCAGCATCTTCCCATCGCTCTTTCAGAGCATATATACTAGAAAGAAGCATGTAATTCCCAGTGTTCTCACGCTCAAGCACGAAGAACTGCTCTGCAACAACTTCCGCAATCTCAATATTACCATGCATTTTACATGCCGCAAGCAGTGCTCCTAATGCTCCACAGTGAGGCCCTGTCCCCGTGCTCTTGACCAGCTTGTGTGCTTCTTCTAATCGGCCTGCACGTCCAAGCATATCCACCATACAAGCGTAATGGTCAGGACCTGGTTGGATCTCATAAATCTCAACCATGCTTTTCCAGAATCTTAAACCATCGTCAACAAGCCCAGTATGACTACATGCATTCAAGACCCCGATGAATGTTACATTGTCAGGTTCAACATTTTCAGCTCGCATTCGGTTGAAAATGTCAAGTTCTTTGATGTCATGCCCATGAGAAGCGAGACCCATGATAAGTGCGTTGTAGGAGTAGACATCAGGCCCAGGAATCTCTTCAAATGAATGACATGCTTCTTCCATGTTTCCACACTTGGCATGCATATCAACCAGTGCCGTAAGGACCTTTGCATTCCTTTCAATGCCATTTTTATTAACATATGAACTGATAAAATTTGCCAGCTCGGTGCCTCCTAACTGTGCTGATGCAGAGATCACACCAGTCATAGTGATGGCATCCGGCTTCATCCTTGCCATCTCCATCCTGTGAAAAAGTTCCAGTGCTTCAGTGGGTCGCCCATTCTATGCATACCCAGTAATCATTGTTGTCCAAGAAATCAAATTCCGTTTAGGCATTGCATCAAACAATAGCTTAGCCACATCAACAGACCCACTTTTAGTATAACCTACGATCATCGTCGTCCAAGAAACAACATTCCTTTCAGGCATTTCATCAAATACGCCACACGCAGTGTAACGCCCCGGATTTTTGCCAACTTGGGATTAGACGTCCTTAGGCAATGGGTCAATCCTAACACAGGTTTAAGTTCTTAAACGCTCAATTAAAGTCTCAAATCGTTCCTTAAATCATTTTCTTCACAAATCCCACCCTTCACTACCTTGTGCTTTCAATTTTTCAAAGCACCTTCGCCCTAGACACTATCTTAAACTAGCTAAGTAGTATAACTTGGATCATTTTATATACAAACTACAATGGACTAAGTTCCACCTCGATTTAAAATCACTTAGGATTAAATCCTTTAGAAATTAACAAAGTTAACTAAGTACTAAATTCAATTAGCCATGAAATCCGTTAGGATCGCTTTAAATACGATCTGCAAGACCCAAAAGTTGCAGAATCATTGACGCTAGGTTACCCTAAAGTTTAGAACCAAACTCATTTCCCGTCTTGCTCTCTTCTGAATGAAACGAAACTTCGTGATAGGTCTAGATCGCACATCGAGTCCGAATAACCCGGCTAAGAACTAGGACCGCCCACCGGGCTTAACAATCATCTCAAAAATCAGCTCCATCCGATGTCCCACGGTCATTCGTTTCGAATCGGAGCGAGGTAGTGTGAAAAACACTATTCATATCCAAAAATAAATATCCGGAATAGTGATCTCGGCATCCTTCGTTGACGCGTCGGATAAGCAACCTGACCGTCGAAATCGGACCAAATTACACCCTCGGATTAAGAAAAATTTCAGAACATTTACATGTACTTGGAATTTCGATCGTGGCCCACCGACCGTCGAATCGAAAGTGGTCCGCCACGTGCGATCCGGGTATCCGATCGAGTCAAAAACGTAATCCCATGTAGATCCATCGATGGTGAGCTTAAGTCGACGTTTGGTTCAAGGAGGGCCATCGAACTTCCTTTTGAAATTTGAAAAGCGGCGAAAATCCTATATTAGCAGTACCCCTTGAACCTGAGTCTATTTTCGAAATGTTTTTGGCTATAAAAGGGCCTTAGAGCACCCTCTCTCACAGCCATACGAATTTGAGTTTTGGGAGAGAGAAAAGAGAGAGAAAAGAGAGAGAAGGACTTGGAGATCGTTGCCGATCTTCCTCCACCTGCATTGGCTCACCACACGGCCTTCATCGCTCCGTTCTAAGTGATTTCCCGGCTGTATCTAGCCCATTTGGAGGTAAGAAACCCTAACCCTAGGTCTGATTCAAGGTAGAATCATCGTGGGTTGTGTAAAAGCTAACCGATTCCGCTCTTTAGGCTAGAAATCTCCCGTATACGGAAGCTCTATTACCCTTGCTGATTTGTTGGAATTCCAAAGGCAAAGGTGAGGACTTTAAGTGTATAAGTTACGGTTTTCAACGCTTTCAATGTCAGATAATGGTAGATTCATGATCTGCTTGTAAATGCACATGTACAAAGTGCTTTCCGTTTCCTGTTTCGATTAACGTTGTAGAAATTGGAATTTCACATACTCTAGGTATACGTAGAAATACCGTATACGTATTTTTTTTGGAAAAACGCTTGACATGTTTATTTAATGTATTATTATGTGTTATATGGATAAAATACTAATTTGGTGAAAGGAATCGCCAAAATACATGTTCACTTGTAAATACGACGTATGTTGAAATTACGTATTGTAGAAACACCGTATACGTATTTCTTTTGGAATAATGTTTGACATACTTATTTAATATATGATTATACAATATATGAATAAAATACTAGCTTGGCGAAAGGATTCGCCTAAATACATGTTTACTAACAAACACTATGTATGTAGTAAAATACGATTGCATTGTACAATACCGTATACATGTATATTTTAGCGATGTGTTTGTCATGATTAATTGTCGTATAAATATATTATGTGCGTATAAAATATTTACTTGGCGAAGGGAATCGCCGTAATACATGTTGCTTGTATACACTATGTATGTTGAAAATGCGTATTCTAGAAAATACTGTATACGTATAAATTTTGGTGATGCATTTATCATGATTATTTATTGTAGTAATATATTATACATGAGTAAAATACTCACTTGGCTAAAGGATAGCCCTAATATATGTTTTGCTAACATACACCATGTATGTTGTAATAGTGTATTCTAAGTGTTTGTGAAAATGACTGAATGAGTATAGAATTCTCATTCGTGTGCTCATCATGACTAATTGTCATGGATTCATGATTGTTGTATTGGCGATACCCTTTTGACGAAAGGATTTTCCCTAAATCACGCCACGGCCAATAGACACCATATATGCTAAAATGTGTGGCCCAAGTGTTTGTGGAAATGACTGAATGAATATGGAACTCGGATTCCTACTTGCCATGACTATCCGTCGTGGGTGTATGCGTGTTATGATTGGGGCAACTCCCTAGTGAAAGGATTTGGCCTAATGCCTATGTGATCGACATATGTCATGTATGTCGATGTATGTTGTTTAAGTGTTTCTTGAAATGTCTGAATGAGTAGTAGTTAGCAAAGTGTAATGTATAAGGGTGTTGAGATATGATTCTCAACCTCTTTTAATTATGTGTATGATCTCCTCGAATTGTTGTGTGATTAGGAATTGAACATGTATAAACTTATGCTTGTGTTGTGATTCATAACATGGTGAGAACTGTATCCGCGCTGATGGGTGACGAGCCCTTTGCGATGCCTTCGCTACGCTTCTCAAACCATAACATCGTATGAGATTAACTAGGATTGGCGACCCTAGAATGGATCATGTTTGGGAATGATACAAGGGAGGTACCTTAGTTTCCCAATACTGCTGTTTGAAATGGACTAATAAAAACTTGGTAATCATTAGCATCATCGCACCGCATGTGCTTTGTAGATGTGGCGCACTGAGGGAGTTAGCATTTGCGAACGTAAGATGATGTCGCTTGAGGGTGGTTTGGCAAGGGCATACATCATCATGTCATTTCATTTTCGCACTTAACAAGAGTAGTTAGAAATGTTTGATTTGTACTGCTTTATCATTACTGCTTGATTGAATTGATAACATGTTAACCTATGCCTTACTGTTCCACTGAGTTGATCACTCACTCCCACGTTACGGGACGGTGTTGTACACACCAACCGATTTGTTGAGTTTCGTGGTGGTGGCGATGCTTGTGAAGCGAGCCGGACTACTTTATGATGATAGGAGGAATTCTCCTATCTGTATCTCTCTGGCAGTCAATGAAGACCGATATTGTATTGACGGGGCTATGGTACATGGGATAGGAGGCATTACACTTCCTCACATTTGGTACATTTTAGAACCGCACTTGTATTTATTTAACTCCGGTAATGTTATCTCACTCGGAGACTCATCATAAGTTATATATTTTATCTATCTATCACAGCCTTCCGCTTGCAAATTTAACTGTCTCTCGGAGTATGATATACTTGTTTTGGCTTAATCTCACTCATGTTCAATGCACGAATACAGTCAACATTCAATCATCATTCATTTTGTTGCATAAGTGATGTTCTGGAACTCGGGAGTTGAGTTTATGTTCGACCCCCGATTTTCAGGGCGTTACACGCAGAATCCAAATCCCCCCCATTAACCTAACCTACTATCATCGCATTCCAAGATATCACATTCCTGGCAGGCATCCGATTGAACAATCTCTGAGCCTCAGCCATTTCTACCCCAAGCCTTGCGTGAGCGCCTAAACAACATTATAAGATACAACGTCTCTCTCAGGCATTTCATTGAACACTTGACGGGACCAATCCAACCCACTGCATTTACCATACATATCAATTAATGCATTCGAAACGGGGATACATGACCCAAACCCAGTTTTCAGAACACGCCCAGGAATCTCAACCCCGTGCGGAAGCGAAGAAAGAGAAGCGCATGAGTTGAAGAGAAAAGGAAAGGTGAAGTTGTCTGGTTTGATCTGGTTTTGGGTCATTTGGAGGTAGAGGTGGAGGGAAGATAGGCATAAGGAAGGGAACTTTGAGAAGGCACGGATGGCATGGTTGAAGAGAGAGAGATTGGGATGAGAGATGGAAGAGAAGATTAGGTGGGAGAAGTTAGGTAGAGAGAGGGAAGCGTAGAGAGTGATGAGAGTGGAAGACAATGAGATGTTTTGGTGGAGATTGGAACGGAAGATGTGGGCATGGATTTGTTTGAGAGGGGAGAGAGACTTGCATTGTCTCAAGAGGAAGGCAGCTCCGTCTACCTTGTTGTTCTTGTGATGCTTGTTCTTGAGGTGCCTTGTTCTGGGAGTGCTGAGTGATGTTGCTTGCATTCCAACAATGATTACGGGTTTATTGGACATGGATTGGGTACTACGCTGACCAGGAGCTATCTAGAGACGGACGGTCCTCGCAGGGGATGCAATTGGGCCAGTGACTCCAACACTAGTCAGCTAGCGGGATGCCCCACCATGATGTATGGGTTTTATCCACGCTTTCCATTTATTTTACCCAAGCTGATCTTTGTTTTTTCCCTTCATCTAGGTTTGTATGACCTAATCAACATATTGGATGTCACATAAACAGTACAGTGGGCCTTAGGAGGATTTTAATGGTAGATATCCAATCGCTATTGTTTTCTTGTGGTGTGGTCCACCTGAGATTTATATACCTCTCGTTTTTGGGATTAAGCCATAAATGATCTTTAAAAATGGATGAACGGCATGGATGAAACACATACACCATGGTAGGGCCCACAGAGCACTGACCACCAGCCACGGGTTAGTGGCAAGGGGAGTAGCCAATCCATTTCCCACTTATTTTAGGACTGACACAAATACAAATCTCAAGTCGATCACACCACACGAAACAGGAGGGATTGAATGCTTAGAAAACTATTTTGGGGGTCATGGAAGTTTTCAATCAAGCTGATATTTCTGTTTTTCCTTCATCCGGGTCTGTGATCTTATCAACAAGTTGGATGCCAAATAAACATTACAGTGGGCCCTGTGAAGTTTTTAGTGGTGGACGTTGAATCAACACTATTTTTTTGTGGTGTGGTTCATCTGAGATTTGGATCTGCCTCATTTTTTTGGCTCATGCCCTAAAATGAGGTTGCAAAGTAGGTGGACTGCGTGGATAGAACACAAACATCATTGTTGGGTTTACAGGGCTTCAATACCAGCTAGCTGGCTATTGTTAGGTCACTAGCAAAACAACATCCCCTAGCAGAGGCTCTGTGGGGGTCTCCTTGATGTATGTGTTTTATCAACGTCATCATCCATTTTGAAAGATCATTGTAGGGCATGAATCCAAAAAGGAGACAGATCAAGGCTTAGGTAAAGCACACGAAACAATGGGGATAGAATGCCTACAGCTAAAAGCCTCTCAGGGCTTGTTTAGCCTGCTACATTAGGTGTGATTAAGGTAGATGGAATTGTAAAAGTTGCAATAAATGCATGTGTAAGGTATTGTCTATGAATTGAGTTTATCTATGTTTCGTAATTTCATGTTTGGAATTGACAAGAGTATCTTTAATCCTACAGTATTGAACTCAATCCATGTTTGGATTAAGACTTGGGATTACAAAAGATACATACCATTTCTCACAATTCATGTTTGCGATGTAACATGTGGTCACCTTGAGTGTTTCTATCACCAACTAATCTACGTTTGAAGACGTCGTATTGGGTTGGGTTTGGTCCTGGATTAGCTGTGACTGCTTCCTATTGATGTACATGACCCAAATATGTGGGCCCCGCCATATCTTTTGTGTCGAATCTACACCATCGATTCAACGTAGAAATTAATTTATATTAACACTCAAATAATGAGGCAAATCTGAAGTAAAATTGTGCCCCATCATATGATAGATCAAGGATTGCATGGCTACTATTATAATTTCAAGATAAGCCACTCAAGTTTTAAGAAGCTACAACTTGTGTACAAACTTTTATCCATGTTATGGTCCATTAGAGGTGTAGATCTACCACTTTATGAACCTCTATCCCTACCACCATTTTCTTTGCACATGTATGCTTCATCTTGATCATTCATTTGATACTATGATTTGTGACAATGACCATGAATCGAGAGTCAAATCCATATACTCATCAATGTTGTCACCTGTACTTGAATACATACATGAAAGATAACATGTGATATTGTTGTCGTATTTAAAATAACCATAGATAACAACAAATATTGTTAGCATAAGTTAAGTTTCTACAGTTTGATCACAACATAAAATGCGAAAAAGAAAAAGAAAAAAAGAACTAGGATCGAAATGAAAAAAAAAAACAAATGTTGTCCCAAAGATCGTATTTAAGTCATTTGTGGATGTACCCTTTGAAACCATTGTTGGTGTCCTGAATATCGGATTCAAGTCCTCTATTGATGTACCATGTGGAACCATTGTTGTCGTCCAACATTAGAAGTGGGTTGAGATGTCTGAGTTTGGAGTCAGAATATTTTATGTAGGACTGTATGTCAGCATGGGGAGACATCTCCAACACTTGTCTCTACCCCGATCCTACCATTAAAAATTCCTTGGCCCACCATTTTAGGACATGATACAAAAAATTAGGTTCTTCCAAAGCTTAAGGCGCCTAAACGTACGGAATACGCCATGGAAGATTTTCCTACTATTGAAACATTCATTGGCTGACCATGTTTTCGATCCACTAGATTTTCAATCTATTATCGTAAAATTATCAAGACAATTTGTTGGAGGGGTGAATTTTTCAAACATCTTCTGGTGGGCCCTATCTACCATCTGAGCGCATGAACATCCAATCCATGTACAAATTCGTAATGCATTTGATAGAGGGATATGAGGAAGTCGCGTCGGTTTTGGGGAATCAGTAAAAGAGATTTGGTGAATCAAGTAAGGATTGCGAAATCCCACCTTAAGCACACGGTTTGGGCAAGAGACCCAAAATAGTTTTGAACATGGATTAAATAAGATTACGAATACAATCCCATCTAACCCCACCTAATACATCTAGCCCAACAAGCCCTTAAGGGCTATAGAGTTTTGGATCAATCAGATATTTATGTTTTATCTTCATCCATGTCAAACTAACCATATGAACAGGGTGAACAAAAAACAAACATCATGGTGGGCCCTAGGAAGGTTTCAAAGGTGGGTGTAATTTTCACCACTACTTCATGTGGTGTGGTCCACTCAAGCCTTCAATCTGCCTTCTTTTTGGGCTTATACCCCAAATAATCTATTAAAATGGATGGACGGCGTGGATAAAATGCATGCACCATAGTGGGTCCAAGAGAGCCCCTTTGGTCTCTTAGGTCTTGGTGGGGCTAGTACTAGCCAGAGATGGACGATCCTAGTAGGGACTCTATGGGGCCCACATTGATGTATGTGTTTTATTTATGTCATCGATCCATTTTGACTGATCATTTTAGGACATGAGCCCCTTTGGTCTCTTAGATCGAAATAGTGGGGATTGAATAGTTATCGTTGAAAACCTCTTATGGGTTACGAAAATCTGAAATCATATTGATATTTATGTTTTCCCTTCATTCAAGTCTGTGTGACCTTATGAGCAAGCTTAATGACAAATAAACATCACGGTGAACCCTAAGAAGGTTTCAGCGGTAGGTGTCATTGTCACTTCTTCCTATGGTGTTGTCTACTTAAGCCTTCGATTTATCTCTTTTTCGGTCATGCCTTAAAATGATCTTTCAAAACAAGTGGACTACGTAGATAAAACACATACATCACAGTGAGCCCCACAGGACCCCTGCCATGATCATCCATCTCTAGCTAGGTCTTGGTGGGAATGCCTTGATTTTAGATGTACATGCTTAATGTGGAGATTTATTAACAAAATTTCAAGATATTTGATGCAACAAAATGCAACCAAAAGTAATAGGAAAGGGCAATGATTAAGTATAAAGGTAAAGAAAGAGCAATGAAACTAATTTAATGTTGTTATTTATATTATTTTACTAAAAGTATTACAAAGGTAAATTAACTTTTATTGGAAATGGAAAAATGTAACAAATCATTGAAAACATGATGTGAGCTACATAGCGTGTAACGTAATCTACATAATGTGTAGCATATGCAAATTATGATGTAGCATAGGCTACATGCGAGTTAAGCTATTTTCATGAGCTATGTATCGTTGAGGCTATGCTACGCTATGTAGCGTAAACTACACACTACATAGTAGAGCTATTTAAAATACTGGAATACATATATACCAAACAAGGAGCATCAAGACAATATGGTGTTTGATCTCATAGATACCTAGGTGATGCATGTTTGTTGGGTGTAAGGTGTTTATGTTAGCCTGGCCAAGATGATGCTGGTTGGAATCTGGATTAAAGTTCTATTGCACTCTTATTTTAGTTCCTTAATAGAAGTTAGTTTTAGGCGATGCTAGCTGGACTAATATCTTATTGTACTCTTATTTTAGTTTCTTAATAGAAGCTAGTTTATCTTTCCAAAGAAAAAAGAAGAAGAAGAAGAAGATGATGATGATGATGATTACTCATATGATATTACAACAAGGAAGATAAAATTAGTCACATAATTGAATTAGAAGAGGCATTCGATACATCTGATGATCCATCATTTGTGCATGCAGCCACTGTACATGCGGCAAACATGTGCACCTCTATCCAAAGCTTCCAATCCTAGGCCTAGTTCTAGATGTTGCATGATTCAAATATTAAGCTAAACGAAACCATCTAATTGGTGATTGTCAAATGGACTCTAAAATGAAAATTAAGGAATGAAGAAAATTCAAAGAATAAATTTCCATTAGTAAGAGGTTAAAACTTACAATTTCCCAAACAATCTGAATTTGAGGCCCCGCCCTGTCTAAAGATGGCCCCACGATTTGAGTTTGGATCAATACATGTATGCCACATGTCATGCATATGGATCATCATTCGCCATCTTCATCCAAACTATCAATGAATTTGACTCTTCACCATATGGACCAGACTAGTTTACTTTAAATGGAAGAAAATATCTTGCAAAAATAAAGAACCATTATAGTCTCATCACGAAGTTTTTTTTAGCAAGCACATATCCAACATTTTTTTTTTTTTGGTAATTTTACCTTTCCTATCCGAGGCCGCTCCTTCAATTTGGTGAGCCTATTCTGAATATGTGAGACAACTCCCCAGCATTTCAATGTGTTTGCAACATCATTAAGCCTTAATAAATACTCTTCTTCAGTCAGTGGAAAGGATCTCTATAAAACAATGCCCATCCATAAATGCATATTCCTTTAATTGGAAAATATGAAGAGAAACATTGGAAGATCAATCAATTACAATCATGAAAATTGGACTTTAGAATAATCTTATATTTCTTTTAGCCAGCTTGGTAATCTTTCAACAAATTTGAAATCCAAGAAAAACACCGCATGTCCTCTAAAGTAAACTTCTCTTGAACTTGAGGGCCGATGGATCATTTAGAAAACAATCCACGTCTTCCAGCAGATTGGATCTGCTTTTACATGGATCTCAAAAATCCCTCTACCTAGAGACTATCCTTCTATTGGAGGTGAATGATATTTTGCATTTAGTGAAGTTGTGTATTGTGTGCTTAGAGTGTAATTAGTTATATGTGTAAACTATCAAACCTACTAAGATCAAGAGTGAAGTGGTGATTAATTGACTCTACATCTCCCATACACATTATACATGTTGGGAAGGATAAGGGATCTTTACAAATTATTGATTGTCAGAACCCTCTTTCTTCCCACAAGTCAAACGAACGTCGTCGCCCATGGTGGAGCTCTGTATGACCATATAAAAAAAGAATAGACGTGGTAAATGATCATCTTCCCCATAGTTTCTTCCCTATTAACAATTAAAGGGCACTATCATTGTACATACTATATCACCAATTGGAATTTTTGGTAGACCTCATAGATATATTCATGTATATCTTCATACATCTCGTTCATTGAAATTAACCTCCATTTAAAAACATCCATCACAATGAACAATTAAAAGGCGCAATCATTGTATATAATGTATCACCAAAAATGACCTCAATGATATGAATCATATGAAGTGTTGGATCACTAAGTATAAGCCCAATCATATTAACGGTTCAAATCAATTGAAATGGCCCAAGCATATCAAAGGTCTGCATCATCGGAAACCAGCAAATCATATGAAGGGTTTGGATCTACCATGGTAGGGTTCCATATTAACGATTTGGATCGTTGAATATATGCTAGGCTAGCCAAAAGAACAATTTGTCAAGAAAAATAACTACACTCCACACTTAACTATAAAAGATCAAAATATTTTATGTCAAGATTGCTCCACTAACAATTTTTATCCTTACCACATCCACTGAGGGCTATTAATAATCAATGGAATTGATTGGTGAACACAGGCCTCAACATATATTGGTTCAGATCATTAAAATGATCTTAATCAGATGAAGGGTTTAGATCACAAAAAATGCCACAATGATATAAAGGGTTCGGATCACTTATAATAGGCCTAATCAAATGAACAATTTCAATCACTTGTGAATGGCCCAACCATATCAAATATTTGTATGAGTGAAATTGTTCCTAATCAATATTAATAATTGGATCATTGCAAACAAGCCCTACCATATTAATTGGATCACTAAAAATAAGACCCACTATCTATCTATATATATATATATATATTTATTTATTTATTTATTTAATGATAGCAGGCACCCTACAATATGAACGATTTGAATCACAAAAATGTAGGCCCAATATAACACCCCAAAAATCGGCACCTGAGTACATAGACTCTGGTCCCGAGTTCCCTGGTGTTAACTTAATAAAATGCACATGTGTCCTCATTCTAATTCACATTAAGTTTATACACGAATAATTAGAGTTGCCCAATTCAGCTTACGCATATGGATACTGGGTATTCATAGTTTCATGGCTGATAAGGCTATTCTCATGACATCGAAAATCTTGATAAAGTGCTGCAATATATACAAACTACAGAACTATAGAGATGACGAGTGATATTGGTGATATAATATATACATAACTAAAGAGAAGAAGGGATATATCGGTGATAACATACATACATACATACAAATATATATATATATATATATTAAGAAAAGGTACTATGCGCTCGAGCTGATGGGAACGTCCCATGAGGTTGAGCTGTGTGGGCCCCACCGTGATGCGTTTCGAACATCTACCCCATCAGTCAGATGCACGATTCCATCGTGGGCCTAGGTCTCAAAAATCAAGTCAATCCGTGACTTGTGTGGGCCACACCACATACAGAAGTTGAGAGGGGCGTGCACCATTAAAGCATTAATAATCATTTTTTTAGGCCCACCGAGATGTGGTTTGCGAATCCAGCCCATCCATTATGTGTGTCCCACTTAGATGAGGGTTCAGACCAAGTTTCAGTAGAATTAAAAACTCAGGTGGGCCCCACCAAGTGCTTTTATATGTTTTTAGCATGTCTTCACATGATTTTAGATGGTATGGCTCGTATGGCCCACCTGAGTTCTGTATACGGTTGATTTTTGGGATATCCCATAATTTAAAGGGGACCCATCAAATGGACGGTGTTGATGGTCAACACGCATCATGGTGGGGTCCACACAGCTCGACCTCATGGGAGCTTATCGTGAGCTCGAGCGCATAGTACCTTTTCCCACACACACACACACGCATGTTTTCTTTTCCTTTAAAAACTTCCCAGGTGATCCAAGGCAAAGATACAACAAGAGCATCCACGCTTATAATAACCATTTCTTGTGTGACAGATCCGTAACAAAATTAGACATGTTGTCCCTCCAAAGATGCACAAGAGCATCATATGTGAGATAAGGACACAAACCTCCAAAAATGGGCAGTCTTGCATTACTCTTATGCGATGTGGTAGGCATATCATTGAAAAACCTGTCCTCCTAAAACACATTACAAAATCAACAATTAGAGTAGATATTACAACAACATTGAAGAAATGCACGAAAACAGTACAACTTTTTCAGATAAAAAAAAAATTTATGTAACAGTAGTTCAACAACATGAATTATAAAGGTGAGGGGTTGGAAAATATTTTAGTATCCAATGATTTTTTTTGAACTATAGTACAACCTCTTAATAGTTACGACATCTTATTGATCACTACCAAAAAAGGAGAAAAAGCAATAGACTAAATTCGTAGCTATAGGTTAATAGCTACGGTTTTTTTTTTTTTGTAGCTGGTTCGTAGCCAATGCGCTAGATCCGTAACCAAAGTAAGATTAAATCTGTAGCCATTGCCTTTTTAAAAAAATGGGGAAAGCCAAAGAAATCTCCTTCTGTTATAAACAAAAGTACAAGCATACACAACTGTAGCTTTGACAACAAGAAAATTCTCACAAAATAAAAATTAAAAAATTGACAAACAAGCATGATTCTAGCAAAGTTCTGAAGGTGATAAAAAAACAATACAAGTTTCGATGAGTGGCTGTAGATGCCAAAGTTTTGAAGAAGGTTTTTCATTGGGAGACTTTGGTGGGAGGCCGTCATTTGATTCCTTTGATGGGAAAGATAGGAGTTGGGCAGTTATACCACAATACAATTCAGAGGCCCAATAGAACCAATCGGAGTAGATGTATGATACGTCGTTCAATGTCCAATACTCACTTAAAGAATGGTTCTATGTCTACTTGATTTTAGATTAAATCAAGAAGAGCAAGGTCTATTTGATTTTGATCCTAGAAGAAGGAATATCACAAATTCCTCTTTTCTAAATGAGATTAGAATGTGGATCAAAATCACAATAGAATAATGCTAACAAAATGAATATTAAATATGCACAGTAGCTTAAAAAAATAATCACAACTTATCTCAGAGTATAACCTTAAATCGCTTGAATTGAATGTAATGGAATGTCTAAAACTCTGAAATTCGTACATTATTTATAGCCTGAAAAATCCCATCTTCGACTGGTCTTAAGATCCCTAGGACCGGTCGTAGCTTCAAAGATTTTGAAAGATTTCCGCGGGATTAGATTAGTTGTTCCCACGACTGGTCTTAGGTAACCTACGACCGGTCGTGGGCCACCTACGACTGGTCGTGTGTCACCTACAACTGGTCGTAGGACCCTAGATAGGTCGCTGGAGTTCGAGTCGTAGGACTACGACCGGTCGAAGGAAGAGTCGTAGAACTTCCCAGACTAGTCGAAGCAAGTCCAGGGCGGTCGAAAGACAACCAGAAAATCCGAAAATCAGAACAACCTAGGGTGGTCCCGAGAAAACCTAAGACCGGTCGAAGCAAAGCTAGGACTGGTCTTAAGATTTCTAGACTGGTCTTAGAAAGCGATCATAACAAGCATATTAAAATATTCAGATTATGTATCCAGAATGACCTATCATACAGACCAACCTAAGGTCAATCTAAGGTCAAACAAACCTTGAAGTGAGATGAACATTGAAGTCTTGAAGGTCTGTATTCTCAGATGATCTTGAAGGAGAAGCTTGAATCGAGTTGACGGCTTTCTAGAGCTTGGTACTTTCTTGACTTGTCTTGATGAAGTCTTCTAATCTTGACCTTGTTAGAAGTAAACTTAAAGTCTTCTATTCTTGTAGACTTCATCCATGACATGTCTTGCAAACATTCTTCATTTATGATCTTGTCTTGAAAACATTCTTCATTCATGATCTTGTCTTGAAGCAGTGTGTAGTCACAAACAAGAAACACAAGAAGTACAAGACATATAGGTTTTGGCACTACAAAATTTGACAACCAAAGGGATATGAAATCATACCACTAACACATACACAACTGTAGCTTTGACAACAAGCAAATTCTCACAAAATAAAAAATAAAAAATTGACAAACAAGCATGATTCTAGCAAAGTTCTGTAGGCGATAAAAAAATAATACAAGTTTCGATGAGAGGCTATAGACGCCAAAGTTTTGAAGAAGGTTTTTCATTGGGAGACTTTAGTGGGAGGCCGTCTTTTGATTCCTTTGATAGGAAAGATAGAAGTTGGGCAGTTATACCACAATACAATTCAGAGGCACATTTCTTGCTGGACACATGCCATTACCTTGAACCTGAACCAACCAAATAGTTACTGTAAATGGATGTAGTCACTGGTGTCCCTGATGTCTTCTGCCTATATTTTTTGTTGAGCCAATCTTGAGAAGTGAACATCTCACTCAACTCTCCCCTATGTCAATATAAACTCACTAATGCTATAAAGTTTGTTACGAATCTAGTCGCCGCAGGCTTCAACAACTCTTGTCCTTTCATGAACTTCTTCATTACTGCGACTAATTGATTATAGTTGTAAATAAACGTTGTCACTTCTCTTGCCCTTTCAACTATTTTGTTAACATTCTTCTTCTTCCTAAGATCTTCCAATATAAGATCAATATAATGGGCAACACATGGTGACCAAAAAAGATGTGGTCTCTTTTTCATCAACATATGTCATGCAAGCTTATATGATGCATCATTATCTGTTATAATTTGCACTACATTCTCCTCTTTAATCTCATCCACAACTTTATCCATTGGTCCAGTAATATAATTAGAATATTTTATTACTTATAAGGCATCAATTGACTTGTGGGATATAGTTCCTAAGTAGCAGTACACCATGAGTTGATCATGCTACATCTGGCTGAGCCAGTCCAACCATCACATATGATCGTGCATCCTCTGGCCTACCATACAGGTTTAAAGATAGCCACGTATGCTTTCACATCCGCATACTTTGCATCTGTCCATTTTCGCCTAATATCCCTAGCCGTGGGAGCTTTAATTCCTTCATTTACTTCTGCTGCTGCATCAATTACCACTTGCTAATATGGAAAATTGACCACGTTAGGAGGTATGTTGGCATGTATTTGCTACTGCCGTACCTAGCTTCTCAACAGAAGTTCTACTTCACATTTGTTTTATCTTCTTTTATTTAGTTGATTCTTTCCTAAACATGATTGGATCAATAGAGGGTCTCCTAGGCTCATTTAATTCTTCATCCAAATGTGTAGGGGCATCATGTGAAAATGTCTCTCATCAGCTCTACGTCGTAACCCACCAAACCTACCCCCACCTATAGAAGCAGTCGCACTCCTAGTCCCACTCCCACTGACCCTCTTGTATCACGTATTGACCCACTTGCGCCAAATATATGGCGACGTTCTTCCTCTCCACGAGTTAGACGCAAGCTCTCTCCCCTAGCTATAGTTAATTCCCGATCTGAATCTTCGTCAGAATCAATAATATCTTCATCACGAACGCCCATATATTTAGGACCAAACACCTCCTGCCGAGTCGCATCCAAAATCTCATGTTTCTTCTTTTGTCCAGCAGCACGTTTACCCTTCGAGTCATCCAGACTGGCTTGCATTAAAATCATTATCTCTTTTGGTACTCTAGTACATCCCGTAACTTGACCATTTCGATGTGCCAAATGTTGTTTGAGACACGTAATTCCACCAGTTACTAGTCTATCACAATAGTTGCACTTCATTTGGTGCCTAGTACCACCAACCCTCTGACAATGTTGCCATCCAATATCCTCACTTACTTGTTAACCAGACCCAGACATTTCAGGTAGATAGATACTAGATATAGATTAGATATGACCTGTCTATGTGAGATTATGAGTCTACTCGCTATTCTAAATTTATATACAGTTTTCAGAATCTAATCAATAAAGATGATTTTTTGTTCTAAACCTTAAGAAGCTCCAAAACCTGTCCAATATAAGAAAATATAAAATCACAATAAGAATCTATAAAATGGACATTAATATGTTCTAATATGATTAACCCATCATATTATACCATTAAAACAACACATTAAATACAAAATGATTTTTTGAATTAAAAAAAAAGGCCAAAAATAGTGCGTATATAGAAAATAAGTATTCTTTCTAGCTGAAAACTTATATATCACAAGGAGCTACCTATCCTCAGCACACACATAGATTGAGAAATAAAGAGTAGGTGATCCAATAGAGATCTACACTGTAAGATGAATGGACAACCAGATCATGATCCTTCATCATTTGGCCCAAGCACTCTTAAGTGTGACCATGCATTTCTGGATCACATGGCTTAAGGCATGTGCTTCATCCCTACCATCTTTTTTGGGTTTCAATTTAATAACTTGTATATGTATGCATTTCCAATCCTTGATCCAGATCCCTTAACCATTGCTCGTGTTCTGATTAGGGATAAGAAATGAACCATTTAGAATTCTGGGGTCCAATTTTCATGGTTGGGTGATGAAGATGGGCAGGTTGGATGCCATAAAAACAGCAAGGTGGGCCCAACAGTAAGCTAGGTGCAGGAGATTGTAATCTACAACACATGTAAAGGAAGTGCTCTCCAAGAAGAAAGGGATGATGGAGTTTGATAACACTAGTGAGTTATAGCAAGAAACAGAGTCACCATCTGGAGAAACACCGTCAAGAAGAGAATTGAATGGAGAGATGCAGCAAAACAGATAGGTGCATCAGAGATGATGAGAGTTTTAAAGAGTTTTTATTGAAGCCAGTGTTAGATTCTTCAAGGTTATTGCAACAACTATATCATATATGCACCCACCTGCTTATACAAGTAAAGGAATACTTCTAGAACTCTAATTTCTACCTAAATGCCTACAGTCAAAATATCCAACTTCCAACATCACATTAACCTTCTTTCTAACTAAGATACCTTTTACTAATACAATTTAAGGCCAATCAAAAGCCTCCCGTACTAAAAATCTAGCTGGAAGCAAAAATAGGTTACATTCTTTCTTTTGAATGAAAGAATAGAATTGTACTCTGCATCAAATAAACTTGATAAAAAAGGCTTTGAAGTGAAAAAAAAAAAAAACACACATTTCACTGAATTGAACAAAATATTCAGCATCTATACTACCCAATTCTAATAGACTCAACTTTCTGAAGAATTCTAACATATCAAAGAAATCCATTTCAGCAAAACAATAAAAAAGAACAGAAAAATGCGTCTCAATCGAACAAACTCAGGCTGAAACATTCAACTCTAAAGATCCCATTTCTCAAGAATAGTAAAAAAGAGTAACACATAATCAGATAAAAAAAATTTAGTAATTTCCACTGTCCTCTTCTTCAGCTAAACCTTCCCTTTGACAAGAAGAGAGAGAGAGAGAGAGAGAGAGAGAGAGAGAGAGAGAGCAAACAAATAAACACAAAGCAACAACCCAACTAGTAAAAGTCAAATTTAAATAATCCATTCAAAATAAAAAACATAGAAACCCACTTCCCCGAATCTTTCCTCCAACAGGAGGCTGATTTCAGTGCTTCCTTGAAACAATCTCATTGTTTATCATCTCAATCTATCGAACTCACCAATCTCATTGTTTAACAAATAACACTTAACGTCGAGCGCTTTCCAGATTCTGCATTAAGTAAAAAATTTCAGTGTTAACAAACAGGTCCTAATACAATCAGTAGAAACTAGTAGATGTTAAAGATAGAATCAATCACGAAGAACAAACAGAGTAATAGGTTAAGAAAATTATAATAAAAAAGCTAAGTAAAATGAGAAAAAAGGATTGAGGTAGGCTCATCCTTTTGTATGTATTTGGCTATCCTTCTATTGGAGGTGAATGATATTCAACATTTAGTGAAGTTGTGTATTGTGTACTTAGGGTGTAATTAGTTATATGTGTAAACTATCAAACCCTACTAAGATCAAGAGTATCCTAAAATAGGAAAGACACTTATCATGAAGATTAGTTTGCCTCGAACAAAAATATCATTCATAAGTGGTATTTTCAAATAATCTATTATTTAGAGATCAAGAAGTAAATCTGTATATGGAGTTTCATTTATTGATAAAAGGTCATTCCAACAACAAATTTGGGGCATTTAGTTTTCACCTACTAGGAAAGCTTGCTCAAAAATCATCTTTAGTTTAGATTCTTCATACTTTTTACCTTAAAAAAAAAAAAAAACATTTCTTCTTTATTTATGTCTTTCCAACTTAGTTTTTCGTTTTAGATTTTTGGTCTAAGTAAAACTTAACACCAACAAAAGAATTTAGCTATGGCTCATTTCAAAATGCCTTTTTTTTTTCCCCTTTTTGAGAGAGCTTCATTAACAGGCCACAAAATGTGCAAAAGAAAATAACCCACCTACACAATTAAAAAACATATGAGAGATTAGCAGGATTAACTAGCTTTACATAAGAAGCCCAGCCCAAAAAATACATTTAATTTCCCTAACGGCCACAACATGGAAAGAACTCCTATTCTAAAAACATCTCCTATATAAAAGCAATCTCCACAAAGCTTTTCCCACCCCTCCTAAATGCCAAGACCTCAAAAGGTCCACAATAGAATTCGGTTTCACCTAAGCATGTATGGAGGGCATTGAGAAAGTAGTCCCACATCTTTCAAGCAAACATGCAATGAATGAAGAGGTGATTAATTGACTCTACATCTCCTAGACACATTATACATATGTTAGGAAGGGTAAGGGATCTTCTTTGCAAATTATTGATTGTCAGCACCCTCTTTCTTCCCACAAGTCAAGAGAACGTTGTCGATTATGGTGGAGCTCTGTATGACCATAGTTTCTTCCTCATTAACAATTAAAGTGCATTATCATTGTACATACTGTATCACCTACTAGAATTTTTGGTAGACCTCATTAATATATTAATGTATATCTTCATACATCTCGTTCATTGAAATTAATCGCCATTTAAAAACATCCATCACAATGAACAATTAAAAGGCACTATCATTGTATATAATGTATCACCGAAAATGACCTTAATGATATTTAGAGCATAGATCACTCAAAGCAACCCCAATCATACGAAGCATTGGATCACTAAGTATAAGTCAATCATATTAACGGTTCAAATCAATTGAAATGGCCCAAGCATGTCAAAGGTCTGCATCATTGGAAACCAGCATATCATATGAAGGGTTTGGATCAACCATGGTAGGGTTTAGATAAATCCTACCTTATTAACGATTTGGATCATTGAATATAGGCTAGCTAGACGAACAATTAGTAAAGAAAAATAACTATACTCCACACTTAACTACAAAAGATAGAAATATTATATGTCAAGATTGCTCCACTAACAATTTTTGTCCTTACCACATCCAATCAGGGCTATTAATAATCAACAGAATTGATTGGTGAACAGAGGCCTCAACATATATTGGTTCAGATCATTAAAATGGCCACAATGATATAAAGGGTTTGGATCTCTTACAATAGGCCCAATCAAATGAACGATTTGAATCACTTGGAATGGCACAACCATATCAAATTTTCGTATGGGTGAAAATGTTCCTAATCAATATTAACCATTGGATCATTAAAAACAAGCCCTACCATATTAATTGGATCACTGAAAATAGGCCCTACCTTAATTAGTTATAATGATAACAAGCACCCTACAATATTAACAATTTGAATCACAAAATGTAGGCCCAATCATTAAGAATGGCTCAAATAATTAAAATGAGTCCAATCATTTCAACAATTTGGACTATTAAAATTGGACCCAATCATATGATCAATTTGTAGCATTCATAGTGGGTTGGGAAACATTAACTTAGATAATTGAAAATGGTCCACTGTTGATGATTCATGTATCGATCTCTTACATGTGAAAAATCACAATTCAACATCCACCATGAGACGTATCACATCAACCAATTAGATTACTAAAAACATGCCTTAACACATCAATCATTGGAAACAGACCAATCATAAGAATTGGACCATTAAAACATGCCCATTATATGAAAGGCTCGAAACACTGAACAAGGCCCATAAGAATTGGACCATTTAAACATGCCCGATTATACGAAAGGCTCGAAACACTGAACAAGGCCCCAATTATATATAGGATCTCTAAGATTTGAATCAATCATAGGCAAGGTTGACCCATGCACCAAGTATCACAAACAGGAAATATTGCAACTATAGAATAAGCGGCTCACAAATAAATACTTAAGAACTAGAATACGAATACCTAAACAATCTACATTCAATTGCAAAATGTTGACAAATTTTATGACTAGTTTCCTCCTCCTTAAAAGAACTTGGTTGTATGTGGCATCCACCGAGGCAACAAAACATGAACTAACTGATTCAATTGCGGAAAACAAAATACAACGTATCAATTGGTTTGAAACCGAAAATGGCCCAATCACAAAAACAGTTTGGAATACTAAATAAGGTCCCAACCATACCAACGATTTCGATCACTAAAAATCTACACAATCATTGTAATAAAACAATCATATGGATAGTTTGGATCATTGAAAATAGGCACAATCATTTGAACAAGCTTACAAATAGTCAATCATGTGAATGATACAAATCAACTTAGTAAATTAATCGGCTTGCGTCATTGAAAACAACCTTGATCATGTGACTAGTCAGAGATTTGATTGTTGAACACATATTATTATATCATTTGGTTCATATCACTAGAAACGACCTAAATCATAAGAATCACTAGAAACAACCTAAATCAAATGAAGAATTTGGATAAAATGAAAATGGCCCCAATCGTATTAAGGAATTGGATCACTACAAACCAACTACATGAATGGATTGGATCAATTGAAATGATCCATGCATATTAAATTAAAAGTTTAAGATAATGAAAACTGGCTACATCGTATGAATGGTTTAGATACCCAACACACACTACCATAATAACGATTTGTATCACCGAATAGAAGCCCATCATATGAATTCGGATCATTGTAAAAAGTAACATGACTGTTTGAATTGTGTATCAAACTAAGGAGGGTCCTACAAAATTAATGATGTGGATCATTGAGAACCAACCTCAAATATTATGAATAGATGGATCAACTTAACATATCCATTGGTCATGTAAAGAGTTTTTAATCATATGATGAGTTTAGATCACTGAAAGCATTACAAATCATATGATGCATTTAGATCGCTGAATGGGTTGAATCATATAAAAAGTTCAAATTCGTTGAAATGGCCCAAACACATCAATGGTTTTGATCCATTGAAATGACCCATGCATGCCAAAGGTTTGAGCACTAGAAATGGGCCAACTCATATGAATAGTTTGGATCATTTGTAAAGCTGAAGAGGATCCTACAGAATTTAGGGAATGGACCAACTTAGCATATCCATTGCCATGGATCATGAACAACAACTTTAATCATATGATGAGTTTGGATAATGAAAAGCAGCTTCAATCGTATGATAAGTTTGGATCGCCAAATGAGCCGAATCATATGAACAATTTGGATCCAGTAGATGGCCCAAGCATGTTAATGTTTTTTATCCATCGAAATGGCCCATGTCAAAGGTTTGGATCACTAGAAATGGGCCAAATCATATGAATTTGGATCCATGTAAAAAGAAACCTGACTGTTTGAATTGTGAATAGAATTAAAGATGGTCCTATAAAATGAACGATGTGGATCACTGAGAACCAACCTCATATATTATGAATAAATGGATTAACTTAACATATCCATTGGGATGGGTCATAGAAAGGGGCTTCAATCATATGATGAGTTTACATCACTAACAACAACACGAATCATAAAATGTATTTAGATCGTTAAACGGGCCGAATCATATAAGAAGTTCAAATCTGCTGCAATGGGAAAAATAAGTTAAAGGTTTTGATCCATTGAAATGGCCCAAGTATGTCAAAGGTTTGGATCACTAGAAATGGGCCAAATCATATGAACATTTTGGATCATTTGTAGAGATGATGAGAGTCCTACAAAATTTAGGGCATGGATTAACTTAGCATATCCATTGCCATGGATCATGAAACACAGCTTCAATCATATGATGAGTTTGGAGCATGAAAAGCATCTTCAATCGTATGATGAGTTTGGATAGCTGAATGAGCTAAATCATATAAACAATTTGGATCCACTAAATGGCCCAAGCATGTCAATGTTTTTGATGCATCAAAATGACCCATGTCAAAGGTTTGGATCACTAGAAATGGACCAAATCATATGAATTTGGATCCTTATAAAAAGAAACCTGACTAATTGAATTGTGTATAGAACTGAAGAGGGTCTAACAAAATTAACGATGTGGATAACTTAGAACCAACCACAAATATTATGAATAGAAGGATAAACATACTGTATTAATTGGGATGAGGAATGGAAAGAGGCTTGAATCATATGATAAGTTTAGATCACTAACAGCAGCACGAATCATAAGAGGCATTTGTATCGTTGAATGGGCCAAATCATATAAGAAGTTCAAATCCGCTGGAATGGCTCAAGCACGTCAAAGGTTTTAATCCATTGAAATGACCCAAGCATGTGAAATGATTGGATCACTGGAAATAGGCTAAATCATATGAACAATTTGGATCATTTATAAAGCTTAAGAGGGTATTAAAAAATTTAGGGCATGGATCAACTTAGCATACTATTGCCATGGATCACAAAAAACAACTTCAATCATATGATGAGTTGGGATCATGAACTTAGCATATCTATTGCCATGGATCACATAAAACAACTTCAATCATATGATGAGTTTGGATCATGAACAACAACCTCAATTGTATGATGAGTTTGTATCACCGAATGATCTAAATAATATGAACAATTTGAATCCATTTAATGGCCCAAGCATGTCAATGTTTTTTTATCCATCGAAATGGCCCATGTTAAAAGTTTAGATCAATAGAAATGTGTCAAATCATATAAATTTGCATCATTGTAAAAAGAAACCTGACTGTTTGAATTGTGGATAGAACGGAAGAGGGTCCTATTGAAATTAACGATGTGGATCACTAAGAACCAACCTTAAATATTATGAATAGATGGATCAACTCAACATATCCATTGGGATGGGTCATGGAAAGAGGCTTCAATCATATAGTGAGTTTAAATCATTAATAACAACACGAATCATATGATGTATTTGGATCGCTAAATGTGCCGAATCGTATAAGAAGTTCAAATCCACTTAAATGGCCAAACCACATCAAAGGTTTTGATCCATTGAAATGCCCAAGCATGTCAGAGGTTTGGATCACTAGAAATGGGCCAAATCATATGAACTGTTTGAATCATTTGTAAAGCTAAAGATGATCCAATGAAATTTAGGGCATGGATCAACTTAGCATATCCATTACCATGGATCATGAATAGCAACTTCAATTATATGATGAGTTTGGATCATGAAAAGCAGCTTCAATCGTATGATGAGTTTGGATCGCCAAATGAGCTGAATCATATGAACAATTTCGATCCAGTAGATGGCCAAAGCATGTCAATGTTTTTTATTCATCGAAATGGCCCATATCAAAGGTTTGGATCACTAGAAATGGGCCAAATCATATGAATTTGGATCCTTGTAAAAAGAAACTTGACTGTTTGAATTGTGTATAGAATTGAAGATGGTCCTACAAAATTAATGATGTGGATCACTGAGAACTAACTTCAAATATTATGAATAGATGGATCAACTTAACAAATCCATTGGGATGGGTCATGGAAAGAGGCTACAATCATATGATGAGTTTAGACCACTAATAGATGCACGAAACATATGATGTATTTGTATCGTTGAATGGGCCGAATCATATAAGAAGTTCATATCCGCTGGAATGGCCCAACCACGATAAAGGTTTTGATCCATTGAAATGGCTCAAGCATGTGAAATGATTAGATCACTAGAAATGGGCCAAATCATATAAACAATTTGGATCATTTGTAAAGCTTATGAGGGTCCTACAAAATTTAGGGCATGGATCAACGTAGCAGATCCATTGCCATGGATCATAAAAAAACAACTTCAATCATATGATGAGTTTGGATCATGAACTGCAGCTTCAATCATATGATGAGTTTGTATCACCGAATGATCCGAATAATATAAACAATTTGAATCCATCGAATGGCCCAAGCATGTCAATGTTTTTTATCCATCGAAATGGCCCATGTTAAAGGTTTAGATCAATAGAAATGGACCAAATCATATAAATTTGTATCATTGTAAAAAGAAACCTGACTGTTTGAATTGTGGATAGAACGGAAGAGGATCCTATTAAAATTAACGATGCGGATTACTAAGAACCAACCTCAAATATTATGAATAGATGAATCAACTTAACATATCCATTGGGATGATCATATGGTGAGTTTAGATCATTAACTGCAGCACGAATCATATGATGTATTTAGATTGCTGAATGTGCCGAATTGTATAAGAAGTTCAAATCTGCTGAAATGGCCAATGCACTTCAAAGGTTTTGATTCATTGAAGTGGCCCAAGCATGTCAAAGGTTTGGATCACTAGAAATGGGCCAAATTATATGAACAGTTTAAATCATTTGTAAAGCTGAAGATGGTGCTACAAAATTTAGGGCATGGATCAACTTAGCATATCCTTTGGCATGGTTCATGAATAACAACTTCAATCATATGATGAGTTTGGATCATGAAAAGCATCTTCAATCGTATGATGTATTTGTATCATTGAATGAGCTGAATCATATGAACAATTTGGATCCAGTAGATGGCCCAAGCATGTCAATGTTTTTTATCCATCAAAATGGCCCATGTCAAAGGTTTGGGTCACTAGAAATGGGCCAAATCATATGAATTTGGATCCTTGTAGAAAGAAACCTGACTATTTGAATTGTGTTTAGAATTGAAGATGGTCCTACAAAATTAACGATGCAGATCACTGAGAACCAACCTTAAATATTATGAATAGATGGATCAAACTTAACATATCCATTTGGATGGGTCATGGAAAGAGGCTTCAATCATATGATGAGTTTAGATCACTGATGACAGCACGAATCATATGATATATTTGGATTGCTAAACAGGCTGATTCATATAAGAAGTTCAAAGTTGCCGAAATGGCCAAAGCACGTTAAAGGTTTTGATCCATTGCTATGGCCCAAGCAGGTCAAAGGTTTAGATCATTAGAAATGGGCCAAATCATATGAATAGTTTGGATCATTTGTAGAGATGACGAGGGTCTTACAAAATTTAAGGCATGGATCAACTTAGCATATCCATTGCCATGGATTCTAAAAAGCAGCTTCAATCATATGATGAGTTTGGATCGCCGAATGAGCCAAATCATATGAACAATTTGGATCCACTAAATGGCACAAGCATGTCAATGTTTTCATCCATCGAAATGGCCCATGTCAAATGTTTGGATCACAAGAAATGGGCCAAATCATATGAATTTGCATCCTTATAAAAAGAAACCTACCTGTTTGAATTGTGTCTAGTACTAAAGAGGGTCCTTTTGAATATGATTAAAAATTTCCTAGTTTTTTATTCTGGCGTGGGATCCTTTTGAATATGATGCATAAAATTTGTCAATTTTAAATGATGCCCAAGTATTTTCAGCTAAAAAAAACATTTTGTTATAAGTCACCCAACTAGTGTCCGTATCTAAGCCTAACTTCATCTTCAGGTAAGAGTCTGATTGTTCTTATTTGTTTTCATCCTAATTAAAGATCGACGTTTATTACTTTGACTCCATGGCTAATCAACCCTTGCGTAAAGTGGTGTGTGATTGGCTGCCCAGAGTGCACTATAGTGCGCCCTACTAGATTGGGGCTCCATTTTTCAGCAGATATGATGTCCCCTTATTAGTGACAATGTGCTTCAGAACTGGCTGATAGGAAAGGAGAAAAACAGAGCAATGCTAACAACGGAGTCAATCCATTATTCGTTGATAGACGAAGCTCTCGTTTAGTCGTTAAGCATCACGTAAGTGGGAATGCAGCCGTCTGTCCTGAATTTTTCCTTCATCTCTTGTCCAATAGTAACCTTCATAACTCTCTCTTCAGTGATTGAATTTAGACTATTTTGAGCTCATTGGAATGGTAACTTGACAAGCTTCTAAATAAGACCAGAATTGGCCAATTTCGAGAACGTTCGATATCCCAAAAGCATGTTGGAATTCTTTGATCCTCATTTTGCAATTTGGATTGTTAATTTTTAAATCATGCAATCCAACGAAGACGCTCATAACTTTCTCGTTTGATGTTAGATTGGGTCAATTTTTGGTCATTTGAAAGGTACTTTAGTGCTCTTTCATTCCTTACTAGAATCGTCGTATTCCGAGACCATTTGGGCATCCGTAAATGGGATTGCCGTCATCGGTCTTGAATTTTTCCTTCATATCCTTATCCAATAGTAACATTCATAACTCTCTCTTCAGTGGTCGAATTTAGACTATTTTGAGCTCATTGGAATGGTAACTTGAAAAGCTTCTAAATAAGACTAGAATTGGTCAATTTCGAGACCGTTTGATATCCCAAAAACACGTTAGAATTCTTCGATGGTCATTTTGCAATTTGGATTGTTAATCTTTCCAAATCACGTGATCCAGCGGAGACGCTCATAACTCCCTTATTTGATGTCGGATTGGGTCAATTTTTGGTCATCTGAAAGGTACTTTAGTGCTCTTTCATTCCTGACTGGAATCGTCGTATTCCGAGACCATTTGGGCATTCGTAAGTGGGCTTACAGTCGTCGGTCCTAAAATTTTCCTTCATCTCCTTGTCCAATAGTAACCTTCACAACTCTCTCTTTAGTGGTCAAATTTAGACTACTTTAAGCTCATTGGATTATTAACTTGATAAGCTTTCAAATGGGACCAGAATTGGCTAATTCTAGGACCGTTCGATATCTCAAAAGCACGTTGGAACTCTTCGATCATCATTTTGGAATTTGGATTATTAATCTTTCCAAATCGCGTGATCTGTAAGACCCATATCCTAGTCTGTACTATTCCATCGACTATCGCGATCCTTCCCGTCGAAGTCCGTAATCCGCGACCTATAATCGATGTTTGCGCGTGACCCTAAGTTGTATCCTATAGATTTGAGTCGGCTTAATCTGAGACTTGTACCATTGCGACCGCACTGTCGCCATGGTTCCAACGCCGCGACTCACGCACCGATCCGATACCCTGGCAAGGAGATGTGGGCCGGCATTTAGTTCGAAGAAAAACACCACGCATTTATAATCACAAGAGAATCTCTACAACATGTCCCATCAATCAATCACTCAAATTAATCAATCAATGCTTTCTTTCTCCCCAAGTCAAGCAACATCAAGTCAACTCTTTCTCACCCTCTCTCTTACACACCCATACATGTCAAGTACACCATCACCTCACCCATCACTCACATTCATCACCCATCTCTCACTCTCTCTCCTTACAACCCTCTCTCTCTCTCTCTCTCATTTCTCAACACAACTCCTAAGCTAGCAAAAAAAAATTGCACGTCTATGCATTCCAAGAGAGAAAAATGACTTTGTGTGGCCCACCTTTCCCATCCTAAAAACCTTCATCCTAGCCATTCAACTCTCATCACCCTCCATCAAAGTGAAGCACAAGGAGACCGGCATTCCAACGGACCGAGAAGATCGAACAGTGGGTACTTCTATAGGCTAGATTTTCATGTTCTTATGATGGGCCAAGTGAGGCCTACCGATCGATGGTATGGATCTCACTTTGGACCCTTGATGTGGTCCATGGACCACCTTAATCCTCATGATCATTCCATGATGGGGCCATCTCCATGGACCCCATCATGATGTTCATTTTCCTTGTATGGATAGGGTCATCTAGGCCTTACATTTGGTGGAGAAAGGATCTCCACCATTGATTTTCGGTTTGATGGGCCCATGTGTAATGGGACCCACTTGATGTATGATTGCTTACAATGGAGGGCTCATAATGGCGGAGCCCTCCATCACACATGTCCCACTCCCATTCTCTCTCTCTCTCTCTCTCCCTCTCTTTTTCATTTCTTTTCATGTGATGATGTGGCCATGTGGCCCACCCGGATGGACCCCACCATGAAGAATGTATGTTAGCCAAGCCATTTGAAGGTGGGGCCCACTTTATATGTGTTGTTCCACACCACCCAGCCATGTGGTGGCCCACATAAGCAGGGCCCACCTTAAATGCATTTGTTTAGCCCAGGACCGTCCAACGTCAGGACGTGGACTGGGAAAACAAATATATTTGTTTGATTTTTTTTTGGCTTTGTTGTATACGCCCCACATTGATGTATGCATTCAATCTATGCCATCCATCCTTTTCCCCATACCATTTTAGGTGTTGAACTAAAAAATGAGGTTAATCTGACTCTCAGGTGGGCCATAATATAGTAAACAGGGTTTCTACCATTGAAATCCACCCTGTTGTTTTGATGCGCCAAAATATAGAGAATATTGGACTCATTTGGTTGGTCCCGAGCTGTAGAATCCAATGGCTAGGGTGGATTCCACTGATGCGGGCCGACACACGAAAAATCATGAAAAAACAAGGTTTTCAAAAACAAAATAATAATAACTATATACAGTAGACGCTGCTGCTGTCAGAGGCGCAGGCAATGCCTGCGGCATGTAGGCGGGCTGACATAGGAACCCACGGTCCTAGCCATGGGCCCCACCATGATGTATGTTTTGTATATCCAAACCGACCATTTTGTAGGCCCTTAGGGCATAGGCAGCCCTCTAAAAATCAGCCACATCCAAAGCTCAGGTGGCCCACGTCATGGGAAGTAGTGGGGTTGAACCGTCTGCCATTGAAACCCATTTTTGGGTTCACAGAAGTTTTAAATCAATATGAAATTTGTTTTTACTCTTCATCCAGGTCTGCGTGACCTTATGAACAGATTGGATGGCTTATAAACATTATGGTGGGCCCCATGTGGGACCCACAATGATATATGTGTTTTATTCCCACTGTCCAGGCGGACGGTGGATCCCACATGGACGGTGGAACACATAATGATGTATGTGTTTTATTCATATTGTCCAATGAAAGTGGGACCCACCATGATGCATGTGTTGCATCCAAACCCTCTAACCATTTTAACAGCTCATTTTATGGCATGAGTAGAAGAATGAGTCAAATCCATAGTTCATGTGGAACCCACCACGATGCATGTGTTGCATCTAATCTGTCTAACCATTTTGAAAGTTTGTTTTAGGGCTTGAGGCTAAAAATAAGGCAGATCTATAGTTCAAGTGGACCCCACCTTAGTATATGTATGGGGCTCATCTTGATTTGTTTGTGGTCGTCCATTGAGGCCCACCTTGGTATCTGTATGGGGCCCATCTTGATTTATTTGTGGCCGTCCATTGAGGCCCACCTTGGTACATGTATGAGGCCTATTTTGATTTATTTGTGGTTATCCATTGAGGCCCACCTTGGTATATATATAAGGCCCAAGTGATTAAGCCCATCTTGTTATATTTATGGCCCGTTGTTGAGGCCCACCTTGATGTGTATGAGGCTGTTGTTGAGGACCACCTCGATGTGAATGTAAGGCCCATGTTATGAGGCCCATTGTGATGTATTTTAAGGCCCATGGGTTATGGCCCATTGCATTGTACATAAGGCCCATTAAAGTGGCCCACTAGATTTATATAAGGCCCATATGATGTGGCCCATTTGATGTATCCAAGGCCCATGGGTCGAGGCCCAAAGGGATGTCCTTAGGGTCCATTGCAATGTGTGGTTCCTCCATGGTTTGTGTGATAATATTATGGCGGGCCATGCCTTGGGAGTAATGTTGGTTTGATGTCCATATTGTAAGAAAATGTTGGTTAAATGTCCGCATTATAACTCTCCCTAGGGCCCAGTGATAGGCCTGTACTTACTGTGTGTAAGTCATCTAGGCCCATCTTCATTGTAAGGACAATTTGTCACTTTATAACATGCTTAGTATAGCTCCATGATTCATGCCCATACGCATCATATGTATGCTTAATATGATGAATGTTTGATCATAGCATAAGCCGTTAGGCTGAGACATTTACGGGACTCCTTATGAGACGGAGTGCCCCACATGAACGTGTGGTAACATAGGATTGCTGCATGATTTGACGATGTGACTCATGCATCCTGCATATGCGTGACTTGATCACTGCATGCCCTAGCAACATCAGGGTTGTGGCCTCCTCAGGCACATCGTGTATGGTCGTCGGTTACTGAAAATATTGGCTCTAACATTGTGGGCACTTAGGATGTCCTTGGGTGAAAATCTCATAACCTTTTTGGTACCAGAAGATGCTCTAACATCAAGACCGATTGGATACACGAGCGCTCGAGTGCCAAATACTAGTAGGCCGCATCTCCCACTGTGTCGTGGTCGGTTGGAAGGGGGTGTGGCTTTATCTGCCTGAGTGAGGAGGATATAAGATAGGTTGAGTTTGACCAGCTCGCAAATGAGTTCGCTATCGACGAGCCGGGTAGGTATTGACAGACTACTAGTCAAGCAGATAGTGTGGTCTCTTCCACTTGCTTGACTGTGCAGCTAGGGAGGAGGCAATTAGTGTGTATTAGACCCCGATGATATCCAGAGAAGAACTGTATTGATATGTTACTTGATGAGTACTGGCATGCTTGCTTTGCATCTTACATATGACATTTGGCTACATAGGCCTCGCATCGCATGGCCTTGGTATGGCCGATAGCATTCATGTCTTGCATCACATAGTTTTGGTACTGCTGATAGCATTCATGGACTTATCCGCATATTTTCGCATTACTCTGATATTGTGTACTTGGCACTTGCCTTGCGCACACACTTACACCACCCTTTAAGCTTTTGTAAGCTTATACATGACCGTTGTGTGCAAGTGTCGTTGGACAGCAGCAACGCTGAGGCAGGAGCGCGCATCTGACTATTTTGGAGCTTTTTGATCAGCTTGTATTTCCCTTTCCGCATTATACTTAAAGTTTTTGATATAGTGGATATGTGGTGATTATGTTTTGTGACTTAGTTATCTTCCATTACAAAAAAAATCATACTGAAAATCCTCCTTGTAGGATCCCAGGATTGGAATTTGGCATATGAGTATCGGGATCCGAGAATGGGGCACTACGGAGGCTGTCGGTGCCAGATTTGACGATCGGGAATTTTGTGAGTCCGGTTTCTGAGTTTGGGGTTTGACATGATTCAATGGAGATGCTCATAACTGCCTTGTTTGATGTCGAATTAGGTCAATTTTTGGTCATCTGAAAGGTACTTTAGTGCTCTTTCATTCCTGACTGGAATCGTTGTATTCTGAGACTATTTGGGCATCCGTAGCGTGATCGCAGTTGTTGCTCCTGAATTTTTCCTTCATCTCCTTGTCCAACAGTAACCCTCATAACCCTCCCTTTAGGGGTCAAATTTAGACTATTTTGAGCTCATTGGAATGGTAACTTGACTACCTTCCAAATGGGACCGAAATTGGCTAATTTCGAGACCGGTCGATATCCCAAAAGGTACTTTAGAACACTTCGATCATCATTTCACAATTTGGATTGTAAATCTTTCCAAATCATGCGATCCAATGGAGACGCTCATAACTCCCTCATTTGATGTCGGATTGGGTTATTTTTTGTCATCTGAAAGGTACTTTAGTGCTCTTTCATTCCTGACTGGAATCATCGTATTCCGAGACCATTTGGGCATCCGTAAGTGGGATTGAAGTCATCGGTCCTGAATTTTTTCTTCATCTCCTTGTCCAATAGTAACCTGCATAACTCTCTCTTCGGTGGTCAAATTTAGACAATTTTGAGCTCACTAGAATGGTAACTTGACAAGCTTCTAAATAAGACTAGAATTAGCCAATTTTGAGACCGTTTAATATCCCAAAAGCACGTTGGAATTCTTTGATCGTCATTTTGCCATTTGGATTGTTAATCTTTCCAAATCGCGTGATCCAACATAGATGCTCATAACTCCCTTGTTTGATGTCGGATTGGGTTGATTTTTTGTCATCTTAAGGGTACTTTAGTGCTCTTTCATTCCTGACAGGAATCTTCATATTCCGAGACCATTTGGGCATCCGTAAGTGGGATTGCAGTCGTTGGTCCTAAATTTTTCCTTCATCTCCTTGTCCAATAGTAACCTTCATAACTCTCTCTTCGGTGGTCGAATTTAGACTATTTTGAGTTCATTGGAATGGTAACTTAACAAGCTTCTAAATAAGACCAGAATTGGCCAATTTCGAGACCGTTCGATATCCCAAAAGCACATTGGAATTCTTCGCTGGTCATTCTGCAATTTGGATTGTTAATCTTTCCAAATCACGCGACCCAACGGAGACGCTCATAACTCCCTCGTTTGATGTCAGATTGGGTCCAGTTTTGGTCATCTGAAAGGTACTTTAGTGCTCTTTCATTCCTGACTGAAATTGTCATATTTCGAGACCATTTGGGCATCCGTAAGTGGGAATGCAGTCGTCGGTCTTAAAATTTTCCTTCATCTCCTTCTCCAATAGTAACCATCTTAACTCTCTCTTCAGTGGTCGAATTTAGACTATTTTGAGCTCATTGGAATGGTAACTTGACAAGCTTCTAAAAAAGACCAGAATTGGCCAATTTCGAGACCGTTTGATATCCCAAAAGCACGTTGGAATTCTTCGATCATCATTTTGCAATTTGGATTGTTAATCTTTCCAAATCGTGCGATCCAACAGAGACGCTCATAACTCCCTTGTTTGATGTCAGATTAGGTCGATTTTTGGTCATCTGAAAGGTACTTTAGTGCTCTTTCATTCCTGACTAGAATCATCGTATTCCGAGACCATTTGGGTATCCGTAAGTGGGATTGCAGTCGTCGGTCCTAAATTTTTCTTTCTTCTCCTTCTCCAATAGCAACCTTCATAACTCTCTCTTCAGGGGTTGAATTTAGACTATTTTGATCTCATTGGAATAAAAGGTGGGGCAACTCCTCTCTCCAAATTATTGTTTAGCAGTTCCACAGATTGCAGAAATTCTTATTGCCTCCAATGTATGTATGTATCATTTCTTTCAAATTGCATTTTAACGATTTTTAGCTGTCACCATGATTTATATGATACTGATTCAGGTCTTTCTTTGAGCTCACTATCTTATCAATTTGTTTTTTTTTAAAAAAAAAAAAAAAAAAAAAAAAAAAAAAAAACCTTAGACACAATAATTGGGTGCACATTCCATGTGGAAAAAACTTCAGATCTTAGCATTTAATTTGTTTGCTGTAATTCTAAAACTGATATTATTATCATATTAATTTACATATTAAATAATCCATTATAAAGTTTCTGATATCAAGTCATTTTTCTTGTTTAAATTTCAGACAGATGGTTTGACACTCATAACAGAGTGATTGGAAGTTCTTCTGCGAGGAGTGGGGAGTTCCTGAAGAGAAAGCCATAGTCTCTGAAATTGATATCACCAGCTTCAAGGCAAATAAATTAGTTGGGTCTTGTGAAGAGGTGCCTATTTCAGAGGCACACTTGGATCCTTCTAATGATGGGGTGAATGGTGAGCTTGAGGGTAAACCTATCATTAGGACTTGTGCAGAGGTAACACTCAATTAATGTCTGATTTGATTTTCATTACATTTGGAAAGGAAATGTAACAAGAAAATTGTTGGCCCTCCTAAAAAGAAAAGGAAACCACCTTGAATTATGTAAATCATCAGAGCTTTGGCTATTATGATGGAGTTGTTCTAGAAATGGCAAGGTTTCATCTACGTAGATTTTGAAAGTTACATTCCATTCTACTTCTCTCTCTCTCTCTCTCTCTCTATATATATATATATATATATATATATATATATATATATATCTTAGTTATGATTATTGTCAACAACTCAAAAATGCCTCTCAATTCAACTACCTGTTTTTCGTTGCTTGATATTCACTTAACAATCTCACCATTATGTGAATAGATATGTGAAGATTGTATTGGGGAAAGAGAAAGCCATGAGTTGATGTAGAAGCTTAATTACCAGGATGAAGATATACGTGTATTTCTTGTTCATGGTAAGGAAGCTCCAAGATCAGTTTTAGAAGCTTCTGGAACTACATTAGGCAGATCTGAAAGGGCCTAGCTATATGCCCTAGAGGGGGGGTGAATAGGGCAATGCCAAATAAAACTTAAAACAGCGGAATAATAAAAGATATAAATAACAATGCTGAAATAATAACAACCTTAAAGCACATGAAATATGAGAATGATACTAAATCAGTTCTAAGGACAACCTTACACCAAAAACCAATGGCTTATGGTAGGACAACCTTATTTCTAGAACGATCTAGAAAACACAAATGATATGGAAAATAAATCAAGAATAACTTAAAGAAATAAATCCTAAGTTATTACACCATTCAACCACACTTGCTTGAAATAAAAATGACAACATTCATCTACAAAAGCAATTCACAATACTGAAGGAATAAATGAATAAGGAAATCAAGCACATCCACAACACAACGATATATAGTGGTTCGCCTGTGTGTTCACCAACTGTTAGCCAACAGCCACACGAATGCTACTCCACTCCTAATATCCTCACACGGGGGATATTAGCATGCACTATCAAAATAGGTTTTCACGGTTCACCCAAAACCTTCACAATTGTGTCTTTTTATCTCGGGCTTACAATCCAAAAACCCCACAATCTGAGTTTTACGCTCTCCTCAGATAACCAAAACAATGAGATTTTTCTGGCAAATCTCAAACAAAACCAGAGAAAGTAAATTACAAAGTAAAATACCTGGATCTCCTTTTAAAGTAGCCCAGTAAAACTAATCGGAGTAGATGAATGATATGTCGTTCAATGTCCAATACTCACATAAAGAATGGTTCTATGTCTAATTGATTTTAGATTAAATCAAGAAGAGCAAGGTCTATTTGATTTTGATCCCAGAAGAAGGAATTTCACAAATTCCTCTTTTCTAAATAAGATTGGAATATGGATCAAAATCACAATAGAAAAATGCTAACAAAAGGAATATTAAATATGCACAATAGCTTTAAAAAATAATCACAACTTATCTCAGAGTATAGCCTTAAATCGCTTGAATTGAATGGAATGGAATGAATAAACTCTGAAATTCGTGCATTATTTATAGCCTGAAAAATCCCGTCTTCGACTGGTCTTAGGATTCTAGGACTGGTCGAGCATCAAAGATTTTGAAAGATTTTTGCGGGATTAGATTAGCTGTTCTCACGACTGGTCTTAGGTAGCCTACGACCGGTCGTGGACCACCTACGACTGGTCGTGAGACACCTACGACTGGTCGTGGGACTCGAGATAGGTCGCTGGAGTTCGAGTCGTAGGACTACGACCGGTCGAAGGATGAGTCGTAGGATTTCCCAGGACTGGTCGAAGCAAGTCCAGGACTAGTCGAAGGACAACCAGGAAAATCCAAAAATCTGTAACAACCTAGGACTGGTCCTGAGAAACCTAAGACTGGTCGAAGCAAAGCTAGGACTGGTCTTAAGATTTCTAGGACTGATCTTAGAACAGTCACACCAAGTAAATTAAAATATTCGGATTATGTATCCAGAATGACCTATCATACAGACCAACCTAAGGTCAATCTAAGGTCAAAAAAACCTTGAAGTGAGATGGACATTGAAGTCTTGAAGGTCTGTATTCTCAGATGATCTTGAAGTAGAAGCTTGAGTCGAGTTGATGGTCTTTCTCGAGCTTGATAAATTCTTGACTTGTCTTGATGAAGTCGTCTAATCTTGAACTTGTTAGAAGCAAACTTGAAGTCTTCTATTCTTATAGACTTCATTCATGACATGTCTTGCAAACATTCTTCATTTATGATCTTGTCTTGAAAACATTCTTCATCCATGATCTTGTCTTGAAGCAGTGTGTAGTCACAAACAAGAAACACAAGAAGTACAAGACATAGGTTTTGGCACTACAAAATTTGACAACCAAAAGGATATGAAATCATAGCACTAACAATCTCCCCCTTTGTCAAATTTGTGACAAAACACATGTATAAATATAAGAGTAAAATGAAGAAAGAATCATGAGCCATCAGAGCCATCAAATACTCTACTCCCCCTAAGTGAGTAGAAACATTCAACCATATTCAATTACTCACTCTCTCCCATTCTCCCATTCTCCCCCTTTCCATACTACTCCCCCTTTTTGTCACAAAATGACAACGGAAGGCCAAAGGAAAGAAGAGAACACCATATGAAGAGTCAAGATTTAATTATCAAATTAGTTCAACACTTCAATGTCATCAATCCAAACCATACAACCAAAGTCATCAATCGTAATAATAACACAGAATCCATAAAAACAAAAAAGATAATCCACCTAATCAGATCCAGATGAAGGAGCAGGGATGGTTGGATCAATCTGATGTAAACCCCTATTAATGGGACGAAGATATTTTCGCATATATTTAAATTGCATATCATGGGCTACACTCAGGTTATCAACCTTGTCCTCCAATGCACTTAGACGTGCATCATAACCAGAAGATGGATCGTAATCAGAATCATTTTGGGAGTCAGTTTCAATGTCTTCAAATATATCATCCATATTTATATCAGCCTGTAGAGGAAGATCAGCAGCTTTCCCTTCATTTCCTGCTTCAGCACCTTCACCACCACCTTCATAGAATTGACCAGGAAGCAAATCCAACTTCATCTTATTTAAATTAGTATTATTGAATAAAAGATGATGAATTGGTGCCTCATTCTCAGGTAAAGCAACGAGCATATTTATGGCTAAACAAGTCATAAGATAACCAAATGGAAAATCACTATGACCCGGATGAAGATGAAACTGAATGATAAAATGACATATCAAAGAAGGTAAACAGACAACAATGCCGGACACAACAGAGTGCAATACCCGAACCATGAAGGCAGTTAACTCGATTTTATTGCCTGACCAAGGATACACGTTTGAAGTGAAGATCCGGTGCAAAACTCTGTATCTGGGTAATAAAAATTTTAAGGAGAGCACATTTCCTTTGTGCGTCCAATGCACTTCCATATTGCATAAATCTCTTGTCAACATTTGTTTTTCCGATTCTGATGGTTTGTCATATAATGTATGAATCGGAATACCTTCATCTTTGACAGGTATTTCCATAATACCTGATATCAAATGTCGATCTATCAAAAATTTCCCTTCTCTAGTAGCAATTGAGAACGTTAAATTATCAAGGGAAAAATCAGAGATACATGCAACCATAGATTGTGCAATGGATTGGTATGCAGGCCCACCCCAAAACAAAATGTTAGTCCACCAATGATTCAAGGAGAGGGGTAATCTCAAATTGTTCAATGTGATTGAGACTTACGGAATGATCAACGATAACTTTACGGTTACGTAAATCCCGTACATCATTGGGATCATCTTCGGGTGATCGAAGGTGTCGTTGTGTTATAGATGTAGATCTAGATGAAGATGGACCACGGGATGTTTTCTTTTTCCCTCTAACATCCATTTTCAACAAGAAGGAGCAAGCACAAAGAACACTAGAAGTGGTGGGTTTCTCTAGATCAGATTTTTAGAGAGGAAACCCTAAACAATTAACAAAAGACGAGTTCGTGATTTTCTTCAAGATAAGTCATTTTTCTTCATTTTTATTGAAGATTTATGCTTTGACTGGTCGAGCCACGACTCGTCGAAGGAAGAAGAGGAAATGAAGAACAAAGTGATTTTCCCCAAATTATATGATGCTTACGATCTCTACGACTGGTTGAGTGTAGTCCACGACCAGTCGAGTCAGGACCGGTCGTGTATAGCAAGGGCTGGTCGAGCATCGACACAAATAAATATTTTTATGTGGAAATTGAATTTTATACACATAAAAATTTTAAATATAGTACACTATGATACATGCAGACAAGTATATTCAATTTAAAATGCATATACCAAGATCAAATTTCATTTTAGTAAAACTGCTTTTGTCGAGCGGTTTAGTAAATATATCAGCAAGTTGGACATTGGTTGGAATATATTCCAAAGAGATAGCTTTTTCTTCAACTAATTCACGAATGTAATGATACCTAATGTCAATATGCTTAGTAGGCGAATGCTGAATTGAATTTTTGGAAATATTGATAGCACTGGAATTATCACAATGTAAGATCATTGAATCTTGATTAATTCCATAATCGCTTAACATGCGTTTCATCCATACGAGTTGTGTACATGCATATCCTGCTGCGATATACTCAGCCTCAGCAGTGGAAAGCGATATTGAACTCTGCTTCTTGCTAAACCAAGAAACCAAACAATTTCCAATGTAAAAACAACCTCCACTGGTTGATTTTCTATCATCAATATTACCAGCCCAATCAGCATCAAAATACCCAGCTAATTTAACATTAGTATCAAAAGGATACCAAAGACCCAAATTAGTTATACTTGCGACATATCTAATAATCCGTTTAACAGCAGTAAGATGTGAATCTTTAGGATTAGACTGATATCTCACACAAATACCAATGCTAAAAGCGATATCAGGTCTACTAGCAGTTAGATATAATAAACTACCAATCATACTACGATATAGCTTAGGATCTACATCTTTACATGTAGAGTCTTTTGAGAGTCTCAAGGTTGTACTCATAGGATTATCAAATTTTTTACCATTTTCAAATCCAAACCTTTTACAAGTTTGTAGCATACTTGGTTTGAGAAATGAAGATTCCATCAGGTTGTTGTTTTACTTGTAACCCTAAGATGTAATTTAATTCACCAACCATGCTCATTTCGAATCTTGATTTCATCAACTCTGTAAACTCAATAGACATGTTAGAACAAGTTGATCCATAAATAATATCGTCTACATAGATCTGAACTATTAAAGTCTCATTATTATGTTTCTTAACAAATAGTGTCTTATCGACACTTCCCACTTGAAAACTATGACTAAGTAAGAATTTAGTCAATTTTTCATACCATGCCCTGGGCGCTTGTTTCAGACCATAGAGAACCTTTTTTAGACGAAATACATGATCAGAAAGCTTGGGGTCTTCAAACCCTGAGGATTGTTCTACATAAACTTCTTCATGTAAATCGCCATTTAAGAAGGCAGTCTTTACATCCATCTGATAAATTTTAAACTTTCTAAAGTAAGCGATAGAAATAAAAAGTCTGATAGATTCAAGGCGAGCGACTGGAGAAAAGGTTTCATCGTAATCGATGCCTTCAATCTGAGTGTACCCTTGTACAACCAGTCTAGCCTTGTTTCATATAATATTTCTAAGTTCATCAGACTTGTTTTTAAAGATCCATTTTGTTCCAATAATGTGTTTATCTTTAGGTATAGGAACAAGATACCAGACATCATTATGACAAAATTGATTAAGTTCATCCTGCATAGCTACTATCCAATTTTCATCAGAAAGAGCTTCTTTTACATTGACCGGTTCTATTTGGGATGTAAAACAAACATAATTGCTTATGTTTTCAAGTTGTTTCCGTGTACGAACTCCAGTGAGAGGGTTTCCAAGGATTTGATTAGTTGGATGATCTTTGACAGTCCTAGGTTCAGATTGAGATGAAGAGATATCTTGCTTTTTGATTATAAGAATTTCATCATCATCTGAACTCGGAGCAGGTGTATTCAAATGATCATCAATGACCACATTGATGGACTCTTAAATCACACCTGTTCTTTTATTTAGAACCCTATAGGCTCGACTGTTTAAGGAATATCCAAGGAAAATACCTTCATCACTCTTCGTATCAAATTTTCCCAAATTTTCATGATCTCGTAAAATGTAACACTTACTGCCAAAAATTTGAAAGTATTTGACAGTAGGTTTCTTTTCGAACCATAACTCATAAGCAGTCTTATTTTCAGATTTACTAGTATAAACACGATTAATAATGTAGCAGGCAGTATTAATTGCTTCGGCCCAAAGATTTTTGGAGAGCTTCATACTATTTAACATGACATTAGCCATATCCTGAAGCACTCTATTTTTTCTCTCAACTATACTATTTTGTTGAGGAGTTTTGAAGCATGAGAAATTCATGTGATATTCCTTGATCGCTCCAGAATTTCTCAAAACTGCTATTTTCGAATTCAGAACCATGATCACTACGAATCTTGTAAACTTGAGAACCTTTTTCATTTTGGATTCGTTTGATGATCTTCTTTACTTCATCTAGGGTTTCAGATTTGTCTTTTAAGAACGATACCCAAGTGAATCTAGTAAAGTCATCTATGATAACCAAGATGTATTTTTTACTACCTCGACTCTCCGTTCTGGTTGGTCCAATGAGATCCATGTGGAGAAGCTCGAGAGGTCTAGATGTGGTATTGGAGTTCACTTTCTTGTGAGAGCTCCTAATCTGTTTGCCCAACTGACATTCACCACATATTTTGTCTACTTTTTGTAATTTGGGTAGACCTCCTATAAGTTCTCTTTTGCTCAATCTAAATAAGTTTCAATAGTGTACATGTCCAAGGCGTTTATGCCATAATTCAGTTTCATCAGTATGGACCATATAACACGATTGAGTAAATGAGCTTGCATTACTAACGATGTAGCAGTTTTCAGATGTTCTGCGACCAATTAATATAACAGAACCCTCTTTATTAACAATCTCACAACCTTGATTAGAAAACTTTACATTATGATTGTTGTCGCATATCTGAGATATACTCAGTAGGTTGTGTTTCAAGCCCGCAACATATAATACATTTTTAAATGAGGGAAGGTTATAAAGCTGAACCATACCTTGGCCAATGATTTTGCAATTGCTTCCATCACCAAAAGTGACTGACCCATCAGTCTTGTCTTCAAGATTGGTGAATAAAGCTTTGTCGCCTGTCATATGTCTGGAGCAACCACTGTCAAGTTACCACTTTGACTGGCTTGTAGCTTTGAAAGCAATGTGGGCAACCAAGCAGTCAACTTTAGGAACCCATTTCAGTACTGTTTTGGGTTTAGGAGTGTAGTTGGACTTTTTCTGTCTATTGTTATATGAATGACCTATAGAGTTAAATTTTAATAGCTCCTTGAGAAGATCAATAATCTTTTCAACCAAAGGATTTTGGTTTTGAAGATTGAAGTTAGCATGGCTATTTTTAGATTTTTGAAAGGTCCTTGAATTTTTTGAAAAACCTTGATAAGTATACTTTACTTTTGAGTTCGAAGACTCTCCTTTCACAAACTTAGGAGCAGTATTCTTTTGTTTAGGAGAAGTACTCTTATCATAGCCCAACCTAGATCTATCGCCACATTTTCTCGATCCGGATAACAATTTTTCTAATTTAGGATCACCTTGGGCATATCTCCAAGTGTCTTTTAAACTCAAAAGAGAAGCTACTTCATTTTTGAGTTTCTCGTTCTTGGTTTTCAAATCATCAACTTGGGAGGTTTTGATTTTTAAATCACATTTGGTCTTTTCAAAAAAATCAGAAATATGAGATTTTTCTAAGACAAGAGACTCATAATCTTCTTTAAGTTTAGAAAATTTTTCCTTTTGTAATTTAAGCTTGACAACAATTTTACAACTCTCCTTATAAAGGGCATTGTATGCATCCTGAAGATCATCTTCATCATCACAATCACTATTCAGATTCTCTTCGCTAGTTACTTCATCATAATCAAAAAGTGACTTTGGCTAGAGTCATAAGGGCTTTAACATCATCTCCGACTTGTTTTCTAATCTTCGATTTGAAGAGGATTCCGAATCGATGATTCATCCCAAGTAGCCAACATACTCTTCCTTTTTTATTTGTCCTTTTTAGGACATTTCTTAGCCAAGTGCCCATACTCTTGACAGTTGTAACATTGACTATCTTTCAAAGATTTTTGAGCTCTAGGTTTAGATTGTCTCTTATCGTTTGATTTTTGAAAATCTCCTTTTTTCTTATTTTTCAAAATTTTATGAAACCTTTTTACAAAAAGTGCCATATCATCTTCGGAATTTTCAAAGTCTGAAGTGCTCTCTTGTGGAATATTTTTAGATGACTTGAGAGCAATTAATTTTCCTTTTAGAGCTTTAAAGTTCAATTGTAGGTCCATGCATGAACCAACTAGTTCCTCAACCCTCATGTTATCCGTATCACGAAGTTCCTGAATCGCGGTTACTTTTTAATTGAACCGTTCAGGAAGTGACCGTAGTATCTTTGCACATACTTTACTTTCTGGGATTCTATCACCAAGACCCCACATTGAGTTTACAATGTCATTCAATCTAGTGTAGAAGTCCATAAACATTTCATTCTCCTCCATGTGAATTTCTTCAAATTTAGTTGTGAGGAGTTAGACTTTAGATTTCTTGACAATTGATGTACCCTCGTGTGTCATTTTTAAAAGATCCCATGCTTGTTTAGCATTTTCACACGAGAAAATTCTTTTGAATTCATCTGGTGACAATGCACAAGTAATTGCATTTAGTGCTTTTGCATTGACACTACTCTCACTTTTCTGAAGTGTGGTCCAAAGAGCATAAGATATTACTTTCATTGATTTTAAACCATCTTCATCAGTTACTTCAGTGATAGGTAGTTTCCATCCATTCACAGTGGCCAGCCACACACTTTCATCCATGGATTTGAGAAAGATTCTCATCCTTGCTTTCCAATAAGCATAGTTTGTGCCATTAAAGGGTGGTGGCCTAGTGACAATAGGCTATCAAAATTTGACATCTTAATATAGCTTAGATCGTTAGCTCAGGAAATAAATCCAATAAATAATCAATAAGCACGAGCTATTAGGCTCTGATACCACTTGAAAGGGCCTAGCTATATGCCCTAGAGGGGGGGTGAATAGGGCAATGCCAAATAAAACTTAAAACAGCGGAATAGTAAAATATATAAATAACAATGCTGAAATAATAACAACCTTAAAGCACATGAAATATGAGAATGATACTAAATCAGTTCTAAGGACAACCTTACACCAAAAACCAATGGCTTATGGTAGGACAACCTTATTTCTAGAATGATCTAGAAAACACAAATGATATGGAAAATAAATCAAGAATAACTTAAAGAAATAAATCCTAAGTTATTACACCATTCAACCACACTTGCTTGAAATAAAAATGACAACATTCATCCACAAAAGCAATTCATAATACTGAAGGAATAAATGAATAAAGAAATCAAGCACATCCACAACACAACGATATATAGTGGTTCGCCTGTGTGTTCACCAACTGTTAGCCAACAGCCACACAGAATGCTACTCCACTCCTAATATCCTCACACAGGGGATATTAGCATGCACTATCAAAATAGGTTTTCACAGGTTCACCCAAAACCTTCACAATTGTGTCTTTTTATCTCGGGCTTACACAATCCAAAAACCCCCACAATCTGAGTTTTCTGGCTCTCCTCAGATAACCAAAACAATGAGATTTTTCTGGCAAATCTCAAACAAAACCAGAGAAAGTAAATTACAAAGTAAAATACCTGGATATCCTTTTGAAGTAGCCCAGTAGAACTAATCGGAGTAGATGAATGACATGTCGTTCAATGTCCAATACTCACATAAAGAATGGTTCTATGTCTAATTGATTTTAGATTAAATCAAGAAGAGCAAGGTCTATTTGATTTTGATCCCAGAAGAAGGAATATCACAAATTCCTCTTTTCTAAATAAGATTGGAATATGGATCAAAATCACAATAGAAAAATGCTAACAAAAGGAATATTAAATATGCACAATAGCTTTAAAAAATAATCACAACTTATCTCAGAGTATAGCCTTAAATCGCTTGAATTGAATGGAATGGAATGAATAAACTCTGAAATTCGTGCATTATTTATAGCCTGAAAAATCCCGTCTTCGACTAGTCTTAGGATTCTAGGACTGGTCGAGCATCAAAGATTTTGAAAGATTTCCGCAGGATTAGATTAGCTATTTTCACGACTGGTCTTAGGTAGCCTACGACCGGTCATAGACCACCTACGACTGGTCGGGAGACACCTACGACTGGTCGTGGGACTCGAGATAGGTCGCTGGAGTTCGAGTCGTAGGATTACGACTGGTCGAAGGATGAGTCGTAGGATTTCCCAGGACTGGTCGAAGCAAGTCCAGGACTAGTAGAAGGACAACTAGAAAAATCCAAAAATCTGTAACAACCTAGGATCGGGTCTGAGAAACCTAAGACTGGTCAAGCAAAGCTAGGGATCGGTCTTAAGATTTCTAGGACTGGTCTTAAACAGTCACACCAAGTAAATTAAAATATTCGGATTATGTATCCATAATGACCTATCATACGTACTCAACCTAAGGTCAATCTAAGGTCAAACAAACCTTGAAGTGAGATGGACATTGAAGTCTTGAAGGTCTGTATTCTCAGATGATCTTGAAGTAGAAGCTTGAGTCGAGTTGATGGTCTTTCTCGAGCTTGGTACATTCTTGACTTGTCTTGATGAAGTCTTCTTATCTTGAACTTGTTAGAAGCAAACTTGAAGTCTTCTATTCTTATAGACTTCATTCATGACATGTCTTGCAAACATTCTTCATTTATGATCTTGTCTTAAAAACATTCTTCATTCATGATCTTGTCTTGAAGCAGTGTGTAGTCACAAACAAGAAACATAAGAAGTACAAGACATATAGGTTTTGGCACTACAAAATTTGACAACCAAAAGGATATGAAATCATAGCACTAACAATCTCCCCCTTTGTCAAATTTGTGACAAAACACATGTATAAATATAAGAGTAAAATGAAGAAAGAATCATGAGCCATCAGAGCTATCAAATACTCTACTCCCCCTAAGTGAGTAGAAACATTCAACCATATTCAATTACTCACTCTCTCCCATTCTCCCCCTTTCCATACTACTCCCCCTTTTTGTCACAAAATGACAAGGGAAGGCTAAAGGAGAGAAGAGAACACCATATGAAGAGTCAAGATTTAATTATCAAATTAGTTCAACACTTCTATGTCATCAATCCAAACCATACAACCAAAGTCATCAATCGTAATAATAATACATAATCCAAAAAAATAAAAAGATAATCCACCTAATCAGATCCAGATGAAGGAGCAGGGATGGTTGGATCAATCTGATGTAAACCCCTATTAATGGGACGAAGATATTTTCGCATATATTTAAATTGCATATCATGGGCTACACTCAGGTTATCAACTTTCTTCTCTAATGCACTTAGACGTGCATCATAACCAGAAGATGGATCGTAATCAGAATCATTTTGGGAGTCAGTTTCAATGTCTTCAAATATATCATCCATATTTATATCAACCTGTGGAGGAAGATCAGTAGCTTCCCCTTCATTTCCTTCTTCAACACCTTCACCACCACCTTCATAGAATTGACCAGGAAGCAAATCCAACTTCATCTTATTTAAATTAGTATTATTGAATAAAAGATGATGAAGTGGTGCCTCATTCTCAGGTAAAGCAACGAACATATTTGTGGCTAAACAAGTCATAAGATAACCAAATAGAATATCACTATAACCTGGATGAAGACGAAACTGAATGATAAAATGACATATCAAAGAAGGTAAACAGACAACAATGCCGGACACAACAGATTACAATACCCGAACCATGAAGGCAGTTAACTCGGTTTTATTGCCTGACCGAGGATACACGTTTGAAGTGAAGATCTGGTGCAAAACTCTGTATCTGTGTAATAAAAATTTTGAGGGGAGCACATTTCCTTTGTGCGTCCAATGCACTTCCATATTGCATAAATCTCTTGTCAACATTTATTTTTCCGATTCTGATGGTTTGTCATATAATGTATGAATCGGAATACCTTCATCTTTGATAGGTATATCCATAATACCTGATATCAAATGTCGATCTATTAAAAATTTCCCTTCTCTAGTAGCAATTGAGAACGTTAAATTATCAAGGGAAAAATCAGAGATACATGCAACCATAGATTGTGCAATGGACTGGTATGCAGGCCCACCCCAAAACAAAATGTTAGTCCAGCCAACAGATTCAAGGAGACGGGTAATCTCAAATTGTTCAATGTGATTGAGACTTACAGGACGCTCAACGATAACTTTATGGTTACGTAAATCCCGTACATCATTGGGATCATCTTCGGGTGACCGAAGGTGCCGTTATGTTATAGATGTAGATCTAGATGAAGATGGACCACGGGATGTTTCCTTTTTCCCTCTAACATCCATTTTCAACAAAAAGGAGCAAGCACAAAGAACACTAGAAGTGGTGGGTTTCTCTAGATCATATTTTTAGAGAGGAAACCCTAAATAATCAATAAAAGACGAGATCTAGCTTATGGAATTTACAAATCAAAGCATAGAAAGCATAAATCTTCAATAAAAATGAAGAAAAATGACTTATCTTGAAGAAAATCACGAACTCTTAAGACTGGTCGAGCCACGACTCGTCGAAGGAAGAAGAGGAAATGAAGAACAAAGTGATTTTCCCCAAATTATATGATGCTCATGATCTCTACGACCGGTCAAGTGTAGTCCACGACCGGTCGACTCAGGACCGGTCGTGTATAGCAAGGGCTGGTCGAGCATCGACAAAAATAAATATTTTTATACAGAAATTGAATTTTATACACATAAAAATTTAAAATATAGTACACTATGATACATGCAGACAAGTATATTCAATTTAAAATGCACATACCAAGATCAAATTTCATTTTAGTAAACCTGCTTTTGGCGAGCGGTTTAGTAAATATATCAGCAAGTTGGACATTGGTTGGAATATATTCCAAAGAGATAGCTTTTTCTTCAACTAATTCACGAATGTAATGATACCTAATGTCAATATGCTTAGTACGCGAATGTTTGAATTGGATTTTTGGAAATATTGATAGCATGGAATTATCACAATGTAAGATCATTGAATCTTGATTAATTCCATAATCACTTAACATGCATTTCATCCATACGAGTTGTGTACATGCATATCCTGTCGATGATATACTCAAATTTTCGAAGAAAGCGATATTGAACTCGCTTCTTGCTAAACCAAGAAACCAAACAATTTCCAATGTAAAAACAACCTCCACTGGTTGATTTTCTATCATCAATATTACCAGCCCAATCAACATCAGAATACCCAGCTAATTTAACATTAGTATCAAAAGGATACCAAAGACCCAAATTAGTTGTACTTGCGACATATCTAATAATCCGTTTGACAAAATAAGAAGATGTGAATCTTTAGGATTAGACTGATATCTCGCACAAATACCAAAGCTAAAAGCGATATCAGGTCTACTAGCAGTAAGATATAATAAACTACCAATCATACTACGATATAGCTTAAGATCTACATCTTTACATGTAGAGTCTTTTGAGAGTCTCAAGGTTGTACTCATAGGAGTATCAAATTTTTTACCATTTTCAAATCCAAACCTTTTAACCAAGTTCGTAGCATACTTAGTTTGAGAAATGAAGATTCCATCAGGTTGTTGTTTTACTTGTAACCCTAGGATGTAATTTAGTTCACCAACCATGCTCATTTCGAATCTTGATTTCATTAACTCTGCAAACTCAATAGACATGTTAGAACAAGTTGATCCATAAATAATATCATCTACATAGATCTGAACCATTAAAGTCTCATTATTATGTTTCTTAATAAATAGCGTCTTATCGACACTTCCCACTTAAAAACTATGACTAAGTAAGAATTTAGTCAATTTTTCATACCATGCCCTGGGCACTTGTTTCAGACCATAGAGAGCCTTTTTGAGACGAAATACATGATCAGAAAGCTTGGGGTCTTCAAACCCTGAGGGTTGTTGATCAGGGTCGAATATTGCATATCAGACTCAGTAATTACCTGATTTTACACACATGATAAAGCCTAACATCAGATTTTAATCGTGTTTTTTATTACAGGAGGAAATTAGGAGTGTGTATTGAAAGATGATGTTTAAAACATGGATTTGACGCTCCAAAATTACCAGAGCACGGGATGGACTCCAGAGAACCAATGGTGAAGAATGTACACGCCTGGGATTTGAGGAAAGCTAGCCAAAGGGACCCGAAAAGGGTCCAGAATGCAAGATCATGTATTTTCCGCCATCCAATCAACTCGAAACTTCATACATATGATGGGGGCTATAAATTAACCGTACAGGTTAAATTTCAGCCATTGTTGATCTTGGAAAGTGCTCCAACGGACAGATCAGCCTGTTAATCTACAATTTGGGACCCGCCTGATATTTGGAACTGCCTCAAACTTGGTCCTGACGGTGGAAATAATATGAGAAAGAGGATGGACGGAGCAGATCTTTCGTAAACATCTCGGTGGGCGCTGTGTATGGGGAGTGTACACCGAGTACACCGTGCACTGGCTGTGCACCGCACCGCACCGCCAGACGGGTCAGCAAACCGCTGACCCGTGCTTCTTCGTCGAAAGCGGCAGCGTCTTCCGCTGCCGATCGTCGGTCGGTGCTGTGGGTCCCACTCGTCATCGATTCAGATGATCTGAACCGTCCATTGCATCGCTAGGGTGGGTGTTACCCTCGCCTAGATTTCCGTTTTGTCCCATGCACGTGTACGGACATTGATGGATGAAAATCGCAGGATGGACGGTGGAATAGCAGATCAAATGGGCCGCATTGATTTCACTCAAAACTGTCCCTTCCCAAACGGTTTTCCGAGAGGAATCTAATGTACGTTTCAGATTTTCCATTTACTCGGAGGAAGTGGGACCCACCATCACGTCAGCGCCGGCTTGGCGTCCGCGTAACGTGATTAGCTGGCCGTTTTTGCGAAGACCAGTGGGCCCCACCCGTCAACTGTACGGGAGATCTGAGCCGTCCATTGTGTAGATGGGTTCGAGAACTACAAAACCATGCTAATCTTTCACTCCCATGCGTACACACGTGTAAGGTACAGAGGCCACAAAAGGGCTACCCGGCGACGTTCAAATCTGATCTTTTTGAGATTTCTTCTGTGGGCCACGTTAATGGACCTTCAAAACCACTCATTCTTGACTAAAATTTTGTCCTGAATCCAATGGACGGGGTGAATTTTCCAGAAAACACCTCTGTGGGGCCCACCGATCCCGGTTGCGAAAAATTGTACTCCGAGTCCTTCTACGACTCTGCCACCGATTCCAGCCATCCAGAAGCTATAAAAGGGAAGTTTTGGACGTGGGAGAGGCACTCAGATCCAGGGAATTCGAGATCCAGAGCCAGGGAGAGAAGAAAGAGAAGAAAGAGAAGGAAGAAGAGAGAGAGAGAGAGATTGTTCGGTTTGGTGTTTTATTTTATGAATTTTATTTAATGTTTTTTATGGATTTTATGGGTCACTAATCTCTTAGCTAGGGCTGAGATGAAGCCCCTAATTTGATCAGCTCTTGTATTGGTTGATTTACTTTGAATTTTAATTAATTTATTTTTTTTCTCTCTAAGTGGGCTTGACGGGTTTAAATTCCATACTTCTCCATCTATGAACTTGACCAAAGTATATATATGGACGTTGTTTGGATGCTTATTACAGGTGCTTGTGTCTGATCAAGAACAGGTTTCCTATAGAGGAAGAAACAGGATGCTTTAATGAATCGTACATACCATGTGCCCGACCAAGGACATTGGATGTATTGTTCATGGCATTGCTTAAAGGAATTAGACAGTCTGTATGCCCAATTAAGGACACATATTGTGCTTTCTCTATTTAAGTGGTATCAATCTAGATCAAGGTAAATCAACAGACAAAACAAGGGTTAGGATAATTAGGGGTGGATTCGAAAGTCCTAGTGCTCTCTCTCTGATTGAATTTTCTTCCCTGTTCTTAATTGTTTTATTTTTTCTTAGAATTATGCTTAGTAATTTATTTCATTCTTTGTTGGATTAGTTAAGGAGAATCATAGATTTGAGTTGTGACGACCAGTCCTCGTGGGATTCGACCTCGATCTTACCGAGTTTATTACTACATCACAACCCTATACTTGGGGAGTGAACAAGTTTTTGGCGCCATGCTGTTGGATGCAAGCTTCGTTCCAAATTAAATTTAGGGTTCTCTCTTATCATAATTCATAGTCTTAGGATTTTACTAACTTTAGTTTTGGAATTATTTTTTTTTTTTTTTATTTAATTTTTAGAACTAACCTTTCTGTCTTGTAGGGTCGTTGATAGATATTTTAACTTGGTAACTTCGTCCTAATTTCGTTACTTTCTTTATTTTTTCTAGATTAGGTTTTATCCCTTAGATACTAACTTGTATGTTTTGTTGTGCAGGTTTTTAACATAGGAACTTCTACTCTGGTAACATCTTTCTAACTTCTCCTTTACTTTCGGTATTGCTGTAAGATTTTTGGTTTCTTCTAGCATTAGACTCAGAGTTAAGGTTCTACCATGGAATCGTGGGTACATGCATATGCTGAGTTGGATAGGTTTTATTGGAAAATGCCTGAAGGTTGTGGAATTCAACATATACCTCAAGATTTCTCTCCATCGAGAACAGACCTTGAGAACCGACTAGAAAGTTATGTTCCATCGGTTAATAGGGCCGTATACGATCATAATTATGGGAATGAGGATTATTATCAACCATCATATTCTCCCATGTATGATCAGTATGACTATAACCAGTGGAACCATCAAAACTGGGAAGATGAACCAACAACAAATTGTAATAATCATTCTCTTGGATCCCATACCTTTGAGATCCAACCAGAAACGATCCAAGAGGATTCATGTTTTGATCCAGAACAATTCAACCAGCATGTTACAAAATTGATGAAATCATTAGAAGCACTAAATTCGCGCATTGAAAGGATAGAGAAAGCTCGCTCATCCCAACTACAATCCAATCCAGAAATACAATGCGAAGAAAGTGATCCTCACTCGCTTTTGATGAAATCTGGAATTTGGAATGAGAAGTTGGATTCCATTAATGAGCATACGGTTCAATTCCCCGATGAGTCGATCTCAATGACTGTTCAAAAGGATGGGGAAGAAACATGGTTGTCTTTCAAATATAATGATGATGACGCACCCCACTCACATGACACACTTGAGTTCAATAAAGAGGAAAAGGTTAGTTTATACGAACCTCAACCCAATCTGGAAATAGAATGTGAGGACAGCGATCCCATCCAAAGTGTGCACTACATGAAAGTGGACGATGATGCATATTGGGAAGATGATTATGAATGTGCAACCCAAATTCCCTTTGAATCATTCTCAAATTTGGTCAAAGCCAATGATCAAGACGTACATGAAGTGATTGGTCATAATGAGCCACTCCCCTCACCTAACATGTCTGATTTAAAGGGAGAGGACGGGCCCCTTACAACTGACCCTTCTAACTCTTGTGAAACATATTTGGACCACTCCTCGGAATTACATGATGATATAATTCGGGAGATGGACGAGCTACTCGATATGCCTCTTGAATTCGAAACCACCCAGTTGAGGCCACCATCTGAACTGTTAAATAATGACGATTCATCGCCTCTTCTGAGTAGTATCGATGAACAGAGTCCATACATCAATGCTTCGTATACTAATCTTCAATCTGTCTGTGCAGGGCTGGAGCAAGAGAGCACACCTTCGTTTACTTTAAAAAACGATGGATTCCTTGGGCAGATCATCATAAGCTCTAAGATGGAAAATGAGTCACTCTCAGCTGAATGTCCCACCTCTTTGGATGATTGTTTAGCACACTTTGCAGATTCAAACGATCCCATGATAAGAGACATAGTGAATGCCTTGCAAAACAATATCTCGGTAGTCATCACTGACCGAGAGAACCCTTACTCTGAAGCCCCTCCCTCCCCAGATCCTCACTATTTACCATTAAGGGAGGAGGAGCTAAAAATTGAACCGAAGTCTGCTACTTCGGGATGTGTTGAGACTACGTCACTTTCTGAGAATTTTTCTGACTTTCATCTATGTGTAGTCTCTGATTCACCATGGGATACTAACATCGAAACTTCTTCTGTCGCAGGTGAATCGTATATACTCTGGATACCTCAGGCGAATCAACGACAAATTTTTAATGAGGTACGTAAGTTTATCTGGAATGTCAAGCTCCAGGGCGTCCAAGCCTATTGTAAAAATGGCTTTTGGATAATCCTGTTGAGAAATCTACTGAGAAACTTATCAAGATACTGCCAGAAGAGGAACCTTGCGGCATAACTGAGTAGTTTTTCCCTGCTTTCTTAGGACTAGGGTAGTTTCCTTTCTGTTATTTTAGGATAGACAGTTAACTTAGCGCTCCTGGGAGGCAACCTAGCCTTTTATTTTATTCCTTTTCATTTTTCTAGTTAGTTAGTTCAATGTTTGTGGGTAACATTACTGCAAACCCTCACGAGACTACAACTCGTCCACTAGGGGTAACCTAGGGGTTTAAAGGCTTGTTGCATGCGCTAAATGCAATCGAGAGCACCTGCGAAAGTGGTATAGGTAGGATCTTCTTTTGTTTTTCTTTTTGTTATTTTTTGCTTCTATTGATTTCTCTCTTGTGCTATCTCGCCTTTACGTTGAAATTTTTTTGAGAAAGTTTCTGGATTCTCCATCCAGGTATTATCTTTACATCACTCCTCTTTTATTTTCGTTGTCCCATCTGCGTTGTATGCTTATTTCTTTTACATTTAGGACAATGTAGATTTTAGGTTGGGGGTGGGAGATTAGGTTACCTAATCAGTATTTTCTTGGTCTTGAGCAAAATTTGTGAAAATTTTAAAATTTTTTTAGAATTTCTATTGAATTCAAAGTGATTTTAAAGGATGGTTGTGATTTTAACATTATAAGATATGTGATGTTGGTAACTCATGACTCTTGGATTAGGCCATCTGCTTGATTTCACTGTCAAATTTGAACTATTAATCCATGATTAGAAGTTGTAAACATTGATTGAGCCTTGATTTCACATATTACATCTCGCTTACACATTAAGTTTTGGTTCGATAACTGAATGATTAACTTGGTAAAAAAATAAAAAAATTAAAAGGCTAAGTCACATAATCTTCACCATAGGTTTGCTCCCTATAGGTGCAGATTTGATTCTCCATAATTGACATATAAAAAAAATAAAAAAATAAAAAAACGAAGGTTAGGCGACAAGTTTTCGCCATAGGTTTGCTCCCTATAGGTGAGAATTTGATTCCCCTCATTTGCGTTATTGCTCATAAAGAATATCTGTAACGCCCCGAATTTTTGCCAATCTGGGATTAGACGTCCTCAGGCAATGGATCAATCCTAACACAGGTTTAACTTCTTAAACGCTCAATTAAAGCCTCAAATCGCTCCTTAAACCATTTTCTTCACAAATCCCACCCTTCACTACCTTGTGCTTTCAATTTTTCAAAGCACCTTCGCCCTAGACACTATCTTAAACTAGCTAAGTAGTATAACTTGGATCACTTTATATACAAACTCCAAAGGCCTGAGTACCACCTCGACCAGAATTCACTTAGGACTAAATCCTTTAGAAATGAGACAAAGTAACTAGGTGTGAAACCAGATTAGCTACGAAATCCGTTAGGATCGCTTTAAATACGATCTAAGACCCAAAAGTTGCAGAATCATTGGCGCTAGGTTACCCTAAAGTTTAGAACCAAACTCATTTCCCGTCTGCTCTGGGAATGAAACGAATCAGTATTAGGTCTAGATCGCACATCGGAGTCCGATTAACCCGGCTAAGGAACTAGGACCGCCCCACTGGGCTTAACAATCATCTCAAAAATCAGCTCCATCCAATGTTCCATGGCCATTCGTTTCGATTCGGAGCGAGGGAGTGTGAAAAACACTATTCATATTCCAAAATAAATATCAGGAATAGTGATCTGGCATCATTCGTTGACGCGTCAGTATTAAGCAACCTGACCGTCAGAATCAGACCAAATTACACCCTCGGATTAAGAAAAATTTCAGGAACATTTACATGTACTTGGAATTTTGGATCGTGGGCCACTGACCGTCGAACTGAAAGTGGTCCGCCACGTGCGATCTGGGAATCCGATCGAGTCAAAAACGTAATCCCACGTAGATCCATAGATGGAGAGCTTAAGTCTGACGTTTGGTTCAAGGAGGGCCACCAGAACCTCCCTTTTGAGCTAGAAAAGTGACGAAAATCCTATATTAGCAGTACCCTTGAACCTGAGTCTAATTTCAGAATGTTTTAGGCTATATAAGGGCCTTAGAGCACCCTCTCTCACAGCCATACGAATTTGAGTTTTGGGAGAGAGAAAGTGAGGGAGAAGTGGGAGGATCTTCCTCCTACTGTTGCAAATCACCCCACGGCCTACACCGCTTCATTCCAGGTGTTTTTCCGGCGGTTTCCGTCTCATTTGAAGGTAAGAAACCCTAACCCTAGGTCTGATTTGAGGTGGGATCGATGTGGGTTGCGTAACAACTAACCGATTCCGCTCTTTAGGCTAGAAATCTCCCGTATACGGAAGTTCTTCTACCCTTGCTGATTCGTTTCGTTTCCAAAGGCAAAGGTGAGGACTTTAAGCTTATAAGTTACGGTTTTCAACGCTTTCAATGCCAGATAATGGTAGATTCATGATCTGCTTGCAATTGCACATGTACAAAGTGCTTTCCGTTTCCTGTTTTGATTAACGGTGTGGAATATGGAATTTCACATATTCTAGGTATACGTAGAAATACCGTATACGTATTTTTTTTGGATAAATGCTTGACATGTTTATTTAATGTATAATTATATAACATATGAATAAAATACTAGTTTGGCGAAAGGAATCGCCAAAATATATGTTTACTTGTAAATGCGCTATGTTTACTTGTAAATGCGCCGTATGTCGAAATTACGTATTGTAGAAATACCGTATACGTATTTCTTTTGGAATAATATTTGTCATATGTATTTAATGTATGATTATACAATACATGATTAAAATACTAGCTTGGCGAAAGGAATCGCCGAGATCTATGTTCCTTTGTAAACACTATGTATGTTGAAATTGGGTATACGTGGAAGTGCCCTATACGTATAAAATTTGCTGATGTGATTGCCATGTTTAATTGCTGTATGAATATGATGTATATGTATAAAATACTTGTTTGGTAAAGGGACAACCCTAGTACACACTTCCCTAGCATACGCCATGTATGTTGTACTAGTGTACTTAAGTGTTTGTGAAAATGCTTGTGTGAGCAAGTGTTTGAATGTTGATGCCTTAGGAGGATGTTGAGATTGGATTCTCAACTACCCTAGCGACGTGTATGATCACCTCCATGAGGTTGATCACTTAAACCACTTACTTACAATACATGTGTTTGTATTCCTATTAATGTATTGGTTTACAACATGCTTTATATCATGCTTTATAATATGCTGTTAACATGCCTACTAGCATGTTTGAATTACTTTGTTTATCATGCTTAAATTACTTTGTCTATCATGCTTTACTCTACATGCTATGGATGACAATTGATTGTGCTTGGGGCTATGATTATAGTCCAGACAATCGGTACTAGATTGGAGATCGTGGTTGAGTTTCATGTCGCCACGTGAGATGTGTCCGACGAACTCGAGTCGTACTTCGGTTGGCGATAGTGGTTGGCCACGCGGGTGCTTATGCACTTCATGTCGTTCAACTTGTGGTGCGCTCGAGCTAGCCGAGCTCGTCATGTAACCCGATTTGTCTAATGTATGTTCACCATGTTTGGTCGCTAATGCTTGAACCTAGGGTACCAAACTTACCAGTGAAAACCCTTTTAACCATGGTACCTCGATCCGCTAAGACTCATGAGCCGGGCATGGTGGTATGGGATACCGTGGTCGAGCTGTCGGCCTACGCTGGGGCTACGTGCCTCCCGTAGTGACCAGTGAGCAACTCAACTCGTGAGCCGATTATGGTGGTATGGGACACTATATTCGCGCTGTCGGCCTACACTGATAAGGTGATGGGGGAGTGGTGCAGTCTTTGTGTGTACAGCCCTGGCAGCCCTTTGTAGTGACCGCGAGCATATTCTGAAGTTGCAGCGTGCCTTAGGGTTCGCCGCGACATATAGAATATGAACTAGGCCTGTTTCTGTATAGTTGTATCGTGATGAATCGTTCAAGGGGTGATGGGGGAGTGGTGCAACCTTTGTGCGTAACAACCCAGCGACCTCTGCGGTGACCTAGAAAACACACCATCGTCTGATATTAACTAGGACTGACGACCCTAGAATGGATCATGTTTGGGAATGATACAAGGGAGGTACCTTAGTTTCCCAATCCTGCTGTTTGAAATGAACTAATTAAAAACTCGGTAATCATACTCATCATGCATCGCATGTGCCTGGAAGATGTGGAGCACTGTGGGATGTAAGCATGCGCGAACGTGAGATGGTGTCGCTTGAGGGAGTATGTCGGAGAGGGCATCCATCATACCTGCATTCATACTTGCATTAATCAGAGTAACTAGGAGTGTTTGATTTACTGCTTTATCATTCTTGCTTGGTATTTGTATTGATAACATGATAACTTATGCCTTATTGTTCCACTGAGTTAGCTACTCACTCCCACGTTACGGGACGGTGTTGTACACACCAAACAGTTTTGTTGAATTTCAGATGGGGCGATGCTTATGAAGCAGAGCCGGACTATTTCTATGGTGATGAGGAGGAGTTCTCCTATCAGTATCTCTCTGACAGGTCTATGAAGATCTGGTATTGTACTGACGGGGCTATGGTATTTGGGATAGGAGACATTACACGCCATCACATTAGGTATATTTTAGAACTGTACTTGTATTTATTTAACCTGGTAATGTTATCACACTCTGGAGACTCATCATAGTTTATATATTTTATCTATCTATCATAGTCTTCTGCTTGCAAAATTTACTGTCTCTGGAGTATGATATGCTGTTTTGGCTTAATCTCACTCATGTTCAATGCACGAATACAGTCAACATTCAATCATCATTCATTTTGTTGCATAAGTGATGTTCTGGAACTCGGGAGTTGAGTTTATACTCGACCTCCGATTTTCAGGGCGTTACAAGATGGTATCAGAGCATGATTTGGATTAAACTGGACCTGGGTTATGGTCACACGACGCACTATGACGCACTCTGACTTAGGATGGAGCAACGGAATGTAGAAACAGACTTAGGTTCTCTAATTTCGTCAAATAACACAATTGGTTGAGACCAACCGTAGAGATTGGACCCGTAGGCCTCAATGATTGCACGAAACGATCTCGAATTGCCTCTAGGTCATCAGTTGATAGGTTTGAGTCATTCCCTAGAAATAAATGTTCTTAAGTTGTGGGTCAACCACAACACCAAAGCTTAAAACCCCTTTTTTACCCAATTCACTCAAAACCTCTCCTTGCACCACTTCATTCTTCAATTTTTTTCTAAATCCTTTCATACCAGATATAAATTCTAACATATAAATGATGAAGAATAATACTGAAACAAAAAGTTATTATAAATAGTAAATATATGTATAAATTGGACTTTTGACCATTCAAACTTTGGAATCTAACCAATTAAATAGGTTATTTGGATAGATTAGCTCGTTCTACCCCAAAATCATATATTATATATCAGATAACTCATTCCAGATTGCAAGATACGCCCAATTTGACCCGAAACGACTCGAAACGGAGTCGTGGGCCACACGCGTCAATCCGGGGGGACCCGGGGCTGACCCGGGGTACCATTGGCCTCTTGGGAGGGTGGAGAACACCACTGAGCAGCGGCGGCGCGGTGCCGGACAAGGCGGACCGCGGTTCCACCGCGGTTACCGCGGTAGACCGCGGTCCAGCAGGGCCGCAGGCCGGGCCGCAGTTCGTTGCTGGCCCGTTTTCGGCCACTTATTTTCTGCGATTTTGGTCCGATTTCAAAAAGTCATATCTCCCTCGTTATAACTCCGATTTAGGTGATTCAAAAGCCAGATTTAAGCTTGATAAGTATAGTTTCATATAAAAATAAGTAAAAATATAATAAAATATTTAATATAGTTAAATATGGATCGTTGTGTCAACTATCCGAAAGTTATTAGTTTGACATTTTTTTTCTAGAATTTTTAGAATTTTCTACAAGACAAAATATAATGAAATTTGGTAGAGATGAAGTATACTTGATGATGAACTACTAAAAAAAAATAATTAAAATAATAGACCAACTAGAAATACCAGAAAAGGCATAGAACTTCCCTAGGCCCGTATGGTGCCTACCAAATTTTCTGGGGGACCCCTTTTTCACGTCGTTTTTGCCCCCTCTCTCTCAAACGCCCCTCCAAGCCCACCTTTCTCTTTCGACTTGCTGTTTTACCTCTCAAACCTTCCCTCTAATCGCTCATTTCATCATTTCCTGCCCAACTCATCCTCTTCCAACGTTTACAACATAACCTACTTCCTACCCTCTCCATTCTCTTTCTTTTGATCACTTACATGCCCCATTTGGAGCTCAAATTCGGGTAAGCTCTCAACCCATCCCATCTATTCATTTTCCTTCTTCAAACCCTATCTATTGGGCCTCTACGACGTCTGTTGAGACTCCAATCCGTGGAGAACCAAAAACTCCAGCCCTCCATTTCCCCTTATCCTCATTTTTCATGGCTCTATCCGAGCGTGTACGACCATTTTCTTGGAGGCCTAATCATCCATACTATGTTTGGGATGTAGGTAGTTAAACGCAAATCCCGTGTTTTCCTTTCAAATTATACTTAGAAATTCCTCATCCTGGGATTTGGAAATCCCATCTCACACTTTTCCAACACCAGGCTCATTTTTTCCAAGGCCTATAAAATTTAATCCCCTCCCACCCTCCTACCAACCATGTCACACCCAATCCCAAGGTAGGATTAGTAATGCGGTCCCATTTAATACAATTTAAGGCCACAACTTAAGACCATTGGCCCACCACACTCGATAGACCCTTACAGTTTTGGACCTAGAGCGATACTCCTAGTTTTCGGCTGAGACGACCATATAGGAAATCCAACAAATTAATAATACAAACCCCTGGATCTTCTTAGGCCGTGTGAGCATGTGTGAAATGCTCGAGCGTCAAGTACTGAGACAACTCAATTCTAATCGACAACTTTGACCCTAGGCGATAAAATAATTTCTTTATTCGAAAGGGTATAAAATCATCTGGTGTATAAGCATAGACTTTAGATTACAACTAATGGATTATCATTGCTCATAAGTTGAGCCTAGAAATTTCTTGATTAGACTAAGAAATGTAAACGACTAACAATGTTAAGATAATTGAGTGATAGATGTAGTTAATTGGTTTGAATAGGTTGGAGCGAGACCCGTTCCGTTGTTGAATCCCCTTAATACTTTAGGCTTCCTTAGTAACTCTTAGGGAGCTTGTTTGACGTAGAAACTATTCATGATTAGAGGAAACCTATATATCCCTTGGATTCAATGTTAGGTCCAATTAATACATCCCTTAGAATTTTCTTCTCAAGGACTTAGTACAATCGGGAACACGGAGTAGAGAAACTACATATAAGCGAGGTATTCGCGGTTTGAATCGAATCCTCAATCCTGGTAGTGACCAATGAACCCTATGCTCTGATCAAGCAGAAGGTCGGGATCAGCTAGGATTAAGGACTGATACGATGATTTTCTGTCTTCGCGAGGTAGAAGGTCTATGTATCCGGCTCAGACCCACTACGCAACTTTCTTCCGTGTTGGCTTGACCACTTACAACCAAAAGTTTATAACTTTGTCTTTGAGGAGTGTGAGAATATATAGCCAATAGAAATATTTCCTTTTAGGCCTAAGAAATTTCCCAAGTGAGCAACAGACAGTTAAGAATCAGGTCCCAAATCGCATGCCATGTCGGCATTCGTATTGTGCTTATGAACGTAAAAAGATAGCCTGCCTATTAAGCTAGACATGATTAAATAGGATAAGTCTGAACCGCGACAAAAAAAAATTCCTTGGTAGAATTAGGCATCTTGCCTCAAACCCACACCTACCCCCGACATCAACCACATTACCCATCATTTTTAACTCCTCTCGATCCCCATAGGTATCAATGCCATCGTACACATCGTCGATGAAAGGCGGACAATGTATTTCCCATTTCATGTCAAGGATAGATCCTAAACTACACCTTGTTCCGCTATACGAGCGGGGCATAACTCTTGAGCCTTGAGGGTGAAACTAAAATTTTAAGGGGGTAGAACATGATGAACCCAATCTAGTTAGGTTACCTATTGCATCTCTTGATCTGCGTGGCACAGGTGAAAGCATGGTGGACCCTACCCCACTTGGCCCAGGGATCGAAACGGTGCTCGTTAACATATGCACATTATAGAAGCCCTAACAAGTTTTACTATGAAACCATTTTAGGATGATCTAGTAAGATTTGATTCACCCTCCCCACAGGACATAGATAATATCGAGGACTCTCTTAGACTAAGACCTAAAGGGCAACCTTAGAATAAACAATTTGAACCTTTCAATGATGGACATTCCCTACGTTTCTAGAGTGATCGGACTACGGAGTTATTGAAATATACAAGCTGCAAGCATTCGCGGCTTGACCTAATTCTCAATCCTGGCGACTACCAATGGACTCACTTTGCTTGGCCGAGCGAGAGACCGGGATCCACCGGGATTCGGAAGCGATACGATGAGCTTCCTACCCTGGTCGAGTGGATGATCGATGTATCGGGATCGAGTCCACTATTACCGTCTCTCCGTGTTGGTCAAACAATGAAAACAACTATCTTACTCTAAATTGTGGGAATTGTCGTCGAGACTCCAAATAGGTAAAGAAATAAATGGTAGCAAACCATCAGGGTATGAGAAATGGATGAAGAATTAAGTTTTAAGGGGGATAGACTAAAAGGAACCAGACTAGTATATACCCTACCACGCGTAGGAACTCGAAATCAATAAGTCTTAGGCAAATGAAATAATAGAAATCTTTCCTTATTACCCTTAGGCAATTTCGGGGACGAAATTTTGTTTTAAGGGGGGTAGATTGTAACGCCCCGAATTTTTGCCAATCTGGGATTAGACGTCCTCAGGCAATGGATCAATCCTAACACAGGTTTAACTTCTTAAACGCTCAATTAAAGCCTCAAATCGCTCCTTAAACCATTTTCTTCACAAATCCCACCCTTCACTACCTTGTGCTTTCAATTTTTCAAAGCACCTTCGCCCTAGACACTATCTTAAACTAGCTAAGTAGTATAACTTGGATCACTTTATATACAAACTCCAAAGGCACAGTACCACCTCGACCAGAATTCACTTAGGACTAAATCCTTTAGAAATGAGACAAAGTAACTAGGTGTGAAACCAGATTAGCTACGAAATCCGTTAGGATCGCTTTAAATACGATCTGCAAGACCCAAAACTTGTAGAATCATTGGCGCTAGGTTACCCTAAAGTTTAGAACCAAACTCATTTCCCGTCTGCTCTCGGGAATGAAACGAAACTTCGTATTAGGTCTAGATCGCACATCGGGAGTCCGATTAACCCGAAGCTAAGGAACTAGGACCGCCCCACTGGGCTTAACAATCATCTCAAAAATCAGCTCCATCCGATGTTCCATGGCCATTCGTTTCGATTCGGAGCGAGGGAGTGTGAAAAACACTATTCCTATTCCAAAATAAATATCAGGAATAGTGATCTGGCACCTTTCGCTTGCGCGTCAGTATTAAGCAACCTGACCGTCAGAATCAGACCAAATTACACCCTCGGATTAAGAAAAATTTCAGGAACATTTACATGTACTTGGAATTTCGGATCGTGGGCCACTGACCGTCGAACTGAAAGTGGTCCGCCACGTGCGATCTGGGAATCCGATCGAGTCAAAAACGTAATCCCACGTAGATCCATAGATGGAGAGCTTAAGTCGACGTTTGGTTCAGGAGGGCCACCGAACCTCCCTTTGAGCTAGAAAAGTGACGAAAATCCTATATTAGCGATACCCCTTGAACCTAAGTCTAATTTCGAAATGTTTTAGGCTATATAAGGGCCTTAGAGCACCCTCTCTCACACCATACGAATTTGAGTTTTGGAGAGAGAGAAGAGTGAGGGAGAAGTGGGAGGATCTTCCTCCTACTGCTTTGGACCCCACGGCCTACACCGCTTCATTCCGGTGTTTTTCCGGCGGTTTCCGTCTCATTTGAAGGTAAGAAACCCTAACCCTAGGTCTGATTTGAGGTGGGATCGATGTGGGTTGCGTAACAACTAACCGATTCCGCTCTTTAGGCTAGAAATCTCCCGTATACGGAAGTTCTTCTACCCTTGCTTGATTCGTTTAGTTTCCAAAGGCAAAAGTGAGGACTTTAAGCTTATAAGTTACGGTTTTCAACGCTTTCAATGCCAGATAATGGTAGATTCATGATCTGCTTGCAATTGCACATGTACAAAGTGCCTTCCGTTTCCTGTTTTGATTAACGGTGTGAAATATGGAATTTCACATATTCTAGGTATACGTAGAAATACCGTATACGTATTTTTTTGGATAAATGCTTGACATGTTTATTTAATGTATAATTATATAACATATGAATAAAATACTAGTTTGGCGAAAGGAATCGCCAAAATATATGTTTACTTGTAAATGCGCCGTATGTCGAAATTACGTATTGTAGAAATACCGTATATATTTCTTTTGGAATAATATTTGTCATATGTATTTAATGTATGATTATACAATACATGATTAAAATACTAGCTTGGCGAAAGGAATCGCCGAGATCTATGTTCCTTTGTAAACACTATGTATGTTGAAATTGGGTATACGTGGAAGTGCCCTATACGTATAAAATTTGCTGATGTGATTGCCATGTTTAATTGCTGTATGAATATGATGTATATGTATAAAATACTTGTTTGGTAAAGGGACAACCCTAGTACACACTTCCCTAGCATACGCCATGTATGTTGTACTAGTGTACTTAAGTGTTTGTGAAAATGCTTGTGTGAGCAAGTGTTTGAATGTTGATGCCTTAGGAGGATGTTGAGATTGGATTCTCAACTACCTAGCGACGTGTATGATCACCTCCATGAGGTTGATCACTTAAACCACTTACTTACAATACATGTGTTTGTATTCCTATTAATGTATTGGTTTACAACATGCTTTATATCATGCTTTATAATATCTTTATTAACATGCCTACTAGCATGTTTGAATTACTTTGTTTATCATGCTTAAATTACTTTGTCTCATCATGCTTTACTCTACATGCTATGGATGACAATTGATTGTGCTTGGGGCTATGATTATAGTCCGGATCAATCGGTACTAGATTGAGATCGTGGTTGAGTTTCATGTCGCCACGTGAGATGTGTCCGACGAACTCGAGTCGTACTTCGGTTGGCGATAGTGGTTGGCCACGCGAAGTGCTTATGCACTTCATGTCGTTCAACTTGTTGTGCGCTCGAGCTAGCCGAGCTCGTCATGTAACCCGATTTGTCTAATGTATGTTCACCATGTTTGGTCGCTACTGCTTGAACCTAGGGTACCAAACTTACCAGTGAAAACCCTTTTAACCATGGTACCTCGATCCGCTAAGACTCATGAGCCGGGCATGGTGGTATGGGACACCGTGGTCGAGCTGTCGGCCTACGCTGGGGCTACGTGCCTCCCGTAGTGACCAGTGAGCAACTCAACTCGTGAGCCGATTATGGTGGTATGGGACACTATATTCGCGGCTGTCGGCCTACATTGATAAGGTGATGGGGAGTGGTGCGGTCTTTGTGTGTACTGCCACCACAGCGCAAATTTTTTGTAGTGACCGCGAGCATATTCTGAAGTTGCAGCGTGCCTTAGGGTTCGCCGCGACATATAGAATATGAACTAGGCCTGTTTCTGTATAGTTGTATCGTGATGAATCGTTCAAGGGGTGATGGGGGAGTGGTGCAACCTTTGTGCGTAACAGCCCTGGCAGCCTCTGCAGTGACCTAGAAAACACACCATCGTCTGATATTAACTAGGACTGACGACCCTAGAATGGATCATGTTTGGGAATGATACAAGGGAGGTACCTTAGTTTCCCAATCCTGCTGTTTGAAATGAACTAATTAAAAACTCGGTAATCATACTCATCATGCATCGCATGTGCCTGGAAGATGTGGAGCACTGTGGGATGTAAGCATGCGCGAACGTGAGATGGTGTCGCTTGAGGGAGTATGTCGGAGAGGGCATCCATCATACTTGCATTCATACTTGCATTAATCAGAGTAACTAGGAGTGTTTGATTTACTGCTTTATCATTACTGCTTGACTGTATTGATAACATGATAACTTATGCCTTATTGTTCCACTGAGTTAGCTACTCACTCCCACGTTACGGGACGGTGTTCTACACACCAAACAGTTTTGTTGAATTTCAGATGGGGCGATGCTTATGAAGCAGAGCCGGACTATTTCTATGGTGATGAGGAGGAGTTCTCCTATCAGTATCTCTCTGACAGGTCTATGAAGATCTGGTATTGTACTGACGGGGCTATGGTATTTGGGATAGGAGACATTACACGCCATCACATTAGGTATATTTTAGAATCTGTACTTGTATTTATTTAACACTGGTAATGTTATCACACTGGAGACTCATCATAGTTTATATATTTTATCTATCTATCATAGTCTTACGCTTGCAAAATTTAATGTCTCTGAGTATGATATGTTGTTTTGGCTTAATCTCACTCATGTTCAATGCACGAATACAGTCAACATTCAATCATCATTCATTTTGTTGCATAAGTGATGTTCTGGAACTCGGGAGTTGAGTTTATACTCGACCTCCGATTTTCAGGGCGTTACAAGATGGTATCAGAGCATGATTTGGATTAAACTGGACCTGGGTTATGGTCACACGACGCACTATGACGCACTCTGACTTAGGATGGAGCAACGGAATGTAGAAACAGACTTAGGTTCTCTAATTTCGTCAAATAACACAATTGGTTGAGACCAACCGTAGAGATTGGACCCGTAGGCCTCAATGATTGCACGAAACGATCTCGAATTGCCTCTAGGTCATCAGTTGATAGGTTTGAGTCATTCCCTAGAAATAAATGTTCTTAAGTTGTGGGTCAACCACAACACCAAAGCTTAAAACCCCTTTTTTACCCAATTCACTCAAAACCTCTCCTTGCACCACTTCATTCTTCAATTTTTTTCTAAATCCTTTCATACCAGATATAAATTCTAACATATAAATGATGAAGAATAATACTGAAACAAAAAGTTATTATAAATAGTAAATATATGTATAAATTGGACTTTTGACCATTCAAACTTTGGAATCTAACCAATTAAATAGGTTATTTGGATAGATTAGCTCGTTCTACCCCAAAATCATATATTATATATCAGATAACTCATTCCAGATTGCAAGATACGCCCAATTTGACCCGAAACGACTCGAAACGGAGTCGTGGGCCACACGCGTCAATCCGGGGGGACCCGGGGCTGACCCGGGGTACCATTGGCCTCTTGGGAGGGTGGAGAACACCACTGAGCAGCGGCGGCGCGGTGCCGGACAAGGCGGACCGCGGTTCCACCGCGGTTACCGCGGTAGACCGCGGTCCAGCGGGCCCGGTCGGGCCGCAATTCGTTGCTGGCCCGTTTTCGGCCACTTATTTTCTGCGATTTTGGTCCGATTTCAAAAAGTCATATCTCCCTCGTTATAACTCCGATTTAGGTGATTCAAAAGCCAGATTTAAGCTTGATAAGTATAGTTTCATATAAAAATAAGTAAAAAATATAATAAAATATTTAATATAGTTAAATATGGATCGTTGTGTCAACTATCCGAAAGTTATTAGTTTGGACAACTGCTGCTTTCTAGAATTTTTAGAATTTTTCTACAAGACAAAATATAATGAAATTTGGTAGAGATGAAGTATACTTGATGATGAACTACTAAAAAAAAAATAATTAAAATAATAGACCAACTAGAAATACCAGAAAAGGCATAGAACTTCCCTAGGCCCGTATGGTGCCTACCAAATTTTCTGGGGGACCCCTTTTTCACGTCGTTTTTGCCCCCTCTCTCTCAAATGCCCCTCCAAGCCCACCTTTCTCTTTCGACTTGCTGTTTTACCTCTCAAACCTTCCCTCTAATCGCTCATTTCATCATTTCCTGCCCAACTCATCCTCTTCCAACGTTTACAACATAACCTACTTCCTACCCTCTCCATTCTCTTTCTTTTGATCACTTACATGCCCCATTTGGAGCTCAAATTCGGGTAAGCTCTCAACCCATCCCATCTATTCATTTTCCTTCTTTAAACCCTATCTATTGGGCCTCTACGACGTCTGTTGAGACACCAATCCGTGGAGAACCAAAAACTCCAGCCCTCCATTTCCCCTTATCCTCATTTTTCATGGCTCTATCCGAGCGTGTACGGCCATTTTCTTGGAGGCCTAATCATCCATACTATGTTTGGGATGTAGGTAGTTAAACGCAAATCCCGTGTTTTCCTTTCAAATTATACTTAGAAATTCCTCATCCTGGGATTTGGAAATCCCATCTCACACTTTTTCAACACCAGGCTCATTTTCCAAGGCCTATAAAATTAATCCCCTCCCACCCTCCTACCAACCATGCCACTCCCAATCCCGATGAGGGATTAGCAATGCAGTCCCATTTACTACAACTTAAGACCATTGGCCGAATAGACCCACCACACTTACTTTTGGAGTAAATTTGCTGGACCTAGAGCGATACTCCTAGTTTTGACAGAGACGACCATATAGGAAATCCAACAAATTAATAATACAAACCCCGGATCTTCTTAGGCCGGTGTGAGCATGTGTGAAATGCTCGGCGTCAAGTACTGAGACAACTCAATTCTAATCGAGACAACTTTGACCCTAGGCGATAAAATAATTTCTTTATTCGAAAGGGTATAAAATCATCCGGTGTATAAGCATAGACTTTAGATTACAACTAATGGATTATCGCTGCTCATAAGTTGAGCCTAGGCTGCTGATTAGACTAAGAAATGTAAACGACTAACAATGTTAAGATAATTGAGTGATAGATGTAGTTAATTGGTTTGAATAGGTTGGAGCGAGACCCGTTCCGTTGTTGAATCTCCTTAATACTTTAGGCTTCCTTAGTAACTCTTAGGGAGCTTGTTTGACGTAGAAACTATTCATGATTAGAGGAAACCTATATATCCCTTGGATTCAATGTTAGGTCCAATTAATACATCCCTTAGAATTTTCTTCTCAAGGACTTAGTACAATCGGGAACACGGAGTAGAGAAACTACATATAAGCGAGGTATTCGCGGTTTGAATCGAATCCTCAATCCTGGTAGTGACCAATGAACCCTATGCTCGATCAGCAGAAGGTCGGGATCGGCTAGGATTAAGGCGATACGATGATTTTCTGTCTTCGCGAGGTAGAAGGTCTATGTATCCGGCTCAGACCCACTACGCAACTTTCTTCCGTGTTGGCTTGACCACTTACAACCAAAAGTTTATAACTTTGTCTTTGAGGAGTGTGAGAATATATAGCCAATAGAAATATTTCCTTTTAGGCCTAAGAAATTTCCCAAGTGAGCAACAGACAGTTAAGAATCAGGTCCCAAATCGCATGCCATGTCGGCATTCGTATTGTGCTTATGAACGTAAAAAGATAGCCTGCCTATTAAGCTAGACATGATTAAATAGGATAAGTCTGAACCGCGACAAAAAAAAATTCCTTGGTAGAATTAGGCATCTTGCCTCAAACCCACACCTACCCCTGACATCAACCACATTACCCATCATTTTTAACTCCTCTCGATCCCCATAGGTATCAATGCCATCGTACACATCGTCGATGAAAGGCAGACCAATGTATTTCCCATTTCATGTCAAGGATAGATCCTAAACTACACCTTGTTCCGCTATACGGAGCAGGGCATAACTCTTGAGCCTTGAGGGTGAAACTAAAATTTTAAGGGGGGTAGAACATGATGAACCCAATCTAGTTAGGTTACCTATTGCATCTCTTGATCTGCGTGGCACAGTGAAAGCATGGTGGACCCTACCCCACTGGCCCAGGATCGAAACGGTGCTCGTTAACATATGCACATTATAGAAGCCCTAACAAGTTTTACTATGAAACCATTTTAGGATGATCTAGTAAGATTTGATTCACCCTCCCCTGGGACAGATAATATCAAGGACTCTCTTAGACTAAGACCTAAAGGGCAACCTTAGAATAAACAATTTGAACCTTTCAATGATGGACATTCCCTACGTTTCTAGAGTGATCGGACTACGGAGTTACTGAAATATACAACTGCGAAGCATTCGCGGCTTGACCTAATTCTCAATCCTAGGCGACTACCAATGGACTCACTGCTTGGCCGAGCAGAAGACCGGATCCACCAGGATTCGGAAGCGATACGATGAGCTTCCTACCCTGGCCCGGTAGATGATCGATGTATCGGGATCGAGTCCACTATTACCGTCTCTCCGTGTTGGTCAAACAATGAAAACAACTATCTTACTCTAAATTGTGGGAATTGTCGTCGAGACTCCAAATAGGTAAAGAAATAAATGGTAGCAAACCATCAGGGTATGAGAAATGGATGAAGAATTAAGTTTTAAGGGGGATAGACTAAAAGGAACCAGACTAGTATATACCCTACCACGCGTAGGAACTCGAAATCAATAAGTCTTAGGCAAATGAAATAATAGAAATCTTTCCTTATTACCCTTAGGCAATTTCGGGGCGACGAAATTTTGTTTTAAGGGGGTAGATTGTAACGCCCGAATTTTTGCCAACTGGGATTAGACGTCCTCAAGCAATGGATCAATCCTAACACAGTTTAACTTCTTAAACGCTCAATTAAAGCCTCAAATCGCTCCTTAAACCATTTTCTTCACAAATCCCACCCTTCACTACCTTGTGCTTTCAATTTTTCAAAGCACCTTCGCCCCTAGACACTATCTTAAACTAGCTAAGTGTATAACTTGGATCACTTTATATACAAACTCCAAAGGCACGAGTACCACCTCGACCGAAATTCACTTAGGACTAAATCCTTTAGAAATGAGACAAAGTAACTAGGTGTGAAACCGGATTAGCTACGAAATCAGTTAGGATCGCTTTAAATACGATCTGCAAGACCCAAAAGTTGCGTAATCATTGGCGCTAGGTTACCCTAAAGTTTAGAACCAAACTCATTTCCGTCTCTCTCGGGAATGAAACGAAACTTCGTATTAGGTCTAGATCGCACATCGGAGTCCGATTAACCCGAAGCTAAGGAACTAGGACCGCCCCACTGGGCTTAACAATCATCTCAAAAATCAGCTCCATCCAATGTTCCATGGCCATTCGTTTCGATTCAGAGCGAGGGAGTGTGAAAAACACTATTCATATTCCAAAATAAATATCAGGAATAGTGATCTGGCATCATTCGTTGACGCGTCAGTATTAAGCAACCTGACCGTCAGAATCAGACCAAATTACACCCTCGGATTAAGAAAAATTTCAGGAACATTTACATGTACTTGGAATTTCTGATCGTGGCCCACTGACCGTCGAACTGAAAGTGGTCCGCCACGTGCGATCTGGGAATCCGATCGAGTCAAAAACGTAATCCCACGTAGATCCATAGATGGAGAGCTTAAGTCTGACGTTTGGTTCAAGGAGGGCCACCAGAACCTCCCTTTTGAGCTAGAAAAGTGACGAAAATCCTATATTAGCAGTACCCCTTGAACCTGAGTCTAATTTCAGAATGTTTTAGGCTATATAAGGGCCTTAGAGCACCCTCTCTCACAGCCATACGAATTTGAGTTTTGGGAGAGAGAAAGTGAGGGAGAAGTGGGAGGATCTTCCTCCTACTGTTGCAAATCACCCCACGGCCTACACCGCTTCATTCCAGGTGTTTTTCCGGCGGTTTCCGTCTCATTTGAAGGTAAGAAACCCTAACCCTAGGTCTGATTTGAGGTGGGATCGATGTGGGTTGCGTAACAACTAACCGATTCCGCTCTTTAGGCTAGAAATCTCCCGTATACGGAAGTTCTTCTACCCTTGCTGATTCGTTTCGTTTCCAAAGGCAAAAGTGAGGACTTTAAGCTTATAAGTTACGGTTTTCAACGCTTTCAATGCCAGATAATGGTAGATTCATGATCTGCTTGCAATTGCACATGTACAAAGTGCTTTCCGTTTCCTGTTTTGATTAACGGTGTGGAATATGGAATTTCACATATTCTAGGTATACGTAGAAATACCGTATACGTATTTTTTTTGGATAAATGCTTGACATGTTTATTTAATGTATAATTATATAACATATGAATAAAATACTAGTTTGGCGAAAGGAATCGCCAAAATATATGTTTACTTGTAAATGCGCCGTATGTCGAAATTACGTATTGTAGAAATACCGTATACGTATTTCTTTTGGAATAATATTTGTCATATGTATTTAATGTATGATTATACAATACATGATTAAAATACTAGCTTGGCGAAAGGAATCGCCGAGATCTATGTTCCTTTGTAAACACTATGTATGTTGAAATTGGGTATACGTGGAAGTGCCCTATACGTATAAAATTTGCTGATGTGATTGCCATGTTTAATTGCTGTATGAATATGATGTATATGTATAAAATACTTGTTTGGTAAAGGGACAACCCTAGTACACACTTCCCTAGCATACGCCATGTATGTTGTACTAGTGTACTTAAGTGTTTGTGAAAATGCTTGTGTGAGCAAGTGTTTGAATGTTGATGCCTTAGGAGGATGTTGAGATTGGATTCTCAACTACCCTAGCGACGTGTATGATCACCTCCATGAGGTTGATCACTTAAACCACTTACTTACAATACATGTGTTTGTATTCCTATTAATGTATTGGTTTACAACATGCTTTATATCATGCTTTATAATATGCTGTTAACATGCCTACTAGCATGTTTGAATTACTTTGTTTATCATGCTTAAATTACTTTGTCTATCATGCTTTACTCTACATGCTATGGATGACAATTGATTGTGCTTGGGGCTATGATTATAGTCCAGACAATCGGTACTAGATTGGAGATCGTGGTTGAGTTTCATGTCGCCACGTGAGATGTGTCCGACGAACTCGAGTCGTACTTCGGTTGGCGATAGTGGTTGGCCATGCGAAGTGCTTATGCACTTCATGTCGTTCAACTTGTGGTGCGCTCGAGCTAGCCGAGCTCGTCATGTAACCCGATTTGTCTAATGTATGTTCACCATGTTTGGTCGCTAATGCTTGAACCTAGGGTACCAAACTTACCAGTGAAAACCCTTTTAACCATGGTACCTCGATCCGCTAAGACTCATGAGCCGGGCATGGTGGTATGGGATACCGTGGTCGAGCTGTTGGCCTACGCTGGGGCTACGTGCCTCCCCGTAGTGACCAGTGAGCAACTCAACTCGTGAGCCGATTATGGTGGTATGGGACACTATATTCGCGCCGTCGGCCTACACCGATAAGGTGATGGGGAGTGGTGCGGTCTTTGTGTGTAAGGCCACAGCGGCCCTTTGTAGTGACCGCGAGCATATTCTCGAGTTGCGGCGTGCCTTAGGGTTCGCCGCGACATATAGAATATGAACTAGGCTGTTTACGTATAGTTGTATCGTGATGAATCGTTCAAGGGGTGATGGGGAGTGGTGCAACCTTTGTGCGTAATGACCACAGCGACCTCTGCAGGTGACCTAGAAAACACACCATCGTCGATATTAACTAGGGTGACGACCCTAGAATGGATCATGTTTGGGAATGATACAAGGGAGGTACCTTAGTTTCCCAATCCTGCCGTTTGAAATGAACTAATTAAAAACTCGGTAATCATACTCATCATGCATCGCAAGTGCCGGAAGATGTGGAGCACCGTGGGATGTAAGCATGCGCGAACGTGAGATGGTGTCGCTTGAGGGAGTATGTCGGAGAGGGCATCCATCATACTTGCATTCATACTTGCATTAATCAGAGTAACTAGGAGTGTTTGATTTACTGCTTTATCATTACTGCTTGACTGTATTGATAACATGATAACTTATGCCTTATTGTTCCACTGAGTTAGCTACTCACTCCCACGTTACGGACGGTGTTGTACACACCAAACAGCTTTGTTGAATTTCGGATGGGCGATGCTTATGAAGCGAGCCGACTATTTCTATGGTGATGAGGAGGAGTTCTCCTATCGGTATCTCTCCGACAGGTCTATGAAGATCTGGTATTGTATTGACGGGGCTATGGTATTTGGGATAGGAGACATTACACGCCATCACATTAGGTATATTTTAGAACTGTACTTGTATTTATTTAACCTGGTAATGTTATCACACTCTGGAGACTCATCATAGTTTATATATTTTATCTATCTATCATAGTCTTACGCTTGCAAAATTCTTGTCTCTCGGAGTATGATATCTTTGTTTTGGCTTAATCTCACTCATGTTCAATGCACGAATACAGTCAACATTCAATCATCATTCATTTTGTTGCATAAGTGATGTTCTGGAACTCGGGAGTTGAGTTTATACTCGACCTCCGATTTTCAGGGCGTTACAATATCTAAAGCTGGTAAAATGAAAAGTTAATCTGTGAGATAAGTGTTGGTTTCAAGCTTGATTGTCACGAATTACCAATGAAATTGACAATTGGATCTTTTACTGATTGTAAGCCGAGATTACACTTTACATTCATGGAACTCAATGTTTAAAATTGTTCAAATTAATGGATTAATATTTTAAACTTGATTATGAAATCTGCCGAGAGCTTGATTCCAAGAGAAATATTCCACACACCAATCATGAATCTTAGAATTTTCACATCTCAGCTATCTGTTCACAAGTCACTTGAGTTTACAGGATTTGTCTTTTATTTCTGAAATTATTCTTCGCATGTTTTGCTCGGGACTAGCAAAATGCTGGTTGGGGGTTGTGATCAGGGTCGAATATTGCATATCAGACGCAGTAATTACCTGATTTTACACACATGATAAAGCCTAACATCAGATTTTAATCGTGTTTTTTATTACAGGAGGAAATTAGGAGTGTGTATTGAAAGATGATGTTAAAAACATGGATTTGACGCTCCAAAATTACCAGAGCACGGGATGGACTCCAGAGAATCAATGGTGAAGAATGTACACGCCTGGGATTTGAGGAAAGCTAGCCAAAGGGACCCGAAAAGGGTCCAGAATGCAAGATCACGTCTTTCCCGCCATCCGATCAACTCGAAACTTCATACATATGATGGGGGCTATAAATTAACCGTACAGGTTAAATTTCAGCCATGGTTGATCTCGGAAAGTGCTCCAACGGACAGATCAGCCTGTTAATCTACAATTTGGGACCCGCCTGATATTTGGAACTGCCTCAAATTTGGTCCTGACGGTGGAAATAATATGAGAAAGAGGATGGACGGAGCAGATCTTTCGTAAACATCTCGGTGGGCGCTGTGTATGGGGAGTGTACACCGAGTACACCGTGCACTGGCTGTGCACCGCACCGCACCGCCAGACGGGTCAGCGAACCGCTGACCCATGCTTCTTCGTCGAAAGCAGCAGCGTCTTCCGCTGCCGATCGTCGGTCGGTGCTGTGGGTCCCACTCGTCATCGATTCAGATGATCTGAACCGTCCATTGCATCGCTAGGGTGGGTGTTACCCTCGCCTAGATTTCCGTTTTGTCCCATGCACGTGTACGGACGTTGATGGATGAAAATCGCAGGATGGATGGTGGAATAGCAGATCAAATGGGCCGCATTGATTTCACTCAAAACTGTCCCTTCCCAAACGGTTTTCCGAGAGGAATCTAATGTACGTTTCAGATTTTCCATTTACTCGGAGGAAGTGGGACCCACCATCACGTCAGCGCCGGTTTGGCGTCCGCGTAACGTGATTCGCTGGCCGTTTTTGCGAAGACCAGTGGGCCCCACCCGTCAACTGTACGGGAGATCTGAGCCGTCCATCGTGTAGATGGGTTCGAGAACTACAAAACCATGCTAATCTTCCACTCCCATGCGTACACACGTGTGCGGTACAGAGGCCACAAAAGGGCTACCCGGCGACGTTCAAATCTGATCTTTTTGAGATTTCTTCTGTGGGCCACGTTAATGGACCTTCAAAACCACCCATTCTTGACTGAAATTTTGTCCTGAATCCAATGGACGGGGTGGATTTTCCAGAAAACACCTCTGTGGGGCCCACCGATCCCGGTTGTGAAAAATTGTACTCCGAGTCCTTCTACGACTCTGCCACAGATTCCAGCCATCCAGAAGCTATAAAAGGGAAGTTTTGGATGTGGGAGAGGCACTCAGATCCAGGGAATTCGAGATCCAGAGCCAGGGAGAGAAGAAAGAGAAGAAAGAGAAGGAAGAAGAGAGAGAGATTGTTCGGTTTGGTGTTTTATTTTATGAATTTTATTTAATATTTTTTATGGATTTTATGGGTCACTAATCTCTCAGCTAGGGCTGAGATGAAGCCCCTAATTTGATCAGCTCTTGTATTGGTTGATTTACTTTGAATTTTAATTAATTTGTTTTTTTTCTCTCTAAGTGGGCTTGACGGGTTTAAATTCCATACTTCTCCATCTATGAACTTGACCAAAGTATATATATGGACGTTGTTTGGATGCTTATTACAGGTGCTTGTGTCTGATCAAGAACAGGTTTCCTATAGAGGAAGAAACAGGATGCTTTAATGAATCGTACATACCATGTGCCCGACCAAGGACATTGGATGTATTGTTCATGGCATTGCTTAAAGGAATTAGACAGTCTGTATGCCCAATTAAGGACACAGATTATGCTTTCTCTATTTAAGTGGTATCAATCTAGATCAAGGTAAATCAACAGACAAAACAAGGGTTAGGATAATTAGGGGTGGATTCGAAAGTCCTTGTGCTCTCTCTCTGATTGAATTTTCTTCCCTGTTCTTAATTGTTTTATTTTTTCTTAGAATTATGCTTAGTAGTTTATTTCATTCTTTGTTGGATTAGTTAAGGAGAATCATAGATTTGAGTTGTGACAACCAGTCCTCGTGGGATTCGACCTCGATCTTACCGAGTTTATTACTACATCACAACCCTATACTTGGGGAGTGAACAGTTGTTCTATATAAACTTCTTCATGTAAATCGCCATTTAAGAAGGCAGTCTTTACATCCATCTGATAAATTTTAAACTTTCTAAAGCAAGCGATAGAAATAAAAAGTCTGATAGATTCAAGGCAAGCGACTGGAGCAAAGGTTTCATCGTAATCGATGCCTTCAATCTGAGTGTACCTTTGTACAACCAGCCTAGCCTTGTTTCGTATAATATTTCCAAGTTCATCAGACTTGTTTTTAAAGATCCATTTTGTTCCGATAATGTGTTTATCTTTAGGTCTAGGAGCAAGATACCAGACATCATTACGAACAAATTGATTAAGTTCATCCTGCATAGCTACTATCCAATTTTCGTCAGAAAGAGCTTCTTTTACATTGACCGGTTCTATTTGGGATGTAAAACAAACATAATTGGATATGTTTTCAAGTTGTTTGCATGTACGAACTCCAGTGAGAGGGTTTCCAAGGATTTGATTAGTTGGATGATCTTTGACAGTCCTAGGTTCAGATTAAGATGAAGAGATATCTTGATTTTCGATTATAAGAATTTCATCATCATATGAACTCGGAGCAGGTGTATTCAAATGATCATCAATGACCACATTGATGGACTCTTGAATCACACCTGTTCTTTTATTTAGAACCCTATAGGCTCGACTGTTTTAGAAATATCCAAGGAAAATACCTTCATCACTCTTCGTATCAAATTTTCACAAATTTTCACGATCTCGTAAAATGTAACACTTACTGCCAAAAATTCGAAAGTATTTGACAGTAGGTTTCTTTTCAAACCATAACTCATAAGCAGTCTTATTTTCAGATTTACTAGTATAAACACGATTAATAATGTAGTAGGCAGTATTAATTGCTTCGGCCCAAAGATTTTTGGAGAGCTTCATACTATTTAACATGACATTAGCCATATCCTGAAGCACTCTATTTTTCCTCTCAACTATACTATTTTGTTGAGGAGTTTTGGGCGCAGAGAATTCATGTGATATTCCATGATCGCTACGTAATTTCTCAAAACTGCTATTTTCGAATTCAGAACCATGATCACTACGAATCTTGTAAACTTGAGAACCTTTTTCATTTTGGATTCGTTTGATGATCTTCTTTACTTCATCTAGGGTTTCAAATTTGTCTTTTAAGAACGATACCCAAGTGAATCTAGTAAAGTCATCTATGATAACCAAGATGTATTTTTTCCCACCTCGACTCTCCGTTCTGGTTGGTCCAATGAGATCCATGTGGAGAAGCTTAAGAGGTCTAGATGTGGTATTGGAGTTCACTTTCTTGTGAGAGCTCCTAATCTGTTTGCCCAACTGGCATTCACCACATATTTTGTCTACTTTTTGTAATTTGGGTAGACCTCTTATAAGTTCTCTTTTTCTCAATCTAAATAAGTTCCGGTAGTGTACATGTCCAAGGCGTTTATGCCATAATTCAGTTTCATCAGTATGGACCATGTAACACGATTGAGTAGATGAGCTTGAATTACTAACGATGTAGCAGTTTTCAGATGTTCTGCGACCAGTTAATATAACAGAACCCTCTTTATTAACAATCTCACAACCTTGATTAGAAAACTTTACATTATGATTGTTGTCGCATATCTGAGATATACTCAGTAGGTTGTGTTTCAAGCCCTCAACATATAATACATTTTTAAATAAGGGAAGGTTATAAAGCTGAACCGTACCTTGGCCAATGATTTTACAATTGCTTCCATCACCAAAAGTGACTGACCCATCAGTCCTGTCTTCAAGATCGGTGAATAAAGCTTTGTCACCGGTCATATGTCTGGAGCAACCACTGTCAAGGTACCACATTGACTGGCTTGTAGCTTTGAAAGTAATGTGGGCAACCAAGCAGTCAACTTTTGGAACCCATTTCAGTACTGTTTTGGGTTTAGGAGTGTAGTTGGACTTTTTCTGTCTATTGTTATATGAATGACCTATAGAGTTAAATTTTCATAGCTCCTTGAGAAGATCAATAATCTTTTCAACCAAAGGATTTTGGTTTTGAAGATTGAAGTTGGCATGGCTATTTTTAGATTTTTGAAAGGTCCTTGAATTTTTTGAAAAACCTTGATAAGTATACTTTACTTTTGAGTTCGAAGACTCTCCTTTCACAAACTTAGGAGCAGTATTCTTTTGTTTAGGAGAAGTATTCTTATCATAGCCCAACCCGGATCTATCGCCAAATTTTCTCGATCCGGATAACAATTTTTCTAATTTAGGATCACCTTGGGCATATCTCCAAGTGTCTTTTAAACTCAAAAGAGAAGCTACTTCATTTTTGAGTTTCTCGTTCTTGGTTTTCAAATAATCAACTTGGGAGGTTTTGATTTTTAAATCACATTTGGTCTTTTCAAAAAAATCAGAAATATGAGATTTTTCTAAGACAAGAGACTCATAATCTTCTTTAAGTTTAGAAAATTTTTCCTTTTGTAATTTAAGCTTGACAGCAATTTTACAACTCTCCTTATAAAGGGCATTGTATGCATCCTGAAGATCATCTTCACTGTCACAATCACTATTCAGATTCTCTTCGCTAGTTACTTCATCATAATCTGAAAAAGTGACTTTGGCTAGAGTCATAAGGGCTTTAACATCATCTCCCGACTTGTTTTCAGAATCTTCTGATTTCGAAGAGGATTCCGAATCAGATGATTCATCCCAAGTAGCCAACATACTCTTCCTTTTTGAGTTGTCCTTTTTAGGACATTTGTTAACCAAGTGCCCATACTCTTGACAGTTGTAACATTGACTATCTTTCAAAGATTTTTGAGCTCTAGGTTTAGATTGTCTCTTATCGTTTGATTTTTGAAAATCTCCTTTTTTCTTATTTTTCAAAATTTTATGAAACCTTTTTACAAAAAGTGCCATATCATCTTCAGAATTTTCAAAGTCTGAAGTGCTCTCTTGTGGAATATTTTTAGATGACTTGAGAGCAATTGATTTTCCTTTTGGAGCTTTAAAGTTCAATTCATAGGTCTGTAAAGAACCAACTAGTTCCTCAACCCTCATGTTATCCGTATCACGAAGTTCCTGAATCGCGGTTACTTTTGAATTGAACCGTTCAGGAAGTGAGCGTAGTATCTTTGCACATACTTTACTTTTTGGGATTCTATCACTAAGACCCCACATTGAGTTTACAATGTCATTCAATCTAGTGTAGAAGTCCATAAACATTTCATTCTCCTCCATATGAATTTCTTCAAATTTAGTTGTGAGGAGTTGGACTTTAGATTTCTTGACAATTGATGTACCCTCGTGTGTCATTTCTAAAAGATCTCATGCTTGTTTAGCATTTTCACACGAGATGATTCTTTTGAATTCATCTGGTGACAATGTACAAGTAATTGCATTTAGTGGCACTACTCTCACTTTTCTGAAGTGTGGTCCAAAGAGCATAAGATATTACTTTCATTGATTTTAAACCATCTTCATCAGTTACTTCAGTGATAGGTAGTTTCCATCCGTTCACAGTGGCCAGCCACACACTTTCATCCATGGATTTGAGAAAGATTCTCATCCTTGCTTTCCAATAAGCAGAGTTTGTGCCATTAAAGGGTGGTGGCCTAGTACAGATAGGCTATCAAAATTTAACATCTTAATATAGCTTAGATCGTTAGCTCAGGAAATAAATCCAATAAATAATCAATAAGCACGAGCTATTAGGCTCTGATACCACTTGAAAGGGCCTAGCTATATGCCCTAGAGGGGGGGTGAATAGGGCAATGCCAAATAATACTTAAAACAGCGGAATAATAGAAGATATAAATAAAAATGCTGAAATAATAACAACCTTAAAGCACATGAAATATGAGAATGATACTAAATCAGTTCTAAGGACAACCTTACACCAAAAACCAATGGCTTATGGTAGGACAACCTTATTTCTAGAATGATCTAGAAAACACAAATGATATGGAAAATAAATCAAAAATAACTTAAAGAAATAAATCCTAAGTTATTACACCATTCAACCACACTTGCTTGAAATAAAAATGACAACATTCATCCACAAAAGCAATTCACAATACTGAAGGAATAAATGAATAAGGAAATCAAGCACATCCACAACACAACGATATATAGTGGTTCGCCTGTGTGTTCACCAACTGTTAGCCAACAACCACACAGAATGCTACTCCACTCCTAATATCCTCACACAGGGGATATTAGCATGCACTATTAAAATAGGTTTTCACAGGTTCACCCAAAACCTTCACAATTGTGTCTTTTTATCTCGGGCTTACACAATCCAAAAACCCCCACAATCTGAGTTTTCTGGCTCTCCTCAGATAACCAAAACAATGAGATTTTTCTGGCAAATCTCAAACAAAACCAGAGAAAGTAAATTACAAAGTGAAATACCTGGATCTCCTTTTGAAGTAGCCCAGTAGAACCAATCGGAGTAGATGAATGATATGTCGTTCAATGTCCAATACTCACATAAAGAATGGTTCTATGTCTAATTGATTTTAGATTAAATCAAGAAGAGCAAGGTCTATTTGATTTTGATCCCAGAAGAAGGAATATCACAAATTCCTCTTTTCTAAATAAGATTGGAATATGGATCAAAATCACAATAGAAAAATGCTAACAAAAGGAATATTAAATATGCACAATAGCTTTAAAAAATAATCACAACTTATCTCAGAGTATAGCCTTAAATTGCTTAAATTGAATGGAATGAATAAACTCTGAAATTCGTGCATTATTTATAGCCTGAAAAATTCCGTCTTCAACTGGTCTTAGGATTCTAGGACTGGTCGAGCATCAAAGATTTTGAAAGATTTCCGTGGGATTAGATTAGCTGTTCTCACAACTGGTCTTAGGTAGCCTACGACCGGTCGTGGACCACCTACGACTGGTCGTGGGACTCGAGATAGGTCGCTAGAGTTCGAGTCGTAGGACTACGACTGGTCGAAGGATGAGTCGTAGGATTTCCCAGGACTGGTCGAAGCAAGTCCAGGACTAGTCGAAGGACAACCAAGAAAATCTGAAAATCAGAATAACAACTAGGGGCGGTCCCGAGAAACCTAAGCTCCGGTCGAAGCAAAGCTGGGGATGGTCTTAAGATTTCTAGACTGGTCTTAGAACAGTCACACCAAGTAAATTAAAATATTCAGATTATGTATCCAGAAGACCTATCATACAGACCAACCTAAGGTCAATCTAAGGTCAAACAAACCTTAAAGTGAGATGGACATTGAAGTCTTGAAGGTCTGTATTCTCAGATGATCTTGAAGTAGAAGCTTGAGTCGAGTTGATGGTCTTTCTCGAGCTTGGTACATTCTTGACTTGTCTTGATGAAGTCTTCTAATCTTGAACTTGTTAAAAACAAACTTGAAGTCTTCTATTCTTGTAGACTTCATTCATGACATGTCTTGCAAACATTCTTCATTTATGATCTTGTCTTGAAAACATTCTTCATTCATGATCTTGTCTTGAAGCAGTGTGTAGTCACAAACAAGAAACACAAGAAGTACAAGACATATAGGTTTTGGCACTACAAAATTTGACAACCAAAAGGATATGAATTCATAGCACTAACAAGATCGTCGTACTTCCAAGCGATCTCGGAGAAACTCATCCTCTAGCTCAGTCGATTTGAAGGTTTCTGGTTCCACATCAATTTATCAGTTGAAGATGATGATATGGGAATCATTTGGGGTATGATGTTTTTTTCATGTTCACGATTTTTTATTTTGGAGTTGCTTTGTGAAATTTCATTACTAATGTATTTCTGATTGTCGGTTCTTATTTAGGTGTTTTTTATTTTTATATATATAAATTCTATCAGTTTTGTCCACATTTGAAGTAAAATTTATAGTCATAGACTCTTATTTGGGCATTTAATCCCTTTTATTAGTATTTGTTGTTGACGATGTTTGTTCTAATCAATGAAAGAGAGGGAGGGAGAAGCATTGATTTATCAATTTTGATGTATTCAAGTACTGTCAAGTAAGCTTGTGGTTTCACTTACTACTTCGAGCATTTGGAAAGATGTGATGAACTAGGAAAATGGAGAGCTCCTACTCTTGTTAATCATAATTCTCACCCACCATTCTCCAAATGTATCTTATGCTCACAACAGTTGGCTTGTAAGTTTATTAAGGGTGTTAGATCCATTTGTTGGTCTCTCCTCGAACCATCATTCACTGATGGACATAAAGCTTGATTAGAGGGGAAAGAAGCATGAGCATCGATGTTTAGAAAGCTTGATTGGAGGGGGAAGAAATATGAGACCAACAGGTTCCTGGCTTCCCCTAAACAGTTGGGAAATACAAAGCTGCTTATCTAAATTTGATCATTTATTTTTGGTTGCTCTTGTTGTGTGCTTGGTCTACACTAATGAAGACTATTTTGGACCTTCTTGGAGAACTGTCTAGGTAATTTGAACGGATGCTTCATACAATACATTTGTCTATAAAAATTGTTCACATGTTTTGGTTTATTGGGAACCTTGGAGAAGTGGCAATTGGAACAAATGCAGAGCCTCCCTTCTTTTATGCAAAGTAAATAAACAATGTTGTCAAAATCATGACCGAATCGCAATGAGGGTTGAATCACATACCATATATTAAATCATAAGACTTTTTATCATTTTCATTGAAAATTGGAAAAAAGAAATCTGTAAAAATATAAACAAATAACAAAAAAAAACTCATTAATAATCCATTTCCCATCAACATGCACCAAGTAATACCACATTATGATAGTGTCAGAGGATTTTCGTGTTTCCTTTATTTTTTGTTGTTTGAGAAATTTACCTTAAAATTTGTACAAGAATCCTTCAATAGTTTTTGTTCTTTTTACGTATCGTGACCATATAATTGCATTAGAAAAGCGGCGTTTAGTTTTGTAGACTAACGAAAAAAGATTTGATTTCTAACTATCATTACCACAATACATATAGGTCAACATGATTGCCACCATCTATAACACATTCTAGATAAGTCAAACATCAATTTGGTGTTTCGACCAATTAAGAAGTAAGAAATCATGAGAAATTGCACGTCTTTTGAAGAGAATATTTATTATTTAATCTCATAATTTATCAGTTAACATTGAAGAGAATATTTATCATTTAATCTCATAAAGAACAAATTAAAATAATTGACCTCTTTTGAATGATCTTTTTTTTTTTTTTTTTTGAAAGGTTCTTTTGAATGATCTTAAAGCCCCCAAATTTAAAAACGTAAAATGAAAGCCAAGCAAAGCTAAAAATGGAAGAGAACAGTTATGATTTGAATCCTAATCTGGATTTGCATTGTAAATCATAGGATTCATCTAGAAAGGGATTCAAGGTGGGATTCAAATCATTTTGCTTAAGATTTGACTCAAATTGTAATTAGTAGGATTTTGCCAACTATGATAAATTGTCTATTGACTCTATAATGTATTTTGTAGTCTCCTCACAATGAAAATACACACTCTTCGTTGACATGGGATGTGATTTTGAAAATTTTGACAAGCGGATGGCATTTTGGAAAAGTCTCTTTCTTGGAGGAGTTTTGCTTATCAACCTAGTTTATCTTTTCTCTCATTGAAATTTTAATGTTCGTTAGCAGTAAGAACCACAAGAAATTTCTTATTGCAAAGGGGATAAGTCGTCAATACCAAAATGGGACTAAGTCTAGAATTTTTATTTTTTTTTAAAGAAATCAAAAAAGAAAAGGAGAAAGTTGGTTGGTATCGGGCTCCTCTCCTAGTAGTTGTGGCACTTTGGGCATGAGCATAATGCTCTTTGGAGGAAAATGACTAGAAACAGATATTCAAAATGGGAGGGAGGATCTTGTGTGTGGGGATAGGGTGGTTTTGGAGATCTCGCATGTGGAAGAAATTTTTTCTTAGGCAGTTACTGCAAAAAGGTGGGGCTTACCTAAGGAATGTGTGAGATTTAGGGTTGGGGAGGGAGATAAGAATTTGAGTTTGCGATATTTAGTTATAAAATAGGTGGTTGGTGTCTTCTTTGCATTTATAGGGTGGTGATCAGAAAGGAAATGTGGATGAAGGATCGTAGAGAGGTAATAGGGGAAAATAGTGTGAAACATTGTTATCCCAAAAAATAAGAGGAAACGACTATGAAGTATGTCTACTCATGAGGTTACACAAGGTTTATATCACTAGAAATATGGTGGATCGAAGGATTTGGAAGTGGATCTCCAATAGTGAATTCTCTTGCAAATAATACTTTATGGTGTTATCGAGTTTGGATGGGGAACATCTGATAACCCCCACAGTCTTCAGATGACTTTTATTGCATGACTAAAGTTACTGCTATCCTGAGGAAAATGTTAGCAGTGGCTAGAAGCCTAATGGAGTCTACGTTAGGCTCATCTGCACAATGTAATATTTAAATTGGTTGTGAACTTTTATTTCAGCTCTTGAAGTTTTCCTCTAAACACTTTTCAATGTTCTTATTACATATTTTCCATTGAGCATCAAGTAGCCCTGTTCCTTTTGTAGTTAATGATGGATCATTTTCCTTGTAGGCTTAAGATGGATAAATTAACCTCTCTATGTTACCTTTTTACTGATGGTGAAGTATCTTACAGGTTGTTAAAGAGAACCAGAAGCTTCACAAAGGCTCCAGGGAAATTGAAGTTGATGAATCTTCTACTTTGGCTGACAGGAATATCTTTCCCGGAGATGTCCTCTGGGTCACAGACACAGAGATATATGAAAATCGTGATATAGCTGGTAATCAAGCATGACTACACTATCCAACCTACTTAGGAAGATCCTAACCAATTCTTATATTAGGATGCAGACTACTCGGTGTTAACTCCCATTTGAGAATTGAGATTTACATGGGTTGGTTATGACACCATGCTGGACAGGATAATGATTTTGGAATGTGTTTTCTAGAGAAGAAAAGCGTCGGAAAATTATTGAGCAGACAAAAATGCCCTCACCTTTTTATATTGACTTTGCATAACTAAAACAACCTTATCTTTTACACAAACTACAATCAGGGCATTGAATTACTCAGCTCTATGTTTAAGTGTATCGTGAGAAGTTTCTCCTTTTTGGTATTCTAAATTTTTAAAACATTGACATTATCTGTAGCTAAATGACTAGATCCTTGATGGTTCTTCTTCATCTTCTTCTTCAGATGAGCTTTCAGACCCAAAGGAGTTTTGGCAAGCTGAGGAAGGGTTTCAGGGTACTCTTTTGACATCAGACATCTTTTGTCAGGTCTTTTTAAGTAGATCCATCTTTCTCTGTGTTTTCCTTTTTATTTATGGTAGAAAGCAGGCTTGTAATCTAAAATCGTGTCATTGATGCAGGATCTAAAAGGTGTCAGTGCTTCAAGGTGACATGCCGAGGTGAGATGCAATTCTTTTCTCCCACTCCTCTCTGTTCATATTTTGGCTTTCTACATTTTCCGCTATTTTATTAAATATCTTGGTTTTTATTGATATGGCTTTGGCATGATTTGGTAAAATTCTTGATATTCCTGTGGAGTTTTATGTCTGGGTCAGTTGGCTGCACACCCAGTTCTCACAAGCACCTACTAGGATCTGTGGTCATATCGATAAAAGGTTTTCTTTGATCTTATGTTGGGTATTTCAATTTGCTGTTGCAAGTCTAGTCAGCTAACTGAGAGGGGTAGGAAGATATGTGTAAGTAGTTACTCCTCTTACGAACTACCCTCAATTTGATGGGTTGCACCATATCATGAAGAAAACTCTGAGTACAGTTCAATAGTGTCTCCTCTGGTTTCTGTCGCAGGTTTCTTTAGACTATGCATATGTAGAAAGCCTATTTTGTTTCTAGTACTTGTGCAATGAAGAGACTCCATACTATGAAACAATTTCCACAACATCCATTTGAGTGAGAAGATGTTTCAGCTGTCTGTTTTCTCGTCTACAGTATTATGTTTTTATGTTTTTTCCCTGTCATTTAGACGAAAGAAAACATACAACTCTGTGTTCTTTGTGGTGGATGGTAAGTTCCCCTTGCATCCCCAGCAACGTGTTATGTGTCCAGTGTGTATGACATGAAAACCATCCAAAAGGTGGGCCCATGGTGACGATTTCCACGTGCAAAAATCAGACTGGTTGGATACTGAAGTGGGTGCCCAGTATGAAAACAATGAAGAATTCAAATCAAGCTTGCGAATGTCTGGATCAATGTAAACATGTGGTCTAGCTGATGATTGGACCATCCTATTTCTCAACCATAATCTTCAGCTGGCATGCACCTTTGGGAATGTTCGGGTTAGGCACTTGGACCTGTTGGCACATTGGAAGGATGGTAACTCACTGTCCATTGAGATCTGGGACCATTCTTTATTTATACATTTTCTATATCATATATTATTGAGATTTTCTCGGATTCTCACTGAGTTTGATACGTCATATGCGGGATCTGCTCACAGCTAAGATACATAATGGCAACTTATTTGGAGTCTGACTCACTTGTGACATTCAGGGATATTGGCAGTGGATCCTATTCTTGGACACATTTTTTTGGCAATGCTTGATATTCGTTGGGCCATGTATAATTGAGAAAGCTTGTAAGTGCGTGAGCAAACCCATTTCAAATCTATGGTCACACCATTATGCTACAAGTTCCTTCCAAACAGCAGAAAAAGATGAAAGCATCAAATACTTTTTTTTAGGGGAGATTATCTCAACTTGTGTTTTTTTCCACTGCAGGTGACTATCATGGCATGACTTTCAGGACGTTGGTACTGTGTTGATCAGTTGGTTGAAATGTTGTTTTTTTTTAGCAGTTTCTTCTGCCTTGTCGAATTTTGTTTGCCACTGGCTTCATGTTTTGAAGGCAAATGATGAAAAGAGGGCAGGAAAAATGACAGTTCTTCTTCAAGTTACATTATGTGGCCATACCACCAACTGAAAAAAAAAAAAAAACAAGAGAAGGAGAAAATCTCATTTGTTGTTTCATGTCAAGAACCTTTGCTCTGCTCTCCACTATGCATCGTGCACCGTATTATATAAACTCACTGATTTGACATACAAGTCTGTTGTCCATTTGGTTCGGTGAAATTTTGAGCTAAGTCGTGATGAACCTTGGTTCTGAGAATGGCAAGGGCAAGAGTCAATGGCCTAACTGTGTTCAGGTGGGTGTGGTACACTCGAGCTGTTTATTCTCAGATCATTCTGATTTTTAGTCCTCAGTTAACTAGTAATGCTCATTTGATTGACAAACTCTTTGGTTTATGGTACACTTTACAGAAATAAAGGGATGTCTATCAATGTTCCTCTCATGATCATGGACCACCGAGCATTTAAGGTTATCTGATTAGCAATTTTTTGTCATGGAGCATCCACTGTCACAACAGGTACGGTTTGGATCATCATATGATAATGTAAGAAATGCCGAATTTATGGGAAGCTCATAATTGCCAGCATTGCACATTGAGTAGAGCCCCTTGGGAACTGTTTGGTTTTTAAATTACAATTGTAATTCACTATAAAATGTTAATAATTACTTACCATTGTAACTATGGCACATACCCCAACAGATGACCATGACAGGTAGCGTATAAGGCTCTATAACTGAGTCATAAAACATTGTGGACGCAAAAACTGTATGTATCTTACCCATGCTTTCCAACTTTTCCGCCAGCCCATTTTAGGGTATGAGCCTAAAAATCAGGCAGATCCAGAGCTCAAGTGTACCACCAACATAGGAAACAACGGGAATTAAGCACATACTAGTTAAAACTTCAGTTTTGGATCAAGTTGGTATCTATGTTCGACCTTTATCCATGTATCCTCTAACAAAATGCCAACCAATCACTGGGTCTGATTGGATGATCAGGTCTGTCCATGAGATTTCTCTGGTCTCATTCATCTGGCATGTCTCCCACTATGTAAACAATTTTAGTCATTGGAAGGTGTATCTTTGCCTCACCAAGGCATGCGCAAGGCAGCCACTGCACACATACGTCTTCACATGGGTCCACATGGTAGGAATGAATGGATCATTGAAAACAACCACATGGGCCCACATGACATGCATCAGTGGAAATGGATCATTTATCTGATGGGGCGCGATGTTAGAAATGAATGGATGGCCAAAAAGTTCTCTGTCAATTTGTTTTACTAAAACTGTGTACCACCAGATGAGTAGCCTGACACAGTGCATACACCATGGAACCTTCTAATGGAGATCATGTATTCTGTATCCCTGGATCAGGACATGCACTGGGGGTGCCTCCTTTCAAGCACGATTTGCCAATATGACCTCGTGTGCAAGATCTAATCCTTCAGCTGGGTCGTATTGTTTGGATCTGCTGTCTCAAAATTCATTCTTTTACATTTATCAGGTATGTGTTAATGTATAAGAAAAACAGACAGGTTATGAGCCATCCATTTGATGAGTACAACAGATCATGTGAGGATACATTTGAACCCATATCAAGGGTATTTTTATCCATGCGAAAGTTTTTAGTAAAATATGTTACGGCTTAATGCATTGGACCTAGAGGTGTGCATTGAGTCGAACCAGATTGGGTCCAACTTGACTCGATCCGATTTGTCCAAGAACCTGATCTAAACTCGATCCGATCCGGGATCGAGTCCAGCAGGGTTGACTCAATCTGATCTAAATCCTTGCTGGCCTGACCTGAATCGAGTCTGACTCGGTCAGGGAAACCGAACTGAGTCGGATCGAGTTGAGTTTGTTCGGTCGATTTAGACTGGGCTGAATCAAGCTGAGTCAAAAACTCTTGTGCTAGGGAAATCGAGAGAGAGAAAGAAGGAGATGAGGGAAATCGGGAGAGAAACAGGGAGAGAAAGGATGAGAGCCGTAGGCGGACGCCAGAATGGCCGAGCCAAGACCTCGTGTGGTCCACCAAATGAGCAGGCGAGCCACCACTCAAAAATGTACAAAAATAAATAATTAAATTAAATTAAAATGGAACCTATCTGATCAATGGAGGAAGATGAATGATAAAGATGGGTGTCGTGCTGCTGACTGGCTGGATCGAGATGGGTGGGTACGGCGCCGCTCGTTCGAGTAAAGAAAGAGAAGGGATTAAGGCTTCATTCGGGTGAGAGTAGTAAAAAAGTAAAAATATCTTATATAGGTACCAGACAGGATCGGATAGGATCGGATCAGATCCCGGATCAGATCGGTCTGGATTGGCCACTGATCCGAACTTGACTCAATGTACGGTCGAATCTTAGTGGCCCTACTCAATCTAACCTGATCCTGGCCTTTAGTTCGGATTGGATTAGATTGGATCCGTCGAATCGGGTCGGATTCTTCCCAGCTTTAATTGGACTACTGTAGTTTGTATATGGCATCCAAAGTCTGCCTTATCATCATAATTGGATGCTCCAAAACTCAGGCCAATACAACCACATTGCACCCACTACCTGAATTTGGAGAATTTCATGTTGTTGTCTATTGTTTATATGATTTGACCCACTAAATGATTATATACGTCTTATCTTAGGGCATCCCCTTTGGGCTCACTTAATAAACAGTTTCGTTAACATATAAAAGATAGTATAGTGGGCCCTTACAGAAACCTACGACAACAACAATAATCCACAAATTAATGAAGCAGGTGGATAAAACACGTACATCATGGATATAATGTAAACTCGTCCTCCACATAAACTAAAGAGTTAGTTGTTAGTTGTGGATATAATGTAAGATGGTGATGATGCATTCATATCACTTGTGAAAATGATTTAGGGTTATCCAGACAATCCAAATAGTGGGTCCACATGTAGATTGTTAATATTTATACTTTTACTATAAAAGAAAATCTTAAACGTCTATTAGGTGGGCCCTTAAATGCACGGCTGATACCATTTATATTATTTAAATGATGTAAAACTCACGTTATGCGGAATTGAATGCAAATGGTATTTTGGAAGAGGGATTTCATTTCTAAAACCCTCATTTGAATTCCATTTCCCACTCTCTGGCTCTCATTTTTGGATTTCATAAACCCAAAAACCCGATTTCCATTTCTAGCGGGATTCCGTTTCTATCGGCTGCTCGTTTTAGAGGCTTTTTATTTCTCAGATTTCGCATCGGAAGGTATGTGATTCGCCTCTGATTTATAGAAAATATGTGATAGGGTTTGATTTTGGTGGAATTGGAGTTAATTATGGAAATTTGTATTTGCGTAGGTTTTTGGTTTGAAATATAGGGGTTTTCGAGTGATTTGATTTCTTTTGGTATGAATTTTGGTTTTTCTAGGGTTTGGTGTTGGTATAATCGGAGTGTTTTGGGAAGACTCTATTTTTTTTTCTTCTTCTTCTAGTAGTTTGACAACATTCAATGTATGATTGTTGTGGTAGCATTCAACACTTAACGACACCCATGGAATGCCATCATCCGTGCCTACTCTAAGTGCTGCCTCTCCCAAGATGCAAATTGTCCATCACATGCGACTCCCCATGTTCTCTTTGGTGCCCAAAAATCAGGATGACCAAAATTCAGAGTGCCACACCACATTACTTTATGGCTACATTTGGATGCCTGAAAGTTTTTTAAGTTGCAAGTTACAGATAACTTAGTTTCACGTGAAAGAAAGTTACAGGTAATTCTGTTTGGATCTAAGTTGTAACTAACTTACAGGTAACTTAGTTTCGATGTTTGGATAACATGTAAGTTAATTACAGGTAAGATGTTTTATATTCACGTAAACCGGAGTTTAGAGTATGAAATTGTTAAAAAAGTCAAATTGACACATAGAAAATTTTGGATAAAAGTATGTAATTTTATTGAGCCCATTTAGATGATTAGTTGGACTAATTCTAAAGCTAAACTAATCGTTATGTGAGAAACATTATTTTTATTATATAATATAAGTCTGAATAAAATCTTTCATACATGCTGGGTCATATATACTTAGGTGTTTTATGCTATACCTGGAGGATTATAGTTTCACCGCAAGTGGGTATATGTGTGTGTGTGTGTATATGTATATGTGTGTGTATAAGTATGTATATGCATGTGTGTATGTATATATGTGTGTGTGTGTGTGTATACATATGTATGTATATGTATTTGTGTATCTATCTATCTATCTATATATATATATATATATATATATATATATGTATGTATGTATGTATGTATACATGTATATATATGTATATGTATATGTGTGTATGTATATATATGTATATGTGTATAGGTATATTTGTATATGTGTATATATATATATGTATGTATGTATGTATGTATATGTATGTATATGTGTGTGTATATATATATGTATATGTATATGTATATGTATTTGTGTATCTGTATATATATGTATATATACATGTGTATATGTATATATGTATACATGTATATGTATATGTATGTGTATGTATATGTATGTGTATGCATATGCATATGTGTGTATATGTATGTGTGTGTATGTGTATGTATATGTATGTATACATATATACACACATATGTATATGTATATGTATGTGTATATGTATATGTATATATATGTATGTATACATATACGCTCATACATGTACACACATATACATACATATACATTTATACATAATACATACATACATATATATATATATATATATATATATATATATATATATAAACCACGTATATTGGTTCATCTAATAAAAGTCATGACCTTTATCAATGGAAGCAGATTGCGCGCTAAGTAAACTCTTTAAGGCTCACCATGATTTATGTATTGTATCCAATCCATCCATCCATTTTACTATATAAATTTAAATCGTGATCCCAAAAATGAAAAATATACAAAGATCAAATGAACCACACAACAGGAAACAATATGAATTGAACTTCTACCGTTGAAAAATTCTTGGGGGCCATAGAAGTTTTGGATCAAGCTTATATTTGATATTTCCCTTCATCCATGTTTGTATGATCTTATGAACATGTTAGATGACAAATAAACATGACTGTGGGGCCAGCAAGGTTTCAATGGTGGAAATCATTATTCCCACTGTTTCATGTGGTATGATCTACTTGAGCTCTGGATTTGCTTCAATTTTGGTCTCAATCCCATAAATAAGATGGAAAAATGGATGGACGGCATGGATAAATCATATGCATTCATCGTGGGCCCAACTGAGTTTACTTAGTATGATAAAAGATCTAATTTCCTTATCAATAGGTTGGATGGTAAATCTACTTAGTACGCTCTTATCGCACTGAGTAAACTTAGTCAGACCTACCTTGAATGTATGTGATCTATCCATGCCATCCATCCGTTTTTCCATCTAATTTAAGGGGTTAAACCCAAAATTGACGCATATACAAAGATGAAGTGGATCATACCACAGGACAATTAAGATCATGATTTCCACCAGTGAAACCTTTCTAGGCCCCACAGTAATGTTTATTTGTCATCCAACCAGTTTATAAGATTATACGGACATGGTTGAATGGGAAACAAAAATATAAGCTTGATCCAAAACTTCTGTGGCCCTATGAAATATTCAATGGTAGAAGTTCAAGTCGATTGTTTCCTACGGTGTGGTCCATTTGAAAATTATACATGCTTCATTTTTGGACTCAATTCCTAAAATTACCTCGGAAAATAGATGGACGGAGTAGATAAAATACATGAATCGTGGTGGACTACTAGCGTAGTGAGTTACTCACTAGGCAAACCGCTTCCGTTGGATGGCAAATAAATATTTAAGTGGACCCGTGATGTTTTTAATGGTAGGAATTTAGTTGAGATTATTTCTTGTTGTGTGGCCCAATTGAGATTTGGATCAGCTTCATATTTTGGATCACATCCTAAAATGAGCTTTCAATACGGATGGACGGTGTGGATGTAAGGAAAGTACATCACTCAGGCCCGTTATTAGGCATCCGAAACGCCCCAAACAAATACGTTAAAGTAATTATGTAAAAGTAAAAAATGAAGGAGAGGGAAAAAGAAAAATGAAAAATGAATAAGGGTTAGGGCTTACCTTGCCAGAGAGTTAGAGAGAGAGAGAGAGAAAGAGAAGGAGACGCTGAGAGAGGGAGAAGGAGACGCTGAGAGAGGGAGAAGGAGACGCTGAGAGAGAGAGAGAGAGATCGAAGGAGACACTGAGAGAGGGAGAAGGAGACATTGAGAGAGAGAGAGAGAGATCAAAGGAGATGCTGAGAGAGAGAGAGAGAGACAGAGATCAAAGGAGACGCTGAGAGAGGGAGAAGGAGACGTAGGGTCAGAGCAGGTAGGTGCACTTTCAATCCAGCTGTGTTTCCACCACCCTCTCCCAAATTCGAAATGGATAGCCGTTGCCTGTAACAAAGTAACCTGTGACTTGAAAAACACATAATTCCTATATTACATTTCTTTCAATCTTACTTGATAGAAAGTTACAGGTTGAGACTTTGTTACCTGTAATATTTCTCCCCCAAACACAAACTGTAAGAAAGTCACCTGTAACTTTCTTTTCTTACATTTTACACAAGTTACAGGCATCCAAACGGCCTCGAGTTTCTAGGAATGATTTTACCTTTTTAGTCCACCTTAGTTCTAGATTGGCCGAATTTTTGGGATCCAATGAGAACATGTGGGGTCTGAGATGGACTGATCAATTGTCATGGGAAATAGGAGAAAAAGAAATTCCATTTGGTTGAATGTAAGGAAGTGCGCAAGCAATATCAAGATGGAAGTGTAGGGTTACAAAACCTCAAGTCAATGAATCAAGCTCTTCTAGGTAAGTGGATTTGGCACTTGGGGAATGAGAACGGGTGCTTTTGGAACAAGTTAATTAAAAGTAAATATGGCAGCTCTATGGGTGGATGGTGGACAAAAGATTCTTCTTCTTATAGGGCTCGGCCCTATGGAGGGGTATTCTTTCTATGAAACAAAAGGTCCTTAAAGGCATCAATTTTTTTTTATTGGTAATGGCGATAAAGTTCGCTTCTGGGAAGATACTTGGGTGGGAGAATCTCCCCTCAAAGAGGATTATCCAAACATTTTTCATATATCCCATAATCGGGCCTCTTCAGTCGCTGATTGCTTTTCCTTCATCAGTGGGAAAGTGGTCTGGAACCCAATATGTAGAAGGAATTTACAAGATTGGGAGGCTAATGAGTTTGTGGCCCTCCTTAATCGGATCTCCACCAGCAAGCCGGATCTTTTGGGTGAAGACAGATAAGTTTGGAGAGTTGAAAAATCTGGTCTATTTTCAGTCAAATCTCTCGACAAAATCCTGGACAACATTTCCCACCTTGAAGAAGAAATCTCCACAAAGCATATCTGGATCTATTCGGCCCCTCCAAAGATATCTTTTTTCGAGTGGCTGGTTGGTAAGAAAAAGGTTCTTACGATCGATAATTTGAGGAAAAGAGGCATGATCCTTCTGAATAGCTGCCTTTGCTCCATGGTGAATAAAGAGACGATAGATTATTTATTTATCCATTGCCCCTATATCCAACAAATCTAGCCTCAAATCTTGGACCCTTTCGGTATCAATTGGTCCTTCCCCACCTCTACAAATCGGTTGTTAATGGCGTGGCACGGTGTCAGCCTAGGCAAGCAAAGAACCCCTATTTGGAGATTAGCCCTCTTGGCTACCTGGTGGGCATTTTGGGAAGAAAGAAATAGAAGAACTTTCAGAAATGTGTCCAAGTCAAGGGAGTCTTTAGTTCGTAGAGCTAAACAAATGATCATAGAATGGACCGTAAACGTAGATTCTCTTAAGGGTTGTAATGTTCTTTTCTTAGGAGTCTAGGCGGTCCGCTTCCTCAGCGGCCCCTCTCCTCTTGTTTGTTTTTCTCTTTTTTTAATGAAATCTTCGTAATCCTTCAAAAAAAAAAACCTGTTGCACATAATATGATGCTCCGACAGTGTGAGATCCGACCCTAGTTTACATGTGTGCATGCGTGTGTGTGAGTATACATTCCATTCATTTTGGTCCCGCGGTCCTACCGGTCAAATTTTAGCAACCCGCGACCCTCGGGTAGTGTTTACGGTCATCCTTAAGTTTGGTCATGTAGACCTAACTCGGATTGACCCGAGACCTATGCCATTGTGTCTGCCTCGTCGTCGTGATCCGACGCCGCGTCCCGTGCGTTAATCCGATATGTACATCTCAAGTTATGAGCATTGATCAATATGGGCCATTGATTGCATGATTGGTGGACCCTCACCATGGGTTGCACATTTTCCCATGCCATCATTTCACCCTAGGCTGAGATTTCTAGAAAGGCTATTACCTTAAGCCTTGTTAATATCACCATAGGCCACCATCATTGCATAGGAGAGAGAGAGAGAGCTCATCATTACAAGTCTTAAAAGTCTCTCTCTTTCCCTCTCATTCTCTCTCTCTTTTCTTCTTCCCTAGCAATTTCTCTCTATTTCTCCAACCCATCTTCCGTCCATTCCAGCCCCTTCTCCCTAAAATACCTCCTCATCTACCCCTTCTCACTTGATCTTAGCCATTGATCCATGTTGCTTGGAGCCTCTAGATGATGGTGATGTAAGTTTCAAGGTTGATCTAGGTGGGTGCTTTCTTAATCAAGTAAATCTTTCCTCTTCTTCATGCAGCTCTTACTTTCTCATGTAATCTCTTTCCTCTCTCTCATTTGGATGTGTAGGACCCACCAATTAATGGTGGAGATCCTACACAACTATCTAGATGTGGCCATGAGGCCCACATTGTACATGCATGTCCGTGCATGGGATTCTTCCCTTGATGGAACCCTTGCATGAGGATTTCTCCTATTTTTCTAGGTATGATGGATCATCAAGGCCCTTGCATGTGGCTGGGATGGCATCCCAACCACTCATTTCAAAGATCTAAGCCATGCATCATAAGATCTATGTTATACAATGTGTTTATATTATTGTTTGTGCTTGTGATTGTGTGGGGACGGCTTAATAGTGGCAGAGCCCTCCCCTTATGGCCGGATGCACTTCCTTCTCCTTCCTTTGTTAGTAATCTAATGATATTATGTGGGTCCACTTAGTGGGCCTGGATTGCTCAGAAAAGCCCAATAAGGAAGGGACATCTATACTCTACCTACACCATGGTTTAGATGCCCCTTTTTTCCACCTTAAATGTTCTTGCAAGGGTGGGAATTTAGGGGTTTGTTCTGAACAATTGTGGGGCCCACTAGGGTAGGCCATGACACCCAATTTATGGGCCAATCCCTTCCTTAATAGGCTCATATATTTATTTTATTCCATGCATGTATTGCTGTTTAGAAATTTCTAGACAGATTTTTATTGGACTTTATGCTTGAATTTGAGACTGATTAGGGGACCTTTTATACCCATCAAATATACTTTTCTGAAAGGTAGGGATCTAATCTTCATGTTTCCTAAATTTCAGTCCCACCTGATCTTGATGGAGGTCCCAAAGGTGTGACCCAAGTGAGGTGGACAGTCTGGATTTTCTGCACTGTTCCAGCAACATTCCACCCTGGACAGGTTGTAATTCTGAAATTTATTAAAATACTTTTGGGTGTCTAAAAATTCTAAAAATTTATAGAGAGGTATACCACCCATGTTAAGACCAACCTACAAAATTTTGGGGCTAATGGACGCCTGTACACACCATGGTACTGGACCAGCCCACTAAAATATGGTGTCCAGATAAGTCTGATTTTCTGGACAGATTGATTTCTTTAAATGAATTAAAATATTTTTACATGTCCAAAAATTTTGAAGTTTTGTGAGGATGTGTTCCACCCATTTTAAGATCCACTTACCAAATTTTAGGGCTAATGGACCCCTGTGCACACCGTGGTGAGGGCCGGATTGGCCCACCATGTTGGGACGTATAGGTCAGTCCGATTTTTCTGGACAGACTGTTTTATTTAAATCAATTAAAATATTTTTAGATATCCAAAAATTCTGAAATTTTTTGGGAATGTGGCCCACCCATGGAAGTGTCACCTTACAAAATTTTATACCCAACGGACATTCGAGCTGACCGTGATATGGCTTGTAAGTTTGGGTCAGTTTTGGGTCAAATACTCAGGCCCGTATGACTACCCACCATGGGACGCCCCTACCTTGGGCTGCTAGGCTTGCATTCCAACGGCATGGCCCACTTGAATATATGTGTTCTATATTCCCCTCTCATCCAGTGGGGCCTATAGTGATGTGTGTGGGCCATCAGGGAAATAAATATACTATAAATAAATTTTATTGAATTTCCATCTAGCTCAGATAGTGGGTGGGCTGGAATTTCAGCATTTGGCCCAAGGTTGCTACCCATAAATATATGTTTTGGGGCAGCATGGCCCACCAGACTTGGGGACATTATTACACATATCTTGCCCTATCTTGATTGGATTTTTGGGCTTAATTAGTACACTCTTAAGGCCCACCTTAAATGGGTTTTATCAGAACAATATTCATAGTTGGCTGTTGGGTTTCCTAGGCCCAATGTCTTGAAACTTCCTTGATAGACCCCTGACCTTTGGGCCTATATTTAATACACTATTGTGATGGGTTTTATGGGCCAAAATACTCAAGTAGTTGGGCCCTTGCTTGCCCATTAAAGTAAACCATACTTGGGCCGAGATGTGAGGCCCAACTTGTTTTAAATATAAGGATCACCCATATGTTGGAATAATGGGCTGCCCATTAGGCCCACCATAATGAGTGGAATCATGATCTTTATGGTTAGGCCCAACCTTGCTTGAGGGCCCACCATATTGCTTATGTGTTGGGCTTTGAGTATAAGCCCACTAGGCCATGGATTGCCTTAGGCCTTGGGCCTTAGTTCATATTTGAGTAGTGGCGAGCTACCTCTTGGGAACCAGTTGAGGTTGGATGTCCTCCTATGTGATCCTAAGGTAGGCCCATGGGTTTCTCTATGGATGGTTAAAGGCCCACCATAGACCCTAGGCCATTTGTTTAAGGCTCAATGTGTATATATGTGGAACCTACCTTAACGCATGTTTGGTCTAAGCCATCCAAGCCTTGGATCACCCGATTGTGGATGCACTCTCTGCCTTGGGTTGCTACTGGACTCACAATCCAGTAGTAGGCCCACTTAATCTTTTCATGATATATACACACCCACCATATTGAGAACTTGTGTATGTATTGCATGCTTGTATTTTCTTATAATCTTTGGGCTTAATCAGTGCATTCTTTTGGGTCACCTTTAGTGATCACATGGGGACCCATCTTAGATTAGATTTTTGGGGCATCCCATGGGCCCAGAGTGGGTTAGGACATCCCAACTTGGCCTAGCCATATATCGGGCCAACTTCCACCATTTTGATGGACTTGGGGGCTGAGATAAGGATAGTATTGGGCCATTGGTTGCCCACTTAAATTGCTAGTTATTGGGCTAATGTAATGGGGCCCATTTCATCCAAACTTAAACTTATTTTGGGCTGTATATTGTATACGCAGACTGCCCACTAAGTCCAACTTAATGCATGGATTCTATGGCCATTGGAAATTGAGCCTTGGGCCTTAATTCCCCTTTTAGAGCCCATGTTGTTAAAAGTGGTATTATATCTTTTTATGGCATATTATGAGGAATATATATATGTGATTACCTTTATTTTTATCTTAAATGTAGGCCTCGGACCTTTTATCCATATAGTTCATAGTTGATATGCTTTTTGGGGAATGGTGGTTAAATGTCCCTATTATGGACCCCTCTAGGCCCGGTTGTATTTAAGAGTGATTGGATACTTATCTTAGACTCTTGCAAGACTCATTTCTATATTACTTGGACCCGTAGATTGTATACTTAGTCTCATGGGCTACACCAGGTAAATGGTGTGTTGAGGGTCAAATATTGCATATCAGACCCTATTTATTGCCTGAATTTACGAACATAGTACTGATTAATGGTTTAATTTGATCGTGTTTTCGATGCAGGATGTATTTAGGAGCTTAAACTGGAATTGGGTATTAAAAGCGTGGATTTGGCACTCCGATATCACAAAAGCAGGGGACGGACTCTTGGGGATCAAAATCAACAGAATTATACGCCAGAGACCCGAGAAAATCACGAAACTGAAGTTCAAGTAGCCTGAAAGTCAGCCAGAATGCAAGATCACAAGGTTCCCGCCATCGGATTGACACGAAACTTCATACATGGCCTGAAGACCATAAATTAACCGCACATATCAAATTTGAGTTGTTGGATCCTCGTGGAAGTGGTCCAACAGACAGATCAGGCCCTAAAATTATGATTTGGGGCCGGCCTGAAATCTGGATATACTTCATTTGTGGTTTGAACGCGTTAAAGGAGCTGCCACTATGGATGGACGGAGCGGATTTCTCAAGAACATCGCTGTGCGACCCTCACATACAGCACATGTACACGGTGCGTAAGTGCACCGGCCGTGCACGGCAACAAAAGAGTCGGTCAAACCGACTCTTGACCAACTCCTGGCTAAAAATGAAAATTTCCGTTTTTCTTCTTCTTTCGCCAGCGTCCGCACGGACGACTTTAGTGGGCCACCCTCATGGGTTAGATGATAAATCCGGACCGTCCATTCACCTTAGAGGATGGCCACGACCACAACCATGCTGAATTTCTGGTCTCATGCAAGCGACCACGTGAGTATCTTATCTAGCGAAGAATGGACGGTGCAATACAAATTTTTGTGGGTCGCACAGGAATCAAGTTAGGTTTGGCCCGTTTGGATGGCTTTTCATCATAAAAATAATGGACAGAGTGGATCTTCCATATACCATCATTTTGGGGTCCACCGATCGTCAGAACTCACGGCCGCAAGCTCTGTTTCGCAACAGAGACTTGCGGATGGATTTTGTGGGCCACCATCACGGTGACAAGTGATCAATCTGGACCGTCTAGTCACACCAGAGGGCTGAACCGACCGTACAAGATGGGTTTTTTCAAACCCATAAACGCACGCAGGGAGAGAGCTTTCAGAAGCAAGGATGAACGGTGGAAGAGCAAAGTCAATGGGCCACATTAAAGGACATCCAAGCAAGGCCTTTCCTGACTAGTTTTGCATCATGCATCCAATGAACGGAGTGGATTGGCCAAACGAGCAAGAGAAGTGGGACCCCACCGAACTCAGCAGAAAACGGAATCCGGACGGTTTCCGCGATCCGATCCAACACAAAAGTTGTGGCCCGCTAAGTTGTTCCGGTTGAAAAATCAGCACCGTCTATCTTGTAGAGGAGACAAAAACGTCCAAGGTGACATTTTTATCTATGCCGTTGATGGATGTCATGCACACCAGGAAAAGGCGGAAAGTCAGCCTCTAAACGTTAGCTACGTAAACAGCTGTTCACGCCGTATTTCGCACCAACCTTCTCTGGTGTTATAAAAGGGAGAGAGGGCAGACGTGGGACGGGCAGCCGTGGGCTGGACGTGAAGAGCAGGGATCTGGAGGAGCTTGGGTTCGGCTTGAGGCAGACGTGAGGAGAGAGAGACAGAAAAAGAGTTTGTTTTTCTTGTTAATTATTTTATTTTTTTGAGATTTAGTCCACCATGTCTATGTGTGGCTAAACCTCTTAGCTAGGGCTAAGAGGTGAAGCTTGTAACATGATGGGAGGCCTCTTTGCTTGTACCTTTTGTTTAGACTGATCTGATATTGATTTGGGTTTAATTAAGGGAATGTTTTCAGTCTTTAATGGTCTGTTGTGACTGAAATTACAATGGGTCTGCAATGGCTTTGAGCATGTCCTGTTCCTCTTTATGTTTATGACGTCAGGAAGCCCTGTTGTTCACCATCGTCTCCTGGGCATGGTTGGATGTCAGTACCCTTCCTAACCTTCATACATTGATTGGTTGGTAATTAGTTTAATTCTGTTGTTTGCTTTGTCTCTTGGGCATGGTTTGGTGATGGAATCCATTCTAATTCATATACCTTTCATCTTTTCAAAACTACATCAAAGGAAGTTCAGTTGATTTTCATGAATCAAGTGTAGTTCTCCCTGATCTCTGCAAGTGGATCCTCTGAATCCCTAGTTTTCCACTTTTGAATTCTCTTAAATTTTAGTTTAATTATTTCACCATTATTCCTCAAATCATAATTGGTTTAGATTTCATCTTAGCCTAGTTCTAGATCTAGTTATTTTTAGATAACGTACAGGTTTCAGTCCCTGTGGATTCGACCTCGGTCTTACCGAGTTATTACTACATCACAACCCTATACTTGGGGAGTGAACAAGTTTTTGGCGCCGTTGCCGGGGACTGACGGCTACGATTTTCTGAAATTAATTGGATTTAGAGTTAGTTTAAGATTAGGATTTTACTAATTTTAATTTTTAATTTTGTTTTCTATTTTGATTCATAGAACTAACTTATTTTCTATTCTGTAGGTTGTTAAGATAGAACTTCTAATTTGGTAAACTCTTTCTGATTTTCTAGATTTTCTAACTCTTTAGATTTGGTTTACTTCAGAAACTAACGTGTTTTGTTTTGTTTTGCAGGTTTTTAACATAGGAACTTCTACTCTGGTAACATCCTTCTCACCTCTCTTCTGCATACCCTCCATATTGCTGTAGGAATTTTATTTTATTCTAGGATTAGACTCAGAGTTAGGGTTTCACCATGTATATGCACGAGTGGGAACGTCAGTATATCTTTGAGAAGAATAATCTATATTGGGATGATGATTATGATAGAAATCCACCAATGTCTCAAAACTTTTCTGAAACTATCATCGAGAATCGACCGGAATACAAAGAGCCACCAGTTAAGAAGCCCTTATGCGATCATATACGGGAGAACAATTCCACCCCACGGACCGTACGTGAATGTTGGGATTATCATAACTATGGGAGTGAGAAGTACTATCACCCATCTGAGAAAAAGAAAACAATGCGTGATTATATCATGAGTGATAATAAGTACTACCAACCATCAGATTCTCCCACCTATGATCCGTATGATTATAATCAGTAGAAACATCAATGTTGGAAAGATGAACCAACAACCTATTATAATGACTATTCTTTTGGATCCCCTACCTTTAAGATTCAACCAAAATCGATCCAAGAGAATTCATTTCAAAGGAACACAGACTCTTCTGCTGACATGAGGAAATTACTAGAAGAGCTTGAGTCACGCCTTGATAGGTTAGAGGAAGCTCACTCATCCCAGCTACAATCCAATCCAGAAATACAATGCGAGAAAAGTGATCCTCACTCGCTTTTGACGAAATATGGAATTTGGAATGAGGAGTTGGATTCCATTAATGAGCATACGGTTCAATTCCCCGATGAGTCGATCTCAATGACTGTTCAAAAGAATGGGGAAGAAACATGGTTATCTTTCAAATACAATGATGATGACACACTTTCCTTACATGATACACAGGATCTCAATGATGAGGTTGAGGTTAGTTTATTCGAACCTCAACCAAATTTAGAATGTAAGAAAAGCGATCCCATCTCAAGTGTGTACTGCACTGAATTAGAAGCTGAGAAGTATTGGGATGAGATTCATGAGAGCACAACCCAAATTCCCCTAGAATCAATCTCAAGTATGGTCCAGGTCAATGCTCAAGAAGCACACGAAGTGATCGGTCATACTGAGCTACTCCACTCACCTAACATATCCGATTTAAAAGTGGAAGATGAGCTCATTAGAACCGACCTTTCCAACTTCTGTGAGACATGTTTGGACCACTCTCTTGAATTGAATGATATGATTTGGGAGATGGATGACCTACTTGATACGACTCTAGAATTTGAAACTACCTAGTCGAGGCCACCATCTGAATTGTTGAATCTTGACGAGTCCAGGCCTCTTCTGAGTAGTATCAATGAACAGAGTCCGCATTTCAATACTTCGTCTCATCGACCCTCTATCTCTGTCTCTTGGGATCAAGCAAGAGAGTACACCTCCATTTACCTTTAAAGACGATGGATTCCTTGGGCAGATCATCACGAGCTCTAATGTGGAAAATGAGTCACTCTCAGCTGAATGTCCCAACTCTTTGGATGATTGCTTGGCACACTTTGCAGATTCAAATGATCTCATGATAAGAGACATAGTGAATGCCTTGCAAAACAATATCTCCGTAGTCATCACTGACCGAGAGAACCCTTACTCTAAAGCCCCTCCGTCCACAGATCCTGAATGTTTACCATTAGGGGAGGAGGAGCTAAAAATTGAACCGAAGTCTGATACTTCGGAATGTGTTGAGACTACACCACTTCTTGAAAATTTTTCTCAATTTGATCTACCTGTAGTCTCTGATTCACCATGGGATACTAACTTCGAAACTTCTTCTATCGCAAGTGAATCGTATATACTCTGGATACCTCAGGCGAATCAACGACAAATTTTTGATGAGGTACATAAATTTCTCTGGAATGTCATGCTCCAGGGCATCCAAGCCTATTGCAAAAAGGGCTTGTGGATGATCCTATTGAGGAACCTTCTGAGAAATTTATCACGATACTGGCCAGAAGAGGAACCTTGTGGCATGACTGAGTATTTTTTCCCTGCTTTCTTAGGACTAGGGTAGTTTCCTTTATGTTGTTTTAGGATAGATGGTAAACTTAGTGCTCCTGGGAGGCAACCCAGTTTTTTTTTTTTTCTTTGCATTTCATTTTCCTAGTTAGCTCAATGTTTGTGGGTAACATTACTGCAAACCCTCACGAGACTACAACTCGTCCACTAGGGGAAACCTAAGGGTTTAAAGGCTTGTTGCATACGCTAAATGCAATCGAGAGCACCTGCGAAAGTGGTATAGATAGGATTTTATTTTTGTTATTTTTGTTCTGCTTTCTCTCTCGTGCTGACCGGATTCCATGCTGCGATCTCTTGGAAAGTCTCTCACGATTCATCATTCAGGTACTATCTTCCCATCACTTCATATTTACTTTTCGTTGTCCCATGTGCATTGCATATTCATATCTTTTACATTGAGGACAATGTAGATTTTAGGTTGGGGGTGGGAGATTTGGTAACCTAATCAGTGTTTTCTTGGTCTTTTCTTGGTCTTGAGCAAAAATTGTGAAAATTTTTAAATTTTTTCTAGACTTTCTAGTGAATTCAAAGTGATTTTGACAGATATCCTGGATTTAGAATTTCAAAGATACGTGATGTTGGAAATTCATGACTTTTGGATTCAGTATTCATTAGATTTCACAGTTAAGGTTGAATTATTAATCCATGATTAGAAGTTGTAAACATTGATTGAGTCATGATCTCACATGTCATATCTCACTTTCACATTAAGGTTTCAATTTAATATTGAAAGGTTGACTTGGTAATCACTAAGCTTGGAAGGAACCAGCCTGAAAAATTGTCCGTCATGATCAATTGAAGAAAAAGAAAATACAAATGCCCTTGGAAAGGGGTGGGCAAATAATCTTCACCATAGGTTTGCTCCCTATAGGTGTAGATTTAATTCCCCATGGATGATATGTGAAAAGGGTTGGGTGTACGATCTTCACCAGAGGTTTGCTCCCTATAGGTAAGGATTCGATTCCCCTCCATAACATTACTTTTAATTAAAAAAAAAAAAACTAGAAAAATGAAAGAATGGTCTGTGAGGCAAGTATTTGGTTATCATGAATTCTCTTATTGGTTACCAACGATATCCTGAAATAGAGAATTGAATATTAATGTTGAAAGTCGGGATTACACTCTACACCCATGGAACTTAATGTTTAAAATTATTCTAGTTTATGGATTGATATTTGAACTTGATTATGAAATTCACCGTGCATTGGACGCCAGGAGAAATTGATATTCAACATCCATGAATCTTAAGATTTCTCATATCTGGATTGTTTTTCAAAATATCACTCGGCTTCACAAGAATTGTTTCGTAATTCTCAACTTAATTTTCGCATATTTTGCTTGGGACTAGCAAAATGCTGGTTGGGGATTGTGTTGAGGGTCAAATATTGCATATCAGACCCTATTTATTGCCTGAATTTACGAACATAGTACTGATTAACGGTTTAATTTGATCGTGTTTTCGATGCAGGATGTATTTAGGAGCTTAAACTGGAATTGGGTATTAAAAGCGTGGATTTGGCACTCCGATATCACAAAAGCAGGGGACAGACTCTTGGGGATCAAAATCAACAGAATTACACACCAGAGACCCGAGAAAATCACGAAACTGAAGTTCAAGTAGCCTGAAAGTCAGCCAGAATGCAAGATCACAAGGTTCCCGCCATCGGATTGACACGAAACTTCATACATGGCCTGAAGACCATAAATTAACCGCACATATCAAATTTGAGTTGTTGGATCCTCGTGGAAGTGGTCCAACAGACAGATCAGGCCCTAAAATTATGATTTGGGGCCGGCCTGAAATCTGGATATACTTCATTTGTGGTTTGAACGCGTTAAAGGAGTTGCCACTATGGATGGACGAAGCGGATTTCTCAAGAACATCGCTGTGCGACCCTCACATACAGTACATGTACACGGTGCGTAAGTGCACCGGCCGTGCACAGCAACAAAAGAGTCGGTCAAACCGACTCTTGACCGACTCCCGGCTAAAAACGAAAAGTTTCGTTTTTCTTCTTCTTTCGCCAGCGTCCGCACGGACGACTTTAGTGGGCCACCCTCATGGGTTAGATGATAAATCCGGACCGTCCATTCACCTTAGAGGATGGCCACGACCACAACCATGCTGAATTTCTGGTCTCATGCAAGCGACCACGTGAGTATCTTATCCAGCGAAGAATGGACGGTGCAATACAAATTTTTGTGGGCCGCACAGGAATCAAGTTAGGTTTGGCCCGTTTGGATGGCTTTTCATCATAAAAACAATGGACAGAGTGGATCTTCCATATACCATCATTTTGGGGTCCACCGATCGTCAGAACTCACGGCCGCAAGCTCTGTTTCGTAACAGAGACTTGCGGATGGATTTTGTGGGCCACCATCACGGTGACAAGTGATCAATCTGGACCGTCTAGTCACACCAGAGGGCTGAACCGACCGTACAAGATGGGTTTTTTCAAACCCATGAACGCACGCAGGGAGAGAGCTTTCAGAAGCAAGGATGAACGGTGGAAGAGCAGAGTCAATGGGCCACATTAAAGGACGTCCAAGCAAGGCCTTTCCTGACTAGTTTTGCGTCATGCATCCAATGAACGGAGTGGATTGGCCAAACGAGCAAGAGAAGTGGGACCCCACCGAACTCAGCAGAAAACGGAATCCGGACGGTTTCCGCTATCTGATCCAACATAAAAGTTGTGGCCCGCTGAGTTGTTCCGGTTGAAAAATCAGCACCGTCTATCTTGTAGAGGAGACAAAAACGTCCAAGGTGACGTTTTTATCTACGCCGTTGATGGATGCCATGCACACCAGGAAAAGGCGGAAAGTCAGCCTCTAAACGTTAGCTACGTAAACAGCTGTTCACGCCGTATTTCGCACCAACCTTCTCTGGTGTTATAAAAGGGAGAGAGGGCAGACGTGGGACGGGCAGCCGTGGGCTGGACATGAAGAGCAGGGATCTGGAGGAGCTTGGGTTCGGCTTGGGGCAGACGTGAGGAGAGAGAGACAGAAAAAGAGTTTGTTTTTCTTGTTAATTATTTTATTTTTTTGAGATTTAGTCCACCATGTCTATGTGTGGCTAAACCTCTTAGCTAGGGCTAAGAGGTGAAGCTTGTAACATGATGGGAGGCCTCTTTGCTTGTACCTTTTGTTTAGACTGATCTGATATTGATTTGGGTTTAATTAAGGGAATGTTTTCAGTCTTTAATGGTCTGTTGTGACTGAAATTACAATGGGTGTGCAATGGCTTTGAGCATGTCCTGTTCCTCTTTATGTTTATGACGTCAGGAAGCCCTGTTGTTCACCATCGTCTCCTGGGCATGGTTGGATGTCGGTACCCTTCCTAACCTTCATACATTGATTGGTTGGTAATTAGTTTAATTCTATTGTTTGCTTTGTCTCCTGGGCATGGTTTGGTGATGGAATCCATTCTAATTCATATACCTTTCATCTTTTCAAAACTACATCAAAGGAAGTTCAGTTGATTTTCATGAATCAAGTGTAGTTCTCCCTGATCTCTGCAAGTGGATCCTCTGAATCCCTAGTTTTCCACTTTTGAATTCTCTTAAATTTTAGTTTAATTATTTCACCATTATTCCTCAAATCATAATTGGTTTAGATTTCATCTTAGCCTAGTTCTAGATCTAGTTATTTTTAGATAACGTACAGGTTTCAGTCCCTGTGGATTCGACCTCGGTCTTACCGAGTTATTACTACATCACAACCCTATACTTGGGGAGTGAACAGGGCCCCCACTAGAAGTTGGAATTCCTCAAGGATATTATCTAAGTACCTAGTCTTGGTCCCTTCTTGGATAGGAGGAATGTAATATATATTGTATATCGCCATATAATGTGATTAAATTCATCCTCATGACCCAGGTACATCATTGTATGCTTGGTTGACACTATGTGTGTGTGGTCATATTGTGCCATTGGGCATTGCATGTTACCTTCTCCAAGGGACATAGTATTCCCCCTTGAGCACGTTGGATACTTGGAATTGATGCATGGTTGATTGTGTGATTCATGCATCTGACATTGCATATCATATGGACAATTATCGCCCTTACTTCATAAGGGCTATAGCCTCCATAGTTACATCGTGGATTACCAGGATTGGACACCGAAAATGTTATATGGGCATATCGGGTGCATATGATGCCCATGTGTAAAATTTCTAAAACTTCCATGGTATCAAGGATCTGCTCCAACGCCGTGACTGGGTGAAAACTATGAGCGCAGAGGGCCTTACACCATTAGGTCGTGACTCCCACTGTCGTGTAGTCAGTTGGATAGGGGTGTGGCCTTACTCACCTGATGTAAGAGGGCATTGCTAGGCTGAGTCTAACCAGCTCGTGAATGGGTCCGCTATCTTCAGGCCTTGCTGGTGATTGGCTGTCCGCAGGCAAGGTACTAAGGTATCTTACACTCGTTTGACTGTGCGGGGTCTGTAGAACGGCAGTCATCCAGCAGTGTAATGGACCCCGGTGATTTCCTTATGATGGAAATGTACTTGATATGTAGATTGGATATGAGCATTAGCATTACTTCATATTGCATTTGCATCTGTTGTATAAGCCTCATATTGCATTGCCTTGGCATAGCGCCCACTCCTCATTGCATTACAGTAGTCATTGCACTATATAGCCTTGGTATGGTTTTCTGTATTATTGTACTGCCTTGGTATAGTTTCTTGCATTTATGATAGCCTTGGTAAGGCTAGTGGTATTAGTATTGATCATGACTTCCTTCCGCATTCTCCATCTTCTTTTGAGCACCATTGTCACTAACTTTCACCACCCTCTAAGCTTTCTATAAGCTTATGCACAATTGATGCGTGCAGGAGATCCCAGGCAGGCATCGCAGTGGCAGAGTTTGGATTAGAGATGAGCTTCAGGACCCAGTGTTGCAAACTTCCTTTCTTTCTTCTATTATCTTATGTATGTCCTTTTGGACCTTATGTAAGCTTGTAGAAGTTCAAATTCTTAGTGGATTTTGTGATATGTGCCTTTGTTATTCTCAGATTTACTTGCTGTGATCTTGGGTATGCTCGTATTTGTAATGATTATACTTTTATGAAAATGCTCCTTGTAGGATCCCAGGATCGGAACCTCCCTCAGGAGCCGAGAATGGGGTACTACGAAGGCTATTGTGGCCAGAACCGGCCATCAGGTTCCTTGTGAGTCCGGTTACCGAGTCTGGGGCGTGACAGATAACGTACAAAGCTTGATACGCAGGCACTCAAGAACTGACAAGTGGTGTATATTAACTCAATTTAAACCAACTAAATTTTTGGATCCTCCTATATTAAAGTTATAGTCCCAATATCAGATTAGTTGAATAATCCTAACCTCTGATTTGTGGACATTTAAAATTTTAACCCATCAATAAAGAAAGAAGAAAAGGAAAACCAATGATGATGGATATTGGCCATCAATCAATGAAGTCCGGAGAGTACATCCAGAAATGGACTTTCCCTGGCCATCCATTTGAAAAAATGAATTTCTTATACCCATTGCATCCATTGGATAAGTTCTACATTGCAATTTCATGGGCACATGCATGCACATGCACATACGCAAACATACACAAATCCGCATAGACCCATAGTTGCACCTGCACGACTGAGCGCACATGTCCTGATCCACTACAACACAATGTGTGGGGCCCACTATGATGTTTGCATGACAATCGATCAGTCCATCTCAGACCCCACATGTTCTCATTGGAGCCCAAAAATCTGGCCAATCCAGAACTAAGGTGGACCAACAAGGTAAAATCATTCCTAGAAACTCGGGGCCGTTTGGATGCTTGTAACATGTGTAAAATGTAAGAAAAGAAAGTTACAAGTGACTTTCTTACAGTTTGTGTTTGGGGGAGATATGAGTCTCAACCTGTAACTTTCTATCAGGTAAGATTACAAGAAATGTAACAAAGGAATTATGTGTTTTTCAAGTCACAGGTTACTTTGTTACTGGCAACGGCTATCCATTTCGAATTTGGGAGAGGGTGGTGGAAACGCAGCTGGATTGAAAGTGCACCTACCTGCTCTAACCCAAGTCTTCTTCTCCCTCTCTTAGCATCTCCTTCGATCTCTCTCTCTCTCTCTCTCATCGTTTCCTTCTCCCTCTCTAAGTGTCTCCTTTGATCTCTCTCTCTCTCTCTCTCAGCGTCTCCTTCCCTCTCTCTCTCTCTCTCTCTCTGTGGCAAGGTAAGCCCTAACCCTTATTCATTTTTATTTTTTCTTTTTCCCTCTTCTTCATTTTTTACTTTTGCGTAATTGCGGAATGTCATTTGTTTGGTAGGGCGGTTTCGGATGCCTAATCATGGGGGCCACAAATGATGTACTTTCCTTACATCCACACCGTCCATCCGTATTGAAAGCTCATTTTAGGATGTGATCCAAAAAATGAAGCTGATCCAAATCTTAATTGGGCCACACAACAAGAAACAATCTCAACTAAATTCCTACTAGTAAAAACATCAAGAGTCCACTTAAATATTTATTTGCCATCCAACGAAAGTGGTTTGCCTAGTGAGTAACTCACTACGCTAGTAGTCCACCATGATTCGTGTATTTTATCCGCTCCGTCCATCTATTTTCTGAGGTAATTTTAGGAATTGAGCCCAAAAATGAAGCTTGTATAATTTTCAAATGGACCACACCGTAGGAAACAATCGACTTGAACTTCTACCATTGAAAATTTCATAGGGCCACAGAAGTTTTGGATCAAGCTTATATTTGTTTCCCATTCAACCATGTCCGTATAATCTTATAAACCAGTTGGATGACAAATAAACATTACTGTGGGGCCTAGAAAGGTTTCATAGGTGGAAATCATTATCTCAATTGTCTTGTGGTATGATCCACTTCATCTTTGTATATGTGTCAATTTTGGGTTTAACCCCTTAAATTAGATGGAAAAACGGATGGACGGCATGGATAGACCACATACGTTCAAGGTGGGTCTGACTGAGTTCTCAGTGCGATAAGAGCGTACTAAGTAGATTTACCATCCAACCTATTGATAAGAAAATCTGATCTTTTATCATACTAAGTAAACTCAGTTGGGCCCACGATGAATGTATATGATTTATCCATGCCGTCCATCCATTTTTCCATGTTATATATGGGTTTGAGACCAAAATTGAAGCAAATCCAGAGCTCAAGTAGATCATACCACATGAAACAGTGGGAATAATGATTTCCACCATTGAAACCTTGCTAGGCCCCACAGTCATGTTTATTTGTCATCCAACATGTTCATAAGATCATACAAACATGGATGAAGGGAAATATCAAATATAAGCTTGATCCAAAACTTCAATGGCCCCCAAGAATTTTTCAACAGTAGAAGTTCAATTCATATTGTTTCCTGTTGTGTGGTTCATTTGATCTTTGGATATTTTTAATTTTTGGGATCACGATTTAAATTTATATAGTAAAATGGATGGATGGATTGGATACAATACATAAATCATGGTGAGCCTTAAAGAGTTTACTCAGCACGCAATCTGCTTCCGTTGATAAAGGTCATGACTTCTATTAGATGAACCAATATACATGGTTTTATATATATATATATATATATATATATATATATATATATATATATATATATATATATATATATATATATATATATAACGTATATGTATGTATGTGTACACACACACATATATGTATGTATATGTATATGTTTGCATATATTTGTATGTGTATGTATATGTATGTACATGTATGAGCGTATATGTATACATATACACATGTATACATACATATATATACAGATACACAAATACATATACATACACACACACACACACATATACATATATATATATATATATATATATATATATATATATATATACATGTATACATGTATACATACATATATATACAGTTACACAAATACATATACATATACATATATATATATATACACACACACACACATATACATATAATACACATACACACATATACATATACATATATATACATGTATACATGTATACATACATATATATATATAGATACACAAATACATATACATACATATGTATACACACACATACACACACATATACATACATACATATATACATATACGTGTATATACATACACATTTACATATATATACATACACACATGCATATACATACTTATACACACACATATACATATACATATACACACACACATATACCCACTTGCGGTGAAACTAAAATCCTCCAGGTATAGCATAAAACACCTAAGTATATAAGACCCAGCATATATGAAAGATTTTATTCAGACTTATATTATATAATAAAAATAATGTTTCTCATATAACGATTAGTTTAGCTTTAGAATTAGTCCAACTAATCATCTAAATGGGCTCAATAAAATTACATACTTTTATCCAAACTTTTCTATGTGACAATTTAATTTTTTAACAATTTCATACTCTAAACTCCAGTTTACGTGAATATAAAACATTTTACTTGTAACTAACTTACATGTTATCCAAACATCGAAACTAAGTTACCTGTAAGTTAGTTACAACTTACATCCAAACAGAATTACCTGTAACTTTCTTTTACGTGAAAGTAAGTTACCTGTAACTTACAACTTAAAAAACTTACAAGCATCCAAACGCAGCCTTAAATTAATGTGGTGTGGCACATTTGAATTTTGGTCATCCTGATTTTTGGGCACTAAGGAGAACATGGGGGAGTCGCATGTGATGGACGATTTGCATCTTGGGAGAGGCAGCACTTAGAGTAGGCACAGATGATGGCATTCCATGGGAGTCGTTAAGTGTTGAATGCTACCACAACAATCATACATTGAATGCTATCAAACTACTAGAAGAGGAAGAAGAAGAAGAAAGAAAAAAAAAAACAGAGTCTTCCCAAAACACTCCGATTATACCAACACCAAACCCTAGAAAAACCAAAATCCATACCAAAAGAAATCAAATCACTCGAAAACCCCTATATTTCAAACCAAAAACCTACGCAAATACAAATTTCCACAATTAACTCCAATTCCACCAAAATCAAACCCTATCACATATTTTCTATAAATCATAGGCGAATCGCATACCTTCCGATGTGAAATCTGAGAAACAAAAAGCCTCTAAAACGAACAGTCGATAGAAACGGAATCCCGCTGGAAATGGAAATCGGGTTTTGGGGTTTATGGAATCCAAAAATGAGAGCCAGAGAGTGGGAAATGGAATTCGAATGAGGGTTTTAGAAATGAAATCCCTCTTCCAAAATACCATTTGCATTCAATTCCGCATAAAGTGCATTTTACATCATTTAAATAATATAATATGGTATCAGCTGTGCATTTAAGGGCCCACCTAATAGACGTTTAAGATTTTCTTTTATAGTAAAAGTATAAATATTAACAATCTAAATGTGGACCCACTATTTGGATTGTCTGGATAACCCTAAATCATTTTCATAAGTGATATGAACACATCATCACCATCTTACATTATATCCACAACTAACTCTTTAGTTTATGTGGAGGACGAGTTTACATTATATCCATGATGTACATGTTTTATCCACCTGCTTCATTAATTCGTGGATTATCATTGCTATCGTAGGTTTCTATAAGGGCCCACTATACTATCTTTTATATGTTAACGAAACTGTTTATTAAGTGAGCCCAAAGGGGATGCCCTAAGATAAGATGTATATAATCATTTAGTGGGTCAAATCATATAAACAATAGACAACAATATGAAATTCTCCAAATTCAGGTAGTGGGTGCAATGTGGTTGTATTGGCCTAAGTTTTGGAGCGCCTAATTATAATGATAAGGCAAACTTTGGATGCCATATACAAACTACAGTAGTCCAATTAAAGCTGAGAAGAATCTGACCCGATCCGACGGATCCGATCTGATCCAATCCGAACTGAAGGCCAGGTTCAGGTCAGATCGAGTAGGCCCACTCAAATCCGATCGTACATCGAGCCAAGTTCAGATCAGTGGCCAATCGGGAACAATCCGATCCGGGATCTGATCCAATCCTATCTAATCCGATCGGGTAACTGTATAAGATATTTTTACTTTTTTACTACTCTCACCCGAATGAAGTCGTAATCCCTTCTCTTTCTTTACTCAAACGAGCGGCGCCACACCCACCCATCTCGATCCAGCCACTCAGTAGCACGACACCCATCTTTATCGTTCATCTTCCTCCATTAATCAGATAGGCTCCATTTTAATTTTATTTATTTATTTATTTATTTTTGTACATTTTTGAGTGGTGGCCTGCCCTGGCTCGATGGTGGACCACATGAGGTGCTGGCTCAGCTACAGCGTCCTGCCCTGGCTCTCATCCTTTCTCTCCCTCTTTCTCTCCCGATTTCCCTCATCTCCTTCTTTCTCTCTCCTGATTTCCCTAGCACAAGAGTTTCCGGCTCAGCTTGATTCAGCGTAGTCTAAATCAACCGAACAAACTCAACTCGATCTGACTCAGTTCGGTTTCCCCAACCAAGTCGGACTCGGTTCGGGTCAGGCTAGCAAGGATTTGGATCGGATCGAGTTAGCCCTGTTGGACTCAATCCCGGATCGGATCGAGTTTAGGTCAGGTTCTTGGAAAAATTGGATCGAGTCGAGTTGGACCCAATCTTTCCGGCTAAATGCACACCTCTAGGTCCAATGCATGAAGCCGTAACATATTTTACTAAAAACTTTTGCAAGGATAAAAATACCCTTGATATGGGTTCAGATGTATCCTCACATGACCTCTTGTACTCATCAAATGGATGTCTCATAACCTATCTGTTTGTCTTAAACATTAACACATACCTAATAAATGTAAAAGAACGAATTTTGAGATAGCAGATCCAAACAGTGCGACCCAGCTGACTGAAGGATTAGATATTGCACACGAGGTCATATTGGCAAATCGTGCTTGAAAGGAGGCACCCCCAGTGCATGTCTTGATCCAGGGATACAAAATATATGATCCCCATCAGAAGGTTCCACGGTGTATGCACCGTGTCAGGCTACTCGTTTGGTGGTACACAGTTTTAGTAAAACAAATTGACAGAGAACTTGTTGGCCATCCATTCATTTCTAACATCGCGACCCATCAGATAAATGATCCATTTTCACTGATGCATGTCATGTGGACCCATGTGGTTGTTTTCAATGATCCATTCATTCCTACCATGTGGACCCATGTGAAGACGTATGTGTGTAGTGGCTGCCTTGCGCACGCCTTGGTGAGGCAGAGATACACCTTCCAATGACTAAAATTGTTTACATAGTGGGAGCCATGCCAGATGAATGAGACCAGAGAAATCTCATGGACAGACCTGATCATCCAAGCAGACCCAGTGATTAGTTAGCATTTTGTTAGATGATACATGGATAAAGGTCAAACATAGATACCAACTTGATCCAAAACTGAAGTTTTAACTGGTATGTGCTTAATTCCCGCTGTTTCCTATGTTGGTGGTACACTTGAGCTCTGGATCTACCTGATTTTTAGGCTCATACCCTAAAATGGGCTGGCAGAACAGTTGGAAAGCATGGGTAAGATACATACTTCACGGTGGGCCCCAAAGTTTTTGCATCCACGGTTATAGAGCCTTATATGCTACTTGTCATGGTCATTTGTTGGGGTATGTGCCATAGTTACAATGGTAAGTAATTATTAACTTTTTACAGTGAATTACAATTGTAATTTAAAAACCAAACAGCCCCCAAGGGGCTCTACTCAATGTGCAATGCTGGCAATTATGAGCTTCCCATAAATTGGGCATTTCTTACATTATCATATGATGATCCAAACCGTACCTGTTGTGACAGTGGATGCTCCATGACAAAAAATTGCTAATCAGATAACCTTAAATGCTCGGTGGTCCATGACTGCGGAGAGGAACATTGATAGACATCCCTTTATTTGTGCAGTGTACCATAGACCAAAGAGTTTGTCAATCAAATGAGCATTACTAGTTAACTGAGGACTAAAAATCAGAATGATCTGAGAATAAACAGCTCAGTGTACCACACCCACCTGAACACAGTTAGGCCAGTGACTCTTGCCCTTGCCATTCTCAGAACCAAGGTTCATCACGACTTGGCTCAAAATTTCACCGAACCAAATGGACAACCGACTTGCATGTCAAATCAGTAAGTTTATATAATATGGTGCACGATGCACAGTGGAGAGCAAAACAAAGGTTCTTGACATGAAACAGCAAATGAGATTTTCTCCTTCTCTTGTTTTTTTTTTTTTTTCAATTGGTGGTTAGGCCACATAATGTAACTTGAGCCAAAACTATCATTTTTCCTGCCCTCTTTTCATCATTACCTTCAAAAACATGAAGCCAGTGGCAAACAAAATTCGACAGGGTAGAAGAAACTGCTAAAAAAAACAACATTTCAACCAACTGATCAACACGGTACCAACGTCCTGAAAGTCACGCCATGATAGTCACCTGCAGTGGAAAAAAACACAAGCTGAGATAATCTCCCTTAAAAAAAAGTATTTGATGCTTTCATCTTTTTCTGTTGTTTAGAAGGAACTTGTAGCATAATGGTATGACCATAGATTTGAAATGGGTTTGCTCATGCACTAACAAGCTTTCTCAATTATACACGGCCCAACGAATATCAAGCATTGCCAAAAAAATGTGTCCAAGAATAGGATCCACTGCCAATATCCCTGAATGTCACAAGTGAGTCAGACGCCAAATAAGTTGCCATTCTGTATCTTAACTGTGAGCAGATCCTGCATATGACGTATCAAACTCAGCAGAATCCAGAAAATCTCAATAATATATGATATAGAAAATGTATAAATAAAGAATGGTCCCAGATCTCAATGGACAGTGAGTTACCATCCTTCCAATGTGCCAACAGGTCCAAGTGCCTAACCCGAACATTCCCAAAGGTGCATGCCAGCTGAAGATTCTGGTTGAGAAATAGGATGGTCCAATCATCAGGCAGACCACATGTCTACATTGATCCAGACATTCTGCAAGCCTGATTTGAATTCTTCATTGTTTTCATACTGGGCACCCACTTCAGTATCCAACCAGTCTGATTTTTGCGCATGGCAACCGTCACCATGGGCCCACCTTTTGGATGGTTTTCATGTCATACACACTGGACACATAACACGTTGCTGGGGATGCAAGGGGAACTTACCATCCACCACAAAGAACACAGAGTTGTATGTTTTCATTCGTCTAAATGACAGGGAAAAAACATAAAAACATAATACTGTAGACGAGAAAACAGACAGCTGAAACATCTTCTCACTCAAATGGATGTTAAGGAAATTTTTTTCGTAGTATGGAGTCTCTTCATTGCACAAGTACTAGAAACAAAATAGGGTTTCTACATATGCATAGTCCAAAGCAACCTGCAATAGAAGCCGGAGGAGACACTATTGAACTGTACTCAAAGTGAGTTTTCTTCATGATATGGTGCACGGTACCCATCAAATTGAGGGTAGTTCGTAAGAGGAGTAACTACTTACACATATCTTCCTACCCCTCTCAGTTAGCTGACTAGACTTGCAACAGCAAATTGAAATACCCAACATAAGATCAAAGAAAACCTTTTATCGATATGACCACAGATCCTAGTAGGTGCTTGTGAGAACTGGGAGTGCAGCCAACTGACCCAAACATAAAACTCCAAAGGAATTTTAAGAATTTAACCAAATCATGCCAATGCCCTATCAATAAAAACCAAAATATTTAATAAAACAACGGAAAATGTAGAAAGCCAAAATATGAACAGAGAGGAGTGGGAGAAAAGAATTGCATCTCACCTCAGCATGTCACCTTGAAGCACTGACACCTTTTAGATCCTGCATCAATGACATGGTTTTAGATTACAAGCCTGCTTTTTACCATAAACAAAAAGGAAAACACAGAGAAAGATGGATCTACTTAAAAAGACCTGACAAAAGATGTCTGATGTCAAAAGAGTACCCTGAAACCCTTCCTCAGCTTGCCAAAACTCCTTTGGGTCTGAAAGCTCATCTGAAGAAGAAGATGAAGAAGAGCCATGATCTAGTCATTTAGCTACAGACAATGTCAATGTTTTAAAATTTTAGAATACCAAAAAGGAGAAACTTCTCATGATACACTTAAACATAGAGCTGAGTAATTCAATGCCCTGATTGCAGTTTGTGGAAAAGATAAGGTTGTTTTAGTTATGCAAAGTCAATATAAAAAGGTGAGGGCATTTTTGTCTGCTCAATAATTTTCCGACGCTTTTCTTCTCTGGAAAACACATTCCAAAATCATTATCCTGTCCAGCATGGTGCCAAAACCAACCCATGTAAATCTCAATTCTCAAATGGGAGTTAACACCCAGTAGTCTACATCCTAATATAAGAATTGGTCAGGATCTTCCCAAGTAGGTTTATTGGATTCATGACAAAGGCTATTGTATGGCTCTCCACCACTTCTGATATGAAGGATTTGGGAGAGGTATTCTCAATATTAGACTATATCAGAACAGAGCTTCATGCCTATTGTTCTCTCCCAGGCAACATAATGGAAATGGGGCTTGCAAGTTTCTAAATGGCCAACTCCAATAAAGGTGGTGTGCCTTTTAGGTATAATATTGCTCTCTCAGGAAATGATTGTCCAGTAAGAGGAGCGGCAGGCCATGGTTGGGGTTCTCTACGAGTCTCGTACATGGAGCCTAATGTATATTATATTGTGCACAAGGTCTGACATTGCCAGCGCAATGAGAGTGGTGAGCCGATACCAGCACAATCCCAACATGAATCATTGGACAACAGTTAAGCATATCATGAAATACTTGAGGACGAAGGACCTTGTCCTAGTTTATGTGTATGAGGATTTGCCAATAGTATGATACACCAATGTGGAGTTTCACGAATATACGGATGCTGAGCATTCGACAAATGAATACATTTTCTCGAAGGCAGGTGGTACTATGAGCTAGCATAGCACCAAGGAGAAGTGCATTACAGATTCTACCGTGGAAGCTGAGTAAATGGCCACCAGTGAGGCATCCAAGGAAGCCATGGCTTAAGAGTGGTTTAGCCATGTGCAATGGAGATTGGAGAACATGAACTGCAATGTTTAGGGGTAAGTTTCTTCAAGGCTCTAAAAGGGCAAGGGTCAAAGCAAAAAGGACGTGGTTGCAGATTGTAAAAGAAGATTTGATCACTCATATGAGGATATGGTCAACTTGGATGGTTTGGCCATGTGCAACGACAACCAAGAACTGCACCGATTAGGAGTGAGTGGGAACAAGTTCAAGGCTCTAAAAGGGGCAAGGAGAAGGTACAAAAGGACGTGCGTGGAGAGAGAACAGATCTGATCATGTGTGGATATGATCCTTGATTGAATGGAATGGTAAATTCATGAAGCCAAGGGATCTAGATGTTCTTTGATGTGTGCGTGCAGGCGTGTGGATAAAGGATAAGGGTGAAGATAGTAAGAAAAGATTTGATGATCTATGTGAGGACATGGTCCTTGACCGAGTGGAATGGCATAACAACATGTGTAGCCATAAGATATAGATGGCCCTTTCTCTGTTAGGGCTGCAACGTGGGCTCAAGTCAACCCAAAACTAACTGAGCAGCCTCAATTCAAGTCAGTTTGGGTCTGGTTGTCAAGCTATTCGAGTAGGGTTGGAAACTCCAATCATATTCGACATCAAGTTGGGAATAATCACATCATTTTTTGTCAAGTTGGGTCATGTCAAGTTAGTTTAGGGCAAGGTTGTCAAACTTGAGACTCGGAATTGACTCGATCCATCCATATATTTGACTCGCATGACTCAACACAATGACTCAGGTGAATGATGTTTTGATACGAATAGCCTCCTTGTGATGGCTGTATCATGTACTTACGCCTACGAATTAAACATCCAAATCATGGACTCCTACTTAGATGGATCACAAAGTAAAAATTAAAATTCACACTGATCTAATTTTTTAACCGCCTAAATAGTGGATGTTAAAGAATGGAGAAGGAAGAATAGTGAAAAAGGAAGGATGAAGGAAGATGAGATGCACATGAATCGGCTGCAGGTTTAGAACTCATTCGCGTCACCGAGTGACTGGAAAGCTCAGAAGAACTCTCCCTGCTTCACTTACCGCTTTTCCTCCCACTGAGTATGCACCATTTTTTACTCAAGGGAACATAAGAGCACGGTTGACTTTTGCGATTCTCAAGGCCTCCCCAAGAGAGCCAACCTAGGTTTAAGGTTGAGTATAGAGGAGTTTGGGTTGGGCACCTCAAGTTAGAAATTAGGCAGGTTGGGTTCTGGGTTGGGTCCTCTTGAGATTGGGTCAGGCTGGGGTTGACCCTCCACCCAACCCAACCTGCCTGAATTGTACCCTTGGTGAGTGGGTGGGCGTGGCTCGGTGGGTGTGAGAGGAGTGTAAAGGACATATGTAGAGACAGTAAGAAAGATTTGATGACCTATGTGAGGATATACTCAATATTTTAGAATTACAAAACGAGATTCATGTAGCTTTAAGGATTACGTGGTCCTTGATGTGTGTGAAGGACAAAGTGGAATGTGCGTGTGATAGACTGGAATTGTAAAACAATATTTGTGTAGCTGTAAGGCTTAAATGGTCCTTGATGTGTGTGTTGTGTGTGTGTGATTGTCCTGGACACATGTGTAAAGGACAGTGGAATATGTGGTGTGAGTGCGACAGAGTGGAATGACATAACAAATTCATGTAGCCATGAGGATAGATGATCCTAGATGTGTGAGTGTGTGTGGCAAAGTGGAATGGCAGAAGAAGATTCATGTAGCCATAAAGCTTAGATGGTCTATGTGTGTGATTGGGGGTGGTTGCGCATGAACAACGTGAGTGTACATGACAGAGTGGAATGGTGGAATATGATTTGTGTAGCTGTAAGGCTTAGATGATCTTTGATGCGTGCATGCAGTTGGGTGGGCAAGCGTACATGTTTGGCTGCATGTGCATCTGCTTGTGTGCATGTCTCATGGTGAAGGCTGTGAGGCACCATCTTTAATTCAACATGGATATCTTACACATCTGGAAAGTTGGCCCATGTGCATGCAGTACACATGAAGTTCACAGAAATTTTTTTAAGGCACATAACATACACATAAGACAGCTATCAGAGAAACCAAGATAACACATGAAAAGTTTGTGAAGTTGACATTTACCTTAACGCATTTAACAGAATCTATTACATCCTCCCAAACTTTCTGGTTCTACAGAAGAAGAAACATTCTTCCCACTTGCTGTGACACAACTTCTCCATTTGGACAGCCATGACAAAGGCAGTAAATAATACTTGAAACCAGGAGAAAGTGCAACACTTTTTCCCAGCCATAACTTCTCATGATTCTGGCGTTGTTTCAGCTTGGCTGCTCTGTTAGCATTAACTGTAAGTCAAGACACTAAACTATGATTTCTTTTTCTTTTTTTTTTTAGAAAGGTACTAAACCACAATATTAGCATTCAACTATTGATAAATCTTTTTTCAATACCTAAGGCTATCCTCCAAGCACGCAACTTCTGTCATTTCCAAACTGCAAACTGCACAAGTTTCTGAATCTGAAGGGAAGGGCGAACAACCTGAAGGATCATCAGGCTTTACTGTACTGGCACTTTCAAGGAGAAAAAGCCATAAACTCTCAGGAACTAACAAACGCTTCGCTCCAGCAGCTTGCTCTGGCATGAGTCCTCCATGAGGGCATCGAATCGAAGTTGTTGGTTCGCTATCAGCATCACATGGAGAATCAACATTCTTTCTACGTAACCATAGTGACAACCTACCAGATAAAAGGTTTGCAGGGAAGGAATCACAGAAAGCCTTCAACAAGAAAACTACAAGACACATGGAGAATCGACATTCTTTCTGCGTAACCATTGTGACAACCTACCAGATAAAAGGTTTGCAGGGAAGGAATCACAGAAAGCCTTCAACAAGAAAACTACAAGATATGGCTATGATCAAAACTGTTTGGTATACATAAAACAATTTCAGCAGTGATATCCAAAGTTCTATGTATCATACAACCAGTAATATCAGCCAATATTATTGCTATCGCACCATACAATTATGAAACATAGGGGGAATAATCACATCGTCATCATCATCATCATCATCATCATCATCATCAAAGCCTTATCCCAATTAATTCGGGTTGGCCACACGAATAATATTCCTCCACTCCACTCAATCAGGGGGAGTTTGTAATGTCATATTGTTCAGATTCATGATGGATGCCAGCCACCGACTGACACAACCTCCTTTATCCAGGCTGGGGGACTACCAATGAGAGGACAACTTCCGTAGGTTCAATGTAATAGACTATCACATAGGTTGATTACAATCAAGCTATCTAATAGTCTATTACAGAGGTGGATTATAATCAACAAGCAAACTAGGGATTGGGTAATATAAGCCAATATCACAAGGTACCAGCTTGACCCCTTCAGTATAATGCACTGCATCATCAATAGATCCGATATTATTGCTTACATTGACGATCACACACCACAATTACTGCAAAAATCAGAAGAAAAAAAAAACTGAAAATCCTTACATGTCCCCAGCATCCTTGTTTTCAGATTGCAATGAGAGAGAGAGAGAGAGAGAGAGAGAGAGAGAGAGAGAGCACAAAATAAATAGAAGGGTAAGGAAAGTGAATAAAGTCTTACCTTTCTGTGCTTTCAGATTTCTACCTAGCCCGAAGAGAGGTGTTGTAATCCTAGGTTTTTCTGTTTCTCTTTACTTATTTTATGAGTATCTTTTTCCTTTTGTTTTCTTTTTTCAAGTTGTTAAATGGCTACATGGTGCTAATCTTGAGGGCCAATGAGTAGCTACAATGAGAAGAAGAAGAAAGATGAGAGAGAGAGAGAGAGAGAGAGAGAGAGAGAGAGAGAGAGCAAGAACATGACACGCTTGGGGTGTATTGAAACCCTAGCCCTCTACTCTTATTTATAATAGTAAAAACATGAATGGGCCCTATAGGCCTTCTTACATGGACTTGAGCCCAATGGGCCATATTCAATTATCAACCTTTCAACACAACTAAACTGATCACTTACACTTTTGGTTCATCTAAACCTAAAGAAAAGAAAATCTATTCTGTCAAAGCCTTTATGATTTAAGTCATATTGTTTATCAATTAGTTTATGGCTTACTAGGATAGGGTGAAACCAAAATGTATAAATAGAAAATCCCCTGGATTCCTCAAACTAGGGAAATGAAAGGAAAAAAGGAAGGGAATCCTTTTCAACTTACAAGTATTATTTAGCAATGTGAATTTCTATGGAAATGAACTTTCTTTTCCATGGCCATTGTTTGTTTTGCCACTTCGAAATGTGTAAATCTACCTAAATGAGGAAAGGTGCAAAAACAACAAATTTAAACATCACATTAGAGGGCCATTGCATTTTCTCAACAAATAAGGAAATTGCACTTTTGAGGAAAAGCTAAGACAAGGAAATCAATCTCCCCCTCTTTCTCAAATTGAGGAAATTGTCATATCACAAGACTTTGTTTCTTTTCCACTGTTCTTCACAGTTCTCTCTAAAACAAATTAAACATTTAATCGAGTTACATCAAGTAATTACGGTTTGATATCTTGATCATGCTTCGGAACATTTAGTGGTCACATTTATTACAACCCCTGCCCCCTCTACTGGTCATTGTTGTGTCATGATCTCTGTGGACGAACCCATTCGTGAGGTAAAACCCGATAATACGCTCAAAGGATGGACAACATATGGTGATACTCGCGAATATTGTCAATCCCCAAGATCAGCCTTCTTCTTCTACTCATCCTAAGCAACAGCCGGTTTCTTCTCCTATATCTAGGACTACACTCCCTCAACAACAGCCAACTTCTTCTCCGATGACAAGGTCCCGAACACGTGCTCAAGCTTCCCCACAGGGAGAGACCACTGCTACTGCTTCTCCAGTTTTGGCTACTGCAGATACTCAACCAGAGAGTCACCAATCTCTCTCTTCTAAAGGAAAGCGAGTTGTCATTGAAGAATCGAGCATAGAAGATATTGATGGCGAAAGTTCAACTTCTTCGTCTGAGCATACCACTTCTGATGAAAGCGAGATAGAAGGAGAGAATCAAGAGAATGATTACGAGGAGGGAGAAGTGAATATCAGTGGTGAAGATGATATAATCACGGGAGATGTTCCCGCTGATGAGGGACATGTCCTGCCAACTTCCGAGGCCGTTCCTGCAAAGACTTCCCCTATAGCCAGGGAAGAAGAAGAACCCCTGGACTATGGGGAATATGGATATTCACCACGTAAGAAAGTCTTTTTTTTTTCTTTTTTTAAAACTTTTGTTCTTCCCTTCTTTCTTGTCTTACACATTTTATTTTAGGTGATCATGCTGCAAATACGAAGGCAGATTGTGCTTCTCCTCTGAATTTGCCCCCCGTGGCACCAGCAGCCTCATCGAGATTCTCAGTACTTCCACGAGCGGTGGCACGCGAGATTGCTTCTACAGTGGAGCCAACTGATTTGCCCACTCCTACCACAGTTGCTTTAAGTACTAAACGCGAGACGGCTTTTCCGATGGAGCTGACCGTTTTACTCACTTCCACCACTGTTGCTTCAAGTACTGAAGACAAGGCTCCATCTTTCGCTGAGATGGTAGAACCTGACCCTTCCCTTGCAAGGGAGACACAGCTGCATACTCTTCCGGCACCAGCAGAAAGTATATCTTTTTCCTATTTGCACTCTCTATATCGTCTGCATATACAATTTTATTATAACTTTATATTTCTTATCTTTAGATTCATACCTAAAATAGGGTGGTCTTGGAATTTTTGGGCATTTTCATGCCATTTTAAAGATGAATAGTTCCATATGATTTATTATTATTATTATTAAATTTCTCAAAATTTGTTTTGGGAATTGGGTGTTCTTAATATCTTGAACATAAATTTATGCATGTATCAGGTCTAATTGATAATTTGGACACCTTTATTTTTATTTTCTGTCACTTTCATGCCGTTTTTGAGATGAAGAACAACCCGGTTTACCTCAACCCTAGCCCAACCCAAGGTTCCTATACCTCAACCCTAACCCAACCTCGGGTTGGGAATTCTCAACCCAAACCCAACCCAAGCGGGTTTGGTTGGGTTGGCCAAGTTGGTCGGGTATATATATGCTAATATTTTCATTATTACATTAGTCTATTATATTTTCAAGACAAGTTTATTTTTTATACCTATAATTTTATTAATTATATATGTAGTTATTTATTTTAAAGAACATTTTTTCTAAACAAACAAGATAAAATATACGACAACTACTCCTTTGAAAGTCGTATTGTGTATCAAGCAATCTATTTGAGAGAGAAATCCAGTGTATCTTGTTAGCTTGAGTCATCAGAAATGACGTGGACCAATGAAACCCGACAACATTGGAATTTCCTATGTGTTCAACACAGATAATCTGCACTCAATTATAATTAATTTATAAGGAACTTATATATTGATCGGGTTCAGGTTGGGTCAGGCAACCCAAGACCTCAACCCAAGCCCAACCCAAGTTTTATCGGGTTGGCGTTTGTATGGCCCAAGCCCGAGACCAAACCCGATACATCCTGCCCAAGCCCAACCCAATGTCGGGTTGGTCATGGGTCTCCCTCCCCCCCCCCAATGGCATGATAGAGATGAGCAAGCCTATCCTTTAAGATGTTGCCTCTCTTCTTGTCAAGAACCATACCCCTGACCATGTATTTCCAATTGAATGACCATGCCAATAACTGACTAACAATAAAAGGATGTGTCAAAATCAAAAACTTCCTTCAAGATATAATACCAAGCAGTAAATTGGTTAATCTGCTTTGACGATCGAAAATAAGTAAATAAAATAAAATAAAATAAAAAGAACTTGTGGACAACATGATATGATATACAAGGTCAAGTTCACAACAGCCCAAAACAATGTAAACAACTTGTTTTTTCAGTGCCTAATCTTTTTAAGTTGGCTCTAACAATATCCCCCATTTTGATCACTCATGATATGTAGGATGTTAGTTGTTTTCACAAACATCAAAAGCATGAGAACGCACCAAAAAATATAATATATTATATATATATATATATATATATATATATATATATATTTTAAACGAAAGAGAAAACGACCTTAATTCAAAAAACGAATACTTGCTTAACAAGAGCAAGACAACCACCATGTGCACAAATAGTTTATGAAGCAAGGTGACACCATCAAAGTTAGATTGGTCGCCGTCTTGATTCGACCTTGAAATTGAAAATATTTCTTTTTGAGATTTTCACACATCATTAGTGACGAGTTCAAAAAAGTACCTTTACTATATAGAAGCAATTACTAAGCGATACAAGTTGTAGGATGATTTTAGCACACCATTAGTGAGGAGCAGTGACGAAACGTCAAGATTTCGAGAATCTTCAACTGGCAGGATAAACAACTTTCTGCGACACACTTAAGGTCACTACCAATGAGCCCCAAGGACTTCTCAAAGAGAATAATTTTCAAAGGAGTTCAAAAAAGCACCCTTACTAACTAGACGTCCTTCAAGTTAATTGGCTAAAAAAAAAACATCATTATGATGTGAAATAACCAACAAACCATTGGATTCCTTAGTTTCAAAAGTAATATATTTTCTAAGCTCCCTTTAAAGTTTAAGCTCTATGTAAAGTTCCACATCTAAAAACTTATCGTTATGCTCTCTTCATTTTTTAAAGCTCCTTCAAGTCTTTTCTTTTCTCTTTTTTTGTACTCTTTCTTCCCTTTCTAAATTAGCTATGGCAACGATGACAAACACCACACTTGTAAATTTGGAATTTTCTTTTCTTTTTTTTTTTTATAACGACATGATGTCCCCGCCCCTTTAAGGCGAGACTATTCCCTGCGAAAGAACACAATCGCCTGCCAACCATGCGTATCGGGTAATCTACAGGAAGGGGAACTGAACCGAACTCATGTTTTAGGGAAGGAAACCCACAACCAAAGACGTACTCCCAAACTCGTGACGAGTAATCCACAAGGAGGGGAGTCAAACTTGGAGTAAGAAATTTTTATACAAGGTAATATCGTCTACCCATTTGAGGACTTCGATACTAGCAAAGTTTTAACTAATTTGATCTAAATTTACTCATAGAATTCTAGAGTTTAACGTTTAATCCACTATTGATAGATACCACGATCCTCTTACTCGACTTCTAAATTTTTTCCCCTAGCCACTTTGAGAATAGAAAGTATAGATTGGAATATAAGGATCAAAGGCTTTGATGTATTGATTTTATTTTAGCATAGATCGTCCTTTGGTATTCTTCTTATCAATTTATTTCTTAATCATTAAAATTTTCCTAGTGTTTGATTCTAGTGCAGAATCCTTTTGAACATGATGCATAAAATTTGTCTATTTTAAATGATGCCCCAATATTTTCAGCTAAAAAACATTTTGTTATGAGTGACTTCCTAATCCAAGTAGAGTCCTTATCCAAGCCTAACTTCATCTTCAGGTAAGAGTTTGACTATTCTTATTTGTCTTTATCCTAATTAAAGATCGACGGTTATTACTTTGATTCCACGACTAATCAACCCTTGTGTAAAGTGGTGAGAGATTTTGCCTATTGAAGATAGTCCAATAGAAAGTAAGCCATGTGCACATTTATGGGATCTCACCCCATTGTCTAGGACAAACCAAAACCTGAAAATGATCACGGGGAAGGAACGAAGTGATAAGAGGCAAGACAGAATTTCTAATTTGAATAGGGGATGTAGATGAAATTTTTCGTCAAACGAACAACTTATAGGCAATCAGAGTCAGTCAACCAACACACGAGTTGAGTCAGCACGGAGTCGGGTCAGGTGTAGTGGGTCTCCGGAAGTGGGGATTATTATTTAAAAAAAAAAAACCTTCTCCAGTTACATCACGTGCGTCGAGTAATCCACAGGGAGGGGAATCGAGCTCCTGTCAATGGGGAGCAAACCCACGAATAAAGTCATTCACCCAAACTCATAACAGGTAATCCACATGGAGGGGAAACAAACTCGTGTCTGTGGGGAGCAAACCCACGACCAAAGTCGTTTGCCCCAACTCGTGATAGGTAATCCACAAACTCATGTCTGTGGGGAATCACACTCATGTCTATGGGGAGCAAACCCAGAACCAAAGCCATTCACCCAAACTCGTGATGGGTTTTGGGATTTTTTTTTTTTTTTTAATAACGACAGGGTGTCCCCATCCATTTAAGGCGAGACCATTCCTTATAGATGCATGCAATCACCTGGAAACCATGTGCATCGGCAAATCCACGGGGAAGGAATTGAAATCAGTTGTTAAGCGGCATGAGCATATGCCTATAGGAGCAGGATCAAGCTTGAAAGAAATGGACAGGCGTAAGTCGGACCAAGTTAGGGCTGACCCGACTCAACCCGATGATAAACCCCTTTGGGGATTCCCTAATATACAACGTGTAAAATAGAGCAACGAGTCGAGTCGGACCAAGTTAGGGCTAACTCGACTCAACCCAGTTTTGAAATAGACTTGATCTGAACTCGACCCAACTCGGTAAGCAAGTCCAGCATGCCTGACTCGATCTGAGTCCAAGTCTGGCCTGGACTAATCCAGACTGAGTCCGACTCGGTCACAGGTACCAAGTCGACTCAAGTCGGTACTGAGTCGGGTCAGGTGTGGCGGGTCTCCAAATGTGGGGATTAGGAAAAAAAACTTCCCCAATTACATCACGTACATCAAGTAATCCACAGGGAGGGGAATCGAACTTGTGTCTATGGGTAGCAAACCCACGACCAAAGTAGTTCGCCCAAACTCATAACAGGTAATCCACGGGGAGGGGAATCAAACTCATGTCTATGAGGAGCAAACCTACGACCAAAGTCATTCGCCCCAACTCGTGATAGTTAATCCATGGAGAGGGGAATCACACTCGTGTCTATGGGGAGCAAACCCATGACCAAAGCCATTCACCCAAACTCGTAAAGGGTTTTGGGAAGGTTTATATATATATATATATATATATAACAACAGGGTGTCCCTGTCCCCATTCCTTTTGAGAAGTGAAACCTCACATGTTTCGAAGATCCAAGTAAAATGAGAAAAAATGATTGGGGTAGGCTCATCCTTGATTATGTATTTGACTATCCTTCTGCTGGAGGTGAATGCTATTCAGCATTTAGTGAAGTTGTGTATTGAGTCCAGGTCTGGCCTAGACTAATCCAAACTGAGTCTGACCCAATCACAGGTACCAAGTCAACTCGAGTAAGCACCGAGTCAGGTCGAGTGTGGCGGGTCTCCAGATGTGGGGATTAGAGAAAAACAAAAAACAAAAAAAAAACTTCCCCAATTACACCACATACATCGAGTAATCCACAGGGAGGGGAATTGAACTCGTGTCTGTGGGGAGCAAACCCATGACCAAAGTCGTTTGCCCAAACTCATAACAGGTAATCCACGGGGAGGGGAATTAAACTCATGTCTGTGAGGAGCAAACCCACGACCAAAGTCATTCGCCTCAACTCGTGATAGCTAATCCATGGGGAGGGGAATCACACTCGTGTCTATGGAGAGCAAACCCATGACCAAAGCTATTCACCCAAACTCGTGACAGGTTTTGGGAAGGTTTATATATATATATATATATATATATACATATACACACACACATATATACATACATACATATATATATATAACAACATTTAGTGAAGTCATGTATTGTGTGCTTAGGGTGTAATTAGTTATATGTGTAAATTGTCAAACCCTGCTAAGATCAAGAGTATCCCAAAATAGGAAAACACTTAGCATGAAGATTAGTTTGCCTTGAATAAAAATATCATTCATAAGTGGTATTTTCAAATAATCTATTTTTTAGAGATCAATAAGTTAATCGGTATATGGAGTTTCATTTATTGATAAAAGGTCATTCCAACAACAAATTTGGGGCATTTAGTTTTCACCTACTAGGAAACCTTGCTTGAAAATCATTTTTAATTTAGATTTTTCATACTTCTTTACTCTATTGTTTTTTACATTTCTTCTTTATTTATGTCCTTCCTATTTGTTTTTCGTTTTGTATTTTTTGTCTAAGTAAAACCTAAAACTGACAAAAGAATTTAGCTATGGCTCATTTCAAATTGCCTTCTTTTTTTTCTTTAACTTTTTGAGAGAGCTTCATTAAAAAGCCCACGAAATGCGCAAAAGAAAACAACCCACCTACACAATTGAAAACATATGAGAGATTAGCAGGATTAACTAGCTTTACATAAGAAGCCCAACCCAAAAAATACACTTAATTTCCCTAACGACCACAACATGTGAAGAACTACAATTCTGAAAACATCTCCTATATGAAAGCAATCTCCACAAAGCTTTCCCCACTCTTCCCACCCCTCTTAAATGCTATGACCACAGAAGGTCCACAACAGAATTCGGCTGCACCTAAGCTTGTATGGAGAGCATTGAGAAAGTAGTCCCACATCTTTCAAGCAAACATGCAATGAATGAAGAGGTGATTAATTGACTCAGCATCTCCCATACACATTATACATATGTTAAGGAGGGTAAGGGATCTTCTTTGCAAATTATTGATTGCTAGCACACTCTTTCTTCCCGCAAGTCAAGTGAACATTGTCATCCATGGTGGAGCTCTGATTTCCATATACAAAAGAATAGATGTGGTACTTGATCATCTTCTGCATAGTTTTTTCCCCATTAATAATTAAAGGGCATTATCATTGTACATACTGTATCACCTATTGGATTTTTTGGTAGACCTCGTAAATATATTCATGTATACCTTCATACAACTCGTTCATTGAAATTAACCACCATTTAAAAACATCCATCACAATGAACAATTAAAAGACACTATCATTGTATAGTCATACAAATATGGGCCTTCGACTAGAAATTGGCCGAGTTGTTCAAACAAGTATGATTTTTAGAACTCGCTGAATTTTTAGGTTGCCTCGCTCATTTTCTAAGTTGCCTCACTGAATTTCAAGTTTCCCCCACTGAATTTCATATTTGCCCTGCTGAATTTCATGTTTGCCCCATTGAATTTGGTGTTTGCCTTGCTGAAATTCATGTTTGCCCCACTCAATTTCTAGGTTGCCTCGCTCAATTTGTAGTTTGACTCGCTCAATTTCTAGGTTGCCTCGCTCAATTTGTAGTTCGCCTCACTCAATTCCTAGTTTGCCTCGCTCAATTCTTAGGTTACCTCGCTAAATTTGTAGTTTGCCTAGCTCAATTCATAGGTTGCCTCACTAAATTCCTAGGTAGCCAAACTGAATTTCTAGATTCCCTTATTGAATTTCTAGGTTGCCTCGCTCAATTTGTAGTTTGCCTCGCTCAATTCCTAAGTTGCCTCGTTCAATTTGTAGTTTGCCTCGCTCAATTCCTAGGTTGCCTCACACAATTCCTAGGTTGCCTCACTGAATTTATAGGTTCATTCGCTGAATTTCTAAGTTCCCTCACTTAATTTGTAGTTTGCATCGCTCAATTCCTAGGTTGCTTCACTCAATTCCTAGTTTGCCCTGCAGAATTTCTACGTTGCCTCGCTCAATTTGTAGTTTGCCTTGCTCAATTCCTAGTTTGCCTCGCTCAATTTGTATTTTGCCTCGCTCAATTCAAGGTTCCCTTGCTCAATTTATACGTTGTCTCGCTTAAGTCCTAGGTTGCCTCGCTCAATTCCAAAAGGCATTCTAAAGTAGAAGTAATAATCACTATTCACTAAGACAGGTTTTCATCATATAGCTAAATCTTTCTGACAGACACAGTTGAGCTGGCAGAAAAAGGATTCAAAATATTGGCAAGATAACCATACATTCTTATTTTGACACTAATCCAAATGGTAACACATCAGCCATTTTCTCAAATACAAGAGATTCTTACGAGTTGAATTCTTTTCTGTAGAAAATCAGGCAATAAAAGCCATCTTCAAATGAAAGTTAGTGCCTTAATATCTGGCGAGCCATGAAAATGAAGGTCATTCGGCTATTCTGTAAAGCTAACAACACTATCTCATCTCAAAGAACTGCATCTTTTTATTTTATTTATTATTATTTTTACTTTCTTTCCATTAGGCCATGTTTGGAAACCATGGATTCAGTGCGAAACAGTAGAAAAAGAAAATAGATTCCTTTGATGTGACTATTTGTTTTGTTTTTTTTGTTACACCCAAATCCATAGCTCGACTGGCAGATTGAGTGGAGAAACTTCATTTCAACACTTGAGGTCTTGGCATCGATCCCTAGCGGGGGTGGTTAACATGGAGTGTGTGTACTAACATGGGTGTGTACTAACAAGCTAACACACATATAAACAAATAAAATAAAAAATGTGTTGTTCAGATAGCAAGGTACCTATAGCTACGGTTTTAATCCATAGCTATAGGGCCCCACCAGACAGGGCAGCAAGTGGCGGGGGCGTTGCCAGTTGGGTAGCCCACCCTAATTCGGATCTACAGCTACGGATTATGTTATCTATGGCTACGATTATAATTTGTAGCCATAGGTCTACTTAAAAGATCAGGGGCATTTTCGTCCTCAAGTGCTCCGATCATACGTGCAAAGTCTAAGTTAGTAAGCTAAGATTTGTATCCTTCGTAAAAATCGTTGGATAAAAGGTAGCATCTACAGTGGTAAATTTCTCTAGGACATTCAGTCACACCTATTTAGAATAGGGTCCACATAATATTTCATTTTGTTAAAAAATTTTTGATAATGTCCTAAAATAATATCCAAAAACAGATGGAAAATATGGGTATATAAAACACATGTATTAAAGTGGGCCCATCGCAAGGGCTGCACCATCTTGGGTATCCGGGCCCTCACCTAATCTGCTCCCCAGAAACTCTGCATTGGATGAGGATGTGACCGTGGGGCATATTAGGCATAAGCCTAAAATTAATCAGATTCAAATTTCAGCACCACACCACGGGAACCATTGTGATTGAATGTACACCGCAGGCTATACCTCTTGATCAGGCTGATATTTATGTTTTCCTGTCATCCAACAAAAGGTTGGACCACAAACAAAAATCATGGTGAGCCTTGAGAAATTTTTAATGGTGGGTGTTCAATCACTATTATTTCCTGTGGTGTGGTCCACACCAAAGATTTGGATCTAATTTAATTTTTTGGATCATGCCCTAAAAGTTGACATGAATATACAATATATACCAAGGTGTGCCCTACATTGTAGCCGAAGTTGGTGTTTCCCCTAGCATGGAATCCAGAGGCACTGATAGGCCATTAATAAAGGATAAGAATACTTATCCTACAGGCACGTTGTCCATCATCCAGAGGCACTCGCCAAAAGTTAGGAGATTTTACGAAGAGTAGTTGCTCGATAATTCTTTATTAGTTTTTAAAATAAAATAGTAGAGTTTAGCATCACAGATGGTGGGTGTCAATGGGCAGGCCTAGTGACTCCAAATCAGAATATCAGTTTGATCCAAAAGTTGTGGTCCCCAAGAAATTTTCAATAGTAGCCATTCAATCCACACTACTTTCTGCAATGTGGTCCACTCTTACCTTAGATCTGCCTCATTTCTAGACCTATGCACTAAAATGACCCCGGTGGGGACAACACGATCATAATTATGGAGTCTACTTGGTGACATTAACACAAAAAAGGAAATGTTGCTAGGATGTAGAGCACACTCAGGCCTGTTTGTTTTTTCCATTCAGTGAAAAGATGTAATAATTATTTCCCCTATGTTTACCTCACTTTTTTCATGTTGGATTTGATGACATGCATTTTTTACACAAAAATTGAGAACGTCACAACATATTTGTAGGTCCCACCTTGATGTGTATCGCTTATCCACACCGTTAATCTATTATGACCGATGAATTTATGACATGAGCCAAAAAATGAGGCATATCAAAAGCTCAAGTGGACCACGCTACTAGAAAAAGGAAATCGAACACTTACCATTAAAAACCTCTCAAGCTCACTGTTTCTTTTTGTGTGGGCCATTTGAGTGTTCAATCTGCTCATTTTTCAGCTAATACTTTTAAATATTGTGTTAAAACAGCTGGATGGAATGGATTTATCATATACATCACCCTGGGGTCCACAAATTTAAAATAATTCTTTTGAACTGGTTTCCGAGGTAAAAAGTTCAATGGATTTTAAAATGATTTTCAAACGGGTGAAATGGTAATAATTACCCATTTCAAGGGTATTTACACGGTCACTGAAAAATCAAACACGCCCTTAGTAAACTCTATGGGGCCCCACTATGGATGTATGCATCTTATCCATGGCTTTCATTTGTTTTTTCAGCATGAGCTCAAAATTAAAGTATATCCAAAGCTCAAGTGATTTCATCGTTGAAACTTTCTTTAGGCACATGGTGATATATTTATTTTTCATTCCTCTTCATAAGATCATAGAAACATAGATGAAGGGAAAACACAAATATTAGATTGACCCAAAACTTCTATGGCCCCAAAAAAAATTTCAACAATAGTCATTAAATTCACATTGTTTCCTATAAAGTAGTCTAGTTGAACTTTAAATATGCTTTGATTTTGAGATCATACCCCAAAATGATATGAAAAACAAATGGACTATGTGGATAAGATGCATACATACATGGTGGGCCCATAGAGTTTACTAAATGCGCTTATGTGCTCTTCTAAGAGCAGATTAGGTTCCACCCTTACCGTGGGCCTAACTTGATATGTGTATTCTATATCCACATTGTCCATCCTTTCTACCATATCATTTTAGGACATGACCCTAAACATGAAGTAGATGCAATTCTCAAGCGGACCATATCATAGGAAACAGTAGTGATTGACCATTAATGGATCATAAAAGTTTTTGATCAAGCTAATATTGATCTTTTTTCCCCTTCATATAGGTTTATGTTACCTTATCAATAGGCAAATAAACATTAGGGAAACATTATGGCGGGCCCTAGGAAGTTTTTAATGATAGGGTGTTCATCACCACTATTTCCTATAGTATGGTACACTTGAGATTTGGAGCTTCTTCAATTTTGGGCTCACGCCCTAAAATGGTATGGAAAAATTGGCCAGTGTGGATATAGAATAAATACATCAAGGTGGGCCCCATGGCAAGGACCACATCGTCTTGGGTGAGGCCAGGCCGCACATAATCCGCTTCCACGTGACATTGCTTCTAGTTAGGGGTCTAAAGCACTGCATCCCATTTAGTGTGGGGTCCACAGGGCCATGATAAATTCCAAGAGAAAAACTCTGCTACTCTGGTTGAGTGTGATGGATCATACGCTGGCACTTAGAAATCCCTCAGCAGCTAAAAAAGAAAGACACTTAGGAGAACTGCCAAAGCTGATTAGCAGTGGTCCTTCTTTAAGAACTCTATACCACCCATTTGTTTGTATATAAAAATACTACAGGTACAGTTACGACAAGTGCAACAATGCATGTGGAGGGAGAATAGGGGAGAGAAAGCAACTGAAGAGACATGGAGGAAAAGGGTCCGGCTACAGAATATACAGAGGAAGTGAGGAATGTTTTTTCATAATGGCAACCAATCCCCACTTTTTTCCAGTGCTATGACTATAAGAAGAGAAAATACTATTTGAGAAAAATGATTAGTTGCTTTTTGTAAATAAAATTCAAGCATTTAAAGACTTGTTGTGGGTGAGATTTGAACTGACTAACAACAACCAAAATTTTTAGTTACCAAAATACCCCTATGATACTAAAAATGCCTTCGCATGTCCTTTCAATATTCAAAAGTTTCCTATCTTAAAAATCCATTTAAGGGGCAAAAATAACCAAAAGCTAGTTACTACTTTATATATCATAAAGATGGTCTTGGAAGAACCGCCAAAGAGAATTCATGGGGCTTTTGATCATGCCAACAGGCAGCATGTTTAGAAAATTAGTACCATGCATACAGGTAATAGTTCAGCCATTACTAAAGTATTTTACATTGTGGTACCTCATCCAGCATGCACGATGATATAGACCAGTTGTGATAAGGTTCACCAAATCAATGGCCTCATTGTGAACCGAGCAATAACAAAAATTCACATTGATTGGGCAATCTTAATCATCTACGTTAGTTGAATCTATGCCATTGACTATTATATGCTAAGCATTCAAGCTAACAACTGGATGGTTAAAATTGTCCAATCAGTGTGATTTTTAGGCCACTTTCCAACTAAAATTGTCTAGATCAAGCTTACCTAAATCATGGGTCACTTTGGCAAGTGGTATGCTACTTCCTCCAATATGTGGTACACCATGGGTAAGGTCATGTGCATCATTCTAATACTAATGTAGTGAGTGGGTGGATTAAGAGGAGATCATCATCAGGTGCGTGGATAAAAAGAAGAGATCATCGTCTGCTTCTCAAGAATAGCCCTCGAATCTGTAAGTGAACAGAAAATCTCTAAAAATGGGAAATTAATTTTGGTATTATTACATAAAAGTGTTGCATAATATGTATATGATGACCTTATATAAGTTTTTTTTTTAAAAAACCACTCAAAAATAGGACACTTTTCCAAAATAGTACTAAATTATCCAATCATACCAAAATGCACAAACAAGCCTTAGATAAAAATACTAAAAATAGCAAGTTATAACTTAAAATTGCTTTGAGCTGCTTGTTTCTTACCACGATAATATAGTCGTTGAAGCGCATAGTGAACATCTCCTCAAGGTTTACCCTGACTGTAGGACATTAGTTGGAAGGGAAAGGCATCAAGCTAAGGCATGCATGGAGGCTGCCAGAGAGTAGGGGCAACATTTGAGCAAGCAACCCTCTAATGCAACACCCCTAAGCCCCGATCATCGGTTCATATGTGATGAGATGATCAATAGGCAACTGCTTGGCCTTGCGAAACAACCTGAAGAGCAGCCAATTGGGGACTTTAGGCACTTGGACCTTGGAAAAGGTTTGAGAATAACAGGGTTGTGGCATTGTAACCACTAGTCTTCTAAGGTTCTTTGCATGAACCTCAACATAATACAGCGCAAGTATAGTATACAAATCGAAGGAAGGGCAAGTAAAGGCAGCCTCCTTGAAAAGTTGGTAAAAGAATCCACAATGGTGCATCTGTTTTGAGTGTAGGCTATTGTTATGCTTGTGAGCCTCTGCAAGTTCATCTTCGAGTTGGTCCATCAGCCTTGGTGATGTGAGAACAACACTCTTCTATTTCAGGATGTACTAGTACGGGCACTCGTTGTCAATGCCCTTCTCTGATTGGACCTGTCGAATCAATGAAATAAGTCACCAAAGACAGCTTAGAATGTAGAATCAACAAGAGACCTGGGTAGCCTTTCCTCATCATGGACCACAGTCGTGCAAATGTGGGCCACATCTTGAGATTTATAAAACCTCCTCAATACGCGGATTAAAAATATCGACCTTCATCTAAGTGGATCAAAAAGATCGGCCCATTGTAAAAAATACAGCAACATAAGCTGCACTAGACTGCACTTCATGTGCATCTTCTGGAGGGATTTCTCACTCATTTCTTAAAGGATTTAGATTACCCTGGGCTCTATTGTGTAGCACTTCAAAAGATCTACACAATGTTCTATCCCAATCAGATCTATAGATTTCAAATATTAGAGACCATAATCAAAACTGTTAGACTACAAAATTTTGAATCTGCATTAGTGAAGTTTTTCCCTGATTTGCACCTAACCAAGCATCAATTATTAACATACTTTCAAACAATTATTATAATACATATATTATTGTGTAGACCATCGAATTAGCTTTCCAATGGTATATCGATCTCAAGATTTGGCCCACTGAGCATGGAGAACCGTGGTCCACAATGATGAAGAGTCCATCTTAAAACAATAGTCACTGCTTTTATAGCTTTCCCATTCTAGGAAAATTCTTCAACGAATTCCGGTTTCCCTCCATTCCCTGGAAGATTCTGTAATTAGCACTCTTTAAGCATGGTTTAGGAAGGGTTGCAAGAATTCATCACACACTTAAGAGAAATTGTACATTTGCCCCAGAAATAGTGAGATCACAATAATACCTTTATCTAGCAGCTTCCATGAAGAATCCTATCCGAATAACCTTATCCCTAATCTTAGGCAATTGCAATTTTCTTCTTACATCCTAGGACTGAGAGTGAAACAACTAATTTTTCCAATACCTGTCAAATTACCCATATAACTAGTCATTTTGCAGGAATGTCATTGACAAGTTCTATAAATAAATGAGAATTTCCTAGATTCCAAGCCTTTTGATCAATTCTAATGTGCTAAGATTCTTATACATAAAAGAGAAAGGAAAGAAAAGAGAAGAAAAGAATCACAAAGAAGAAGGAATTAGAACAGGAGTTGAAGATTGAAGACTCGAGGGAGATAGCCTACAGGAGCATGGCTTAGGTATTTCAGTGCAGGATTTTACTTTGACTAAACTAATCTCCCTTGAAAAAGAGGAAGATCTGAAGCCAAGTACAAAAATAAAGGCCCCCTGCATCAAAACATTGAGCAACTTTCCATTTCCTTCTCCTTTTATCATCCTTTAATTTTTATTGTTATCTAGTTAATGTAATATTGATATACATGCAATCAAAATGTAGGGTGAAGGAAGGTGCCTAATCCTTCTTCCTTCATAACCAGATCTTTTACCGACGGATCTTTGGATTTACCAAAAGAGAGTTATAAGATGATCGATTTGTTGTAGTTCTAGATCTCTACACAACAAGCACCTAAGAGCAAATGGTGACCCACATTGAATTCTCATTTGAGTGATTCCAAGCCGATCGCACCCACCGATCTGGTCTTGGGCATGGTCACAAGTCTGAGGATTATACTGGGGAGTTCAGAATCCAGCTCCATCTCATTCCTTTGTTGTACTATAGCAATTTCTCAGTTTTGTGCTTGTTTTCCCTTCTTTTTTATTTTTTGTACTCTCATCAAATCCTCTCCATCTCCCTTTCCTTCATTTCTACAATTGATTTGGGTAAAGACTAAAGAGACATAAGTGGCATTCCAAGAAATCCATTGAAGTTAGAAGAGTTTTAGTGGATTGAGCAGATTGCAATAGATTTAGACTGCCAATATAGGCGGATAAAAAAGATCTGCCCATTCCTATTATTGGTTTAGCCATAAATTGAGAGATTGGAGCATGGATTTACATGTATTTCAATGTTGAGAAGATATTCTAGTGATGATTCAATAATCTTATAGTGATTTACATTGAATTTATGGCTAAACCAATAGTAGGCCAGCAAACCATAAATAAATGAGAATTTCCCAGAGGCCAGCAACGTAACATTTGGCTTGTGGGAATTTAGTATGAAGATGAGCAATGACAACAAGAAGACTTGACGATTTAAGTTATTTTGGTTGATCTAGACCTGTGCTCGCATTGCCACATCTTATTGTAATTGTGAAAACCCAAAGATAGTGGAAAAAGCGCATCACACCTTGCATTGCATCCTTGCATTCAGTGAGGACTAAGTGACCTAGGAACCAAAGTCCATGGAAGGTATCCCACTACGTTTTTTATGCATGTGTGGCTCCCCATAGGCGCACCTACTGACATGTACCAGAATCATGTTTATTTTTAATAGGGATTTATATTTAATTAAATTTTATTTATTTTTTACTTTTTATAATAGCATATCGCTAACAATGATCACGACTCAGCCAAAATTTCCAAGTAGACTCGGCTCCACTGAGTTTTGCATGTGAGTTTGAGTCCACTCTCTTTGAAAAACTCTACTCAATGCTAGTCGAGTCAACTTTTTTGAGTTTTTAAACCATGGTTCAAACTGATTTACATTGAATATTTTACTCACTTTAATAGTGCATCCAAACAGAACCACCCACCCTAAAGGATAGGGATGAGCATCTATTTATAAGCTATGGTCATACATCAAAAGACAACATTACATCAGTGGTCATTCATCCAAATCTTAGAAAGATAATAAACCAAAACTATTCTACACATATTCTAGAGTTTTGAAATGCTTAAGAGAGTTCTACACACTATTACAATGGTATAACTTCATATAAATTTGACAACTCTACAAGTATAAGAATTATCTTTGTACAAGTTAGGCATGATCACCATAATTTCCTAATCAATACAAAAGTGAAAAAAAAAAAAAAAAAAAGGAGTATCCAAGTTGGTGGCGTACCACTCTCCTGACAGGGCGTAGTCCGAGATCCAGTTCGCCCCAATGCCCTACGAAAGAAACATAACAAAAAAAAGAAGGCTTGAACTACTGTTCAAGCGAAGTTCGTTGGGCCATTCATGCTTAAATATTTTATTTTGCTTCACCTGGCTGGTCCACTGGGATCCGAACAATGAATTGAGCCACTTAAGTAACCCTTGAGAGAAAAAAAAATCATCAATTTGATCAAGATGAGAATGTCCAATTAAGCCGAACTCAAGGATATGGCCCATTGATGTTGGACCCATTAGACGAGTATCCCTGATTTTAAACACATGTGATAGTAGCATCCCTGGGGAAATTACAGTCCAGCATCCAGCATGTGCATGGAAGCCTCCCAACAACCTCAAGCTTTACGAAAAAAATCGCCTACATCTAGCATCCTCTGGAAAATGGTTCAAAACGCAATGAGGCCCACTTCAAACTGTAAAAGAGTTTGTTTTTCCTATATCATGACGAAGGTTTGTTACACACGTGGCCCCATCTACGCCCACTTTCAAAGATGATCTGATGATTTGAGGGTTGCATCAGGTTGACATCTGGTATCAAACTTCCCCCACAACTTTTATCCTGAATCATGATAGCAGAACATGATTAATGTATCCGACCTCAATTAGTTAGGATAAGGCTTTAATGATGATGATGATTGGAACTGTCCTTGTTCTGGATGCTTTGTTATATATAGGCCACAGTTAAGGGTGATTATGAACATCACAATTCGCATGTGTAAAAAACTGAATGGCGGAATTTGAAGTCCCAGTCTAAGTGGAATGGAGCAAAACCTGTCAAACCAGCTTCAAATGGCGACTGAGCTCATTTCTTCAAGTAATGGCCAGCCATTGGCCATACCACTGAATGTAGCAACTGTCCATGCGACCATTTCTGTTTTCCAAAAGCTCTCTAGTTAGATTTGTAGTGTACTTTGGTGGTCTTGCTGTTAACCTCAATCCAATTGCATCCAGGAAGCTTACTAACTCCTCTATCCTTCATCACAGCCCGCACCCTAGCAGCATCTTCCCATCGCTCTTTCAGAGCATATATACTAGAAAAAAGCATGTAATTCCTAGTGTTCTCAGGCTCAAGCACGAAGAACTGCTCTGCAACAGCTTCCGTAATCTCAATATTACCATGCATTTTACAGGCTGCAAGCAGTGCTCATAATGCTCCGCAGTGAGGCCCTGTCCCCATGCTCTTGACCAGCTTGTGTGCTTCTTCTAATCGGCATGCACGTCCAAGCATATCCACCATACAAGCGTAATAGTCAAGACCTGGTTGGATCTCATAAATCTCAACCATGCTTTTCCAGAATCTTAAACCATCGTCAACAAGCCCAGTATGACTACATGCATTCAAGACCCCGATGAATGTTACATTGTCAGGTTCAACATTTTCAACTCGCATTCGATTGGAAATGTCAAGTGCTTTGATGCCATGCCCATGAGAAACGAGACCCATGATAAGTGCGCTGTAGGAGTAGACATCAGGCCCAGGAATCTCATCAAATGAACAGCATGCTTCTTCCATGTTTCCACACTTGGCATGCATATCAACTAGTGCCGTAAGGACCTTTGCATTCCTCTCAATGCCATTTTTGTTGACATATGAACTGATAAAATTCGCTAGCTTGGTGCCTCCTAACTGTGTTGATGCAGAGATCACACCAGTCATAGTGATGGCATCCGGCTTCATCCTTGCCATCTCCATCCCGCGAAAAAGTTCTTGTGCTTGAGTGGGCTGCCCATTTTGTGCATACCCAGTAATCATTGCTGTCCAAGAAATTAAATTCCGTTCAGGCATTGCATCAAACAATAGCTTAGCCACGTCAACAGACCCACTTTTAGTATAACCTACGATCATCATCGTCTAAGAAACAACATTCCTTTCAGGCATTTCATCAAATACACCACACGCAGAATCCAAATCCCCACCATTAACATAACCTACTATCATCGCATTCCAAGATATCACATTCCTAGCAGGCATCCGATTGAACAATCTCTGAGCCTCAGCCATTTCTACCCCAAGCCTTGCGTGAGCGCCTAAACAGCATTATAAGATACGACGTCTCTCTCAGGCATTTCATCGAACACTTGATGGGACCAATCCAACCCACCGCATTTACCATACATATCAATTAACACATTCGAAACGGGGATACATGACCCAAACCCAGTTTTCAGAACACGCCCATAAATCTCAACCCCGTGCGGAAGCGAAGAAAGAGAAGCGCATGAGTTGAAGAGAAAAGGAAAGGTGAAGTTGTCTGGTTTGATCCGGTTTCGGGTCATTTGGAGGTAGAGGTGGAGGAAAGATAGGCATAAGGAAGGGAACTTTGAGAAGGCACAGATGGCATGGTTGAAGAGAGAGAGATTGGGATGAGAGATGGAAGAGAAGATTAGGTGGGAGAAGATAGGTAGAGAGAGGGAAGCGTAGAGAGTGATGAGAGTGGAAGACAAGGAAATGTTTTGGTGGAGATTGGAACGGAAGATGTGGGCATGGATTTGTTTGAGAGGGGAGAGAGACTTGCATTGTCTCAAGAGGAAGGCAGCTCCGTCTACCTTGTTGTTCTTGTGATGGTTGTTCTTGAGGTGCCTTGTCCTGGGAGTGCTGAGTGATGTTGCTTGCATTCCAACAATGATTACGAGTTTATTGGACATGGATTGGGTACTACGCCGACCAGGACCTAGCTAGAGATGGACGGTCCTCGCAGGGGATGCGATTTGGCCAGTGACTCCAACACTAGTCAGCTAGCGGGACGCCCCACCATGATGTTTGGGTTTTATCCACGCTTTCCATTTATTTTACCCAAGCTGATCTTTGTTTTTTCCCTTCATCTAGGTCTGTATGACCTAATCAACATATTGGATGTCACATAAACAGTACAGTGGGCCTTAGGAGGATTTTAATGGTAGATACCCAATCGCTATTGTTTTCCTGTGGTGTGATCCACCTGAGATTTATATACCTCTCGTTTTTGGGATCAAGCCATAAAATGATCTTTAAAAATGGATGAACGGCATGGATGCAACACATACACCATGGTAGGGCCCACAGAGCACCGACCACTAGCCACGGGTTAGTGGCAAGGGGAGTAGCCAATCCGTTTCCCACTTATTTTAGGACCGACACAAATACAAATCTCAAGTCGATCACACCACACGAAACAGGAGGGATTGAATGCTTAGAAAACTATTTTGGGGGGTCATGGAAGTTTTCAATCAAGCTGATATTACTGTTTTTCCTTCATCTGGGTCTGTGATCTTATCAACAAGTTGGATGCCAAATAAACATTACAGTGGGCCCTGTGAAGTTTTTAGTGGTGGACGTTGAATCAACACTATTTTCTTGTGGTGTGGTTCATCTGAGATTTGGATCTACCTCATTTTTTTGGCTCATGCCCTAAAATGAGGTTGCAAAGTAGGTAGACTGCGTGGATAGAACACAAACATCACTGTTGGGTTTATAGGGCTTCAATACCAGCTAGCTGGCTATTGTTATGTCACTAGCAAAACAACATCCCCTAGCAGAGGCTCTGTGGGGGCCTCCTTGATGTATGTGTTTTATTAACGTCATCATCCATTTTGAGAGATCATTGTAGGGCATGAATCCAAAAAGGAGATAGATCAAGGCTTAGGTGAAGCACATGAAACAATGGGGATAGAATGCCTACCGCTAAAAACCTCTCAGGGCTTGTCTGGCCCGCTACATTAGGTGTGATTAAGGTGGATGGAATTGCAAAAGTTGCAATAAATGCATGTGTAAGGTATTGTCTATGAATTGAGTTTATCTATGTTTCGTAATGTCATATTTGAAATTGACAAGAGTATCTTTAATCCTGCAGTATTGAACTCAATCCATGTTTGGATTAAGCCTTGGGATTGCAAAAGATACATACCATTTCTCACAATTCATGTTTGGGATGTAACATGTGGTCACCTTGAGTGTTTCTATCACCAACTAATCCATGTTTGAAGACGTCGTATTGGGTTGGGTTTGGTCTTGGATTAGCTGTGACTGCTTCCTATTAATGTACATGACCCAAATATGTGGGCCCCACCATATCTTTTGTGTTGAATCTACACCATCGATTCAACGTAGAAATTAATTTATATTAACACTCAAATAATGAGGCAAATCTGAAGTAAAATTGTGCCCCATCATATGATAGATCAAGGATTGCATGATTACTATTATAATTTCAAGATAAGCCACTCAAGTTTTAAGAAGCTACAACTTCTGTACAAACTTTTATCCATGTTATGGTCCTCTTATGGTCCATTAGAGGTGTAGATCTGCCACTTTATGAACCTCTATCCCTACCACCATTTTCTTTGCACATGTATGCTTCATCTTGATCATTCATTTGATACTATGATTGGTGACAATGACCATGAACCGAGAGTCAAGTCCATATACTCATCAATGTCGTCACCTGTACTTGAATACATATATGAAAGATAACATGTGATATTGTTGTTGTATTTAAAATAACCATAGATAACAACAAATATTGTTAGCATAAGTAAAGTTTCTACAGTTTGATCACAACATAAAATGCAAAAAAGAAAAAGAAAAAAAGAACCAGGATCGAAATGAAAAAAAAAAAAAAAACAAATGTCGTTCCAAAGATTGTATTTAAGTCATTTGTGGATGTACCCTTTGAAACCGTTGTTGGTGTCCCGAATATCGGATTCAAGTCCTCTATTGATGTACCATGTGGAACCATTATTGTCATCCAACGTTCGAAGTGGGTTGAGATGTTTGAGTTCAGAGTCATAATATTTTATGTAGGACTGCATGTCAGCATGGGGAGACATGTCCAACACTTGTCTCTACCCCGATCCTACCATTAAAAATTCCTTGGCCCACCATTTTAGGACATGATACAAAAATTAGGTTCTTCCAAAACTTAAGGCGCCTAAACGTACGGAATACGCCATGGAAGATTTTCCTACTATTGAAACATTCATTGGCTGACCATGTTTTCGATCCACTAGATTTTCAATCTATTATCGTAAAATTATCAAGACAATTTGTTGGAGGGGTGAATTTTTCAAACATCTTCCGGTGGGCCCTATCTACCATCTGAGCACATGAACATCCAATCCACGTACGAATTCGTAATGCATTTGATAGAGGGATATGAGGAAGTCGAGTCGGTTTTGGGGAATCAGTAAAAGGGATTTGGTGAATCAAGTAAGGATTGTGAAATCTCGCCTTAAGCACACGATTTGGGCGGGAGACCCAAAATAGTTTTGAACACGGATTAAATGAGATTACGAATACAATCCCATCTAACCCCACCTAATACATCTAGCCCAACTAGCCCTTAAGGGTTATAGAGTTTTGGATCAATCAGATATTTATGTTTTATCTTCATCCATGTGAAACTAACCATATGAACAGGGTGAACAAAAACAAACATCATGGTGGGCCCTAGGAAGGTTTCAAAGGTGGGTGTAATTTTCACCACTACTTCATGTGGTGTGGTCCACTCAAGCATTCAATCTTCCTTCTTTTTGGGCTTATACCCCAAATAATCTATTAAAATGGATGGACGGCGTGGATAAAATGCATGCACCATAGTGGGTCCAAGAGAGTCCCTTTGGTCTCTTAGGTCTTGGTGGGGGTAGTACTAGCCAGAGATGGACGATCCTAGTAGGGACTCTATGGGGCCCACATTGATGTATGTGTTTTATTTATGTCATTGATCCATTTTGACTGATCATTTTAGGACATGAGCCCCTTTGGTCTCTTAGATCGAAATAGTGGGGATTGAATAGTTATCCTTGAAAACCTCTTATGGGTTATGAAAGTCTGGAATCATATTGATATTTATGTTTTCCCTTCATTCAAGTCTGTGTGACCTTATGAGTAGGCTTAATGACAAATAAACATCACGGTGAACCCTAAGAAGGTTTCAGCGGTAGGTGTCATTGTCACTTATTCCTATGGTGTTGTCTACTCAAGCCTTTGATTTATCTCTTTTTCGGTCATGCCTTAAAATGATCTTTCAAAACAAGTGGACTACGTAGATAAAACACATACATCACAGTGAGCCCCACATGACCCCTGCCATGATCATCCATCTCTAGCTAGGTCTTGGTGGGAATGCCTTGATTTTAGATGTACATGCTTAATGTGGAGATTTATTAACAAAATTTCAAGATATTTGATGCAACAAAATGCAACCAAAAGTAATAGGAAAGGGCAATGATTAAGTATAAAGGTAAAGAAAGAGCAATGAAACTAATTTAATGTTGTTATTTATATTATTTTACTAAAAGTATTACAAAGGTAAATTATTTTTTATTGGAAATGGAAAAATGTAACAAATCATTGAAAACATGATGTGAGCTACATAGCGTGTAACGTAATTTGCATAATGTGTAGCATATGCAAATTATGATGTAGCATAGGATACATGCGAGTTAAGCAATTTTCATGAGCTATGTATCGTTGAGGCTATGCTACGCTATGTAGCGTAAGCTACACACTACATGGTAGAGCTATTTAAAATACTGGAATACATATATACCAAACAAGGAGCATCAAGACAATATGGTGTTTGATCTCATAGATACTTAGGTGATGCATGTTTGTTGGGTGTAAGGTGTTTATGTTAGCCTGGCCAAGATGATGCTGGCTGGAATCTGGATTAAAGTCCTATTGTACTCTTATTTTAGTTCCTTAATAGAAGTTAGTTTTAGGCGATGCTAGCTGGACTAATATCTTATTGTACTCCTATTTTAGTTTCTTAATAGAAGCTAGTTTATCTTTCCAAAGAAAAAAGAAGAAGAGGAAGAAGAAGAAGAAGAAGAAGAAGAAGATGATGATGATGATGATTACTCATATGATATTACAACAAGGAAGATAAAATTAGTCACATAATTGAATTGGAAGAGGCATTCGATACATCTGATGATCCATCATTTGTGCATGCAGCCACTGTACCTGCAAGACAAACATGTGCACCTCTATCCAAAGCTTCCAATCCTAGGCCTAGTTCTAGATGTTGCATGATTCAAATATTAAGCTGAACGAAACCATCTAATTGGTGATTGTCAAATGGACTCTAAAATGAAAATTAAGGAATGAAGAAAATTCAAAGAATAAATTTCCATTAGTAAGAGGTTAAAACTTACAATTTCCCAAACAATCTGAATTTGAGGCCCCGCCCCATCTAAAGATAGCCCCATGATTTGAGTTTGGATCAATACATGTATGCCACATGTCGTGCATATGGATCATCATTCGCCATCCTCGTCCAAAGTATCAATGAATTTGACTCTTCACCATATGGACCAGACTAGTTTACTTTAAATGGAAGAAAATATCTTACAAAAATAAAGAACTATTATAGTCTCATCACGAAGTTTTTTTTAGCAAGCACATATCCAACATTTTTTTTTTTGGGTAATTTTACCTTTCCTATCTGAGGCCACTCCTTCAATTTGGCGAGCCTATTCCGAATATGTGAGACAACTCCCCAGCATTTCAATGTGTTTGCAACATCATCAAGCCTTAGTAGATACTCTTCTTCAGTCAGTGGAAAGGATCTCTATAAAACAATGCCCATCCATAAATGCATATTCCTTCAACTGGAAAATATGAAGAGAAACCGTGGAAGATCAAACAATTGCAATCATGAAAATTAGACTTTAGAATAATCTTATATTTCTTTTAGCTAGCTTGGTAATCTTTCAACAAATTCGAAATCCAAGAAAAACACCGCATGTCCTCTAAAGTAAACTTCTCTTGAACTTGAGGGCCGATGGATCATTTAGAAAACAATCCATGTCTTCCAGCAGATTGGATCTGCTTTTACATGGATCTCAAAAATCCCTCTACCTAGAGACTATCCTTCTATTGGAGGTGAATGATATTTTGCATTTAGTGAAGTTGTGTATTGTTTGCTTAGGGTGTAATTAGTTATATGTGTAAACTATCAAACCCTACTAAGATCAAGAGTGAAGTGGTGATTAATTGACTCTACATCTCCCCCACATATTATACATGTTGGGAAGGATAAGGGATCTTTACAAATTATTGATTGTCAGAACCCTCTTTCTTCCCACAAGTCAAACGAACGTGGTCGCCCATGGTGGAGCTCTGTATGACCATATAAAAAAAAAAAAAAAAATAGACATGGTAAATGATCATCTTCCCCATTGTTTCTTCCCTATTAACAATTAAAGGGCACTATCATTGTACATACTATATCACCAATTAGAATTTTTGGTAGACCTCATAGATATATTCATATATATCTTCATACATCTCGTTCATTGAAATTAACCTCCATTTAAAAACATCCATCACAATGAACAATTAAAAGGCACGATCATTGTATATCACCGAAAATGACCTCAATGATATGAATCATATGAAGCATTGGATCACTAAGTATAAGCCCAATCATATTAACGGTTCAAATCAATTGAAATGGCCCAAGCATATCAAAGATGTGCATCATCAGAAACCAGCAAATCATATGAAGGGTTTGGATCTATCGTGGTAGGGTTCTATATTACGATTTGGATCGTTGAATATATGCTAGGCTAGCCAAATGAACAATTAGTCATGAAAAATAACTACGCTCCACACTTAACTATAAAAGATCGAAATATTATATGTCAAGATTGCTCCACTAACAATTTTTGTCCTTACCACATCGACTGAGGGCTATTAATAATCAACAGAATTGATTGGTGAACATAGGCCTCAACATATATTGGTTCGGATCATTAAAATAACCTCAATCAGATGAAGGGTTTAGATCACAAAAAATGCCACAATGACATAAAGGGTTCGGATCACTTATAATAGGCCCAATCAAATTAACAATTTCAATCACTTGTGAAAGGCCCAACCATATCAAATATTTGTATGAGTGAAAATGTTCCTAATCAATATTAATAATTGGATCATTGCAAACAAGCCCTACCATATTAATTGGATCACTGAAAATAAGACCCACTTTCTATATATATATATATATATATATATATATATATACACATATATATATATATATATAAGGAAAAGGTACTATGCGCTCGAGCGTAAAGCGGTCGTCCGTGAGGTCAAGCTGGGGTGGGCCCCACCGTGATTCCATTCGAAGATACACACCGTCCACCAGATGCACCATCCCATTTTGGGCCTGGACGGCCCAAAATCGTCCGTCCATCGTGATCAGGTGGGCCATACCATTTGAAAACATAAGTATGCAAGCAAAAACATGTAAAAGCACTTGATGGGCCCCACCTGAGATGTGGATACCACCTGAAAAGTGGTTTAAAATTACTTTCAAGTGGGACACACATGATGGACGGTTTTGATCATGAAGAAACCTCTCGAAAGGCCCCCACAACTGGTTTTGAATGTTTCAATGGTGCACGGCCCCTCTCCACTTCTGTACGTGGTGTGGCCCACAAAAGTCACGGATTGAGGTGATTTTCACCGTGTGGGCCCCACCGGGATGGTGCATCGGCGAGGGGTAGATGTTCGAACGGCATCACGGTGGGCCCCACACCAACTCGACCTCATGGACGACCGTATGCACTCGAGCGCATAGTACCTTTTCCCATATATATATATATATATATATATATATATATGATGATAGCAGGCACCCTACAATATTAATGATTTGAATCACAAAAACGTTGGCCCAATATAACACCCCAAAAATCAGCACCCGAGTACATAGACTCGGATCCCAAGTTCTCGGGTGTTAACTTAATAAAATGCACATGTGTCCTCATTCTGATTCACATTAAGTCTATACACGAATAATCAGAGTTGTGCAATTTAGCTTACACATATGGATACTGGGTATTCATAGTTTCATGGCTGATAAGGCTATTCTCATGACATCAAAAATCTTGATAAAATGCTGCAATGTATACAAACTACAAAACTATAGAGATGACGGGTGATATTGGTGATATAATATATACATAACTAAAGAGAAGAAGGGATATATCGGTGATAACATATATATATATATATAGGGAAAAGGTACTATGCGCTCGAGCTAATGGGAATGTCCCATGAGGTCGAGCTGTGTGGGCCCCATCGTGATGCGTTTCGAACATTTACCCCATCAGTCAGATGCACCATTCCATCATGGGCCTAGGTCTCAAACATCAAGTTAATCTGTGACTTGTGTGGGCCACACCACATACAGAAGTTGAGAGGGGCGTGCACCATTAAAATATTAATAATCATTTTTTAGGCCCACCGAGATATGGTTTGCGAATCCAGCCCATCCATTATGTGTGTCCCACTTGGATGAGGGCTCAGACCAAGTTTCAGCAACATTAAAAACTTAGGTGGGCCCCACCAAGTGCTTTTATATGTTGTTGACATGTCTTCACATGATTTTAGATGGTATGGCTCGTATGGCCCACCTGAGTTCCATATACGGCTGATTTTTAGGATATCCCATAATTTAAAGGGGACCCATCAAATGCACGGTGTTGATGGTCGACACACATCATGGTGGGGCCCACACAGCTCGACCTCATGGGAGCTTATCGTGAGCTCGAGCGCATAGTACCTTTTCCCATATATATATATACACACACACACACACACACACACACACACACACACACACACGTTTTCTTTTCCTTTAAAAACTTCCCAGGTGATCCAAGGCAAAGATACAACATAATTTTGGATATTAGATCAAGTACAAAACCATCCACGCTTATAATAACCATTTCTTGTGTGACAGATCCGAAACAAAATTAGACATGTTGTCCCTCCAAAGATGCACAAGAGCATCATATGTGAGATAAGGACACAAACCTCCAAAAATGGGCAGTCTTGCATTACTCTTATGCGATGTGGTAGGCATATCATTGAAAAACCTGTCCTCCTAAAACACATTACAAAATCAACAATTAGAGTAGATATTACAACAACATTGAAGAAATGCACGAAAACCGTACAACTTTTTCAGATATAAAAAAAAAACATTATGGAACAGTAGTTCAACAACATGAATTATAAAGGTGAGGGGTTGGAAAATATTTTAGTATCCAATGATTTTTTTTGAACTATAGTACAACCTCTTAATAGTTACGACATCTTATTGATCACTACCAAAAAAGGAGAAAAGGCAACAGACTAAATTCGTAGCTATAGGTTAATAGCTACAGTTTTTTTTTTTTTTTTTTTTTTTTTTTTTTGTAGCTGGTTCGTAGCCAATGCGCTAGATCCGTAACCAAAGTAAGATTAGATCTATAGCCATTGGCTTTTTTAAAAAATGGGGAAAGCCAAAGAAATCTCCTTCTGTTATAAACAAAAGTACAAGCATACACAACTGTAGCTTTGACAACAAGAAAATTCTCACAAAATAAAAATTAAAAAATTGACAAACAAGCATGATTCTAGTAAAGTTCTGAAGGTGATAAAAAAACAATACAAGTTTTGATGAGTGGCTGTAGATGCCAAAGTTTTGAAGAAGGTTTTTCATTGGGAGACTTTGGTGGGAGGCCGTCTTTTGATTCCTTTGATGGGAAAGATAGGAGTTGGGCAGTTATACCACAATACAATTCAGAGGCACATTTCTTGCTGGACACATGCCATTACCTTGAACCTGAACCAACCAAATAGTTACTTAAATGGATGTAGTCACCGGTGTCCCTGATGTCTTCTGCCTATATTTTTTGTTGAGCCAATCTCGAGAAGTGAACATTTCACTCAACTCTCCCCTATGTTAATATAAACTCTCTAATGTTATAAAGTTTGTTGCGAATCTATTCGCCGCAGGCCTCAACAACTCTCGTCCTTTCATGAACTTCTTCATTATTGCGACTACTTGATTATGGTTGTAAATAAACATTGTCACTTCTCTTTCCCTTTCGACCATTTCCTTAACATTCTTCTTCTTCCTAAGATCTTTCAATATAAGATCAATACAATGGGCAACACATGGTGACCAAAAAAGATGTGGTCTCTTTTTCATCAACTTATGTCATGCAAGCTTATATGATGCATCATTATTTGTTATAATCTGCACTACATTCTCCTCTCTAATCTCATCCACAACTTTATGCATTGGTCCAGTAATATAATTAGAATATTTTAATACTTCTAAGGCATCAATTGACTTGTGGGATATAGTTCCTAAGTAGCAGTACACCATGAGTTGATCATGCTGTGTCTGGTTGGGCCAATCCAACCATCACACATGATCGGGCATCCTCTGGCCTGCTATAGAGGTTTAAAGGTAGCCAAGTATGCTTTCACATCCGCATACTCTGCATCTATCCATTTTCCCTTAATATCCCTAGCCGTGAGAGCTTTAATTCCTTCACCTACTTCTGCTGCTACATCAATTACCACTTGTTAATATGGAGAATTGGCCACGTTAGGAGGTATGTTGGCATGTATTTGCAGCTGTCGTACCTAGCTTCTCAACGGAAGTTCTACACCACATTTGTTTTATCTTCTTTTGTTTAGTTGATTCTTTCCTAAACATGATTGGATCAATAGAGGGTCTCCTAGGCTCATTTAATTCTTCATCCAAATGTGTAGGGGCATCACGTGAAGATGTCTCTCGTCGGCTCCTACCAAACCTACCCTCACCTGCAGAAGCAGTCGCACTCCTAGTCCGACTCCTACTGCCCTCCTTGTATCACGTATTGACCCACTCGCGCCAAACATGCAGCGATGTTCTTCCTCTCCACGAGTTAGACGTAAGCTCTCTCCCCTAGCTATAGTTAATTTTCGATCTGAATCTTCATCAGAATCAATAATATCTTTATCACGAACGCCCATATATTTAGGACCAAACACCTCATGTCGAGTTGCATCCAAAATCTCATGTTTCTTCTTTTGTCCAGCAGCACGTTTACCCTTCGAGTCATCCAGACTGGCTTGCATTAAAATCATTATCTCTTTTGGTGCTCTAGTACATCCCGTAACTTGACCATTTCGATGTGCCAAATGTTGTTTGAGACACGTAATTCCACCTGTTACTAGTCTATCACAATAGTTACACTTCATTTGGAGCCTAGAACCACCAACCCTCTGACAATGTTGGCATCCAATATCCTCACTTACTTGTTAACCAGACCTAGACATTTCAGGTAGATAGATACTAGATATAGATTAGATATGACCTGTCTATGTGAGATTGTGAGTCTACTCGCTATTCTAAATTTATATACGGTTTTCAGAATCTAATAAATAAAGATGATTTTTTGTTCTAAAACCTAAGAAGCTCCAAAACCTGTTTAATATAAGAAAATATAAAATCACAATAAGAATCTATAAAATGGACATTAATATGTTCTAATATGATTAACACATCATATTCTACCATTAAAACAACAACACATTAAATAAAAAATGTTTTTTCAAATTTAAAAAAGGCCAAACATAGTGCGTATATAGAAAATAAGTATTCTTTCTAGCTGAAAACTTATATATCACGAGGAGCTACCTATCCTCAGCACAGTAGGTGATCCAATAGAGATCTACACTGTAAGATGAATGGACAACCAGATCATAATCCTTCATCATTTGGCCCAAGCACTCTTAAGTGTGACCATGCATTTCTGGATCACATGGCTTAAGGCATGTGCTTCATCCCTACCGTCATTTTTGGGTTTCAATTTAATAACTTGTATATGTATGCATTTCCAATCCTTGATCCAGATCCTTAACCATTGCTCGTGTTCCGATTAGGGATAACAAATGAACCATTTAGAATTCTGGGGTCCAATTTTCATGGTGGGGTGATGAAGATGGGCAGGTTAGATGCCATAAAAACAGCAAGGTGGGCCTAATAGTAAGCTAGGTGCAGGAGATTGTAATCTACAACACCTGTAAAGGAAGTGCTCTCCAAGAAGAAAGGGACGATGGAGTTTGATAACACTAGTGAGTTATAGCAAGAAACAGAGTCACCATCTGGAGAAACACTGTCAAGAAGAAAATTAAATGAAGAGATGTAGCAAAGCAGATAGGTGCATCAGAGATGATGAGGGTTTTGAAGAGTTTTTATTGAAGCCAGTGTTGGATTCTTCAAGGTTATTGCAACAACTATATCATATATGCACCCACTTGCTTATACAAGTAAAGGAATACTTCTAGAACTCTAATTTCTACCTAAATGCCTGCAGTCAAAATATCCAACTTCCAACATCACATTAACCTTCTTTCTAACTAAGATACCTTTTACTAGTACAATTTAAGGCCAATCAAAAGCCTCCCGTACTAAAAATCTAGCTGGAAGCAAAAATAGGTTACATTCTTTCTTTTGAATGAAAAAATAGAATTGTACTCTACATCAGATAAACCTGATAAAAAAGGCTTTGAAGTGAAAAAAAAAAAAAACCAGACATTTCACTAAATTGAACAAAATATTTAGCATTTATACTACCCAATTCTAATAGACTCAACTTTCTGAAGAATTCTAACATATCAAAGAAATCCATTTGAGCAAAACAATAAAAAAGAACAGAAAAATGCATCTCAATCGCACAAACTCAGGCCGAAACATTCAACTCTAAAGATCCCATTTCTCAAGAATAGTAAAAAAGAGTAACATATAACATAATCAGATAAAAAAATTCAGTAATTTCCACTGTCCTCTTCTTCAGCTAAACCTTCCCTTTGACAAGAAGAGAGAGAGAGAGAGAGAGAGAGAGAGCAAACAAACAAACACAAAGCAACAACCCAACTAGTAAAAGTCAAATTTAAATAATTCATTCAAAATTTTAAAAAAAACATAGAAACCCACTTCCCCGAATCTTTCTTCCAACAGGAGGCTGATTTCAGTGCTTCCTTGAAACAATCTCATTGTTTATCATCTCAATCTGTCAAACTCACCAATCTAATTGTTTAACAAACAACACTTAACGTCGAGCGCTTTCCAGATTCTGCATTAAGTAAAAAATTTTACTGTTAACAAATAGGTCCTAATACAATCAGTAGAAACTAGTAGATGTTAAAGATAAAATCAATCACGAAGAACAAACAGAGTAATAGGTTAAGAAAATTAAAAATAAAAAATCTAAGTAAAATGAGAAAAAAGGATTGAGGTAGGCTCATCCTTGAGTATGTATTTGACTATCCTTCTATTGGAGGTGAATGATATTCAACATTTAGTGAAGTTGTTTATTGTGTACTTAGGGTGTAATTAGTTATATGTGTAAATTGTTAAACCCTACTAAGATCAAGAGTATCCTAAAATAGGAAAGACACTTAGCATGAAGATTAGTTTGCCTCGAACAAAAATATCATTCATAAGTGGTATTTTCCAATAATCTATTGTTTAGAGATCAAGAAGTAAATTTGTATATGGAGTTTCATTTATTGATAAAAGGTCATTCCAACAACAAATTTGGGGCATTTATTTTTCACCTACTAGGAAAGCTTGCTCAAAAATCATCTTTAGTTTAGATTCTTCATACTTTTTACCTTTTAAAAACCAAAAAACATTTCTTCTTTATTTATGTCTTTCCAACTTAGTTTTTCATTTTAGATTTTTGGTCTAAGTAAAACCTAACACCAGCAAAAGAATTTAGCTATGGCTCATTTCAAAATGCCTTTTTTTTTCCCCTTTTTGAGAGAGCTTCATTAACAGGCCACAAAATACACAAAAGAAAATAACCCACTTACACAATTAAAAAACATATAAGAGATTAGTAGGATTAACTGGCTTTACATAAGAAGCCCAGCCCAAAAAATACATTTAATTTCCCTAACAGCCACAACATGCAAAGAACTCCTATTCTAAAAACATCTCCTATATAAAAGCAATCTCCACAAAGCTTTTCCCACCCCTCTTGAATGCCAAGACCTCAAAAGGTCCACAATAGAATTCGGTTTCACCTAAGCTTGTATGGAGAGCATTGAAAAAGTAGCCCCACATCTTTCAAGCAAACATGCAATGAATGAAGAGATGATTAATTGACTCTACATCTCTTAGACACATTATACATATGTTAGGAAGGGTAAGGGATCTTCTTTGCAAATTATTGATTGTCAGCACCCTCTTTCTTCCCACAAGTCAAGAGAACGTTGTCGATTATGGTGGAGCTCTCTATGACCATAGTTTCTTCCCCATTAACAATTAAAGTGCATTATCATTGTACATACTGTATCACCTATTAGAATTTTTGGTAGACCTCATTAATATATTAATGTATATCTTTATACATCTCGTTCATTGAAATTAATCACCATTTAAAAACATCCATCACAATGAACAATTAAAAGGCACTATCATTGTATATAATGTATCACCAAAAACGACCTTAATGATATTTAGAGCATAGATCACTAAAAGCAACCCCAATCATATGAAGCATTGGATCTCTAAGTATAAGCCAATCATATTAACAGTTCAAATCAATTGAAATGGCCCAAGCATGTCAAAGGTCTGCATCATTGGAAACCAGCATATCATATGAAGGGTTTAGATCAACCGTGGTAGGGTTTAGATAAATCCTATCATATTAATGATTTGGATCGTTGAATATAGGCTAGCTAGATGAACAATTAGTAAAGAAAAATAACTATACTCCACACTAAACTACAAAAGATAGAAATATTATATGTCAAGATTGCTCCACTAACAATTTTTGTCCTTACCACATCCAATGAGGGCTATTAATGATCAACAGAATTGATTGGTGAACAGAGGCCTAAACATATATTGGTTCAAATCATTAAACTGGCCACAATGATATAAAGGGTTTGGATCACTTACAATAGGCCCAATCAAATGAACGATTTGAATCACTTGGAATGGCACAACCATATCAAATATTCGTATGGGTGAAAATGTTCCTAATCAATATTAACCATTGGATCATTAAAAATAAGCCCTACCATATTAACTGGATCACTGAAAATAGGCCCTACCTTAATTTGTTATAATGATAATAGGCACCCTACAATATTAACAATTTGAATCACAAAATGTAGGCCCAATCATTAAGAATGGCTCAAATAATTAAAATGAGTCCAATCATTTCAACAATTTGGACTATTAAAATTGGACCCAATCGTATGATCAATTTGTAGCATTCATAGTGGGTTGGGAAACATTAACTTAGATAATTGAAAATGGTCCACCGTTGATGATTCATGTATCGATCTCTTACATGTGAAAAATCACAATTCAACATCCACCATGGGACGTATCACATCAATCAATTAGATTACTAAAAACATGCCTTAACACATCAATCATTGGAAACAGACCAATCATAAGAATTGGACCATTAAAACATGCCCATTATATGAAAGGCTTGAAACACTAAACAAGGCCCATAAGAATTGGACCATTAAAACATGCCCCATTATACGAAAGGCTCGAAACACCGAACAAGGCCCCAATCATATATAGGATCTCTGAGATTTGAATCAATCATAGGCAAGGTTGACCCACGCACTAAGTATCACAAACAGGAAATATCGCAACTATAGAATAAAAGGCTCACAAATAAATACTTAAGAACTAGAATACGAATACCTAAACAATCTACATTTAATTGCAAAATGTTTACAAATTTTATGACTAGTTTCCTCCTCCCTAAAAGAACTTGGTTGTATGTGGCATCCACCTAGGCAACAAAACATGAACTAACTGATTCAATTGCGGAAAACAAAATACAACATATCAATTTGTTTGAAACCGAAAATGGCCCAATCACAAAAACAGTTTGGACTACTAAATAAGGTCCCAACCATACCAACAGTTTCGATCACTAAAAATCTACACAATCATTGTAATAAAACAATCGTATGGATAGTTTGGATAATTGAAAATAGGCACAATCATTTGAACAAGCTTACAAATAGTCAATCATGTGAATGATACAAATTAACTTAGTAAATCAATCAGCTTGCGTCATTGAAAACAACCTTGATCATGTGACTAGTCAGAGATTTGATTGTTGAACACATATTATTATATCATTTAGTTCAGATCACTAGAAACGACCTAAATCATAGGAATCACTAGAAACAACCTAAATCACATGAAAAGTTTCGATAAAATGAAAATGGCCCCAATCGTATTAAGGAATTGGATCACTACAAACCAATTACATGAATGGATTGGATCAATTGAAATGATCCATGCAAATTAAATTAAAAGTTTAAGATAATGAAAACTAGCTACATTGTATGAATGGTTTAGATACTCAACACACACTACCATAATAACGATTTGTATGACCGAACAGAAGCCCATAATATGAATTCGGATCATTGTAAAAAAGTAACATGACTGTTTGAATTGTGTATCAAACTAAGGAGGGTCCTACAAAATTAATGATGTGGATCATTGAGAACCAACCTCAAATATTATGAATAGATGGATCAACTTAACATATCCATTGGGATGGGTCATGTAAAGAGTTTTTAATCATATGATGAGTTTAGATCACTGACAGCATTACAAATCATATGATGCATTTGGATCGCTGAATGGGTCAAATCATATAAAAAGTTCAAATCCGTTGAAATGGCCCAAACACATCAATGGTTTTGATCCATTGAAATGACCCATGCATGCCAAAGGTTTGAGCACTAGAAATGGGCCAACTCATATGAATAGTTTGGATCATTTGTAAAGCTGAAGAGGATCCTACAGAATTTAGGGAATGGACCTACTTAGCATATCCATTGCCATGGATCATGAACAACTACTTCAATCATATGATGAGTTTGGATCATGAAAAGCAGCTTCAATCTTATGATGAGTTTGGATAGCCAAATGAGCTGAATCATATGAACAATTTGGATCCAGTAGATGGCCCAAGCATGTTAATGTTTTTGATCCATCGAAATGGCCCATGTCAAAGGTTTAGATCACTAGAAATGGGCCAAATCATATGAATTTGGATCCATGTAAAAAGAAACCTGACTGTTTGAATTGTGAATAGAATTGAAGATGGTCCTATAAAATGAACGATGTGGATAACTGAGAACTAACCTCATCCTCATATATTATGAATAAATGGATCAACTTAACATATCCATTAGGATGGGTCATGGAAAGAGGCTTCAATCATATGATGAGTTTACATCACTAACAACAACACGAATCATAAGATGTATTTAGATCACTAAACGAGCCGAATCATATAAGAAGTTTAAATCTGCTGCAATGGGCAAAGCAAGTTAAAGGTTTTGATCCATTGAAATGGCCCAAGCATGTCAAAGGTTTGGATCACTAGAAATGGGCCAAATCATATGAACATTTTGGATCATTTGTAGAGATGACGAGAGTCCTACAAAATTTAGGGCATGGATCAACTTAGCATATCCATTACCATGGATCATGAAACACAGCTTCAATCATATGATGAGTTTGGAGCATGAAAAGCAGCTTCAATCGTATGATGAGTTTGGATTGACGAATGAGCCGAATCATATAAACAATTTGGATCCACTAAATGGTCCAAGCATGTCAATGTTTTTGATGCATCGAAATGGCCCATGTCAAAGGTTTGGATCACTAGAAATGGACCAAATCATATGAATTTGGATCCTTATAAAAAGAAACTGACTAATTGAATTGTGTATAGAACTGAAGAGGGTTTAACAAAATTAACGATGTGGATAACTTAGAACCAACCTCAAATATTATGAATAGAAGGATAAACATACTGTATCAATTGGGATGAGTAATGGAAAGAGGCTTGAATCATATGATAAGTTTAGATCACTAACAGCAGCACGAATCATAAGAGGCATTTGTATCGTTGAATGGGCCGAATCATATAAGAAGTTCAAATCCGCTGGAATAACCCAAGCACGTCAAAGGTTTTGATCCATTGAAATGGCCCAAGCATGTGAAATGATTGGATCACTGGAAATGGGCCAAATCATATGAACAATTTGGATCATTTATAAAGCTTAAGAGGGTACTAAAAAATTTAGGGCATGGATCAACTTAGCATATCTATTGCCATGGATCACAAAAAATAACTTCAATCATATGATGAGTTGGGATCATGAACTTAGCATATCTATTGCCATGGATCACAAAAAACAACTTCAATCATATGATGAGTTTGGATCATGAACAACAACCTCAATCGTATGATGAGTTTGTATCACCGAATGATCCGAATAATATGAACAATTTGAATCCATTGAATGGCCCAAGCATGCAATGTTTTTTATCCATCGAAATGGCCCATGTTAAAATTTTAGATCAATAGAAATGTGTTAAATCATATAAATTTGCATCGTTGTAAAAAGAAACCTGACTGTTTGAATTGTGGATAGAGCGGAAGAGGGTCCTATTAAAATTAATGATGTGGATCACTAAGAACCAACCTTAAATATTATGAATAGATGGATTAACTCAACATATCCATTGGATCACTAAGAACCAACCTTAAATATTACGATGTGGATGGGTCATGGAAAGAGGCTTCAATCATATTGTGAGTTTAGATCACTAATAACAACACGAATCATATGATGTATTTGGATCGCTGAATGTGCCAAATCGTATAAGAAGTTCATATCCGCTTAAATGGCCAAACCACATCAAAGGTTTTGATCCATTGAAATGCCCAATCATATTAAAGGTTTGGATTACTAGAAATGGGCCAAATCATATGAACTGTTTGAATCATTTGTAAAGATAAAGATGGTCCAATGAAATTTAGGGCATGGATCAACTTAGCATATCCATTACCATGGATCATGAATAGCAACTTCAATTATATGATGAGTTTGGATCATGAAAAGCAGCTTCAATCGTGTGATGAGTTTGGATCACCAAATGAGCTGAATCATATGAACAATTTCGATCCAGTAGATGGCCAAAGCATGTCAATGTTTTTTATTCATCGAAATGGCCCATATCAAAGGTTTGGATCACTAGAAATGAGCCAAATCATATGAATTTGGATCCTTGTAAAAAGAAACTTGACAATTTGAATTGTGTATAGAATTGAAGATGGTCCTACAAAATTAACGATGTGGATCATTGAGAACCAACTTCAAATATTATGAATAGATGGATCAACTTAACATATCCATTGGGATGAGTCATGGAAAGAGGCTACAATCATATGATGAGTTTAGACCATTAACAGATGCACGAAACATATGATGTATTTGTATCGTTGAATGGGCTGAATCATATAAGAAGTTTATATCCGCTGGAATGGCCCAACCACGATAAAGGTTTTGATCCATTGAAATGGCCTAAGCATGTGAAATGATTGGATCACTAGAAATGGGCCAAATCATATAAACAATTTGGATCATTTGTAAAGCTTATGAGGGTCCTACAAAATTTAGGGCATGGATCAACGTAGCAGATCCATTGCCATGGATCACAAAAAAACAACTTCAATCATATGATGAGTTTGGATCATGAACAACAACTTCAATCGTATGATGAGTTTGTATCACCGAATGATCCGAATAATATAAACAATTTGAATCCATCGAATGGCCCAAGCATGTCAATGTTTTTTATCCATCGAAATGGCCCATGTCAAAGGTTTAGATCAATAGAAATGGGCCAAATCATATAAATTTGTATTGTTGCAAAAAGAAACCTGACTGTTTGAATTGTGGATAGAACGGAAGAGGGTCCTATTAAAATTAATGATGTGGATTACTAAGAACCAACCTCAAATATTATGAATAGATGAATCAACTTAACATATCCATTGGGATGATCATATGGTGAGTTTAGATCACTAACTACAACACGAATCATATAATGTATTTGGATCGCTGAATGTGCCAAATCGTATAAGAAGTTCAAATATGCTGAAATGGCTAATGCACGTTAAAGGTTTTAATTCATTGAAGTGGCCCAAGCATGTCAAAGGTTTGGATCAATAGAAATGGGCCAAATCATATGAGCAGTTTAAATCATTTGTAAAGCTGAAGATGGTGCTACAAAATTTAGGGCATGGATCAACTTAGCATATCCTTTGGCATGGTTCATGAATAACAACTTCAATCATATGATGAGTTTGGATCATGAAAGGCAGCTTCAATCGTATGATGAGTTTGAATCGCCAAATGAGCCGAATCATATGAACAATTTGGATCCAGTAGATGGCCTAAGCATGTCAATGTTTTTTATCCATCGAAATGGCCCATGTCAAAGGTTTGGGTCACTAGAAATGGGCCAAATCATATGAATTTGGATTCTTGTAGAAAGAAACCTGACTGTTTGAATTGTGTTTAGAATTGAAGATGGTCCTACAAAATTAACAATGCGGATCACTAAGAACCAACCTTAAATATTATGAATAGATGGATCAAACTTAACATATCCATTTGGATGGGGTCATGGAAAGAGGCTTCAATCATATGATGAGTTTAGATCACCGACGACAACACGAATCATATAAGAAGTTCAAATTTGCTGAAATGGCCAAAGCACGTTAAAGGTTTTGATCCATTGATATTGCCCAAGCAGGTCAAAGGTTTGGATCATTAGAAATGGGCCAAATCATATGAATAGTTTGGATCATTTGTAGAGATGACGAGGGTCCTACAAAATTTAAGGCATGGATAACTTAGCATATCCATTGCCATGGATTCTAAAAAGCAGCTTCAATCATATGATGAGTTTGGATCGCCGATTGAGCCGAATCATATGAACAATTTGGATTCACTAAATGGCACAAGCATGTCAATGTTTTCATCCATCGAAATGGCCCATGTCAAATGTTTGGATCACGAGAAATGGGCCAAATCATATGAATTTGGATCCTTTAAAAAGAAAGCTAGCTGTTTGAATTGTGTCTAGTACTAAAGAGGGTCCTTTTGAATATGATTAAAAATTTCCTAGTTTTTCATTATGGTGCGGGATCCTTTTGAATATGATGCATAAAATTTGTCTATTTTAAATGATGCCCAAGTATTTTCAGCTAAAAAAATATTTTATTGTGAGTCACCCAACTAGTGTCCTTATCCAAGCCTAACTTCATCTTCAGGTAAGAGTCTGATTGTTCTTATTTGTCTTCATCCTAATTAAAGATCGACGGTTATTACTTTGACTCCATGACTAATCAACCCTTGTGTAAAGTGGTGTGTGATTGGCTGCCCGGAGTGCACTATAGTGCGCCCTACTAGATTGGGGCTCCATTTTTTAGCAGATATGATGTCCCCTTATTAGTGACAGTGTGCATCAGAACTGGCTGATAGGAAAGGAGAAAAATAGAGCAATGCCAACAATGGAGTCAATCCATTATTCATTGATAGACGAAGCTCTCGTTCAGTCGTTAAGCGTCACGTAAGTGGGAATGCAGCCGTCTGTCCTGAATTTTTCCTTCATCTCTTGTCCAATAGTAACCTTCATAACTCTCTCTTCAGTGATCGAATTTAGACTATTTTGAGCTCATTGGAATGGTAACTTGACAAGCTTCTAAATAAGACTAGAATTGGCCAATTTCGAGACCATTCGATATCTCAAAAGCATGTTGGAATTCTTTAATCCTCATTTTGCAATTTGGATTGTTAATTTTTAAATCATGCAATCCAACGGAGACGCTCATAACTTCCTCGTTTGATGTCAGATTGGGTCAATTTTTGTTCATTTGAAAGGTACTTTAGTGCTCTTTCATTCCTTACTGGAATCGTCATATTCCGAGACCATTTGGGCATCCGTAAATGGGATTGTCGTCGTCGGTCTTGAATTTTTCCTTCATCTCCTTGTCCAATAGTAACATTCGTAATTCTCTCTTCAGTGATCGAATATAGACTATTTCGAACTCATTGGAATGGTAACTTGACAAGCTTCTAAATAAGACCAGAATTGGCTAATTTCGAGACCATTCGATATCCCAAAAACACGTTGGAATTCTTCGATGGTCATTTTGCAATTTGGATTGTTAATCTTTCCAAATTGCATGATCTAGTGGAGATGCTCATAACTCCCTTGTTTGATGTCGGATTGGGTCAATTTTTGGTCATCTGAAAGGTACTTTAGTGCTCTTTCATTCCTGTTTGGAATCGTCGTATTCCGAGACCATTTGGGCATCCTTAAGTGGGATCGTAGTCGTCTGTCCTGAATTTTTTGTTCATCTCCTTATCCAATAGCCACCTTCCTAATTCCCTCTTTAAAGGTCAAATTTAGAATATTTTGATCTCATTGGATTGGTAACTTGACAAGTTTTCAAATGGGAGCAGAATTGGCTAATTTTGAGATCGTTCATATCTCAAAAGCACGTTGGAACTCTTCGATCATCATTTTGGAATTTGGATTATTAATCTTTCCAAATCGCGTGATCTGTAAGACCCGTATCCTAGTCTGTACTGTTCCATCGACTGTCGCGATCCTTCCCGTCGAAGTCCAGCAATCCGTGACTTATAATCGATGTTTGCGCATGACCCTAAGTTGCATCCTGTAGATTTGAGTCGGCTTAATCTGAGACTTGTACCATTGTGACTGCACTGTCATCACGGTTCCAACGCCGTGACTCACGCACCGATCCGATACCCTGGCAGGGAGATGTGGGCCGACGTTTAGTTCGAAGAAAAACACCGCGCATTTATAATCCCAAGAGAATCTCTACAACATGTCCCACCAATCAATCACTCAAATCAATCAATCAATCAATCAATGCTTTCTTTCTCCCCAAGTCAAGCAACATCAAGTTAACTCTTTCTCACCCTCTCTCTTACACACCCATACATGTCAAGTACACCATCACCTCACCCATCACTCACATCTATCACCCATCTCTCACTCTCTCTCCTTACAACCCTCTCTCTCTCTCTCTCATTTCTCAACATAACTCCCAAGCTAGCAAAAAAAATGCACGTCTATGCATTCCAAGAGAGAAAAATGACTTTGTGTGGCCCACCTTTCCCATCCCAAAAACCTTCATCCTAGCCATTCAACTCTCATCACCCTCCATCAAAGTGAAGCACAAGGAGATCGACGTTCCAACGGACCAAGAAGATCGAACGGTGGGTGCTTCTATAGGCTAGATTTTCATGTTCTTATGATGGGCCAAGTGAGGCCTACCGATCAATGGTATGGATCTCACTTTGGACCCTTGATATGGTCGATGGACCACCTTAATCCTCATGATCATTCCATGATGGAGCCATTCTCCATGGACCCCATCATGATGTTCATTTTCCTTGTATGGGTAGGGTCATCTAGACCTTACATTTAGTGGAGAAAGGATCTCCACCGTTGATTTTCGGTTTGATGGCCCCACGTGTAATGGGACCCACTTGATGTATGATTGCTTATAAGGGAGGGCTCATAATGGCGGAGCCCTCCATCACATGTGTCCCATTCCCATTCTCTCTCTCTCTCCCTCCCTTTTTCATTTCTTTTCATGTGATGTGTGGCCGTGTGGCCCACCCGGATGGACCCCACCATGAAGAATGTATGTTAGCCAAGCCATTTGAAGGTGGGACCCACTTTATATGTGTTGTTCCACACCACCCAGCCATGTGGTGGCCCACATAAGCAGGGCCCACCTTAAATACATTTGTTAAGCCCAGGACCGTCCAACGTCTGGACGTGAACTGGGAAAACAAATATATTTGTTTGATTTTTTTTTGCTTTGTTTGTATAGGCCCCACATTGATGTATGCATTCAATCTACGCCATCCATCCTTTTCCCCATGCCATTTTAGGCGTTGAGTCAAAAAATGAGATTAATCTGACTCTCGAGTGGGCCATAGTATAGCAAATACGGTGTCTACCATTGAAATCCACCTTGTTGTTTTGATACGCCAAAATATAGCGAATATTGGACTCATTTAGTTGGTCCCGAGCTGTAGAATCCAATAGCTAGGGTGGATTCCACTGATGCGGGCCCACACACGAAAAACCATGAAAAATAAGGTTTTCAAAAATAAAATAATAATAACTATATGCAGCAGACGCTGCTGCTGTCAGAGGCGCAGGCAGCGCCTGTGGGGTATGTAGGCGGGCAGACACAGGGACCCACGGTCCCAGCCGTGGGCCCCACCATGATGTATGTTTTGTATATCCACACCATCCATTTTATAGGCCCTTAAGGCAGTAGGCTGCCCTCTAAAAATCAGCCACATCCAAAGCCCAGGTGGCCCACGTCATGGGAAGCAGTGGGGTTGAACCGTCTGCCATTAAAACCCATTTTTGGGTTCACAGAAGTTTTAAATCAATATGAAATTTGTTTTTACTCTTCATCCAGGTCTGCGTGACCTTATGAACGAATTGGATGGCTTATAAACATTATGGTGGGCCCCATGTGGGACCCACAATGATATATGTGTTTTATTCCCACCGTCCAGGCGGACGGTGGATCCCACCTGGACGGTGGAACCCATAATGATGTATGTGTTTTATTCATACTGTCCAATGAAAGTGGGACCCACCATGAGCATGTGTTGCATCCAAACCCTCTAACCATTTTAAGAGCTCATTTTATGGCATGAGCAGAAGAATGATCAGATCCATAGTTCATGTGGAACCCACCATGGTGCATGTGTTGCATCCAATCTGTCCAACCATTTTGAAAGTTTCTTTTAGGGTTTGAGGCTAAAAATAAGGCAGAACTATAGTTCAAGTGGACCCCACCTTGGCATATGTATGGGGCTCATCTTAATTTATTTGTGGTCGTCCATTGAGGCTCACCTTGGTATCTATATGGGGCCTATCTTGATTTATTTGTGGCCGTCCATTGAGGCCCACCTTAGTACATGTATGAGGCCTACTTTGATTTATTTGTGGCCATCCATTGAGGCCCACCTTGGTATATATAAGGCCCGAGTGATTAAGCCCATCTTGTTATATTTATAGCTTGTTGTTGAGGCCCACCTTGATGTGTATGAGGCCGTTGTTGAGGCCCCCCTCAATGTGAATGTAAGGCCCATGTTATGAGGCCCATTGTGATGTATTTCAAGGCCCATGGGTTATGGCCCATTGCATTGTATATAAGGCCCATTAAAGTGGCCCACTTGATTTATATAAAGCCCATATGATGTGGCCCATTTGATGTATCCAAGGCCCATGGGTCGAGGCCCAAAGAGATGTCCTTAGGGTCCATTGCAATGTGTGGTTTCCCCATGATTTGTGTGATGATATTATGGCAGGCCATGCCTTGGGAGCAATGTTGGTTTGACATCCACATTGTAAGAAAATGTTGGTTAAATGTCCGCATTATAACTCTCCCTAGGGCCCAGTGATAGGCCCATACTTATTGTGTGTAGGTCATCTAGGCCCATCTTCATTGTAAGGACAATTCGTCACTTTATAACATGCTTAGTATAGCTCCATGATTCATGCCCATATGCATCATATGTATGCTTGATATGAGGAATGTTTGATCATAGCATAAGCCGTTGGGCTAAGACATTTACGGGACTCCTTATGAGACGGAGTGCCCCACATGAGCGCATGGTATGCGCAGGATTGCTGCATGATTTGACGATGTGACTCATGCATCCTGCATATACTTGACTTGATCACTGCATGCCCTAGCGACATCAGGGTTGTGGCCTCCCTAGGCACATCGTGTATGATCGTATCGATTATCGGAAATATTGGCCCTAGCATTGTGGGCACTTAGGATGTCCTTAGGTGAAAATTTCAGAACCTTTTTGGTACTAGAAGATGCTCCAACGTCAAGACTGAGTGGATACACGAGCGCCCGAGTGCCGAATACTAGTAGGCCGCGTCTCCCACTGTGTCGTGGTTGGTTGGAAGGGGGTGTGGCCTTATTTGCCTGAGTGAGGGGGCTATAAGCTAGGCTGAGTTTAATCAGCTCACAAATGAGTCCGCTATCGACGAGCCGGGTAGGTATTGACAGACTACTGGTCAGGCGGAAATGGTCTCTTCCACTTGCTTGACTGTGCAGCTAGGGAGGAGGCAGTCAGTGTGTGTATTAGACCCCGGTGATATCCAGAGAGGAATTGTACTGATATGTGTACTTGATGAGTACTGGCATACTTGCTTTACATCTCGCATATGACATTTGGCTACATAGGCCTCGCATCGCATGACCTTGGTATGGCCGATAACATTCATGTCTTGCATCACATAGTTTTGGTACAGCTGATAGCAATCATGGACTTATCCGCATATTTCCGCATTACTCTGATATTGTGTACTTGAGACTTGCCTTGCGCACACTTACACCACCCTCTAAGCTTTTGTAAGCTTATACACGACCGTTGCGTGCAGGTGTCGTTGGACAATAGCAGCGCTGAGGCAGGAGTGCGTATCTGACTATTTTGGAGCTTTTTGATCACTTGTATTTTCCTTTCCGCATTATACTTAAAGTTTTAGATATAGTGGATATGTGGTGATTATATTTTGTGACTTGGTTATGCTCCATTACAAAAAAAAAAATCATATTGAAAATCCTCCTTGTAGGATCCTAGGATCGGAATCTGGAATATGAGTGTCGGGATCGGAGAATGGGGCACTACGGAGGCTGTCGATGCCGGATTTGATGATCGGGAATTTTGTGAGTCCGGTTTCTGAGTTTGGGGCGTGACATGATTCAACGGAGATGCTCATAACTCCCTCGTTTATGTCAGATTGGGTTAATTTTTGGTCATCTGAAAGGTACTTTAGTGCTCTTTCATTCCTGACTGGAATCGTTGTATTCCGAGACTATTTGGGCATCCGTAGCGTGATCGCAGTCGTCGGTCCTGAATTTTTCCTTCATCTCCTTGTCTAACAGTAACCCTCATAACCCTCCCTTCAAGGGTCGAATTTAGACTATTTTGAGCTCATTAGAATGGTAACTTGACTAGCTTCCAAATGGGACCGAAATTGGCAAATTTCGAGACCGGTCGATATCCCAAAAGCACTTTGGAACACTTTGATCATTATTTCGCAATTTGGATTGTAAATCTTTCCAAATCATGCGATCCAACAGAGACCCTCATAACTCCCTCGTTTGATGTCGGATTGGGTCAATTTTTGGTCATCTGAAAGGTACTTTAGTGCTCTTTCATTCCTGACTGGAATCGTCATATTCCAAGACCATTTGGGCATCCGTAAGTGGGATTGAAGTCGTCGGTCCTGAATTTTTTCTTCATCTCCTTGTCCAATAGTAACCTGCATAACTCTATCTTCGGTGGTGAAATTTAGACAATTTTGAGCCCATTGGAATGGTAACTTGACAAGCTTCTAAATAAGACTAGAATTGGCCAATTTCGAGACCGATCAATATCCCAAAAGCACGTTGGAATTCTTCGATAGTCATTTTGCCATTTGGATTGTTAATCTTTCCAAATCACTTGATCCAACGTAGATGCTCATAACTCCCTTGTTTGATGTCAGATTGGGTCGATTTTTGGTCATCTGAAGGGTACTTTAGTGCTCTTTCATTCCTGACAGGAATCGTCGTATTTCGAGACCATTTGGGCATCCGTAAGTGGGATTGCAGTCGTTGGTCCTGAATTTTTCCTTCATCTCCTTGTCCAATAGTAACCTTCATAACTCTCTCTTCGGTGGTCGAATTTAGACTATTTTGAGTTCATTAGAATGGTAACTTGACAAGCTTCTAAATAAGACCAGAATTGGCCAATTTTGAGACCGTTCGTTATCCCAAAAGCATGTTGGAATTCTTCGATGGTCATTTTGCAATTTGGATTGTTAATCTTTCCAAATCACGTGACCCAATGGAGACGCTCATAACTCCCTCGTTTGATGTCGGATTGGGTCCATTTTTGGTCATCTGAAAGGTACTTCTCTTTCATTCCTGACTAGAATCGTCATATTTTGAGACCATTTGAGCATCCATAAGTGGGAATGCAGTCGTCGGTCCCGAATTTTTCCTTCATCTCCATTTTTGGTCATCTGAAAGGTACTTTAGTGCTCTTTCATTCTTGACTGGAATCATCATATTTCGAGACCATTTGGGCATCCGTAAGTGGGAATGCAGTCATCGGTCCCGAATTTTTCCTTCATCTCCTTCCCCAATAGTAACCATCTTAACTCTCTCTTTAGTGGTCGAATTTAGACTATTTCGAGCTCATTGGAATGGTAACTTGACAAGCTTCTAAAAAAGACCAGAATTGGGTAATTTCGAGACTGTTTAATATCCCAAAAGTACGTAGGAACTCTTCGATCATCATTTTGCAATTTCGATTGTTAATCTTTCCAAATTGCGCGATCCAACGGAGATGCTCATAACTCCCTTGTTTGATGTCGGATTGGGTTGATTTTTGGTCATCTGAAAGGTACTTTAGTGCTCTTTCATTCCTGATTAGAATCGTCATATTCCGAGACCATTTGGGCATCCGTAAGTGGGATTGCAGTCATCGGTCCAGAATTTTTTCTTCTCCTTGTCAAATAGTAACCTTCATAACTCTCTCTTCAGGGGTCAAATTTAGACTATTTTGATCTCATTGGATTGGTGACATGACAAGCTTCTAAATAAGACTAGAATTAGCCAATTTTGAGACCGGTCGATATCCCAAAAGCACGTTGGAATTCTTCGATCGTCATTTTGTAATTTGGATTGTTAATCTTTCTAAATCGCGCGATCCAATAGAGACGCTCATAAATCCCTCATTTGATGTCGGATTGGGTTGATTTTTGGTCATCTAAAAGGTACTTTAGTGCTCTTTCATTCCTAACTAGAATCGTCGTATTCCGAGACCATATGGGCATCTGTAAGTGGGATTATAGTCGTCTGTCCTGAATTTTTCCTTCATCTCCTTGTCCAATAATAACCTTCATAACTCTCTCTTCAGTGGTTGAATTTAGACTATTTTGAGCTTGTTGGAATGGTAACTTGACAAGCTTCTAAATAAGACCAGAATTGGCCAATTTAGAGACCGTTCGATATCCCAAAAGCACGTTGGAATTATTCAATCATCATTTTGCAATTTGGATTGTTGATCTTTCTAAATCGCGCGATCCAACAGAGATGCTCATAACTCCCTTGTTTGATGTCAAATTGGGTCGATTTTAGGTCATTTGAAAGGTACTTTAGTGCTCTTTCATTCCTAACTGGAATCGTCATATTCCGAGACCATTTGGGCATCCGTAAGTGGGATTACAGTGGTCGGTCCTGAATTTTTCCTTCATCTCCTTGTCCATTAGTAACCTTCATAACTCTCTCTTCAGTGGACAAATTTAGAATATTTTGAGCTCATTGGATTGTTAACTTGACAAGCTTCCAAATGGGACCAGAATTGGATAATTCTGGGACCGTTCGATATCCCAAAAGCACGTTGGAATTCTTCGATCATCATTTTACAATTTGGATTGATAATCTTTCCAAATCACGTGATCCAACAGAGACGCTCATAACTCCCTCATTTGATGTCAGATTGTGTCAATTTTTGGTCATGTGAAAGGTACTTTAGTGCTCTTTCATTCCTATCTAGAATCATCGTATTCCGAGACCATTTGGGCATCCGTAGTGTGATCGCAGTCGTCAGTCCTGAATTTTTTCTTCATCTCCTTGTCCAACAATAACCCCCACAACACTCCCTTTCGGGATCAAATTTAGACATTTTAAGCTCATTGGAATGGTAACTTGACAAGCTTTCAAATGGGACAAAAATTGGCTAATTTTGAGACTAGTCGATATCCCAAAAGCACCTTGGAACACTTCGATTATCATTTCACAATTTGGATTGTTAATCTTTCTAAATCGTGCAATCCAACAGAGACACTTATAAATCCCTCATTTGATGTTGGATTGCATCAATTTTTAGTCATCTGAAAGGTACTTTAGTGCTCCTTCATTCCTGACAGGAATCGTCATATTCCGAGACCAATTCGGCATCCGTAAGTGGTATTGCAGGCATCGGCCCTGAATTTTTCTTCATCTCCTTGTCCAACAGTAACCTTCATAACTCTCTCTTCAGTGGTCGAATTTCAACTATTTTGAGGTCATTGGAATGGTAACTTGACAAACTTCTAAATAGGATCAAAATTGGCCAATTTCGAGACTGTTCGATAACCCAAAAGCATGTTAGAATTCTTTGATCGTCATTTTGCAATTTGGATTGTTAATCTTTAAATAGCGCAATCCAATGGAGACACTCATAACTCCCTTGTTTGATGTCATATTGGGTCGATTTTTGGTCATCTAAAAGGTTCTTTAGTGATCTTTCATTCCTGATTGGAATCGTTGTAGTCCGAGACCATTTGGCACCCATAAGTGGGAATGAAGTCATCGGTCCTGAATTTTTCCTTCATCTTCTTATACAATAGTAACCTGTATAACTCTCACTTCAATGGTCAAATTTAGACTATTTTGAGCTCATTGGAATGGTAACTTGACAAGCTTCTAAATAAGACCAGAATTGGCCAATTTCGAGACCGTTCGATATCCCAAAAGCTCGTTAGAATTCTTCGATCATCATTTTGCAATTTGGATTATAATCTTTCCAAATCGCGCGATCCAACCGAGACACTCATAACTCCCTCGTTTGATGTCGGATTGGGTCAATTTTTGGTCATCTGAACGGTACTTTAGTGCTCTTTAATTCCTGGCTGGAATTATCATATTTTGAGACCATTTGGGCATCCGTAAGTGGGATTGCAGTCGTCGGTCCCGAATTTTTCCTTCATCTCCTTGCCCAACAGTAACCCTCATCCCCCTCCCTTTAGAGGTTGAATTTAGACTATTTTGAGCTCATTGGAATGGTAACTTGACAAGCTTCCAAATGGGACCGAAATTGGCTAATTTCGAGACCGGTCGATATCCCAAAAGCATGTTGGAACACATCAATCGTCATTTCGCAATTTGGATTGTTAATCTTTCCAGATCCCGCTATCCAATGGAGACGGTCATAACTCCCTCATTTGAAGTCGGATTGGGTCGATTTTTACTTTAGTGCTTTTTCATTCCTGACTGGAATCGTCCTATACCGAGACCACTTGGGCATCCGTAAGTGGGATCACAGTCGTCGGTCCTGAATTTTTCAATCATCTTCTTGTCCAACAGTAACCCTCATAACCCTCCCATCAGGGCTCGAATTTAGACTATCTTGAGCTCATTAGAATGGTAACTTGATAAGCCTCCAAATGGGACCAAATTTGGATAATTTCGAGACCGTTCAATATCCCAAAAGCACGTTTTAACTCTTCGATTGTCATTTCGCAATTTGGATTGTTAATCTTTCCAAATCACGTAATCCAACGGAGACACTCATAACTCCCTCGTTTGATGTTAGATTAGGTCAATATTTGGTCATCTGAAAGGTACTTTAGTGCTCTTTCATTCCTACCTGGAATCGTCATATTCCGAGACCATTTGGGCATCCATAAATGGGATTGCATCGTCGGTCCTCAATTTTTCCTTCATCTCCTTGTCCAATAGTAACCTTCATAACTCTCTCTTCAGTGGTCGAATTTAGACTATTTTGAGCTCATTGGAATGGTAACTTGACAAGCTTCTAAATAAGACCAGAATTGGCCAATTTCAAGACCGTTCGATATCCCAAAAGCTCGTTAGAATTCTTCGATCATCATTTTGCAATTTGGATTATTAATCTTTCTAAATTGCGCGATCCAACCGAGACACTCATAACTCCCTCGTTTGATGTTGGATTGGGTCTATTTTTGGTCATCTGAACGGTACTTTAGTGCTCTTTGATTCCTGGCTGGAATCGTCGTATTTTGAGACCATTTGGGCATCCGTAAGTGGGATTGCAGTCGTCAGTCCTGAATTTTTCCTTCATCTCCTTGCCCAACGGTAACCCTCATCCCTCTCCCTTCAGGGGTTGAATTTAGACTATTTTGAGCTCATTGGAATGGTAACTTGACAAGCTTCCAAATGGGACCAAATTTGGCTAATTTTGAGACCGTTCAATATCCCAAAAGTACGTTGGAACTCTTCGATCGTCATTTCACAATTTGGATTGTTAATCTTTCGAAATTGCGCAATCCAACAGAGATGCTCATAACTCCCCCATTTAATGTCAGATTAGGTCAATTTTTAGTCATCTGAAAGGGAATTTTGGTGCTCTTTCATTCCTTCCTGGAATCGTTGTATTCCGATACCATTTGGGCATCCGTAAGTGGGATTGCAGTATCGGTCCTAAATTTTTCCTTCATCTCCTTGTCCAATAGTAACCTTCATAACTCCCTCCTAAGCGGTCGAATTTAGACTATTTTGAGCTCATTAGATTGTTAACTTGACAGGCTTCCAATTGGGATTAGAATTGGCTAATTCTGGGACCATTCCATATCCTAAAAGCACGTTGGAACTCTTCGATCATCATTTTGTAATTTGGATTGTTAATCTTTCCAAATCGCTTGATCTAATGGTGACGCTCATAACTCTCTCGTTTGATGTTGGATTGGGTCGAATTTTGGTCATCTGAAAGGTACTTTAGTGCTTTTTCATTCCTGACTAGAATCTTCGTACTCCGAGACCAATTGGGCATCCATAAGTGGGATGTTCTGAATTTTTCATTCATCTCCTTGTCCAACAGTAACCCACATAACCCTCCCTTTGGGATAGAAATTGGCTAATTTCGAGACCGGTCGATATCCCAAAGCACATTGGAACATTTCGATCATCATTTCACAATTTGGATTATTAATCTTTCCAAATCGCGCGATACAATTGAGACACTCATAACTCCCTCGTTTGATGTCGGATTGGGTTGAGTTTGGGTCATATGAAAGGTACTTTAGTGCTCTTTCATTCCTGACTAGAATCGTCGTATTCCGAGACCATTTGGGCATCCGCAAGTGAGATCGGAGTCGTCGGTCATGAATTTTTCCTTAATCTACTTGTCGAACAGTAACCCTCATAACCCTCCCTTCAGGGCTCGAATTTACACTATTTTGAGCTCATTGGAATGGTAACTTCACATGCTTCTAAATGGGACCAAAATTGGCTAATTTCGAGACTGTTCGATATCCTAAAAGCATGTTGGAACTCTTTGATTGTCATTTTGCAATTTGGATTGTTAATCTTTCCAAATCGCGTGATCGAACGGAGACGTACATAACTCCCTCGTTTGACGTCTGATTGGGTCGATTTTTGGTCATCTGAAAGGTACTTTAGTGCACTTTCATTCCTGACTGGATCGTCGTATTCTGAGACCATTTGAGCATCCATAAGTGGGATTGCAGTCGTCGGTCCTGAATTTTTTCTTCATCTCCTTGTCGAATAGTAACCTTCATAACTCTCTCTTCAGTGGTCAAATTTAGACTATTTTGAGCACATTGGAATGGTAACTTGACAAGGTTCTAAATAAGACTAGAATTGGTCAATTTCGAGACCATTCGATATCCCAAAAGCACATTCGAATTCTTCGATCATCATTTTCCAATTTGGATTGTTAATCTTTCCAAATAGTGCAATCCAATGGAGAAGCTCATAACTCCCTCATTTGATGACGGATTGGGCCGATTTTTGGTCATTTGAAAGGTACTTTAGTGCTCTTTCATTCCTGACTAGAATTGTAATATTCTGAGACCATTTGGGCATCCGTAGTGTGATCGCAGTCATCGGTCTTGAATTTTTCCTTCATCTCCTTGTCCAACAGTAACCCTCATAACCCTCCCTTCAGGGGTCGAATTTAGACTATTTGGAGCTCATTGGAATGGTAACTTGACAAGCTTCGAAATGGGACTGAAATTGGCTAATTTCAAGACCGTTCGATATCCCAAAAGCACATTGGAACTCTTCGATTGTCATTTTGCAATTTGGATTGTTAATCTTTCCAAATCGTGCGATCCAATGGAGATGCTCATAACTCCCTCGTTTGTTGTCGGATTTGGTCGATTTTTGGTCTTATGAAAGGTACTTTAGTGCTCTTTCATTCTTGACTGGAATCGTTGTATTCCGATAGCATTTGGGCATCCGTAACGGGAATCGCAGTCGTTGGTCCTGAATTTTTTCTTCATCTCCTTGTCCAATTGTAACCTTCATAACTCTCTCTTCAATGGTCAAATTGAGACTATTTTCAGCTCATTGGATTGTTAACTTGACAAGCTTCCAAATGAGACCAGATGTAACGACCTGAAAATTTCCGTACATTGGGTCGAGTACCACCTCGACCAGAAATCACGTAGGATTAAATCCTTTAGAAATTTAACAAAGTTAACTAAGTACTAAACTCAATTAGCTATGAAATCCGTTAGGATCGCTTTAAATACGATCTGCAAGACCCAAAAGTTGCAGAATCATTGACGCTAGGTTACCTTAAAGTTTAGAACTAAACTCATTTCCCGTCTGCTCTCGGGAATGAAACGAAACTCATTTCCCGTCTGCTCTCGGGAATGAAACGAAACTTCGTATTAGGTCTAGATCGCACATCGGGAGTCCGATTAACCCGAAGCTAAGGAACTAGGACCGCCCCACTGGGCTTAACAATCATCTCAAAAATCAGCTTTATCCGATGCTCCACGACCATTCGTTTCGAATCGGAGCGAGGTAGTGTGAAAAACACTATTCATATGCCAAAATAAATATCTGGAATAGTGATCTGGCATCATTTGTTGACGCGTCGATTAAGCAACTTGACCGTCAGAATCAGACCAAATTACACCCTCGGATTAAGAAAAATTTCAGAACATTTACATGTACTTGGAATTTCGATCGTGGCCCATGACCGTCGGCGAAAGTGGTCCGCCACGTGCGATCTGGGTATCCGATCGAGTCAAAAACGTAATCCCACGTAGATCCATCGATGGTGAACTTAAGTCTGACGTTTGGTTCAAAGAGGGCTACCAGAACTTCCCTTTTGAGCTGGAAAAGCGGCGAATATCCTATATAAGCAGTACCCCATGAACCTAAGTCTATTTTCGTAATGTTTGTGGCTATAAAAGGGGCTTAGAACAGCCCCTCTCACAGCCATACGAATTTTGGGAGAAACCCTAGAGGGAGAGAGAGAAAAGAGAGGGAAAGACTTGGAGATCGTTGCCGATCTTCCTCCTCCTGCTTTGGCTTGTTGCACGGCCTACACCGCCTTATTCTAGGCATTTTCCCGGCGTATTCCGCCTCATTTGAAGGTAAGAAACCCTAACCCTAGGTCTGATTTGAGGTGGAATTGATGTAGGATGTGTACCGACTAACCGATTCCGCTCTTTAGGCTAGAAATCGCCCGTAGACGGAAGTTCCATTACCCTTCCTGATTCGTCTCCGTTTCCAAAGGCAAAGGTGAGGACTTTAAGCTTATAAGTTACGGTTTTCAACGCTTTCAATGTCAGATAATGGTAGATTCATGATCTGCTTGCAATTGCACATGTACAAAGTGCTTTCCGTTTCCTGTTTTGATTAACGGTGTGAAATATGGAATTTCACATATTCTAGGTATACGTAGAAATACCGTATACGTATATTTTTTGGATAAATGCTTGACATGTTTATTTAATGTATAATTATATAACATATGAATAAAATACTAGTTTAGCGAAAGGAATCGCCAAAATATATGTTTACTTGTAAATGTGCCGTATGTTGAAATTACGTATTGTAGAAATACCGTATACGTATTTCTTTTGGAATAATGTTTGACATATTTAGTTAATGTATGATTATACAATACATGATTAAAATACTAGCTTGGTGAAAGGAATCGCCGAAGTCTATGTTCCTTTGTAAACACTATGTATGTCGAAATTTGGGTATACGTGGAAGTACCCTATACGTATAAAAGTTGCTGATGTGATTGACATGTTTAATTGCTGTATGAATATGATGTATATGTATAAAATACTAGTTTGGAAAAGGGACAACCCTAGTACACACTTCCCTAGCATACGTCATGTATGTCGAAATGTTGCATTCCAAGTGTTGGTGAAATCACTTGTGAGTGTAAGTGCTTAAGTGTTAGAATCTTAGGTAGGTGCTGAGATGGGATTCTCGGTTACCTTAGAGTCGCATATGACATTCTCCATGTGGTTGTTCACTCTAACCACTCACCTACGAAATATAAGTATTTGTATACTTATTTACATAATGCTTTATAACATGCTTTTGAACATGCTTTGTGACTTGTTATTAACATGCTTCATGTTATGCTTTATATTATGCTTGTTAGTGTTCTTGAATTACCATGTTATCATGCCGTATTTCACATGCTATGGTTAGGATTTGACTGAGCTTGGGACTATGTTCGTAGTCTAGGCATCCGGTATCAGACTTGAAGATGTGGTTGGGATTCGTTCCGCCACGCACGATGTGTTGGTGAACCCGTGTCGTACTTCGGTTGGCGATAGTGGTTGGCCACACGAGGTGCTTCTGCGCCTCATATCGCCCAACTTGTTGTGCGCTCGAGCTAGCCGAACATGTCAAGTAAACCGTATGCCTTATGTATGTTCACCATGTTTGGTCGCTAATGCTTGAACCTAGGGTACCAAACTTACCAGTGAAAATCCCGTTAACCATGGTACCTCGATCCGCTAAGACTCATGAGCTGGGCATGGTGGTATGGGACACCGTGGTCGAGCTGTCGGCCCACTCTGGCGGCTACGTGCCTCCCGTAGTGACCAGGTGAGCAACTCAACTCGTGAGCCGATTATGGTGGTATGGGACACTATATTCGCGCCGTCGGCCTACATTGATAAGGTGATGGGGAGGGGTGCAACCTTTGTGCGTAATGCAGACCACAGTAGCCCTTTGTAGTGACCGCGAGCATACTCGAAGTTGCGGCGTGCCTTAGGGTTCGCCGCGACATATAGAGTATGAACTAGGCTGTTTACGTATAGTTGTATCGTGATGAATCGTTTAAGGGGTGATGGGGGAGTGGTGCAACCTTTGTGCGTAACGACCACAGGCGACCTCTGCGATGACCTAGAAAACACACCATCGTCGATATTAACTAGGACGACGACCCTAGATTGGATCATGTTTGGATATGATACAAGGGAGGTACCTTAGTTTCCCAATCCTGCTTGTTTGAAATGAACTAATTAAAAACTCGGTAATCATACTCATCATGCATCGCATGTGCCCGGAAGATGTGGAGCACTTTGTGGGATGTAAGCATGCGCGAACGTGAGATGGTGTCGCTTGAGGGAGTATGTCGGAGAGGGCATCCATCATACTGCATTCATACTTGCATTAATCGAGTAACTAGGAGTGTTTGATTTATCTTGCTTTATCATTCTTGCTTGACCGTATTGATAACATGATAACTTATGTCTTATCGTTCCACCGAGTTAGCTACTCACTCCCACGTTACGGGACGGTGTTGCGCACACCAACCGACTGCATCTCGTGTTTAGGCGATCCGACTACTGGCTGGAGGCGAGCCCGATTATGACGAGGACCAGGAGGAGTTCTCGTATATGCGATTCACGCGGCTTCGACTAGGTCACGGATCGATGGGATTTGAGGATTGTACCTAGTTCATTTTGACATTTTGTTATATAAACAGACATGTATATTGTGACTCAGAAGGATTCATACTCTGGATAATGAATCGTTTATTTTGTTTCTTTACATACATATATATACAGTTCAGTCTTCCGCTTGCTTTTATACAACTGATCTGGAGTATGAATTCTTTGCTTTGGTATAATCTCATTCATGTTTACTGCTCTAACACAGACAACATTCAAATTTCATTAAACATGTTGCATAAGTGATGCGTTGGAACTCGGGAGTTGAGTTACACTCGACCCCCGATTTTCAGGGTGTTACACCAGAATTGGCTAATTCTGAGACTGTTCGATATCGCTAAAGCACATTGGACCACTTCGATCATCATTTTGCAATTTGGACTGTTAATCTTTCCAAATCGCATGATCTAACGGAGATGCTCATAACTCCCTCGTCGGAAATCGGATTGGCTCGATTTTTGGTCATCTGAAAGGTACTTTAATGTTCTTTCATTCCTGACTAGAATCGTCGTATTTCGAGACCATTTGGGCATCCGTAAGTGGGATTGTAGTCATCGGTCCTCAATTTTTCCTTCTTCTCCTTGTCCAATAGTAACCTTCATAACTCTCCCTTCAGTGGTCGAATTTAGACTTTTTTGAGCTCATTGGAATGGTAACTTGACAAGCTTCTAAATAAGATCAAAATTGGCCAATTTCGAGACCGTTCGATATCCCAAAAGCGCTTTGGAATTCTTGATCGTCATTTTGCAATTTGGATTGTTAATCTTTCCAAATCGCGCGATCCAATGGAAACACTCATAACTCCCTCGTTTGATGTTGGATTGGGTCGATTTTTAGTCATCTAAAAGGTACTTTAGTGCTCTTTCACTCCTAACTAGAATCGTCGTATTCCGAGAACATTTGGGCATCCGTAGGTGGGATCGCTGTAGTTAGTCCTGAATTTTTCCTTCATCTCCTTGTCCAATAGTAACCTTCATAACTCTCTCTTCAATGGTCGAATTTAGTCTATTTTGAGCTCATTGGAATGGTAACTTGACAATCTTCTAAATAAGACCACAAATGGCCAATTTCGAGACCATTCAATATCCCAAAAGCACGTTGGAATTCTTCGATCGTCATTTTGCCATTTGGATTGTCAATCTTTCCAAATCACATGATCCAACGGAGATCCTCATAACTCCCTCGTTTAATGTCGGATTGGGTCAATTTTTAGTCATCTGAAAGGTACTTTAGTGCTCTTTCATTCCTAACTGGAATCGTCATATTTCGAGACCATTTGGGCATCCGTAGTGTGATCGCAGTCATCGGTCCTGAATTTTTCTTCATCTCCTTGTCTAACAATAATCCTCATAACCCTCTCATCAAGGCTCAAATTTAGACTATTTTGAGCACATTGGAATGGTAACTTGACAAGCTTCCAAATGGGATAGAAATTGGCTAATTTCGAGACCGTTCGATATCCTAAAAGCACATTGGACCTCTTCGATCGTCATTTTGCAATTTGGATAGTTAATCTTTCCAAATCGCGTGATCCAACAGAGATGCTCATAACTACCTCGTTTGATGTCGGATTGGGTCAATTTTTGGTCACCTAAAAGGTACTTTAGTGCTCTTTCATTCCTGACTGGAATCATTGTATTTCGAGACCATTTGGGTATCCGTAAGTGGGATTGGAGTCATCAGTCCTCAATTTTTCCTTTATCTCCTTGTCCAATAGTAACCTTCATAACTCTCTCTTCAGTCGTAGAATTTTGACTATTTTGAGCTCATTGGAATGGTAACTTAACAAGCTTCTAAATAAGATCAGAATTGGCTAATTTCGAGACCGTTCAAGATCCCAAAAGCACGTTGGAATTCTTTATTGTTATTTTGCAATTTGGATTGTTAATCTTTCCAAATCGGGCGATCCAATGGAAATGCTCATAACTCCCTCGTTTGATGTTAGATTGGGTCAATTTTTGGTCATCTGAAAGGTACTTTAGTGCTCTTTCATTCCTGACTGGAATCGTCATATTCCGAGACCATTTGGGCATCTGTAAGTGGGATTGTAGTCGTCGGTCCAGAATTTTTCCTTCGTCTCCTTGTCCAACAGTAACCCTCATAACCCTCCCTTCAGGGTCGAATTTAGACTATTTTGAGCTCATTGGAATGGTAACTTGACAAGCTTCTAAATGGGATCAAAATTGGCTAATTTCGGGACCGTTCGATATCCCAAAAGCACGTTGGAACTCTTCGATCGTCATTTTGCAATTTGGATTGTTAATCTTTCCAAATCACACGATCCAACGGAGATGCTCATAACTCCCTCGTTTGATGTCGGATTGGGTCAATTTTTTGTCATCTGAAAGGTACTTTAGTGCTCTTTCATTCCTGACTGGAATCATCGTATTCCGAGACTATTTGGGCATCTGTAAGTGGGATTGCAGTCGTTGGTCCTCAATTTTTCCTTAATCTCCTTATCCAATAGTAAGCTTGATAACTCTCTCTTCAGTGGTCGAATTTAGACTATTTTGAGCTCATTGGAATCTAACTTGACAAGCTTCTAAATAAGACCATAATTGGCTAATTTCGTGACAGTTCAATATCCCAAAAGCACTTTGGAATTCTTCAATCGTCATTTTACAATTTGGATTGTTAACCTTTCCAAATCGTGTGATCCAACGAAGATGCTCATTACTCCTTTGTTTGATGTCGGATTGGGTCAATTGTTAGTCATCTGAAAGGTACTTTAGTGCTCTTTCATTCATGTCTAGAATCGTTGTATTCCGAGACCATTTCGACATCCGTAAGTGGGATCGCAGTTGTCAGTCCTGAATCTTTCCTTCATATCTTTGTCCAATAGTAACCTAACTCTCTTTTCTGTGGTCAAATTTAGATTATTTTGAGCTCATTAGATTGTTAATTTGACAAGCTTCAAGATGGGAACAGAATTGTGTAATTCTAGGACCATTCCATATCTCAAAACTACATTGGAACTCTTTGATCATCATTTTGAAATTTGGATTGTTAATCTTTCCAAATCACGTGATCCAACAGAGATGCCCATTAGTCCCTCGTTTGATGTCGGATTGGGTCAATTTTTGGTCATCTAAAAGGTACTTTAGTGTTCTTTCATTCCTAACTAGAATCATCGTATTCCGAGACCATGGGCATTTGTAGTGTGATCGCAGTCGTTGGTCCTGAAAATTTCCTTTATCTCCTTATCCCACAGTAACCCTCATAACCCTCCCTTCAGGGGTCAAATTTAGACTATTTTGAGCTCATTGGAATGGTAACTTCACAAGCTTACAAATGGGACTGAAATTGGCTAATTTCGAGACCGGTCGTTATCCCAAAAGCACGTTGGAACACTTCAATCGTCATTTCGCAATTTGGATTGTTAATCTTTCCAAATCACGTGATAAAATGGAGATACTCCCTCATTTGATGTCGGATTGGGTTGATTTTTGGTCATCTGAAAGGTACTTTAGTGCTCTTTCATTCCTGACTGGAATCGTCATATTCCGAGACCATTTGGGCATCCGTAAGTGGATTGTAGTCATTGGTCATGAATTTTTCCTTAATCACCATTGCCAACAGTAACCCTCATAACCCTCCCTCAGGACTCGAATTTAGACTATTTTGAGCCCATTGGAATGGTATCTTGACAAGTTTCCACATGGGACCAAAATTGCTAATTTTGAGACCGTTCGATATCCCAAAAGCATGTTGGAACTCCTCGATCGTCGTTTTGGAATTTAGATTGTTTATCTTTCCAAATCAAGCGATCCAATGGAGATGCTCATAACTCCCTCATTTGATGTCGAATTGGGTCGATTTTTGGTCATCTGAAAGGTACTTTAGTGCTCTTTCATTCCTTTCTAGAATTGTCATATTCCGAGACCATTTAGGCATCTGTAAGTGGGATTACGGTTGCCAGTCCTGAATTTTTCCTTCATCTCCTTGTCCATTAGTAACCTTCATACTCCCTCTTCAGGGGTCGAATTTAGACTATTTTGAGCTCATTGGAATGGTAACTTGACAAGATTCTAAATAAGACCAGAATTGGCCAATTTTGAGACTATTCGATATCCCAAAAGCACGTTGGAATTCTTTGATCGTCATTTTGCAATTTGGATTATTAATCTTTCCAAATCACGCGATCCAACGGAGACGACCATAACTCCCTTGTTTGATGTCGGATTGGGTTGATTTTTGGTCAACTGAAAGGTACTTTTGTTGAGGTAGAAAAAAATATATCATTGCAATGGTCAGAGAACACCATGGTGCTGACCAACTCAAGGGGTAGTTTAGGTATTTTGGTAAAGTTCCAGCTCAAGGGGTAGTTTAGGTATTTTGGTAAAGTTCCAGCTCAAGGGGTAGTTTAGGTATTTTGGTAACATTCTAGCTCAAGCAGTAGCTTAGGTAAAAATCCAGCTCCAGGGATACCTATTGAGGCCATGAAAAAGTGAAAGGATTGAAGCAGAAGAAGATTGGAAAGCAAAGTACTAGAAAGAAGAATGTAAGAAGAAGAAGAAATGACTTTGAGATTGTTTGCGCGGGACCATGCAAACGATATTAGTTGCACGATACCGCGCAACTCAATGGTTCATTGCGCGGGACTGCGTAAACGATATCAGTTGCGCAGGAACCGCGCAACCCAAAGATCAATTGCACGGGTCTGCGCAGATGATTTCAGGGGAAGATTTCCTTGAACGGTAAAGATTGATGCAAGATATATCCCACATTGCTAAGATTAAGGTTCCACATGTGTGAGCACCTATAAATACCCCTACCCCTCCTTCATTTAGAGGAGATTGAAGATTTTGGAGAAAAGTCAGAGCAAAGAAGGAAATTGAAGGTAGGAGCATAGGGCTCCAAGAGGTTGCGCGGACCCGCGCAACCTATATCCTTTGCGCGGGACCACGCAAACGGACTGGCCTGCAGTCTATAATAGCAAAGGGCTGTTATGTTGCAAAAATGGCTAAAGTGTCCAAGTTCATTCTATTCAGAGTTTGAAGGATTGGAATGAGCAGAAAAGAAATTCAGACTATTTTCCTCCTAAGTCTTGGGAGATGACTGAAACCCTTGACGAAATGTTGTCAAAATAAATTGCCCTGCAGTCTGTAATAGCAAAGGGCTATCATGCTGCTGAAATGGTTGAAGTCTTCAAATTCCTTTTATTCAAGTGTAAAGGAGGATATTCAGCAGAAGAACAATTCCTCTTAAGTATCTAGGAGATGACTAAAATGGCGTCGGAATGCTGCCAAAATTTCTATCAAATTGTCTTATCTGTTTTGATTAATCGTGCTTTGTTTTCAGAATCAAGGGAATCCGAGGATGTAAATGAACTCAGAATAAATGTGATAAATGTTCTCTCATTCTTTCTTTGTTGTCATTGAATAAATCCCCCAAATCAAACACATTTGTTTTCTTGTCGAAACAAAATGGCGCCTCTGCTGGGGAATTTATTATTCGATGGTAACTTAGAAAATATTAAGAGAATATTTATCACTTTTTAGTGGTAACATCCTCCCCTTCATCTCTAAAAGCAAAGTACAATTTTATTTAAATAAATTAACTAATATTCTGTTATGAATGAAGGTATACCGTAACGACCTTTCTTCCAACTAACGTGGTTGTCTATTCTCATCCAACGGATTTCCACTAAAAATATCAGAGAAGATTAAATCAGTTATGATCAAGGACAGACAATGTCAGGGTTCGATCTACCGAGTATGGATAACAGGCATCAGTTCATCCTCTTCGATGGCATCAGCAATATAGTTTTCACTTTCTCCTTTAATATCAGTACATTCGAAGTGTATAGAAAAGAGAATATTTGTTGCTAGCAAATGTTGATCAGTCTGCATCAGATGAGCATGTTACTGAAGAAATCCCCAACTTTTCGATAGCAACCACCGTGAGCAATAGTAAACCTGGAGGAAAACCTTCAGAAGAGAAGTCAGTTCGACTGAATCAGATGCTGCTCACCAATAAGTAGATGAATTAATTAATGAATTAATGAATTCATTAGCTAATAGAAAATCCAGGGGGCATCGCCACAACTTTCTAGAATAGAAGAGAAAAGAGTTAAGAGTAAGTAGAAAGCGTTATAGAAAGCAAAGTCTGTCGTGATCAAGAACAGTGAATTTTGTGTAATGGACGGAACAATCTCTATTTCACTAGTAGCTCAAGAAGATGAGGGAGAATGGAGGATGGTAATATCCAAAAGTCAGAAAGTTCGATCTGCTTCCGCAAGAAGCATCATTTCACCAAGTACTAAGTCGATTATGCGAAGTGTCGTGAGACATAGCCCTGCTTCAGTCATACAATCATCTCATTCGAGAAAAACAGAAAGGCCCGTCACTCCAAAAGGTCTTTCGATACCATCAACTATAACTGTAAACACATTTTCCACAGAATCATAGCAAGTTTAGAAAAACAAAGGGAAGACGACTGTAACCAGCGAATGTTCACTCACAGCACCTCCTACGAAAGATTTCAAGCAAACTCATGCGTCAAGAATGCTACGATTCGAGTCAGTTAGTCCTTTGAAGCGACAGCACGCTGGTTTCAAATCAAATGATGGTTCATCCTCTTCAACAGCGTTAGTAGCACAACGCTCGTTTTCTCCCTCAATATCAAGATAATCAAAGTATAAAGAAACAAAAAGCTCATCGACAAATATTAATCAGCCTAATCAGTTTTCACTAGATGAACATGCGACTGAATAAGTCCCTAATATTCTGACAGTGATTGTTGTGAACAACACTAAACCGCAAGAAGAAGGGCCACAACCACAATCGGTTAAATTTCAAGAGCCAATGCCTAATATTACTCAGAATATAATGCAGGAAGAAATTCAGCAGATGGTTATTGAGTCTACTCATCTAGAGAATAAACAAAGTCAGAATAAAAGGTTTCGAAATCAGACACCGTATCCTCCTGAAATAGAAGACATGCCATTTCCCACCGATTTCAAACACCCAGATTTTCAGAAATTTAACGGGAATGGATTACCAGAAGAGCATATGATACATTTCATAGCAAAGATGGGAAATTCCTCTAGAATTCCTCAATATTGTCTGCGATTATTCGGATCTTCTCTGACAGGAAGAGCTTTCAGATGGTATTCAAGTTTAATCCCAGGATCTATTCATACCTGGGAACAGATGCAAGATACTTTTATGTCAAATTTTTTCTCTTCGGACAAAGAAATTAGTTGAAGAATTCATCAGTCGATGGAAGGACTTGGCAGCATTATGTCAACATCCTCTGCGGGAATCGGAACAAGTAGAACTATGTTTAGAAGGTCTGAGACCAGAACTGGCATGCCACCTGATTAGTAAAGATTGGAAAACCTTTCGTAATTTTGCCACGAAGGCTTATACTCTTGAAAAGATGATGGGAAGAGTGTCTGCTTTTCAGTAAAATCAGCTCACACAACTCAGAAAGAAGAAGCTAAAGAAGATTATCAGGGTGTTGAAAAAGACAGCGATGAAGAAGGTAGAAATGCTCGTGCAACTATAATGACATATAAGAGGTCCAGGCAAAATAAAGATCATATGAAGTATTCGTTTGCAAGAAAAGATATACTTCCTATGCTGAATCAATTGTTAGCTATGAGAAGTATTGAATTACCTCGGCCAAGACACATTGAAGAAATCAAAAATACCGGAGGAATGAATTATTGCCATTATCACCATAAATTTGGACATCATACGGAAAGTTGTAATTCCCTCAGGAAAAAGCTACAGACGATGATCGATAAGGGAGAAATTGCTATGGAAAGAGCATGACAAAAAGAGAAAATGGAGAAAAATGACAGAAACTCGATAAAGAAAATTCTGGGAGCATCCGCGTTAAAAGACGATAACATGCTTCGTGTGGTAAATCGTCAGTAATTGACAAGATCGAGCTATCATAGCCTAAATATTCAAAAGAAAAGAAGCAAGTGAGGCAAAAGATGTAAAGCCGCAATAAAAAGCATATTCGTTGCAGATATGCATTGCAATACCTGTCAGTTCAAGAAATGACTGCTATTTTGATTTTGAAAGATATTGGTATGATACCTCCAAAATCAAAAGGGGGCAAGACAGGTGAGTAAAGAGGTAAGTAAGAAACTATGAAATATGTTTCTCACCATAGAATGTACTTCTTTTGTGTGTTTGAATAAATGCAGGCTTTCAAGTATATCAAACCATCGCCAAAATAAGACAGGTAAGTAAGAAACTATGAAATATATTTCTCACCATAGAATGTATTTCTTTTATATATGAAAAAATGTAGGCTTTCAAGCATATTAAGTCATTGCCAAATGCAAAGCGCTAATGACAATCACCAAATGCGAAGCACCAAGCGTCGATGATTATCACTAAAATTAGTAACTATCACTGTTGTCATCAATTATTGATTCATTATTCACGGCGATGAAATAAGCAGTGGAATAAGCCTAAATTGGCTAACCACACAAATCTTACGACGATAGTGAAATAAACAGTAGAATAAGCCTAAATTGGCCAACCACACAAATCTTACGACGGCAGTGAAATAAGTAGTGGAATAAGCCTAAATTGGCTAACCACACAAATCTTACGACGACAGTGAAATAAGCAGTGGAATAAGCCTAAATTGGCTAACCATACAAATCTTATGACAGCAATGGCAAGTGATCAAATAAGGTAGCCTAGCCAAGCCTATATGGCCAACTACGCATAAGACCTATGATCAAATAAGGTAGCCTAGCAAGCCTATATGGCCAACTACGCATAAGACCTACAAAGCCCTAAATTGGCCTGCCCAAAATCGGTGGTAAACTATAATTGCTCTTTGAGCCCATTGCCCGAAATCGGCGGTAAACTATCTTACTCTTTGAGCCCAGTGTCAAGTCCAATTCAGTCATCTGGTCGAGTCAAGTTCAGTCAAGTCAAGTCGTGTTTAGTCAAAGTAAGGTCAGTCAAAGTACACTAGCACCATTGCTCAAAAGTATCAAATATGCTTAAAAGCATCAATTATGTGTAGCATTCAAAATGCTGCAGATACATATTAAATATGCTCAAATATGCAATTGCCTGATGGAAATTTTAAATGTTGAATAAAATATATGCAAAAATGCGTTTCTCTTGAATCAGGTTCAAATTACATCGACAGTAAATGACTTCAAGATGTTGGCAATTATCTATTAAAAAAGTTCAACTCTTCAAGGCCAACTAATATATTGACAAGAGCTGTAAAGTCTTTTTGTTTCTTACCTTCTTAATGATAGAGAAATATTATTACAAAAGATTTTCAGGGGTGGCAAAGAATGAATTAGCAAAGAATTATCATTCTCTCTCGAACAATCTAAAGATTCAGATATATTCTTCAGGAGTATCTACAGGCTTTACTTCAAAAATATTATCTCCTAAAGAAATCTTTATGCGATAATGATCGGGAAAGGGGGCAGGATCTGTCTTCAAAAGTAATCTATGCCTTGGTCTTTCTGATAATCTCTTATGCACGGTGGAGGGATTCATGTACCGAGAATTATGAAGCATGATTTAATATGAATGATCAAAAGTTGCTTCTATATAAAAGCCCGATTATATAGTCCGATGCCGTAACTCCTTGTTTAAACAGCGATATTGCGAGTTTTCAAGTACCAGATCTGATGGAGACAGAGCAAACGGAATCATCATCAATAATTTCTATAGCCTTTGAAAAGTTACTAAGTGAAAATTAAAAGAAATCTTGTCTATTTTTCAGAATCAGCAAAGATCCCAGGAAAAGTCTATGAAGAAATGCTAAGGAGTACAAGCTAGAAACAACTCAGCAAATAAACCTTTGGAGTTAGAAATGACATCTCCAAGAGCACGATATAAAGAATACAAAGAACGCAATGCGAAGCATGATGACAAGCACAAAGATGAAATGATTAAATCATTGTCATACTACGAATATCACAATCAGTCTAAAAAGAAGATAAGTTTTCAATATACATTTCAAAACTATCAATGCTTCATAAAGCTAAAATGAAAAGATTATAATATATTGAGATACTAATTTCAATCAATTTGGCAGGAAAGACCATTATTCGAAAGCTTGGATTATGCAGATTATGAATAAAGGAAACAATCCAAAAAGGTTGCTGCAGTAGGAGCAGCATTAAAGAACAACTTTCTAGACACCGAATTGAAGGAAAGAGTCGCTGGAGTTGATCAAAGAGACTGTTGCTGTTGAAAGATAGTTCTCTGATCAAGTTGCTCAAAGATAAAGTCGTCACAGCTGTTGCAGAGATGTGTTTCAATGAAAAGAGAACTTCATCTTCTCTAGTGAAACATCCGCTCGACACTATTGGCTAGGGGCATTCAAATCTTCCGTTCAAGTGCAATCATCAAGTTTTCCGGTCGAACGCAGTCATCAAATCTTCCGGTTGAGTGCAATCATCAAGTCTTCTGGTCAAACACCATCATTCAAATCTTCTGTTCAAATGTGATCAATCAAGTCTTCCGTTCGAACGTGATCAATCAATCTTCCATTTGAACGTGATCAATCAAGTCTTCCATTTGAACGTGAGCATTCAAATCTTTCGTTCAAAGCGTGAACATTCCAAGTATTCCGATCGAATGCAAACATCCAGTCTTCCATGCAAGCATGATCATCCAGTCATCATGCAGTTGCGGTTCATTCAAGATTCTTCATGCGAAGGAAGATCAATCCTCCATTTGATTTCAGGAATCAATCAAAGAAGGATCGAGGGGGCATCTATTGAGGAACAAAAAAATATATCATTGCAATGGTCAGAGAACACCATGGTGCTGACCAGCTCAAGGGGTAGTTTAGGTATTTTGGTAAAGTTCCAGCTCAAGGGGTAGCTTAGGTAAAAATCCAGCTCTAGGGATATCTATTGACGCCATGAAAAAAGTGATGAAAGGATTGAAGCAGAAGAAGATTGGAAGTAAAGTACTAGAAAGAAGAATATAAGAAGAAGAAGAAATGACTTTGAGATTGTTTGCGAGGGACCGCGCAAATGATATCAATTGCGTGGGAACCGTGCAACCCAAAGATCAATTGCGCGGGTCTGCGCAGATGATTTCAGGGGAAGATTTCCTTGAACGGTAAAGATTGATGCAAGATATATCCCACATCGCAAAGATTAAGGTTCCACACGTACGAGCGCCTATAAATACCCCTTCCCCTCCTTCATTTAGAGGAGATCGAAGATTTTGGAGAAAAGGCGGAGCAAAGAAGGAGATTGAAGGTAGGAGCATAGGGCTCAGAGGTTCTTGTGAGACCAGCGCAATCTATATCCTTCTTGTGGGGCTAGCATGAAACGGACCGACTATATGCAGTGCAATGAAAGGGTCATTATCTTTGCTAAAATGGCTAAAGTGTCCAAGTTCATTCTATTCAGAGTTTGAAGGATTGGAATGAGCAGAAAAGATATTCAGACTATTTTCCTCCTAAGTCCTGGGAGATGACTAAACCCCGACGATTTAAATCTTTGTCGAAACAAACCGCCTACTACGATCGAATACATGACAAAGGGCTATCATCTTCTTGAAATGGTTGAAGTCTTCAAATTCCTTTTGTTCAAGTGTAAAGGAGGATATTCAGCAGAAGAGTAATTCCTCCCAAGTATCTGGGAGATGACTAAAATGGCGTCGAAATGCTACCGAAATTTCTATCAAATTGTCTTATCTGTTTTGATTAATTGTGCTTTGTTTTCAGAATCAAGGGAATCCGAGGATGTAAATGAACTTAGAATAAATGTGATAAATGTTCTCTCATTCTTTCTTTGTCGTCATTGAATAAATCCCCCAAATCAAACACATTTGTTTTCTTGTCGAAACAACTTTAGTGCGCTTTCATTTCTGACTAGAATCGTCATATTCCGAGCTCATTTGGGCATCCGTATGTGGGATGTTCTGAATTTTTCCTTCATCTCCTTGTCCAATAGTAACCCTCATAACCCTCCCTTCAGGGGTCGAATTTAGACTATTTTGAGCTCATTGGAATAGTAACTTGACAACCTTCCTAATGGGACCGAAATGGCTAATTTCGAGACCGTTCGATATCCTAAAAGCACCTTGGAACTCTTCGATCGTCATTTTGTAATTTGGATTGTTAATCTTTCCAAATCGTGCAATCTGACGGAGACGCTTATAACTCCCTCATTTGATGTCGGATTGGGTCAATTTTTGGTCATCTGAAAGGTATGTTAGTGCTCTTTCATTCATGACTAGAATCGTCGTATTCCGATACCATTTGAGCATCTGTAAGTGGGATCACAGTCGTCGATCCTAAAATTTTCCTTCATCTCCTTGTCCAATAGTAACCTTCATAACTCTCTCTTTAGTGGTCGAATTGAGATTATTTTTAGCTCATTGGATTGTTAACTTAACAAGCTTCCAAATGGGACCAGAATTAGCTAATTCTAAGACCGTTCGATATCCCTAAAGCATGTTGGAACTCTTCCATCGTCATTTTGTAATATGGAATGTTAATATTTCCAAATCGCGCGATCCAGCGAAGATGCTCATAACTCCCTCGTTTGATGTCAGATTGGGTCAATTTTAGGTCATTTAAAAGGTACTTTAGTGCTCTTTATTCCTGACTGGAATTGACGTATTCCTAGACCATTTGGGCATCCGTAAGTGGGATTGCAGTCGTCAGTCCTCAATTTTTCCTTCATCTCCTTGTCCAAGAGTAATCTTCATAACTCTCTCGTCAGTGGTCGAATTTAGACTATTTTCAGCTCATTGGAATGGTAACTTAACAAGCTTCTAAATAAGACCATAATTGGCCAATTTTGAGACCGTTTGATATCCCAAAAGCACGTTGGAATTCTTCGATCGTCATTTTACCATTTAGATTGTTAATCTTTCCAAATCGCGCGATCCAATGGAGATGCTCATAACTCCCTCGTTTGATGTCGGATTAGGTCAGTGTTTGGTCATCTGAAAGGTACTTTAGTGCTCTTTCATTCCTGATAGAAATAGTCATATTCTGAGACCATTTGAGCATCTGTAAGTGGGATTGCAGTCGTCGGTCCTGAAATTTTCCTTCATCTCCTTCTCCAATAGTAACCATCATAACTCTCTATTTAGTGGTAGAATTTAGATTATTTTAAGTTCATTGGAATGGTACCTTGACAAGCTTCTAAATAGTACCAGAATTGGCCAATTTCGAGACCGTTCGATATCCCAAAAGCACGTTGGAATTCTTCGTTCGTCATTTTACAATTTGGATTTTTAATCTTTCCAAACGCGCGATCCAATGGAGACGCTCATAACTCCCTCGTTTGATGTCAAATTGGGTCAATTTTTGGTCATCTAAAAGGTACTTTAGTGCTCTTTCATTCCTGACTGGAATCATCGTATTTTGAGCCCATTTGGGCATCCGTAAGTGGGAATGCAGTCGTCGGTCCTGAATTTTTCCTCATCTCCTTGTCCAATAGTTAACATCATAACTCTTTCTTCAGTGGTCAAATTTAGACTATTTTGAGCTCATTGGAATGGTAACTTGACAAGCTTCTAAAAAAGACCAGAATTGTCTAATTTTGAGACTGTTCAATATCCCAAAAGCACGTTGGAATTCTTCGATCGTCATTTTGCAATTTGGATTGTTAATCTTTCCAAATCAGATGATCCAACGGAGACGCTCATAACTCCCTTGTCTTATGTCAGATTGGGTCGATTTTTAGTCATCTGAAAAGTACTTTAGTGCTCTTTGATTCCTAACTAGAATCATCATATTCCGAAACTATTTGGCCATCCGTAAGTGGGATTGCAGTCGTCAGTCCTAAAATTTTCCTCCAGCTCCTTGTCTAATAGTAACCTTCATAACTCTCTCTTCATGGGTCGAATTTAGACTATTTTGAGCTCATCGGAATGGTAACTTGACAAGCTTCTAAATAAGACCAGAATTGGGCAATTTCGAGACCGTTCGATATCCCAAAAGCACGTTGGAATTCTTCGATCTTCATTTTACAATTTGGATTGTTAATCTTTCCAAATCATGCGATCCAACGGAGACGCTCATAACTCCCTTATTTGATGTCGAATTGGGTCAATTTTTGGCCATCTGAAAGGTACTTTAGTGCTCATCTCCTTGTCCAACAGTAACCCTTACAACCCTCCCTTTAAGGGTCGAATTTAGACTATATTGAGCTCATTGGAAGGGTAACTTGACAAGCTTTGAAATGGGACCGAAATTGGCTATTTTCGAGACTGGTAGATCTCCCAAAAGCATGTTGGAACACTTCGATTGTCATTTCGCTATTTGGATTGTTAATCTTTCCAAATCACACGATCCAACGGAGACGCTCATAACTCCCTTGTTTGATGTCGTATTGGGTCAATTTTTGGTTATCTGAAAGGTACTTTAGTGCTCTTTCATTCCTGACAGGAATCGTTGTATTTCGAGACCATTTCGGCATCCGTAAGTGGGATTGCAGTTGTCGGACCTGAATTTTTCCTTCATCCCCTTGTCCAATAGTAACCTAACTTTCTTTTAGTGGTCAAATTTAGATTATTTTGAGCTCATTAGATTGTTAACTTGATAAGCTTCAAAATGAGAACAAAATTGGGTAATTCTGGGACCGTTCCCAAAAGCACGTTGGAACTCTTTGATCATCATTTTGAAATTTGGATTGTTAATCTTTCCAAATCATGCGATCCAACGGAGATACTCATTAGTGCCTCGTTTGATGTCGGATTGGGTTGATTTTTGGTCATCTAAAAGGTACTTTAGTGCTCTTTCATTCCTGACTGGAATCATCAGATTTCGAGACCTTGGACATCCGTAGTGTGATCACAGTCGTCGGTCCTGAATATTTCCTTTATCTCCTTTTCCCATAGTAACCCTCATAACCCTCCCTTAAGGGGTCGAATTTAGACTATTTTGAGCTCATTGGAATGGTAACTTGACAAGCTTCTAAATGGGACCGAAATTGGCTAATTTCGAAACCGGTCAATATCCCAAAAGCACATTGGAACACTTCGATCATCATTTCGCTATTTGGATTGTTAATCTTTCCAAATTGCGCGATAAAATGAAGACGCTCATAACTCCCTCATTTGATGTCAGATTGGGTTGATTTTTGGTCATCTGAAAGGTACTTTAGTGCTCTTTCATCCTGACTGGAATCGTCATATTCCGAGACCATTTGGGCATCCGTAAGTGAGATCGTAGTCGTCGGTTGTGAATTTTTCCATAATCTCCTTGTCCAACAGTAACCCTCATAACCCTCCCTCAGGATTCGAATTTAGAATATTTTGAGCTTAATGGAATAGTAACTTGATAAACTTCCAAATGGGACCGAAATTGGCTAATTTTGAGACCGTTCTATATCCCAAAAGCATGTTGGAACTCCTCGATCATCATTTTGGAATTTGGATTGTTAATCTTTCCAAATCACATGATCTAATGGAGATGCTCATAACTCCCTCATTTGATGTCGGATTGGGTCGATTTTCGGTCATCTGAAAGGTACTTTAATACTCTTTCATTCCTTACTGGAATCATCATATTCCGAGACCATTTGGGCATTCATAAGTGGGATTGCAGTAGTCGATCTTCAAGTTTTCCTTCATCTCCTTGTCCATTAGTAACCTTCATAACTATCTCTTCAAGGGTCAAATTTAGACTATTTTGAGCTCATAGGAATGGTAACTTGACAAGCTTCTAAATAAGACCAGAATTGGCCAATTTCGAGACTGTTCGATATCCCAAAAGCAAGTTAGAATTCTTCGATCGTCATTTTCCAATTTGGATTGTCAATATTTCCAAATCGCGTGATCTAATGGAGACACTCATAACTCCCTCGTTTGAAGTCGGATTGGGTCGATTTTTGGTCAACTGAAAGGTACTTTAGTGCTCTTTCATTCCTGACTGGAATCGTTGTATTCCGAGCCCATTTGGGCATCTGTAAGTGGGGATCTTCTGAATTTTTCTTTCATCTCCTTGTCTAACAGTAACCCTCATAACCCTCCCTTCAGGGGTCAAATTTAGCCTATTTTGAGCTCATTGGAATGGTAACTTAACAAGCTTCCTAATAGGACTAGAATTGGCTAATTTCGAGACCATTCGATATCCCAAAAGAACGTTGGAACTCTTCGATCGTCTTTTTGTAATTTAGATTGTTAATCTTTCCAAATCGTGCCATCTAACGGAGACACTCATAACTCCCTCATTTGATGTTGGATTGGGTCAATTGTTGGTCATCTGAAAGGTATTTTAGTGCTCTTTCATTCATGACTGGAATCGTCGTATTCTGAGACCATTTGGGCATCCGTAAGTGGGATCACATTCGTCGGTCCTAAATTTTTTCTTCATCTCCTTGTGCAATAGTAACCTTCATAACTCTCTCTTTAGTGGTCGAATTGAGACTATTTTCTACTCATTGGATCGTTAACTTGACAAGCTTCCAAGTGGGACCACAATTAGCTAATTCTAAGACCGTTCGATATCCCAAAAGCACGTTGGAACTCTTCGATCGTCATTTTGCAATATGGATTGTTAATCTTTCCAAATCGCATGATCCAATAGAGACGCTTATAACTCCCTCGTTTGATGTCGGATTGGGTCAATTTTTGGTCATCTAAAAGGTACTTTATTGCTCTTTCATTCTTGACAAGAATCGACATATTTCGAGACCATTTGGGCATCCGTAAGTGGGATTGCAGTCGTCGGTCCTCAAATTTTCTTTCATCTCCTTGTCCAATAGTAACCTTCATAACTCTCTCTTCAGTGGTCGAATTTAGACTATTTTTTGCTCATTAGAATGGTAACTTGACAAGCTTCTTAATAAGACCATAATTGGCCAATTTCGAGACCATTCAATATCCCAAAAGCACATTGGAATTCTTCAATTGTCATTTTGCCATTTGGATTGTTAATCTTCAGAAATTGCGAGATCCAATGGAGATGCTCATAACTCCCTCAGTTGAGGATTGGGTCAATTTTTGGTCTTCTGAAAGGTACTTTAGTGCTCTTTCATTCCTAACTGGAATCGTCATATTCCGAGACCATTTGGGCATCCGTAGTGTGATCGCGGTCGTTGGTCCTGAATTTTTCCTTCATCTCCTTGTCCAATAGTAACCTGGTAACTCTTTCTTCGGTTGTTGAATTTAGCCTATTTTGAGCTCACTGGAATGGTAACTTGACAAGCTTCTAAATAAGACCAGAATTGGCCAATTTCAAGACTGTTTAATATCCCAAAAGCACATTGGAATTCTTCGACCATCATTTTGCCATTTGGATTGTTAATCTTTCCAAATCGCGTGATCCAACGGAGATACTCATAACTCCCTCGTTTGATGTCAGATTGGATCTATTTTTGGTCATTTGAAATGTACTTTAGTACTCTTTCATTCCTGACAGGAATCGTCATATTCCGAGACCATTTGGGCATCCGTAAGTGGGATTGCAGTCGTCGGTCCTGAAATTTTCCTTCATCTCCTTGTCCAGTAGTAACGTTCATAACTCACTCTTCAGTGGTTGAATTTAGACTATTTTGAGCTCATTGGAATGGTACCTTGACAAGCTTCTAAATAAGACCAGAATCGGCCAATTTTGAGACCGTTCGATATCCCAAAAGCACGTTGGAATTCTTTGATGGTCATTTTGCAATTTGGAATGTTAATCTTTCCAAATAGAGAGATCCAACAAAGACCCTTATAACTCCCTTGTTTGAGTCGGATTGGTCAATTTTTGGCCATCTGGAAGGTACTCTAGTGCTCATCTCCTTGTCCAACAGTAACCCTCACAACCCTCCCTTCAAGGGTCAAATTTAGACTATTTTGAGCTCATTGGAATGATAACTTGACAAGCTTCAAATGGGACCGAAATTGGCTATTTTTGAGACTGGTCGATATCCAAAAAGCATGTTGGAACACTTAGATTATCATTTTGCAATTTGGATCGTTAATCTTTCCAAATCACACTATCCAACGGTGATGCTCATCACTCCCTTATTTGATATCAGATTGGGTCGATTTTTGGTCATCTAAAAAGTACTTTAGTGCTTTTTCATTCCTAACTGGAATCGTCATATTTCGAGACCATTTGGGCATCCGTAAGTAGGATCGCAGTCATCGGTCGTGAATTTTATCTTAATCTCCTTGTCCAACAATAACCCAAATAGGACAAGAATTGGCCAATTTCGAGACCGTTCGATATCCCAAAAGAACGTTAGAATTCTTTGATCATCATTTTACAATTTGGATTGTTAATCTTTAAATCACACAATCCTACAGAGATGCTCATAACTCCCTCATTTGATGTCGGATTGGGTCAATTTTTAATCATCTGAAAGGTATTGCTCTTTCATTCCTGACTGAAATTGTCGTATTCCGAGACCGTTTGGGCTCCTGTAAGTGGGATTGAAGTCATCGGTCCTAAATTTTTCCATCATCTCCTTGTCCAATAGTAACCTGCATAACTCTCTCTTCAATGGCCAAATTTAGACTATTTTGAGCTCATTGAAATGGTAACTTGACAAGCTTCTAAATAAGATCAGAATTGGCCAATTTCGAGACAGTTCGATATCCCAAAAGCACGTTGGAATCTTCGATCATCATTTTGCAATTTGGCTTGTTAATCTTTCCAAATCGTGCGATTCCAATGGAGGCGCTCATAACTCCCTCGTTTGATGTCGGATTGGGTCAATTTTTAGTCATCTGAAAGGTACTTTAGTGCTTTTTCATTCCTGACTAGAATCGTCATATTCCGAGACATTTTGGCATCCGTAAGTGGGATCGCAGTCGTCAATCCTGAATCTTTCCTTCATCTCCTTGTCCAATTGTAACCTAACTCTCTTTTCAATGGTCAAATTTAGATTATTTTATGCTCATTAGATTATTAACTTGAAAAGCTTCAAAATGGGAACATAATTGGGTAATTCTGGGACCGTTCCATATCCTAAAAGCACATTGGAACTCTTTGATCATCATTTTAAAATTTGGATTGTTAATCTTTCCAAATTGTGCGATCCAACAGAGATGCACATTTGTCCCTCGTTTGATGTCGGATTGGGTCAATTTTTGGTGATCTAAAAGGTACTTTAGTGCTCTTTCATTCCTGACTAGAATCGTCGTATTCCGAGACCATGGGCATCCGTAGTGTGATCGCAGTCGTCGGTCCTAAAATTTTCCTTTATTTCCTTGTCCAACAGTAACCATCATAACCCTCCCTTCAAGGGTCGAATTTAGACTATTTTGAGCTCATTGGAATGGTAACTTGACAAGCTTCCAAATGGGACCAAAATTGGCTAATTTCGAGACCGGTTGATATCCCAAAAGCACGTTGGAATACTTTGATCATCATTTCACAATTTGGATTGTTAATCTTTCTAAATAGCACGATAATATGGAGACGCTTATAACTCCCTCGTTTGATGTCAGATTGGGTTGATTTTTGGTCATCTGAAAGGTACTTTAGTGCTCTTTCATTCCTAACTAGAATCGTCATATTCCGAGACCATTTGGGCATCCGTAAGTGGGATCGCAGTTGTCGGGCGTGAATTTTACCTTAATCTCCTTATCCAATAGTAACCCTCATAACCCTCCCTCAGGACTCGAATTTTGACTATTTTGAGCTCATTGGAATGGTAACTTAACAAGCTTACAAATGGGACCGAAATTGGCTAATTTGAGACCGTTCGATATCCCAAGGGCATGTTGGAACTCCTCGATCGTCATTTTGAAATTTGGATTGTTAATCTTTCCAAATCACGTGATCCAACGGAGATGCTCATAACTCCCTCATTTGATGTCGGATTGGGTTGATTTTTTGTCATCAGGAAGGTACTTTAGTGCTCTTTCATTCCTTACTGGAATCGTCATATTCCGAGACCATTTGGGCATCCGTAAGTGGGATTGCGGTCGTCGGTCCTAAATTTTTCTTCATCTCCTTGTCCATTAGTAACCTTCATAACTCTCTCTTTAGGGGGTCAAATTTAGACTATTTTGAGCTCATTGGAATGGTAACTTGAGAAGATTCTAAATAAGACCAGAATTGGCCAATTTTGAGACCGTTCGATATCCCAAAAGCACGTTCGATCGTCATTTTGCAATTTAGATTGTTAATCTTTGCAAATAGCTCGATCCAACGGAGACGCTCATAACTCCCTCGTTTGATGTCGGATTAGGTCAATTTTTGGTCAACTGAAAGGTACTTTAGTGCTCTTTCATTTCTAACTAGAATCGTCGTATTCTGAGCCCATTTGGGCATCCGTAAGTGGGTTGTTTGAATTTTTCCTTCATCTCCTTGTCCAACAGTAACTCTCATAACCCTCCCTTCAGGGGTCGAATTTAGACTATTTTGAGCTCATTGGAATGGTAACTTGACAAGCTTCCTAATGGGACTGAAATTGGCTAATTTCGAGACCGTTCATTATCCCAAAAGCACGTTGGAACTCTTCGATCGTTGTTTTGTAATTTCGATTGTTAATCTTTCCAAATCGTGCGATCTGATGGAGACGCTCATAACTCCCTCGTTTGATGTCAGATTGGGTCGATTTTTGGTCATCTGAAAGGTACTTTAGTGCTCTTTCATTCATGAATAGAATCATCGAATTTCGAGACCATTTGGGCATCCGTAAGTGGGATCACAGTCGTCGGTCCTAAATTTTTTCTTCATCTCCTTGTCCAATAGTAACCTTCATAACTCTCTCTTTAGTGGTCGAATTGAGACTTTTTTCAGCTCATTGGATTGTTAACTTGACAAGCTTCCAAATGGGACCAGAATTAGGTAATTCTAAGACCGTTCGATATCCCTAAAGCACGTTGGAACTCTTCGATCGTCATTTTACAATATGGATTATTAATCTTTCCAAATTGGGCGATCCAACAGAGACGCTCATAACTCCCTCGTTTGATGTCGAATTGGGTCAATTTTTGGTCATCTAAAAGGTACTTTTGTGCTCTTTCATTACTGACCAGAATCATCTTATTGCTAGACCATTTGGGCATCCGTAAGTGGGATTGCAGTCATCGGTCCTCAATTTTTCTTTCATCTCCTTGTCCAATAGGAACCTTCATAACTCTCTCTTCAGTGGTCGAATTTAGACTATTTTCAGCTCATTGGAATGGTAACTTGACAAGCTTCTACATAAGACCATAATTGAGCAATTTTGAGACCGTTCGATATCCCAAAAGCACGTTGGAATTCTTCGATCGTCATTTTGTAATTTGGATTGTTAATCTTTAAATCGCACAATCCAACGGAGACACTCATTAGTCCCTCGTTTGATGTCAGACTGGGTCAATATTTAGTCATCTGAAAGGTACTTTATTGCTCTTTCATTCCTGATTGTAATCGTCATATTCCGAGACCATTTGGGCACCCGTAAGTGGGATTGAAGTCGTCGGTCCAGAATTTTTCCTTCATTTCCATGTCCAATAGTAACCTATATAACTCTCTCTTTAATGGTCAAATTTAGGCTATTTTAAGCCCATTGGAATGGTAATTTGACAAGCTTCTAAATAAGACCAGAATTGGCCAATTTTGAGACCGTTCGATAACCCAAAAGTACGTTGGAATTCTTCGATCGTCATTTTGCAATTTGGATTATTAATCTTTCTAAATCACGCGATCCAACGGAGATGCACATAACTCCCTCGTTTGATGTCAGATTGGGTCAATTTTTGGTCATCTGAAAGGTACTTTAGTGCTCTTTCATTCCTGACTGGAATCGTCGTATTCCGAGGCCATTTTGGCTTTCAGAAGTGGGATTGCAGTCGTTAGCCATAAATTTTTCCTTCACCTCCTTGTCCAATCGTAACCCTTATGACCCTCCCTTCAGGGGTCGATTTAGACTATTTTGAGCTCATTAGAATGGTAACTTGACAAGCTTCCAAATGAGACTAAAATTGGCTAATTTCGAGACCGGTTGATATCCCAAAAGCACGTTAGAACACACCGATCGTCATTTCACAATTTGGATTGTTAATCTTTCAAAATCGCGCAATCCAACGGAGATGCTCATAACTCCCTCATTTAATGTCAGATTAAGTTGATCTTTTACTTTAGTTCTCTTTCATTCATGACTGGAATTGTCCTATACCGAGACCATTTGGGCATCTATAAGTGGGATCACAGATGTCGGTCTAGAATTTTTCATTCATCTCCTTGTATAACAATAACCCTCATAACCCTCCCATCAGGGCTCGAATTTAGACAATTTTGAGCTCATTGGAATGGTAACTTCACAAGCTTCCAAATGGGACTAAAATTGGATAATTTCGAGACAGTTCGATATCCTAAAAGAACGTTTTAACTCTTCGATCATCATTTTGCAATTTTGATGAAAAGAAAATGCTACCTTCTCTACTAAAACATCTGCTCGATGTTGTTAGCCGAGGGCATTCAAGTCTTCTGATCAAGCGCAATCATCGAGCGTGATAATTCAAATCTTTCGTTTAAACGTAAGCGTTCAAATCTTCCGTTCAAACGTGAGCATTCAAATTTTCTGATCAAGCGCGATCATCGAGCGTGATCATTCAAATCTTTCGTTCAAACATAAGCGTTTAAATCTTTCATTCAAACGTGAGCATTCAAATCTTCTGTTCGTGCGCAATCATTCAAGTCTTCTATTCAAGCACAATCATTCAAGTCTTCTGTTTAAGCATGATCATCCAGTCATTCTTCAAAGTTGCAGTTCATCAAGTTCTTCGACTAGAGGAAGATCGATCCTCCATTTGATTTCATGAATCAATCAAAGAAGGATTGAGGGAGCATCTGTTGAGGCATAAAAAATGGTGATAAAGAAAGGATTAAAGCAAGAGAAGATAGAAAGAAAATCGAAAAAGAAGAAGAATTTAGTAGCTTAAGGGGGGTTTACGCGAGTCTGTGCAACTGATGTCCTTTGCGTGGGACCACGCAACCGAAATGTCAGTTGCGCAGGTTCGCACAACGGAATTTAGAACTGGTTCTTTGTGAAAGGGTCTAAGGCATTGAAATGTGGGTCACATGGCACTAAGATCGAGGCACCACACGTGCGAGGGCCTATAAATACCCCCTCCCCTCCTTTATTAGGCAGAATTGAAGAATTTCAAGAGGAGCGGAGCAAGGAGGAAGATCGAAGGTGAGAGAGAAGGCTACGGTGGTTTGCGCGGGTCCGCGTAATTGACATCCTTTGTGCGGGTCCGCATAACCAGACTGCCCTACAGTCTGTGAAGATAAGGGGCCGTCATGCTGCCAAAATGGTTGAAGTCTTCAAGTTTCTTCTGATCAAGTCTAAAGGAAAATAATCAGCAGAAGAGCATATTCCTCCCAAGTCCTAGGAGATGACAGAAATCACTGATGAAATGCTGCCAAATTTCATATTTAACTATGACAGTTGAACTCATAATAATTCCTTTATTCTGAATAATCTATCTTAGAATCAAGGGATACTAGAAGGATGTAAATGAACTCAGTATCAATAAAGTGTGATGATCGTTTCAAATACTCTTTCTCTATTATATTTAGATAAGATATATCCTAAATCAAACGCATTTGTTTCTTATTCGAAACAAAATGGCGACTCTGCTGGAGAAATTTTATCTTATTTAAACATTAACATTGAGATAGTTATGGAACTTTCATCACAAGTTTGGCGTAAAATGGTGACTCTCAGCTGGAACATCCTCCCCTTCATCTTTAAGATAGATTATTTGATTCTTCAAATGCTAACTATGGTTATATTTCATGTTCGAAGGTTTCTGAATTCAACCACAAGTTATAACCAATGGCAACTCCTGCAAAAAAAGAGAACTTCTGTTTCATTTTGATCGGATTCACAATAGAGTAAGTAGAAAGCGTCAGAGAAAGTAAAGTTTGCTGTGATCAAGAGTAGGGAATTTCACAAGATGGACAGAACGATCTCTATTTCGCCAGTAGCTAACAAGATGAGGGAGGATGGAGGATAGTAATATCCAAAAGAAAAAAAGCTCGATCTACTCCCGCAAGAAGCATCATCTCGCCAAGTACTGGGTCGATTATACAAAGTGTCGTGAGACACAGTCTTGCTTCGGTCATACAATCATCTCATTCGAGAAAAATAGAAAGTCTTGTCACTCCAAATGGTCTTTCGATACCCTCAACTATAATCGTAAAGACATCTTCCACAGAATCATTGCAAGTTCAGAAAAATAAAGGGAAGGCGACCGTAATCAGCGAATGTTCACTCACAACACCTCTTGCAAAAGATTTTATACAAACTCATGCATTGAGAATGCCACGATTTGAGTCAGCTAGTCCTTCGAAGCGACAGGACGCTGGTTTTAAATCAGATAATAGTTCATCTTCTTTAACAGTGTCAGTAGCGCGGCGCTCGTTGCTTGTTTCAATATCAAGACAATTAAAGTATAAAGAAACAGAAAGCTCGTCGACAGATATTAATCAGCCTGATCAGTTTTCGCTAGATGAGCATGTGGCTGAAGAAGTCCCTAATATTCCGACAGTAATTGCTGTGAACAACATTGAACCATAAGTAGAAAGGCCACAACTGCAATCGGTTAGATTTAAAAAACTGATGCCTAATATTACTCAGAATATAGCGCAGGAAGAAATTCGACAGATGGTTATCGAGTCTAGTCATCTAGAGAATGAACAAAGTCAAAATAAAAGGTTTTGATATTAGACACCGTATCCCCTTGAAATAGAAGACATGCCATTTTCGGCTGATTTTAAACACCCAGACTTTCAGAAATTTAACAGGAACAGATCACCAGAAGAGCATATGATGCATTTCATAGCAAAGATGGGAAATTTCTCTAGAATTCCTCAATATTCTCTGCGATTATTCGAATCTTCTCTAACAGGAAGAGCTTTCAGATGGTATTCAGGTTTAATCCTAGGATCTATTCATACCTGGGAACAAATGCAGGATACTTTTATGTCAAACTTTTTCTCTTCGGACCGAGAAGTTAGTTTGACCAAACAAGCCTCTATTCGCCAAGAAGAAAATGAATTAGTTGAAGAATTTATTAGTCCATGGAAGGGCTTGGCATCATCATGTCAACATCCTCTTCAGGAATCAGAACAAGGAAAACTATGTTTAGAAAGCATGAGACCTGAACTGGCATGCCACATGATTAGTAAAGATTGGTGAACTTTTCGTAATTTTGCTACAAAAGCTTATGCTCTTGAAAAGATGATGGGAAGAGTCTCTGCTTTTCAGTCAAAATCACCCTACATAACTCAGAAAGAAGAAACTAAAGAAGATTATCAAAATATTGAAAGGGATAGCAATGAAGAAAATAGAAATGGTCGTGCGTTATAATGACATATAAAAGGTCCAGGCAAAATAAAGACCATATGAAATATGCATTCTCAAGAAAAGATATACTTCCTATGCTGAATCAATTGTTGGCTATGAAGCGTATTGAATTACCTCAGCTAAGACACATCAAAGAAATCGAAAATACAAGAAGAATGGATTATTGCCATTATCACCATAAATTTGGACATCATACAGAAAATTGTAATTCCCTCAAGAAAAAGTTACAAAAGATGATCGATAAGGGAGAAATTGCGATGAAAAGAGCATGACAGAAAGTGAAAATTGGAGAAAAATGACAGAAACTCGATAAAGAAAATTCTGGGGGCATCCACGTTAAAAGACGATAACATGCTTCGTACGGTGAACTGTCAGTAATAGACAAGATCAAGCTGTCATAGCCTAAATACTCAAATGAAAAGAAGCGAGTGAGGCAAAAGATGTAAAGCCGCGATAAAAAGTATATTCGTTGCAGATATGCATTACAATACCTGCCAGTTCAGGAGATGGCCGCTATTTTGATTTCGAAAGGTATAAGTATGATACCTTCAAAATCAAAAGGGGGCAAGACAGGTACGTAAAAAATTGTGAAATGTATTTCTCACCACGGAATGTATTTCTTTTGTATAAGAATAAAATGTTGGCTTTCAAGCATATCAAGTAATGACCAAATGCGAAGCACCAATGATAATCACCAAATGCAAAGCACGATCGCCAAATGAAAAGCGTTGATGATTATTGCCAAAATTAGTAATTATCATTGTTGTCATCAATTGCTGATACTAAATTATCTTTTCTCACCTTATTGAAATTGTTATCATCGTTAAGTTGATACACTATCCTAACCATAAGCATTGTCAGAACATATCAGCAGTGACGATGTATTAATTATTGATTCACCATTCATGGCAGTGAAATAAGCAGTGGAATAAGCCTATATGGCCAACCATACAAATTTTATGACAGCAATGGCAAATGATCATTTAAGGCTGCCTAGCCAAGCCTATATGGCCAACTATACATAAGACCTACAAAGCTTCATGATTTAAAAAGCCCTAAATTGGTCAGCCTGAAATCGGTGGTAAACTATAATTGCTCCTTGAGCCCAGCCCGAAATCGGTGGTAAACTATCTTGCTCCTTGAGCCCAGCCCGAAATCAGTGGTAAACTATCTTGCTCCTTGAGCCCAGCCCGAAATCGGTGGTAAACTATCTTGCTCCTTGAGCCCGGCCTAAAATCGGCGGTAAACTATCTTGCTCCTTGAGCCTAGCCCGAAATCGGTGGTAAACTATCTTGCTCTTTGAGCCCAGTGTCAAGTCCTGTTCAGTCAAATCTGGTCGCCCAGTTCAGTCAAGTCTTGTCTGGTCGAGTCAAGTTTAGTCTTGTCCAGTTATAGTATGGTTAGTCAAAGTACACTAGCACCATTACTCAAAAAGCATAAACTATGCATAGCATTCAAAATGCTGCATATACACATTTCATTTTAGATATGCTCAAATATGCAATTGCCTGATGGAATTTTAAATATTGAGTAAACAACATGCAAAAATAAGTTTCTTTTGAATCATGTTCAAATTATATCAACAGTAAATGTCTTCAAGATATTGGCAATTATCTACTCAAAAGTTCAAGTCTTCAAGGTCAATTAATATATTTACAAAAGCCATAAGGTCTTTTCGTCTCTTGCCTTCTTGAGGAATAGAGAAACATTATCATACAAGATTCTCAAAGGCGGCAAAGAATAAACTAGTGAAGAATCATCATTCTCTCCCGGACGATATAAAGATTCAAATATATTCTTTGGATTCGTTAAAGGAGCAGCAAAGATTATCTATCATTCAGGGGTATTAGTACGCTTTATTTTAGAAATATTGTTTTCTAAAAGAAGTCATTATGCGAAGTTGACCTGGAAAGGGGGCAGGATCTCTGTCTTTGGAGTAATCTATGCCTTGGTCTTTCTAATAATCTCTTATGCATGGCAAAGGAATTCATATGCCGATGCCATAGTTTCTCATTGTTCTAGTAATGATATCGCAAGACTCCAAGTATCAGATCTGATGGAGACAAAGAACAAATGGAATCATCATCAATAAATTCTAAGTTATTAAATGAAAATTGAAAGAAGTCTTGTCTATTTTTTAGAATCAGCAAAGATCTAAGGAAACGTCTATGTCAAAAAAAGACTCAGTGATTGAACCTTTGAAGATGGAAATGATATCTCCAAGAAGTGCGATATAATGAGCAAAGAATACAATGTGAAGCACGATGATAAAGCGAATATCACAATCAGCCTAAAAGAGAGAAGAAGTTTTCAATATATATTTCAGAATTATCAATGCTTCATGAAGCTAAATTGGAAAATTATAATGTCTTGAGATACTAATTCCAATCAATTTGGTAGGAAAGAAAGATTGGATTATGCAGATCAGGAATAAAAGAAACAATCGAAAAAGTTGTTGTGATAGGAGCTACATTAAAGAACAACCCCGTAGATACAAGTTGAAGAAAAGAGTCGCCGGAGTTGATCAAAGAGACCAATGCAGCAGCAACGGTGTTGAAAGAAAGTTTTCTAATCAAGTTGCTTAAAGATGAAGTTGCCACAACTATTACAGTGACAAGTTTCGATGAAAAGAAAATGCTACCTTCTCTACTAAAACATCTGCTCAACGAAGTTAGCCGGGGGCATTCAAGTCTTCCGATCAAGCGCGATCATCGAGTGTGATCATTTAAATCTTTCGTTCAAATGTAAGCGTTTAAATCTTCTGTTCAAACGTGAGCATTCAAATCTTCCAATCAAGCGCGGTCATTGAGCATGATCATTCTAATCTTCCGTTTAAACATAAGCATTCAAATCTTCCGTTCAAATGTGAGCATTCAAATCTTCCGTTTAAGTGCAACCATTCAACGCTTCTGTTCAAATGCAACCATTCAAGTCTTCCGTTCAACCATGATCATCCAGTCATTCTTCAAAGTTGCAGTTCATCAAGTTCTTCAAGCAGAGGAAGATCGATCCTCCATTTGATTTTATGAATCAATCAAAGAAGGATCGAGGGGGCATCTGTTGAGGCATAAAAAATGGTGATAAAAAAAGGATTGAAGCAAGAGAAGATAGAAAGAAAATCGAAAAAGAAGAAGAATGAAGTAGCTTAAGGGGGGTTTGTGTGGGTCCGCACAACCGATGTCCTTTGCACAGGACCGCACAACCGAAATGTCAGTTACGTGGGTTTGCACAATGGAATTCAAAACTGGCCTTTATGAAAGGGTCTAAGGCATTGAAAGGTGGGTCCCATGACACCAAGATCGAGGCACCAAACATATGAGGGCCTATAATTACCTCCTCCCCTCCTTCATTTGGGAGGATTGAAGATTTTCGAGAGGAAACGGAGCAAGGAGGAAGATCGAAGGTGAGAGAGATGGCTACGGTGGTTTGCACGGGTCTGTGCAACCGACATCCATTACGCGGGTCCGTGCAACCAGACTGCCTTCAGTCTGTGAAGATAAGGAGCCGTCATGCTGCCGAAATGGTTGAAGTCTTCAAATTCCTTCTGATCAAGTCTAAAGAAGAATAATCAGCAGAAGAGCATATTCCTCCTAAGTCCTAGGAGATTACTGAAATCACTGATGAAATGCTGCCAAATTTCATATTTAACTATGACAGTTGAACTCATAATAATTCCTTTATTCCGAATAATCTATCTTAGAATCAAGGGATACTAAAAGGATGTAAATGAACTTAGTATCAATAATGTGTGATGATCATTTCAAATACTCTTTCTCTATTATGTTTAGATAAGATATATCCCAAATCGAACGCATTTTTTTCTTATTTGAAACAAAATCCTCATTTGATGTCGGATTGGGTTGATTTTTTACTTTAGTGCTCTTTCATTCCTGACTGAAATCGTTCTATTCCGAGACCATCTGGGCATCCGTAAGTGGGATCGCAGTCGTCGGTCCTGAATTTTTCATTCATCTCCTTGTCCAATAGTAACCCTCATAACCCTATCATCAGGGTTTGAATTTAGACTATTTTGAGCTCGTTGGAATGGTAACTTGACAAGCTTCCAAATGGGACCGAAATTGGCTAATTTCGAGACCGTTCAATATTCTAAAAGCACATTAGAAATCTTCAATCGTCATTTTGCAATTTGAATTGTTAATCTTTCCAAATCACGCGATCCAACAGAGACGATCATAACTCCCTCATTTGATGTCGGATTGGGTCAATTTTTGGTCATCTGAAAGGTACTTTAGTGCTCTTTCATTCCAGACTAGAATCGTCGTACTCCGAGACCATTTGGGCATCCATAAGTGGGATGTTCTGAATTTTTCCTTCATCTCCTTATCCAACAGTAACCCTCAAACCCTCCCTTTTAGACTGAAATTGGCTAATTTCGAGACTGGTCAATATCCCAAAAGCTTGTTGGAACATTTCGATCATCATTTCATAATTTGGATTGTTAATCTTTCCAAATTGCGTGATACAATGGAGACACTCAGAACTCCCTTGTTTGAGGTCGGATTGGGTTAATTTTTGGTCATATGAAAGGTACTTTAGTGCTCTTTCATTCCTGACTGGAATTGTCATATTCCGAGATCATTTGGGCATCCGTAAGTGGGATCGCTGTCGTCGGTCGTGATTTTTTCCTTAATCTCCTTGTCAAACAGTAACCCTCATAACCCTCCCGTCAGGGCTCAAATTTAGACTATTTTGAGCTCATTGGAATAGTAACTGGACAAGCTTCCAAATGGAACTGTAATTGGCTAATTTCGAGACTGTTTAATATCCCAAAAGCATGTTAGAACTCCTCGATCATCATTTTGCAATTTGGATTGTTAATCTTTCCAAATCGCGCGATCTAACGGAGTCGCACATAACTCCCTCATTTGATGTTAGATTGGGTCAATTTTTGGTCATCTGAAAGGTACTTTAATGCTCTTTCATTCTTGACTGGTATCGTCGTATTTCGAGACCATTTGGGCATCCGTAAGTGGGATCGCTGTCGTCGGCCCTGAATTTTTCCTTCATCTCCTTGTCCCATAGTAACCTTCATAACTCTCTCTTTAATGGTCAACTTTATACTATTTTGAGCTCATTGGAATGGTAACTCGACAAGCTTCTAAATAAGACCAGAATTAGACAATTTTGAGACCATTCAATATCTCAAAAGCACGTTGGAAATCTTCGATTGTCATTTTACGATTTGGATTGTTAATCTTTCTAAATAGCGCGATCTAATGGAGACGCTCATAACTCCCTCATTTAATGTCGGATTGGGTCAATTTTTTGTCATCTGAAAGGTAATTTAGTGCTCTATCATTCCTAAATAGAATCATCGTATTCCGATCCCATTTGGACATCCGTATGTGGGATGTTCTAAATTTTTCCTTAATCTCCTTGTCCAACAGTAACCGTCATAACCCACCCTTCGGGGGTCGAATTTAGACTATTTTGAGCTCATTGGAATGGTAACTTGACAAGCTTCCAAATGGGACCAAAATTGGCTTATTTCAAGACCATTCGATATCCCAAAAGCACATTGGAACTCTTCGATCGTCATTTTGCAAATTGAATTGTTAATCTTTCCAAATCGTGCGATCCAACGGAGACGCTCATAATTCCCTCGTTTGATGTCGGATTGGGTCGATTTTTGGTCATCTGAAAGGTACTTTAGTGCTCTTTCATTCCTGACTGGAATCGTCGTATTCCGATACCATTTGGGCATCCGTAAGTGGGATCACAATCGTCGGTCATGAATTTTTCCTTCATCTCCTTGTCCAATAGTAACCTTCATAACTCTCTCTTTAGTGGTCGAATTGAGACTATTTTCAGCTCATTGGATTGTTAACTTGATAAGCTTCCAAATGGGACCAGAATTGGTTAATTCTGAGACCGTTCGATATCCCTAAAGCACGTTGTAACTCTTCGATTGTCATTTTGCAATATGGATTTTCAATCTTTCAAAATTGCGCGATCCAATGGAAATGCTCATAACTCCCACGTTTAATGTCGGATTGGTTCAATCTTTGGTCATCTGAAAGGTACTTTAGTGCTCTTTAATTCCTGACTGGAATCATCGCATTACGAGACCATTTGGGCATCTGTAAGTGGGATTGCAGTCGTTGGTCCTTAATTTTTCCTTCATCTCCTTGTCCGAAGTAACCTTCATAACACTCTCTTCAGTGGTCGAATTTAGACTATTTTGAGCTCATTGGAATGGTAACTTGACAAGCTTCTAAATAAGATCAGAATTGGCCGATTTCGAGACCATTCGCTATCCCAAAAGCACGTTAGAATTCTCAATCGTCATTTTGCAATTTGAATTGTTAATCTTTTCAAATCGCGCGATCCAACAGAAACACTCATAACTCCCTTGTTTGATGTCGGATTGGGTCAATTTTTGGTCATCTGAAAGGTACTTTAGTGCTCTTTCACTCATGACTGGAATTGTCATATTCCAAGTCCATTTGGGCATCCCTAAGTGGGATCACAGTCGTCAGTCCTAAATTTTTCCTTCGTCACCTTGTCCAATAGTAACCTTCATAACTCTCTTTTCAGTGGTTAAATTTAGACTATTTTGAGCTCATTGAAATGGTAACTTGGCAAGCTTCTAAATAAGACCATAATTGGCCAATTTTGAGACCGTTCGATATCCCAAAAGTAATTGGAATTCTTTGATCGTCATTTTGCCATTTGAATTGTTAATCTTTCCAAATCACATGATCCAACGGAGATGCTCATAACTCCCTCGTTTGATGTCGAATTGGGTCAATTTTTGGTCTTTTGAAAGGTACTTTAGTGCTCTTTCATTCCTGATTGGAATCTTCGTATTCCGAGTCCATTTGGGCATCCATAGTGTGATCGTAGTCGTCTATCCTGAATTTTTCCTTCATCTCCTTGTCAAACAATAACCCTCATAACCCTCCCTTCAGGGGTTGAGTTTAGACTATTTTGAGCTCATTGGAATAGTAACTTGACAAGCTTCTAAATGGGACCAAAATTAGCTAATTTCGATACTGGTCAATATCCCAAAAGCACGTTGGAATACTTCGATCATCATTTCGCAATTTAGATTGTTAATCTTTCTAAATCATGGGATCCAATGGAGATGCTCATAACTCCCTCATTTGATGTTGGATTAGGTTAATTTTTACTTTAGGGCTCTTTCATTCCTGATTGGAATCGTCCTATTCTGGGACCATTTGGGCATCCGTAAGTGGGATTGCAGTCGTCGCTCCTGAATTTTTCATTCATCTCCTTTTCCAACAGTAACCCTCATAACCCTCCCATCAGGGTTCGAATTTAGACTATTTTGATTTCATTGGAATGGTAACTTGACAAGCTTCTAAAAGGGACCAAAATTGGCTAATTTTGAAATGGTTCGATATCCCAAAAGCACGTTGGAACTCTTCAATAGTCATTTTGCAATTTGGATTGTTAATCTTTCCAAATCACGCGATCTAACGGAGACGCTTGTAACTCCCTTGTTTGATGTTGGATTGGGGTCAATTTTTGGTCATCTAAAAGGTAGTTTAGTTCTCTTTCATTCCAGACTGGAATCGTCGTATTCCGATACCATTTGGGCATGTGTAAGTGGGGTCGTAGTCGTCGATCCTGAATTTTTCCTTCATCTCCTTGTCCAATAGTAACCTTCATAACTCTCTCTTTAGTGGTCGAATTGAGACTATTTTTAGCTCATTGGATTGTTAACTTGACAAGCTTCCAAATGGGACCAGAATTGGATAATTCCGAGACCGTTCGATATCCCTAAAGCACGTTGCAAGTCTTCGATCATCATTTTGCAATATGGATTGTTAATCTTTCCAAATCGCGTGATCCAACGGAGACGCTCATAACTCCTCGTTTGATGTCGGATTGGGTCGATTTTTGATCATCTGAAAGGTACTTTAGTGCTGTTTCATTCTTGACCAGATTCGTCGTATTCCGAGACCATTTGGGCATCCGTAGTGGGATTACAGTCGTCAGTCCTCACAGTCGTCAGTCCTCAATTTTTCCTTCATCTCCTTATCCAATAGTAACCTTCATAACTCTCTCTTCAGTGGTTGAATTTAGAATATTTTGAGCTCATTGGAATGATAACTTGACAAGCTTCTAAATAAGACCATAATTGGCTAATTTCAAGACCGTTCGATATCCCAAAAGTACGTTAGAATTCTTCGATCGTCATTTTGCAATTTGGATTGTTAATGTTTCCAAATCGTGCGATCCAACAGAGACGCTCATAACTCCCTCGTTTGATGTTGGATTAGGCCTATTTTTGGTCAACTAAAAGGTAATTTTGTGCTCTTTCATTCCTGACTAGAATCGTCATATTCCGAGCCCATATGGGCATCTGTAAGTGGGATGTTCTGAATTTTTCCTTCATCTCCTTCTCCAACAGTAACCCTCATAACCCTCCATTCAAGGCTCAAATTTAGACTATTTTGAGCTCATTGGAATGGTAACTTGACAAGCTTCCTAATGGGACCGAAATTGGCTAATTTAGAGACCGTTCGATATCCTAAAAGCATGTTGGAACTCTTCATTCGTCATTTTGTAATTTGGATTGTTAATCTTTCCAAATTGTGTGATCCGACGGAGACGCTCATACTCCCTCGTTTGATGTCCGATTGGGTCAATTTTTGGTCATCTAAACGTACTTTAGTGCTCTTTCATTCATGACTAGAATCGTCGTATTCCGAGACCATTTGGGTATCCGTAAGTGGGATCACAACTGTCGGTCCTGAATTTTTCCTTCATCTCCTTGTCCAATAGTAAGCTTCATAACTCTCTCTTTAGTGGTCGAATTGAGACTATTTTCAGCTCATTGGATTGTTAACTTGACAAGCTTCACACAACGGAATTCAGAACTAGTTCTTTGTGAAAGGGTCTAAGGCATTGAAAGGTGGGTCCCATGGCACCAAGATTGAGGTACCCCACATGCGAGGGCCTATAAACACCCCCTCCCCTCCTTCATTTGGGGGGATTGAAGATTGTCGAGAGGAAGCGTAGCAAGGAGGAAGATCGAAGGTGAGAGAGAAGGCTACGGTGGTTTGCACGGGTCCGTGCAACCGACATCCGTTGGGCAGGTCCGTGCAACCAGACTGCGCTGCAGTCTCTGAAGATAAGGGGTCGTCATGCTGCCGAAATGGTTGAAATCTTCAAGTTCCTTCTGATCAAGTCTAAAGGAGAATAATCAGAAAATGAGCATATTCCACCAAGTCCTAGGAGATGACTAAAATCACTGATGAAATGCTGTCAAATTTCATATTTGACTATAACAGTTGAACTCATAATAATTCCTTTATTCTGAATAATCTATCTTAGAATCAAGGGATACTAGAAAGATGTAAATGAACTCAGTATCAATAAAGTGTGATGATCATTTCAAATACTCTTTCTCTGTTATGTTTAGATAAGATATATCCCAAATCGAACGCATTTGTTTCTTGTTCAAAACAAAATGGTGACTCTGCTAGGGAAATTTTATCTTATTTAAACATTAATATTGAGATAATTATGAAACTTTTATCATAAGTTTGGCGTCTTGCTGATGCCAAAATGGCGACTCTCAGTGGGAACATCCTCCCCATCATCTCTAAGATAGATTATTTGATTCTTCAAATGCTAACTATGGTTATATTTCATGTTCGAAAGTTTTTGAATTCAACCACAAGTTACAACCAATGGTAACTCTTGCAAGAAAAGTGAACTTTCGTTTCACTTTGACCGGATTCATAAAAGAGTAAGTAGAAAGTGTCAGAGAAAGCAAAGTCTGCTATGATCAAGAGTAGGGATTTTCAAGTGATAGATGGAACGATCTCTATTTCGCCAGTAGCTCAACAAGATGAGGGAGGATGGAGGATAGTAATATCCAAAAGATAAAAAGCTCGATCTACTCCCGCAAGAAGCATGATCTCGCCAAGTACTGGGTTGATTATGCGAAGTGTCGTGAGACGCAGTCCTGCTTTAGTTATACAATCATCTCATTCGAGAAAAACAGAAAGGCCTGTCACTCCAGAAGGTCTTTCGATACTGTCAACTATAACCATAAAGACATCTCCCATAGAATCATTGCAAGTTCAAAAAAATAAAGGGAAGGCGACCATAATTAGTGAATGTTCACTCACAACACCTCCTGCAAAAGATTTTATGCAAACTCATGCATTGAGAATGCCATGATTTGAGTCAGCTAGTCCTTCGAAGCTATAGGACGCTGGTTTTAAATCAGATAATAGTTAATCTTCTTCAACAACGTTAGCAGCGCGGCGCTCGCTTCCTGCTTCAATATCAAGACAATTAAAGTATAAAGAAACAGAAAGCTCGTCGACAGATATTAATCAGCCTCATCAGTTTTCGCTAGATGAGTATGTGGCTGAAGAAGTCCCTAATATTCCAACAGTAATTGCTATGAACAACATTGAACCATAAGTAGAAAGGCCATAACTACAAGCGATTAGATTTTAAAAACTGATGCCTAATATTACTCAGAATATAGCGCATAAATTAATTCGGTAGATGGTTATCGAGTCTACTCATATAGAAAATGAACGAAGTCAGAATAAAAGGTTTTGATATTAGACATCGTATCCCCTTAAAATAGAAGACATGCCATTTTTGGCTGATTTCAAACACCCCGACTTTCAAAAATTTAACGGGAACGGATCACCAGAAGAGCATATGATGCATTTCATAGCAAAGATGGGAAATTTCTCTAGAATTCCTCAATATTGTCTGCGATTATTCGGATCTTCTCTGACAGGAAGAGCTTTCAGATGGTATTCAGGTTTAATCCCAGGATCTATTCATACCTAGGAACAAATGCAGGATGCTTTTATATCAAACTTTTTCTCTTCAGATCGAGAAGTTAGTTTGACCGAACTGGCCTCTATTCGCTAAGAAGAAAATGAATCAGTTGAAGAATTCATCAGTCAATGGAAGGGCTTGGCAACATCATGTCAACATCCTCTTCGGGAATCAAAACAAGTAGAGCTATGTTTAGAAAGCATGAGACCAGAACTGGTATGCCACCTGATTAGTAAAGATTGGAGAACTTTTCGTAATTTTGCTACAAAGGCTTATACTCTTGAAAAGATGATGGGAAGAGTGTCTGCTTTTTAGTCAAAATCAGCCCACATAACTTGGAAAGAAGAAACTAAAGAAGATTATCAGAATGTTGAAAGAGATAGCAATGAAGAAAATAGAAATGGTCATGCGGTTATAATGATATATAAAAGGTCCAGGCAAATTAAAACCATATGAAATATGCATTCTCAAGAAAAGATATACTTCCTATACTGAATCAATTATTGGCTATGAAGCGTATTGAATTACCTTGGCTAAGACACATCAAAGAAATCGAAAATACAAGAAGAATGGATTATTGCCATTATCACCATAAATTTGGACATCATACGGAAAAATGTAATTCCCTCAAGAAAAAGTTACAAAAGATGATCGATAAGGGAGAAATTGCAATGAAAAGAGCATGATAGAAAGAGAAAAGTGGAGAAAAATGACAGAAACTCTATAAAAATAACTCTGGAGGCATCCGCGTTAAAAGACGATAACATGCTTCGTACGGTGAACTGTCAGTAATTGACAAGATTGAGCTGTCATAGCCTAAATACTCAAATGAAAAGAAGTGAGTGAGGCAAAAGATGTAAAGCCGCGATAAAAAGCATATTCGTTGCAGATATGCATTGCAATACCTGCCAGTTCAGGAGATGACCGCTATTTTGATTTCGAAAGGTATCGGTATGATACTTACAAAATCAAAAGGGGGCAAGACAGGTAAGTAAAAAACTATGAAATGTATTTCTCACCATGGAATATATTTCTTTTGTATATGAATAAAATGCCAACTTTCAAGCATATCAAGTAATCACCAAATGCGAACACCAATGACAATGACCAAATGCAAAACACGATTGCCAAATGAAAAGCGTCGATGATTATCACCAAAATTAGTAATTATCGTTGTTGTCATCAATTACTGATACAAAATTATCTTATCTCACCTTATTGAAATTGTTATCATCGCTAAGTTGATACACTATCCTAACCATAAGCATTGTCAAAACATATCAGTAGTGGCGATGTATTAATTATTGATTCACCATTCATGGCAGTGAAATAAGCAGTGGAATAAGCCTATATGGCCAACCACACAAATCTTACGACAGCGATGACAAATGATCATTAAGGCTGCCTAGCCAAGCCTATATGGCCAACTACGCATAAGACCTACAAAGCTTCAACGATTTAAAAAGCCCAAAATTGGTTAGCCTAAAATCGGTGGTAAACTATAATTGCTCCTTGAGCCCAGCCAGAAATCGGGGGTAAACTATCTTGCTCCCTGAGCCCAGCCCGAAATTGGTGGTAAACTATAATTTCTCATTGAGCCCAGCTCAAAATCGGCGGTAAACTATCTTTCTCCTTGAGCTCAGCCTAAAATTGGTGGTAAACTGTAACGACCCGTAAATTTCCGTACAAGGGTTCGAGTATCACTTCGACCAGAAATCACTTAGGATTAAATCCTTTAGAAATTTAACATAGTTAACTAAGTGCTAAACTAGATTAGCCATGAAATCCATTAGAATCGCTTTAAATATGATCTGCAAGAACCAAAACTTATAGAATCATTGACGCTAGGTTACCCTAAAGTTTAGGATCAAACTCATTACCTGGCTATTCTCGAGAATGACTTGGAACTTCGTATTAGGTCTAGACTGCACATCGGAAGTCCGATTAACACGAAGTTAAGGAACTAGGACCGCCTCACTGGGCTCGACAATCATCTCGGAAATTAAGTCCAGACAATGTCCCACAGCCATTCGATCGCGTCCGGAGCGAGGGAGTGTGAAAACCACCATTTCCTTTACAAAATAAATATCTTGAATAGTGATCTGGCACCATTTGTTTGCGGATCAGTATTAAGCAACCAAACCGTCAGAATCGGACCAAATTACACCCTCGGATCAGGAAAAATTTCAGGTACATTTACATGTACTTGGAATTTCGGATCGTGGCCCACTGACCGTCGAACTGAAAGTGGTCCGCTCCGTGTGATCTGGGAATCCGATTAAGTCGAAAACGTAATCCCACGTAGATCCATGAGTTGTGAGCTTAAGTTTGACGTTTGAATCAAGGGGGGCCGCCAGAAACACTCTTTTGAGCTGGAAAAGCGCCGAATTCCTTATAATAGTCGTACCTCTTGAATCGGAGTCTGTTTCGGGGAGGTATTAGGCTATATAAGGGCCTTAGAACAGCCCCTCTCACAGCCATACGAATTTGGGATAAAACCCTAGAGAGAGAGAGAAAGCTTAAGAGAAGTGGGAGAATCTTCCTCCTACTGTTGCAAATCACTCCACGGGCTGCACCACCCCTTCCTTGACATTTTTCCAGCGACACCGAGTCTGTTTTAAGGTAATAAATCCTAACCCTAGGCCTGTTTTGAGGAGTGTAGGCTGCAGGTTATGAAATAGCTAACCGATTTCCCTCTTTAGGCTAGAAAACTCCCGAATACGGAAGCCCATCAAACCTTGCTGATCCGTTGAGATTCCAAGAGGCAAGGTGAGGACTTTAGGTGTATAGGTCATGGTTTTCAATGCTTTCAATGTCAGATAATGGTAGATTCATGATCTGCATGCAATTACACATGTACAAAGTGCTTTCCATTTTCTGTTTCGAGTAAAATTGTAGAATTTGGAATTTCACATACTCTAGGTATTCGTATAAAATACCGTATACATATTTTTTATGGGAATGTGTTTGACATGTTTATTTGTCGTGTGGATATATGACGTATGGATAAAATACTTATTTGGCGAAAGGATTCGCCTAAATACATGTTTACTAATAAACACTATGTATGTAGAAATACGGTATTGTAAGAAGTACCGTATACATGTATATTTTAGTGAGGTGTTTGTCATGATTAATTGTTATATAAATATATTATGTGCGCATAAAATAATTACTTGGTGAAAGGAATCACCGTAATACAAGTTCCCTTGTAAATACTATGTATGTCAAAATTGGGCATCCTAGAAAATACCCCATGCGTATAAATTTTGCTGATGTAATTATCATGATTATTTGCTGTATGAATATGATATATACATATAAAAAACTAGTTTGGTAAAGGGACAACCCTAGTGCACTTTCCTCTAACATACGTCATGTATGTTGAAATAGTGCATTCCATGTGTTGGTGAAATTGCTTGTGAGTGTAAGTGCTTAAGTGTTAGTGCCTTAGGTAGGTGCTGAGATGGGGTTCTCAACTACCTTAGAGTCATGTATGATACCCTCCATGTGGTTGTTTACTCTGACCACTCACTTATGAAATATATGTATTTGTATCCCTATTTGTATAGTGCTTTACAACATGCTTTTGAATATGCTTTGTAACTTGTTTATTAACATGCTTTATGACATGCTTTATAACATGATTGCTAGTGTTCTTGAATTACCATGTTATCATGTAGTACTTCACATGCTATGGTTAGGAATTGATTGAGCTTGGGACTATGTCCATAGTCCAGGCATCCGGTATCAGACTTAGAGTTGTGGTTGAGATTCGTTTCGCCACACATGATGTGTTGGCAAACCCGTGTCGTACTTCGGTTGACGATAGTGGTTGGCCACACGAGGTACTTCTGCGCGTCATATCGCCCAACTTGTTGTGCGCTCGAGCCAGCCGAACACGTCAAGTAACCCGTGTGTCTTATGTATGTTCACCATGTTTGGTCGCTAATGTTTGAACCTAGGGTACCAAACTTACTAGTGAAAATCCTGTTAACCATGGTACCTCGATCCGCGAAGACTCATGAGCCAGGCATGGTGGTATGGGACACCGTGGTCGAGTCGGCCTACGCTGGGGCTACGTGCCTACCCGTAGTGACCAAGTGAGCAACTTAACTCGTGAGCCGATTATGGTGGTATGGGACACTATATTCGTCTTTGTCGGCCTACATTGATAAGGTGATGGGGAGTGGTACAACCTTTGTGCGTAATGTACTGACACAACTTTTTTGTAGTGATCGCGAGCATATTATGAAGTCGCAAAGGCGCCTTAGGGTTCGCCGCGATATATAGAGTATGAACTAGGCCTGTTTCTGTATTGTGATGAATCGTTTAAGGGGTGATGGGGGAGCGGTGCAACCTTTGTGTGTGACAGCCCTGGCAGCCTCTGCAGTGACCTAGAAAACACACCATCATCTGATATTAACTAGGACTGACGACCCTAGAATGGATCATGTTTAGGAATGATACAAGGGAGGTACCTTAGTTTCCCAATCCTGCTGTATGAAATGGATTAATTAAAAACTCGGTAATCATGCTTATTATGCATCGCATGTGCTTGGAAGATGTGGAGCACTGTGGGATGAAAGCATGCTGCGAGCGTGAGATGGTATCGCATGAGGGAGTATGTCGGTGAGGGCATCCATCATACCTGCATTCATACTTGCATTAATAAGAGTAACTAGGAGTGTTTGATTTACTGCTTTATCATTACTGCTTGACTGCATTGATAACATGTTAACCTATGCTTTATGGTTCCACTGAGTTAGCTACTCACTCCCACGTTACGGGACGGTGTTGTGCACACCAACCAGACTCTGTCTCAGGTTTAGGCGAGCCGATGACTCTGGAGGCGGAGCCTGATTATAACGAGGACCAGGAGGAGTTCTCGTATATGCAGTTCTCTGGCGGCTTCGACTAGGCTGCCAGGACCGACGAATTTTTTTACAGGGATTGTACTTAGTTTTATCTTTGACGTTTTATTTATAAAACAGACATGTATATGGTGACTCAGATGGATTCATACTCTGGAGAATGAAACGTTTATTTTGTTTCTTTACATACATATATATATAGTTCAGTCTTCCGCTTGCTTTTATACAATTGATCTGGAGTATGAATTACTGTTTTGGTATAATCTCATTCATGTTTTTTGCTCTAACACAGACAACATTTAAATATCATTAATTATGTTGCATAAGTGATGCGTTGGAACTCGGGAGTTGAGTTACGCTCGACCCCCAATTTTCAGGGCGTTACAAGTTGGTATTAGAGCATGATTTTGATTAAACCGGACCTGAGTTATGTTCCCACAACGTCCACTGATACATTACAACCTAGGAGGGTGCGAGAAAATTTTAGAAACAGTCCTAGGATTTTTGATTCCGTCATTCGTCGAAGTTCGTCGAATACGCGCGTTTTGATCGAGTCCGTGCTCGATCTTGATTGTGCGAGTCTACTCCAAATCACTTTTAGACCGTCTATGGATGTGTCTAGTTCGCTATCTACCCAAATCCAGTTGTTAAAAATCAGAAAAGATCAGTCCAGATCTGAAATTTCTTGGAAACACCCGATCTGGAACCGAATCGAGTCGTGGGCCTCCCCACTTAAATCCAATGGGACCCAGGGTCGAACCAAGGTGCATTTGGCACCTTGGGACCATGGAGAACATGGCCCCATCGCGGCGGCACGGTGCCGGCCAAGGCGGACCGCGGTGGAACCGCGGTCACCGAGGCGCGCCGCGGTTGGGTGGGCCATCTAGTGTGGGGCCGGGCCTGGGAACGGTCAGCCCAACCTCCCCAATCGTGTGGTGCATGCGGTTTGGGCTGGGGTTTAAGATTTTTAGGGCTGGAGCCCCCCTCCCTCTCACATCTTCCCTTCCAAACTCCCATCCCCTCCATTTCTGATTTTTCTCTCAACCCATTCCCCTAAATCACTCAATCCCCCATTTTCATCCATAACTCACCCACTCCCATTGATCACAACAGCCCTAGCCACCTACCCTACCCTTCCCTTTCACGTTTGAGCTCTCATATCCCCCATTTGGAGCTCAAATTCGTGCAACCTTCAAACCCATCCCGTTTCTCCCTTGTTCCTTCTTCATTTCTTGTCATTCGTGTCTCTCCAACACCTGTTGGGACTGTTGGTTGTGGAGAACCAAAGAGGTCAGTCCTTCTCTCCCTTTCCTCCATCTCCATAGCTCTTTTTGAGTTGGTCACGGCCATATTTTCCTTGTCTTCCATCCTCTCTCTCATGGGAAAGAGGAAAACTAATGATGCTGAAGCTGGGCCGAGTCGCCCTACTCATTCCAGAAGAAGGGCTGATGATGGGGCCGGCTCTAGCACCATTCGGGAGTATAGGTCGAAGCGAGACCTGGATCCCCAACTGCCGCTCAAGGATGCACTACCGATCGATTTCGAATATGGTCGAAGATATGCTGCCTCAGTATACCTACCTATGCAGCACTGGTTCACATGTCTATAACGGCAGAGCAGGATGTGGACCGGTTGGCCCGATCTCGTGGTGCTATGGTTGCGAGGCCACGACAGGAGATACAGAGCAGGCCTATCCTAGGCAAGAAGCCTCGTGCTGACTCGCCTCCCAGGATCGCAGGACCAGTGGCTCCGGTGAGGTGCCCTATTGTGACCTGCACGTACTGTGGGAAGTAGGGTCATCTTATTGGGAGTTGTTTCGCGCGGATGAAGGATAGTGGTTTCTCTCCACCACAGATGTTGGGTCGTTCTCACCCGCAGGCCTTATCAACTACACCTTTACAGACTGTACCTATACATTCTTCCTTTTGACCTCCTGCATCACGGTTCAGGCCGCTGCAACGGCCCTTGGCCCCTCAGCCAAACCGTCAGCAGCAGGCGCGTGTTCATACACTTGTGGCTGAGGCACCTGAGACGTCACTTGCGGCCCCAACAGCTTTTGAGGGTACGGCTCACATTTTCGGTACTTCTGTTTCCTTGTTGGTGGACACTGGGTCCACTACTTCTATTATTTCTTGTAGGGCAGTTAAACGTCTATCTTTGCGTACTATTCCCACTAAGGGACTGAGACTTACTACGGCCACTGGTACTTTTTTTGATATCGCACGGTTATGTGAGGGTTGCTCTGTGGATTTGGGTAGCCGCACCGTGCTCGTCGACCTCATCATTGCTCCGCTGTGGCACTACGATGTTATTCTCGGTATGGACTGGCTCTCGAAGATGAGAGCAGAGATAGATTGCGATACTCGAGTCGTGACGGCCTATGACTCAGACGGCGCAGCTTTCACGTTTCCAGTACAGGTCAGTTGGCGTTGCCGTGTTGACTGTTATACTGCTTTATTAGCGCCGATTGATGGTCCGACGTTGAGAAATACGCCGGTGGTTCGAGAATTTGCAGGCGTGTTTGAGACTATTCCTGGTTTACCTCCTCGGCGCGAGATCGATTTTACAATTGATCTTACGCCTGGTGCGACACCCATCTCATTGCCGACTTATCGTATGCCTCCATGTGAGATGGAGGAGCTGCGGAAACAGATTGACGAGCTGGTAGACAAGGGTTTTATATGACCTAGTGTGTCTCCTTGGGGAGCACATGTGCTATTTGTGAAGAAGAAGGACAGGTCGCTACGGTTATGTATTGACTACCGTAGGTTGAACCAGGTCACAGTGAAGAACAAGTATCCTTTGCCCAGGATAGATGATCTGTTTGATCAGTTGAGGGGGGCGAAGTATTTTTCGAAGATTGATCTATAGTCAGGGTACCACCAGTTTCACGTGAGAGATGAGGACGTGCAGAAGACAGCCTTCAGGACGTGCTTTGGGTACTATGAGTTCCTGGTGATGTCGTTCGACCTTACGAACGCACCAGCCGTATTCATGGATCTGATGAACCGGGTATTTCGGCCCTTCCTGTACCGATTCGTCATCGTCTTTATTGACGACATTTTGATATACTCTACTAGTCGGGAGGAGCAAGAGGAACACCTGAGGGCGGTGTTAGGTACACTGAAGAAGAACCAGTTGTTCGCACAGTACAAGAAGTGCGACTTCTGGCAAGAGGAAGTCAAGTTTCTCGGACATGTAGTGTCCAAGGATGGGATAGCAGTGGACCTTGCTAAGGTAGCTGCGGTTCAGGATTGACAGCAGCCTGGCTCGGTTACCGAAGTAAGGAGTTTTCTTGGCCTGGCAGGGTATTACAGGCGCTTCATTTGTGATTTCTCAAAGATTGCCAGGCCGTTGTCTCAGTTGACCCGGAAGGACCTGAAGTTCACCTGGAATGAGAAGGCGGAAGCAGCTTTCAAGGAGCTGAAGGACAAGTTGACGTCCGCCCCTGTGCTAGTATTGCCAGAGCAAGGGGAGAAATACACGATATATACTGACGCGTCTCGCGTTGGTTTAGGTTGTGTCCTGATGCAGAAGGACAGGGTGATTTCGTATGCCTCGAGACAATTAAGGAAGCACGAGGAGAATTACCCTACACACGACCTGGAGTTGGCAGCTGTCATCTTTGTATTGAAGCTCTGAAGACATTACCTCTATGGAGAGGAGTTCGAGCTTTTCTGCGACCACAAGAGCCTTAAGTACATATTCACACAGCGAGACTTGAATATGAGACAACGTCGATGGATGGAGACCTTGAAGGACTTCAAGTTCGAGGTTTCCTACCATCCTGGCAAGGCGAACCTTGTGGCAGACGCGTTGAGCCACAGGAAGGCTATAACATTTGCGGCACCGTTGATGATAGCTGAGTGGGACATGGTTGAGTTCGTGCAGGACTTTGAGCAGAGACTCACTGTGGAGGAGCCATTTGAGTGTGTTGCGCACGTTCGGGTGCGACCACTTATTGACGACAGAGTTATTGAGGCCCAGAAGGGTGATGTGCGGCTGTCTCAGCTTCGAGAGCAAGCTAACGACGCCGAGGACTCCGAGTGGAGAGTTGGTTCTGATGGGGGTCTACGATTCCGTGGCCGCCTATGCGTTCCTGATATGCCTGACTTGAGATGCGAGCTTCTCGAGTCTGCCCATAACTCGAAGCTTGCGATGCATCCTGGTAGTACGAAGATGTACCGGGATTTGAGACGGACATATTGGTGGGATAATATGAAGGCCCACATCACTGAGTTTATGTCTCGATGTCTGACGTGCCAGCAGGTCAAGGCTGAATATCGCCGACCTCCTGGACTGCTTCAGCCCATGCCCATAGCAGAGTGGAAGTGAGACTTCATCTCCATGGACTTCATATCTGGGCTGCCAAAGACAAGGAAGGGACACGATTCTATTTGGGTGATTGTGGACCGGTTGACCAAATCGGCCCATTTCCTTCCTATCAGAGTTACGAACTCTGCAGACGAGCTGGCTAGGTTGTACATCAGGGAGATCGTCTGTCTGCATGGAGTTCCTTTAGAGATCGTGTCGGACAGAGACACTCGGTTCACATCTATCTTCTGGACTTGTATCCAGGAGGCGATGGATGTGAAGTTAAAGTTTAGTACGGCGTTTCATCCTCAGACTGATGGGCAGACAGAGCGGGTGAATCAGATTCTGGAGGATATGTTGCGGGCATGTGTGTTGGACTTCAAGGACAGCTGGGATGACTGTCTCCTTTACGCAGAGTTCGCCTACAACAACAGTTTTCAGGCGACTATTGGTATGGCGCCATATGAGGCCCTATATAGTCATCCTTGCAGGGCACCGTATTGTTGGGCTGAGGTTGGCTAGCGTAGTCTGATTGGCCCGGAGTTGGTTCAGGCGACTACAGAAAAGGTCGACATCATCAGGCGTCGACTACTTACAACACAGAGCAGGCAAAAGAGTTACGCCGATACGAGGCGGCAACCGCTTGAGTTCGAGGTCGGGGATCATGTATTCCTCTGAGTTTCCCTTATGAAGGGAGTCTTTCGGTTTGGGAAGAAGGGGAAGCTCACGCCGAGGTTTATCGGTCCGTTTCAGATACTGGATCGCGTGGGTGATGTGGCGTATAGTCTCACTTTGCCCACACCACTTGTATCTGTACACAACGTATTTCATGTATCTATGCTGAAGAAGTACGTTCCTGATCCTTCGCATATCATCAGATGGGAGCAGGTACAACTGAGCGAGGATGCTACGTATGAGTTGCGCCCGACGCGTATCCTTGACAGAAAGGAGCAGGCACTGCGTAGCAAGGTCATTCCACTCGTGAAGGTACTATGGACACATCATTCAGAGGAGGAAGCTACTTGGGAGACTGAGGCCGAGGTCAGGAAGAACTACCCTCAGATTCTCAAGGAATACGAAAAGGTACAAATTTCGAGGATGAAATTTTTGTTTAAGGGGGGTAGATTGTAACGACCCGTAAATTTCCGTACAAGGGTTCGAGTATCACCTCGACCAGAAATCACTTAGGATTAAATCCTTTAGAAATTTAACATAGTTAACTAAGTGCTAAACTAGATTAGCCATGAAATCCGTTAGAATCGCTTTAAATACGATTTGCAAGACCCAAAACTTATAGAATCATTGACGCTAGGTTACCCTAAAGTTTAGGATCAAACTCATACCCGGCTATTCTCAGGAATGACTTGGAACTTCGTATTAGGTCTAGACCGCACATCGGAAGTTCGATTAACACAAAGTTAAGGAACTAGGACCGCCTCACTGGGCTCGACAACCATCTCGGAAATCAAGTCCAGACAATGTCCCACGGCCATTCGATCGCGTCCGGAGCGAGGGAGTGTGAAAACCACCATTTCCTTTACAAAATAAATATCTTGAATAGTGATCTGGCACCATTTATTTGTGGATCAGTATTAAGCAACCAGACCGTCAGAATCGGACCAAATTACACCCTCGGATCAGGAAAAATTTTAGGTACATTTACATATACTTGGAATTTCGGATCGTGGCCCACTGACTGTCGAACTGAAAGTGGTCCTCTCCGTGTGATCTGAGAATCCGATCGAGTTGAAAACGTAATCCCACGTAGATCCATGAGTTGTGAGCTTAAGTCTGACGTTTGGCTCAAGGGGGGCCGCCAGAAACACTCTTTTGAGCTGGAAAAGCGCCGAATTCCTTATAATAGTCGTACCTCTTGAACCGGAGTCTGTTTCGGGGAGGTTTTAGGCTATATAAGGGCCTTAGAACAGCCCCTCTCACAGCCATACGAATTTGGGATAAAACCCTAGAGAGAGAGAAAAAGAGAGAGAAAGCTTAGGAGAAGTGGGAGAATCTTCCTCCTACTGTTGCAAATCACTCCACGGGCTGCACCACCCCTTCCTTTATGTTTTCCCGGCGACACCGACTCCGTTTTAAGGTAATAAATCCTAACCCTAGACCTGTTTTGAGGTGTGTAGGCTGCAGGTTATGAAATAGATAACCGATTTCCCTCTTTAGGCTAGAAAACTCCGAAATACGAAAGCCCATCAAACCTTGCTGATCCGTTGAGATTCCAAGAGGCAAGGTGAGGACTTTAGGTGTATAGGTCGCGATTTTCAACGCTTTCAATGTCAGATAATGGTAGATTCATGATCTGCATGCAATTGCACATGTACAAAGTGCTTTCCGTTTTCTGTTTCAATTAAATTATTGAATTTGGAATTTCACATACTCTAGGTATTCGTATAAAATACCGTATACGTATTTTTTATGGGAATGTGTTTGACATGTTTATTTGTCGTATGGATATATAACGTATGGATAAAATACTTATTTGGTGAAAGGATTCGCCTAAATACATGTTTACTAATAAACACTATGTATGTAGAAATACGGTATTGTAAGAAGTACCGTATACATGTATATTTTAGCGAGGTGTTTGTCATGATTAATTGTTGTATAAATATATTATGTGCGCATAAAATAATTGCTTGGCGAAAGGAATCGCCGTTATACAAGTTCCCTTGTAAATACTATGTATGTCGAAATTGGGTATCCTAGAAAATACCCCATGCGTATAAATTTTACTGATGTAATTATCATGATTATTTTCTGTATGAATATGATATATACGTATAAAATAGTAGTTTGGTAAAGGGACAACCCTAGTGCACTTTCATCTAACATACGTCATGTATGTTGAAATAGTGCATTCCATGTGTTGGTGAAATTGCTTGTGAGTGTAAGTGCTTAAGTGTTAGTGCCTTAGGTAGGTGCTGAGATGGGGTTCTCAACTACCTTAGAGTCATGTATGATACCCTCCATGTGGTTGTTTACTCTGACCACTCACTTATGAAATATATGTATTTGTATCCCTATTTGTATAGTGCTTTACAACATGCTTTTGAATATGCTTTGTAACTTGTTTATTAACATGCTTTATGACATGCTTTATAACATGATTGCTAGTGTTCTTGAATTACCATGTTATCATGTAGTACTTCACATGCTATGGTTAGGAATTGATTGAGCTTGGGACTATGTCCATAGTCCAGGCATCCGGTATCAGACTTGGAGTTGTGGTTGAGATTCGTTTCGCCACACATGATGTGTTGGCAAACCCGTGTCGTACTTCGGTTGGCGATAGTGGTTGGCCACACGAGGTGCTTCTGCGCTTCATATCGCCCAACTTGTTGTGCGCTCGAGCCAGCCGAACACGTCAAGTAACCCGTGTGTCTTATGTATGTTCACCATGTTTGGTCGCTAATGTTTGAACCTAGGGTACCAAACTTACTAGTGAAAATTCCGTTAACCATGGTACCTCGATCCGCTAAGACTTATGAGCCGGGCATGGTGGTATGGGACACCGTGGTCGAGCTGTCGGCCTACGCTGGGGCTATGTGCCTCCCCGTAGTGACCAGTGAGCAACTTAACTCGTGAGCCAATTATGGTGGTATGGGACACTATATTCGCGCTGTCGGCCTACATTGATAAGGTGATGGGCGAGTGGTGTAACCTTTGTGCGTAACAGCCCTGGCAGCCCTTTGTAGTGACCGCGAGCATATTCTAAAGTCGCAGTGCGCCTTAGGGTTCGCCGCGATATATAGAGTATGAACTAGGCCTGTTTCTGTATTGTGATGAATCGTTTAAGGGGTGATGGGGGAGCGGTGCAACCTTTGTGTGTAACAGCCCTGACAGCCTCTGCAGTGACCTAGAAAACACATCATCGTTCGATATTAACTAGGATTGACGACCCTAGAATGGATCATGTTTGAGAATGATACAAGGGAGGCACCTTAGTTTCCCAATCCTGCTGTATGAAATGGATTAATTAAAAACTCGGTAATCATGCTCATCATGCATCGCATGTGCCTGGAAGATGTGGAGCACTATGGGATGAAAGCATGCCGCGAGCGTGAGATGGTGTCGCATGAGGGAGTATGTCGGTGAGGGCATCCATCATACCTGCATTCATACTTGCATTAATAAGAGTAACTAGGAGTGTTTGATTTACTGCTTTATCATTACTGCTTGACTGTATTGATAACATGTTAACCTATGCTTTATGGTTTCACTGAGTTAGCTACTCACTCCCACGTTACGGGACGGTGTTGCACACACCAACCAGACTCTGTCTCAGGTTTAGGCGAGCCGACGACTCTGGAGGCGGAGCCTGATTATAACGAGGACCAGGAGGAGTTCTCGTATATGCAGTTCTCTGGCGGCTTCGACTAGGCTGCCAGAACCGACGGGTTTTTTACAGGGATTGTACTTAGTTTTATCTTTGACGTTTTATTTATAAAACAGACATGTATATGCTGACTCAGATGGATTCATACTCTGGAGAATGAAACGTTTATTTTGTTTCTTTACATACATATATATATATAGTTCAGTCTTCCGCTTGCTTTTATACAATTGATCTGGAGTATGAATTACTGTTTTGGTATAATCTCATTCATGTTTTTTGCTCTAACACAGACAACATTTAAACATCATTAATTATGTTGTATAAGTGATGCGTTGGAACTCGGGAGTTGAGTTACGCTCGACCCCCGATTTTCAGGGCGTTACATAAACTATCTTGCTCCTTGAGCCCAGCCTGAAATCGACGGTAAAGTATCTTGCTCTTTGAGCCCATTGTCAAGTCCAGTTTAGTCAAGTCTTGTCTAGTCGAGTTAAGTTCAGTCTTATCCAGTTAAAGTATGGTCAGTCAAAGTACACTAGCACCACTGCTCAAAAGCATAAACTATGCATAGCATTCAAAATGCTGCATATACACATTTCATTTTAGATATGCTTAAATATGGAATTACCTGATGAAAATTTTAAATATTGTGTAAACAACATGTAAAAATGCATTTCTTTTGAATCAGGTTCAAATTACATCAACAGTAAATGTCTTTAAGATATTGGCAATTATCTACTCAAAAGTTCAAGTCTTCAAGGTCAACTAATATATTGACAAAAGCTGTAAGGTCTTTTCATCTCTCGCCTTCTTGATGAATAGAGAAACATTATCATACAAGATTCTCAAAGGCTTTAGAGAATAAACTAGTGAAGAATTATCATTCTCTCCCGGACGATATAAAGATTCAAATATATTCTTTGGATTCGTAAAAGGAGCAGCAAAGATTATCTATCCTTCAAGGGTATTAGTAGGCTTTATTTCGGAAATATTGTTTTCTAAAAGAAATCATTATGCGAAGTTGACTTGGAAAGGGAGCAGGATCTATGTCTTCGGAGTAATTTATGCCTTGGTCTTTCCAATAATCTCTTATGCGTGGCAAAGGAATTCATATGCCAATGCCATAGTTTCTCATTGTTCTAGTAATGATATCGCAAGACTCCAAGTATCAGATCTGATGGAGACAAAGAACAAACGGAATCATCATCAGTAAATTCTAAGTTATTAAATGAAAATTGAAAGAAGTCTTGTTTATTTTTCAGAATCAGCAAAGATCTAAGGAAAAGTTTATGTCGAAAAAAGACTCAGTGATTGAACCTTTGGAGATGGAAATGATATCTCCAAGAAGTGCGATATAATGAGCAAAGAATACAATGCGAAACACGATGATAGAGCGAATATCACAATCAGCCTAAAAGAGAGAAGAAGTTTTCAATATAATTTCAGAATTATTAATGCTTCGTGAAGCTAAATTGGAAAATTATAATGACTTGAGATACTAATTCCAATTAATTTGGTTGGAAAGAAAGATTGGATTTTGTAGATCATGAATAAAAGAAACAATCGAAAAAGTTGTTGCGATAGGAGCCACATTAAAGAACAACCCCGTAGATATAAGTTGAAGAAAAGAGTCGCCGGAGTTGATCAAAGAGACCATTGCAGTAGCAGCGGTGTTGAAAGAAAGTTTTTTGATCAAGTTGGTTAAAGATGAAGTTGCCACAACTATTACAGTGACAAGCTTTGATGAAAAGAAAATGCTACCTTCTCTACTAAAACATCCACTTGACACAGTTGGCTGGGGGCATTCAAGTCTTCCGATCAAGCATGATCATCGAGCGTGATCATTTAAATCTTCCATTCAAACGTAAGCGTTCAAATCTTCCATTCAAACGTGAGCATTCAAATCTTCCGATCAAGCGCGATCATCGAGCATGATCAGTCAAATCTTCCATTCAAACGTAAGCGTTCAAATCTTCCATTCAAATGTGAGCATTCAAATCTTCCATTCGAGCGCAATTATTCAAGTCTTCCATTCAAGCGTAATCATTCAAGTCTTCTGTTCAAGCATGATCATCCAGTCATTCTTCAAAGTTGCAGTTCATCAAGTTCTTCGAGTAGAGGAAGATCTATCCTCCATTTAATTTCATGAATCAATCAAAGAAGGATCGAGGGGGCATCTGTTGAGCCATAAAAAATGGTGACAAAGAAAGGATTGAAACAAGAGAAGATAGAAAGAAAATCAGAAAAGAAGAAGAATGAAGTAGCTTAAGGGGAGTTTGTGCGGGTTCGCATAACCAATGTCCTTTGCGCGGGACCACGCAACCAAAATGTCAGTTGTGCGAGTTCGTACAACAGAATTTAGATCTGGTTCTTTGTGAAAATGTCTAAGGCATTGAAAGGTGGTTCCCATGGCACTAAGAACAAGGCACCAAACATGCGAGGGCCTATAAATACCCCCTCCCCTCCTTCATTTGGGATGATTAAAGATTTTTGAAAGGAAGCGGAGCAAGGAGGAAGATCGAAGGTGAGAGAGATGGCTATATTGGTTTGCACGGGTCCGCGCAACAGACATCCATTGCGCGGGTCTGTGAAACCAGACTGCCTTGCAGTCTTTGAAGATAAGGGCCGTCATGCTGCCGAAATGGTTGAAGTCTTTAAGTTCCTTCTGATCAAGTCTAAAGGAGAATAATCATCAGAAGAGCATATTCCTCCTATGTCCTAGGAGATGACCGAAATCACTAACGAAATGCTGCCAAATTTCATATTTGACTATGACAGTTGAACTCATAATAATTCCTTTATTTAAAATAATCTATCTTAGAATCAAGGGATACTAAAAGGATGTAAATGAACTCAGTATCAATAAAGTGTGACAATCGTTTCAAATACCCTTTCTCTATTATGTTTAGATAAGATATATCCTAAATCGAATGCATTTGTTTCTTGTTTGAAACCAAATCCTCATTTAATGTCGAATTGGGTCGATTTTTTTTACTTTAGTGCTCTTTCATTCCTGACTGAAATCGTCCTATTCCGAGACCATTTGGGCATCCGTAAGTGGGATCGCAGTTGTCGGTCCTAAATTTTTCATTCAACTCCTTGTCCAACAGTAACCCTCATGACCCTCCCATTAGGGCTCGAATTTAGACTATTGAGCTCATTGGAATGGTAACTTTACAAGCTTCCAAATGGGACCGAAATTGGCTAATTTCGAGACCGTTCAATATCCCAAAAGCACGTTGGAACTCTTCGATCATCATTTTTCAATTTGGATTATTAATCTTTCCAAATCACGTGATCCAACATAGACACTCATAACTCCCTCGTTTGATGTCGGATTGGGTTAGTTTTTTGTCATCTGAAAGGTACTTTAGTGCTCTTTCATTCCTGACTAGAATCGTAGTACTCCGAGACCATTTGGGCATCCGTAAGTGGGATGTTCAGAATTTTTCCTTCATTTACTTGTCCAATAGTAATCCCCCATAACCCTCCCTTTGGGACTGAAATTGGCTAATTTTGAGATCGGTTAATATCCCAAAAGCACGTTGGAACATTTCGATCATCATTTCATAATTTGGACTGTTAATCTTTCCAAATCGTGCGATACAATGGAGACACTCATAACTACCTCGTTTGAGGTCAGATTGGGTTGATTTTTTGTCAATTGAAAGGTACTTTAGTGCTCTTTCATTCCTGACTGGAATTGTCATATTCCAAGACCATTTGGGCATCCGTAAGTGGGATCACAGTCGTCGGTCGTGAAATTTTCCTTAATCTCCTTGTCGAACCGTAACCCTCATAACTCTCCCTTCAGGGCTCGAATTTAGACTATTTTGAGATCATTGGAATGGTAACTTGACAAGCTTCCAAATGGGACTGAAATTGGCTAATTTTGAGACCGTTCGATATCCCAAAAGCATGTTGGAACTCTTCGATCATCATTTTGCAATTTGGATTTTTAATCTTTGCAAATCGCGCGTTCCAACGGAGACACACATAACTCCCTCGTTTGATGTCAGATTGGGTCAATTTTTGGTCATCTGAAAGGTACTTTAGTGCTCTTTCATTCCTAACTGGAATCGTCGTATTTCGAGACCATTTGGGTATCCGTAAGTGGGATCGCAGTTGTCAGTCCTAAAATTTTCCTTCATCTCTTTATCCAATAGTAACCTTCTTAACTCTCTCTTTAGTGGTCGAATTTATACTATTTAGAGCTCATTGGAATGGTAACTTGACAAGCTTCTAAATAAGACCAGAATTGGCCAATTTCGAGACTTTTCAATATCCCAAAAGCACGTTGGAATTCTTCCATCGTCATTTTACAATTTGGATTGTTAATCTTTCCAAATAGCGCGATCCAATGGAGACGCTCATAAAACCCTCGTTTAATGTCGGATTGGGTCAAGTTTTGGTCATCTGAAAGGTACTTTAGTGCTCTTTCATTCCCGACTAGAATCGTCATATTCCGATCCCATTTGGACATCCGTATGTGGGAGGTTCTGAAATTTTCCTTGATCTCCTTGTCCAACAGTAACCCTCATAACCCTCTCTTCAGGGGTCGAATTTAGACTATTTTGAGGTCATTGGAATGGTAACTTAACAATCGTCCAAATGGGACCGAAATTGGCTAATTTCGAGACCGTTCGATATCCCAAAAACACGTTGGAACTCTTCGATCGTCATTTTGCAATTTGGATTGTTAATCTTTCCAAATCGTGCGATCCAACGGAGACGGTCATAACTCTGTCGTTTGATGTCGGAATGGGTTGATTTTTGGTCATCTGAAAGGTACTTTAGTGCTCTTTCATTCCTGACTAGAATCGTCGTATTCCAATACCATTTGGGCATCCGTAAGTGGGATCGCAGTCATCGGTCCTAAATTTTTCCTTCATCTCCTTGTCCAATAATAACCTTCATAACTCTCTCGTTAGTGGTCGAATTGAGATTATTTTCAGCTCATTGGATTGTTAACTTGATAAGCTTCCAAATGGGACCAGAATTGGCTAATTCTGAGACCGTTCGATATCCCTAAAGCACGTTGCAATGCTTCGATCATCATTTTGCAATATGGATTGTTAATAATAAAAATCACACGATCCAATGGAGATGCTCATAACTCCCTTGTTTAATGTCGGATTTGGTCAATTTTTGGTCATCTAAAAGGTACTTTAGTGCTCTTTGATTCCTGACCGGAATCGTCGTATTCTGAGACCATTTGGGCATCCGTAAGTGGGATTGCAGTAGTCGGTCCTCAATTTTTCCTTCATCTCCTTGTCCAATAGTAACCTTCATAACACTCTCTTCAGTGGTAGAATTTAGATTATTTTGAGTTCATTGGAACGGTAACTTGACAAACTTCTAAATAATACCAAAATTGGCCAATTTTGAGACTATTCGATATCCCAAAAGCACGTTGGAATTCTTGATCATCATTTTGCAATTTGGATTGTTAATCTTTCCAAATTGCATGATCCAACAGAAAAGTTCATAACTCCCTTATTTGATGTCGGATTGGGTTGATTTTTGGTCATCTGAAAGGTACTTTAGTGCTCTTTCACTCCTGACTGGAATCGTAGTATTCCGAGACCATTTGGGCATCCGTAAGTGGGATTGCAGTCGTCAGTCTAAAATTTTTCCTCGTCTCCTTGTCCAATAGTAACCTTCATAACTCTCTCTTCAGTGGTCGAATTTAGACTATTTTGTGCTCATTGGAATGGTAACTTGACAAGCTTCTAAATAAGACCATAATTGGCCAATTTCAAAACCGTTCAACATCCCAAATGCATGTTGGAATTCATCGATCGTCATTTTGCCATTTGAATTGTTAATCTTTCTAAATCGCATGATCCAATGGAGATGCTCGTAACTCCCTCTTTTGATGTCAATTGGGTCGATTTTTGGTCTTCTGAAAGGTACTTTAGTGCTCTTTCATTCCTGACTGGAATCGTCGTATTCCGAGACCATTTGGGCAACCGTAGTGTGATCGCAGTCGTCAGTCCTAAATTTTTCCTTCATCTCCTTGTCCAATAGTAACCCTCATAACCCTCCCTTCAGGGGTTGAATTTAGACTACTTTGAGCTCGTTGGAATGGTAACTTGAGAAGCTTCCAAATGGGACCAAAATTGGCTAATTTTGAGACTGGTCGATATCCGAAAAGCACGTTGGAACACGTCGATCGTCATTTCGCAATTTGGATTGCTAATATTTCTAAATCACGTGATCCAACGGAGACGGTCATAACTCCCTCATTTGATGTTGGATTGGGTCGATTTTTACTTTAGTGCTCTTTCATTCCTAATTGGAATCGTCCTATTCTGAGACCATTTGGGCATTCGTAAGTGGGATAGTAGTCGTCGGTCCTGAATTTTTCATTTATCTCCTTGTCCAACAGTAACCCTCATAACCCTCCCATCAAGGCTCGAATTTAGACTATTTTGATTTCATTGGAATGTTAACTTAACAAGCTTCCAAATGGGGTAGAAATTGGCTAATTTTGAGGCCGTTTGATATCCCAAAAGCACGTTTGAACTCTTTGATCGTCATTTTACAATTTGGATTGTTAATCTTTCCAAATCACGCGATTCAACGGAGACGCTTGTAACTCCCTCGTTTGATGTCGGATTGGGTCAATTTTTGGTCATCTAAAAGTTAGTTTAGTGCTCTTTCATTCCTGACTAGAATCATCGTATTCCGATACCATTTGGGCATGCGTAAGTGGGGTTGCAGTCGTCGGTCCTGAATTTTTCCTTCATCTCCTTGTCCAATAGTAACCTACATAACTCTCTCTTTAGTAGTCGAATTGAGACTATTTTCAGCTCATTAGATTGTTAACTTGACAAGCTTCCTAATGGGACTAGAATTGGCTAATTCTGAGACCGTTTGATATCCCTAAAGCACGTTGCAACTCTTCGATCGTCATTTTGCAATATGGATTGTTAATCTTTCGAAATCTTGTAACCAACGGAGACGCTCATTACTCCCTCGTTTAATGTCGGATTGGTCAATTTTTGGTCATCTAAATGGTACTTTAGTGCTCTTTCATTCGTGACCGGATTCGTCGTATTCCGAGACCATTTCGGCATCCGTAAGTGGGATTGCAGTCCTCGGTCCTCAATTTTTCCTTCATCTCCTTGTCCAATAGTAACCTTCATAACTCTCTCTTTAGTGGTCGAATTTAGACTATTTTGAGCTCATTAGAATGGTAACTTGACAAGCTTTTAAATAAAACCCGAATTGGCCAATTTCGAGACCATTCGATATCCCAAAAGCACGTTGAAATTCTTGATCGTCATTTTGCAATTTGGATTGTTAATCTCTCCAAATCGCGTGATCGAACGGTGACGCTCATAACTCCCTCATTTGATGTCGGATTGGGTTGATTTTTTATCATCTGAAAGGTACTTTAGTGCCCTTTCATTCCTGACCGGATTCGTCGTATTCCGAGACCATTTGGGCATCCGTAAGTGGGATTGCAGTTGTCGGTCCTCAATTTTTCCTTCATCTCCTTGTCCAATAGTAACCTTGATAACTCTCTCTTCAGTGGTCGAATTTAGACTATTTTGAGCTCATTGGAATGGTAACTTGACAAGCTTCTAAATAAGACCATAATTGGCTAATTTCGAGACCGTTCGATATCCTAAAAGCACGTTGGAATTCTTCAATAGTCATTTTACCTTTTGGATTGTTAATCTTTCCAAATCACGTGATCCAACGGATATGCTCTTAACACACTCATTTGGTGTTGGATTGGGTCGATTTTTAGTCTTCTGAAAGGTACTTTGGTGCTCTTTCATTCCTGACTGGAATCGTCGTATTCCAAGACCATTTGGGCATCCGTTGTGTGATCGCAGTCGTTGGTCCTGAATTTTTCCTTCATCTCCTTGTCCAACAGTAACCCTCATAACCCTCCCTTCAGGGGTCAAATTTAGACTATTTTGATATCATTGGAGTGGTAACATGACAAGCTTCCAAATGGGACCGAAATTGGCTAATTTTGAGACCAGTTGATATCCTACAAGCACGTTAGAACACTTCGATCGTCATTTTGCAATTTGGATTGTAAATCTTTCCAAATCGCGCGATCCAATGGAGACGCTCATAATTCCCTCATTTGATGTCCGATTGGGTCGAATTTTTACTTTAGAGCTCTTTAATTTCTGACTGGAATTATCCTATTCTGAGACCAATCAGGCATTCGTAAGTGGGATCGTAGTCGTCGGTCTTGAATTTTTCATTCATCTCCTTGTCCAACAGTAAGCCTTATAACCCTCCCATCAGGGCTCCAATTTAGACTATTTTGAGCTCATTGGAATGGTAACTTGACAAGCTTCTAAATGGGACCGAAATTGGCTAATTTTGAGATCGTTCGATATCCCAAAAGCATGTTAGAACTCTTCGATAGTCATTATGCAATTTGGACAGTTAATCTTTCCAAATCGTGTAATCCAACTGAGACGCTCATAACTCCCTTGTTTGATGTCAGATTGGCTCGATTTTTTGTAATTAGAAAGGTACTTTAGTGCTCTTTCATTCCTGACTAGAATCGTCGTATTCTGAGACCATTTGGGCATCCGTAAGTGGGATTGCAGTCGTCGGTCCTGAATTTTTCCTTCATCTCATTGTCCAATAGTAACCTTCAAAACCTCTTCAGTAGCCAAATTTAGACTATTTTGAGCTCATTGGAATGGTAACTTGACAAGCTTCTAAATAAAACTAGAATTGGCCAATTTCGAGACTATTCGATATCCAAAAAGCATGTTGAAATTCTCAATCTTCATTTTATAATTTGGATTGTTAATCTTTCCAAATCGCGTGATCCATCGGAGACACTCATAACTCCCTCATTTGAGGTCGAATTGGGTCAATTTTTGGTCATCTAAAAGGTACTTTAGTGCTCATTCATTCCTGATTGGAATCATCATATTCCCAGACCATTTGGGCATCCGTAGTGTGATTGCAGTCGTCGGCCCTGAATTTTTTCTTCATCTCCTTGTCCTACAGTAACCCTTATAACCCTCCCTTCAGGGGTCGAATTTGGACTATTTGAGCTCATTGGAATGGTAACATGACAAGCTTCCAAATGGGACCGAAATTGGCTAATTTTGAGACCTGTTGATATCTCAAAAGAACGTTGTAACACTTCAATCATCATTTTTGGCAATTTAGATTGTTAATCTTTCGAGATCGCGCTATCTAACGAAGATGCTCATAACTCCCTCGTTTGATGCCAGATTAGGTCGATTTTTGGTCATCTGAAAGTTACTTTAGTGCTCTTTCGATTGGAATCGTCGTATTCCGAGACCATTTGGGCATCTTTAGTGGGATTGCAGTCGTCGGCCCTGAATTTTTCCTTCATCTCCTTGTCCAATAGTAACCTTCATAACTCTCTCTTCAGTGATCAAATTTAGACTATTTTGAATTCATTCGATTGTTAACTTGACATGCTTCCAAATGGTACCAAAATTGGCTAATTCTGGGACCGTTCCATATCCTAAAAGCATGTTGGAACTCTTCGATCATCATTTTGCAATTTGGATTGTTAATCTTTCCAAATCATGCGATCCAACGGAGACGCGCATAACTCCCTTGTTTGATGTCGGATTGGGTCGATTTTTGCTCATCTGAAAGGTACTTTAGTGCTTTTTCATTCCTGACTAGAATCGTCGTACTCTGAGACCATTTATGTATCCGTAAATGGGATGTTTTGAATTTTTCCTTCTACTCCTTGTCCAACAGTAACCCTCATAACCCTCCGTTCAGGGGTCGAATTTAAACTATTTTGAGCTCATTGGTATGGTAACTTGACAAGCTTGCAAATGGGACCGAAATTGGCTAATTTCGAGACCGTTCGATATCCCAAAAGCATGTTGGAACTCTTCGATCGTCATTTTGCAATTTGGATTATTAATCTTTCCAAATCATACAATCCACCAGAGACGCTCATAACTCCCTCGTTTGATGTCGGATTGGGTCGATTTTTGGTCATCTGAAAGGTACTTTAGTGCTCTTTCATTCCTGACTAGAATCTTCATATTCCGAGACCATTTGGGCATCCGTTGGTGGGATTGTAGTCATTGGTCCTTAATTTTTCCTTCATCTCGTTGTCCAATAGTAACCTTCATAACTTTCTCTTCAGTGGCCGAATTTAGACTATTTTGAGCTCATTGGAATCGTAACTTGACAAACTTTTAAATAAAACCAGACTTGGCCAACTTCGAGACCGTTCGATATCCCAAAAGCACGTTAAAATTCTCGATCGTCATTTTGCAATTTAGATTATTAATCTTTCCAAATCACGCGATCTAACGGCGACGCTCATAACTCCCTCGTTTGACGTCGGATTGGGTCAATTTTTGGTCTTCTGAAAGGTACTTTATTGCTCCTTCATTCCTGACTGGAATCATCGTATTTCGAGACAATTTGGGCACCCGTAAGTGGGATCGCAGTCGTCAGTCCTGAATTTTTCATTCATCTCCTTGTTCAACAGTAACCCTCATAACCCTCCCATTAAGGTCAAATTTAGACTATTTTGATTTCGTTGGAATGGTAACTTAACAAGCTTCCAAATGGGTTCAAAATTGGCTAATTTTGAAACCGTTCAACATCCCAAAAGCACGTTGCAACTCCTCGATCGTCATTTTACAATTTAGATTGTTAATCTTTCCAAATCACGCGATCCAACGGAGACGCTCGTAACTCCCTCGTTTAATGTTGGATTGGGTCAATTTTTGGTCATCTGAAAGGTATTTTAGTTCTCTTTCATTCCTAGTTGGAATCGTCGTATTCTGATACCATTTGGGCAAGCGTAGGTGGGGTCGCAGCCGTCAATCCTGAATTTTTCCTTCATCTCCTTGTCCAATACTAACCTTCATAACTCTCTCTTTAGTGGTTGAATTGAGACTATTTTCAACTCATTGGATTGTTAACTTGATAAGCTTCCAAATAGGACCAGAATTGGCTAATTCTGAGACCGTTCCATATCCCTAAAGCATGTTGTAACTCTTTGATCGTCATTTTGCAATATGGATTGTTAATATTCCAAATCGCGTGATCCAACGGAGATGCTCATAACTCATTCGTTTGATGTCGGATTGGGTCGGTTTTTGGTCATCTGAAAGGTACTTTAGTGCTCTTTCATTCCTGACCGGATTCGTTGTATTTTGAGGCCATTTGGGCATCCTTAAGTGCGATTGCTGTCGTCGGTCCTCAATTTTTCCTTCATCACCTTGTCCTATAGTAACCTTCATAACTCTTTCTTCAGTGGTCGAATTTAGACTATTTTGAGCTCATTGGAATGATAACTTGACGAGCTTCTAAATGAGACCAGAATTGGGTATTTTTGAGACCGTTCGATATCCCAAAAGCACGTTCGAACTCTTCGATAACCATTTTACAATTTGGATTGTTAATCTTTCCAAATCACGCGATCTAACGGAGACGCTCATAACTCCGTCGTTTGATTTCGGATTGGGTCAATTTTTGGTCAACTCAAAGGTACTTTAGTGCTCTTTCATTCCTGACTAGAATCGTCATATTTCGAGCCCACTTGGGCATCCGTAAGTGGGATGTTCTGAATTTTTCCTTCATCTCCTTATCCAACAGTAACCCTCATAACCCTCCCTTCAGGGCTCAAATTTAGACTATTTTGAGCTCATTGGAATGGTAACTTGACAAGCTTCCTAATGGGACCGAAATTGGCTAATTTAGAGACCGTTCGATATCCCAAAAGCACGTTGGAACTCTTCAATCGTCATTTTGTAATTTGGATTGTTAATCTTTCCAAATCATGTGATCCGACGGAGTCGCTCATAACTCCCTCATTTGATGTCGGATTGGGTCAATTTGTGGTCATCTGAAAGGAACTTTAGTGTTCTTTCATTCATGGCTGGAATCGTCGTATTCCGAGACCATTTGGGCACCAGTAAGTGGGATCACAGTCGTTGGTCCTGAATTTTTCCTTCATCTCCTTGTCCAAAGTAAGCTTCATAACTCTCTCATTAGCGGTCGAATTGAGACTATTTTGAGCTAATTGGATTGTTAACTTGACAAGCTTTGCACAACGGAATTCAGAACTAGGTCTTTGTGAAAGGGTCTAAGGCATTGAAAGGTGGGTCCCATGGCACCAAGATCGAGGCACCATATGTGCGAGGGCCTAGAAATACTCCCTCCCCTCCTTCATTTGGGGGGATTGTTAAGATTTTTGAGAGGAACCAGAGCAAGGAAGAAGATCAAAGGTGAGAGAGAAGGCTACGGTGGTTTGTGCGGGTCTGCGCAACTGACATCCGTTGCGCGGGTCCGCGCAACCAGACTGCCCTGCAGTCTGTGAAGATAAGGTGCCATCATGCTGTCGAAATGGTTGAAGTCTTCAAGTTCCTTCTGATCAAGTCTAAAAGAGAATAATCAACAGATGAGCATATTCCTCCAAGTCCTAGGAGATGACTGAAATCACTGATGAAATGCTGCCAAATTTCATATTTGATTATGACAGTTGAACTCATAACAATTTCTTTATTCCGAATAATCTATCTTAGAATCAAGGGATACTAGAAGGATGTAAATGAACTCAGTATTAATAAAGTGTGATGATCGTTTCAAATACTCTTTCTCTGTTATGTTTAGATAAGATATATCCCAAATCGAACGCATTTGTTTCTTGTTCGAAACAAAATGGCGACTTTATTGGGGAATTTTATCTTATTTAAACATTAACATTGAGATAGTTATGGAACTTTCATCACAAGTTTGGCGTCTTGCTGACCCCAAAATGGCGACTCTCAATGGGAACATCCTCCCCTTCAGCTCAAAGATAGATTATTTGATTCTTCAAATGCTAACTATGGTTATATTTCATGTTTGAAGGTTTTTTAATTCAACCACAAGTTACAACCAATGGCAACTCCTGCAAGAAAAGTGAACTTCCATTTCACTTTGACCGGATTCACAATAAAGTAAGTAGAAAGCTTCAGAGAAAGCAAAGTTTGCTGTGATCAAGAGTAGGGAATTTCACATGATGGACAGAACGATCTCTGTTTCGCCAGTAGTTCAACAAGATGAGGGAGGATGGAGGATAGTAATATCCGAAAGATAAAAGCTCGATCTACTCCTGCAAGAAGCATGATCTCGCCAAGTATTGGGTTGATTATGCGAAGTGTCGTGAGACACAGTCCTGCTTCGGTCATACAATCATCTCATTCGAGAAAAACAGAAAGGCCTGTCACTCCAGAAGGTCTTCCTATACCGTCAACTATAACCGTAAAGACATCTTCCACATAATCATTGCAAGTTCAGAAAAATAAAGGGAAGGCGACTGTAATCAGTGAATGTTCACTCACAACACCTCCTGCAAAAGATTTTATGCAAACTCATGCATTGAGAATGCCACGATTTGAGTCAGCTAGTCCTTCGAAGCGACAGGACGCTGGTTTCAAATCAGATAATAGTTCATCTTCTTCAACAACATCAGCAGCGCAATGCTCACTTCCTGCTTCAATATCAAGACAATTAAAGTATAAAGAAATAGAAAGCTCGTCGACAGATATTAATCAGCCTGATCAGTTTTCGCTAGATGAGCATGTGGCTGAAGAAGTCCCTAATATTCCGACAGTAATTGCTGTGAACAACATTGAACCACAAGCGGTTAGATTTTAAAAACTGATGCCTAATATTACTCAGAATATAACGCAAGAAAAAATTCGGCAGATGGTTATCAAATCTACTCATCTAGAGAATGAACGAAGTCAGAATAAAAGGTTTCGATATTAGACACCGTATCCCCTTGATATAGAAGACATGCCATTTTCGGCTGATTTCAAACACCCCAACTTTGAGAAATTTAACGGGAACGGATCACCAGAAGAGAAAATGATGCATTTCATAGCAAAGATGGGAAATTTCTCTAGAATTCCTCAATATTGTCTGCGATTATTTGGATCTTCTCTGATAGGAAGAGCTTTCAGATGGTATTCAGGTTTAATCCTAGGATCTATTCATACTGGGTAACAAATGCAGGATGCTTTTATGTCAAACTTTTTCTCTTCAGATTGAGAAGTTAGTTTGACCGAACTGGACTCTATTCGCTAAGAAGAAAATGAATTAGTTGAAGAATTCATCAGTCGATGGAAGGGCTTGGCAGCATCATGTCAACATCCTCTTCAGGAATCAGAACAAGTAGAACTATGTTTACAAAGCATGAGATCAGAACTGGCATGCCACCTAATTAGTAAAGATTGGAGAACTTTTCGTAATTTTGCTACAAAGTCTTATACTCTTGAAAAGATGATGGGAAGAGTGTTTGCTTTTCAGTAAAAATCAGCCCACATAACTTGGAAAGAAGAAACTAAAGAAGATTATCAGAATGTTGAAAGAGATAGCAATGAAGAAAATAAAAATGGTCGTGCGGTTATAATGACATATAAAAGGTCCAGGCAAAATAAAGACCATATAAAATATGCATTCTCAAGAAAAGATATACTTCCTATGCTGAATCAATTGTTGGCTATGAAGCGTATTGAATTACCTCGACTACGACACATCATAGAAATAAAAAATACAAGAAGAATGGATTATTGCCATTATCACCGTAAATTTGGACATCATACGGAAAATTGTAATTTCCTCAAGAAAAAGTTACAAAAGATGATCGATAAGAGAGAAATTGTGATGAAAAGAGCATGACAGAAGAGAAAAATGACAGAAACTCGATAAAGAAAATTCTGGGGGCATCCGCGTTAAAAGACGATAACATGCTTCGTACGGTGAACTGTTAGTAATTGACAAGATCGAGCTGTCATAGCCTAAATACTCAAATGAAAAAAGCAAGTGAGACAAAAGATGTAAAGCTGTGATAAAAAGAATATTCGTTGCAGATATGCATTGCAATACCTGCCAGTTCAGGAGATGACCGCTATTTTGATTTCGAAAGGTATCGGTATGATACTTCCAAAATCAAAAGGGGGCAAGTCAGGTAAGTAAAAAACAGTGAAATGTATTTCTCATCATGGAATGTATTTCTTTTGTATGTGAATAAAATGCCAGCTTTCAAGCATATCAAGTAATCACCAAATGCGAAGCACCAATGACAATCACCAAATGCAAAGCACGATCGCCAAATGAAAAGCGTCGATGATTATCGCCAAAATTAGTAATTATCGTTGTTGTCATCAATTGCTGATACAAAATTATCTTATCTCACCTTATTGAAATTGTTATCATCGCTAAGTTGATACACTATCCTATCCATAAGCATTATCAGAACATATCAGCAGTGGCGATGTATTAATTATTGATTCACCATTCATGGCAGTGAAATAAGCAGTGGAGTAAGCCTAAATGGCCAACCACACATCTTACGACAATGATTGCAAATGATCATTTAAGGCTGCTTAGCCAAGCCTATATGGCCAACTACACATAAGACCTACAAAGCTTCAATGATTTAAAAAGCCCGAAATTGGCCAGCCTGAAATCGGCAGTAAATTATAATTGCTCCTTGAGCCCAGCTCGAAATCGGCGGTAAACTATCTTGCTCCTTAAGCCTAGCCCGAAATCGGCGGTAAACTATCTTGCTCCTGGAGCTCACCCTGAAATCGGCGGTAAACTATCTTGCTCCTTGAGTCCAGCCCGAAATCAGCGGTAAACTATCTTGCTCCTTGAGCCCAGCCTGAAATCGGCGGCAAACTATCTTGCTCCTTGAGCCCAGCCCGAAATCGGTGATAAACTATCTTGCTCTTTGATCTTGCTCTTTGAACCCAGTGTCAGGTCCAGTTCAATCAAATCTGGTCGTCCAGTTCAGTCTTGTCTAGTTAAAGTATGGTCAGTCAAAGTACACTAGCACCACTGCTCAAAAAGCATAAACTATGCATAGCATTCAAAATGCTGCATATACACATTTCATTTTAGATATGCTTAAATAGGCAATTGCCTGATGAAAATTTTAAATATTGAGTAAACAACATGCAAAAATGCCTTTCTTTTGAATTAGGTTCAAATTACATCAACAGTAAATGTCTTCAAGATATTGGCAATTAGCTACTCAAAAGTTCAAGTCTTCAAGGTCAATTAATATATTGACAAAAGCCGTAAGGTATTTTCGTCTCTCGCCTTCTTGATGAATAGAGAAATATTATCGCACAAGATTCTCAAAGGCGGCAGAGAATAAACTAGTGAAGAATCACCATTCTCTCCCGGACGATATAAAGATTCAAATATATTCTTTGGATTCGTTAAAGGAGCAACAAAGATTATCTATCCTTCAAGGGTATCAGTAGGCTTTATTTCAGAAATATTGTTTTCTAAAAGAAATCATTATGCGAAGTTGACCTGGAAAGGGGGCAGGATCTATGTCTTCGGAGTAATCTATGCCTTGGTCTTTCTAATAGTCTCTTATGCGTGGCAAAGGAATTCATATGCCGATGCCGTAGTTTCTCATTGTTCTAGTAATGATATCGCAAGACTCCAAGTATCAGATCTGATGGAGACAAAGAACAAACAGACTCATCATCAGTAAATTCTAAGTTATTAAATGAAAATTGAAAGAAGTCTTGTCTATTTTTCAGAATCAGCAAAGATCTTAGGAAAAGTCTATGTCAAAAAAAGACTCAGTGATTGAACCTTTGGAGCTGGAAATGATATCTCGAAGAAGTGCGATATAATGAGCAAAGAATACAATGAGAAGCACGATGATAGAGTGAATATCACAATCAGCCTAAAAGAGAGAAGAAGTTTTCAATATATATTTCAGAATTATCAATGCTTCATAAAGCTAAATTGGAAAATTATAATGTCTTGAGATACTAATTCTAATCAATTTGGTAGGAAAGAAAGATTGGATTATGCAGATCATGAATAAAAGAAACAATCGAAAAAGCTGTTGCGATAGGAGCCACATTAAAGAACAACCCCATAGATACAAGTTGAAGAAAAGAGTCACCGAAGTTGATCAAAGAGACCATTGCAGCAGCAGCGGTGTTGAAAGAAAGTTTTCTGATCAAGTTGGTTAAAGATGAAGTTGCCACAACTATTACAGTGACAAGTTTCGATGAAAAGAAAATGCTACCTTCTCTACTAAAACATCTGCTCGACGCTGTTGGCCGGGGGCATTCAAGTCTTCCGATCAAGCGCGATCATTGAGCATGATCATTCAAATCTTCTGTTCAAACGTAAGCGTTCAAATCTTTCATTCAAAAATGAGCATTCAAATATTCCGATCAAGCGCGATCATCGAGCGTGATCATTCAAATCTTCCGTTCAAACGTAAGCGTTCAAATCTTCCATTCAAACGTGAGCATTCAAATCTTCCATTCGAGTGCAATCATTCAAGTCTTCCATTCAAGCGCAATCATTCAAGTCTTTCATTCATGCTTGATCATCTAGTCATTCTTCAAGTTGCAGTTCATCAAGTTCTTAGAGCAGAGGAAGATCAATCCTCCATTTGATTTCATGAATTAATCAAAGAAGAATCGAGGGGGCATCATTGAGGCATAAAAAATGGTGATAAAGAAAGTATTGAAGCTAGAGAAGATAGAAAGAAAATCGAAAAAGAAGAAGAATGAAGTAGCTTAAGGGGGTTTACGCAGGTCTGCACAACCAATGTTCTTTGCACAGGACCGCGCAACCGAAATGTTAGTTACGCGGGTTTGCACAACAAAATTCAGAACTGGTTCTTTGTGAAAGGGTCTAAGGCATTGAAATGTGGTTCCATGGCACCAAGATCGAGGTACCAAACATGCGAGGGCCTATAAATAGCCCCTCCCCTCCTTCATTTGGGAGGATTGAAGATTTTCAAGAGGAAGCAGAGCAAGGAGGAAGATTGAAGGTGAGAGAGATGGCTACGGTGGTTTGCGCGGGTCTGCGCAACCGACATCCATTGCGCGGGTCCACGCAACCAGACTACCCTGCAGTCTGTGAAGATAAGGGGCCGTCATGCTGTCAAAATGGTTGAAGCCTTCAAGTTCCTTCTAATCAAGTCTAAAGGAGAATAATCATCAGAAGAGCATATTCCTCCTAAGTCCTAGGAGATAACTGAAATCACTAACGAAATGCTCTGAAATTTCATATTTAACTATGACAGTTGAACTCATAATAATTCCTTTATTGTGAATAATTTATCTTAGAATCCAGGGATACTAAAAAGGATGTAAATGAACTCAGTATCAATAAAGTGTGATGATCGTTTCAAATACCCTTTCTCTATTATGTTTAGATAAGATGTATCCCGAATCGAACGTATTTGTTTCTTGTTTGAAACCAAATCATCATTTGATGTTGAATTGGGTCGATTTTTTACTTTAGTGCTCTTTCATTCTTGACTGGAATCATCCTATTCCGAGACCATTTGGGCATCCGTAAGTGGGATCGCTGTCGTTGGTCCTGAATTTTTCATTCATCTCCTTGTCCAACAGTAACCCTCATAACCCTCACATCAGGGCTCAAATTTAGACTATTTTGAGCTCATTGGAATGGTAACTTGACAAGCTTCCAAATGGGACCGAAATTGACTAATTTCGAGACCGTTCAATATCCTAAGAGCATGTTGGAACTCTTCGATCGTCATTTTGCAATTTGGATTGTTAATCTTTCCAAATCGCGTGATCCAACGGAGACGCTCATAACTCCTTCGTTTGATGTCGGATTGGGTCAATTTTTGGTCATCTGAAAGGTACTTTAGTGCTCTTTCATTCCTGACTAGAATCGTCATACTCTGAGACCATTTGGGCATCCATAAGTGGGATGTTCTGAATTTTTCCTTCATCTACTTGTCCACCAGTAACCCCTTATAACCCTCCCTTTGGGACCGAAATTGTCTAATTTCGAGACCGGTCGATATCCAAAAAGCATGTTGGAACATTTCGATCATCATTTTGCAATTTGGATTGTTAATCTTTCCAAATCGCGCGATACAATGGAGACACTCATAACTACCTCATTTGAGGTTGGATTGGGTTGATTTTTGGTCATCTGAAAGGTACTTGAGTGCTCTTTCATTCCTGACTGGAATTATCATATCCGAGACCATTTGGGCATCCGTAAGTCGGATCGCTATCGTCGGTTGTGAACTTTTCCTTAATCTCCTTGTTGAACAGTAACCCTCATAACCCTCTCGAATTTAGACTATTTTGAGCTCATTGGAATGGTAACTTGACAAGCTTCCAAATGGGACTGAAATTGGCTAATTTCAAGACCGTTCGATATCTCAAAAGCAGGTTGGAACTCTTCGATCATCATTTTGCAATTTGGATTGTTAATGTTTACAAATCGAGCGATCTAATGGAGATGAACATAACTCCCTTGTTTGATGTTGGATTGGGTCAATTTTTGGTCATCTGAAAGGTACTTTAGTGCTCTTTAATTCCTGACTGGAATCGTCATATTCCGAGACCATTTAGGTATCTGTAAGTGGGATCGCAGCCGTTGGTCCTGAATTTTTCCTTCATCTCCTTGTCCAATAGTAACCTTCATAACTCTCTCTTTAGTGGTCAAATTTATACTATTTTGAACTCATTGGAATGGTAACTTGACAAGCTTCTAAATAAGACCAGAATTGGCCAATTTCGAGATTGTTTGATATCCCAAAAGCACATTGGAATTCTTCGATCGTCATTTTACAAATTGGATTGTTAATCTTTCCAAATAGCGTGATCCAACGGAGACGCTCATAACTCCTTCGTTTAAAGTCAGATGGGGCTAATTTTTGGTCATCTGAACGATACTTTAGTGCTCTTTCATTCCTGACAGGAATCGTCGTATTCCGAGACCATTTGGGCATCAGTAAGTGGGATCGCAGTCGTCGGTCCTGTATTTTTCCTTCATCTCCTTGTCCAATAGTAACATTCATAACTCACTCTTTAGTGGTCGAATTGAGACTATTTTCATCTCATTAGATTGTTAACTTGACAAGCTTCCAAATGGGACCAGAATTGGCTAATTCTAACACTGTTCGATATCCCTAAAGCACATTGCGACTCTTCGATCGTCATTTTGCAATATGGATTGTTAATCTTTCAAAATCGCACGATCCAATGGATACGCAAATAACTCCCTCGTTTAATATCAGATTGGGTCAATTTTTGGTCATTTAAAACGTACTTTAGTGCTCTTTGATTCCTGACCAGAATCGTCGTATTCTGAGACCATTTGTGCATCCGTAAGTGGGATTACAGTCGTCGGTCCTCAATTTTTTCTTCATCTCCTTGTCCAATAGTAACCTTCATAACACTCTCTTCAGTGGTCGAATTTAGACTATTTTGAGCTCATTGGAAGGGTAACTTGATAAGCTTCTAAATAAGATCAGAATTGGCTAATTTCGAGACCTTTCGATATCCCAAAAGCACGTTGGAATTCTCGATCGTCATTTTGCAATTTGGATTGTTCATCTTTCCAAATTGCACGATCTAATGGAAACGTTCATAACTCGCTCGTTTGATGTCCAATTGGGTCGATTTTTGGCCATCTGAAAGGTACTTTAGTACTCTTTCACTCCTGACTGGAATCGTCATATTCCGAGACCATTTGGGCATCCGTAAGTGGGATTGCAGTTGTCAGTCCTGAATTTTTCCTTCGTCTCCTTATCCAATAGTAACCTTCATAACTCTCTCTTCAATGGTTGAATTTAGACTATTTTGTGCTCATTGGAATGGTAACTTGACAAGCTTCTAAATAAGACCATAATTGGCCAATTTTGAGACCGTTCAATATCCCAAAAGCATGTTGGAATTCTTCGATCCTCATTTTGCCATTTGAATTATTAATCTTTCTAAATCGCATTATCCAACGAAGATGCTCATAACTCCCTCATTTGATGTTCAAATTGGGTCGATTTTTGGTCTTCTGAAAGGTACTTTAGTGCTCTTTCATTCCTGACTGGAATCATCGTATTACGAGACCATTTGGGCATCCGTAGTGTGATCGCAGTCATCGGTCCTGAATTTTTCCTTCATCTCCTTGTCCAATAGTAACCCTCATAACCATCCCTTCCGAGGTTGAATTTAGACTATTTTGAGCTCATTGGAATGGTAACTTGACATGCTTCCAAATGGGAGCAAAATTGGCTAATTTTAAGACCGATCGATATCCCAAAAGCACGTTGGATCACTTCGATCGTCATTTCACGATTTGGATTGTTAATCTTTCTAAATCGCGCGATCCAACGGAGAAGCTCATAACTCCCTCATTTGATGTTGGATTGGGTCAATTTTTGGTCATCTAAAAGGTAGTTTAGTGCTCTTTCATTCCTGACTGGAATCGCCGAATTCTGATACCATTTGGGCATGCATAAGTGGGGTCAGAGTCGTCGGTCCTGAATTTTTCCTTCATCTCCTTGTCCAATAGTAACCTTCATAACTCTCTCTTTAGTGGTCGAGTTGAGACTATTTTCAGCTCATTGGATTGTTAACTTGACAAACTTCCAAATGGGACTAGAATCGGCTAATTCTGAGACTGTTCGATATCCCTAAAGCATGTTGCAACTCTTCGATCGTCATTTTGCAATATGGATTGTTAATCTTTCCAAATCGTGCGATCCAACGGAGACGCTCATAACTTCCTCGTTTGATGTCAGATTGGGTCAATTTTTGGTCATCTGAAAGGTACTTTAGTGCTCTTTCATTCGTGACCAAATTCGTCATATTCCAAGACCATTTGGGCATCCATAAGTGGGATTACAGTCGTCGGTCATCAATTTTTCCTTCATCTCCTTGTCCAATAGTAACCTTCATAACTCTCTCTTCAGTGGTCAAATTTTGACTATTTTAAGCTCATTGAAATGGTAACTTGACAAGCTTCTAAATAAGACCATAATTGGCCAATTACGTGACCGTTCGATATCCCAAAAGCACGTTGGAATTCTTCGATCGTCATTTTGCCTTTTGGATTATTAATCTTTCCAAATTGCGTGATCCAATGGATATGCTCTTAACTCCCTCGTTTGATGTTGATTTGGTCGATTTTTGGTCTTCTGAAAGGTACTTTAGTGCTCTTTCATTCGTGACAGGAATCGTCGTATTCCACGACCATTTGGGCATCCATAGTGTGATCGCTGTCGTCAATCCTGAATTTTTCTTTCATCTCCTTGTCCAACAGTAACCCTCATAACCCTCTCTTTAGGGGTCAAATTTAGACTATTTTGAGATCATTGGAGTCATAACATGACAAGCTTCCAAATGGGATGGAAATTGGTTAATTTCGAGACTGGTCGATATTCTAAAAGCACGTTGGAACACTTCGATCGTCATTTTGTAATTTGGATTGTTAAGCTTTCCAAATCACGCGATCCAATGCAGACGCTCATAACTCCCTCATTTGATGTCGGATTGGGTCGATTTTTACTTTAGTGCTCTTTATTCTTGGCTGGAATCGTCCTATTCTGAGACCAATTAGGCATCCGTAAGTGGGATCACAGTCGTCGGTCCTGAATTTTTCATTCATCTCTTTGTCCAACAGTAACCCTTATAGCCCTCCCATGAGGGCTCCAATTTAGACTATTTTGAGCTCATTGGAATGGTAACTTGACAAACTTCCAAATGGGACCAAAATTTGGCTAATTTTGAGACTGTTCGATATCCCAAAAGCACGTTGGAACTCTTGGATCATCATTTCGAAATTTGGATTATTTATCTTTTGAAATCGCGCGATCCAACAGAGATGCTCATAACTCCCTCGTTTGATGTCTGATTAGGTCGATTTTTGGTCATCTATAAGTTACATTAGTATTCTTTCATTCCTGACTGGAATCGTCATATTTTAAGACCATATGAGCATCCTTAAGTGGGATTGCAGTCGTTGGTCCTATATTTTTCCTTCATCTCCTTGTCCAATAGTAACCTTCATAACTCTCTCTTCAGTGTTTGAATTTAGACTATTTTGAGCTCGTTTGATTATTAACTTGACACGATTCCAAATGGGATCAGAATTGGCTAATTATGGGACCGTTCCATATCCCAAAAGCATGTTGGAACTCTTCGATCATCATTTTGCAAGTTGGATTATTAATCTTTCCAAATCGCGCGATCCAACGGAGACGCTCATAACTCCCTTGTTTGATATCGGATTGGGTTGAATTTTGGTCCTCTGAAAGCTACTTTAATGCTTTTTCATTCCTGACTAGAATCGTCGTACTCCGAGACCATTTGGGCATCCGTAAGTGGGATGTTCTAAATTTTTCCTTCATCTCCTTGTCCAACAGTAACCCTCATAACCCTCTATTCAGGGGTCAAATTTAGACTATTTTGAGCTCATTGGAATGATAACTTGACAAGCTTCCAAATGGACCAAAATTGGCTAATTTCGAGACCGTTCGATATCCCAAAAGCATGTTGGAACTCTTCGATCGTCATTTTGCAATTTGGATTGTTAATCTTTCCAAATCATGTAATCCAACGGAGATGTTCATAACTCCCTTGTTTGATGTCTGATTAGGTCGATTTTTGGTCATCTGAAAGGTACTTTAGTGCTCTTTCATTCCAGACTAGAATCATCGTATTCTGAGACCATTTGAGCATCCGTAAGTGGGATTGTAATCGTTGATCCTAAATTTTTCCTTCATCTCGTTGTCCAATAGTAACATTCATAACTCTCTCTTCAGTGGTCGAATTTAGACTATTTTAAGCTCATTGGAATGGTAACTTGACAAGCTTCTAAATAAGACCAGAATTGGCCAATTTTGAGACCGTTCGACATCTCAAAAGCACGTTGGAATTCTTCAATTGTCATTTTACAATTCTGATTGTTAATCTTTCAAAATCGCGTGATCCAACAGAGGCGATCATAACTCCCTCGTTTGATGTTAGATTGGGTTGATTTTTGGTCATCTGAAAGGTAATTTAGTGCTCTTTAATTCCTGACTAGAATCGTCGTATTTCGAGACCATTTGGGCATCCGTAAGTGGGATTGTAGTCGTCAGTCCTCAATTTTTCCTTCATCACCTTGTCTAATAGTTACCTTCATAACTCTCTCTTCAGTGGTCGAATTTAGACTATTTTGAGCTCATTGGAATGGTAACTTGACAAGCTTCTTAATAAAACCAGAATTGGCCAATTTTGAGACTATTCGATATCCCAAAAGAACGTTGAAATTCTCGATCATCATTTTGCAATTTGGATTGTTAATCTTTCCAAATCGCGCGATCCAATAGAGACACTCACAACTCCCTCATTTGAGGTCGAATTAGGTCAATTTTTGGTCATCTGAAAGGTACTTTAGTACTCGTTCATTCCTGACTAGAATCGTCATATTCCGAGACCATTTGAGCATCCGTAGTATCATTACAGTCGTCGGTCCTGAATTTTTTCTTCATCTCCTTGTCAACGGTAACCCTCATAACCCTCCCTTTAGGGGTCGAATTTAGACTATTTTGAGCTCATTGGAATGGTAACATGACGAGCTTCCAAATGGGACCAAAATTGGCTAATTTCAAGACCTGTTGATATCCCAAAAGCACGATGGAACACTTCGATCGTCATTTTTTGCAATTTGGATTGTTAATCTTTCGAGATCGCGCTATCTAACGGAGATGCTCATAACTCCCTCGTTTGATGCCAGATTAGGTTGATTGTTGGTCATCTGAAAGTTACTTTAGTGCTCTTTTATTCCTGACTAGAATCGTCGTATTCTGAGACCATTTGGGAATCTTAAGTGGGATTGCAGTCATCGGTCCTGAATTTTTCCTTCATCTCCTTATCCAATAGTGACCTTCATAACTTTCTCTTCAGTGTTCGAATTTAGACTATTTTGAGCTCGTTCGATTGTTAACTTGACACGCTTCCAAATAGGATCAGAATTGGCTAATTATGGGACCGTTCCATATCCCAAAAGCATGTTGGAACTCTTCGATCATCATTTTCCAATTTGGATTGTTAATCTTTCTAAATAGTGCGATCTAACAGAGACGCTCATAACTCCCTTGTTTGATATCGGATTGGTTCAATTTTTGGTCCTCTGAAAGCTACTTTACCGCTTTTTCATTCCTGACTAGAATCGTCATACTTCTAGACCATTTGGGCATCTGTAAGTGGGATGTTCTAAAATTTTCCTTCATCTCTTTGTCCAACATTAACCCTCATAACCCTCTGTTCAGGGGTTGAATTTAGACTATTTTGAGCTCATTGCATTGGTAACTTGATAAGCTTCCAAATGGGACCGAAATTGTCTAATTTCGAGACTGTTCGATATCCCAAAAGCATGTTGGAACTCTTCGATCGTCATTTTGCAATTTGGATTATTAATCTTTCCAAATCGTACAATCCACAGGAGACGTTCATAACTCCCACGCTTGATCTCGGAATGGCTCGATTTTTGGTCATCTAAAAGGTACTTTAGTGCTCTTTCAGTCCTAACTAGAATCGTCATATTCTGAGACCATTTGGGCATCCGTAGGTGGCATTGCGGTCGTCGGTCCTTAATTTTTCCTTCATCTCGTTGTCCAATAGTAACCTTCATAACTCTCTCTTTAGTGGTCAAATTTATGCTATTTTAAGCTCATTAGTATGGTAACTTGACAAGCTTCTAAATAAAACCAGAATTTGCAATTATCGAGACCATTCGATATCCCAAAAGCATGTTGAAATTCTCGATCGTCATTTTGCAATTTGGATTGTTAATCTTTGCAAATCGCGCGATCCAACGAAGACGCTCACTACTCCCTTGTTTGATGTGAGATTGGGTTGATTTTTGGTGATCTGAAAGGTACTTTAGTGCTCTTTCATTCCTGATTGGAATCGTCGTATTCCGAGACCATTTGGGCATCCGTAAGTGGGATTGCATTCGTCACTCTTTAATTTTTCCTTCATCTCCTTATCCAATAGTAACCTTCATAACTCTCCCTTCAGTGGCCGAATTTAGACTATTTTGAGCTCATTGGAAGGGTTACTTGACAAGCTTCTAAATAAAATTAGAATTGGCCAACTTTAAGACCGTTCGATATCCCAAAAGCACGTTGAAATTCTCGATCGTCTTTTTGCAATTTGGATTGTTAATCTTTCCAAATCGTGCAATCCAATCGAGACACTCATAACTCCCTCGTTTGATGTCAGATTGGGTTGATTTTGGGTCTTCTGAAAGATACTTTAATGCTCTTTCTTTCCTGACTGGAATCATCGTATTTCGAGACCATTTAGGCATCCGTTGTGTGATCACAGTCATCGGTCCTGAATTTTTCCTTCATCTCCTTGTCTAACAGTAACCCTCATAACCCCCCCTTCAGGGGTCGAATTTATACTATTTTGAGCTCATTGGAATGGTAACATGACAAGCTTCCAAATGGGACCAAAATTGGCTAATTTCGAGGCTAGTCGATATCCCAAAAGCACGTTGGAACACTTTAATCGTCATTTTACAATTTGGATTGTTAATCTTTCCAAATCGCGTGATCCAACGGAGATGCTCATAACTCCCTCGTTTGATGTCAGATTAGGTGGATTTTTTGTCATCTGTAAGTTACTTTAGTGCTCTTTCATTCCTGACTGGAATCGTCATATTCCGAGACCATTTGGGCATCCTTAAGTGGGATTTCAGTCGTCGGTCCTGAATTTTTCCTTCATCTCATTGTCCAATAATAACCTTCATAACTCTCTCTTCAGTGTTTGAATTTAGACTATTTTGAGCTCATTCGATTGTTAACTTTACAAGCTTCCAAATAGGACCAGAATTGGCTAATTCTAGGACCGTTCCATATCCCAAAAGCACGTTGGAACTCTTCGATCATCATTTTGCAATTTAGATTGTTAATCTTTCCAAATCGCGCGATCCAACGGAGACGCTCATAACTCCCTCATTTGATGTCGGATTAGGTCGATTTTTGGTCATTTGAAAGGTACTTTAGTGCTTTTCATTCCTGACTAGAATTGTCATACGCCGGGACCATTTGGGCATCTGTAAGCAGGATGTCCTGAATTTTTCCTTCATCTCCTAGTCCAACAGTAACCCTCATAACCCTCTGTTCAGGGGTCAAATTAAGACTATTTTGAGCTTATTGGAATGGTAACTTGACAAGCTTCCAAATGGGACCAAAATTGGGTAATTTCGAGACCGTTCGATATCCCAAAAGCATGTTGGAACTCTTCGATCGTCATTTTGCAATTTTGATTGTTAATCTTTCCAAATCGTGCAATCCAACGGAGACACTCATAACTCCCTCCTTTGATGTCGAATTGGGACGATTTTTGGTCATCTATAAGGTACTTTAGTGCTCTTTCATTCCTGAGTAGAATCGTGGTATTCTGAGACCATTTGGGTATTCATAAGTGGGATTGCTGTCGTCGGTCCTAAATTTTTCCTTCATCTTGTTGTCTGATAGTAACCTTCATAACTCTCTCTTCAGTGGTCAAATTTAGACTATTTTGAGCTCATTGGCATGGTAACTTCACAAGCTTCTAAGTAAGACCAGAATTGGCCAATTTTGAGACCGTTTGATAACCTAAAAGCACGTTGGAATTCTACGATCGTCATTTTGCAAATCAGATTATTAACCTTTCAAAATTGCGCGATTCAACAGAGACGCTCATAACTCCCCCGTTTGATGTCAGATTGGGTCGATTTTTGGTCATCCGAAAGGTACTTTAGTGCTCTTTCATTCCTGACTGGAATCGTTGTATTTCGAGACCATTTGGCCATCCGTAAGTGGGATTGCAGTCGTAAATCCTCAATTTTTCCTTCATCTCCTTGCCCAATAGTAACCTTCATAATTGTCTCTTTAGTGGTCGAATTTATACTATTTTGAGCTCATTGGAATGGTAACTTGACAAGCTTCTAAATAAAACCAGAATTGGCCAATTTTGAGACCGTTCGATATCCGAAAAGCACATTGAAATTTTGATCGTCATTTTACAATTTGGATTGTTACTCTTTCCAAATCACGCGATCCAACAGAGACGCTCATAGGTCCCTCGTTTGATGTCGGATTGGATCGATTTCTGGTCTTCTGAAAGGTACTTTATTGCTCTTTCATTCCTGACTGGAATCGTCATATTCCAAGACCATTTGGGCATCCGTAGTGTGATCACAGTCGTCGGTCCTGAATTTTTCCTTCATCTCCATGTCCGATAGTAACCCTCATAACCCTCCCTTCAGGGGTCAAATTTAGACTATTTTGAGCTCATTGGAATGGTAACATGACAAGCTTCCAAATGGGACCAAAATTGGCTAATTTCGAGACCGTTCGATATCCCAAAAGGACGTTGGAACTCTTCAATTGTCATTTTGCAATTTGGATTGTTAAACTTTCCAAATCGCGCGATCCAACTGAGACGCTCATAACTCCCTCATTTGATATGGGTTTGGGTCGATTTTTGCTTTAGTGCTCTTTCATTCCTCACTGGAATCATCCTATTCTTAGACCAATTAGGCATCCGTAAGTGGGATCGGAGTCGTCGGTCCTGAATTTTTCATTCATGTCCTTGTCCAACAGTAACCCTCATAACCCTCCCATCAGGGCTCGAATTTAGACTATTTTGAGCTCATTGGAATGGTAACTTGACAAGCTTCTAGATAAAACCAGAATTGGCCAATTTTGAGACTATTTGATATCCCAAAAGCATGTTGAAATTCTCGATCATTATTCTGCAATTTGGATTGTTAGTCTTTCCAAATCGTGTGATCCAACAGAGACACTCACAACTCCCTCATTTGAGGTCGAATTGGGTCAATTTTTAGTCATCTGAAAGGTACTTTAGTGCTTGTTCATTCCTCACTGGAATCGTCGTATTCGGAGACCATTTGGGCATCCTTAGTGTGATTGCAGTCGTCGGTCCTAAATTTTTTCTTCATCTCCTTGTCACTGGTATCCCTCATAACCCTCCCTTTAAAGGTCGAATTTAGACTATTTTGAGCACATTGGAATGGTAACATGACAAGCTTCCAAATGGGACTGATATTGGCTAATTTCAAGACCTGTTGATATTCCAAAAGCACGTTGGAACACTTTAATCGTCATTTTTTGCAATTTGGATTGTTAATCTTTCGAGATCGCGCTATCCAACGGAGATGCTCATAACTCCCTCGTTTGATGCCGGATTAGGTCGATTTTTGTCATTTGAAAGTTTCTTTAGTGCTCTTTCATTCCTAACTAGAATCGTCATATTCCGAGACCATTTGGGAATCTTAAGTGGGATTGCAGTCATCGGTCCTGAATTTTTCCTTCATCTCCTTGTCCAATAGTAACCTTCATAACTCTCTCTTCAGTGTTTGAATTTAGACTATTTTGAGCTCGTTTGATTATTAACTTGACACGATTCCAAATGGGATCAGAATTGGCTAATTATGGGACCGTTCCATATCCCAAAAGCATGTTGGAACTCTTCGATCATCATTTTGCAAGTTGGATTATTAATCTTTCCAAATCGCGCGATCCAACGGAGACGCTCATAACTCCCTTGTTTGATATCGGATTGGGTCGAATTTTGGTCCTCTGAAAGCTACTTTAATGCTTTTTCATTCCTGACTAGAATCGTCGTACTACGAGACCATTTAGGCATCCATAAGTGGGATGTTCTGAATTTTTCCTTCATCTCCTTGTCCAACATTAACCCTCATAACCCTCCCTTCAGGGGTCAAATTTAGACTATTTTTAAGCTTATTGGAATGGTAACATGACAAGCTTCCAAATGGGACTGAAATTGGCTAATTTCGAGACCGTTCGATATCCCAAAAGCACGTTGGAACTCTTTAATCGTCATTTTGCAATTTGGATTGTTAATCTTTCTAAATCGCGCGTTCCAACTGAGACGCTCATAACTCCCTCATTTGATGTCAGATTGGGTCGATTTTTACTTTAGTGCTCTTTCATTCCTCACTGGAATCATCCTATTCTTATACCAATTAGGCATCCGTAAGTGGGATCGGAGTCATCGGTCCGGAGTTTTTCATTCATGTCCTTGTCCAACAGTAACCCTCATAACCCTCCCATCAGGGCTCGAATTTAGACTATTTTGAGCTCATTGGAAAGGTAACTTGACAAGCTTCCAAATGGGACTGAAATTTGGCTAATGACGAGACTGTTCGATATCCCAAAAGCACGTTGGAACTCTTTGATCGCCTTTTCGCAATTTGGATTGTTAATCTTTCAAAATCGCGTGATCCAAAGAAGACGCTCATAACCCCCTCGTTTGATGTCGGATTAGGTCAATTTTTGGTCATCTGTAAGTTACTTTAGTACTCTTTCATTCATGACAGGATTCGTCGTATTTTAAGACCATTTGGGAATCCTTAAGTGGGATTGGAGTCGTCGGTCCTGAATTTTTCCTTTATCTCCTTGTCCAATAGTAACCTTCATAACTCCCTCTTCAGTGTTCGAATTTAGACTATTTTGAGCACATTCTATTGTTAACTTGACAAGCTTCCAAATGGGACGAGAATTGGCTAATTCTAGGACCATTCCATATCCCAAAAGCACATTGGAACTCTTTAATCATCATTTTGCAATTTGGATTGTTAATCTTTGGAATTCGCGCGATCCAACGAAGACGTTCATAACTCCCTTGTTTGATGACGGATTGGGTCGATTTTTGGTCATCTAAAAGGTACTTTAGTGCTTTTTCATTCCAGACTAGAATCGTCGTACTCTGAGACCGTTTGGGCATCCGTAAGTGGGATGTTCTGAATGTTTCCTTCATCTCCTTGTCCAACAGTAACCCTCATAACCCTCCATTCAGGGGTCGAATTTAGACTATTTTGAGCTCATTGGAATGGTAACTTGACAAACTTCCAAATGGACCAAAATTGGCTAATTTTGAGACCGTTTAATATCCCAAAAGCATGCTGGAACTCTTCGATCGTCATTTTGCAATTTGGATTGTTAATCTTTCCAAATCGTGTAATCCAACAGAGACGCTCATAACTCCCTTGTTTGATGTCTGATTACGTCAATTTTTGGTCATCTGAAAGGTACTTTAGTGCTCTTTCATTCCAGACTAGAATCATCGTATTCTGAGACCATTTGGGCATCCGTAAGTGGGATTGCAGTCGTCGGTCCTAAATTTTTCCTTCATCTCGTTGTCCAATAGTAACCTTCATAACTTTCTCTTCAGTGGTCAAATTTAGACTATTTTGAGCTCATTGGAATGGTAACTTGACAAGCTTCTAAATAAGACCAGAATTGGCCAATTTTGAGACCGTTTGATATCTCAAAAGCATGTTGGAATTCTTCGATCGTCATTTTGCAATTCAAATTGTTAATCTTTCAAAATCGCATGATCCAACAGAGGCGATCATAACTCACTCGTTTGATGTCAAATTGGGTTGATTTTTGGTTATCTGAAAGGTACTTTACTGCTCTTTAATTCCTAACTAGAATCGTCATATTCCGAGACGCATCCGTAAGTGGGATTGTAGTCGTCAGTCCTCAATTTTTCCTTCATCACCTTGTCCAATAGTTACCTTCATAACTCTCTCTTCAGTGGTCAAATTTAGACTATTTTGAGCTCATTGGAATGGTAACTTGACAAGCTTCTAGATAAAACCAGAACTGGCCAATTTTGAGACTCTTCGATATCCCAAAAGCTCATGAAATTCTCGATCATTATTTTGTAATTTGGATTGTTAATCTTTCCAAATCGCGTGATCCAACAAAGACACTCAAACTCCCTCATTTGAGGTTGAATTGGGTCGATTTTTGGTCATTTAAAAGGTACTTTAGTGCTCGTTCATTCCTGACTGGAATCATCGTATTCCGAGACCATTTGGGCATCCATAGTGTGATTGCAGTCGTCAGTCCTGAATTTTTTCTTCATCTCCTTGTCAACGGTAACCCTCATAACCCTCCCTTCAGGGGTCGAATTTAGACTATTTTGAGCTCATTGGAATGGTAACATGACAAGCTTCCAAATGTGGCTGAAATTGGCTAATTTCGAGACCTGTTGATATCCTAAAAGCACATTGGAACACTTTAATCTTCATTTTTTGCAATTTGGATTGTTAATCTTTTGAGATCGCGCTATCCAACGAAGATGCTCATAACTCCCTCATTTGATGTCGGATTAGGTCGATTTTTGGTCATCTGAAAGTTACTTTAGTGCTCTTTCATTCCTAACTAGAATCGTCGTATTCCGAGACCATTTGGGAATCTTAAGTGGGATTGCAATCGTCGGTCCTGAATTTTTCCTTCATCTCCTTGTCCAATAGTAACGTTCATAACTCTCTCTTCAGTGTTTGAATTTAGACTATTTTGAGCTCGTTCGATTGTTAACTTAACACGATTCCAAATGGGATCAGAATTGGCTAATTATGGGACCGTTCCATATCCGAAAAGCATGTTGGAACTCTTTAGTCATCATTTTACAATTTGGATTGTTAATCTTTCCAAATCGTGCGATCCAATGGAGACGCTCATAACTCCCTTGTTTGATATCGGATTGGGTCAATTTTTGGTCCTTTGAAAGCTACTTTACTGCTTTTTCATTCCCGACTAGAATCGTCGTACTACGAGACCATTCGGGCATCCGTAAGTGGGATGTTCTGAATTTTTCCTTCATCTCCTTGTCCAACATTAACCCTCATAACCCTCCGTTCAGGGGTCGAATTTAGACTATTTTGAGCTCATTGGAATGGTAACTTGACAAGCTTCCAAATGGGACCGAAAGTGGCTAATTTCGAGACCGTTCGATATCCCAAAAGCATGTTGGAACTCTTCGATCGTCATTTTGCAATTTGGATTATTAATCTTTCCAAATCGTACAATCCGTAGGAGACCGCATAACTCCCACGTTTGATCTCAGAATGGGTCAATTTTTGGTCATCTGAAAGGTACTTTAGTGCTCTTTCATTCTGAACTAGAATCGTCGTATTCTGAGACCATTTGGGCATCCGTAGGTGGCATTGCGGTCGTCGGTCCTTAATTTTTCCTTCATCTCATTGTCATCTCGTTGTCCAATAGTAACCTTCATAACTCTCTCTTCAGTGGTCAAATTTATGCTATTTTGAGCTCATTGGAATGGTAACTTGACAAGCTTCTAAATAAAACCAAAATTGGCAAATATCAAGACCGTTCAATATCCCAAAAGCACGTTGAAATTCTCGATCGTCATTTTGCAATTTGGATTATTAATCTTTGCAAATCGCGCGATCCAATGGAGGCGCTCATTACTCCCTCGTTTGATGTGAGATTGGGTTGATTTTTGGTGATCTGAAAGGTACTTTAGTGCTCTTTCATTCCTAACAGGAATCGTCATATTCCAAGACCATTTGGGCATCCGTAAGTGGGATTGCATTCGCCAGTCCTCAATTTTTCCTTTATCTCCTTGTCCAATAGTAACCTTCATAACTCTCCCTTCAGTGGCCGAATTTATACTATTTTAAACTCATTGGAATGGTACTTGACAAGCTACTAAATAAAATCAGAATTGGCCAACTTTGAGACCGTTCGATATCCCAAAAGCACGTTGAAATTCTCGATCGTCTTTTTGCAATTTGGATTGTTAATCTTTCCAAATTGCGCAATCCAATGGAGACACTCATAACTCCCTAGTTTGATGTCGGATTGGGTCAATTTTTGGTCTTCTGAAAGATACTTTATTGATCTTTCATTCCTGACTGGAATCGTCGTATTCCGAGACCATTTGGGCATCCGTTGTGTGATCACAGTCGTTGGTCCTGAATTTTTCCTTCATCTCCTTGTCCAATAGTAACCCTCATAACCCTCCCTTCAGGGGTCAAATTTAGACTATTTTGAGCTCATTGGAATGGTAACATGACAAGCTTCCAAATGGGACCAAAATTGGCTAATTTCGAGGCTGGTCGATATCCCAAAAGCACATTGGAACACTTCAATCGTCATTTTACAATTTGGATTGTTAATCTTTCCAAATCAAGCGATCTAACGGAGATGCTAATAACTCCCTCATTTGATGTTGGATTAAGTGGATTTTTGGTCAACTGTAAGTTACTTTAGTGCTCTTTCATTCCTTACTGGAATCGTCGTATTTTGAGACCATTGGTTATCCTTAAGTGGGATTTCAGTCGTCGGTCCTGAATTTTTCCTTCATCTCGTTGTCCAATAATAACCTTCATAACTCTCTCTTTAGTGTTTGAATTTAGACTTTTTGAGCTCATTTGATTGTTAACTTTACAAGCTTCCAAATGGGACCAGAATTGGTTATTCTGGGACCGTTCCATATCCCAAAAGCACGTTGGAACTCTTCGATCATCATTTTGCAATTTAGATTGTTAATCTTTCCAAATCATGCGATCCAATGGAGACGCTCATAACTCCCTCGTTTGATGTCTGATCGGGTCGATTTTTGGTCATTTGAAAGGTACTTTAGTGCTTTTTCATTCCTGACTAGAATCGTCGTACGCCGGGACCATTTGGGCAACCGCAAGCGGGATGTCCTGAATTTTTCCTTCATCTCCTAGTCCAAACCCTCTTAACCCTCCGTTCAGGGGTCAAATTAAGACTATTTTGAGCTTATTGGAATGGTAACTTGACAAGTTTTCAAATGGGAGCAGAATTGGCTAATTTCGAGATCGTTCATATCTCAAAAGCATGTTGGAACTCTTCGATCGCCATTTTAGAATTTGGATTGTTAATCTTTCCAAATCGTGCAATCCAACGGAGACACTCATAACTCCTTCCTTTGATGTTGGATTGGGACGATTTTTGGTCATCTATAAGGTACTTTAGTGCTCTTTCATTCTTGAGTAGAATCGTCGTATTCTGAGACCATTTGGGCATCCGTAAGTGGGATTGCAGTCGCCAGTCCTAAATTTTTCCTTCATCTTGTTGTCCAATAGTAACCTTCATAACTCTCTCTTCAGTTGTCGAATTTAGAATATTTTGAGCTCATTGGCATGGTAACTTCACAAGCTTCTAAATAAGACTAGAATTGGCCAATTTCGGGACCGTTTGATATCCCAAAAGCTCGTTGGAATTCTACGATCATCATTTTGCAATTCGGATTGTTAATCTTTCAAAATCACGTGATTCAATGGAGACGCTCATAACTCCCCCGTTTGATGTCAGATTGGGTCGATTTTTGGTCATCCGAAAGGTACTTTAGTGCTCTTTCATTCCTAACTGGAATCGTTGTATTCCGAGACCATTTGGGCATCCGTAAGTGGGATTGCAGTCGTCGGTCCTCAATTTTTCCTTCATCTCCTTGTCCAATAGTAACCTTCATAACAGTCTCTTTAGTTGTCGAATTTAGACTATTTTGAGCTCATTGGAATGGTAACTTGACAAGCTCCTAAAGAAAACCAGAATTGGCCAATTTCAAGACCGTTCGATATCCCAAAAGCACGTTGAAATTTCGATCGTCATTTTGCAATTTGGATTGTTACTCTTTCCAAATTACGCCATCCAATGGAGACGCTCATAGCTCCTTCGTTTGATGTCGGATTGGGTCGATTTTTGGTCTTCTGAAAGGTACTTTATTGCTCTTTCATTCATGACTGGAATCGTCGTATTCCGAGACCATTTGGGCATCCGTAGTGTGATCACAGTTGTCGGTCCTGAATTTTTCCTTCATCTCCTTGTCCAACAGTAACCCTCATAACCCTCCCTTCAGGGGTCGAATTTAGACTATTTTGAGCTCATTGGAATGGTAACATGACAAGCTTCCAAATGGGACCGAAATTGGCTAATTTCGAGATCGTTCGATATCCTAAAAGCACGTTGGAACTCTTCAATCATCATTTTGTAATTTGGATTGTTAATCTTTCTAAATCGCGCGATCCAACTGAGATGCTCATAACTCCCTCATTTGATGTCAGATTGGGTCGATTTTTACTTTAGTGCTCTTTCATTCCTGACTGGAATCATCCTACTCTTAGACCAATTAGGCATCCGTAAGTGGGATCGGAGTCATCGGTCCTGAATTTTTCATTCATGTCCTTGTCCAACAGTAACCCTCATAACCCTCCCATCAGGGCTCGAATTTAGACTATTTTGAGCTCATTGGAATGGTAACTTGACAAGTTTCCAAATGGGACCAAAATTTGGCTAATGACAAGACCGTTCGATATCCCAAAAGCAAGTTGGAACTCTTTGATCGTCTTTTCGCAATTTGGATTGTCAATCTTTCGAAATCACGCGATCCAACAAAGACGCTCATAACCCCCTCATTTGATGTCGAATTAGGTCGATTTTTTGTCATCTGTAAGTTACTTTAGTACTCTTTCATTCATGACAGGATTCATCGTATTCTAAGACCATTTGGGAATCCTTAAGTGGGATTACAGTCGTGAGTCCTGAATTTTTCCTTCATCTCCTTGTCCAATAGTAACCTTCATAACTCCCTCTTCAGTGTTCGAATATTTTGAGCTCATTACACTGTTAACTTGACAAGCTTCCAAATGGGACTAGAATTGGCTAATTCTAAGACCGTTCGATATCCCAAATGCACATTGGAACTCTTTGATCATCATTTTGCAATTTGGATTGTTAATCTCTCCAAATTGTACGATCCAATGGAGACGCTCATAACTCCCTCGTTTGATGTCGGATTGGGTCAATTTTTGGTCATCTGAAAGTTACTTTTGTGTTCTTTCATTCCTGAATGGAATCGTCGTATTTTGAGACCATATGGGCATCGGTAAGTGGGATCGCAGTCGTCAGTCCTTAATTTTTCCATCATCTCCTAGTCCAATATTAACCTTCATAACTCTCTCTTCAGTGGTCAAATTTATTCTATTTTGAGCTCATTGCACTGTTAACTTAACAAGCTTCCAAATGGGACCATAATTGGCTAATTTTAGGACCGTTCGATATCCCAAAAGCACGTTGGAACTCTTCGATCATCATTTCACAATTTGGATTGTTAATCATTCCAAATCGCACTATCCAATGGAGACGCTCATAACTCCCTCATTTGAGGTCGGATTGGGTTGATTTTTGGTCATTAGAAAGGTACTTTAGTGCTCTTTCATTCCTGAATGGAATCATCATATTTCGAGACCATTTGGGCATCGGTAAGTGGGATCGCAGTCATCAGTCCTGAATTTTTCCTTCATCTCCTAGTCCAATTGTAACCTTCGTAACTCTCTCTTCAGTGGTCGAATTTATTCTATTTTGAGCTCATTGCACTGTTAACTTGACAAGCTTCCAAATGGGACCAGAATCGGCTAATTATAGGACCGTTCAATATCACAAAAGCACGTTGGAACGCTTCGATCGTCATTTTGCAATTTGGATTGCTAATGTTTCCAAATCGCACGATCCAGCGGAGACGCTCATAACTCCCTCGTTCGATGTTAGATTAGGTCAATTTTTGGTCATCTGAAAGGTGCTTTAGTGCTTTTTCATTCCTTATTAGAATTGTCATATTCTGAGACCATTTGGGCATTAGTAAGTGGGATCACAGTCGTTGGTCCTGAATTTTTCCTTCATCTCATTGTCTAACAATAACCTTCATAACTCTCTCTTCAGTGGTCGAATTTAGACTATTTTGACCTCATTGGAATGGTAACTTGACAAGCTTCCTAATGGGACCTGAATTAGATAATTCTGAGACCGTTTGATATCCCAAAAGCATGTTAGAACTCTTCGATCGACATTTTGCAATTTAGATTCTTAATCTTTCCAAATTGCACGATCCAATGGAGACGCTCATAACTCCCTCGTTTGATGTCGGATTGGGTCGAGTTTTGGCCATCTAAAGGTATTTTAGCGCACTTTCATTCTTGACTAGAATCATCATATTCTGAGACCATTTGGGCATCCATAAGTGGCATCATAGCCGTTAGTCCTGAATTTTTCCTTTATCTCCTTGGCCAATAGTAACCCTCATAACCCTCCCTTCAGTGGTCGAATTTAGGCTATTTTGAACTCATTGGAATGGTAACTTGACAAGCTTCCATATGGGACCAAAATTAGCTAATTTCGAGACCATTTGATATTCGAAAAGCACGTTGGAACTCTTCAATCATCATTTTGCAATTTGGATTGTTAATCTTTCCAAATCACGCGATCCAATGAAGACGCTCAAAACTCCCTCGTTTAATATCGAAATGGGTCAACTTTTGGTCATCTGAAAGGTACTTTAGTGCTCTCATTCCTGACTCGAATCATCGTATTCTGAGACCTTTTGGGCATCCGTAAGTGGGATCATATTCGTCGGTGGCCAAATTTACTCTATTTTAAGCTCATTGCACGTTAACTTGACAAGCTTCCAAATGGGACCAGAATTGGCTAATTCAAGGACCGTTCGATATCCCGAAATCACGTTGTAACTCTTCGTTCATTATTTTGCAATTTAGATTGTTAATCTTTTAAAATCACGCGGTCCAATGGAGACGCTCATGACTCCCTCGTTTGATGTTAGATTGGGTCAATTTTTGGTCATCTGAAAATTACTTTAGTGTTCTTCCATTCCTGAATGGAATTATCGTATTTCGAGACCATTTGGGCATCGGTAAGTGGGATCGCGGTCTTTTGTCCTGAATTTTTCCTTCATCTCCTGGTCCAATAACAACCTTCATAACTCTCTTTTCAGTGGTCAAATTTATTCTATTTTGAGCTCATTACACTGTTAACTTGACAAGCTTCCAAATGGGACCAAAATAGGCTAATTCTAAGACCGTTCGATATCCCAAAAGCACGTTGGAACTCTTCGCGCGATTTGGATTGTTAATCTTTCCAAATCGCGCGATCCAACGGAGATGCTCATAACACCCTCAATCGATGTCAGATTGGGTTGAATTTTGGTCATTTAAAAGGTACTTTAGTGCTCTTTCATTCCTGAATGGAATCATCATATTTGGAGACCATTTGGGCATCGGTAAGTGGGATCACAGTCGTCAGTCTTGAATTTTTCCATCATCTCCTGGTCCAATAGTAACCTTCATAACTCTCTCTTCAGTGGTCAAATTTATTCTATTTTGAGCTCATTGAACTATTAAATTGACAAGCTTCCAAATGGGACCAGAATTGGCAACTTCCAGGATCATTTGATATCCCTAAAGCACGTTGGAATTCTTCGATCATCATTTTGCAATTTGGATTGTTCATCTTTATAAATCGCATGATCCAACGGAGACGCTCATAACTCCCTCGTTTGATGTCAGATTGGGTCAGTTATAGGTCATCTAAAAGTTACTTTAGTGTTCTTCCATTCCTGAATGGAATCATCGTATTTTGAGACCATTTGGGCATCGGTACCTGGGATTGCAGTCTTCAGTCCTGAATTTTTCCTTCATCCCCTGGTCCAATAGTAACCTTCATAACTCCCTCTTCAGTGGTTGAATTTATTCTATTTTGAGTTCATTGCACTGTTAACTTGACAAGCTTCCAAATGGGACTAGAATTGGCTAATTCTAGCACCGTTCGATATCCCAAAAGCATGTTGGAACTCTTCGATCATCATTTCGCAATTTGGATTGTTAATCTTTCTAAATCGCGCGATCCAACGGAGACGCTTATAACTCCCTCATTTGATGTCGGATTGGGTTGATTTTTGTTCATTTGAAAGGTACTTTAGTGTTCTTTAATTCCTTAATGGAATCATCATATTTCATGACGATTTGGGCATCAGTAAGTGGGATCGCAGTCGTCAGTCCAAAATTTTTCATTCATCTCCTGGTCCAATGGTAACCTTCATAACTCACTCTTTGGTGATCAAATTTAGAATATTTTGAACTAGTTACACTGTTAACTTGACAAACTTCCAAATGGGACTAGAATTGGCTAATTCTAGGACCGTTCGATATCCCAAAAGCACGTTGGAACTCCTCGATCATCATTTTGCAATTCGGATTGTTAATCTTTCCAAATCGTGCGATCCAACGGAGATACTCATAACTCCCTCATTTGATGTCAGTTTGGGTCAATTTTTAGTCATCTGAAAGGTACTTTAGTATTCTTCCATTCCTGAATGGAATCGTCATATTTCGAGACCATTTGGGCATCGGTAAGTGGGATCGCAGTCTTCAGTACTGAATTTTTCCTTCATCTCCTGGTCCAATAGTTACCTTCATAACTCTCTCTTTAGTGGTCAAATTTATAATATTTTGAGCTCATTGCACTGTTAATTGTCATGCTTCCAATCGGGACAAAAATTTGCTAATTCTGGGACCGTTCGATATCCCAAAAGCATGTTGGAACTCTTTGATCATCATTTTGCAATTTGGATTGTTAATCTATTCAAATCACACGATCCAATGGAGACACTCATACTCCCTCGTTTGATGTCGTGCTAGGTCAATTTTTGGTCATCTGAAAGGTAATTTAGTGTTCTTCCATTCCTGAATGAAATCATTGTATTTCAAGACCATTTGGGCATCGGTAAGTGGGATCGCAGTCGTCCGTCCAAAATTTTTCTTTCATCTCCTCGTCCAATAGTAACCTTCATAACTCTCTCTTCAGTGGTCAAATTTTGAATATTATGAGCTCATTGCACTGTTAACTTTACAAGCTTCCAGATGGGATCGAAATTGGCTAATTCTAGGACCGTTTGATATGCCAAAAGCACGTTGTAACTCTTTGATCATCATTTTGCAATTAGGATTGTTAATCTTTCCAAATCGCGTGATCCAACGGAGACGCTCATAACTCCCTCATTTGATGTCGGATTGGGTCAGCTTTTGGTCATCTGAATGTTACTTTAGTGTTCTTCCATTCCTGAATGGAATCGTCGTATTTCAAGACCATTTGGTCATTGGTAAGTGGGATCGCAGTCTTCAGTCCTGAAATTTTCCTTCATCTCCTGGTCTAATATTAACCTTTATAAGTGTCTCTTCACTGGCCAAATTTACTCTATTTTAACCTCATTACACTGTTAACTTGACAAGCTTCCAAATGGGACCAGAATTGGCTAATTCTAGGACCGTTCGATATCCCAAAAGCACGTTGGAACTCTTCGATCATCATTTCGCAATTTGGATTGTTAATCTTTCCAAATCGAGTAATCAAATAGAGATGCTCAAAACTCCCTCATTGATGTCGGATTGGGTTGATTTTTGGTCATTATAAAGGTAATTTATTACTCTTTCATTCCTGAATGGAATTATCATATTTCGAGACCATTTGGGCATCGGTAAGTGGGATCACAGTCCTCAGTCCTGAATTTTTTCTTTATCTCCTGGTCCAATTTTAACCTTCATAACTCTCTCTTCAATGGTCAAATTTATTCAATTTTGAGCTCATTACACTGTTAACTTGAAAAGTTTCCAAATGGGACCAGAATTGGCTAATTCTAGGACCATTCGATATCTCAAAAGCACGTTGGAACTGTTCGATCATCATTTTACAATTTGGATTGTTCATCATTCCAAATCCTGCGATCCAATGGAGACGCTCATAACTCCCTCGTTTGATGTCGGATTGGGTCAATTTTTAGTCATCTGAAAGTTACTTTAGTGTTCTTCCATTCCTTAATGGAATCATCGTATTTCGAGACCATTTGGGCATCGATAAGTGGGATCGCGGTCTTTAGTCCTAAATTTTTCCTTCATCTCCTGGTCCAATATTAACCTTCATAACTCTCTTTTCAGTGGTCAAATTTATTCTATTTTAAGCTCATTGCACTGTTAACTTGACAAGCTTCCAAATAGGACCAAAATAGACTAATTCTAGGACCTTTCAATATCCCAAAAGCACCATGGAACTCTTTGATCATCATTTCGCAATTTGGATTGTTAATCTTTCCAAATTGCGCGATCCAATGGAGATGCTCATGACACCCTCAATTGATGTCAGATTGGGTTGAATTTTGGTCATTTGAAAGGTACTTTAGTGCAATTTCATTCCTGAATGGAATTATTGTATTTGGAGACCATTAGGGCATCGGTAAGTGGGATCGCAGTCGTCAGTCCTTAATTTTTCCATCATCTCCTGGTCCAATAGTAACCTTCATAACTCTCTCTTCAGTGGTCAAATTTATTCTATTTTGAGCTCATTGCACTGTTAAATTGACAAGCTTCCAAATGGGACCAGAATTGGCAACTTCTAGGACCGTTCGATATCCCAAAAGCACGTTGGAACTCTTCGATCATCATTTTGCAATTTGGATTGTTAATCTTTACAAATTGCACGATCCAATGAAGATACTCATAACTCCCTCGTTTGATGTCGGATTGGGTCAATTTTTGGTCATCTAAAAGTTACTTTAGTGTTCTTCCATTCCTGAATGGAATCGTCTTATTTCAAGACCATTTGGGCATCGGTACGTGGGATCGCAGTCTTTAGTCTTAAATTTTTCCTTCATCTCCTGGTCCAATAGTAACCTTCATAACTCCCTCTTCCATGGTCAAATTTATTTTATTTTGAGCTCATTGCTCTGTTAACTTGACAAGCTTCCAAATGGGACCAGAATTGGCTAATTCTAGGACCATTCGATATCCCAAATGCACGTTGGAACTCTTCGATCATCATTTTGCAATTCGGATTGCTAATCTTTCCAAATCACGTGATCCAGTGGAGACGTCATAACTCCCTCGATTGATGTCGGTTTGGGTCGATTTTTGGTCATCTAAAGTTACTTTAGTGTCCTTCCATTCCTGAATGGAATCATCGTATTTCGAGACCATTTGGGCATCGGTAAGTGGGATCGCAGTCTTCAGTCCTAAATTTTTCCATCATCTCCTTGTCCAATAGTTACCTTCATAACTCTCTCTTCAGTTGTCAAATTATGACTATTTTAAGCTCGTTGAACTATTTACTTGACAAGCTTCCAAATGAGACCAAAATTGGCTAATTCTGGGACCGTTCGATATCCCTAAAGCATATTGGAATTCTTCAATCATCATTTTGCAATTTGGATTGTTAATATTTCCAAATGGCGCGATCTAATAGTGACGCTCATAACTCCCTTGTTTGATGTCGGATTAGGTTAATTTTTGGTCATCTGAAAGTTACTTTAGTGTTCTTCCATTGCTTAATAAAATTGTCGTATTTCGAAACCATTTGGGCGTCAATAAGTGGGATCACACTCTTCAGTCCTGAATTTTTCCTTCATCTCCTGGTCCAATAGTAACCTTCATAACTCTCTCTTCAGTGGTCAAATTTATTCTATTTTGAGCTCATGGCACTATTAACTTGACAAGCTTCCAAATGGGATGAGAATTGGCTAATTCTAGGACCGTTCGATATCCCAAAAGCAAGTTGGAACTCTTTGATCATCATTTTGTAATTTGGATTGTTAATCTTTCCAAATCGCATGATCCAACGGAGATGCTCATAACTCCATCGATTGATGTCGGATTGGGTTAATTTTTGGTCATTAGAAAGGTACTTTAGTACTCTTTCATTCTTGAATTGAATCATCATATTTCGAGACCATTTGGGCATCGGGAAGTGGGATCGCAGTCCTCTATCCTGAATTTTTCCATCATCGCCTGGTCCAATAGTAACCTTCATAACTCTCTCTTCAGTGGTCAAATTTATTTTATTTTAAGCTCATAGTAATGTTAACTTGACAAGCTTCCAAATGGGACCAGAATTGGCTAATTCTAGGACCATTCGATATCCCAAAAACATGTTGGAACTCTTCGATCATCGTTTCGCAATTTGGATTGTTTATAATTCCAAATCGTGCGATCCAACGGAGTCGCTCATAACTCCCTCATTTGATGTCAGATTGCATGGATTTTTGGTCATCTGAAAGGTACTTTAGTGCTCTTTCATTCCTGAATGGAATCATCGTATTTCGAGACCATTTGGGCGTCAGTAATGGGATCGCAGTCGTTAGTCCTGAATTTTTCCTTCATCTCCTGGTCCAATTGTAACCTTCATAACTCTCTCTTCGGTGGTCAAATTTATTCTATTTTGAGCTCATTGCACTGTTAACTTGACAAGCTTCCAAATGGGACTTGAATTGGCTAATTCTAGGACCATTCGATAACCCAAAAGCACGTTGGAACTCTTCGATCATTGTTGAGACATAAAAAAATATTATTCCATTGAAGTGGTCAGAGAATTTCCATGTCCGGTGGTATTTTGGTAATTTTCATGTCTGGGGTTATTTTGGTAATTTTCATGTCTATGGTTATTTTGGTAATTTCCATGTCTGGGGTATTTTGGTAATTTTCATGTCCGGGGGTATTTCGGTAATTTCCATGTCTAGGGATATTTTGGTAATTTTCATGTCCAGGGTATTTTGGTAATTTCCATGTCCGGGGGTATTTTGGTAATTTCCATGTCCAGGGGTATTTTGGTAATTTCCATGTCCGGGGGCATTTTGGTAATTTTCATGTTTGGGGGTATTTTGGGAAAAATCCAAGTAAAGGGGTAGTTTAGGTATTTTGGTAAAATTCCATGTCCAGGGGTAGTTTAGGTATTTTGGTAAAATTCCAAGTCCAGGGGCAGTTTAGGTATGTTGGTAAAAAAGTATTGGAAAGGGTAGTTTGATAAAAATGGGTGCAAAGGTGTCATTTAAAAATAGAAAGATGGTACACCACCATTTAAGAGGAAGCATTACTGGTCACCATGGTTTAAGGAAAGAGAAAGACCATATGAGAAGAGATAAGTGATGGTGATCACCACTCTATAAGAGTGGTGGGGGCTATAAATACCCTTCCCTGATTCAGTAGAGGGGTTCGATCGAGTTAGATCATTTGGTTGACCAGGAAATGGAGAAGTGAGGAGGAGAGAGAAGTGTTGTTGTGCGAACCGCGCAACGAGTGTTGCAGTTGCACGGGTCGCGCAACGAAAATCCTTGCTCCGCGAACGGCGCAACGGAAAAGAGCAACCGTACAACGAAAGATGGCATCCGCCAAACTGCGCAAAGAAGATCTTTGTTCTTGTTGAACATCATGCAATGTATGGGGGAATTGTCCTAAGTGATAATTCCTGCAAGGCATATAGTACTGTTATGCTGTCCGATGAAGGATTCCCATTGTACGAACCGCGCAACCAGCCGGAAACTTCAGCTGTGAAGAACTTCATCTTTCCTTCTGCTACATTAGTGGAGGGTCCAGTACAGCAGACTTTCGAGAAATCCACACCGTCTACCGTCTTCCTCTCTGGATTTCTACCATCAATGAGGGGTTTTTGTCATCTAATGATGTGGCCCACCTAGTTAATCAAGCCACAAAAGCATCCGAACGGTCCTCTTTCGATCACTGCAGTGATCATTTGAATGATCATGGTCGTCAAAGCTTAACATCACTTCGATGGGTTTGTCTCACTCTACCTGATGGACGACTCAGATCCATCTTTCACGGCACGAGTGTGGCCCACAACCAAAGGACGGAAACTCTGTTTTGAGACAGAGTCGACGCGTCGACTCCGTGAAGAATGATGATCCATTGTTTGAAGCTAAAGGGAAAATCCACTCCGTCCATTGAATTAAGGGCGAAAAATCATTGAGGAAGGACCGAATTTGAGGAGAAATCAGCGTAGCCCGCAAGGTTATCTACTTCGCCATCCATTCCATATTCAACGGTTGATATCTTTTGACGGGTTGCATGGAGACAAAAGGAGAGCTAGGCGATGGTAATATCCACCCTCCAGAGTGCATGGATGGATCAGATTACTCAATGGAATAGTGGGTGGACCCCACTACACAAAGAATGGCAGAAATGGTGAAGACGCTGTTGGGTTTTCTGAATTGAAGAAGAAAGAATCGGTTAGCACACGCTGATTGATTTTGGGAAAATCCATGCACGGCCGGTGCACTTGGACTTCATGTACATGCGATTTACATGTGGTCCCAACGTGATGTTCATCGGAAATCTGCTCCGTCCATCCGCTTTGCCATTGCATTTAACGCGTTGAGACCGATTGAAGCATATCCAGATATTAGGCGGGCCCCAAATCACGATCTAAAGGGCTGATCTGTCAGTTTGGCCATTTTTACAAGGATTCAGGAGCTGAAATTTGACGTGTATGGCTAATTTGTGGTTCTAATGCTGCACATAAAGTTTCGGGCTGAACGGACGATGACAACCTCATGATCTTACATTCTGGGAGACTTTTCAGGCCCGTTTAGCATGATCGGCTTGATTTCCTCAGGGCCCGGCCATACTTCAACGGGCTGCTTCATGTTTCAAGGAAGAATGAACGGAAGGATGCTCCATTTCATTGAAGACTAGCTGATCAAATCAGCAATTCCTCCTAAGTATCTAGGAGATGACCGAAATAGCGCCGTTATGCTGCCGAAATTTCTATCTCCTTGGAGATTAGCTGATCGATTCAGCAATTCCTCCTAAGTATTTACGAGATGACCAAAATAGCGTTGGAATGTTGCCGAAATTTCTATCAAGTCATCTTGTCTGTTTTGATTGATTGTGCTTTGTTTAAGAATCAAGGGAATCAGAGGATGTAAATGAACTCAGAATAAATGTGATCAATGTTCTCTTGTTCTTTCTTTGTTATCATTGAATAAATTCCCCAAATCAAACACATTTGTTTTCTTATTGAAACAAAATGGCGACTCCACTGGGGATATCCTCCCCTTCATCTCTAAAAGCAAACTACAATTTTATTTATATAAAATAACTAACATTCTGTTCTTAATGACAGATATACCGTATCGATCTTTCTCCCGACTAATACAGTTGTTTACTTCACGTCCAATAGACTTCCACCAAAAAAGTGTCAGAAAAGATCAAATCAGTTTCGATCAAAGTCAGACGATGCCAAGGACAATGATGATTCGATCAAACTGATGACGACATCTGAGATTTGTTGAAAAGAATATTATCCTGCCAAGAACGGATAATAGTACATTAGAATGACTACCGTGAACAACAATGAACCTTGAGGAAAATCCTCAGATGAAAAGTTAGTTCGATTGAATCAGACGTTGCTCGCAAATAAGTAGATGAATCAGTTAGTGAATTAACGAATTCATCGGTCAATAGAGAACCCTGGGGGCATCGTCACCACTTGACAGAGTAAAGATCAAGTTAAAATTGCAATTTGCAAAAAGTCAAAGTGAAGCTGATCAAACTCTCATATGAATCAGCTGCTTTAAGGTTTTAAAAGAGTAGCAGTAGATACTGCCAAAGAAAGAAAGTAAAACGAAAGTAAAGAGTTGAGAGTCTGCTAAAGAGAGCATCGAAGATTTTACAAATAAGAAAGTATAGAAAGGGTTCGGACAATTTGAAGACTAAATGAAATATACATTTGAAGAAGACGGCATACTCCTTATGATTGCTAGTTGCAGAGAAAGTCGAATTGTCACGGCTAAACAAAGCAGAAAAGAAGAATGGGCAAGAAGAAAACAATACAGCATTTTGACCAAGAAGAATCACAGCGTTTTGATTCAGAAGATTCACGGCACAATTATTCAGGGGGGCAAGATAAGCAGTCTCAGAATGCCAACAAAGTCTCAAAATGACAAAATCTCAGAATCCCAAGTGAGGTAATCGTTGATTCTTCGAGATGATAATTGTTTATGATAATTATCCATATCAATTTTTGTAGGTTAAAGTTCGGGCAAAATTAAGCATTGTGATTGATATCAAGCATTGGTGATTGTCATCGACAATTCGAGGAACAAAAGGATTGCGAAAGACAAAGTTAGGTATTCTCCTTTATGCGAATGGATAAAAGCGTAAATTTTCAAATGACTTCAAGTTTCAGGAGAAATTCAGGAGATACAATCGAAGAAGAAAGAAAAGTGAATTTGTTTTTTAAAAAAAAGTAAGTATGAAATTATGCGGTGCCAGCATATTTGTTAAAGGTCACAACATTGTGATTTTGATTACGAAGATTCCTAGAGCAATGCTTCCTAATCAAAAGGGGGCAAGATAGGTGAGTAAAAAAGATGAGTAAGAAACAATGAAATGTATTTCTCACTATAGAACATATATTTTTGTGTACATGAATAAAATGCAGGCTTTCAAGCATATTCAGTCATCACCAAATGAAAAGTGTCAATGATTATCGCCAGGTAAGTAAGAAACTATGAAATGTGTTTCTCACCATAGAATATATTTCTTTTGTATATTTGAAGGAAATGCAGGCTTTCAAGCATATTCAGTCATTGCCAAATGAAAAGCGTCGATGATTATTGCCAAAATAAGACAAACAAGAAAGCGTCAAAGATAATCACCAAATGAAAAGTGTCGATGATCATCGATTATCGCCAAAATTAGCACTTTCAAGTCATTTCCAAAACAAGACAGGCCTTCAAGCATATAAAGCCATCAAGTCATCGTTAAATGGAAAGCGTTAATGATCGCTATCAAGCGTTAATGATCGCTATCAAGCGTTGATGATCGCTGCCAAGCGCCAATGACAATCGCCAAAGGAAAAGTCAATCGCCAAAATTAGCAACTATCGCTGTCATCATCAATCACCAAAATTAATTCTCAGAATTCTCGGAATATTATCAGCAGTGGCGAAATATCAATTATGGATTTTCAGAATATTATCAACAGCGGCGAAATATCAATTATGGATTTTTAGAATATTATCAGCAGTGGCGAAATATCAATTATGGATTTTCAGAATATTATCAACAGCGGCGAAATATCAATTATGGATTTTCAGAATATTATCGGCAGCGGCGAAATATCAATTATTGATTCTCAAAACATTATCAGCAGCGGTGAAATATCAGTTATTGATTCACCATACATGCCAGTGAAATAAGCAGTGGAATAAGCTTAAATTGGCCAACCACACAAATCTTATGACAGCGATGGCAAATGATCATTTAAGGCAGCCTAGCCAAGCCTATATGGCCAACTACGCATAAGACCTATAATCATTTAAGGCAGCCTAGCCAAGCCTATATGGCCAACTACGCATAAGACCTACAAAGTCCTAAATTGGCCTGCCCGAAATTGGCGGTAAACTATAATGGCTCTTTGAGCCCATTGCCCGAAATTGGCGGTAAACTATAATTGCTCTTTGAGCCCATTGCCCGATATTGGCAGTAAACTATCTTACTCTTTGAGCCCAGTGTCAAGTCCATTCGATCCAATCTGTCGTCGATTGATCATCGATCCATCTAGTCCATCAAGTCCCATTAAGTTCGGTCATGTCTGGTCAAAGTATGGTCAGTCAAAGTACACTAGCACCATTGCTCAAAAGCATCAAATATGTTCAAAAGCATCAATTACGTGTAGCATTCAAAATACTGCAGATACATATTAAATATGCTCAAATATGCAATTGCCTGATGGAAATTTTAAATGTTGAATAAAATATATGCAAAAATGTGTTTCTCTTGAATCAGATTCAAATGGCAGCGACAGCAAATGCCTTCAAGATATTGGCAATTCGATACTCAAAAGTTCAAGTCTTCAAGGTCAATTAATATATTGACAAAAGTCGTAAGGGATTCGGATATATTCTTTGAATTTGTTAAAGGAACAACAAAGATTATTCATCCTTCAAGAGTATCAACAGCCTTCACTTCGGAAATATTATCTTCTGAAGAAATCTTTATGCGACAATGACCGAGAAAGGGGGTAGGATCTATGTCTTCAAAGTAATCTATGCCTTGGTCTTTCTGATAATCTCTTATGCACGACGGAAGAATTCATATATTGAGAATTATGAAGCATGATTCAGTATGAACGTTCAAAATGATATCTCCAAAAGTGCGATATAATGAGTAAAGAATGCAATGCGAAGCACGATGACAGAGCGAATATCACGATCAGCCTAAAAAAGAGAAGAAACTCTCAATCTATTTCAAAATTATCAATGCTTCATAAAGCTAAATTGAAAAAAAAAAGAATTATAATGTAATGAGATACTAATTCTGATTAATTTGGCAGGAAAGATTATCATTCAAAAAAGCTTGGATTATGCAGATCATGAATAAAGGAAACAATCCAAAAGTTGTTGCGGCAGGAGCAACGGAGTTGATCAAGGTCGCTGATGTTGATCAAAGAGACCGTTGCAGAATTAAAGGAAAAAATCGCTGGAGTTGATCAAAGAGACCGTTGCAGCCGCAGCGATGTTGAAAGATAGTTCTCTAATCAAGTTGCTCAAAGAAAAAGTCGTCACAGCTGTTGCAGAGATGTGTTTCAATGAAATAGAATCTCATCTTCTCTAGTGAAACATCCGCTCGACACTACTGGCTGGGGGCATTCCAGTCTTCTGTTCGAGCGCCATCACTCAAATATTCTGTTCGAGCACCATCATTCAAATCTTCTGTTCGAGTACAATCATCAAGTCTTCCGTTCGAACGTGATCAATCAAGTCTTCCGGTCGAGCACAATCATCAAGTCTTCTAGTCGAGCACAATCAATCAAGTCTTCTGGTCGAGCACAATCATCAAATCTTCCGTTCAAGCACAATCATCAAGTCTTCTGTTCGAGTATAATCATCAAGTCTTCTGTTCGAGCGCAATCATTCAAATCTTCTAGTCAAATATGAGCATTCAAATCTTTCGGTCGAGCGCGAGCATTCCAGTCTTCTGATTGAACGCAATCATTTGATTTTCTGGTCAAAGATAATCATCCAGTCTTTCATGCAAGCATGATCATCCAATCATTCTTCAGTTGCAGTTCATTCAAGATTCTTCAGGCAGAGGAAGATCGATCCTCCATTTGATTTCAGGAATCAATCAAAGAAGGATCGAGGGGGCATCTGTTGAGACAAAAAATATTATTCCATTGAAGTGGTCAGAGAATTTCCATGTCTGGGGGTATTTTGGTAATTTTCATGTCTGGGATTATTTTAGTAATTTTCATGTCTGGGGTTATTTTTGTAATTTCCATGTCTAGCGGTATTTCGGTAATTTCCATGTCTGGGGGTATTTTGGTAATTTTCATGTCCAGGGATATTTTGGTAATTTCCATGTCCAGGAGTATTTTGGTAATTTCCATGTCCAGGGGTATTTTGGTAATTTCCATGTCCGGGGGTATTTTGGTAATTTCCATGTTCGAGGGTATTTCGGGAAAAATCCAAGTCAAGGGGTAGTTTAGGTATTTTGGTAAAATTCTAAGGTAAGGGGTAGTTTAGGTATTTTGGTAAAATTCTATGTCCAGGGCTAGTTTAGGTATTTTGGTAAAATTCCAAGTCCAGGGGTAGTTTAGGTATGTTGGTAAAAAAGTATTGGAAAGGGTAGTTTGGTAAAAATAGGTGCAAAGGTGTCATTTGAAAATAGAAGATGGTACACCACCATTTAAGAGGAAGCATTACTGGTCACCATGGTTTAAGGAAAGAGAAAGACCATATGAGAAGAGATAAGTGGTGGTGATCACCACTCTATAAGAGTGGTGGGGCTATAAATACCCTTCCCTGATTTAGTAGAGGGGTTCAATCGGGTTAGATCATTTGGTTGACCAGGAAATGGAGAAGTGAGGAGGAGAGAGAAGTGTTGTTGTGTGAACTGCGCAACGAGTGTTGCAGTTGCGCAGATCGCGCAACGAAAATCCTTGCTCCGTGAACCGCGCAACGGAAAAGAGCAACCGCACAATGAAAGATGGCATCCACCAAACCGCGCAAAGAAGATCTCTGTTGTGCAAACCGCGTAACAGAAGTGGGAATTCATCTAAGTGATAATTCCTGCAAGGCATATAGCAAGATCATTATACTTGTCCGATGAAGGATTCCTTGTCTGCAGGCGAATCAAGAAATGGAAACTTCAGCTGTGAAGAACTTCATCTTTCCTTCTGCTGCATTAGTGGAGGGTCCAGTACAGCAGACTTTCGAGAAATCCACACCGTCTACCATCTTCCTCTCAGGATTTCTGCCATCAATGATGGGTTTTTGTCATCTAATGATGTGGCCCACCTAGTTAATCAAGCCACAAAAGCAGTCGAACGGTCCTCTTTCGATCACTGCAGGGATCATTTGAATGATCATGGTCACCAAAGCTTAACATCACTTCGATGGGTTTTTCTCACTTTACCTGATGGACGACTCAGATCCATCTTTCACGGCACAAGTGTGGCCCACAACCAAAGGACGGAAACTCTGTTTTGAGACAGAGTCGACGCGTCGACTCCGTGAAGAATGATGATCCATTGTTTGAAGCTAAAGGGAAAATCCACTTCGTCCATTGAATTAAGGGCGAAAAACATTGAGGAAGGACCGAATTTGAAGAGAAATCAGCGTAGCCCGCAAGGTTATCTACTCCGCCGTCCATTCCGTATTCAACGGTTGATATCTTTTGACGGGTTGCATGGAGACAAAAGGAGAGCTAGGCGATGGTAATATCCACCCTCCAGAGTGCATGGACGGATCAAATTACTCAATGGAATAGTGGGTGGACCCCACTACACAAAGAACAACAGAAATGGTGAAGACGCTGTTGGGTTTTTTGAATTGAAGAAGAAAGAATCAGTTAGCGCACGTTGACCGATTTTGGGAAAATCAATGCACGACCGGTGCACTTGGACTTCATGTACATGCGATTTACATGTGGTCCCAACATGATGTTCATCGGAAATCTGCTCCGTCCATCCGCTTTGCCATTGCATTTAACGCGTTGAGACCGATTAAAGTATATCTAGATATCAGGCGGGCCCCGAATCACGATCTAAAGGGCTGATCTGTCAGTTTAGCCATTTTTACAAGGATTCAGGAGCTGAAATTTGACGTGTATGGCTAATTTGTGGTTCTAATGCTGCACATAAAGTTTCGGGCTGAACGGACGATGACAACCTCATGATCTTACATTCTGGGAGACTTTTCAGGCCCGTTTAGCATGATCGGCTTGATTTCCTCAAGGCCCGGCCATACTTCAACGGGCTGCTTCATGTTTCAAGGAAGAATGAATGAAAGGATGCTCCATTTCATTGAAGACTAGCTGATCAAATTAGCAATTCCTCCTAAGTATCTAGGAGATGACCGAAATAGCGCCGTTTTGCTGTCGAAATTTCTATCTCCTTGGAGATTAGCTAATCGATTCAGCAATTCCTCCTAAGTATCTAGGAGATGACCAAAATAGCGTTGGAATGCTGCCGAAATTTCTATCAAGTCATCTTGTTTGTTTTGAGTGATTGTACTTTGTTTCAGAATCAAGGGAATCAGAGGATGTAAATGAACTCAGAATAAATGTGATCAATGTTCTCTTATTCTTTCTTTGTTATCATTGAATAAATCCACCAAATCAAACACATTTGTTTTCTTGTCGAAACAATCATCATTTCACAATTTGGATTGTTAATCATTCCAAATCGCACTATCCAACGGAGACGCTCATAACTCCCCTATTTGAGGTCAGATTGGGTTGATTTTTGGTCATTAGAAAGGTACTTTAGTGCTCTTTCATTCCTGAATAGAATCATCATATTTCGAGACCATTTGGGCATCGGTAAGTGAGATCGTATTCCTCTTTTTGGAATTTATCCATCATCTCCTGGCCTAATAGTAACCTACATAACTCTCTCTTCAGTGGTCAAATTTATTCTATTTTGAGTTTATAGCACTGTTAACTTGACAAGCTTCTAAATGGGACCAGAATTGGCTAATTCTAGGACCGTTCGATATCCCAAAAGCACGTTGGAACTCTTCGATCATCATTTTGAAATTAGGATTTTTAATCTTTCCAAATCGCATGATCCAACGGAGACGCTCACTCCCTCGTTTGCTGTCGGATTGGGTAGATTTTTGGTCATCTGAAAGTTAATTTAGTGTTCTTCCATCCTGAATGGAATCGTCGTATTTCAAGACCATTTGGGCATCGGTAAGTGGGATAACAGTCTTCAGTCCTGAATTTTTCCTTCATCTCCTAGCCCAATAATAACCTTCATAACTCTTCTTCAGTAGTCAAATTTATTATATTTTGAGCTCATTCAACTGTTAACTTGATAAGCTTCCAAATGGGACCGGAATTGCCTAATTCTAGGACCGTTCGATATCCCAAAAGAACGTTGGAACTCTTCAATCATCATTTCGTAATTTAAATTGTTAATCTTTCTAAATCGTGTGATCCAGCAGCGACGCTCATAACTCCATCATTTGATGTCGGATTGGGTTGATTTTTTGTCATTTGAAAGGTACTTTAGTGCTCTTTCCTTCCTGAATGGAATCATCGCATTTTGTGATGATTTGGGCATCGGTAAGTGGGATTGCAGTCGTCAGTCCTGAATTTTTCCTTCATCTCCTGGTCCAATGGTAACCTTCATAACACTCTCTTCAGTGGTCAAATTTAGAATATTTTGAGCTCATTACACTGTTAACTTGACAAGCTTCGAAATGGGACTAGAATTGGCTAATTCTAGGACCGTTCGATATCCCAAAAGCATGTTGAAACTCTTCGATCATCATTTTGCAATTCGGATTGTAAATCTTTCCAAATCACTCGATCCAACAGAGACGCTCATAACTCCCTCATTTGAGGTCGGATTGGGTTGATTTTTGGTCATCTGAAAGGTACTTCAGTGTTCTTCCATTCCTTAATGGAATCGACGTATTTCGAGTCCATTTGGGCATGGTAAATGGGATCGCAGTCTTCAGTCCTGAATTTTTACTTCATCTCCTAGTCCAATAGTTACCTTCATAACTCTCTCTTTAATGGCCAAATTTAATATATTTTGAGCTCATTGCACTGTTAACTTGACAAGCTTCCAAATGCGACCAGAATTGGCTAATTCTAGGACCGTTCGATATCCCAAAAGCCCGTCGTAACTCTTCGCCATCATTTTGGAATTTGGATTGTTAATCTTTCCAAATCGCGTGATCCAATGGAGACGCTCAAAACTCCCTCGTTTGATGTTGGATTGGGTCACTTTTTGGTCATCTGAAAGTTAATTTAGTGTTCTTCCATTCCTGAATGGAATAGTCGTATTTCGAGACCATTTGGGCATCGGTAAGTGGGATCGCGGTCTTTAGTCCTGAATTTTTCCATCATCTCCTGGTCCAATAGTAACCTTCATAACTCTCTCTTCAGTGGTCAAATTTATTCAATTTTGAGCTCATTGCACTGTTAACTTGACAAGCTTCCAAATGGGAACAAAATAGGCTAATTCTAGGACCGTTCGATATCCCTAAAGCACGTTGGAACTCTTCGATCATCATTTCGCAATTTGGATTGTTAATCTTTCTAAATCTCACGATCCAACGGAGACGCTCATGACACCCTCAATTGATGTCGGATTGGGTTGAATTTTGGTCATTTGAAAGGTACTTTAGTGCTCTTTCATTCTTGAATGGAATCATCGTATTTGGAGACCATTTGGGCATCGATAAGTGGGATTGCATTTGTCAGTCCTAAATTTTTCCATCTTCTCCTGGTCCATTAGTAACCTTCATAACTCTCTCTTCAGTGGTTAATTTTATTTTATTTTGAGCTCATTGCACTGTTAAATTGACAAGCTTCCAAATGGGACCAGAATTGGCAACTTCTAGGATCGTTCGATATCCCAAAAGCACGTTGGAACTCTTCGGTCATCATTTTGCAATTTAGATTGTTAATCTTTATGAATCGCATGATCCAACGGAGATGCTCATAACTCCCTCATTTGTTGTCGGATTGGGTCGATTTTTGGTCATCTCAAAGTTACTTTAGTGTTCTTCCATTCCTGAATGGAATCATCGTATTTCGAGACCATTTGGGCATCGGTACGTGGGATCGCAGTCTTCAGTCCTGAATTTTTCCTTCATCTCCTGGTCCAATAGTAACCTTCATAACTCCCACTTCAGTGGTCAAATTTATTCTATTTTGAGCACATTGCACTGTTAACTTGACAAGCTTCCAAATGGGACCAGAATAGGCTAATTCTAGGACCGTTCGATATCCCAAAAGCACGTTTGAACTCTTCGATCATCATTTCGCAATTTGAATTGTTAATCTTTCCAAATTGCGCGATCCAACGGAGATGCTCATAACTCCATCATTTGATATCAGATTGGGTTGATTTTTGTTCATTTGAAAGGTACTTTAGTGTCTTTTCATTCTTGAATGGAATCATCGTATTTTATGACGATTTGGGCATCGATAAGTGGGATCGCAGTTGTCAGTCCTGTATTTTTCCTTCATCTCCTGGTCCAATGGTAACCTTCATAACTCTCTCTTCCATGGTCAAATTTAGTATATTTTGAGCTCATTACACAGTTAACTTGACAAACTTCCAAATGGGACCAGAATTGGCTAATTCTAGGACCGTTCGATATCCCAAAAGCACGTTGGAACTCTTCGATCATCATTTTGCAATTCGAATTGTTAATCTTTCCAAATCGCGCGATCCAATGGAGACGCTCATAACTCCCTCGTTTGAGGTCGGTTTGGGTCAATTTTTGGTCATCTGAAAGGTACTTTAGTGTTCTTCCATTCCTGAATGGAATCGTCGTATTTCGTGACCATTTGGGCATTGGTAAGTGGGATCGCAGTCTTCAGTCCTCAATTTTTCTTTCATCTCCTTGTCCAATAGTCACCTTCATAACTCTCTCTTCAATGGTCAAATTTGTAATATTTTGAGCTCTTTGCACTGTTAATTATCATGCTTCCAAATGGGACCAAAATTGGCTAATTTTGGGACCGTTTGATATCCCAAAAGCATGTTGGAACTCTTTGATCATCATTTTCCAATTTGAATTATTAATCTATCCAAATCGCGCGATCTAATGGAGATGCTCATAACTCCCTCGTTTGATGTTGGGTTGGGTCAATTTTTGGTCATCTGAAAGGTAATTTAGTGCTCTTCCATTCCTGAGTAGAATCGTCATATTTCGAGACTATTTGGGCATCGGTATGTGGGATCGCAGTCGTCAGTCCTGAATTTTTCCTTCATCTCTTGGTCCAATAGTAACCTTCATAACTCTCTCTTCAGTGGTCGAATTTAGAATATTATGAGCTCATTGCACTGTTAACTTTACAAGCTTCCAGATGGGATCAGAATTGGCTAATTCTTGGACTGTTCAATATCCCAAAAGCAGGTTGTAACTCTTTGACCGTTCAATATCCCAAAAGCAGGTTGTAACTCAATATCCCAAAAGCAGGTCCGTTCAATATCCCAAAAGCAGGTTGTAACTCAATATCCCAGAATTGGCTCATTTTGCAAATTTGGATTGTTAATCTTTCCAAATTGAGCGATCCAACGAAGACACTCGTAACTCCCTCGTTTGATGTCGGATTGGTTCAGTTTTTGGTCATCTGAAAGTTACTTTAGTGTTCTTCCATTCCTGAATGGAATTGTCGTATTTTGAGACCATTTGGTCATTGGCAAGTGGGATCGTAGTCTTCATTCCTGAATTTTTCCTTCATCTCCTGGTCCAATAGTAACGTTTATAACTCTCTCTTCTATGGCCAAATTTACTCTATTTTAACCTCATTGCACTGTTAACTTGACAAGCTTCCAAATGGGACCAGAATTGGCTAATTCTAGGACCTTTCCATATCCCAAAAGCACGTTGGAACTCTTAGATCATCATTTCGTAATTTGGATCGTTAATCTCTCCAAATCGTGTGATCAAATGGAGATGCCCAAAACTCCCTCATTGATGTTGGATTGGGTTGCTTTTTGGTCATTAGAAAGGTACTTTAGTGCTCTTTCATTCTTGAATGGAATCATCGTATTTCGAGACCATTTGGGCATCGGTAAGTGGGATCGTAGTCCTCAATCCTAAATTTTTCCTTCATCTCTTGGTCCAATAGTAACCTTCATAACTCTCTCTTTAGTGGTCAAATTTATTCTAGGACCGTTCGATATCCCAAAAGCACGTTGTAACTCTTCGATCATCATTTTCCAATTTGGATTATTAATCTTTCCAAATCACGTGATCCAATGGAGACGCTCATAACTCCCTCGTTTGATGTCAGATTGGGTCAATTTTTGGTCATCTGAAAGTTACTTTAGTGTTCTTCCCTTCCTGAATGGAATCGAAGTATTTTGAGACCATTTGGGCATCAGTAAGTGGGATCGTAGTCTTTAGTCCTGAATTTTTCCCTCATCTCCTGGTTCAATAATAACCTGCATAACTCTCTCTTTAGTGGTCAAATTTATTCTATTTTGAGCTTATTGCACTGTTAACTTGACAAGCTTCGAAATGGGACCAGAATAGGCTAATTCTAGGACCGTTCGATATCCCAAAAGCACGTTGGAACTCTTCGATCATCATTTCGCAATTTGGATTGTTAATCTTTCCAAATCGTGCGATCCAACGGAGATGCTCAAAACACCCTCAATTGATGTCGAATTTTGGTCATTTGAAAGGTACTTTAGTGCTCTTTCATTCCTGAATGGAATCATCATATTTAGAGACCATTTGGGCATCGGTAAGTGGGATCGCAGTCGTCAGTCCTAAAATTTTCCATCATCTCCTGGTCCAATAGTAACCTTCATAACTCTCTATTCAGTGGTCAAATTTATTCTATTTTGAGCTCATTGCATTGTTAAATTGACAAGCTTCCAAATGGGACCATAATTGGCAACTTATAGGACCGTTCAATATCCCAAAAGTACATTGGAACTCTTCGGTCATCATTTTGCAATTTGGATTGTTAATCTTTACAAATCGCACGATCCAATTGAGACGCTCATAACTCCCTCGTTTGATGTTAGATTGGGTCAATTTTTGATCATCTGAAAGGTACTTTACTGCTCTTCCATTCCTTAATGGAATCGTCGTAGTTCGAGACCATTTGGGCCGCGGTAAGTAGGATCGCAATCGTCAGACTTGAATTTTTCCTTCATCTCCTGGTCCAATAGTAACCTTCATAACTCTCTCTTCAGTGGTCAAATTTAGAATATTATGAGCTCATTGCACCGTTAACTTTACAAGCTTCCAAATGGGACCAGAATTTGCTAATTCTAGGATCGTTCGATTTCCCAAAAGCACGTTGTAACTCTTCGATCATCATTTTGCTGTTTGGATTGTTAATCTTACCAAATAGCATGATCCAATGGAGACGCTCATAACTCCCTCGTTTGATGTGGGATTGGGTCAATTTTTGGTCATCTGAAAGTTACTTTAGTGTTCTTCCATTCCCAAATGGAATCATCGTATTTCAAGACCATTTGGACATTGGTAAGTGGGATCGTATTCTTTACTCTAGAATTTTTCCTTCATCACTTGGTCCAATAGTAACCTTCATAACTCTCTCTTTAGTGGTCAAATTTATTCTATTTTCAGCTCATTCCACTGTTAACTTGACAAGCTTCCAAATGGGACCAGAATTTGCTAATTCTAGGACCGTTCGATACCCCAAAAGCACGTTGCAACTCTTCGATCATCATTTCACAATTTAGATTGTTAATCTTACTAAATCGCGTGATCAAACGGAGATGCTCAAAACTCCCTCATTTGATGTCGGATTGGGTTAATTTTTGATCATTATAAAGGTACTTTAATGCTCTTTCATTCCTGAATGGAATCATCGTATTTCGAGACCATTTGGGCTTCGGTAAGTGGGATAGCAGTCCTCAGCCTTGAATTTTTCCTTCATCTCCTGGTCCAATAGTAACCTTCATAATTCTCTCTTCAGTGGTCAAATTTATTCTATTTTGAGCTCATTGCACTGTTAACTTTACAAGCTTTCAAATGGGACCAGAATTGGCTAATTTTAGGACCGTTTGATATCCCAAAAGCATGTTGTAACTCTTCGATCATCATTTTGTAATTTGGATTGTTAATCTTTCCAAATTGCACGTTCCAACGGAGACGCTCATAATTCCCTCGTTTGATGTCGGATTAGGTCAATTTTTAGTCATCTGAAAGTTACTTTTGTGTTCTTCCATTCCTGAATGGAATGGTCGTATTTCGAGACCATTTGGGCATCGGTAAGTGGGATCGCAGTCGTCAGTCCTGAATTTCTCCTTCATCTCCTGGTCTAATCGTAACCTTCATAACTCTCTCTTCACTGGTCAAATTTATTCTATTTTGAGCCAATTGCACTGTTAACTTGACAAGCTACTAAATGGGACCAGAATTGGCTAATTCTAGGATCGTTCGTTATTCCAAAAGCACGTTGGAACTCTTGCATCATCATTTAACAATTTGGATTGTTAATCTTTCAAAATCGCGTGATCCAATGGAGACGCTCATAACTCCCTCATTTGATGTCTGATTGGGTTGATTTTTGGTCATTAGAAAGGTACTTTAGTGCTCTTTCATTCCTGAATGGAATCATCGTATTTCGAGACCATTTGGACATCGGTAAGTGGGATCGCAATCGTCAGTCCTGAATTCATCCATCATCTCCTGGTCCAATAGTAACCTTCATACCTCTCTCTTCAGTTGTCAAATTTATTCTATTTTGAGCTCAATGCACTGTTAACTTGACAAGCTTCCAAATGGGACTAGAATTGTCTAATTCTAGAACCGTTTGATATCCCAAAAGAACGTTGGAACTCTTCGATCATCATTTGGAATTTGGCTTGTTAATCTTTCCAAATCGCTCGATCCAACGGAGACGCTCATAACTCCCTCGTTTGATGTCGGATTGGGTTAATTTTTGGTCATCTGAAAGTTACTTTAGTGTTCTTTCATTCCTAAATGGAATCGTTGTATTTCGAAACTATTTGGGCATCGGTAAGTGGGATCACAGTCGTTAGTCCTGAATTTTTCCTTCTTCTCCTGGTCAAATGGTAACCTTCATAACTCTCTCTTCAGTGGTCAAATTTATAATATTTTGAGCTCATTACACTATTAACTTGACAAGCTTCGAAATGGGACCAGAATTGGCTAATTCTAGGACCGTTTGATTTCCCAAAAGCACGTTGGAACTCTTCGATCATCGTTTTGAAATTTAGATTGTTAATCTTTCTAAATCGTATGATCCAACAGAGACGCTCATAACTCCCTCGTTTGATATCGAATTAGGTCAATTTTTGGTCATCTGAAAGGTACTTTAGTGTTCTTCCATTCCTGAATGGAATCATCGTATTTCGAGACTATTTGGGCATTGGTAAGTGAGATCGCAGTCTTCAGTCCTGAATTTTTCCTTCATCTCCTGGTCCTGTAGTTACCTTCATAACTCTCTCTTTTGCGGTCAAAGTTTGACTATTTTAAGCTCGTTGAACTATTAACTTGACAAGCTTCTGAATGGGACAAAAATTGGCTAATTCTGGGACCGTTCGATATCCCAAAAGCACGTTGGAACTCTTTGATCATTGTTTTGCAATTTGGCTTGTTAATCTATCTAAATTGCGCGATCCAATGGAGACGCTCATAACTCCCTCGTTTGATGTCGGATTGGGTCAATTTTTGGTCATCTGAAAGGTACTTTAGTGCTCTTCCATTCCTGAATGGAATTGACGTATTTCGAGACCATTTGGTCATCGGTATGTGGGATCGCAGTCGTCAGACCTAAATATTTCCTTCATCTCCTGCTCCAATAGTAACCTTCATAACTCTCTCATCAAAAGTCAAATTTAGAATATAATGAGCTCATTGCACTGTTAACTTTATAGGCTTCCCAATGGGACTAGAATTGGCTAATTCTATGACCCTTCGAATTCCTAAAAGCACGTTGTAACTATTCGATCATCATTTTGCAATTTGGATTGTTAATCTTTCCAAATTGCGTGATCCAACTGAGACGCACATAACTCCCTCATTTGATGTCGGATTGGGTCAATTTTATGTCATCTAAAAGTTACTTTAGTGTTCTTCCATTCCTAAAAGGAATCGTCGTATTTCGAGACAATTTGGGCACCGGTAAGTGGGATCGCATCTTCAGTCGTGAATTTTTCCTTCATCTTCTGGTCCAATAGTAACCTCATAATTCCCTCTTTAGTGGTCAAATTTATTCTATTTTGAGCTCATTGTACTGTTAACTTGACAAGCTTCTAAATGGGACCAAAATTGGCTAATTCTACAACCGTTTGATATCCGAAAAGCACGTTGGAACTCTTCGATCATCATTTCACAATTTGGATTGTTAATCTTTCTAAATCGCATGATGCAACGGAGACGCTCATAACTCCCTCATTCGATGTCAGATTGTGTTGATTTTTGGTCATTAGAAAGCTACTTTAGTGCTCTTTCATTCCTGAATAGAATCATCATATTTCGAGACCATTTGGGCTTCGATAAGTGGGATTGTAGTCCCCAGTCCTGAACATTTCCATCATCTCCTCATCCAATAGTAACCTTCATAACTCTCTCTTCAGTGGTCAAATTTATTCTATTTTGAGCTCATTGCACTATTACTTGACAAGCTTCCAAATGGGACCAGAATTGGCTAATTCTAGGACGGTTCGATATCCCAAAAGCACGTTGGAACTCTTCGATCATCATTTTGCAATTTAGATTGTTAATCTTTACAAATCGAGCAATCCAACGGAGACGCCCATAACTCCCTCGTTTGTTGTCAGATTGGGTCAATTTTTGGTCATCTGAAAGTTAATTTAGTGTTCTTCCATTCCTGAATGGAATCGTCGTATTTTGAGACCATTTGGGCATTGGTAAGTGGGATTGTAGTCATCAGTCATGAATTTTTCATTCATCTCCCGGTCCAATAGTAACCTTCATAACTCTCTCTTCAGTGGTCAAATTTATTCTATTTTGAGCTCATTCCACAGTTAACTTGACAAGCTTCCAAATGGGACCAGAATTGGCTAATTCTACGACCGTTCGATATCCCAAAAGCATGTTGGAACTCTTCGATCGTCATTTTACAATTTGGATTGTTAATCTTTCCAAATCGCGCGATCCAATGGAGACGCTCATAACTCCCTCGTTTGATGTCGGATTGGGTCAATTTTTGGTCATCTGAAAGTTACTTTAGTGTTCTTCCATTCCTGAACGTAATCGTCGTATTTCGAGACCATTTGGACATCGGTAAGTGGCATCGCAGTCTTCAGTCCTGAAATTTTCCTTCATCTCCTGGTCCAATAGTAACCTTCATATCTCTCTCTTCAGTGATCAAATTTATTCTATTTTGAGCTCATTGCACTATTAACTTGACAAGCTTCCAAATGGGACCAGAATTGGCTAATTCTAGGACCGTTCAATATCCCAAAAGCACGTTGTAACTCTTCGATCATCATTTTGCAATTTGGATTGTTAATCTTTCCAAATTGCACAATCCAACGGAGACGCTCGTAACTCCCTCGTTTGATGTTGGATTGGGTTAAATTTTGGTCATCTGAAAGGAACTTTTGTGTTCTTCCATTCCTAAATGGAATCGTCATTTTTCGAGACTATTTGGGCTTCGGTAACTAGGTCGCAGTCTTCAGTCCTAAATTTTTCTTTCATCTCCTAGTCCAATAGTTACCTTCGTAACTCTCTCTTCAGTGGTCAAATTTAGACTATTTTAAGCTTGTTGAACTATTAACTTGACAAGCTTCCAAATGGGACCAAAATTTGGCTAATTCCAGGACCGTTCGATATACCAAAAGCACGTTGGAACTCTTTGATCATCATTTTACAATTTGGATTGTTAATCTATCCAAATCGCGTGATCTAATGAAGACGTTCATAACTCCCTCGTTTGATGTCGGATTGGGTCAATTTTTTATCATCTGAAAGGTACTTTAGTTCTCTTCCATTCCTGAATGGAATCGTCGTATTTTGAGACCATTTGGGCATCGGAAAGTGGGATCACAGTCGTCAGTCCTAAATTTTTCCTTCATCTCCTAGTCCAATAGTAACCTTCATAACTCTCTCTTCAGTGGTCAAATTTAGAATATTATGAGCTCATTGCACTGTTAACTTTTCAAGCTTCCAAATGGGACCAGAATTGGCTAATTCTACTACCATTCGATTTACCAAAAGCACGTTGTAACTCTTCGATCATCATTTTGCAATTTGGATTTTTATTCTTTCCAAATTGCGCGTTCCAACGGAGACGCTCATAACTCCCTCATTTGATGTCAGATTGAGTCAATTTTTGGTCATCTGTAAATTAATTTAGTGTTCTACCAGTCCTGAATGGAATCGTCGTATTTCGAGACCATTTGAGCATCGATAAGTGGAATCGTAGTCTTTAGTCATGAATTTTTCCTTCATCTCCTGGTCTAATAGTAACCTTCATAACTCTATCTTCAGTGGTTAAATTTATTCTATTTTGAGCTCATTCCACTGTTAACTTGACAAGCTTCCAAATGGGACCAGAATTGGCTAATTCTACGACCGTTTGATATCCCAAAAGCACGTTGGAACTCTTCGATCATCATTTCACAATTTGGATTACTAATTTTCCAAATCGTGCGATCAAACGGAGACGCTCGTAACTCCCTCATTTGATGTCGGATTGGGTGGATTTTTGGTCATTTGAAAGGTACTTTAGTGCTCTTTCATTCCTGAATGGAATCATCGTATTTCGAGACCATTTGGGCATTGTTAAGTGGGATCGCAATCTTTAGTCCCGAATTTTTCCTTCATCTCCTAATCCAATAGTAACCTTCATAACTCTCTCTTCTGTGGTCAAATTTATTCTATTTTGAGCTCATTGCACTGTTAACTTGACAAGCTTCCAAATGGGATTAGAGTTGGCTAATTCTACGACCGTTCGATATCCTAAAAGCACATTGGAACTCTTCAATCATCATTTTGTAATTTGGATTGTTAATCATTCCAAATTGCGCAATCCAACGGAGACGCTCATAACACCCTCATTTGATGTTAGATTGGGTTAGTTTTTGGTCATCTGAAAGTTACTTTAGTGTTCTTCCATTCCTGAATGGAATCGTCATATTTCGAGACCATTTGGGCATCGGTAAGTGGGATCACAGTCGTCAGTCTTGAATTTTTCCTTCATCTCCTTGTCCAATAGTAACCTTCATTACTCTCTTCAGTGGTCAAATTTATTCTAGTTTGAGCTCATTGCACTATTAACTTGACAAGCTTCCAAATGGGACCAGAATTGGATAATTCTACAACCGTTCGATATCCTAAATGCACGTTGGAATTCTTCGATCATCATTTCGCAATTTGGATTGTTAATCTTTCCAAATTACGTGATCCAATGGAGACACTCATAACTCCCTCATTGATATCGGATTGGGTTGATTTTTGGTCATTTAAAAGGTACTTTAGTGCTCTTTCATTCCAGAATGGAATCATCGTATTTGGACACCATTTGGGCATCAATAAGTGGGATCATAGTCGTCAGTCGTGAATTTTTCCATCATCTCCTAGTCCAATAGTAACCTTCATAACTCTCTCTTTAGTTTGCAAATTTATTCTATTTTGAGCTCATTGCACTGTTAACTTGACAAGCTTCCAAATGGGACCAGAATTGGCTACTTCTACGGTCGTTCGATATCCCAAAAGCATGTTGGAACTCTTCGATCAATATTTTGCAATTTGGATTGTTAATCTTTCCAAATCGCACGATCCAACGGTCGATTTTTGGTCATCTAAAAGTTACTTTAGTGTTCTTCCATTCCTGAATGGAAACATCGTATTTCGAGACCATTTGGGCATCGGTACGTGGGATCGCAGTCTTCAGTCCTGAATTTTTCCTTCATCTCCCAGTCCAATTGTAACCTTCATAACTCTCTCTTCAGTGGTCAAATTTATTCTATTTTGAGCTCATTGCACTTTTAACCCGACAAGCTTCCAAATGGGACCATGTTGAGGCATAAAAAATCTCATTGTAGTGGTCAGAGAATTCCATGTCTAGGGATATTTTAGTAAAAATCCACGTTCAGGGGTATTTTGGTAAAAATCACGTCCGGGGTATTTTGGTAAAAATCCACGTTCAGGGGTATTTTGGTAAAAGTCCATGTCAGGGGTATTTTGGTAAAATTTCATGTCAAGGGTATTTTGGTAAAATTCCATGTCAGGGGTATTTTGGTAAAAGTCCATGTCAGGGATATTTTGGTAAAAATCCACGTCAAGGGTATTTTGGTAAAAATTAATGTCCAGGGGGTAGTTTAGGTATTTTGGTAAAAGTTAGTGTTCAAGGGTAGTTTAGGTATTTCAGTAAAAGGGATTAGAAAGGGTATTTTGGTAATAAAGCATGCACAGGTGTCATTTTAGTAAAGAGAGGCTGTACACCACCATTTAAGAGGGAGTTTGGTGGACACCATGATTTAAGAGAGGAAGATGTCCAAATGTGAAGGGATAAGTGGTGGTGATCGCCAGTTTCTAAGAGTGGTGGGGCCTATAAATACCCCTCCTTAGTTCATTAGATGGGTTGGATCATTTGGTAGATCAAGAAATGAAGAAGAAGTGAGGAGAGAGAGAGAAAGAAATGTTGTTGCGAGTGTTTTGACAATAAAACAAATGCATTTGATTTGGGAACTAATCTTATTCAAGCATATTAAAGAGAGTACTTGGAACAATCATCATACTTTCATTAATATTGAATTCATTTACATCCTTTCTACATTCCTTGTTTTAACCCCTCATGCCGTCTGTATAGCTTTCCGGCAGCGTCACGGGGAACAGAAGAAAGTGCCCTCCCATGAATGGGGTCGACCTTGCAGACGAAGAAAATAAGGGCAACTGAAGATATATATATATATATATATATATATATATCCTCCTATGTTCTGTTAGTAAGGATCTCCTAGATGATCCTTATCTTAATTGGCGGTACTAGGTTTTAGTTCAGTTAGCCACACACAGTTTAAGCTATTGAGTAGTGGAGCTGGGTCTCACGTGATTGCCTCTGTAACTCTTAGGAGTTCGTTAGACTTCTCACTGCCTAGGGAGTTCACAAACCGCGATCCATCAGAGGGGCCCAGTGAAGCTACCGGGGTGGTGAACTCGATTGGTTTTATGCACAGGGTTGGCCACAGTAACTCTCTAGAGTTCACAGAGCTCATAAGAGTAATGGAATCAAACCGTAGATCTGGGGGGTCTTCCGCATGGTTGGCCTATCTAAAGCTCACATTTCAGCCCTTATTTTCTTCGTCTGCAAGGTCGAGCCCATTCACGGGAGGGCACTTTCTTCCGTTCCCCGTGACACTGCCGGAAAGCTATATAGATGGTATGGGGGTTACACATGACTGGCCGTTGGGGACTTTTAGCCTTTTAGGCTTTTGGTCGTTGGCTTCATCGGCTGCCCGCATGGGTATGCGTACGATGGCCTTCATGGGCTTTTTAGGGCCACTGGCTTCTCGTTGCTACCCAAATGGCAATTTTGATAAGTTTTATGCGTAGCTGGCCCTTTTTAGAGCTTGATCCTTTTAGAGCTTCTAGCTCTTTTAGAGCTTGATCCCTTTTAGAGCTTCTAACTCTTTTAGATCTTGATCCCTTTTTGGGATTTGGCTCTTTTCAGGATTTACCCCCTTTTAGGACTTGGCTCTTTTAGGATGAATGTTTTAACAGATAATAAGAAATGTAATCGTCGTTGTTGCGAGAATGATATCCATCTTTGGCTGAGATTGATACATCGTCACCTCTGCTAATATCTCCAACGGTATCCATCTATGTTGTTTGTAATATACTAGCTTGGCGACACTATCATTTTCAGTAGAGTTTTGCAGAGCTCGCTTGATAATAATGATTATGGACACATAGTCTTGATATGCTCGCGAATTGCCTCTTTATTCATTTGATGCTGTATATTCTTACCCCCTTTTGATGTAGAATCATTATGCTGATAATATTCTGGATCAAAATCAAAATATTATGCTGATAATATGCTGGTCAGAATTTCTTTAGAAACGATATCTTTTAATGAAGCGAGCATTGACTGGTATACCGATACCTTGTCCATCTTGATTTACCACTATGTATGCCCCATTGGAGTACACTTCCTTTATTATATAACGCCCATCCCATTTGGGCTCGAACTTGCTCCCTGTCCGGCGGGTGACCACTATAGGTCTTTTCAACATTAGTACCATATCTCCTTTTTTGAAAGAGTGGTATTTAACTCGCTTATCGAAAGTAGCCGATATTCTAGCCTGATATGATTGCAATCGCTGCTGGGCTGCCAGGCGTTTCTCATCGAGCAAATCTTTCAGCCTTATTTTTGTATTTTCATCATCTGTTATAGACTGATGCACTGCCACTCTGAGCGATGCCACTTGCATTTCAATTGGGATGACTGCCTCCATGTTATAGAGTAGTGAATACGATGTTGCCCCCGTTGTCGTGCGATGAGTAGTTCTATATGCCCATAATGCTTCTTGCAACTTCTCATCCCAATCACGTTTATTCCCTGTTATCGTCTTCTTTAGTATTTTGACGATCGTTTTATTAAACGCCTCTGCTAATCCATTGGCCGGGGGATAGTAAGGTGTTGAAAACGAATGTCGAATGCTGAACTTTCGACACAGCTTTTTTATGCCTCTATTTTTGAAAGGAGTGCCATTATCAGTAACGATCTTCTTTGGTATCCATGACGGTATATTATGGTATGTCGGATGAAATTGACTACATCATTTTCTTTAACGTTGCGTAAAGCAACTGCTTCAGTCCACTTGGAGAAATAATCGGTTGCTGCCAGAATATACTGCTTTCGTATGGACAACAGTGGATTTATAAGACCGATTACGTCAAGTCCCCAAGCGAAGAAGGGCCAAGAGGCGACAGACTGATGCAGATCTTTTGGAGGAATGTGTATAACGTCTCCATGAATTTGACATTCATGGCATCGTTTTGCATAATCTATTACGTCTTTGAACATCGTGGGCCAATAATAACCCATATGATGTATTCTGTGAAATAGGTTTCGACTAGCCTGATGTGCTCCACATTCACCGAAGTGTGTTTCCCGCAATGTTTGGCTCGCTTCTTATTTGTCTAAATAACGTAGTAGCACTTCATTATAAGATTTCCTGTACAACACTTCACTGCATATGATGAATCTGCTTGACCGCTGCTTGATTTCTTGCTTCTGTACTTGATCCTCTGGCAGAATATTATATTTGAGATAGTCGACGAATGGCTGACGCCAATCATCTGTCGTTATTTCTAAGCATGATATCGGAAGTGTATCGACAACTTCTTCGATGACCTCTGAAGATGGTAGAAACGTTCTTTCTCTGATAGTTACCTGGAGAGGACTTTGATTAGGGCAGGATAGGGCTGCTGCCAAACTAGCCAAAGCATCCGCTTTCATATTTTCAGACCGTGGTATATGCTTGATTTCTACATGGCAGAATTGTTCTAGTAACTTCTGTGCTATCCGACAATAAGGCAATAGTTCCTGTTTCCTTGCCTCAAATTCAGTCGTCAATTGAGTTATAATTAATTTAGAATCTCTAAAGATATGCAGCGCTTTTATCTCCATTTGTTGAGCTATTTACATCCCAATAATGAGAGCTCTATACTCGGCCTCGTTATTTGTGCATGCAGTCCCCAATGCAAAGGAGTAAGGTAACAAATCGCCTTGAGGAATAATGAATATCACTCCTGCCCCCGCTCCTGATGTTCGAGCAGTACCGTCAAAATACATCTGCCATGGGCTTTGCGGCTCAGTCAGCATCACTTGTTCATCCGGGAAGTCGTCGTTGATGGTCTCGCATTCTGCTACAGGATGTGCTGCAAGAAAATCCGCCATTGCTTGTCCTTTTACTGCTTTTGGCGATTCATATGTAATAGTGTATTATGAAAGCAACAACATCCATTTGGCCAATCTTCCCGACAATAGTGTCTTGTCATTAGAAACTTTATCGGGTCTACTCTTGAGATTAAAGTTATCTCATGGGAGAGACAATAATGTCTCAGTTTCTGTATTGCGAATATCAGCGCCAGGCAATCCTTTTCGATCGGGGTATAATTACATTCCGCACCCACCAACGTTCAACTTAGATAATAAAGAGCAATCTCTTTCCCGACTTTATTTACCTGAGCCAACAAAGCACCCAAAGAATTTTCGGCTACAGATATATATAAAATAAGTGGTTTTCCTTTTATCGGAGCTGTCAATACTGGCGGTTGTTTCAACAGTTCCTTTATCGAATTGAATGCATTCTGATAGGCTTGGTCCCATACGAACTCTGTATCTTTCTTCATTAAATGCGAGAATGGCTGACATCTTCCTGCCAAATTTGAAATAAAACGGCGAATATACGCCAGCCTTCCTTGCAAGCTTTTCAATTCTTTCAGTGTTGTTAGTGCAGGCATATTTTAAATGGCTTTAACTTCCTCGAGGTCGATCTTGATGCCCCTATGTTGTATAACGAAACCAAGAAATTTGCCTGAAGACACCCCGAATGCACATTTAGCAAGATTCATTTTTAACTGTTTCTTTCTCAATCGGTAGAAGACCGATGTCAAGTGTTCGTGGTGCTTATGATGATCTCCCAGCCTGACTACCAAGTCATCTACGTAACACTCTACGTGTTTATGCATCATGTCTTGGAAGATATTTTACATTGCCCTTTGATATGTTGCTCCTGCATTTTTAAGACCGAATGGCATAACCTTATAGCAAAAAATTCCAAGTGGTGTTCTGAATGTTGTTTCTTCCTCATCTTCAAGCGCCATTCTAATCTGATTATACCCCGCATAGCCATCCATGAAGGACATAATGGCATACTGAGTCGTACTATCAATCAACAGCTCTGTTATCGGAAGTGGAAAATCATCTTTCGGGTAGGCCTCGTTTAGATCCCTGAAGTTAATGTACACTCTGACTTGTCCATTTTTCTTTTTTACAAGGACAATATTTGATATCCATCTAGGATATTTGACTTCTCTGATGAACCCAACTTTTATTAGCTTGTTAACCTCTTCCTCAATCAATGGAACTAAGTTTGGATGGAATCGTTTTTGCACTTGCTTAACTGGCCTTTTCTCTTTGGAGACATTTAATCGGTGCATTGCTACAGATGGCTCTAAACCTGGCATCTCTGCATAAGTCCAGGCGAAGATGTCTTTATTTTCTTTGAGAAGTTGGATGTATTTCCCAGCTTCCTGTTCAGAAAGATCAATACTGATAAATGTGTTCCTCGGTTCTTCTTCTGATCCCAAATTTATTTCTCGCAAACTGTCTATTGTTGGTTGCCCCCCGTCTTCCATTTGCTTCGGTGTCGTTTCATGATACTTGATCGCTTTAAGGTCCTCTTCTGGTACTTGTGCAGCTACAGTTATGTTTACTGATGATTTTGTCCCCAGTCCTTGAAATTTCCTCCACTTTCCTCGATCAATTCCAAGAGGGATTTGCATTCCCTTCCCTCGATTCAATCCAGTGGGTTCTTTACAATCAAAACCCATGTTTCTCATGATTTTCTTACTCACTGAACTATATTTTTCCAGATTTTGTGGTGTCAACCTACCGTGATATACATTACTCTTGATTTCTTCTCTTGGTGCAGTTTTCACTGCAGCATAGAATTCTATTGGCTTAGGGTGTTTTACGCTAGCCTTGACTTGGAATTTTTTTGGAGCGGCTAAAAATGGCTTACACCTTTCAACATTTAGTAGCGGCACTATATAATTAGATTGCAAAATTCTCAGCCGTTCTGGTGATAATAAAGTTAGCGGCGATTGCCCTGGTTGTCTCAGACGCTTTGGTATGAAATAGAACTTCTTCTTCACTTTTGCGGTCCTAGAGGATTTTGCCCTTTCTTCTCAGATATTGTTTACTTGAATATCTTCTAAAGTTCTATCTTCATCATTGTCTCTCACTTTTGTAGCAAACCCTCTGTAATAACTTGCATCCGCAAAGAAAGACTTAGCTTCTGTATATGGTTTTGCATCAGCCATCACCTTACACTGTATTCTATCCTTACAGTATTTGAAGCATTGGTGCAAAGTAGATGGTATGATACTGTACTGATGTATCCACGGCCTTCCCAGGAGAAGATTGTATGTTGTCACGGTGTTTATAACATGACATATGACATTAGTAGTTAATTCCCCTACTTCCAGCGTCACCGTAATCTTACCCAGCGTGCGTTGCCCATCTTGATTGAAGCCCTGTATCATCATTCCACTAAGGCGCAGATCAGAATGGTGATAACCCAATTTGTTTACCATTAAGAGTGGCAAAAGGTTTACTGCAGACCCATTATCTATCATAATCTATTTTACACTTTTCCCACCGATTTGACCTTCTATCATTAGTGGCCTATTGTGTTCCATCTCGCCAATCAAATCATTATCGGAGAATGAGATGACTGGTAGGCAATCTGCTTGTTCATTGTGTCTTTCATGTTTCATTTCTGTCAGCAGAGTCTCTCTAACATTGTGATTAGACAATGCTTGGATCAGACTTTGTTGAAACTCCTCTGATAACTTGAGTGCGTCATAGATGCTTAGTCGTGCCGGTATTCCCTTCAAATGACTAGCTACGTCATATGTTACCTTCGCTGTTTCACCCTTGCTTTTATTTTCATCATCATTATTCTGCTTCGCGACGACTTCTTTCCTTATGATCCCTGACTTTTGTTTCACAGGGCTTGTCGTTTCTTTTCCCAATCGTAACGTAACAACTACTACTTTCTTTGTTATCTTTTGACCTTCTTTTTCTTTCATTGCTCGGGCCTTTTCCGGGATCATGAGCATATTTACTGTCGCCCTTGTGTTCTTTTCTTTTCCTTCACCGGTTATTATTTCGCCCTTGTTTATCATCCATTGTATTATACACTTTAACGTGTAGTAATTCTCTGTCAGGTGTCCTACTAGGCGATGATAATGGCAAAAATCCCTTTCTCTGGTTTTTGTCACATCTTCGAGGCGCTTGGGTTCTGGCAATTCTATCGTGCCAGCTTTTAGCAGTTGTTTCATCATGGGGACAACATCTTCTTTATCGAAGTCAAACCCTTCATGAGAGTTAAGCATTCTGGGTCCTTTTCCGTCATATTTATTTCTTGACTAATTCCATCCCTCTTTTCGTTCTGGCCTCTTGTACCTTGAGTCCCTTACATCTTTGCTCTTTTTATCGCGATTGACAACATTCACATTCGTTCTGCCAGGCACTCTCCTAACTATCTCGTGATTAAATGCTGGCATTTTATGAATCATTAGTTCCAAAGCATTAGCCTTGGTGGCTAGATCACGGAACGTTCTGATGTCGGCGCTGGTGAGTCCAAACGCGATTCCCGTTTCCATGGAATTCAGACACATTTTGACCTGTTCCTTTTCTTCTGGTAATTGTCTGCACAAGGCTCCCAATGTTTTCCATCTATCTATGAATTTTCCTACCAGTTCTCCTTCTCTATATCGTATGGAGGCCAATTCTGTAATACTAACATCACGCTCTGAGGAGAAAAAAAATTGACATAAAGGCGTCCTGCATTTGTTCCCAAGTTCGTATTGACTCTGGAGTTAGGTTGGAATACCACCGAAATGCTTTGTGCGTTAATGATGACCCGAACAATCTCAAGCAGTACTGCGGTATCGTAGAAAAATTCCCCATACTAGTAATGAAGTGCATCAGATGCTCTTCCGATGAGCCTTCCCCGTTGAACTTCTGAAAGTCTGGATGTTTGAAATTTGCGGGAAATGGAACATCTTCTACCTCCCTTGGATATGGGGTACGATATCTGAAGCGGCCAGTATTTTCACGCTCTCTTTCTATTCTCACAGTCTCTTCAACGACTTGTCTTATATCATCTTGTGTTATGGTTCTCATGGCGGGAACGGATCCTCTTGATCCTTCCCCTTGTGGATGAGAGCCTTCGGGCCGATTTTCTTGTCCATTCACAGTACCCATCATTGGTGGAGCCGCCATCTGAGCTACATTATGCGCAAGGGTTGCCAAGGCCTCTATGAGGTGTCTGCATTCTTCTGTTAGCGTTCTTTGTGCTTCTGTCATCTCATTGATGCGATCCTCTGCAGTCGGTATATTGTTTTGATTTGTCTTAGTCACATATACTGTAGCTTCGCCACTCTTTGATGAAGCTGTAGTCGAAGTAAGGCGAGAGTATGCAGACGTAGCAGGACTTACAAAGTAAGGAGAAGATGGGGTTTCGTTTGACTTCTCTACACTCTTGGAGTTGTCAATCAATTGAGGTGATACAGACATCGGTGAACTTGTCTGGGGAGACACGGATGTTGGTGAAACTGTCATTAATCCTTTGCCCTTCTGTTCTTTCGTCCACCTTGTCCTTGGGGCAACTAAAGCCAGAAAATCATGCAAAGCTACTTGTGGGATTACTTGTTCGGGATATATTGCAGGTGGAGCGAGTTCGGGATACTTCCTGACTGTGTTACGTGTTACAGGCCCTCTTACTCTCGGCGAAGGCAGATTTGTTCGAGCATTTTGGCATTTCGTGCCTTTGTCTTGTGGGACATTACAACGGTCCAGCCTTTGTCACCATCTGATGGTTGGGGTGAGGCAGATACGACTCCAGTTGTCGCTTGAATCATATTGCTTTTTCTTGCGAGAAACTGATCATATATGCGGGAGCTTGCTTCGGTGTATATTCTATTACGAACCCGGTTGATGTAAAATGAAAGCTTGTTTCTCTTGCAAGAATTGCCATTGATTGTAATTTGTAGTAGAATTTGGACACCTTCTGTAGTGAAACACATCTATAATTAGTATTTAGAGGATAAGATGATCTACCTTAGAGATGAAGGGGAGGATGTTCCCACTGAGAGTCGCCATTTTGGCGTTGTGAAGACTCCAAACTATGGTGAGAGTTCCTAATCATCTCAATGTTAATGCTAAAATAAGAAAGTCCCCATCAGAGTCGCCATTTTGTTTTGACAATAAAACAAATGCGTTTGATTTGGGAACTAATCTTATTCAAGCATATCAAAGAGAGCACTTGGAACAATCATCATACTTTCATTAATATTGAATTCATTTACATTCTTTCTACATCCCTTGATTCTAAGGTGGATCATTTAGAATAGAAGAATTATTCTGAGTGCAACTGTCATAGTTCAATATCAATTTCGGCAGCATTCTAGCGCCATTTCAGTCATCTCCTGGATACTTAGGAGGAATTGCTGAATTCATCATTTAATCTCCTTGGAGATAGAAATTTCAGCAGTACTTCAGCAGCTTCTTTGGTTATCTCCCAACACTTAGGAGGAAAATTGAAATCATCAACTGATCTTTCTCTTCAAAGAAGGATGCTTGAAGATCAGATCCAGCAGCATTTCGACCCTCATATGAAGTTGGCCTACTAACCCAGTTCTGCGACCCGCGTGACCACTAAATTGGTTGCGCGGTCTGCACAACGGGTAAGCTTGTTACGCGGTTCGTGCAACTGACGACCATGTTGCGTGGTCCGCGCAACTGATCTTTGCCCCTGCTCTCTACCTTCAGTCGCTCTACTGTAGTTTTCCAGAATCTTCAATCCCTTAAATGAGAGGGGGAGTAGGGTATTTATAGGTCCCACACATGTGCCAATCATTGATTGCTTGTGTGACCTGCGCAACGGACTTCTTAGTCTAGCGACCAGCGGAACGTGTCATCTTGATTGCGTGATATGGTGAACCCGTCTTCCTACTTCCGCGACCCGCGCAATGAACCTTCCTGAATCCGCGACCGGTGCAACGGATTTTCTTTCCTCAACCCGCGCAACCGATCTTCTTGGTTCCGCGACCCGTGCAACCGATTTGCTTGGTTCCACAGCCCGCGCAACGAATGTTCTTTCCTCAAACCGCGCAACCGATCTTCTTGGTTCCTCGACCTGCGCAACTGATTTCCTTGGTTCCACGACCCGTACAACGGATGTTCTTGGTAATATATTTTTATGCTCCAACAGCACGACCCGAGCAATGGAAGTCACTGTTGCGCGACCCGCGCAACGAAGCTACAATTCCATCATCCGCGCAACCAACGAAAGTCACTGTTACGCGGTCTGCCTGTTGCACGACCCGCACAACAGAAGTGGGAATTTGTCTAAGTGATGATTCCTGCAAGCCATATAGTAACGTTATGCCGTCCGAGGGAAGAATTCCATTACGCGATCCGCGGAACCAGCCGGAAACTTCATCCGTGCTTAAATAGAGGAAGAACTTCATCTTTCCTTCTGCTGCATTATTGGTGGGGTCCAATACAACAGACTTTCGAGAAATCCACACCGTCCACTGTCTTCCTCTCTGGATTTCGACCATCAATGATGTGTTTTGGTCATCTGATGATGTGGCCCACCTAGATAATCAAGTCGCAAAAGCAGCTCAACAGTCTGTTTACGATAGCCATAACGATCATATGGAGGAGCATGACCAAGAAAGATTAGCATGGGTCTGATTAGTTTTTCTCCCTCTATTAGATGGATGACTCAGATTAGTCATTGGCTGCATGATGAAGGCCCACAACAAAAGGACGGAAGCTCTGTTTTGAACAGAGTTGACGTACCTCTGTGAATTTCGGTGGCCCATTTATTGAAGATGCATGGAAAATCCACTCCGTCCATTGAATTCAGGACGAAAAACTACTAAGGAAGGACCACTTTTGAAATGAAATCAGCGTTGTCCGCAAGGTTATCTACTCCGTCGTCCATTCCGTATTCAACGGTTACGATCGTGCAATCACTTGCATGGAGACAAAAGGAGAGCTAGGCGAGAGTAATGCCCATCCTCTGAAGAGAATGGACAGTTCAGATCACTCAATGGAGTAGTGAGTGGACCCCACTACAAAAAAATGGTGATTATAGTGAAGACGCTTTGTGTATTTGAAATTTGAAGAAGAAGAAGTCGGTCAGCAGTCGCTGACCGACTTTGGGAAATCTCGTGCACGGCCAGTGCACTTGGACTTCATGTATATACGATGTACATGTGAACTCAACGTGATTTTTTTGGGAAATCTGCTCCGTCCATCTACATTTTCAGCTTATTTAACGCGTTGAGGCCGAGTTTGAAGCATATCCAGATATCAAGCGAGCCCTAAATCAGGATTTCAGGGGCTGATCTGTTAGTTTGGCCATTTTCAGATGGATCTAGGAGCTGAAATTTGACGTGTACGGCTAATTCGTGGTTCTAAGGCTGCATACAAAGTTTCCAGCTGATCGGATGGTGGAAACCCTGCAATCTTACATTCTGGGCGAGTTCTTAGGCCAGTTTAGTAGGTTGCTTCACATTTCAAGGAAGCCTCAAGGAAGAATGACTGGGAGGATGCTCAAAGCTGATTTCAAGCTCGAGATTGACTGATCGAATCAGCAATTCCTCCTAAGTATTGAGAGATGACCGAAATAGCGTCGTTATGCGGCTGAAATTTCTATCTCCTTGGAGATTATCTGATCGAATCAGCAATTCCTCCTAAGTATCTAGGAGATGACCAAAATAGTGTCGGAATGCTGCCGAAATTTCTATCAGGCTATCTTGTTTGTTTTAATTGATTGTGTTTTGATTTTAGAAGTAAGGGAATCCGAGGATGTAAATAAACTCAGAATAAATGTGATCAATGTTCTCTCATTCTTTCTTTGTTATCATTGAGTAAATCCCCTAAATCAAGTACATTTGTTTTCTTGTCGAAACCGACCAGAATTGGCTCATTCCAAGACCTTCAATATCCCAACAGCACGTTGGAACTCTTCGATCATCATTTCACAATTTGGATTGTTAATCTTTCCGAATCGCGCTATCCAACGGGGACGCTCATAACTCCCTCATTTGATGTCGGATTGGGTTGTTTTTTGGTCATTTGAAAGGTACTTTAGTGCACTATCATTCCTGAATGGAATCATCATATTTTATGACGATTTGGGCATCGGTAAGTGGGATCACAGTCGTCAGTCCTGAATTTTTCCTACATCTCCTGGTCTAATGGTAACCTTCATAACTCTCTCTTCAGTGGTCAAATTTAGAATATTTTGAGCTCATTACATTGTTAACTTGACAAGCTTCCAAATGGGACCAGAATTGGCTAATTCTAGGACCGTTCGATATCCCAAAAGCATTTTGGAACTCTTCGATCATCATTTTACAATTCAGATTGTTAATCTTTCCAAATCACGTGATCCAATGGAGACGCTCATAACTCCCTCGTTTGATGTCAGATTGGGTTGATTTTTGGTCATCTGAAAGGTACTTTAGTGTTCTTCCATTCCTGAATGGAATCGTCATTTCTCGAGACTATTTAGGCATCGGTAAGTGGGATCGCAGTCTTCAGTCTTGAATTTTTCCTTCATATCCTGGTCCAATAGCTACATTCATAACTCTCTCTTCAGTGGTCAAATTTAGACTATTTTAAGCTCGTTGAACTATTAAGTTGACAAGCTTCCAAATGGGACCAAAATTGGCTAATTCTAGGACCGTTCGATCTCCCCAAAGTACATTGGAACTCTTTGGTCATCATTTTACAATTTGGATTCTTAATCTATCCAAATCTCGCGATCCAATGGAGACGCTCATAACTCCCTCGTTTAATGTCGAATTGGGTCGATTTTTGGTCATCTAAAAGGTACTTCAGTGCTCTTCAATTCCTGAATGGAATCGTCATATTTCGAGACCATTTGGGCATCGGTAAGTGGGATCGCAGTCATCAGTCCTGAATTTTTCCTTCATCTCCTAGTTTAATAGTAACCTTCATAACTCTCTTCAGTGGTCAAATTTAAAATATTATGAGCTCATTGCACTGTAAACTTTACAAGCTTCCAAATGGGACCAGAATTGGCTAATTCTAGGACCGTTCGATTTCCCAAAAACACGTTGTAACTCTTCAATCATCATTTTCCAATTTAGATTTTCATTCTTTCTAAATTGTGCGATCCAATGGAGACGCTCATAACTCCCTCATTTGATGTCAGATTAGGTCGATTTTTAGTCATCTGAAAGGTACTTTAGTGTTTTCCATTCCTAAATGGAATCGTCGTATTTCCAGACCATTTGGGCATCAATAAGTGGGATCGCAGTCGTCAGCCATGAATTTTTCCTTCATCTCTTGGTCCAATAGTGACCTTCGTAACTCTATCTTCAGTGGTCAAATTTAGAATATTATGAGCTCATTGCACCGTTAACTTTACAAGCTTCCAAATGGGACCAGAATTGGCTAATTCTAGGACCGTTCGATTTCCCAAAAGCACGTTGTAACTCTTCGATCATCATTTTGCAATTTGGATTTTTATTCTTTCTAGATCGTGCGATCCAACGGAGACGCTCATAACTCCCTCGTTTGATGTTGGATTGGGTCAATTTTTGGTCATCTGAAAGTTAATTTAGTGTTCTTCCATTCCTGAATGGAGTTGTCATATTTCGAGACCATTTGGGCATCAATATGTGGGATCGCAGTCGTCAATCATGAATTTCTCCTTCATCTCCTGGTCCAATAGTAACCTTCATAACTCTATCTTCAGTGGTCAAATTTATTCTATTTTGAGCTCATTCCACTGTTAACTTGACTAGCTTCCAAATGAGACCAAAATTGGTTAATTCTACGACCGTTCGATATCCCAAAAGCACGTTGGAACTCTTCAATCATCATTTCACAATTTGGATTGTTAATCTTTCCAAATCGTGCGATCCAACGGAGACGCTCATAACTCCCTCATTTGATGTCGGATTGGGTGGATTTTTGGTCATTTGAAAGGTACTTTAGTGCTCTTTCATTCCTGAATGGAATCATCGTATTTCGAGATCATTTGGCCATCGGTAAGTGGGATCGCAGTCTTTATCCTGAATTTTTTCTTCATCTCCTGGTCCAATAGTAACCTTTATAACTCTCTCTTCAGTGGTCAAATTTATTTTATTTTGAGCTCATTGCACTGTTAACTTGACAAGCTTCCAAATGGGACAAGAATTGGCTAATTCTAGGACCGTTCGATATCCTAAAAGCACATTGGAACTCTTCGATCATCATTTTGCAATTTAGATTGTTAATCATTCCAAATCCCGCGATCCAATGGAGACGGTCATAACACCCTCGTTTTATGTCATATTGGGTCAGTTTTTGGTCATCTGAAAGTTACTTAGTGTTTTTCCATTCATGAATGGAATCGTCGTATTTCGAGACCATTTCGTCATCGGTAAGTGGGATCGCAGTCTTCAGTCTTGAATTTTTCCTTCTTCTCCTGGTCTAATAGTAACCATCATAATTCTCTCTTCAGTGGTCAAATTTACTCTATTTTGAGCTCATTGTACTGTTAACTTGACAAGCTTCCAAATGGGACCAGAATTGGCTAATTCTAAGACCGTTCGATATCCCAAAAGCATGTTGGAACTCTTCAATCATCATTTCGCAATTTGAATTGTTAATCTTTCCAAATCGCGTGATCAAATGGAGACGCTCAAAACTCCCTCATTTGATGTCGAATTGGGTTGATTTTTAGTCATTAGAAAGGTACTTTAGTGCTCTTTCATTCCTGAATGGAATCATCGTATTTCGAGACTATTTGGGCATCGGTAAGTGGGATCGCAGTCCTCAGTCCTGAATTTTTCCTTCATCTCTTGCTTCAATAGTAACCTTCATAACTCTCTCTTCAGTGATCAAATTTATTCTATTTTGAGCTCATTGCATAGTTAACTTGACAAGCTTCCAAATGGGACTAGAATTGGATAATTCTAGGACCGTTCGATATCCCGAAAGCACGTTGGAACTCTTCGATCATCATTTCGATCATCATTTTGCAATTTGGATTGTTAATCTTTCCAAATCGCGTGATCCAACGGAGACTCTCATAACTCCCTCATTTGATGTCGGATTGGGTCGATTTTCGGTCATTTGAAAGGTACTTTAGTGCTCTTACATTCCTAAATGGAATCATCGTACTTCGAGACCATTTGGGCTTTGGTAAGTGGGATCGCAGTCCTTAGTCCTGAATTTTTCCTTCATCTCCTGGTCCGATAGTAACCTTCATAACTCTCTCTTCAGTGGTCAAATTTATTCTGTTTTAAGCTCATTGCACTGTTAACTTGACAAGCTTCCAAATGGGACCAGAATTGGCTAATTCTAGGACCGTTCGATATCCCAAAAGCACGTTGGAACTCTTCGATCTTCATTTCACAATTTGGATTGTTAATCTTTCCAAATCGCGTGATCAAACGGAGACGCTCAAAACTCTCTCATTTGATGTCGAATTGGGTTGATTTTTGGTCATTAGAAAGGTACTTTAGTGCTCTTTCATTCCTGAATGGAATCATCGTATTTCGAGACCATTTGGGCATCGGTAAGTGGATCGCAGTCCTCAGTCCTAAATTTTTCCTTCATCTCCTAGTTCAGTAGTAACCTTCATAACTCTCTCTTCAGTGGTCAAATTTATTCTATTTTGAGCTCATTGCACTGTTAACTTGACAAGCTTCCAAATGGGACCAGAATTGGATAATTCTACAACCGTTCGATATCCTAAAAGCACGTTGGAATTCTTCAATCATCATTTCGCATTTTGGATTGTTAATCTTTCCAAATTACGTGATCCAATGGAGACACTCATAACTCCCTCATTGATGTCGGATTGGGTTGATTTTTGGTCATTTAAAAGGTACTTTAGTGCTCTTTCATTCCAGAATGGAATCATCGTATTTGGACACCATTTTTGCATCAATAAGTGGGATCGCAGTCGTCAGTCGTGAATTTTTCCATCATCTCCTAGTCCAATAGTAACCTTCATAACTCTCTCTTTAGTTTGTAAATTTATTCTATTTCGAGCTCATTGCACTGTTAACTTGACAAGCTTCCAAATGGGACCAGAATTGGCTACTTCTAGGGTCGTTCGATATCCCAAAAGCACGTTGGAACTCTTCGATCAATATTTTGCAATTTGGATTGTTAATCTTTCCAAATCGCACGATCCAACGGAGACGCTCATAACTACCTCATTTGATGTCGGATTGGGTATATTTTTTGTCATTTGAAAGGTACTTTAGTGCTCTTTCATTCCTGAATGGAATCATCATATTTCAAGACCATTTGGGCATCGATAAGTGGCATCGCAGTCCTCAGTCTTGAATTTTTCCTTCATCTCTTAGTCTAATAGTAACCTTCATAACTCTCTGTTTCGACAAGAAAACAAATGCGTTTGATTTGAGGGATTTATTCAATGATAACAAAGAATTCGATAAGAGAACATTGTTCAAATTTATTCTGGTGTTCATTTACATCCTCGGATTTCCTTTATTCTGAAAACATAGTACAATCAATTAAAGAACTGAATGAAAGAAAAGCCAGTCTGATGGCGATTCTAGCAGCATTTTGACGCTTGACGTTAACAGAAGGGGTTGTGGGGTCTTGAAGAGACTTGATTTGGTTATGCAATAAGAATTGATCATCTTTTCAGTCGTGTGGACGAACTCTTCTTCCTCCTGGAACTCTCTTTCTAGGCTTCACATTTCCCTTACTTCCTCTTTATGAATCCGATAATTGGAGAGCTTGATCCAGGACAGGGCATTCTGGCCAAGGATACTGGTGCACATTCTAAGAGAACTTGGAAATTTCATGAACATGGGTTGTGCCATATTTCCATTGTGCCATACTTTCGTTATGCCATACTTTCATTGTGTTGTATTTTCATTATGCCATACTTTCATTGTTCTTTATTTTCATTGTGCTGGAACTTGCTGTGCGCTGGCCGTTGCACGGAAACTGTTGTGCGCTAGCCGTTGCACACTGGAGCTTTGCACGCTGGCCGTTACGCGCTGGAGCTATTGTGCGGAAATTGTTGTGTGCTAGAGCTGTGCGTACTGGTGCTATTGCGCGCTAGTAGTGTTGTGCGCTGCACAACAGTTGTTCCGCACAATGGGTATGAACTCTACCTCTCTCTCCAAAGTCTACTCCTCTCCTTTCTCTTCTCCTGAATCTGGTGCTAATGACCCCTTTAGAGAGGTCATGGGGTATTTATAGCTCTCTCTCACACGTGCGAATATGCCACGTATTCATTGTGAGCTCGTTTCCATTGTGCGGATCTGAGTGCGTGATCTCCTCTGCGCAGAATCTATTGTACTGGATCTGTTGTGGGGAATCCGCTGTGCGAAATCCATTGCGCGGGATCCGTTGTGCGGAATCCATTGTGTGGGATCCGCTGCACAGAATCTGTTGTGCAGGATCCGTTGTGCGGATCCATTGCGCAGGATCCGTTGTACGGAATCCATTGCGCAGAATCTGTTGTGCGGAATCCATTGTGCAGGATCCATTGCGTAGAAACTGTTGTGGGGGAACTGTTCATCTTTGCACGGCACTATTCACCTTTGCGCGCTGGTGGTGTTGGTGCACCGCACAACACTCCTAGTGCACAACATGGTGCGCACAATGCTCTCCCACTCTTGTCCCCTTCTTCTCTCTCATTTCCTGGCCCACCAACTGATCCTCTCCCTTCAAACAAAGCAAGGAGGGGTATTTATAGGCCCCACAACTCTTAAAAAGTGGTGATCACCACCACTTATCCCTTCACACATATACATCTTCTTCTCTTAAACCACGGTGTCCACCAAGCTTTCCCTTAAATGGTGGTGTATAACCTCTTTCCATTAAAATGACACCCGTGCACCCCTTTTTACTAAACTACCCTTTTTAATGCCTTTTACCAAAATACCTAAACTACCCTTAGATTCTAAACTACCCCTAGACATGGATTTTTACCAAAATACCCCCGGACAAGATTTTTACCAAAATACCCTCGGACGAGATTTTTACTAAAATATCCTCGGACATGAATTTTTACTAAAATACCCCCGTACATGGATTTTTACTAAAATACCCCCGTACGGGACTTTTACCAAAATACCCCCGGATAGGATTTGTATCATGGAATTCTCTGACCACTGTAATGAGATATTTTTTTGTGCTTCAACACTCTCTTCAGTGGTCAAATTTATTCTACTTTGAGCTCATTGCACTGTTAACTTGACAAGCTTCCAAATAAGACTAGAATTAGCTAATTCTAGGACCGTTCGATATCACAAAAGCACATTGTAACTCTTCGATCACCCTTTTGCAATTTGGATTGTTAATCTTTCCAAATCGCGCTATCCAATGGATACGCTCATAACTCCCTCGTTTGATGCCGGATTGGGTCAATTTTTGGTCATCTGAAAGTTACTTTAGTGTTCTTCCATTCCTGAATGGAATCGTTGTATTTTGAGACCATTTGGACATCGGTAAGTGGCATCGCAGTCTTCAGTCCTGAAATTTTCCTTCATCTCCTGGTCCAATAGTAACCTTTATACCTCTCTCTTTAGTGTTCAAATTTATTCTATTTTGAGCTCATTACACTGTTAACTTGACAAGCTTCCAAATGGGACCATAATTATCTAATTCTAGGACCGTTCGATATCTCAAAAGCACGTTGGAACTCTTCGATCATCATTTCGCAATTTGGATTGTTAATCTTTCAAAATCGCGCAATCCAACGAAGACGCTCATAACTACCTCATTTGATGTCGGATTGGGTTGATTTTTGGTCATTTGAAAGGTACTTTAGTGCTCTTTCATTCCTAAATGGAATCATCATTTTTTGAGACCATTTGGGCATCGGTAAGTTAGATCGCAGTCCTCAGTCCTGAATTTTTCCATCATCTCCTAGTCCAATATTAACCTTCATAACTCTCTCTTTAGTGGTCAAATTTATTCTATTTTAAGCTCATTGCACTGTTAACTTGACAAGCTTACAAATGGGACTAAAATTGGCTAATTCTATGACCGTTCGATATCCGAAAAGCACGTTGGAACTCTTCGATCATCATTTTACAATTTGGATTGTTAATCTTTCCAAGTAGCTCGATCCAACGGAGATGCTCATAACTCCCTCATTTGATGTCAGATTGGGTCGATTTTTGGTCATCTGAAAGTTAATTTGCTGTTCTACCATTCCTCAATGATATCGTCATATTTTGAGACCATTTGGGCATCGGTATGTGGGATTACAATCTTCAGTCCTGAATTTTTCCTTCATCTCCTGGTCTAATATTAACCTTCATAACTCTCTCTTTAGTGGTCAAATTTATTCTATTTTAAGCTCATTGCACCGTTAAATTGACAAGCTTACAAATGGGACCAAAATTGGCTAATTCTATGACTGTTCGATATCCAAAAAGCACGTTGGAACTCTTCGATCATCATTTTATAATTTGGATTGTTAATCTTTCCAAGTAGCGCGATCCAACGGAGATGCTCATAACTCCCTCATTTGATGTCAGATTGGGTCGATTTTTGGTCATCTGAAAGTTAATTTACTGTTCTACCATTCCTCAATGATATCGTCATATTTTGAGACCATTTGGGTATCAGTATGTGGGATTACAATCTTCAGTCCTGAATTTTTCCTTCATCTCCTGGTCTAATAGTAACTTTCATAACTCTCTCTTCAGTGGTAAAATTTATTCTATTTTGAGCTCATTGCACTGTTAACTTGACAAGCTTCCAAATGGGACCGGAATTGGCTAATTCAAGGACCGTTCGATATCGTAAAAGCACGATGTAACTCTTCGATCAACATTTTGCAATTTGGATTGTTAATCTTTCCAAATCACGCGATCCAACGGAGACACTCATAACTCCCTCATTTGATGTCGGATTGGGTTGATTTTTGGTCATTTGAAAGGTACTTTAGTGCTCTTTCATTCCTGAATAGAATCATCGTATTTCGAGACCATTTGGGCATCGGTAAGTGGGATCGCAGTCCTCAGTCCCAAAATTTTCCTTCATCTCCTGGTCCAATAGTAACCTTCATAACTCTCTCTTCAGTGGTCAAATTTATTCTATTTTGAGCTCATTGCACTGTTAACTTGACAAGCTTCCAAATGGTAACAGAACTGCCTAATTCTAGGACTGTTCGATTTCCCAAAAGCACGTTGGAACTCTTCGATCATCATTTCACAATTTGGATTGTTCATCTTTCCAAATCGCGTGATCCAACAGAGACGATTAAAACTCCCTCATTTGATGTCGGATTGGGTGGATTTTTGGTCATTTGAAAGGTAATTTAGTGCTCTTTCATTCCTGAATAGAATCATCTTATTTCGAGACCATTTGGGCATCGGTAAGTGGGATAGCAGTCCTCAGTCCCAAAATTTTCCTTCATCTCCTGGTCCAATGTAACCTTCATAACTCTCTCTTCAGTGGTCAAATTTTTTCTCTTTTGAGCTCATTGCACTGTTAACTTGACAAGCTTCCAAATGGGACTAGAATTGGCTAATTCTAGGACCGTTTGATATCCCAAAAGCATGTTGGAACTCTTCGATCGTAGTTTTGCAATTTGGATTGTTAATCTTTCCAAATCGGACGATCCAACGGAGACGCTCATAACTCCCTCATTTGATGTCGAATTGGGATGATTTTTGGTCGTTGAAAAGGTACTTTAGTGCTCTTTCATTCTTGAATGGAATCGTCGTATTTCGAGACCATTTGGGCATCGGTAAGTGGGATCGTAGTCGTCAGTCTGTATTTATCCATCATCTCCTGGTCCAATAGTAACCTTCATAACTCTCTCTTCAGTGGTCAAATTTATTCTATTTTGAGTTCATTGCACTGTTAACTTGACAAGCTTCCAAATGGGACCAGAATTAGCTAATTCTAGGACTGTTCAATATCCCAAAAGCACGTTGGAACTCTTCGATCATCATTTTGCAATTTGGATTGTTAATCTTTCCAAATTGCGCGATCCAACAGAGACGCTCATAACTCCCTCATTTGATGTCGGATTGGGTGGATTTTTGGTCATTTGAAAGGTACTTTAGTGCTCTTTCATTCCTGAATGGAATCATCGTATTTCGAGACCATTTGGGCATCGGTAAGTGGGATCGCAGTCGTCAGTCCTGAATTTTTCCATCATCCCCTAGTCCAATAGTAACTTTCATAACTCTCTCTTCAGTGGTTAAATTAATTCTATTTTAAACTCATTGCACTGTTAACTTGACATGCTTCCAATTGGGACCAAAATTGGCCAATTCTAGGACTGTTCGATATCCCAAAAGCACATTGGAACTCTTCGATCATCATTTAGCAATTTGGATTGTTAATCTTTCCAAATCGTGCGATCCAACGGAGACGCTCATAACTCCCTCTTTTGATGTTGGATTGGGTCAGTTTTTGGTCATCTAAAAGTTACTTTAGAGTTCTTCCATTCCTGAATGGAATCGTTCTATATCGAGACCATTTGGGCATCGGTAATGGGATCGCAGTCTTTAGTCCTAAATTTTTCCTTCATCTCCTGGTCTAATAGTAACCTTCGTAACTCTCTCTTCAGTGGTCAAATTTATTCTATTTTGAGCTCATTGCACTGTTAACTTGACAAGCTTCCAAATGGGATCAGAATTGGCTAATTCTAGGACCGTTCGATATCCCAAAAGCACGTTGGAACTCTTCGATCATCATTTCGCAATTTGGATTGTTAATCTTTCCAAATCGCGTGATCAAATGGAGACGCTCAAAACTCCCTCATTTGATGTCGAATTGGGTTAATTTTTGGTCATTAGAAAGGTACTTTGTGATCTTTCTTTCCTGAATGGAATCCTCATATTTCGAGACCATTTGGGCATCGGTAAGTCGGATCGTAGTCGTCAGTCCTGAATTTTTCCTTCATCTCCTGGTCCAATAGTAACCTTCTTAACTCTCTCTTCAGTGGTCAAATTTTTTCAATTTTGAGTTCATTGCACTGTTAACTTGACAAGCTTCCAAATGGGACCAGAATTGGCTAATTATAGGACCGTTCGGTATCCCAAAAGTACGTTGGAACTCTTCGATCATCATTTTACAATTTGGATTGTTAATCTTTCCAAATCGCGTGATCTAACGGAGACGCTCATAACTCCCTTGTTTAATGTCGGATTGGGTCAATTTTTGGTCATCTGAAAGTTACTTTAGTGTTCTTCTATTCTTGAATGAAATCCTCGTATTTCTAGACCATTTGGGCATCAGTAAGTTGGATCACAGTCTTTAGTCCTGAATTTTTCCTTCATCTCCTCGTCCAATAGTAACCTTCATAACTCTCTCTTCAGTGATCAAATTTACTCTATTTTGAACTCATTGCACTATTAACTTGACAAGCTTCCAAATGGGACCAGAATTGGCTAATTCTAGGACCGTTCGATATCCCAAAAGCACGTTGGAACTCTTCGATCATCATTTCACAATTTGGATTGTTAATCTTTCCAAATCACATGATCCAACGGAAATGCTCATAACTCCCTTATTTGATGTCGAATTGGGTTGATTTTTGGTTATTTGAATGGTACTTTAGTGTACTTTCATCCCTGAATGGAATCATCGTATTTGGAGAACATTTGGGCATCAGTAAGTGGGATCATAGTTGTCAGTCTTGAATGTTTCCATCATCTCCTGGTCAAATAATAACCTTCATAACTCTCTCTTCAGTGGTCAAATTTATTCTATTTTGAGCTCATTGCACTATTAACTTGACAAACTTCCAAATAGGACCAGAATTGGCTACTTCTAGGACCGTTCGATATCCTTAAAGCACGTTTGAACTCTTTGATCAACATTTTTCAATTTGGATTGTTAAAATTTTTAAATTGCATGATCCAACGGAGATGCTCATAACTCCCTCGTTTGATGTCGGATTGGGTTGATTTTTGGTCATCTGAAAGTTACTTTTGTGTTCTTCCATTCTTGAATGGAATCGTCGTATTTCGAGACCATTTGGGCATCGGTACGTGGGATCGCAGTCTTCATCCTAAATTTTTCATTCATTTCCTGATCTAATGGTAACCTTCATTACTCTCTCTTCAGTGGTCAAATTTTGAATATTTTAAGTTCATTACACTATTAACTTGACAAGCTTCCAAGTGGGGCCAGAATTGGCTAATTCTAGGATCGTTCGATATCCCAAAAGCACGTTAGAAATCTTCGATCATCATTTTGCAATTTGGATTGTTAATCTTTCCAAATTGCGCGATCCAATGGAGACACTCATAATTCCCTCGTTTAATGTCGGATTGGGTCAATTTTTGGTCATTTGAAAGGTACTTTAGTGTTCTTCCATTCCTGAATGGAATCGTCATATTTCGAGAGCATTTGGGCATCGGTAAGTGGGATTGCAGTCTTCAGTCCTGAATTTTTCCTTCATCTCCTGGTCCTATAATTACCTTCATAACTCTCTCTTCAGTGGTCAAATTTAGACTATTTTGAGCTCATTGAACTATTAACTTAAAAAGATTCCATATGGGACCAAAATTGGCTAATTCTAGGTCCGTTCAATATCCCAAAAGCATATTGGAACTCTTCGATAATCATTTTACAATTTGGATTGCTAATCTTTCCAAATCGCTCGATCCAATAGTGACGCTCATAATTCGCTCGTTTGATGGTGGATTGGGTTGATTTTTGGTCATTTGAAAGGTACTCTAGTGCTCTTTCATTCCTGAATGAAATCGTCGTATTTCGAGACCATTTGGGCCTCGGTAAGTGAAATCGCAGTCATTAGTCCTGAATTTTTCCTTCATCTCATAGTCCAATATTAACTTTCATAACTCTCTTCAGTGATCAAATTTAGAATATTTTGAGCTCATTGCACGGTTAATTGTCAAGCTTCCAAATGGGACTAGAATTGGGTAATTTTAGGACCGTTTGATATCCGAAAAGCACGTTGGAACTCTTTGATCATCATTTTGCAATTTGGATTGATAATCTATCCAAATCACGCGATCTAATGGAAACACTCATAACTCCCTCGTTTGATGTCGGATTGGGTCGATTTTTCGTCATCTGAAAGGTACTTTAGTTCTCTTCCATTCCTGAATGGAATCATCATATTTCGAGAACATTTGGGCATCGGTAAGTGGGATCGCAGTCGTCAGTCCTAAATTTTTCCTTCATCTCCTCGTCCAATAGTAACGTTCATAACTCTCTCTTTAGTGGTCAAATTTAGAATATTATGAGCTCATTGCACTGTTAACTTTACAAGCTTCCAAATGGGACAAGAATTGGCTAATTTTAGGACAGTTCAATTTCCTAATAGCACGTTGTAACTCTTCGATCATCATCTTGCAATTTGGATTGACAAGAATTGGCTAATTTTAGGACAGTTCTTCCATTCCTGAATGGAATCATCGTATTTTGAGACCATTTGGGCATCGGTAAGTGGGATCGCAGTCCTTCATCCTGAATTTTTCTTTCATCTCTTAGTCCAATAGTAAACTTCATAACTCTCTCCTCAATGGTCAAATTTATTCTATTTTGACCACATTGCACTGTTAACTTGACAACCTTCCAAATGGGACCAGAATTGGCTAATCTAGGACCGTTCGATATCCCAAAAGCACGTTGTAACTCTTCGATCATCCTTCTACAATTTGGATTGTTAATCTTTCTAAATCGCGCGATCAAACGGAGACGCTCATAACTCCCTCGTTCGATGTTAGATTGGGTTAATTTTTAGTCATCTAAAAGTTACTTTTATGTTCTTCCATTCCTGAATGGAATCGTCGTATTTCAAGACCATTTGGGCATCGATAAGTGGCATCTCAGTCTTCAGTCCTGAATTTTTCCTTCATCTCCTGGTCCAAAAGTAACCCTCATAACTCTCTCTTCAGTGGTCAAATTTATTCTATTTTGAGCTCATCGCACTGTTAACTTGACAAGCTTCTAAATGGGACCAGAATTAGCTAATTCTAGGACCGTTCAATATCCCAAAAGCACGTTGGAACTCTTTGATCATCATTTCACAATTTGGATTGTTAATATTTCCAAATCGCGTGATCCAACGGAGATGCTTATAACTATCTCATTTGATGTCGGATTGGGTTGATTTTTGGTCATTTGAAAGGTGCTCTAGTGCTCTTACATTCCTGAATGGAATCATCATTTTTCAAGACCATTTGGGCATCGGTAAGTGGGATCGCAGTCATTAGTCCTGAAATTTTCCATCATCTCCTGGTCCAATATTAACCTTCATAACTCTCTCTTCAGTGGTCAAATTTATTCTATTTTGAGCTCATTGCACTGTTAACTTGACAAGCATCCAAACGAGACCAGAATTGGCTAATTCTAGGACCGTTCGATATCCCAAAAGCACGTTGGAACCCTTCGATCATCATTTTGTAATTTGGATTGTTAATCTTTCCAAATTGCGCGATCCGACGGAGTCGCTCATAACTCCCTTGTTTGATGTCAGATTGGGTCAATTTTTGGTCATCTGAAAGTTAATTTAGTGTTCTTCCATTCCTGAATGGAATCGTCGTATTTTGAGACCATTTAGACATCGGTATGTGGGATCGCAGTATTCAGTCCTGAATTTTTTCTTCATCTCCTGGTCCAATAGTAACCTTCATAACTCTCTCTTCAGTGGTTAAATTTATTCTATTTTGAGCTCATTGCACTGTTAACTTGTCAAGCTTCCAAATGGGACCAGAATTGTCTAATTGTAGGACCGTTCGATATTCCAAAAGCACGTTGTAAATCTTCGATCGTCATTTTGCAATTTGGATTGTTAATCCTTTCTAAATCGCACGATCCAACGGAGACGTTCATTACTCCCTCGTTTGATGTCGGATTGGGTCAAATTTTGATCATCTGAAAGTTACTTTAGTGTTCTTCCATTCTTAAAAGGAATCGTCGTATTTCGAGATCATTTGGTCATCGGTATGTGGATCGCAGTATTCAGTCCTGAATTTTTCGTTCATCTCTTGGTCCAATGGTAAGCTTCATTACTCTCTCTTTAGTGGTCAAATTTAGAATATTATGAGGTCATTGCACTGTTAACTTGACAAGCTTCCAAATGGGTCCAGAATTGGCTAATTCTAGGACCGTTCGAAATAAAAAAAGTATGTTGGAAATCTTCGATTATCATTTTGTAATTCAGATTGTTAATCTTTCCAAATTGCATGATCCAATGGAGACGCTCATAATTCCCTCATTTGATGTCAAATTAGGTCGATTTTTAGTCATCTGAAAGGTACTTTAGTGTTCTTCCTTTCCTGAATGGAATCGTCGTATTTCGAGACCATTTGGGCAATCGTAAGTGGGATCACAATCTTCAGTCCTGAATTTTTTCTTCATTAACTGGTCCAATATTACCTTTATAACTCTCTCTTCAGTGGTCAAATTTAGACTATTTTGAGCTCATTGAACTATTAACTATTTTGAGCTCATTGGTAAGTCGGTTGCGCGGATCGCGCAACTAAGAAGGTTAGTTGCGCGGATCGCGGAACCAAGAAGGTTGGTTGCGTGGATCGTGGAACCAATAAGGTCAATTGCGCGGATCGTGGAACCAAGAAGGTCATGTGCGCGGATCGTGGAATAAGAAGGACAGTTGCGCGGACCGCGGAAGCAAGAAGTCAGTTGCGCAGGTCGCGCAATTAAGAAGTCAGTTGCACGGATTGCGTAATTAAAGAATTTACTGACACGAGGAATTGAGGATTGGCACATGTGTGGGGCCTATAAATATCCCGCTCCTCTCATTTGGGGATTTGAAGGAAAACTGGAGCAGAGCAACTGAAGGTAGAGAGCAGAGGCAACGATCAGTTGCGCGGACCGTGCAACCAGTTAACTAGTTGTGCGGATCACTTAACCAGTTTATCCATTGCGCGGACTGCGCAACCAATTTATTGATTGCATGGACCGCGTAACCAATTTAGTGATTGCGCAGGTTACAAAACTGGGTCAGTTGGCCAACATGTGAAGGGGCTAAAATGCTGCTGGATCTGATCTTCAAGCCTCCTTTGAGGAAATCAACATTCCTCCTAAGTGTAGGAGATGATTGAAGAAACTGTCGAATACTGCCGAAATTCTTGCCTAGGAAGATTGGAAGATCTATTCAGCAATTCCTCCTAAGTGTTGGGAGATGACTAAAATGGCACCGGAATGCTGCCAAAATTTATATTAAACAACAACAATTGCACTTAGGATGATTTTTTATATTCTAAATAATCTACCTTAGAATCAAGGGATATTAGAGGATGTAAATGAACTCAGAATCAATAAAATGTGACGATTGTCTTTATACTTTTCTCCGTTACGTCTGAATAAGATAAATTCCCCAAATCAAATACATTTGTTTTCTTGTCGAAACAAAATGGCGACTTTGCTAGGGACACTTTTTGTCTTATTTAGCATTAACATTGGAAAGCGATAAAGTTTTTATCACTTTTTTTGGCGTCTCTTAGATGCCAAAATGGCGACTCTCAGTGGGAACATCCTCCCCTTCATCTCTAAGATAGATTACTTAAGCCTTCATATACTAATTTAGTGTGCATTTCATTACTGAAGGTACCTGAATTCAACCACAAAGTACAACTGATGGCTAGTCTTACAAGGAAAGTGAACTTCTGCTTCACCTCTACTGGGTTCATAGTAGAGTATGTGCCGTGCTAAACCCCAGAGCACACAGATCTATGACCTACAAATGGGCGTAAAATGACTTAAGTAACAGTTGGAGTTGTATCCGTTTCATCTCAACTGCAGGAAAGTGAGGGGGATTGGACTGTGGTCCTGTCTCATAAGACAAAAGCAAAGAATCTGAAGAGCCATAGAGCGAACTCATCTCTACTGAGAGCCAGAGGACCAATCACGCATAGTACAGTCAGGAAAAACCCCGAGCTCGTCCCGCCTGCGATATATCCCGAGCGAACAGTGCCACAATTCGTATCGTGCGATTTTTCGGTACTGGTCACCCCAAGGACCAAATGGATGGAAGAACAGAAAGGTAAAACGCTGATGATAAGCTCACCGACGTCTATGTCATCCCAGACAAGTTCACCAATAAATGTATCGCCCCGATCGATCGGCAGCACGGGGAGCACACAGAAGTCAAATGAGACTCCGATCTCTCCCCTATTTGTAAGCCCTGTTGCATCAACCTACTCTCACCTTACTCCAACGACAGCTTCGACAAGCAGTAAAGAAGTCACAGTGCATATGGCCGAGATGAGTCAAGGAAACAGGCCAACTACCAAAGATCGTATTAACCAAATGGCAGAAGCGCAAAGAGCGTTAATGGATGAATGCCGAAACCTCAGAGAAGCCTTGGCGACCTTAGCACATAACGTAGCCCAAATAATGGCTCCACCGATGATGGGAACAACGAATGGACAGGAAAGTCAGCCTGAAGGTTCTCGTCCATAAGGGGTAGGATCACAAGAATCCGTTCCAGCAGTAAGAACCATAACACAAGATGATATAAGACAGGTTGTTGAAGAAACCATGAGAATAGAAAGGGAGCGTGAACATACTAGCCGCTTCAGATACCGAACACCCTATCCAAGGGAGGTAGAGGATGTTCCATTTCCAGCCAACTTCGAGCATCCAGATTTCTAGAAATTCAACGGGGAGGGATCGCCAGAAGAACATCTAATGCACTTCATTACCAGTATGGGGAATTTCTCTACAGTACCATAGTATTGTCTGAGGCTGTTCGGGTCATCGCTGACACACAAAGCATTTCGGTGGTATTCGAACTTGACTCCTGGATTAGTGCGGACTTGGGAACAAATGCAAGACAGTTTTATGTCAAACTTCTTCTCGTCAGAACGTGATGTCAGCATTACAGAATTGGCCTCCATATGGTATCGAGAAAGGGAATCGGTGGAAAAGTTCATAGACAGATGGAAAACATTGGGGGCATCATGCAGACAATTGCTAAAAGAAAAAGAACAAGTAAAAATGTGTTTGAATTCTATGGAAACAGGAATCGCGTTCGGGCTCACTAGCACCGACATCATGACGTTTCGTGACCTAGCTACCAAAGCTCATGCATTAGAATTAATGACTCGTAAGATGCCAGCATTTCACCGGGAGGCTGTTAGAAGGATTCCCAGCAGGATGACCTTGAATACCGTTGATCGTGACACAAAAAATCAAGATACAGGGGGTTCAAGGGACAAGAGACCAGAATGAAAAGAAAGATGGAACCAGCCGAAAAATAAATACAATGGAAAAAGGCTCAAGATGCTTAATTCTCATGAAGGGTTCGACTTAGATAAAGAAGATGTTGTTCCTATGATGAAGCAATTATTGAAAGTCGGCACTCTAGAATTACCAGAGCCCAAGCATTAAGAAGACATGACAAAGACCAAGGAAAGAGATTTCTGCAATTATTTGGTCATCTGAAAGGTACTTTAATGCTCTTTCATTCCTGACTGTAATCCTCGTATTCCGAGACCATTTGGGCATCAATAAGTGGGATCACAATCGTCAGTCCAAAGTGATTCCTTCATCTCCTTGTCCAATAGAAAAGCTCTTAACTATCTTTTCAGAGGCCGAACTTAGATAATTTAAGGTCTTTGGAATGGTAACTTGTCAAGCTTCCAAATGGGAGTAGAATTGCCTAATTCAGAGACCGTTCGATATCCCAAAAGCACGTTGGAACTCTTCGATCGTCAATTTTCAATATGGATTGTTAATCTTTCCAAATTGCATGATCCAACGGAGACGCCCATTACTCCATCATTTGATGTCGGATTGGGTTGATTTTTGGTCATCTGAAAGGTACTTAAGGGCTCTTTCATTCTTGACCAGAATCGTCGTATTCCGAGACCATTTGGGCATCCGTAAGTGGGATCACAGTCGTCGGTCCAGAATGTTTCCTTCATCTCCTTGTCCAATAGTAACCCTCATAACTCACTCTTCAGAGGTCGAATTTAGACTACTTCAGGTTTTAGAATGGTAGCTTGTCAAGCTTCCACATGGGACCAAAATTGCTTAATTCAGAGACCATTCGATATCCCAAAAGCACGTTCGAACTCTTCAATCATCATTTTTCAATATGGACTGTCAATCTTTCCAAATCGCGTGATCCAACAGAGATGCCTAAAACTCCATCGTTTGATGTCAAATTGGGTCGATTTTTGGTCATTTGAAAGGTACTTTAGTGCTCTTTCATTCTTGAACAGAATCGTCGTATTCCAAGACCATTTTGGAATCGATAAGTGGGATCGCAGTCGTCTGTCCAGAATGATTCCTACATTTCCTTATCCAATAGTAACCCTCATAACTCTCTCTTTAGAGGTCGAATTTAGACAATTTCAAGTCATTGGAATGGTAACTTGTCATGCTTCCAAATGGGACTAGAATTGCCTAATTTAGAGACCGTTCGATATCCCAAAAGCATGTTGGAACTCTTCAATCATCATTTTTCAATGTGGATTGTTAATCTTTCCAAATCGCGCGATCGAATGGAGATGCTTATAACTTTATCGTTTAAAGTCGGGTTAGGTCGATTTTTGGTCAATTGAAAGGTAGTGTAGTGCTCTTTCATTCTTGACAAGAATCATCGTATTCCGAGACCATTTGGGCATCTGTAAGTGGGATCTCAGTCGTCTATCCAGAATGTTTCCTTCATCTACTTGTCCAATAGTAACCCTCATAACTCACTCTTCATAGGTCGAATTTAGACTATTTCAGGTCTTTGAAATGGTAACTTGTCAAGCTTCCAAATGGGACCAAAATTGACTAATTCAGTGACCATTCGATATCCCAAAAGCACGTTGGAACTCTTTGATCGTCATTTTTCAATATGGATTGTTAATCTTTCCAAATCACGCGATCCAATGGAGTTGCCCTTAACTCCATCGTTTACTATCGGATTCGGTCGATTTTTGGTCATCTGATAGGTACTTTAGTGCTCTTCTATTCCAAACTGGGATTGTCGCGTTCCGAGACCATTTAGGCTTCCGTAGATGGGAACGCAGTCGTATGTTTTCTTCATCTCCTTCTCCAATAATAACCCTCATAACTCTCCCTTCAAAGTTCAAATTTAGACTATTTCAGGTCATTGGAATTGTAACTTGTCAAGCTTCTAAATGAGACCAAAATTGCCTAATTCAGAGACCGTTCATTATCCCAAAAGCATGTTAACACTCTTCGATCATCTTTTTTCAATATGGATTGTTAATCTTTCCAAATCGCGAGATCCAACGGAGACGCTTATAAGTCCATCGTTTGATGTCGGATTGGGTCAATTTTTAGTCTTCTGAAAGGTACTGTAGTGCTCTTTCATTCTTGAACAGAATCATCGTATTTCGAGACCATTTAGGCATCCATAAGTGGGATCGCAGTCGTTGGTTCAGAATGATTCCTACATCTCCTTGTCCAATAGTAACTCTCTCTTTAGAGGTCGAATTTAGACTATTTTAGGTCATTGGAATGGTAACTTGTCATGCTTCCAAATGGGACCAGATTGCCTAATTCAGAGACCATTCGATATCCCAAAAGCACGTTGGAACTCTTCGATCGTCATTTTTCAATATGTATTGTTAATCTTTCCAAATCTCGTGATTGAACGAAGATGCCCATAACTCCATCGTTTGATGTCGGGTTGGGTCGATTTTTGGTCATCTGAAAGGTACTTTAGTGCTCTTTCATTCTTGACCAGAATCATCGTATTTCGATACCTTTTGGGCATCCGTATGTGGGATCGTAGTCATCTGCCCAGAATGTTTCCTTCATCTCCTTGTCCAATCGTAACCCTCATAACTCACTCTTCAGAGGTCGAATTTAGACTATTTCAGGTCTTTGGAATGGTAACTTGTCAAGCTTCCAAATGGGACTTAGAATTGCCTAATTCAGAGACCATTCGATATCCCAATAGCACATTGGAACTCTTCGATCGTCATTTTTCAATATGGATTGTCAATCTTTCCAAATCGCGTGATCCAATGGAGATGCTTATAACTCCATCGTTTGATGTCGAATTGGGTCGATTTTTGGTCATTTGAAAGTTACTTTAGTGCTCTTTCATTCTTGAACAGAATCGTCATATTTCGAGATCATTTAGGCATCCATAAGTGGGATCGCAGTCGTCGGTCCAGAATGATTCCTACATCTCCTTGTCCAACAGTAACTCTCTCTTTAGAGGTCGAATTTAGACTATTTCAGGTCATTGGAATGGTAACTTTTCATGCTTCCAAATGGGACCAGATTGCCTAATTCAGAGACCATTTGATATCCCAAAAGCACGTTGGCACTCTTCGATCATCATTTTTCAATATGTATTGTTAATCTTTCCAAATCGCGCGATCGAACGGAGACGCCTATAACTCCATCGTTTAATGTTGGGTTGGGTCAATTTTTGGTCAACTGAAAGGTACTGTAGTGCTCTTTCATTCTTGACTAGAATCATCGTATTTCGAGACCATTTGGGCATCCGTAAGTGGGATCGCAGTCGTCTGTCCAGAATGTTTCCTTCATCTACTTGTCTAATAGTAACCCTCATAACTCACTCTTCATAAGTCAAATTTAGACTATTTCAGGTCTTTGGAATGGTAACTTGTCAAGCTTCAAAATGGGACCAGAATTGCCTAATTTAAAGATCGTTCAATATCCCAAAAGCACGTTGGAACTCTTCGATCGTCATTTTTTTTAATATGGATGTTAATCTTTCCAAATCACGCGATCCAACGGAGTTGCCCTTAACTCCATCGTTTACTGTCAGATTTGGTCGATTTTTGGTCATCTGATAGGTACTTTAGTGCTCTTCTATTCTAAACTGGGATCGTCATGTTCCGAGACCATTTAGACTTCCGTAGATTGAATCGCAGTCGTATCTTTCCTTCATATCCTTATCAAATAATAACCCTCATAACTCTCCCTTCAAAGTTCGAATTTTGACTATTTCAGGTCATTGGAATTGTAACTTGTCAAGCTTCTAAATGAGACCAAAATTGCCTAATTCGGAGACCGTTCATTATCCCAAAAGCACGTTGACACTCTTCGATCATCTTTTTTCAATATGGATTGTTAATCTTTCCAAATCGCGTGATCCAATGGAGACGCCTATAAGTCCATTGTTTGATGTCAGATTGGGTCAATTTTTAGTCTTCTGAAAGGTACTGTAGTGCTCTTTCATTCTTGACCAGAATCGTCGTATTCCGAGACCATTTGGGCATCCGTAAGTGGGATCGTTGTTGTCTGACCAGAATGTTTCCTTATTCTCCTTGTCCAATAGTAACCATCATAACTCACTCTTCAGAGGTCGAATTTAGACTATTTCAAGTCTTTGGATTGGTAACTTGTCAAGGTTCCAAATGGGACCAGAATTGCCTAATTCAGACACTGTTCGATATCTCCAATGCACGTTGGAACTCTTCAATCGTCATTTTTCAATATGGATTCTTAATCTTTCCAATTAGCACGATCCAACGGAGATGCCCATGACTCCATCGTTTGATGTCGGATTGGGTCAATTTTTGGTCATCTGAAAGGCACTTTAATGTTCTTTCATTCTTAACTGTAATCATTGTATTCCGAGACCATTTGGGCATGCATAAGTGGGATCACAGTCGTCAGTCCAGAATGTTTCCTTCATCTCCTTGTCCAATAAAAAAGCTCTTAACTCTCTCTTCAGAGGCCGAATTTAGACTAATTCAGGACGTTGGAATGGTAACTTGTCAAGCTTCCAAATGAGACCAGAATTACCTAATTCAGACACTGTTCGATATACCATAAGCACGTTAGAACTCTTCGATCGTCATTTTTCAATATGGATTGTTAATCTTTCCAAATCGCACGATCCAACGGAGACACCTATAACTTCATCGTTTGATGTCGGATTGGGTCGATTTTTGGTCATCTAAAAGGTACTGTAGTGCTCTTTCATTCTTGACTAGAAACGTTGTATTGCGAGACCATTTGGGCATCCGTAAGTGGGATCGCAGTCGTCTGTCTTTAATGTTTCCTTCATCTCCTTGTCCAATAGTTACCCTCATAACTCACTCTTCAAAGGTCGAATTTAGACTATTTCAGGTCTTTGGAATGGTAACTTGTCAAGGTTCCAAATGGGACCAGATTTGCCTAATTCAGACACCGTTTGATATCCCAAACACACATTGGAACTCTTCGATCGTCATTTTTCAATATGGATTCTTAATCTTTCTAAATAGCACTATCCAACGGAGACGCCCATGACTCCATCGTTTGATGTCTGATTGGGTCAATTTTTTGTCATTTGAAAGGTACTTTAATGCTCTTTCATTCCTAACTGTAATCCTCGTATTTTGAGACCATTTGGGCATGAATACGTGGGATCGCAATCGTCAGTCCAGAATGATTCCTTCATCTCCTTGTCTAATAGAAAAGCTCTTAACTATCTTTTCAGAGGCCGAACTCAAATAATTTAAGGTCTTTGGAATGGTAACTTGTTAAGCTTCCAAATTGGAGCAGAATTGCCTAATTCAGAGACCGTTCGATATACCAAAAGAACATTGGAACTCTTCGATCATCAATTTTCTATATGGATTGTTAATCTTTCCAAATTGCATGATCCAACGGAGACACCTATAACTCCATCGTTTGATGTCAGATTGGGTCAATTTTTGGTCATCTGAAAGGTACTTAAGTGTTCTTTCATTCTTGACCAGAATCGTCATATTCCGAGACCATTTGGGCATCCATAAGTGGGATCACAGTCGTCGGTCCAGAATGTTTCCTTCATCTCCTTGTCCAATAGTAACCCTCATAACTCACTCTTCAGAGGTCGAATTTAGACTATTTCAGGTCTTTGGAATGGTAACTTGTCAAGCTTCCAAATGGGACCAAAATTGCTTAATTTAGAGACCATTCGATATTCCAAAAGCACGTTCGAACTCTTCAATTATCATTTTTCAATATGGACTATCAATCTTTCCAAATCGCGTGATCCAATGGCAATGCCTATAACTCCATCGTTTGATGTCGAATTGGGTCAATTTTTGGTCATCTGAAAGGTACTTTAGTGCTCTTTCATTCTTGAACAGAATCGTTATATTCCGAGACCATTTTGGAATCGATAAGTGGGATCGTATTCATCGGTCCAGAATGATTCCTACATCTCCTTGTCCAATAGTAACCCTCATAACTCTCTCTTTAGAGGTCAAATTTAAACTATTTCTTGTCATTGGAATGGTAACTTGTCTTGCTTCCAAATAGGACTAAAATTGCCTAATTTAAAGACCGTTCGATATCCCAAAATCACGTTGGAACTCTTCGATCATCATCTTTCAATATGGATTGTTAATCTTTTAAGATCGCACGATCGAATGGAGATGCCTATAACTCCATCATTTAATGACAGGTTGGGTCGATTTTTAGTCAACTAAAAGGTACTGTAGTGCTCTTTCATTCTTGACAAGAATCATCGTATTCCGAGACCATTTGGGCATCCATAAGTTAGATCTCAGTCGTCTATCCAGAATGTTTCCCTCATCTACTTGTCCAATAGTAACCCTCATAACTCACTCTTTATAGGTCAAATTTAGACTATTTCAGGTCTTTGGAATGGTAACTTGTCAGGCTTCCAAATGGGACCAGAATTGCCTAATTCAGTGACCGTTCGATATCCTAAAAGCATGTTAGAACTCTTCGATCGTCATTTTTTAATATGGATTGTTAATCTTTCCAAATCGCATGATGCAACGAAGACACTTATAACTCCATTGTTTGATGTCGAATTGGGTCAATGTTTTGTCATCTGAAAGGTACTGTAGTGCTCTTTCATTCTTGACCAGAATCGTCATATTCCGAAACCATTTGGGCATTTGTAAGTGGGATGGCAGTCGTCTATCCAGAATGTTTCCTTCATCTCCTTGTCTAATAGTAACCCTCATAACTCACTCTTCAGAGGTCAAATTTAGACTATTTCAGGTCTTTGGAATGGTAACTTGTCAAGCTTCCAAATGTGACCAGAATTGCCTTATTCAGACACAGTTCGATATCTTGAACACACGTTGGAACTCTTCGATCGTCATTTTTCAATATGAATTCTTAATCTTTCCAAATAGCGCGATCCAAAGGAGACGCCCATGACTCCATCGTTTGATGTCGGATTGGGTCAATTTTTGGTCATCTGAAAGGTACTTTTATGCTCTTTCATTCCTGACTGTAATCATCGTATTCTGAGACCATTTGGGCATCCGTAAGTGGGATCGTAGTCGTTAGCCTAGAATGTTTCCTTCATCTACTTGTCTAATAGAAAAGCTCTTAACTCTCTATTCAAAGGCCGTATTTAGATTATTTCAGGTCGTTGGAATGGTAACTTGTCAAGCTTCCAAATGAGACTAGAATTGACTAATTTAGAGACCGTTCAATATCCCAAAAGCACATTGGAACTCTTCGATCGTCATTTTTCAATATGGATTATTAATCTTTCCAAATCGCACGATCCAATGGAGACGCCTATAACTCCATCGTTTGATGTCAGATTAGGTCAATTTTTAATCATCTAAAAGGTACTGTAGTCCTCTTTCATTCTTGATCAAAATCGTCGTATTCCGAGACCATTTGGGCATCCGTAAGTGGGATCGCAGTCGTCTGTCCAAATGTTTCCTTCATCTCCTTGTCCAATTGTAACCCTTATAACTCACTCTTCAGATGTCGAATTTAGACTATTCAGGTCATTAGAATGGTAACTTGTCAAGCTTCCAAATGGGATCATAATTTCCTAATTCAGAGACCGTTTGAGATCCCAAAAGCACATTGGTACTCTTCGATCACCATTTCTCAATATGGATTGTTAATCTTTCCAAATAGCGCAATTCAACAAGAACGCCCATAACTGATTGTTTGATGTCGGATTCGTTCAATTTATGGTCATCTGAAAGCTACTTTTTAGTACTCTTACATTACTTACTGAAATCGTTGTATTCGTAGACCGTTTGGGCTTCCGTAAGTGGGGTCGCAGTCGTCAGTCCAGAATGTTTCCTTCATCTCCTTGTCCAATAGTAACCCTCATAACTCTCTCTTCAGAGGTTGAATTTATACTATTTCAGGTCATTTGAAAGGTTACTTGTCAAGCTTCTAAGTGGGACCAGAATATCCTAATTTAGAGACCATTCGATATCCCAAAAGCACGTTGGAACACTTCGATCGTCATTTATCAATATGGATTGTTGATCTTTCCAAATCGTGCGATCCAACGGAGTTGCCCATAACTACATCGTTTGATGTCGGATTGGGTCAATTTTTGGTCATCTGATAGGTACTTTAGTGCTCTTCTATTCCAAATTGGGATCATCGTGTTCTGAGACCATTTAGGCATCCATAAGTGGGATCACAGTCGTCGGTCTTGAATGATTCCGTTATCTCCTTATTTAATGGAATGGTTACTTGTCAAGCTTCCAAATGAGACCAGAATTGCCAAATTCAGAGAGCGTTCGATATCCCAAAAGCATGTTGGAACTATTCGATCGTCATTTTTCAATATGGATTGTCAATCTTTCCAAATCGTGTGATCCAACGGAGACGCCTATAACTCCATCGTTTGATGTCGAATTGGGTGTATTTTTGGTCATCTGAAATTAATTTTAGTGCTCTTTCATTCTTGACCAGAATCATCGTATTCCGAGACCATTTGGCCATCCGTAAGTGGGATTGTAGTCGTCTATCCAGAACGTTTCCTTCATCTCCTTGTCCAATTGTAACCCTCATAACTCACTCTTCAGAGGTCAAATTTAGACTATTTCAGGTCTTTGGAATGGTAACTTGTCAAGCTTCCAAATGGGACCAGAATTGCCTAGTTCAGAGTCCATTCAATATCCCAAAAGCACGTTGGAACACTTCGATCGTCATTTTTCAATATGGATTGTCAATCTTTCCAAATCGCGTGATCCAATGGAGATGCCTAAAACTCCATCGTTTGATGTCAAATTGTGTCAATTTTTGGTCATCTAAAAGATACTTTTGTGCTCTTTCGTTCTTGAACAGAATCGTCGTATTTGTTAGTGCTAAAAATTATTACCAAGAATGATCAGTTGCGTGGGTCACGGAACCAAAAAGATTGGTTGCACAGGTCGTGGAATTAAGAAGATCCGTTTCGTGGGACACATAATGAGGAAGAACCGTTGGACAGGTCGCAGAATTAAGAAGATCCATTGCGCAGGTCGTTGAAGCAAGAAGATGGGTTCCCCTTATCGCGTAATCAATTTGACACGTTCCGTGGGTCGCTAAACCAAGAAGTCTATTGCTTGGATCGCGCAACCAAGGAATCTACTGACATAAGAATTGAGGATTGGCACATGTGTGGGGCCTATAAATACCCCGTTCCTCCGCTCATTTGGGGTTTGGAAGATTTTAGGAAACTAGAGCGGAGTAACTGAAGGTAGAGAGCATAGGCAACGATCAGTTGTGCGGACCGCGCAAGGAGGTTATCGGTTACGCAGTGTTGAGGCATAAAATAAAGAGAAGAATTGAAGCAAAGGAAGATCAAAGGGTTAAGGAAAAAGAGAGAGTTGAAGAAAGGAATAATGCAATAACTCAAAGTGACCTTACGCGGGTCCCCGCAAAGGATATCGATTATGTGGGTCCCCGCAAACTATATATCGATTACGCATCCCACATCGCTAAGATTAAGGTTCCACACGTGCAAAGACCTATAAATACCCCCTCCCCTCCTTCATTTGGGTGGTTCAAAGATTTCGGAGTGAAAGAAGAATGAAGAACAAGATAAAAGGTAGGAGCAAAGGGATCCTGTAGGTTGCGTGGACCCGTGCAACCTATATGCTTTGCATGGGACTACGTAATCAGATTGCTCTACAATCTATAATAGTAAAGGGTTGTTTTATGATCAAAATGCTTGAAGCTCCCAAGTCTTCAAGTTCTTCCTACCCAAGAAAAGGGAGAATCATCGACAGAAATGCATATTCCTCCTGAGTCTTAGGAGATGATCAAGATAGCACTGGAATGCTGCCGGAATATCTATCTCCTTGAAGATTGTTGATCGATTTGTCAATTCCTCCTAAGTCCTAGGGGATGACTGAGATCATTGCTGTTATGCTGCTAAAATTTATATTTGACTATGATAGTTGAACTTATAATAGTTTCTTTGTGTCATGTAATCTATCTTAGAATTAAGGGATATTAAAGGATGTAAATGAACTCAGAATCAATAAAGTGTGATGATTGTCTTTATACTTTTCTCTGTTATGTCTGAATAAGATAAATCCCCCAAATTAAACACATTTGTTTTCTTGTCGAAACAAAATGGCGACTCTACTGGGGAAATTTGTCTTATTTAACATTAACATTGGAAAAGCGGTGAAGCTTTTATCACTTTTTAGCATCTCTCAGATGCCAAAATGGTGACTCTCAGTGGGAACATCCTCCCCTTCATCTCTAAGATGGATTACTTAACCCTTCACATACTAATTTAGTGTGCATTTCATTACCGAAGGTACCTGAATTCAACCACAAAATACAACTGATGGCTAGTTTTGCAAGGAAAGTGAACTTCTGCTTCACCTCTACTGGATTTATAGTAGAGTATGTGCCGAGCCAAGCCCCAGAGCGCACGAATCCATGTCCTGCAAAGGGGCGTAAAATGACTCAAGTAACAGCTAGAGTTGTATTCGTTTCACTTTAACCAGAGGAAAGTGAAGGGGATTGGACTGTGGTCCTGTCTCATAAGACAAAAGCAAGGAATCTGAAGAGCCGTAGATCGAACTCATCTCTGCTAAGAGCCAGAGGACCGATCACGCGCAGTATAGTCAGGGAGAACCCCGAGCTCGCTCCTCCTCCGATATATCCCGAGCGAACAATTTCGCGATTCGCGTCACGTGATTTTTCGGTCCTGGTCGCCCTGAGGACCAAATGGACGGAAGAACAGAAATGTAAAGCACTGATGATGAGCTCACCAATGCCTATGTCACCCCAGACAAGCTCACCAATAAATCTGTCACCCCGATCAATCAGCTGCACAGGGAGCATACAGAAGTCGAATGAGACTTCGATCTCTCCCCTCTTTATAAGCCCTATCACATCAACATACTCTTGCCTTACTCCAACGATAGCTTCGACAAGCAGTAAAGAAGTCACGGTGCATATGGCCGAGACGAGTCAAGGAAACAGACCAACTACCGGAGATCGTGTTAACCAGATGGCAGAAGTACAAAGAGCGCTAATGGATGAGTGCCGAAACCTCAGAGAAGCTTTGGCAACTCTGGCACATAACGTAGCCCAAATAGCAGCTCCACCGATGATGAGAACAACGAATGGACAGGAAAGTCAGCCTGAAGGTTCTCGTCCACAAGGGATAGGATCGAGAGGGTCCATTCCAGCAACAAGAACCATAACACAATATGATATACGACAGTTCGTTGAAGAAACAGTGAGAATAGAAAGAGAGCGGGAACATACTAGCCGCTTCAGATACCGAACACCCTATCCGAGGGAGGTAGAGGATGTTCCATTTCCGGCTAACTTCAAGCATCCAGATTTTCAGAAATTCAACGGGGAAGGATCGCCAGAAGAACATCTAATGCACTTCATTACCAGTATGGAGAATTTCTCCATGGTACCACAGTATTCCCTAAGGCTGTTTGGGTCGTCGCTAACACATAAAGCATTTCGGTGGTTTCCAACTTGACTCCTGGATCAGTGCGGACTTGGGAGCAAATGCAGGATGCTTTTATGTCAAACTTCTTCTCATCAGAACGTGATGTCAGAATTACAGAATTGGCCTCCATACGGCAGCGAGAAGGGGAACCAGTGGAAAAGTTCATAAACAGATGGAAAACATTGGGGGCATCGTGTAGACAACTGCCAGAAGAAAAGGAACAGGTAAAAATGTGTTTGAATTCTATGGAAACGGGAATCGCGTTCGGACTCACCAACGCTAACATCAGAACGTTCCGTGACCTGGCCACTAAAGCTCATGCATTAGAATTAATGACTCACAAGATGTCAGCATTTCACCAAGAGGCTGTTAGGAGGACACCCAGCAGGACGACTGTGAATACCGTCAATCGTAACACGAAAAATCAAGATACAAGGGGCTCAAGGGATAAGAGACCAGAATGAAAGGAAAGATGAAACCAGTCAAAAAATAGATACAATAGAAAAAGGCTCAAGATGCTTGATTCTCACGAAGGGTTCGATTTCGATAAAGAAGATATTGTTCCGATGATGAAGGAATTACTAAAAGTCGGCACCCTAGAATTACCAGAGCCCAAGCGCCCGGAAGACGTGACAAAGACCAGGGAAAGAAATTTCTGCCGTTATCATCATTTAGTAGGACACCCGACAGAAAATTACTACATGTTGAAATGTATCATACAGCGAATGATAAATAAGGGTGAGATAATAACTGGTGAAGACAAAGGAAAGAGTACGAGGGCGACGGTAAACATGTTTACAGTCAAGGAAAAGGCCAGAGAAGTAAAAGGGAAAGAGGGTCAAATGTTGACAAAGAACGCAGTAATGATTACGTTACGATCAGGAAAGAAGATGACAAGCCCAGTGAAGCAGAAAGCAGGGATAGTAAGGAAAGAAGTTATTGAAAAACAGAACAGCGATGGTAGAAATGAAAATAGGAGAAAAACGGTAAAAGTGGTTTATGATGTAGTTAGCCATTTGAAGGGCATACCAGCGCGTTTAAGCATTTATGATGCACTCAAGTTATCAGAAGAGTTCTGACAAAGTTTGATCCAAGCATTGTCTTATCACAATGTTAGAGAAACTCTGCTAACAGAAATGAAACAAGAGAGATACAATGAACGGGCAGATTGTCTACCAGTCATCTCATTTTCCGATGATGATTTGATTGGTGAGACGAAATATAATAGGCCACTGATGATAGAAGGTCACATCTGTGGGAAGCGGGTAAAACGGATTATGATAGACAATGGGTCTGCAGTAAACCTTTTACCACGCTCAATGGTAAGCAAACTGGGTTATCGCCGTTCTGATCTACGCCCTAGTGGAATGATGATATAGGGCTTCAATCAAGATGGACAACGCGCGCTTGGTAAGATTACAGTGACGCTGGAGGTAGGAGAATTAACTATTGATGTCGTATGTCATGTCATAAACACCGTGACAACATACAATCTTCTCCTGGGAAGGCTGTGGATTCATCAGTACAGCATCATACCCTCTACTTTGCACCAATGCTTCAAATACTGTAAAGACGGAATATAATGTAAGGTGATGGCCGACGCGAAACCGTATACAGAAGCCAAGTCTTTCTTCATAGACGCCAGTTATTATAAAGGGTTCTCTGAAGAGGCGGGAAACAATGATAAAAATAAAGTCTTAAAGGACATCCAAGTAAACAATGTTAAAGAAGAAAGGGCAGAATCTTCTAAGACTGAGCGAGCAAGGAAGAAGTTCTATTTTGTGCCCAAGCGTCTGAGACAACTGGGACAGCCGCCGTTAACCTTGTTATCAACAGAACAGTTGAAAATTCTGCAGTCTAATTATATGATGCCGCTACCCAACGTTGAAAGGTGTAAACCATTTTTAGACGCTCCAGGAAGATTTCAAGTCAAGGCTAGTACTAAATACCCCGAGCCAATAAAATTCCATGCTGTAATGAAAGCAAAGGCCGAAATCACAAACAATATATACCACAGAAAGCTAACATCACAGAATTTGGAAAAATACAGTTCAGTGAGCAAGAAGATCATGAGGAATATGGGTTTTGATTGTAATAAACCCGTGGGGCTGAACTACGGAAAGGGAATTCAAATCCCACTTGGGGTTGACTAGGAAAAGCGGAGAAAATTCTAAGGACTAAGAGCAAAGTCATCAATAAATATGGTTACGGGTACACAAATACCAAAACAAGACTCTAAAACAGTCAAGTACCCTGAAATAGCTCCGAGACAAATAGAAGATGGGGGGCAACCGACAATAGATGACTTGCGAGAAATAAACTTGGGAACAGACGAAGAGTCAAGGAATACGTTTATCAGCTTCAGTCTCTCTGAGCAGGAATCTAAGAAATATGGCCAACTTCTCAGAGAAAACAAATACGTCTTTGCCTGGATGTATGAAGAGATGTCGGGTTTGGAACCCTCCGTAGCGATGCATCGATAAAATATCTCCAAAGAAAAGAAGCCGATAAAGCAAGCACAAAGGCGATTCCACCCAGACCTAATTTCATTAATCGAAGAAGAGGTCAGCAATCTAATAAAAGTTGGGTTTGTCAGGGAAGTCAAGTATCCCAGGTGGATATCGAATATTGTTCTCGTGAAAAAGAAAAACGGACAGGTCAGAGTGTGCATTGACTTCAGGGATCTGAACGAGGCTTGTCCAAAAGATGACTTTCCTCTCCCGATAACGGAATTGTTGATCGATAGTATGACTCAGTATGCTATCATGTCCTTCGTGGACGGCTACACAGGGTATACTCAAATTGGAATGGCACTCGAAGATGAAGAAGCAACAACATTCAGAATACCGCTGGGAATTTATTGTTACAAAGTTATGCCATTCGGTCTTAAAAATGTCGGGGCAACATATCAAAGGGCGATGAAAAATATCTTTCAAGATATGATGCATAAACATGTTGAATGCTACGTTGATGACTTGGTGGTCAGGTCAGGAGATCATTAGGAGCACCGTGAACATTTAGCAGCAGTGTTCCGTTGACTCAGAAAGAAGCAGCTAAAGATGAATCCAACAAATATGCGTTTGGGGTATCTTCAGGAAAATTTCTCAGCTTCGTTGTACGGCATAGGGGTATCGAGATAGATTGAGAAAAGGTTAAAGCTATTCAAAATATGCCACCACCAACAACGTTAAAAGAGTTGAAAAGTTTGCAGGGAAAACTGGCATACATTCGCCGTTTCATTTCAAATCTCGTAGGAAGGTGTCAGCCATTCTCTCGGCTAATGAAGAAAGATACAGAATTTGTATGGGATCAAGCCTGTCAGAATGCATTTGATTCAATCAAGGAATTGTTGAAGCGACATGCGGTCTTCTTGACTCCAAAGTGAGAGGTAAGTCGCTTATCTTATATATATCCGCAGCTGAGAATTCTTTTGGCGCTTTGTTGGCACAGGTAAATGAAGCCGGGAAAGAGACTGCTCTTTATTATCTGATTTGAACATTGATGGGGGTAGAATGCAATTATTCTCCAATTGAGAAAGAATGTTTAGCGCTGATATTTGTAGTACAAAAGCTAAGACATTATTGTCTCTCCCATGACATAACTTTGATCTCGAGAGCAGATCCGATAAAGTTTTTGATGGCCGATGTTGTTGGGAAGATTGGCCAAATGGATGTTATTATTATCATAATATACTATTTCATATAAGTTAGCGAAAGACGTAAAAGGGCAAGCCGTGGCAGATTTACTTGCAGCGCATCCTATGGCAGAAAGCGAAAACATTAGCAATGACTTTCCAGACGAACAAGTTATGTTGACCGAATCCCAGAGCTTATGGAAAATGTATATTGACGGTGCTGCTCGAACGTCAGAAGCGGGGGCAGGAGTAATATTTATCACTCCTCAAGGCGACCTATTGCCATACTCCTTGACATTAGGCTCCGCGTGCACAAACAATGAGGCTGAATACAGAGCTCTCATTATTGGAATGGAAATAGCTCAACAAATGGAAATAAAAATGTTACATATCTTCGGAGAATCTAAATTGATTATAAATCAATTGATAATAAAATTTGAAGTGAGAAAACAGGAACTCTTGCCCTATTGCCAGAAAGCACAACAGTTGCTCGAACAGTTCTATCACGTGGAAATTAAACACATACCATGGTCTGAAAATGCAAAAGCAGATGCTTTGTCTAGCCTGGCAGCAGCTTTATCCTGCACAAATCGAAGCCCTCTCCAAGTAACTATAGAGAAGAGAAGATTCCTGCCATCCTTAGAGGTCATTGGAGAAGTCACTGAAACGCTTCCTATATCATGTCTGGAAGTAATGACAAATGATTGGCGGCAACCTTTTGTTGATTATTTCAAGTATAACATCCTGTCGGAAGATAATGTATAAAGGCAGCAGATTAAACAGCGAACGAGCAAATTTATCATATGCAGTGAAGTATTGTATAGAAAGTCTTATAATGGAATGTTGCTATGATGCCTAGATAAACAAGAAGCAAGCCAAATATTACGGGAAGCACACTCGGGTGAATGTGGGGCGCATCAAGCTGGCTGAAATTTATTCCATAGAGTACACCGAATGAGTTATTACTGGACCACAATGTTCAAAGGTGTGATAGATTATGCGAAATGATGCCATGAATGTCAGATCCATGGGGATGTTATACATGTTCCCCCAGAAGATTTGCATCAGTCTGTCGCTTCTTGGGCTTTCTCGGCTTGGGGACTTGATGTAATTGGTCTTATAAATTCACCTTCGTCCGAAGGAAAGCAATACATTCTGGCAGCGACAGATTATTTCTCCAAATGGACTGAAGCAGTCGCTTTACGCAATGTTAAAGAGAAGGATGTGGTCAATTTCATCCGGCATGCCATAATATACCGTCATGGTATTCCTAAGGAGATTGTTAACAATAATGGCACTCCTTTTAAGAATAGAGGCATGGAAAAGTTGTGTCAGAAGTTCAGCATTCGACATTCATTTTCAACGCCTTACTATCCCCCAGCCAATGGATTAGCAGAGGTGTTCAATAAAACGATCGTCAAAATATTAAAGAAGACGGTGACAGGTAATAGACGTGATTGGGATGAAAAGTTGCAGGAAGTATTATGGGCCTACAGAACTACTCATTGCACAGCAACAGGGACAACACCATATTCGTTAATCTATGGCATAGAGGCAGTCATCCCAATTGAAGTACAAGTGGCATCGCTCAGAGTGGCTATACATCAGTCCATAACAGATGATGAAAATACAAAAATAATGCTGAAAGAGTTAGATCTACTTGATGAGAAACGTCTAGCAGCACAGCAGCGGTTGTAGTCATATCAGGCCAGGATATCGGCTACTTTTGATAAGCAAATTAAATACTGCTCTTTCAAAAAAGGGGATATGGTGCTAATGTTAAAAAGACCTATAGTGGTCACCCGCCGAACAGGGGGCAAGTTTGAGCCCAAATGGGCCGGGCCATATATAATAAAAGAAGTATACTCCAATGGGGCATACAAAGTCGCAAATCAAGATGGGCAGGGTATCAGTATACCGGTCAATGCTCACTTCATCAAAAGATACTACCCCTAAAGAAGCTACTGGTTTTGATCCAGAATATTATCAGCATAATGATTCTATATCAAAAGGGGGCAAGAAAGAATGAGATCATATCCATATGTTAGCGAAAGAATCTATAAAGAAGAAATTCACAAGCATATCGACTACATTAACAAATATTCTGAAAAGAGCAAATATTCTGAAAAGAAAGTAATCATCTTGAAGACGAGTTCTAAAAAGAAAATGATCATCGTCATCACCATATAAGTTCGACAAAATTAATATCGTCTTGAAGACGGATCCTCTTGAAGATATTATCAGAAGCAACGATGTATCAATCTCAGTCAGAATCGTCTATCATTCTGGCAATAACGATAATCACAATCATTATTGCCTTACAAGGCATGATAAGACAGTCTAGTCAAGCCAAATCTTAAAAGAGTCATTCCTAAAAAGAGCCAAATAAAAAATCAAGCTCTAAAAAGGATCAAACTCTAAAAAGTATTAAGCTCTAAAAGGATCAAGCCCTAAAAGGGCCGGCCAGCTACGCATTAAACCTAAAATCAAGATCGCTATTCGGACAGCGGCGAGGAGTCAGTGGCCCTAAAAAGCCCGTGAAGACCATCGTGTACACCCATACGGACATCCGACGGAGCCAGTGACTAAAAAAAAAGTCATAAAATGGCCAGTCATACGTAACCCCCATGCCGTCTGTACAACTTTCCGGTAGCGTCATGGGGAACGGAAGAAAGTGCCCTTCCGTGAATGGGCTTGACCTTGCAGACGAAAAAATAGGGACCGCAATGTGAGCTGTACATTGGCCAACCGTGCGTAAGACCCTCCAGATCTATGGTTTGATTTCAGTACTAACTCATGAGGAAGGGCTTAAACCTACTCGTTGATGGACTGGCGGCCCCAGATTTAGTACCCCAAAGGTAGCCTTGTGAGCTCTGCGAACTCTAGAGAGTTATCGTGGCCAACCCTGTGCGTAAAACCAAGCGAGTTCACTGTCCTGATAGCTTCACTGGTCCCCTCTGATGGATCGCGGTTTGTGAACTCACAAGGCAGTGAGAAGTTCAGTGAACTCCTAAGAGTTACAGAGACCATCACGTGAGGCCACGCTCCACTACTTAAGAGCTTAAAATGTGTGTGCACTCCACTACTCATGAGCTTAAACTGGGTGTGACTGACTAAATTGAAACTTAGTACCACTAATATAAATACTCACATAGGGAATCCCACACTAACAAAGCATAAAAGGTTTAAAATTTACAATTAATGTTATGACAAGATTGCTGTATAGATAAATATGATCGCGATAATATGCGATATGATAATTCTTCAGCAAAAAGACAATGTCTCGAAATGCTACCATAAATGCATATGCTAGAAGTCAAAATAAATTACTTACTCAAAAGCATATGAACGAAAATTACAAGTTCAAGAATCACATGTTTAAAGTTCCTCTACAACTCCTACTGCCTCCATATACCTACACAAATCCTCTTTTAATTACATTTGAGCTACATCATGCTTTGATTTTTCTTCAAGAATGATCTTGGTTTGATCAGGAACATCAGCTAACTTGCCTTCTAAAGATGTGATCACTTCTTTACTTTGGAGTAGTGCAGATTTTTCTATATTAGCATATTGAATATTTGCTCGCATCCTTCCTTCAACATCCTGAATGGCTGATTCTTTCTCATGGTTCCTCATCTCCAATTGAGAGATTTCTTCTTTCAGTACTGTAATGCGATCTTGGATAATCCTTTTCTCATCAGTATGAGCCTTTAATTGATCTTGAAGAATCGAATATTCTTGCTCTAGCTTGGAGATAGAGGAAGCCGTTAGAGAGGCTTGTTCTTGAGATGTAGCCAGCTGCTTCCCGTATTCTAAAATCTCAGGGGCAATTGTAGCATTTTCTGCCGATGCTAAAGAGATTACTAAATCACGAAATCTAAGAAGAGAATCACGCAAAGAAGATATGCTGATTCTGGCCATCCTCGCAGAACTTTCTAAAATTTCGATAGTGATATCCAAATCTGACCATTGTTCAGGTTCTTGAAGATATGGACTATCACTGATAAAGAATTCCTCATCAAAAGCATCTTATGCGTAGGGATTTTTGCAAAAGATAATAGTTCAGATGCAGTGGCCACGGAATCGGAACTGGCCGCTCCACTGCAAGAAGGGGTTCCTATAGCATAAAGAAAGGAAATATTCAGATATATTGATAAAAGTTATAAGACATGCAGTTCTGAGTGAAATGACTGATATACATGTACCTGTCGCCGGAATACGGTTGACAGAAGGAGAAATTCCTTGAATCCTAAAAAGGCCAACCTCCACTATATCGGCAAGAGAAGGCGCCCTAGCTGTTGTACTTGAGTCTCTGGTGGTTGGAGTCAGAAATTTAGTGGTCTCTATCGAAAATATAATCTCACAGGCTACTACTTTCGGTGCCGCCAACGAAACCAGAGGATCTCTTGGCGAAATTACCGTAGGAAGATCTGAAGGGGAAATCTCACCTATCTTGACATTAGCGACACGAGCACCTAAAAAGGGAAACACAACAATTCTAAATAAATTATTGCTATAAATATGCAGATAAATATATGTATATGAAAGTTAAATTTCCTTTACCTGGTGAGTATCCGTATTCACCGTAATCTAAATATTCCTCTTCTTCTTCTATTGTTACAGGAGATTTGACAGGAATTTTAGCACCAGGAAGAGCTTTAGAGGTTGCGGGAGGAGGTTCCGTTTCAATGCCTTCTATAACTGCTTCCTCCACTCCGTTAATATCAACTTCTCCTTCCTCAAAGTTGTCATCCTTATCTTCACTGCTTTCGCCGTCTTCATCATCCTCATATTGCAAAGAGGCGGTATCTCTGATGACGATGCTGAGCTTTCGTCCTCCGAAGTTTCTTCGTCAACTTCTTCAATAACAATTTGCTTTCCTTTGGAAGAAGCAGCCCAGTTGCTCTCTGGTGTGGGTTCTCTAATTGAAGGAGAGGCAGATGCTTGTCTCGTTTCCTCTGGAGGAACGGGTAGTGACGCTTGTAAGCATGCCCTCAATCTAGTCATCGGAGATGATGAGCTAGGGCAAGTAGGTTGTGAAGGAGGCACTGAAACATCATGAATTGGTTCTTCTTGAATTGTTGTAGCCTCTGTAGGAACGAGAGAAGATGCACCTTCAACATTATCTGTAGCTCGACCTGTAGAGTCGCGAGGAGCTTGCTCAAATACCATTTAGACCCCATGAGCGAACCAGCTACCAAAGTATTAATAGGCTTTATCTCACGGATGGGGTCTTCTAATGATATTTTGTTACAAATTTCCCCGCGATGGGATGTATGACTCTTCTCTGGAATATAGCCATTCCCGCTCTCTAGTTTTCTACCTTTCAACCTGGGCAGATGAAGAAAGATGGAAGACTCCACGGGCAGGCATTTGGTGACCAAATATGACTAGTGGTTCCACCACCGCATCCAGCTGTATGAGGTGCGAACTACGTGCTGACAGGTAGGAATTATGAAGGAAGAATCGACGCGGCCGTTCAATAGTTGTTTCCATATCATGGCCCAGTTAAGAGGATCCGTTCCATAACAACGCATCTTTCTGGTGACCAGTCCGCAATCTTTTGGCACGGTTTGATCATAACTAAACTGACAAGCAAAGCGGCTGGGATAATAAGGCTCTTGCCAGAATTTTGTCCCTTCTCAAAGTGGTAAACTGCATGAACGAATAGAAAGAAAGAAAGCCCTTTCTGCTGCAATGAGTGTTCTTTGCTCTATCATGTCTGTATCTTCAATATAGCGATGGAGACAGAATTGGAAGAAGTCTATCTAGTCAGTATCCCGAATCTTATTTGTGACCCAGTCATATGTCCTCTTGGCCATTGCCCTTCGCTGGAAGAACCAAAGTGGAAGATGCGAGGGATGAACATATGCTTTCTCTAGTGCTTCAAAGGTCCAGGGAAAGTAAACTCCTAGCCACCCTGTGATATAGTGCCAAGAAGTATATGCTGATGAAGTTCCAAGAGTAGGATTCTTCACGTGGATGGCTATCTCTCCAAGGGCTCTGTAAATGGAGCGTAGTACTGGAGGAGCAAGAGAATATCTATAGCCTTCAGCCAAAGTGCCAGCTATGACAAAGACTTGGGACGAACAACATCTGCCCACTTGGAGCTAGGAAGTACAGCGAGGCTCAGCCAGTAGTCCAAGAAAGCTGCAAGTTCCCCAAATGAACTATAATCTGCTCTCTCCCTCATAGCATCTCAAAGTCGCATTAGCTCCTTGGAGCGACAGTCGCGGAATCTATAAGAAGAAGGAAAATATAAGTATGGGGAGGTCTCTAAGAAGGGAAGAAAGAAAAATTGATTCTTTGGTTTAAATACCTGAGACCTCTAGAGAAATGTGCAAGCCATTGCAAAGGAGGAAGCTTGTGAATATTGGAAAATTTCCCCATCTCCTTGAAAAGCTCGATAGTGGTCTCAAAGATGGAAGGTTTACGATCAGGAGAGGACACGAAGGCTAACTCCCTGTTGGTTGGAATGAATTATCATAGAATCTGCCTATTATTGGAAGACCAGCTATGCGATGGAGATCCCAAAGCATTATACTCATCTCACTGTAGGGCAAGTGGAAAGAGTTGGTAGTAGGTGACCAGTACTCGATAAAACCTTTTAGCACAGTGGGTTCCTTATAGTGCTTGGATGTCACTTCTATAGCATCGTAAAGGCTGATTTTGGCAAGCGCGCTCGTGTGTTTCAGTAAGATAACTTCTGCCCAGTCAGAATAATAACATCGAGTGGTTAATAGACCCCTGGTGCTGAAATTGTCTTGTCCTCAGAGTTGTTGTAACGCCCCGGATTTTTGCCAACCTAGGATTAGACGTCCTTAGGCAATGGGTCGATCATAAGACCTTATTAACTTGTCAGAACTAAATCCCACAGTCTAAAAATCGCTCCTTAACCATTTTCTTCACAAATTCCACCCTTCACCACCTTTTTCTTTAAAATTTTCAAAGTACTTTCATCTTAGACACTATCCTAAACTAGCTAAGTAGTATAACTTGGATCACTTTATATACAAACTACAAAGGCCCAGGTACCACCTCAGACAGAAATCTTACAGGACTAAACCCTTTAGAAATTAAGTGAGATTTAGCTAGTGTTAAACTAGAGTGCCTGTGAAATTAGCACCAATTGCTTTAAATACGATCTGCAAGACTCAAAACTTGTAGAATCATTGACGCTAGGTTACCCTAAAACTTAGGATCAATCTCATTACCCGGCTGCTCACGGGAGCATCTCGAAACTTCGTATTAGGTCTAGACTGCACATCGGAAGTCCGATTAACACGAAGTTAAGGAACTAGGACCGCCTCACTGGGCTTGATAACCACCTCGAAAATCAGGTCCAGTCGATGTCCCACGGCCATTCACTTGAGTCCGGAGCGAGGGTGTGTGAAAAACACTATTCCCTTTACAAAATAAATATCTGGAATAGTGATCTGGCATCATTCGCTTGCGCATCAGTATTAAGCAACCAGACCGTCAGAATCAGACCAAATTACACCCTCGGATCAGGAAAAATTTTATACACATTTACATGTACTCGGAATCTCCGATCGAGATCCGCTGACCGTTGAACTGAAAATGGTCCACCACGTGCGATCTGGGAATCTGATCAAGTCGAAAGCGTAATCCCACGTAGATCCATGTGTTGAGAGCTTAAGCCTGACGTTTGGCTCGAGGAGGGCCACCAGAAACCCTCTTTTGAGCTGGAAAAGTGACGAAATACCTATAATAGTCGTACCCCTTGAACAGGAGTCTATTTCGGTGAGTTTTGAGACTATATAAGGACCTTAAACTCTCTCTCATGGCAGCCATACGAATTTGGATTTGAGAGAGAGAAAAGAGAGAGAAAGTGAGGGAGATGTGGGAGCAACTCCCTGCTGCTGTTCCCTGCCGCTATTCGGACTTCACCGCCTGATTCTTATTGCTTTCCCGGCGATTCCAGCTCCATTTCTAGGTAAGAAACCCTAACCCTAATCTGTTTTGGGGTTTAGACAATTGTAGGTTATGAAATAGCTAACGTATTTCGTTCCATAGGTTGCCAAACTCCCGTATACGGAAGCTTAGCAAACCTATCGACTCCGTTACGATTCTACGACAAAAGGTGCGGACTTTAGGTGTATAGGTTATGGATTTCAACGCTTTCAATGTCAGATAATGATAGATTCATGATCTGCATGCAATTACACATGTACAAAGTGCTTTCCGTTTTCAGTTTCGATTAGAATTGTAGAATTTGGAATTTCACATACTCTAGGTATTCGTATAAAATACCGTATACGTATTTTTTATGAAAATGTGTTTGACATGTTTATTTGTCGTATGGATATATGACGTATGGATAAAATACTTATTTGGCGAATGGATTCGCCTAAATACATGTTTACTAATAAATACTATGTATGTAGAAATACGGTATTGTAAGAAGTACCATATACATGTATATTTTAGCGATGCGTTTGTCATGATTACTTGTCGTATAAATATATTATGTGCGTATAAATTAATTTCTTGGCGAAAGGAATCGCCGTAATACATGTTTGCTTGTATACTCTATGTATGTTGAAAATGCGTATTTTAGAAAATACTATATACGTATAAATTTTGGAGATGTATTTATCATGATTATTTGCTGTAGTAATATATTATACATGGATAAAATACTCACTTGGCTAAAGGATAGCCCTAATACATGTTTTGCTAACATACACCATGTATGTTGTAATAGTGTATTCTAAGTGTTTGTGAAAATGACTGAATGAGTATAGAATTCTCATTCATGCTCGCTATGACTAATTGTCATGGATTCATGATTGTTGTATTGGCAATACCCCTTTGACGAAAGGATTTGCCCTAAATCATGCCACGGCCAATATACACCATATATGCTAAAATGTATGGCCCAAGTGTTTGTGGAAATGACTGAATGAATATGGAACTTGGATTCCTGCTTGCCATGACTATTCGTCGTGGGTGTACGCGTGTTATGATTGGGGCAACTCCCTAGTGAAAGGATTTGGCCTAATGCCTATCTGATCGACATATGTCATGTATGTTGATGTATGTTTGTTTAAGTGTTTCTTGAAATATTTGAATGAGTAGTAGTTAGCAAATTGTAATGTATAAGGGTGTTGGGATATGATTCTCAACCTCTTTTAACTATGTGTAGGATCTCCTTGGATTGTTGTGTGATTAGGAATTGAACATGTATAAACTCATGCTTGTGTTGTGATTCATAACATGCTCAACTGCTTTATGATTATAACTATGTAATGCATATGTTTAAATTTATATTTATGTTGTATGATCCGTCATGGGTGATGGGGGAGCGGAGCAACGAGTGCGTGCAACAGCCCTGGCAGCCCTAAACGGATAATACCATACCTTGATTGTATGAGTTGAATCTTGATCCATTACTGCTTTATCTATCTGCAAGTTATCATGTTTGGGGCTATGATTATAGTCCAGACAATCGGTACCAGAATTGAATTCGTGGCTGCGATTCATTTGCCACGTGAGATGTGTTCGACGAACCCGAGTCGTACTTCGGTTGGCGATAGTGGTTGGCCACGCGAAGTGCTTATGCACTTCATGTCGTTCAACTTGTTGTGCGCTCGAGCTAGCCGAGCTCGTCAAGTAACCCGATCTGTCTTATGTATGTTTATCATGTTTGGTCGCTACTGCTTGAACCTAGGGTACCAAACTTACCAGTGAAATCCCTTTTAACCATGGTACCTCGATCCGTTAAGACTCATGAGCCGGGCATGGTGGTATGGGACACCGTGGTCGAGCTGTCGGCCTACGCTGAGGCCACGTGCCTCCCCGTAGTGACCAGTGAGCAACTAGACTCGTGAGCCGATTATGGTGGTATGAGACACTATATTCGAGCTGTCGATATTTACGGCGAGAGCCGAGTACGGTGAGACCTGTACTCATGCTGATGGGCGACGAGTCCTCTGTAGTATCTTCGAGTATACTCCAAGGTCTGTGATTGGCAACGAGTCTTTCACAGCAACTGGAGTATGAGTTGAGCCGAGTACGGTGAGACCTGTATTCGAGCTGACGGCTAGTGATTGAGCCAAGTACGGTGAGACCTGTACTCGAGCTGACGGTCAACAATTGAGCCGCATACGGTGAGATCTGTATCCGTGCTGACGGGTGACGAGCCCTTTGTGATGCCTTCGCTACGCCTCTCAAACCATAATATCGTATGAGATTAACTAGGACTGACGACCCTAGAATGGATCATGTTTGGGAATGATACAAGGGAGGTACCTTAGTTTCCTAATACTGCTGTTTGAAATGGACTAATAATAACTCGGTAATCATGATCATCATCGCACCGCATGTGCTTAGTAGATGTGGCACACTGAGGGAGTTAAGCATTCGCCAACGTAAGATGATGTCGCATGAGGGTGGTTTGGCAAGGGCATACAGCATCATGTCATTTCATTCTCGCACTTAATAAGAGTAGTTAGAATTGTTTGATTTGTACTGCTTTATCATTACTGCTTGATTGAATTGATAACATGTTAACCTATGCTTTACTGTTCCACTGAGTTGATCACTCACTCCCACGTTACGGGACGGTGTTGTACACACCAACCAGACTTGTTGAGTTTCAGGTGATGGCAATGCCTATGAAGCAGAGCCGGACTATTGCTATGATGTCGAGGAGTTCTCCTATCACGTAACTCTCTGGCGGGTCTCTGAAGACCTGGTACTGTATTGACGGGGCTATGGTATTTGGGATAGGAGACATTATACTTCCTCACATTAGGTATATTTTAGAACTGTACTTGTAATTATTTAACCTGGTAATGTTATCACACTCTGGAGACTCATCATAGTTTATATATTTTATCTATCTATCACAGTCTTCCGCTTGCAAATTTAACTGTCTCTGGAGTATGATATGTTGTTTGGCTTAATCTCACTCATGTTCACTACTCTAATACAGTCAACATTCAATCATCATTCATTTTGTTGCATAAGTGATGTTTTGGAACTCGAGAGTTGAGTTACTACTCGACCCCCGATTTTCAAGGCGTTACAAGATGGTATCAGAGCATGATTTGGATTAAACCGGACCTGGGTTATGGTCACACGATGCACACTGACGCACTCTGACTTAGGAGGGAGCGACGGAACATAGAAACAGTCATAGGTATTCCGATTTCGCCAATCGGCGAAGTTCACTAAAGTCGAACGCCGAAATCGAGTCCGTATTCAACCATGGTCGCACGGGTCGACCTTAAAATATTCCTAGACTGTCTATAGATGCTTCTAGAATACAATCCACCTCACCCCAACCGTTAAAAATTGGTAGAATACGGGATAAGCGTGATGATGATAACTACTTCGAATCCTCGGAGCTTCTCTGGACTCCTCACAGAGACTTCTCGAGTCTACGAGAAATGAAAGCAGAAAATAGAAATAAATTCTAATATATTCGAAATTGATTAATGAATGACTAACAACGAGTTCACAACCCTTTAATTAGGGATACCAAGTAATGGGAAAGAAATCAGAAGCAAACTATAACTAAAACTCCTAAGGTCGTGGTGTTAGTGCGCAAGGTTTTCGGCTAAAAATAGTAAGTGTCCTATTTGACTTCACCAAACCGTTCTCCTAATTATTCTAAGCCCTTTACACGATGAGCACAACTCCTAAAGCCCAACAGATGAAGAGTAATCAAACTAAAACTACTATTTTTAGTAAAACGAAATTGAAACAGGGAAATGACCGTCAATCAGAGGGTTTTTTTCGCAATTCCGGGCTGCACAACCCAGCATATCTGGGTTGGTTGGCTTCATTAGCTCATTCTACCCCAAATTCATATATTTTACGTCAGATAACTCTTTCCGGATTGCAAGATACGTCCGATTTTCACGAAACTATCCGAATTTGAGCGAAATGGAGTACGGGGGCCAAACAGAGCACTTCCAGAGGGATCCAAGGTGGGACCCAGTGCTTTTTGGGGCCTAGGGGGCCTGAGGGACACGCCCATGGGGCCCCTCTTTGAAATCTGGGAGTTTTGTCGGCGAGGCCCTCGCCAGGTCGGCGAGGCCTCGCCACATTTTTTGATGGGCCAGGCCCGCGGCTCGGTCCGATTGAGTTTGGGGGTTGTGGGACCCCCCTGATGTATGTCTTATCCATCGAAAACCCCCCAAAACCCTACTTCCTTCACAAACCTCCCCTCCAAGCCGTTTTCTCTCTCCAACCTTGCTGTTTCTCTTTAAAACTACCTTTCCAATCACCCTCCCTACTGATTTCAACCACAACCTACCCACTCCCATCGTGCATTGCATCCTTCTTCTCCTTTCCCTCTTCGTTTCTCTCATTTGGACCCCCACACGCCCACTTGGAGCTCAAATCACGTGTGAGCTTCCTCACCCACCTGTTCTCTCCATTCTCTTTCTTAAACCCCTATCATTTGGGCTTTTACAACCCCTGATGAGAACCAAATCTGTGGAGAACCAAAACTTCAGCTCCTTTTCTCCCTTTAGGGCCCGTTCGGCCAACTGCGTTAGGTGAGCAAGGTGGGTAGAATTGTAAAAGTAATAATAACTGTATGTGTAAGATATGGTTCCTAGGTTGGGTGTATCCCATGTTTTCCAATGCCATGTTTGGAATGTATGCAATAAAAAGTATATTCCGAGTTTTCCTTTCAATTACACTTAGAAATTTACCATGCTGGGATTTGGAACTCCCATCTCACACTTTCCAACCCAAGGCTTATTTCCCAAAGCCTATACCATTAATTTTATCCCACCCACCCTCCTACCAACCATGTCACAACCAATCTCGAGGTAGGATTAGTAATGCTGTCCCATTTAATACAACTTAAGGCCACTGGCCAAATAGTGTTGAAGTGATAAAGTCCCTTGGTATACAGTAACCCACCACACTCTGACAGCTTGATTAGGCTGGAGCAAGACTCCATTCCTTCGTTGAATCCCTTTAATACTTTAGGCTTCCTTAGTAACTCTTAGGGAGCTTGTTTGGTGTAGAAACTATTCACGATTAGAGAAAACCTATATATCCCTTGGATTCAATGTTAGGTCCAACCAATACATCCCTTAGAATTTCCTTCTCAAGGACTTAGTACAATCGGGAACACGGAGTAGAGAAACTACATATAAGCGAGGTATTCGTGGTTTGAATCGCATTCTCAAATCCTGGTAGTGACCAATGGACCCTATGCTCTGATCAAGCAGAAGGCCGGGATCGACTAGGATTAAGGAATGATATGGCAACTTTCTGTTTTAGCTAGGCAGGAGGTCCATGTATCCGACTCCGACCCACTACACAACATTCCTTCCGTGTTGGCCCGACCACTTACAACTAAAAGTTTATAAATTCGTCTTCGAGAAGTGTTAAGAACATATAGCCAATAGAGATTTTCTTTTAGGCCCCAAGGAATTACCCAAATGGGCAACAATTAGTTAGGAATTAGGTCTCAAATCGCATGCTACGTCGGCATACATATTGTTCTTATGAACGTAGAAAGATAGCCTGCCTGTTAAGCCAGACATCATTAAATAGGATAAGTCTGGACCGCGGCAAAAACCCCTTGGTAGAATTAGGCATCTTGCCTCAAACTCACACCTGCCCCTGACATCAACCACATTACCCATCATTTTTTTTTTGCTCCTCTCGATCCCCATAGGTATCAATGCCATCGTACACATCGTCGATGAAAGGCAGACCAATGTATTTCCCATTTCATGTCAAGGATAGGTTATAAATTACACCTTGTTCCGACATACGGATCAGGGCATAGTTCTTGAGCCTTGAGGGTGAAACTAAAATTTTAAAGGGGGTAGAACATTATGAGCCCAATCTAGTTAAGTCACCGTACACGCCTCTTTGATCAAAGTGGCGCAGCGGAAACGCGGTGGACCCTACCCCACTGGCCCAGGATCGAAACGGTACTCGTCGAATGCGAACATTATAGAAGCCCTAGCCTGCCCTACTATGAGAAAATGTTTTAGGATGATCTAGTAAGATTTGATTCCCCATTTCCTTTAACATAGATAATAACGAGTACTCTCTTAGACTAAGACCTAAAGGGCAACCTTAGAATAGACAATTTGAGCCTTTCAATGATAGACATTCCCTACGTTCTAGAGTGATCGGACCACGGAGTTACTGAAATATACAACTGCGAAACATTCGCGGCTTGACCCAATTCTCAATCCTGGGCGACTACCAATGGACTCACTGCTTGGCCGAGCAGAAGACCAGGATCCACCAGGATTCGGAAGTGATACGATGACCTTCCTACCTTGGCCCGGTAGATGATCGATGTATCGGTATCGAGCCCACTATTACCGTCTCTCCGTGTTGGTCAAATAATGAAAACGACTATCTTACTCTAAATGGTTGGGAGTTATCGTCTAGACTCCAAATAGATAAAGAAATAAATTGTAGCAAATCATCAGGGTATAAGCAATGGATAAAGAAATTTTATTTTAAGGGGGGGGGGGGGTAGACTAAAATGAACCAGGCTAGTATATACCCTACCACGTGTAGAAACTCGGAATCAAGAAGTCTTAGGCAAATGAAATAATAGAAATCTTTCCTTATTACCCTTAGGCAATTTCGGGGACGAAATTTTGTTTTAAGGGGGGTAGATTGTAACGCCCCGGATTTTTGCCAACCTGGGATTAGACGTCCTTAGGCAATGGGTCGATCCTAAGACCTTATTAACTTGTCAGAACTAAATCCCACAGTCTAAAAATCGCTCCTTAACCATTTTCTTCACAAATTCCACCCTTCACCACCTTTTTCTTTAAAATTTTCAAAGTACTTTCATCTTAGACACTATCCTAAACTAGCTAAGTAGTATAACTTGGATCACTTTATATACAAACTACAAAGGCCCAGGTACCACCTCAGTGACGTAAATCTTACAGGACTAAACCCTTTAGAAATTAAGTGAGATTTAGCTAGTGTTAAACTAGAGTGCCTGTGAAATTAGCACCAATCGCTTTAAATACGATCTGCAAGACTCAAAACTTGTAGAATCATTGACGCTAGGTTACCCTAAAACTTAGGATCAATCTCATTACCCGGCTGCTCACGGGAGCATCTCGAAACTTCGTATTAGGTCTAGACCGCACATCGAAAGTCCGATTAATACGAAGTTAAGGAACTAGGACCACCTTACTGGGCTTGACAACCACCTCGAAAATCAGGTCCAGTCGATGTCCCACGGCCATTCACTTGAGTCCGGAGCGAGGGTGTGTGAAAAACACTATTCCCTTTACAAAATAAATATCTGGAATAGTGATCTGGCACCATTCGCTTGCGCATCAGTATTAAGCAACCAGACCGTCAGAATCAGACCAAATTACACCCTCGGATCAGGAAAAATTTCATACACATTTACATGTACTCGGAATCTCCGATCGAGATCCGCTGACCATTGAACTGAAAATGGTCCGCCACGTGCGATCTGGGAATCCGATCGAGTCGAAAGCGTAATCCCACGTAGATCCATGTGTTGAGAGCTTAAGCCTGACGTTTGGCTCGAGGGGGGCCACCAGAAACCCTCTTTTGAGCTGAAAAAGTGACGAAATACCTATAATAGTCGTACCCCTTGAACAGGAGTCTATTTCGGTGAGTTTTGAGACTATATAAGGACCTTAAACTCTCTCTCATGGCAGCCATACGAATTTGGATTTGAGAGAGAGAAAAGAGAGAAAAAGTGAGGGAGATGTGGGAGGAACTCCCTGCTGCTGTTCCCTACTGCTATTCGGACTCCACCGCCTGATTCTTATCGCTTTCCCGGCGATTCCAGCTCCATTTCTAGGTAAGAAACCCTAACCCTAATCTGTTTTGGGGTTTAGACAATTGTAGGTTATGAAATAGCTAACGTATTTCGTTCCATAGGTTGCCAAACTCCCGTATACGGAAGCTTAGCGAATCTATCGACTCCGTTACGATTCTACGACAAAAGGTTTGGACTTTAGGTGTATAGGTTATGGATTTCAACGCTTTCAATGTCAGATAATGATAGATTCATGATCTGCATGCAATTACACATGTACAAAGTGCTTTCCGTTTTCAGTTTCGATTAGAATTGTAGAATTTGGAATTTCACATACTCTAGGTATTCGTATAAAATACCGTATACGTATTTTTTATGAAAATGTGTTTGACATGTTTATTTGTCGTATGGATATATGACGTATGGATAAAATACTTATTTGGCGAAAGGATTCGCCTAAATACATGTTTACTAATAAATACTATGTATGTAGAAATACGGTATTGTAAGAAGTACCGTATACATGTATATTTTAGCGATGCGTTTGTCATGATTAATTGTCGTATAAATATATTATGTGCATATAAATTAATTTCTTGGCGAAAGGAATCGCCGTAATACATGTTTGCTTGTATACTCTATGTATGTTGAAAATGCGTATTTTAGAAAATACTGTATACGTATAAATTTTGGAGATGTATTTATCATGATTATTTGCTGTAGTAATATATTATACATGAATAAAATACTCACTTGGCAAAGGATAGCCCTAATACATGTTTTGCTAACATACACCATGTATGTTGTAATAGTGTATTCTAAGTGTTTGTGAAAATGACTGAATGAGTATAGAATTCTCATTCATGCTCGCCATGACTAATTGTCATGGATTCATGATTGTTGTATTGGCGATACCCCTTTGACGAAAGGATTTGCCCTAAATCACGCCACGGCCAATATACACCATATATGCTAAAATGTGTGGCCCAAGTGTTTGTGGAAATGACTGAATGAATATGAAACTTGGATTCCTGCTTGTCATGACTATCCGTCGTGGGTGTACGCGTGTTTGATTGGGGCAACTCCCTAGTGAAAGGATTTGGCCTAATGCCTATCTGATCGACATATGTCATGTATGTTGATGTATGTTTGTTTAAGTGTTTCTTGAAACGTCTGAATGAGTAGTAGTTAGCAAATTGTAATGTATAAGGGTGTTGGGATATGATTCTCAACCTCTTTTAACTATGTGTAGGATCTCCTTGGATTGTTGTGTGACTAGGAATTGAACATGTATAAACTCATGCTTGTGTTGTGATTCATAACATGCTCAACTGCTTTATGATTATAACTATGTAATGCATATGTTTAAATTTATATTTACGTTGTATGATCCGTCATGGGTGATGGGGGAGCGGAGCAACGAGTGCGTGCAACAGCCCTGGCAGCCCTAAACGGATAATACCATACCTTGATTGTATGAGTGGAATCTTGATCCATTACTGCTTTATCTATCTGCAAGTTATCATGTTTGGGGCTATGATTATAGTCCGACAATCGGTACTAGAATTGAATTCGTGCTGCGATTCATTTGCCACGTGAGATGTGTTCGACGAACCCGAGTCGTACTTCGGTTGGCGATAGTGGTTGGCCACGCGAAGTGCTTATGCACTTCATGTCGTTCAACTTGTTGTGCGCTCGAGCTAGCCGAGCTCGTCAAGTAACCCGATCTGTCTTATGTATGTTCACCATGTTTGGTCGCTACTGCTTGAACCTAGGGTACCAAACTTACCAGTGAAATCCCTTTTAACCATGGTACCTCGATCCGCTAAGACTCATGAGCCGGGCATGGTGGTATGGGACACCGTGGTCGAGCTGTCGGCCTACGCTGGGGCCACGTGCCTCCCCGTAGTGACCAGTGAGCAACTAGACTCGTGAGCCGATTATGGTGGTATGAGACACTATATTCGAGCTGTCAATACTTACGGCGAGAGCCGAGTACGGTGAGACCTGTACTCGTGCTGACGGGCGACGAGTCCTCTGTAGTATCTTCGAGTATACTCCAAGGTCTGTGATTGGCAACGAGTCTTTCACAAAGAATCGGGAGTATGAGTTGAGCCGAGTACGGTGAGACCTGTATTCGAGCTGACGGCTAGTGATTGAGCCAAGTACGGTGAGACCTGTACTCGAGCTGATGGTCAACAATTGAGCTGCATACGGTGAGATCTGTATCCGTGCTGACGGGTGACGAGCCCTTTGTGATGCCTTCGCTACGCCTCTCAAACCATAATATCGTATGAGATTAACTAGGACTGACGACCCTAGAATGGATCATGTTTGGGAATGATACAAGGGAGGTACCTTAGTTTCTCAATACTGCTGTTTGAAATGGACTAATAATAACTCGGTAATCATGATCATCATCGCACCGCATGTGCTTAGTAGATGTGGCACACTGAGGGAGTTAAGCATTCACCAACGTAAGATGATGTCGCATGAGGGTGGTTTGGCAAGGGCATACAACATCATGTCATTTCATTCTCGCACTTAATAAGAGTAGTTAGAATTGTTTGATTTGTACTGCTTTATCATTACTGCTTGATTGAATTGATAACATGTTAACCTATGCTTTACTGTTCCACTGAGTTGATCACTCACTCCCACGTTACAGGACGGTGTTGTACACACCAACCAGACTTGTTGAGTTTCAGGTGATGGCAATGCCTATGAAGCAGAGCCGGACTATTGCTATGATGTCGAGGAGGAGTTCTCCTATCACGTAACTCTCATGGCGGGTCTCTGAAGACCTGTGTACTGTATTGACGGGGCTATGGTATTTGGGATAGGAGACATTACACTTCCTCACATTAGGTATATTTTAGAACTGTACTTGTAATTATTTAACCTGGTAATGTTATCACACTCTGGAGACTCATCATAGTTTATATATTTTATCTATCTATCACAGTCTTCCGCTTGCAAATTTAACTGTCTCTGGAGTATGATATGTTGTTTGGCTTAATCTCACTCATGTTCACTACTCTAATACAGTCAACATTCAATCATCATTCATTTTGTTGCATAAGTGATGTTCTGGAACTCGAGAGTTGAGTTACTACTCGACCCCCGATTTTCAGGGCGTTACAGTTGTGCACAATTTCGGAAAAACTGTCTGATCGTTTCATAGAAATGTGAAGGGAAAAGGTCATGTGGGCTATGGAAAGGTACCAGGAAAATCATGGGATGGACTTCTCCAATCTTTTGCCGCAGTTTCTACATCTGTATTATCCCTTTAAGAATGCGTGGCTCTCTTATTGCCCACGATTCAGTATACATCAGTCTTTCACCCTGCACATAATCTTTTGGCTCGCAGTCAAGCATAGACTAGTGGCGATAGACATTGATGGGAATTATCGTCATGCCTTCTGCATGAGGGTTATCAAACTTCATAACGCCCTCAATAACTCGCACCGAGTCCCATGAGTTCTGGAGTCTTTTCTTCTTATGTTTTGCAATCTTTTCTTCAAATTCTTTCGCCTTATTTCGGTGAGTCTTTTTTGAATGAGAAGCGGGAGGAGTGTCTTCCCGAGGAGGTGGTCTTTGACTGTCTGTGCGGATGTGGGCAGTTGATTTCAACCATTCATCCCAGTCATATTCTCTACCATGTTTTGGAGGAAATTTGAGCTCTCCCAGTGCTATTGATCGGTGAATGGGAGATGGCAGAGATTTAATACGGCTGGAGAAATCAAAAGTTGGGAGTACTGGTTCTTTGAAGTATGCAGGAGTGTTGGTAGTTATTTTGGTTCACTTAGCACGCGGTTGATCAGAAGAAGGAGAAGGGCGATAAGGAGGCTTATCGGGTAAATTAGAATGAGAAGGTTGGGCAGTAGGAGGATCCACAACACGAAAGGTTCGCTTAATATGAGCCATGATGAGGTGCAACAGAAAGTCAGAAATAGATAAGTGATTGAAAAAAGTTCAAGTGACTAGAAGAAAAAAATGGCTAAGTGCAGATTGTAAGAACGGTTTGCGCGGGTCCGCACAAAGTAAAAACGTTTGCGCAAAATGAGGGGACTCGCACAAAGTAAAAACGTTTACGCAAAATGAGGGGACTTGTGGAAAATTTATGCAAACAACAAAGTTGTTGCGCAGTACTATGCAAACGATATTGATTGCATGGGAAAAATCACAGGAGCGAAGTTTCGACAGGCGCACAAGAGAACTGACCAAATGAGAAGGACTTGGACTATTTATAGGATTCCCACTCGAGTATGGTACGCGGGTTTTTATTACATGGGTCTGCGCAAACCCTGAAGAATGGATTTTAATTGATCCTTTTTCTTTGATCTTGTAAAGAACAAAGAAAGGATTAAGGGGGCATCTATTGAGGCATAAAATAAAGAGAAGAATTGAAGCAAAGGAAGATCAAAGGGTTGAGGAAAAAGAGAGAGCTGAAGAAAGGAATAATGCAATAACTCAAAGTGACCTTGCGCGGGTCCCTGCAAAGTATATCGATTGTGCGGGTCCCCGCAAAGTATATCGATTACTCGGGTCCCCGCAAAGGATATGGATTGGGCGGGTCCCCGCAAACTACATATCGATTGCGTATCCCACATCGCTAAGATTAAGGTTTCACATGCGCGAAGGCCTATAAATACCCCCTCCCCTCCTTCATTTGGGTGGTTCAAAGATTTTCAGAGCGAAAGCAGAATGAAGAAGAAGATAGAAGGTAGGAACAAAGGGCTCCTGCAGGTTGCGTGGACCCACGCAACCTATTGCTTTGCATGGGACTGCACAATCAAACTGCTCTGCAGTCTGTAACAGCAAAGGGCTGTTATGCTGTCAAAATGCTTGAAGCCCCCAAGTGTTCAAGTTTTTCCTGTCCAAGAAAAAGGGAGAATCATCGACAGAAATGCATATTCCTCCTGAGTCTTAGGAGATGATCAAGATAGCGCCGGAATGCTGCCAGAATATCTATCTCCTTGAAGATTGTTGATCAATTCGTCAATTCCTCGTAAGTCCTAGGGGATGACTGAGATCATTGCTGTTATGCTGCCAAAATTTATATTTGACTATGATAGTTGAACTTATAATAGTTTCTTTGTGCCAAGTAATCTATCTTAGAATAAAGGGATATTAAAGGATGTAAATGAACTCAGAATCAATAAAGTGTGATGATTGTCTTTATACTTTTCTCTGTTATGTCTGAATAAGATAAATCCCCCAAATTAAACACATTTGTTTTCTTGTCGAAACACGTGAACCGCGGAACAAGATTATCGGTTGCGCCGACCGCTCAACCAGTGTATTGGTTACGCGGGTCGCACAACTTAGTTGAAATGCTGCCAGATCTTCAAGTTTCTTTCTTTGAAGAGAGAGATCAGATGATCAATTCAGCAATTCCTCCTAAGTGTTGGGAGATGACTGAAGAGGCTGTCGGAGTTCTGCCGAAATTTCTATCTCCAGGGAGATCAGATGATCAATTCAGCAATTCCTCCTAAGTGTTGGGAGATGACCGAAGAGGCTGTCGGAATGCTACCGAAATTTACATTGAACAATGACAGTTGCACTTAGGATAATTCTTCTATTCTAAATGATCCACCTTAGAATCAAGGGATATAGAAAGGATGTAAATGAACTCAATATCAATGAAAATATGATGATTGTTCTAAGTACTCTTATTGTTATGTTTGAATAAGATCAGTTCCCAAATCAAACACATTTGTTTCCTTGTTGAAACAAAATGGTGACTCTGCTAGGGACTTTTCTTATTTTAGCATTAACATTGAGATGATTAGGAACTCTCACCATAGTTTGGTGTCTTTATGACGCCAAAATGGTGACTCTCAGTGGGAACATCCTCCCCTTCATCTCTAAGGTAGATCATCTTATCCTCTAAATACTAACTATAAATGTGTTTCACTACTGAAGGTGTCCAAATTCGACTGTAAGTTACAATCAATGACAATTCCTACAAGAGAAATAAGCTTTCATTTTACATCAACTGGGTTCGTGGTAGAATATACACCGGATCAATCTCCCGCATACATGAATCAGTTTCCCGCAAGCAAAAATGACATGATTCAAGCGACAGCTGGAGTTGTATCTGCTTCGTCCCAACCATCAGATAGTGATAAAGGCTGGACCGTTGTAATGTCCCACAAGACAAGGACGCAGAATGTAGAAAATGCTCGAACAAATCTACCTTCGCCGAGAGTAAGAGGGCCTGTAATGCTCAATACAATCAGGAAGCATCCTGAACTCGCTCCACCTGCAATATACCCCGAACGAGTAATTTCACAGGTGGCATTGCGTGACTTTCCGGCTTTAGTTGCCCCAAGGGCAAGATGGACGAAAGAGCAGAAAGGTAAAACATTAATGACAGTTTCACCAATATCCGTGTCTCCCCAGACAAGTTCGCCGATGTCCGTATCACCCCAACCGATTAATGACTCCAAGAGTGTAGAGAAGTCAAATGAAACCCCAGCTTCTCCCCTCTTTGTAAGTCCTGTTATGTCTGCATACTCTCGTCTTACGCCAACTACAGCTTCATTAAAGAGTGGCGAAGCTATGGTATATGTGATTGAGACAAACCAAAACAATATACCGACTGCAGAGGATCGCATCAATGAGATGGCAGAAGCACAAAGAATGCTAACAGAGGAGTGAGGACGCCTCAGAGAGGCCCTAGCAACCCTTACACATAACGTAGCTCAGATAGTGGCCCCACCAATGATGGGTACGATGAATGGGCAGGAAAACTAGCCCGAAGGCTCTCACCCACAAGGGGAAGGATCAAGAGGGTCTGTTCCCGCCATGAGAATCATAACACAAGATTATATAAGACAAGTCGTTGAAGAAACTGTGAGAATAGAATGAGATCGTGAAAATACTGGCGGCTTCAGATATCGTACGCCATATCCAAGAGAGGTGGAGGATGTTCTATTCCCGACCAACTTCAAACATCCAGATTTTCAGAAGTTCAACGAGGAAGGCTCGCTAGAAGAGCATCTAATGCACTTCATTACCAGTATGGGGAATTTTTCTACGATACCACAATACTGCTTGAGATTGTTTGGGTCATCATTAACGCACAAAGCATTCCGGTGGTATTCTGGTATTCTAACCTAACTCCAGGGTCGATGTGAACTTGGGAGCAAATGCAGGACACCTTTATGTCAAATTTTTTCTCCTCAAAGCATGATGTTAGTATTATAGAATTGGCCTTCATACGACAGAGAGAAGGAGAACCAGTAGGAAAATTCATAGACAGATGGAAAACATTGGGAGCCTCATGCAGACAGTTGCCAGAAGAAAGGGAACAGGTCAAAATGTGTATGAATTCTATAAAAACAGGAATTGCTTTCAGACTCACCAGCGCTGACATCAGAACATTCCGTGATCTAGCCACCAAGGCTCATGCTTTGGAATTAATGACTCGTAAAATGCCAGCATTCCATCACGAGACAACTAGGAGAGCATCCGACAGGATGAGTGTGAATACTGTCGATCGCGATAAGAAGAGCAAAGATGCAAGAGACTCAAGGGACGGAAGGCCAGAACGAAAAGAGGGATGAAATCAGCCAAGAAATATATACGACGGAAAAAAGATCCAGAATGCTTAACTCTCATGAAGGGTTTGACTTTGATAAAGAAGATGTTGTCCCCATGATGAAACAGTTGCTAAAAGTTGGTATGATAGAATTGCCAGAAACAGTTGCTAAAAGAAGATGTTGTCCCCAGAATTGTCCCCAATGCTTAACTCTATGATGCACTCAAATTATTAGAAGAGTTTCGATGGAGTCTGATCCAAGCATTATTTGATCACAATGTTAGAGAGACTCTGCTGACAGAAATGAAACATGAAAGACACAATGAATAGGCAAATTGTCTACCAGTCATCTCATTCTCTGATGATGATTTGATTGGCGAGACGGAACATAATAGGATACTGATGATAGAAGGTCATATCTGTGGGAAAAGGGTAAAACGGATTATGATAGATAATGGGTCTGCAGTAAACGTTTTGCCACTCTCAATGGTAAGCAAATTGGGTTATCGCCGTTCTGACCTATGCCCTAGTGGAATGATGATATAGGGCTTCAATCAAGATGGACAACGCGCACTTGGTAAGATTACATTGACGTTAGAAGCTGGAGAACTGACGACCAATGTCGTATGCCACGTTATAGATACCATGACAACATACAATCTTCTCCTGGGAAAGCCATGGATACATCAGTACAGTATTCTACCCTCTACTCTACACCAATGCTTCAAATACTGTAAAAATGGAATACAGTATAAGGTGATGGCAGATGCAAAACCATATAAGAGGCTGAGTCTTTCTTTACCGATGCAAGCTATTACAAAGGGTTTGCTACAGAAGAGAGAGATAATGATGAAAACAGAACTCTGAAAGACATTCAAGTAAACAATGTCCAAGGGCAAAATCTCCTGGGACCGCAAAAGTAAAGAAAAAGTTCTATTTCATACCAAAGCGCCTGAGACAACCAGGGCAACCACCACTAACCTTATTATCACCAGAACAACTGAGAATTTTAGAATCTAATTATACAGTGCCGCTGCCAAATGTCGAAAGATGTAAGCCATTTTCAGCCTCTCTAAGAAGATTCCAAGTCAAGGCTAGCGCAAAACACCCCGAGCTAATAGAATTCTATGCCGCAGTAAAAATAGAGCCAAGAGAAGAAATCAAGAGTAATGTATATCACGGTAGGTTGACACCTCAAAATCTAAAAAAATACAGTTCAGTAAGAAAGAAAATCATGAGAAACATGGGTTTTGATTGTAAAGAACCCACTGGGTTGAATCGAGGAAAGGGAGTGCAAATACCTCTTGGGGTTGATCAAGGAAAGCGAAGGAAATTTCAAGGACTGGGGGCAGAATCATCAGTAAATATGACTGTAGCCGCACAAGTATCAGAAGAGGACCCTGAAGCGATTAAGTATCTTGAAACAGCACCGAGGCAAATGGAAACGGGGGGCAACCAACAATAGACAGTTTGTGAGAAATAAACTTGGGCACAGAAGAAGAACCGAGGAACACATTTATCAGTGTCGATCTTTCTAGACAGGAAGCTGAGAAATACATCCAACTCCTCAAAGAAAATAAAGACATCTTCGCTTGGACTTATACAGAGATGTCAGGTCTAGAGTCATCCGTAGCAATGCACCGATTAAATGTTTCCAAAGAGAAAAAGCCAGTTAAGCAAGTGCAAAGTCGATTCCATCCAGACTTAATTTTATTGATTGAGGAAGAGGTTAACAAGCTAATAAAAGTTGGGTTCATTAGAGAAGTCAAATATCCTAAATGGATATCGAATATTGTCCCTGTGAAAAAGAAAAATGGACAAGTTAGAGTATGCATTGACTTCAGGGATTTGAACGAGGCATGTCCAAAAGATGATTTTCCACTCCTAATAACAGAGTTGCTGATTGATAGTACAACTCAGTATGCTATTATGTCCTTCATGGACGGCTACACAGGGTATAATCAGATTAGAATGACACCTGAAGATGAGGAAGCAACAACATTTAGAACGCCACTTGGAATTTATTACTATAAGGTCATGCCATTCGGTCTTAAAAATGTGGGAGCAACATATCAAAGGGCAATGCAAAATATCTTCCAAGACATGATGCATAAACACATAGAGTGTTACGTAGATGACTTGGTAGTCAGGTCGGGAGATCATCAGAAGCACCTCGAACACTTGGTATCAGTCTTCCGCCGATTGAGAAAGAATCAGTTAAAAATGAATCCAGCTAAATATGCATTCAGGGTGTCTTCGGGTAAATTTCTTGGTTTCGTTATACGGCATAGGGGTATCGAGATCAACCCCGAGAAAGTTAAAGCCATTCAAAATATGTCTACAACAACAACACTAAAAGAATTGAAAAGCTTACAAGGAAAGCTGGCGTACATTCGTCGTTTTATTTTAAATTTGGCAGGAAGATGTCAGCTATTCTCGCATTTAATGAAGAAAGATACAGAGTTCGTATGGGATCAAGCCTGTCAGAATGCATTTGATTCAATAAAGGAACTGCTGAAACAACCGCCAGTACCGACAGCTCTGATAAAAGGAAAGCCACTTATTTTATATATAACTGCAGTTGAAAATTCTTTGGGTGCTTTGTTGGCTCAGGTAAATGAAGCTGGGAAAGAGACTGCCCTTTATTGTCTAAGTCGAACGTTGGTGGGTGCAGAATGCAATTATTCTCCGATCAAAAAGGAGTGTCTCGTGCTAATATTCGCAATACAGAAACTAAGACATTATTGTCTCTCCCATGAGATAACTTTAATCTCAAGAGCAGATCCGATAAAGTTTCTGATGACAAGACCACTATTGTTGGGAAGATTAGCCAAATGGATGTTGTTGCTTTCAGAATACACTATTACATTTGAATCAAAGAAAAGCGATAAAAGGACAAGCGAGTATGGATTTTCTTGCAAAGACACCCTCTGTGCGAATGCGAGACCATCAATGACAACTTCCCGGATGAACAAGTGATGCTGACTGAGTCACAAAGCCCATGGCAGATGTATTTCTACGGTGCTGCTCGAACATCAAGAGTGGGGGCAGGAGTGATATTCATTACTCCTCAAGGCGATTTGTTACCTTACTCATTTGCATTGGGTACTACATGCACGAATAACGAGGCCGAATACAGAGCCCTCATTATTGGGATGGAAATAGCTCAATAGATGGAGATAAAGATGCTGAATATCTTTAGAGATTCTAAATTGATTATAAGTCAATTAACGACTGAGTTCGAGGTAAGAAAGTAGGAACTATTGACTTATTGTTGAAAAGCACAGAAGTTACTAGAACAGTTCTGCCATGTAGAAATCAAGCATATACCGCGGTCTGAAAATACGAAAGCGGATGCTTTGGCTAGTTTGGCGGCAGCCTTGTCTTGCCCTAATCGAAGTCCTCTCCAGGTAACTATCAAAGAAAGAAGGTTTCTACCATCTTCAGAGGTCATCGAAGAAGTCGTCGATACACTTCCGATATCATGCTTAGAAGTAACGACAGATGATTGGCTTCAACCTTTCGTTGATTATCTCAAATATAATATTCTGCCAGAAGATCAAGTACAGAAGCAGTAAATCAAGCAGCGGTCAAGTAAATTCATCATATACAGTGAGGTATTGTATAGAAAATCTTACAATGAAGTGTTCCTACGTTGTTTAGACAAATAATAAGCAAGCCAAACACTGCGGGAAGCGCACTCCGGTGAATGCAGAGCACATCAGGCTGGCCGAAACCTATTCCACAGAATACATCATATGGGTTATTATTGGCGCATGATGTTCAAAGACGCAATTGATTATGTAAAACGGTGCCACAAATGTCAAATTCATGGGGATGTTATACACATTCCTCCAAAAGATCTGCATAAGTCTGTTGCCTCTTGGCCCTTCTCCGCTTAGGGACTTGACGTAATTGGTCTTATAAATCCACCTTCATCCAAAGGAAAGAAGTATATCCTGACAGCAACCGATTATTTCTCCAAATGGACTGAAGCAGTTGCTTTGCGCAATGTTAAAGAAAAGAAAGTGGTTAATTTTATCCGGCATGCCATAATATACCGCCATGGTATTCTAAAGAAAATCGTTATAGATAATGGCACCCCCTTCAAAAACAGAGGCATGGAAAAATTATGTCAGAAATTCAACATTTAACATTTGTTCTCAACACCTTACTATCCCACTGACGAATGGATTAGTAGAGGCGTTTAATAAAACGATAGTCAAAATATTGAAAAAAACGGTGACAGGAAATAAACATGATTGGGACGACAAATTGCAAGAAGCATTATGGGCATACAGAACTACTCATCGTACGACAACAAAAGTAACACCGTATTCATTGGTATATGGCGTAGAAGCAGTCGTCCCAATCAAAATGCAAGCAGCATCGCTCAGAGTGGCAGTGCGTCAGTCCATAACAGATAATGAGAATGCAAGAATAAGGCTGAAAGAGCTAGATTTACTGGACGAGAAACGCCTGGCATCCCAGTAGCGATTACAATCATATCAAGCCAAGATATCGACTGCTTTTGATAAGCGAGTTAAATACCGCTCTTTCAAAAAGGGAGATATGGTGCTAATGTTGAAAAGACCTATAGTGGTCACCCACCGAACAGGGGGCAAGTTCGAGCCTAAATGGGATGGGCCATATATAGTAAAGGAAGTGTAATCCAATGGAGCGTACAGAGTTATAAATCAAGATGGACAAGGTATCGATATACCAGTTAATGCTCGCTTCATCAAAAGATATCGTCCCTAAAGAAGTTCTGACCAGCATATTATCAGCATAATATTTTGATTTTGATCCAAAATATTATTAGCATAATGATTCTACATCAAAAGGGGGCAAGAACATATAGCATCAATTGAATAAAGAAGCAGTTCGCGAGCATATCAAGACTATGTGTCCATAATCATTATTATCAAGCGAGCTCTACAAAACTCTGCTGAAATAGATAATGTCGCCAAGCTGGTATATTACAAACAACATAGACGGATACCTTTGGAGATATTAATAGAGGTGATGACGTATCAATCTCAGCCAGAGACGAATATCATTCTCACAACAACGGCGATTACATTTCATATTATCTATTAAAACATTTCAAGGCAGTCTAGCCAAGCTCTAAAAGAGCCGAATCCTAAAAGGGCCAAATCCTAAAAAGGGCTAAATCCAAAAAAGGGCCAAATCCCAAAAAGAGCCAAATCCTAAAAAAGGATCAAGCTCTAAAAGAGCCAAAAGCTCTAAAAGGATCAAGCTTTAAAAGGACCAGAAGCTCTAAAAGGATTAAGCTCTAAAAGGGCCAGCTAAGCATAAGACCTATCAAGATCGCCATTCGGGCAGCGGCGAGAAGCCAATGGCCCTAAAAAGCTCGCGAAGGCCATCGTACGTATACCCCTGTGGGCAGCCGACGAAGCCAGTGACCAAAAGCCTAAAAGGCTAAAAGTCCTCAATGGTCAGTCACGCCTAACCCCCATGCCGTCTTTATAGCTTTCTGGCAGCATCACGAGGAACGGAGGAAAGTGCCCTCTCGTGAATGGGCTCGACCTTGCAGACGAAGAAAATAAGGGCCGCAGTGTGAGCTTTAGATAGGCCAACAGTGTGTAAGACCCCCCAGATCTACGGTTTGATTCCAGTACTAATTCATGAAGAAGAGTTTAAACCTACTCATTGATGGACTGGCGGCCCTAGGTTTAGTACCCCAAAGATAGCCTTGCGAGCTCTATGAACTCTAGAGAGTTACCCCGACCAACCCTGTGCATAAAACCAACCGAGCTCACCGCCCTGGTAGCTTCATTGGGCCTCTCTGATGGATCGTGGTTTATGAACTCCCTAGGCAGTGAGAAGTCTAGCGAACTCTTAAGAGTTACAGAGACCATCACGTGAAACCCAGCTCCACTACTCAAGAGCTTAAACTGTGTGCACTCCACTACTCAAGAGCTTAAACAGTGTACCTAACTGAACTAAAACCTAGTATTGCCAATTAAGATAAGGATCATCTAGGAAATCCTTACTAACAGAACATAAGAGGATATATATATATCTATAGATATAATAAAATAACAAAATAAAATAAAAAGGGCACAATATATCATAAACACATTAGTCAAAAATATCACATACAAAGCATCATCCTCTGAATGTCATAAGTTATTTACAATTTTAAAAGCATGAGCAAGTAGTAAAATATATCAAAGTTATACATTTTATAGCTCTCCTGTGATACCTAACGCTGCCAAGCATTGTTACAAATTATCCTGAAAACTAACTTGAGCAGCATCATGCTCCAATTGAGCATTCGAAATCAGTCGGGCAGGATCCGGAGCATCAGCTAGCTTTTCTTCTAAAGAAATGATTAGTTTTTCATTCTTCACCAGTTCGGATCTCTTAGAGTCTACAAAATGACAACTACATTCTAACTTTTCTTGGACTCTTTCGATATTTAACCCTATCTCCAAACTTTGCCTTTCTAACTGTGAAATTTCTTGCTTCAGGATTATAATACGATCTTGAACAGATGCTTTTTCATTAACAAAAGTCTTCAGTTGATCTTGTAAAGACAATTGTTCTTGATCATGGCGAGAGATAAGAGGAGCAAGTTGAGAAACTCTCTCCTTAGAATACGCGAGCTACTTCTTGTACTCCAAGATTTTGGGAGGAATAGTTATAGTTGCAGCTGATGACATAGCGGTTATCGAAGTATGAAACCTTAAGAGAGAATCAAGCATGGAGGAAACATCAACTCTAGCCATTCGAGAAGAGCTGTCCAAAACATCTAGAGCGATGGCTAAATTAGACCATTAATCAGGATCTTTGAAAATTTCGGTAATAGCCAGTACCGAATTTCTAATCAAGGCTAATTTATAAGCAGAGATCTTCTCAAATGATGATGCATTCAATAAAGTGCCGATAGAACCAGAGCTAGTTGCACCGCTTTGAGGTAAGTTTCCTATTAAGGAATGAAATGTAAAAGGTTATAATGAAAGTTTTATGCATAGGTAATAAGGAAAATATGAAAAAAGAAAAGAATATACTTTTTGCTGGTACCAAAGCGGCAAATGATAGCATCTCTCTGGTAAGAGAAGGATCAAGTTCTACCATCTCTGCAAAGGACAGAGCTCTGTTTTTGGCACTCAGAGTGGCAGTAATAGTAGGGATGGGAAGATTAGTTGGTCCTACTGGAGAAGTTGTTATTCCATGTTCAACACTCGGGACAGTAGTAACAGGGATGAGCGAGTCAGTTGGCTCCTCTGGAAAAGTGATCTCGCGTGTCATTGATCATGGAGGTATGGGGAATCTTGGTGAAGCTGATGGTGCGACAGGAGACAGGTTCAGAGGAGAAGTACTATTTGCCTCCGCATTCGTAGCATGATCACCTGAAATAAAACGTGTAAGATAAGAAAGAAAGGAGGAACAAAAGTAAATAGCGATAGCAAAATTCTCTTACGCGGCGAATATCCATATTCTCCATAATCAAGGGGTTCTTCCTCTTCCCTCGCTACAGAAGAAGTCTTTGTAGGAATGGCACCATAAGCCAAAGGAATATGTCCCTTATCAGCAGGAATGTACTCCTCAATTGTATCATCTTCATCGCTGACATCCACTTCTCCCTCCTCATAAGCGTTTTCTTGATTCTCCCCTCCTACCTCGCTCTCATCGGAAGAAGTATACCTTGACGAAGAAGTCAAAACTTCACCAACAGTATCTTCTGTGCTCGAATCTTCGACAATGACTTGCTTGCCTTTAGAAGGAGGAGATTGGGAATCTCCCAGTGGAGTATTCGCAGTAACTTAAACTGGAACAGCAGCAGTAGCCTCTCCTTGGGCGAAGCTTGAGCGCACGTTCGGGATCTTATCATTGGGGAAGAAGCTGGCTGCGATGGGAAGTGAATAGCCCTGAACACGGGAGAAGAAGCCGGTTGTTGCTGAGGGTGAGCAGAAGAAGAAGGTTGATCAGGAGGACTGACATTAATCCCAGGTTGATGGGGAGACTGTTTTGCGACCTCTTCTCTAGGCGGTCGATGAATTGGAATTTGTTCAAACTCACGAGTGTCGCCATATGCTGTCCATCCTTCAAGGGTATTATCTGGTTTTATCTCGTGAATGGGCTCGTCTACCGAGATCATGATGCAATGATGACCAGCAGAGGGAGCGTGACTGGTCTCCTCAATGAAACAACTCCCACTTCAATAGTGCGACTATTAAGCCTGGGGGGAGGAAGTCATATTGGCCTAGACACTGGCAAACTTTTTCAGACCAGGTACGACTGGTGTACCCACCATCTCATATGATTGTATGACGCTCGTGGGGTACAATCACATCCTGGGATGATAAAAGAAGAACTAGCCTAGCCCAATAATTGCTTCCAGATCATTGCTCAGTTAAATGGTCCAATAACTTCGCATTCTCCGAGTCACTAGCCCACAGTCTTCAGGTACTGCCTGGTCAAAACCAAATTGACGAGCAAAGCGACTTGGATAATATGGTTCTCGCCAGAACTCGGTCCCTTCCCTCAGGGGAAGACTGCATGATCGGATGGATATGAAAAATCCTTTTTCTGCTGAAGAGAGTGAGTCTGTGTTCGCCTTCTCAGTATCTACAATGTAACGAGGAAGGCCAAAGTGGAAATGGTTTATCTTGGTATCAGAAGAAATGGTATCCTTGGCCCTGTCGTAAGATCTTTTGGTCATAGACCCCTTTTGGAAAAAGAAGAGAGGAACTTTGGAAGGATGAACATCAGCTTTTTCGGGAACTTCGAAAGTCCAGGGGGAAAGTAGACGCCAAGCCAACATAGAAAATAATGCCACGGTATGTAAGTTGAAGCAGAACCGACAGAAGGGCTTTTCACGTGGTATGCAATTTCTCCAAAACCTCTGTAGATTGAACAAAGGACAGACGGAGCAAGAGAAAATTTCATTCCTTCAACCATGACACCTGCAACCACAAACAATGAAGGGCGAATAGCATCCGCTGATTTGGAACTGGCGAAGACCACAACCTTAGCCAGTATGTAATAAATGCGGCAAGCTCCCCACAAACAGAATATTCGGCGCAACCTTTTATACCCTTTCTGAGGCATTCCAGCTCGTGTGAATGATTGCCATTGAATCTGAAAAGGTAAGCAAGTGAAGTCAAGATTATATACATACACATTCAGTCTTAATAAAAAAATAAGGATTATAGAAGAAGGGAATTACTTCAGAGCTCAGCTAAAGTGCGCCAACCATTGCATGGGATGAATCTTATGGATGTTTGGGAACTTCGACATTTCTTTGAAGAGTTCGATGGTCGACTCCGAAATGGAAGGGATGCGATCGGGAGACAAGATAAAAGCGAATTCTTCATTGGTTGGAATGAATTCATTGAAGAATTTGCCAGTTATGGGTAGGCCAGTAATCCTGTGAATATCCCATAGCGTGATGCTCATCTCGCCTTCAGGAAGATGAAAAGAATTGGTGGAAGGGCACCAATAGTTGAGGAACGCCTTCAAAATAGAAGGTTCTTTACAAAAAGGATACGACGTTGCGTCTACCGCCAGAAAGACACCGACATCTGACAAAGTCTTAGAGTGTTTCGCTAAAACTACAGTAGCCCACTCAGAATAGTAATTCTGGGGAGTCAGAAAACCTTTGGTTCTGAGTTCTTCTTGGCTCCAAATAAAGGGACGATGGCTAAAGCGCTGCTTGAGGGTTTTGTAAAAACAAGTGGGATATAGACTATGTACATCGTAAGAAGGGACGAGAAAAATTATGGGACGAATGTTGCCTATTTGCTGCCTCGATCTTGGAGGCTGCAAAATCCCCTCTAGTAATTTGGGTTCCTTGAAAGACTAAGACTCCGTGTAAGCCAATCTTTCTGCAGTCAGGTAGTCCCTCGGTTCGCAGATCAGCATGGGAAGATGGCGGTGAATGCTAATTGGAAGAAAGACAACACCCTATTTATATGGTTTGTCAAATCTTATGAAACCCTAGATTTCACGGACTGATTCCCAGGAGTTGTTGAGCTTCTTCTTATTATGCTCCTTAATCTTTTCCTGAAACTCTTTGGCCTTGTTTCAATGATGTTTCTTGGGCCTGGAAGGAGGAGGGGTATCTTCTCTGATTGGTGGTCTTTGACTAATCATTAGATAATGTGCTGTAGTCTTCAACCATTCATCCCAGTCATATTCACGACCGTGCCTTGGAGGCATTTTCTGATCACCCATGGCTATGGCCCTATGGATGGGGGAAGATAATGACTTAATGCGTGAGGTGAAGTCAAAGGTGGGAAGTATAGGCTCTTTTATATAGGCGGGGCATCTGGGAGTCGTTTTGAAGCGTTTAGATGAGGGTTGGGCTAGAGAAGATGGTGACCCTATAGTTGGAGGGGTTGAGCTTCAGTGTTGGGTAGCTCCTGGTGTGAGGGTTGGCTAGAATGGGGATTAATGGCAATAAAGGTTCTTTTTGTTCGAGCCATGCTGAAGTGCTGAAGAAAATGGGTCAAGATTGAGGATTTTGTTAAAAATGGCAGTTGCGCTTAGTTGATAGTTGCACGGGTCACGCAACCAATTTTCATTGTGCGGGCAGCCCAATGGTTGAAAATCCCTGCACGACGAAGGGTCATTGCACCGGTCGCGCAACAAGTTTTAGTTGCACGGGGAAGAAAATTTTCATCAGAGCTCCGCTGCAGGAATCATGATTTACGAAAATAAAGTCAGACTCACTATTTATAGCAAAACGGGCCGAGTACGGTACTCGGGCATCCATTGCGCGGATTGCGCAACCAAGTTGACGAAAGAAATGAAATCATGGATTGATCTTGATTCATTGATTCAAGGGAATAAAGAACGGATCAAGGGGGCATCTGTTGGAGCATAAAAATTATTACCAAGAATGATCAGCTGCGCGGGTCACGGAACTAAAAAGATTGGTTGCGCGGGTCACGGAATCAAGAAGATCCGTTGCATGGGACACAGAATGAGGAAGAACCGTTGCGCAGGTCGCAAAATCAAGAAGATCCGTTGTGCGGGTTGCGGAAGTAAGAAGATGGGTTCCCCTTATCGCGCAATCAATATGACATGTTCCGCGGGTCGCTAAACTAAGAAGTCAGTTGTGCGGATCGCGCAATCAAGGAATCTACTGACACAAGAATTGAGGATTGGCATGTGTGTGGGGCCTATAAATACCCCGCTCCTCCGCTCATTTAGGGATTGGAAGATTTTAGAAAACTAGAGCGGAGCAACTGAAGGTAGAGAGCAAAGGCAACAATCAGTTGTGTGGACCGTGCAACGAGGTTATCGGTTGCATGGACTGCGTGACAAGATTATCGGTTGCGCTGACTGCACAACCAATGTATTAGTTGCGCGTGTCGCACAACTCAGTTGAAATGTTGTCGGATCTTCAAGTTTCTTTCATTGAAGAGAGAGATCAGATGATCAATTCAGCAATTCCTCCTAAGTGTTGGGAGATGACCGAAGAGGCTATCGGAGTGCTGCCGAAATTTCTATCTCTAGGGAGATCAGATGATCAATTCAACAATTCCTCCTAAGTGTTGAGAGATGACCGAAGAGGCTGTCGGAATGCTGTTGAAATTTTCATTGAACAATGACAGTTGCACTTAGGATAATCCTTCTATTCTAAATGATCCACCTTAGAATCAAGGGATATAGAGAGGATGTAAATGAACTCAATATCAATGAAAATATGATGATTGTTCTAAGTACTCTTATTGTTATGTTTGAATAAGATCAGTTCCCAAATCAAACACATAAGTTTCCTTATCGAAACAGTATTCTGAGACCATTTAGGAATCCATAAGTGGGATCTCAGTCGTCGGTCCAGAATGATTCCTACATCTCCTTATCCAATAGTAACCCTCATAACTCTCTCTTTAGAGGTCGAATTTAAACTATTCCAGGTCACTGAAATGGTAACTTGTCAAACTTTGAAATGGGACTAGAATTGCCTAATTCAGAAACCGTTCAATATCCCAAAAGCACGTTGGAACTCTTCGATCGTCATTTTTCAATATGGATTGTTAATCTTTCCAAATTGCGCGATTGAACGAAGACGCCTATAACTCCATCGTTTGATGTCGGATTTGGTCGATTTTTAGTCATCTGAAAGGTACTATAGTCCTCTTGTATTCTTGACAAGAATCGTCATATTCTGAGACCATTTGGCCATCCATAAGTGGGATCACAATCGTCTGTCCAGAATGTTTCCTTCATCTCCTTGTCCAATAGTAACCCTCATAACTTACTCTTCATAGGTCGAATTTAGATTATTTCAAGTCTTTGGAATGGTAACTTGTCAAGCTTCCAAATGGGACCAAAATTGCCTAATTTAGAGACCGTTCGATATCCTAAAAGCACGTTGGAACTCTTCAATCGTCATTTTTCAATATGGATTGTTAATCTTTCCAAATCACTTGATCGAACGGAGTTACCCTTAACTCCACCGTTTAATGTCAGATTAGGTCGATTTTTGGTCATCTGATAGGTACTTTAGTGCTCTTCTATTCCGAACTGGGATCGTCGTGTTCCGAGACCGTTTAGGCTTCCGTAGATGGGATCGCAGTCGTCGGTCTAGAATGTTTCCTTCATCTCCTTGTCCAATAATAACCCTCATAACTCTCCCTTCAAAGTTCGAATTTGGACTATTTCAGGTCATTAGAATTATTACGTGTCAAGCTTCTAAATGAGACCAAAATTTCCTAATTCAGAGACCGTTAGATATCCCAAAAACACATTAGCACTCTTCGATCGTCTTTATTCAATATGGATTGTTAATCTTTCGAAATCGCGCGATCCAAGGGAGACGCCTATAAGTCCAACATTTGATATCGAATTGGGTTGATTTTTGGTCTTCTGAAAGGTACTGTAGTGCTCTTTCATTCTTGACCAGAATCGTCATAATCCGAGACCATTTGGGCATCCGTAAGTGGGATCGCAGTCGTCTATCCCGAATGTTTCCTTCATCTCCTTGTCCAATAGTAACCCTTATAACTCACTCTTCAGAGGTGGAATTTAGACTATTTCAGGTCTTTCGAATGGTAACTTGTCAAGCTACCAAATGGGACCAGAATTGCCTAATTTAGACACTGTTCGATATCCCAAACGCATGTTGGAATTCTTCAATCGTCATTTTTCAATTGGATTCTTAATCTTTCCAAATAACGCGATCCAACGGAGATGCCCATGACTCCATCGTTTGATGTCAGATTGGGTCAATTTTTGGTCATCTGAAAGGTACTTTAATGCTCTTTCATTCCTGACTTTAATTGTCGTATTCCGAGACCATTTTGGCATCCATAAGTGGGATCACAGTCGTCAGTCCAAAATGTTTCCTTCATCTCCTTTTCCAGTAGAAAAGCTCCTAACTCTGTCTCCAGAGGCCGAATTTAGACTATTTCAGGTCTTTGGAATGGTAACTTGTCAAGCTTCCAAATGGGACTAGATTGCCTAATTCAGAGACCGTTCAATATCCCAAAAGCACATTGGAACTCTTCGATCGTCAATTTTCAATATGGATTGTTAATCTTTCCAAATTGCACGATCCAACGGAGATGCCCATAACTCCATCGTTTGATGTCAGATTAGGTCAATTTTTGGTCATCTGAAAGGTACTTTAGTGCTCTTTCATTCTTGACCAGAATCGTCGTATTTCGAGTCCATTTGGGCATCCATAAGTGGGATCGCAGTCGTCTATCCAGAATGTTTCCTTCATCTCCTTGTCCAATAGTAACCCTCATAACTCACTCTTCAGAGGTCGAATTTAGACTATTTCAGGTCTTTGGGAGGGTAACTTGTCAAGCTTCCAAATGGGACCAGAGTCGCCTAATTTAAAGACCGTTCGATATCCCAAAAGCACGTTGGAACTCTTCGATCGTCATTTTTCATGGATTGTCAATCTTTCCAAATCGCGTGATCCAACGGAGATGCCTATAACTCTACCGTTTGATGTCGAATTGGGTCAATTTTTGGTCATCCGAAAAGTACTTTAGTGCTCTTTTGTTTTTGAACAAAATCATCGTATTTCAAGACCATTTAGGCATCCATAAGTGGGATCATAGTCGTTGGTCCAGAATGATTCCTACATCTCCTTGGCCAATAGTAACCCTCATAACTCTCTCTTTAGATGTCGAATTTAGACTATTTCAGGTCAATGGAATGGTTACCGGCCAAGCTTCCAAATGGGACCAGAATTGCCTAATTCAGAGACCGTTCAATATCCCAAAAGCATGTTGGAACTCTTTGATCGTCATTTTTCAATATGGATTGTTAATATTTCCAAATTGCGCGATCCAACGGAGACGCCCATGACTCCATCGTTTGATGACGGATTGAGTGAATTTTAGTCATCTGAAAGGTACTTTAGTCCCCTTTCATTCCAAACTGGAATCGTCGTATTTCGAGACCATTTGGGCATCCATAGTAGGATAGTAGTCATCGGTCAAGAATGTTTCCTTCATCTCCTTGTCCAATAGAAAGGCTATTAACTCTCTCTTTAGAGGCCAAATTTAGACTATTTCAGGTCTTCGGAATGGTAACATGTCAAGCTTCCAAATGGGACTAGAATTGCCTAATTCAGAGACCGTTCGATATCCCAAAAGCACGTTGGAACTCTTCAATTGTCATTTTTTGATATGGATTGTTAATCTTTCTAAATCGCGCGATCCAACGAAATTGCCCATAACTCCATCGTTTAATGTCGGATTAGGTCGATTTTTGGTCATCTGATAGGTACTTTAGTGCTCTTTTATTCCAAACTGGGATCATCTTGTTCTGAGACCATTTAGGCTTCCGTAGATGGGATCGCAGTCGTCGGTACAGAATGTTTCCTTCATCTCATTGTCCCATAATAAACCTCATAACTCTCTCTTCAAAGGTCGAATTTAGACTATTTCAGGTCATTGGAATGGTAACTTGTCAAGCTTCTAAATGGGATCATAATTGCCTAATTTAGAGACCGTTTAATATCCCAAAAGCACGTTGGCACTCTCCAATCATCTTTTTTCAATATGGATTGTTAATCCTTCCAAATCGCGTGATCCAATGGAGATGCCTATAACTCCATCGTTTGATGTCAGATTGGGTCAATTTTTGGTCATCTGAAAGGTACAGTAGTGCTCTTTCATTCTTGACTAAAATCATCGTATTCCGAGACCATTTGGGTATCCATAAGTGGGATCGCAGTCGTCTGTCCAGAATGTTTTTTCATCTCCTTGTCCAATAGTAACCCTCATAACTCACTCTTTAGAGGTCGAATTTAGAATATTTTAGGTCTTTGGAATGGTAACTTGTCAAGCTTCCAAATGGGACTAGAATTGCCTAATTCAGACACCGTTCAATATCCCAAACACACGTTGGAACTCTTCGATCGTCATTTTTCAATATGGAATCTTACTCTATCCAAATAGCACGATCCAACGGAGACGCCCATGACTCCATTGTTTGATGTCAGATTGGGGCAATTTTTGGTCATCTGAAAGGTACTTTAATACTCTTTCATTCCAGACAGGAATCATAGCATTCCGAGACCATTCGGGCATCCATAAGTGGGATCGCAGTCATCTGTGCAGAATGTTTCCATCATCTCCTTGTCCAATAGAAAAGCTCTTAACTCTCTCTTCAGAGACCGAATTTTGACTATTTCAGGTCATTGGAATGGTAACTTGTCAAGCTTCCAAATGGGACTAGAATTGCCTAATTCAGAGACCGTTCGAAATCCCAAAAGCACGATGGAACTCTTCGATCGTTAATTTTCAATATGGATTGTCAATCTTTCCAAATTGTGCGCTCCAACGGAGATGCCTATAACTCCATCGTTTGTTGTCAAATTGGGTCAATTTTTGGTCATCTGAAAGGTACTTTAGTGCTCTTTCGTTCTTGAACAGAATCATTGTATTCTGAGACCATTTATGCATCCTTAAGTGGGATCGCAGTCGTCAGTCCAGAATGATTCCTACATCTCCTTGTCCAATAGTAACCCTCATAACTCTCTCTTTAGAGGTCGAATTTAGACTATTTAAGGTCATTGGAATGGTAACTTGTCAAGTTTCCAAATGGGACTAGAATTGCCTAATTTAGAGACTGTTCGATATCCCAAAAGCACGTTGGAACTCTTCGATCGTCATTTTTCAATATGGATTGTTAATCTTTCCAAATCGCGTGATTGAATGGAGACGCTTATAACTCCATCGTTTAATGTCATGTTGGGTCAATTTTTGGTCATCTGAAAGGTACTGTAGTGTTGTTTTATTCTCGAACAAAATTGTCGTATTCAGAGACCATTTGGGCATCCATAAGTGGGGTCGCAGTCATCTGTCCAGAATGTTTCCTTCATCTCCTTGTCCAATTGTAACCCTCATAACTCGCTCTTCATTGGTCAAATTTAGACTATTTCAGGTCTTTGGAAGGGTAACTTGACAAGCTTCCAAATGGGACCAGAATTGCCTAATTCAGAGACCATTCGATATCCCAAAAGCACGTTGGAACTCTTCGATCGTCATTTTTCAATATGGATTGTTAATCTTTCTAAATTGTACGATTGAACAGAGACGCCTATAACTCCATCATTTAATGTCGTGTTGGGTCTATTTTTGGTCATCTGAAAGGTACTGTAGTGCTCTTTCATTCTTGCCTAGAATTGTCGTATTCCGAGACCATTTGGGCATCTGTAAGTGGGATCGCAGTCGTCTGTCTAGAATGTTTCCTTCATCTCCTTGTCTAATAGTAACACTCACAAGTCACTCTTCATAGGTCGAATTTAGACTATTTTAGGTCTTTGGAATGGTAACTTGATAAGCTTCCAAATGGGACTAGAATTGCCTAATTTAGAGACCGTTCGATATCCCAAAAGCACGTTGGAACTCATCAATCGTCATTTTTCAATATGGATTGTTAATCTTTCTAAATCGCGCGATTGAACGGAGATGCCTATAACTCCATCATTTAATGTCATGTTGGGTCTATTTTTGGTCATTTGAAAGGTACTGTAGTGCTCTTTCATTATTGCCCAGAATCGTCGTATTCTGAGACCATTTGGGCATCCATAAGTGGGATCGCAGTCGTCTGTCCAGAATGTTTCCTCCATCTCCTTATCCAATAGTAACCCTCATAACTCACTCTTCATAGGTCGAATTTAGACTATTTCAGGTCTTTGGAATGGTAACTTGACAAGCTTCCAAATGGGACTAGAATTGCCTAATTCAGAGACCGTTAGATATCCCAAAAGCACGTTGGAACTCATCGATCGTCATTTTTCAATATGGATTGTTAATCTTTCCAAATCGCGCGATTGAACGGAGACGCCTATAACTCCATCGTTTAATGTCATGTTGGGTCTATTTTTGGTCATTTGAAAGGTATTGTAGTGCTCTTTCATTCTTGCCCAGAATCATCGTATTTCGAGACCATTTGAGCATCCATAAGTGGGATCGCAGTGGTCTGTCTAAAATGTTTCCTTCATCTCCTTGTCCAATAGTAACCCTCACAACTCAATCTTCGTAGGTCAAATTTAGACTATTTCAGGTCTTTAGAATGGTAACTTGTCAAGCTTCTAAATGGGACCAGAATTGCCTAATTTAGAGACCATTCGATATCCCAAAAGCATGTTGGAACTCTTCGATCATCATTTTTTAATATGGATTGTTAATCTTTCCAAATCATGCGATCCAACGGAGTTGCCCTTAACTCCAACATTTAATGTCGGATTGGGTCGATTTTTGGTCATTTGATAGGTACTTTAGTGCTCTTCTATTCCAAACTAGGATCATCGTGTTCCGAGAAAATTTAGGATGCCGTAGATGGGATCGCAGTCATCTGTCCAGAATGTTTCTTTAATCTCCTTGTCCAATAATAACCCTCATAACTCTCCTTTCAAAGTTCGAATTTATACTATTTTATGTCACTGGAATTGTAACTGGTCAAGTTTCTAAATTAGACCAAAATTACCTAATTCAGAGACCGTTCGATTTCCCAAAAGCACGTTGGCACTCTTTGATCATCTTTTTTCAATATGGATTGTTTATCTTTCCAAATCACGCTATCCAACAGAGATGCCTATAAGTCCATCATTTAATGTCGGATTGGGTCGATTTTTGGTCTTCTTAAAGGTACTGTAGTGCTCTTTCATTCTTGACTAGAATCGTCATATTCCAAGACCATTTGGGAATCCGTAAGTGCGATCGCAGTCGTTTGTCCAGAATGTTTCCTTCATCTCCTTATCCAATAGTAACCCTCATAACTCACTCTTCAGAGGTCGAATTTAGACTATTTCAGGTCTTTCAAATGGTAACTTGTCAAGCTACCAAAATTGAACCAGAATTGCCTAATTTAGACACCATTCGTTATCCCGAACGCACGTTGGAACTCTGCAATCGTCTTTTTTCAATATGGATTCTTAATCTTTTCAAATAGTGCGATCCAACGGACACATCCATGACACCATTGTTTAATGTCGGATTAGGTCAATTTTTGGTCATCTGAAAGCTACTTTAATGCTCTTTCATTCCTGACTGGAATCGTCATATTCCGAGACCATTTGGGCATCCGTAAGTGGGATCACAGTCGTCAGTCTAGAATGTTTCCTTCATCTCCTTATATAATAGAAAAGCTCTTAACTCTCTCTTCAGAGGCCGAATTTAGACTATTTCAGGTCTTTTGAATGACAACTTGTCAACCTTCCAAATGGGACTAGAATTGCCTAATTCAGAGACCATTCGATATCCCAAAAGCAAGTTGGAACTCTTCAATCGTCAATTTTCAATATGAATTGTTAATCTTTCCAAATTGCACGATCCAACGGAGGCGCCCATAACTCCATCATTTAATGTCGGATTGGGTCAATTTTTGGTCATCTGAAAGGTACTTTAGTGCTCCTTCATTCTTGACCAGAATCGTCATATTCCGAGACTATTTGGGCATCCGTAAGTGGGATCGCAGTCGTTTCTTCAGAATGTTTCCTTCATCTCCTTGTCCAATAGTAACCCTCATAACTCACTCTTCAGAGGTCGAATTTAGACTATTTCAGGTCTGTAGAATGGTAACTTGTCAAGCTTCCAAATGGGACCAGAATTGCCTAATTCAGAGACCGTTCGATATCCCGAAAGCACGTTAGAACTCTTCGATCGTCATTTTTCGATATGGATTGTCAATCTTTCCAAATCACGTGATCCAACGGAGATGCCTATAACTCCATCGTTTGATGTCGAATTGGGTTGATTTTTGGTCATCTGAAAGGTAATTTAGTGCTCTTTCATTCTTGAATAGAAACGTCATATTCCGAGACCATTTAGGCATCCATAAGTGGGATCGCAGTCGTTGGTCCTGAATGATTCCTACATTTCCTTGTCCAGTAGTAACCCTCATAACTCTCTCTTTAAAGGTCAAATTTAGACTATTTCAGTTCATTTGGAATGGTAACTTGTCATGCTTCCAAATGGGACTAGAATTGCCTAATTCAGAGACCGTTCGATATCCCAAAAGCATGTTGGAACTCTTTGATCGTCATTTTTCAATATGGATCGTTAATCTTTCCAAGTCACGTGATCGAACGGAGACGCCTATAACTTCATCGTTTAATGTCGGGTTAAGTTGATTTTTGGTCATCTGAAAGGTACTATAGTGGTCTTTCATTCTTGACTAGAATCGTCGTATTCCTAGACCATTTAGGCATCCATAAGTGGGATCGCAGTCGTCTGTCCAGAATGTTTCCTTCATCTCCTCGTCCAATTGTAACCCTTATAACTCTCTTTAGAGGTTGAATTTAGACTATTGCAGTTCATTGGAATGGTAACTTCTCATGCTTCCAAATGGGACTAGAATTGCCTAATTCAGAGACCGTTCGATGTCCTAAAAGCACGTTGGAACTCTTCGATCGTCATTTTTCAATATGGATGGTTAATCTTTCCAAATCACGTGATTAGACGCCTATAACTCCATCGTTTAATGTCGGGTTGGGTTGATTTTTGGCCATCTGAAAGGTACTGTAGTGCTCTTTCATTCTTGACCAGAATCGTCGTATTCCTAGACCATTTGGGCATCCATAAGTGGGATCGTTGTCGTCAGTCCAGAATGTTTCCTTCAGCTCCTTATCCAATAGTAACCCTCATAACTCACTCTTCATAGGTTGAATTTAGACTATTTCAGGTCTTTGGAATGGTAATGTGTAAAGCTTCCAAATGGGACCAGAATTGCCTAATTCAAAGACCGTTCGATATCCCAAAAGCACGTTAGAACTCTTCGATCGTCATTTTTCAATATGAATTGTTAATATTTCTAAATTGTGCGATCCAACGGAGACGCTCATGACTCCGTCGTTCAATGTCGGATTGGGTCAAATTTTGGTCATCTGAAAGGTACTTTAGTACTCTTTCGTTCCATACTAGAATCGTCGTATTCCGAGACCATTTGGGTATCCATAAGTGGGATAGTAGTCGTCGGTCCATAATGTTTTCTTCATCTCCTTGTCCAATAGAAAAGCTCTTAACTCTCTCTTTAGAGGCCAAATTTAGACTATTTCAGGTCTTTGGAATGGTAATTTGTCAGCTTCCAAATGGAACTAGAATTGCTTAATTCAGAGACCGTTCGATATCCCAAAAGCACGTTGGAACTCTTTGATTGTCATTTTTCGATATAGATTGTTAATCTTTCCAAATCGAGCGATCCAACGGAGTAATTTCCCATAACTCCATAGTTTAGTGTCGGATTAGGTCAATTTTTGGTCATCTAATAGGTCTTTTAGTGCTCTTCTATTCCAGACTTGGATCGCCTTGTTCTGGGACCATTTAGGCTTCCGTAGATGGGATTGCAGTCGTCGGTACAGAATGTTTCCTTCATCTCCTTCTCCAATAATAACCCTCATAACTCTCTCTTCAGAGGTCAAATGTAGACTATTTTAGGTCATTAGAATGGTAACTTGTCAAGCTTCTAAATGGGACCATAATTGCCTAATTCAGAGACTGTTCGATATCCCAAAAGCATGTTAGCACTCTTCGATCATATTTTTTCAATATGGATTGTTAATCTTTCCAAATCGCGCGATCCAACGGAGATGCCTATAAATCCATCGTTTGATGTCAGATTGGGTCGATTTTTGGTCATCTGAAAGGTACTGTGGTGCTCTTTCATTATTGACCAGAATCGTTCCGAGACCATTTGGACATCCGTAAGTCGGATTGCAGTCGTCAGTTCAGAATGTTTCCTTCATCTCCTTGTCTAATAGTAACCCTCATAACTCGCTCTTCAAAGGTTGAATTTAGACTATTTCAAGTCTTTGGAATGGTAACTTGTCAAGCTTCCAAATGGGACCAGAATTGCCTAATTCAGACACCGTTCGATATCCCAAATGCACGTTGGAACTCTACGATCGTCATTTTTCAATATGGATTCTTAATATATCCAAATAGCGTGATCCAACGGAGACGCCCATGACGCCATCATTTGATGTCGAATTGGGATAATTTTTGGTCATCTGAAAGGTACTTTAATGCTCTTTCATTCCTGATGTAATCGTCGTATTCCGAGACCATTTGGGCACCATAAGTGGCATCGTAGTCGTCAGTCCAGAATATTTCTTTCATCTATTTGTCCAATAGAAAAGCTCTTAACTCTCTTTAGAAGGCAAATTTAGACTATTTAAGGTCTTTGAACTGCTAACTTGTCAAGCTTCCAAACGGGACTAGAATTGCCTAATTCAGAGACCTTCGATATCCCAAAAGCACGTTAGAACTCTTCAATCGTCAATTTTCAATATGGATTGTTAATATTTCCAAATTGCGCGATCCAACGGAGACGCCCATAACTCCATTGTTTGATGTCAGATTGGGTCAATTTTTGGTCATCTGAAAGGTACTATAGTGCTCTTTCATTCTTCACCAGAAACGTGATGTTCCGAGACCATTTGGGCATCCGTAAGTGGGATCACAGTCATCTGTCCAGAATATTTCCTTCATCTCCTTGTCCAATAATAACCCTCATAACTCACTCTTCAGATGTCAAATTTACACTATTTCAGGACTTTGGAATGGTAACTCGTCAGGCTTCCAAATGGGACCAGAATTGCCTAATTCTGAGACCGTTCGATATCCCAAAAGCATGTTGGAACTCTTCGATCGTCATTTTTCAATATGCATTGTCAATCTTTCCAAATCGCGTGATCCAACAGAGATGCCTATAACTCCATCGTTTGATGTCGAATTAGGTCAATTTTTGGTCATCTGAAAGGTACTTTAGTGCTCTTTCATTCTTAAACAAAATCATCGTATTCTGAGACCATTTAGGCATCCAAAAGTGGGATTATAGTCGTCGGTCCAAAATGATTCCTACATCTCCTTGTCCAATAGTAACCCTCATAACTCTATCTTTAGAGGTCGAATTTAGTCTATTTTAGGTCATTGGAATGGTAATTTGTCAAGCTTCCAAATGGGACAAGAATTGCCTAATTAAGAGATCGTTTGATATCCCAAAAGCACGTTGGAACTCTTCGATCATCATTTTTCAATATGGATTGTTAATGTTTCCAAATCGCGCCATCCAACGGAGACACCTATAACTCGATCGTTTGATGTCGGATTGGGTCGATTTTTGATCATATGAAAGGTACTGTAGTGCTCTTTCATTCTTGACCAGAATCATCGTATTCCGAGACCATTTGGGCATCCATAAGTGGCATCGCAGTCGTCTGTCCAGAATGTTTCCTTCATCTCCTTTTCCAATAGTAACCCTAATAACTCACTCTTCATAGGTCGAATTTAGACTATTTCATGTCTTTGGAATGGTAATTTGTCAAGCTTCCAAATGGGATAAGAATTACCTAATTCAGAGACCGTTCGATATCCCAAAAGCACGTTGGAACTCTTCGATCATCATTTTTCAATATGGATTGTTAATCTTTCCAAATCGCGCCATCCAACGGAGACGCCTATAACTTGATCGTTTGATGTCAGATTGGGTCAATTTTTTAACATATGAAAGGTAGTGCTCTTTCATTCTTGACCAGAATCGTCGTATTCCGAGACCATTTGGGCATCCGTAAGTGGGATCGCAGTCGTCTGTCCAGAACGTTTCCTTCATCTCCTTGTCCAATAGTAACCCTAATCACTCACTCTTCATAGGTCGAATTTAAACTATTTCAGGTCTTTGGAATGGTAACTTGTCAGGCTTCCAAATGGGACCAGAATTGCCTAATTTAGAGACCGTTCGTTATCCCAAAAGCACATTGGAACGCTTCGATCGTCATTTTTCAATATGGATTGTTAATCTTTCTAAATCACGTGATCCAACGGAGTTCCCCTTAACTCCATTTAATGTCGGATTGGGTCGATTTTTGGTCATCTGATAGCTGCTTTAATGCTCTTCTATTCCAAACTGGGATCGTTGTGTTCTGAGACCATTTAGGCTTCCGTAGATGGGATCAAAGTCATCGGTCCAGAATGTTTCCTTCATCTCCTTGTCCAATAATAACCCTCATAACTCTCCCTTTAAAGTTTGAATGTCTACTATTTCAGGTCATTGGAATTGTAACTTGTCAAGCTCCTAAATGAGACCAAAATTGCCTAATTCAGAGACCGTTCGATATCCCAAAATAACGTTGGCAATCTTTGATCGTAATTTTTTAATATGGATCGTTAATCTTTCTAAATCGCACGATCCAACGGAGACACCTATAACTCCATCGTTTGATGTCGGATTGGGTCGATTTTTGGTCATCTGAAAGGTACAGTAGTGCTCTTTCATTCTTGACCAGAATCGTCGCATTCTGAGACCATTTGGGCATTCGTAAGTGGGATCGCAGTCATCTGTCGAGAATGTTTCCTTCATCTCCTTTTCCAATAGTAACCCTCATAACTCACTCTTCAAAGGTCGAATTTAGACTCTTTCAGGTCATTGGAATGGTGACTTGTCAAGCTTTCAAATGGGACCAGAATTGCCTAATTCAGAGACTGTTCGATATACCAAAAGCACGTTGGACTCTTCGATCGCCATTTCTCAATATGGATTGTTAATCTTTCCAAATAGCACGATTCAATAGAGACGCCCATAACTCCATCGTTTGATGTCGGATTCGGTCGATTTATGGTCATCCAATAGCTACTTTTAGTGCACTTACATTACTTAATAAAATCGTCGTATTCCTAGAACATTTGGGCTTCCGTAAGTGGGGTCGCAGTTGTCGGTCCAGAATGTTTCCTTCATCTCCTTGTCCAATAGTAACCCCTCATAACTCTCTCTTCAGAGGTCGAATTTAAGCTATTTTAGGTCATTTGAATGGTAACTTGTGAAGCGTCTAAATGGGACTAGAATATCCTAATTAAGAGACCGTTCGATATCCCAAAAGCACGTTGGAACACTTCGATCGTCATTTTTCAATATGGATTGTTAATATTTCCAAATCACGCGATCCAACAGAGTTGCCCATAACTCCATTGTTTGATGTCGGATTGGGTCAATTTTGGTCATCTGATAGGTACTTTAGTGCTCTTCTATTCCAAACTGGGATCATTGTGTTCCGAGACCATTTAGGCATCCGTAAGTGGGATCGCAGTCCTCGGTCTGGAATGATTCCGTTATCTCCTTGTTCAATGGAATGATTACTTGTCAAGCTTCCAAATGGGACCAGAATTGCCTAATTTAGAGAATGTTCGATATCCCAAAAGCACGTTGCAACTCTTCGATCGTCATTTTTCAATATAGATTGTTATTCTTTCCAAATCGCGCGATCCAACGGAGACGCCCATAACTCCATTGTTTGATGTCGGATTGGGTCGATATTTGGTCATTTGAAAGGTACTTTAGTGCTCTTTCATTCTTGACCAGAATCGTCGTATTCCGGACCATTTTGGCATCTATAAGTGGGATCACAATCGTCTGTTGAGAATGTTTCCTTCATCTACTTGTCTAATAGTAACCCCCATAACACACTCTTCAGAGGTCGAATTTAGACTATTTCAGGTCATTTGAATGGTAACTTGTCAAGCTTCCAAATGGGACCAGAATTGCCTAATTTAGAGACTATTCGATATCCCAAAAGAACGTTGGAACTCTTCGATCACCATTTCTCAATATGGATTGTTAATCTTTCCAAATTGTGCGATTCAACGGAGACGCCCATAACTCCATCATTTGATGTCGAATTCAGTTGATTATGGTCATCCGAAAGCTACTTTTTAGTGCTCTTACATTACTTACTGAAATAATCGTATTCCGAGGCCATTTGGACTTCTGGTAATGGGGTCGCCGTCGTCGGTCCAGAATGTTTCCTTCATCTCCTTATCCAATAGTAACCCTCATAACTCTCTCTTCAGAGGTCGAATTTATACTATTTCAGGTCATTGGAATGGTAACTTGTCAAGCTTCTAAATGGGAGCAGAATATCCTAATTCAGACACCGTTCGATATCCCAAAAGCACGTTAGAACACTTCGATTGTCATTTTTCAATATGGATTGTTAATCTTTCCAAATTGTGCGATCTAATAGAGTTGTCAATAACTCCATCATTTGATGTTGAAATGAGTCAATTTTTGGTCATCTGATAGGTACTTTGGTGCTCTTCTATTCCAAACTAGGATCATTGTGTTCCTAGACCATTTAGGCATCCGTAAGTGGGATCGCAGTCGTCGGTCTAGAATGATTCCTTTATCTCCTTGTCCAATAGTAACCCTCATAACTCTCACTTCATAGGTCGAATTTAGACTATTTCTGGTCATTGGAATGGTAACTTCTCAAGCTTCCAAATGGGACCAGAATTGCCTAATTTTGAGACCGTTCGATATCCCAAAAGCACGTTGGAACTCTTCAATCGTCATTTTTCAATATGGATTGTGAATCTTTCCAAATTGCAAGATCCATTAGAGGCGCCCATGACTCCATCGTTCGATACCGGATTGGGTGAATTTTTGGTCATTTGAAAGGTACTTTCATGCTCTTTCATTCCAAATAGGAATCATCGTATTTCGAGACCATTTGGGCATCCATAAGTGGGATCGCATTCGTCAGTCCAGAATGTTTCCTTCATCTCCTTGTCCAATAGAAAAGGTCTTAACTCTCTCTTCAGAGGCTGAATTTAGACTATTTCAAGTCTTTGGAATGGTAACTTGTCAAGCTTCCAAATGGGACAAGAATTGCCTAATTCAGAGACCGTTTGATATCCCAAAAGCACGTTGGAACTCTTCGATTATGATTTTTCGATATGGATTGTTAATCTTTCTAAATCACATGATCCAAGGGAGTTGCCCATAACTCCATCGTTTGAGGTCGGATTGGGTCGATTTTTGGTCATTCGAAAAGTACTGTAGTTCTCTTTCATTCTTGACTAGATTCATCGTATTCCGTGACCATTTGGGCATCCGTAAGTGGGATTGCAGTCGTCTATTCAGATTATTTCCTTCATTTCCTTGTCCAATAGTAACCCTCATAAATCACTCTTCATATGTCGAATTGAGACTATTCCAGGTCTTTGGAATGTTAACTTGTCAAGCTTCCAAATGGGACCAGAATTACCTAATTCAGAGACCGTTCGATATCCCAAAAGCACGTTGGAACTCTTCGATCGTCATTTTTCAGTATGGATTGTTAATCTTTCTAAATCGCGCGATCAAATAGAGACACCTATAACTCCATCGTTTAATGTCGGGTTGGGTCAATTTTTGGTCATCTGAAAGGTACTGTAGTGCTCTTTCATTCTTGACCAGAATCGTTGTATTTTGAGACCATTTGGGCATCCGTAAGTGGGATCGCAGTCGTCTGTCCAGAATGTTTCCTTCAACTCCTTGTCCAATAGTAACCCTCACAACTCACTCTTCAGAGGTCGAATTTAGACTATTTCAGGTCTTTGGAATGGTAACTTGTTAGGCTTCCAAATGGGACCACAATTACCTAATTCAGACATCGTTCGATATCCCAAACGCACGTTGGAACTCTTTGATCGTTAGTACGGTGGTAACAAGACAAGTGCATCACTGTGGGTCCCATGTGGGGCCCACCATTATGTTTATACGCCATTCGACCCGTTAATAAGGTCACACGGACCAGGATGAAGGGGGAGAACAAATTTCGGCTTGATCTGAAACTTCTGTGGACCCAGAAAGGGTTTCAATGGTAGATTTCAATTCACACTGTTTCCTATAATGTGGGCCACCTGAGTCATGGTGGGCCACCTGAGTCATGGATGGGCCTGAAATTTGGAGGGGACCCACCTCAGGGGGTGGTCCACCTCATGGCCGCTGTGGATACAAAATATACACCATGGTGGGGCCCACAACAAGGGACCCGTGGGTCCCGGGTCTTCGTTCATGCTCGCCCACCAAGCAGTGCACCTTCAAGCCGCTCGACAATAACATGCATACATTGTATAGTTTTTTTTTTTTAAACATGTATTTTTACAATTTTTCGCGTGTGGGGCCCACATCAACAAAATCCACCATTGCCATTGGTTTTTATTTCTCAAGACCAACCTATCAAGCCCAATATTAGATATATTTCAGCGTACCAAAGTATCAGGTGGCTTTTCAACGGTACTAATCATAGTTTTTTAAGCTACGGCCCGCCTGAATCTCGAATTAACCTCATCTTCTGGATCAACGCCTAAAACGAGTTAGGAAAAGAGGTGGATGGCTTGGATCAAGAACACTCATTAAGGTGGGGCCTATACAAGTGGCCATTCTCCAAGGCTTGAGAATCAAGCCAATATTTGTGTTTTCTTTTCCAGCAACGTCCAGAGGCTGGACGTTTTTGTGCTTAGCAACATATTTAAGGTGGGCCTTATTTAGGTGGGCCACCACATGATGGATGGTGTGAGTTCAACACATATAAGATGGGCCCCACCCACGGACGGCTTGGATAAAATACTTATTTCATGGTGGGGTCCATCCGGGTGGGCCACAAGGCCATATCATCTCATACACACACAAAAAGAAAGAAAGAGGGAGAGAGAGAGAAAGATAAACGTGTGGTGGAGGGACCCCGCCACTATGGGCCCTCCGTTGCATGATCTACAACATACATTAAGTGGGTCCCATTTCATATGGCCCCACTGATCAAAATCAACGGTGGAGATCCTTTCTCTACCAAAGTGGATGGTCTAAATGACCATATTATGCAAAGAAAGTAAACATCATGATGGGGTCCATGGAGAATGGCCCCATCATGGATTGATCTTGAAATCAAAGTGGACCATTGGCCACATTTAGGGTCCAAAATGAGATCCATACCATTGATCGGTAGGCCTCACTTGGCCCATCATCAAAACAAGAAATCTACACCTATAGAAGCACCCACCGGTTGATCTCTTCGGTCCGTTGGAACGCCACCCTCCTTGTGCTCCTCTTTGATGGTGGAGATGGGAAATGGATGGCTAGGATGATGGGTTTGGAATGGGAAAGGTGGGCCATAAAATCACTTTTTTTCTCATGGAAACCATGGACGTGTGGGCTCTCTCTCTTGCTTGGAAATGGTGTGAGAAAAGAGGGAGAGAGAGAGAGTTGTAAGGAGAGAGGGATGGGAGATGTGAGGTGAAAGGGTGATGTGTACTTGACTAGGTATGGGTGTGTAAGAGAGAGGGTGAGAAAGAGTTGACTTTGGAGAGAGAAAGCATGGGTTGCTTGTACTTGACATTGAAGTGATTGATTGATTGATGTGATTGATTGATTGATGGGATTGATTTGACATTGTGTAGAGATTCTCTCGGGATCGTAAAAGCGCGGAGTTTCTTTAAAATAAACGCCGGCTCACATCTTCTAGTCAGGGTATCGGATCGGTGCGCGAGTCGCGGCGTTGGAACCGCGGCGACGGTGCAGTCGCAATGATACAAGTCTCGGATTAAACCGACTCGAATCTACAGGATACGACTTACGGTGGTGCGCAACATCGATTATCGATCGCGGACTGCCGGACTTCGACAGAAAGGATCGCGGGATTCATAGGAATAGTACGAACTAAGATACGGGTCTTATAACGTCCCCTTCGGTTCCCACTGACAGAGAGCCCCGACCAGCAAGTAGTCGGGCTGCTTCTTATAAGGGAAAGCAAGTTGTAATTGAAGAAATAGATGAAGAGAACTTGGAGGACGAAAGTTCGGCCTCTTCATCAGAGAGTACTGCTTCTTCGAAATATGAGGATGATGAAGATGACGCGAGCGACGCGGGCAAAGATGATGATTTTGAGGAAGGAGAAGTCAATATAGATGAAGAGGAAGATATAATTGCTGAAAATATTGAGAAAGAATATCCTTCTACGGCTTCCGAGATCTCTTCTAGTACTAACATTCCTGCAAAGTCTCCTGCAATAATAAATGAGGAAGAGGAACCTTTGGATTACAGCGAGTACGGATATTCACCTAGTAAGAGAATTTAATTTTATATATATTTATATTCATATTTAGTGACAATTATATCATTGTCACTGTCGTGTCTTTATTTCAGGCACTCGTGTTGCTGATGTCGAAGCGGGTGACATTCCCTTGAATCCTCCCGCAACTGCACCAGTGGCTTCGCCAAGAGCTCCTCTAGTTCCATTAGCGGCACCAAAAGTGGTAGCCCGCAAAATCATATTTCCAGTAGAGACCACTGATTTTCCTACCCCGACTACCAGGGACTCAAGTACAGAGGCTAGGGCGCCCTCTTTTGTTGACATGGCAGGGGGTGGCTCTCTCGTGGCCCGAGAAATTCCTTCTCCCATCATTCATACTTCTACGACAGGTACATATATATATTGATTGCCTTATCAAGAGCGATATATCTTCTAATACTATGTCATCACTTTTAACTTCTTTTCCCCTTTATACTATAGGGACTCCTCCTTGCAGCAGGGCTGTAAGTTCTGAGTCTATGGCTACGGTGTCTGAATTACTATATTTTGCAAAGATTCCCGTTCACAAAATGCTTCTTATGAAGAAATCTTTGTCAGCAACAGTTCGCATCTTCAAAAACCTCGAACAATGGTCAGACCTGGATGTTGCCATCGAAATTCTGGAAAGCTCTGCAAGGATGGCGAGAATCAATATCTCTGCTCTGCGTGATTCTCTCCTTAAATTCCGTGATTTGATAATCTCTTTGGCATCGACAGAGAATATTATAATTGCTCCTGAAATTTTGGAATATGGAAAGCAACTGACTTTCTCTAAGGAAAGGGCTTCTCTCATTGCTTCCATTATCTCTGAATTTGATCAAGAACAGTTAGTTCTTCAAGAATAGTTGAAGGCTCATACTGATGATAAAGTGGCTATTCAGATCGTATCGTCATTTTGAAAGAGGAGATCTCACAACTGGAGTTGAAGGATCGCGAGAAGGAATTGTTCATAAAGGAAACTGAGGAAAGGATACAAGTTAGTATTCAGTCTACCAATGCTGAGAAATCTAATTTGCTTAGGAGCAAAGAGGTGATTGCATCACTGGAAGATAAACTGGTTGGCATCCCTGATCAAGCAAAGATTATTCTTAAGGAAAAGTCAAAACATATAGTAGGTCAGATGCAATTAAAGGAGGATTTGCGAAAGTATATGGGAGTAGTGGGAATTGTAGAAGAGCTCTAGATATATGACTTCTTTTGTGTATATGCTTTTTGGTCATCTTTTGACTTTCAATATATATTTATTTGCGATAATATTTTGAAATATCTCATTCTTCCATGAATTTCTTGATTGCAGATCATTTCGAACATTTTTATTCATGAAATATTCTTGACATGTCATTTGGTAAGGGACTAATTATGAAACACCAATATTTTATGTTTGTTAGTTTGGGATTTCCAACATGATTTATTTTAATCGACGGTGCTAAGTTTCAATTTTGTCAGTTGCACACACAGTTTAAGCTCTTGAGTAGTGGAGCCGGGTCTCACGTGATGGCCTCTGTAACTCTTAGGAGTTTGCTGGACTTCTCACTGCCTAGGGAGTTCACAAACCGCGATCCATTAGAGGGGCCCAATGAAGCTACCGGGGCCATGAACTCGGTTGGAATTACGCACAGGGTTGGCCTCGGTAACTATCTAGAGTTCGCAGAGCTCGCAAGGTGACCTTTAGAGTACCAGATCCAGGGTCGTCAGTCCATCGATGAGTAGGTTTAAACCCTTCCTCATGAGTTAGTACTGAAATCAAACCGTAAATCTGGGGGGTCATATGCATGGTTGACCTATCTAAAGCTCACATTGTAGCCCTCATTTTCTTTATCTGCAAGATCGAGCCCATTTATGGGAGGGAATTTTCCTCCATTCCCCGTGGCGCTGCCAGGAAAACTATACAGACGGCATGGGGGTTACACATGACTGGCCATTTGAGGACTTTTAGCCTTTTTAGACTTTTGGTCATTGGCTCCATCATCTGCCCGCATGAGTATGTGTATGATGGCCTTCACGGGCTTTTTAGGGCCACTGGCTTCTCACCGCTGCCCGAATGGTGATCTTGATAGGCCTTATGCACGATTGGCCATTGGCTTTATTAGGCTACCTTGAAATGTCTTAGAAGACTTTAATAACCATGATCAATTGTTTGTGAGAATGATAGATATTTCTGTTAGAAATTGACACCACCATTTCTGTTAATGTCTTCGATTATACCTTTCTGTCCGTTTATGTTGTTCATAATATACCAGCTTGGTAACGGTATCAATTTTAGACAGAAGAATTTTGTGAGCTTGCTTGATGACGTTGATGTTTACTTTTCTTTTGCAACATTTACTATTTCATAGTTCTTGATCTGCTCACAAACTTCTTCTTTATTCATTCATCTGATGATATATGGCCATGATCTATTCTTACCCCCTTTTGATGCAGAACCATTATTCTAATGATGTTCTGGATCAAAATTGGTAGTGCTTCTAGGAATAATCCTTTTGATAAAGCCAGTATTAATCAACATACGATTCTGTTCGCTCCATTGGAGCATACTTCTATGATGTACAGCTCATCCTTTTTATATTTAAATTTGCACCCTAATGTGATTGTGATTTGGGTGATCAAGTATTCTTTATCAAGTAAATCGCCTTTGCATTTATTTAATCTATTTTTCCTTCTTAGAGATGTTTAAAGCAATTCATTGTCGTAGAAGACTGCATGACCGTAGCCATGTTTACTGATGAGTCTGCCCCCAATCCTTGAAATTTTCTTCGCTTATCCTGGCCGATTCCAATAGGGATTTGAATTCCCTTACCATAGTTCAAGCTGATGGGTTCTTCATAATCGAAACCCATGTCTTACATAATCTTCTTACTTGTCGGACTATATTTCCAAAGATCTTGTGGTGTCAGCCTACCATGGTACATATTATTCTCAATTTCTTCTCTTGCTGTCGTTTCTTCAAAAACATAAAATTTTATTGGTTCAGGATATTTTATGCTTGCTCCAACTTAAAATCTCTCTGGAGCGGCCAAAAATGGCTTATTCCTTTCAACATACGGCAATGGCATTGTGTAATTAGACTGTAAAATTTTCAATTGTTCGGATGACAATAGGGTTAATGGTGGTTGCCCTGGCTGCCTCAGATGTTTCGGTACGAAGTAGAATTTCTTCTTTGCTTCTGTAATTTTGAATTCTTTTGCCTTTTCTGTTTCTTCTTTAATCGCATTTACTTGAATGTTTTTTAGAACCTTGGTTTCACCACTCTTCTGCTGTTCTATAGTAAACCCTTTATAATAACTGGCATCTGCAAAGAAGGATTCGGCTTCTGTATACGGCTTTACATCGGCCATTACTTTATACTACATTCCATCTTTACAGTATTTGAAGCACTGATGCAGAGTAGAGGGTATAATACTATACTGATGTATCCATGGCCTTCCTAGGAGAAGGTTGTATGTTATTATCGCATTTATAACATGACAAACGACATCAGTAGTCAGTTCTCCTATATCCAGTGCTACTGTGATCTTACCCAGTACGCGTTGTCCATCTTGATTGAAGCCCTGTATCATGATTCCACTAGGGTGTAAATCAGAACGGCAATAGCCCAGCTTAACTATCATCGAGAGTGGTAGGAGATTTACTGCAGATCCATTATCTATCATAATCCGTTTAACCTTCTTCCCACAGATATGGCCTTCTATCATCAACGGTCTGTTATGCTCTGCTTCGCAGATCAAATCGTTATCAGAGAAGGAAACGACTGGTAGACAATTTTCTTATTCATCATGTTCTCCACGCCCTAATTCTGCCAGTAAAATCTCTCTACTGTCGTTATCGGACAACACTTGAATCAAGCTTTGTCAAAATTCTTCTGATAGCTTAAGTGCATCATAAACACTTAATCGAGCCAGTATACCCTTCAAATGATTTACCACATCATAGGTCACTTTTGCCGCTTCACCTTTCTTTTCTTGCTCACCATTACCGCTCTGATTTTCAATCATTTCTTTCCTAGTATTTTCTGGCTTTTATTTTACAGGACTTGTTATCTTCTTACCCGATCGTAATGTAATTACTGCTACCTTCTTTGAAGTTCCATATTCTTCTTCCTTATTCGCACCTCGAGCTTTCCCTAAGATTGTAAGCATATTTACTGTCGCCATAATACCTCTTTCTTTTTCATTACCAAGTACTATTTCGCCCCTATCTATCATCCGCTGTATTATACATTTGTATAACAATTCTCTGTCAGATGCACCACTAAGCGATGATAGCGGCAAATATCTCTGTCCTTGGTTTTTGTCGCATCCTCAGGGCGTTTGGGCTCTGGTAATTCTATCGTGCCAGCTTTTAACAGTTGGTTCATCATAGGGATGACGTCTTCCTTGTCAACACAAATCCCTCATGAGAATTGAGCATCCGGGGTCTTTTTCCACTGTATCTATTCCTTGACTGGCTTCACGCCTCTCTTCGTTCCGATCTCTTTTCCTTCCAGTCCCTTGTATCCTTGCCTCTTCTGTCATGGTCGATAGCATTCACGGCCATCCTGCTGGATACCCTCCTAGCTGTCTCATTATGAAATGCTGGCATCTTACGAGTCATCAATTCCAAAGCGTGAGCTTTAGTAGCCAGGTCATGAAAAGTTCTAATATCGGCACTGGTGAGTCCGAACGTGATTCCTGTCCCCATGAAATTCAAACACATTTTGACTTGCTCTTTTTCTTCTAGTAACTATCTACATGAGGCTCCCAATGTTTTCTATCTGTCTATATACTTTTCTACCGGTTCTTCGTCTCTCTACCGTATGGAGGCCAATTCCGTAATACTAACGTCACGCTCTGAAGAGAAAAAATTTGACATGAAAATTTCTTGCATTTGCTCCCAAGTACGTATCGTTCCAGGTGCTAAGCTGGAGTACCATCGAAATGCTTTATGTGTTAATGACAATCCGAATAATCGTAATCAGTACTGTGGTATCATGGAAAATTTTCCCATGCTAGTGATAAAGTGCATTAAATGTTCCTCTGAAGATCCTTCTCCGTTAAACTTTTGAAAATCCGGATGCTTGAAATTTGCTGGGAAGGGGATATCTTCTACCTTCCTTGGATATGGTGTTAATACCTGAAACGACCAATATTTTCGCGTTCCCTTTCTATTCTGACAGCCTCTTCCACCACTTGTCTTACCTCATCTTGTGTCACGGTTCTTGCTGCTGGAAAGGACCCCAACGACCCTGCCCCCTATGGTTGGAGGCCGTCGGGCTGGTTTTCTTGTTCGTTCATCGTATTCTGAGGGGCCGCCATCTGGGCTATATTATGTGCAAGAGTTGCTAGGGCCTCCCTGAGGTTTCTGCATTCCTTCATTAATGCGTTTTGGGCTTCTGCCATTTCATTAATACGATTCTCCATAGTCGCTCTATATTCTAGATTCGTCCCGGCCATATGTACCGTAGCTTCTCAGCTCTTTGATGAAGTAGTGTTTGGAGTGGAACAAGAATATGCTGACGTAATGGGACTCACGTAGAGGGGAGAGGATGGGGTTTCATTAGACTTTTCTGTACCCCTAACATCATTAATCGATCGGGGTGATACTGATACTGGTGAACTTGCCTGGGGAGGCATGAACATTAGCGATCTGATAACCAGCATTTTTCCTTTCTGCTCTTTCATCCATTTGACTCTCGAGGGACTCAGAACTAGGAAGTCATGCGCTGTCAATAGCGGGATTATTCGTTTGGGATATATTACCGGAGGAGTGAGTTCGGGATTCTTTCTGACTGTATTACATGTTACAGGTCCTTTGACTCTTAGCGAAGGCTGATTCATTCCAGAATTTCTTACATTTCCTATCCTCGTTCTACGAGATGTTACAACGGTCCAGCCATCATCATTTCCTAATGGTCAAGGCGATGCTGATACGACCCCAGCTGATACCCGAGTCATGTTGTTCTCACTTACATGGATTTGGGTCATATGCTTTGGAATTCGATTCAGTGTGTATTCTATCACAAACCTGGTCAGAGTGAATCGGAAGTTTACTTTTCTTACAGAAGTTGTCATGAGTTGTAGATTAGGATCAGATGTGGAAACCTTCAATCCCAAAACATGATTGTAGTTAGTAACTGAAGAATTAAATAATCTATCTTAGAGATGAAGGGGAGGATGTTCCCACTGAGAGTCGCCATTTTGGTGTTTGAAAGATGCTAAACAATGATGTAAGTTTCATAACAATTTCACTACTAATGTTAAATAAGAACAAATTTCCCTAGTGGAGTCACCATTTTGTTTTGAACAAGAAACAAAAGTGTTTAGTTTGGGAGTTTATCTTATTTAAACATAACAAAGAAAGAGTATTCAAAATGGTCATCATACTTTACTGATACTGAGTTCATTTTCATCCTTTTAATATCCCTTGATTCTAAGATAGATTACTTAAAATAAAAGAATTATTATGAATTCAACTGTCATAGTTAAATATGAAATTCGGCAGCATAACGTCAATGATTTCAGTCATCTCCTAGGACTTAGGAGGAATATGCTCTTCTACTGATCCTTTTATACTTGAACAGAAGGAACTTGGAGACTTCAGCCATTTCGACGGCATAATGGCCCTTTATCTTCACAGACTGCAGGGCAGTCTAGTTGCGTGGACCCACACAACGGATATCGGTTGCGCGGACCCACGCAAGCCACCGCTGCTTTCTCTTCTCACCATCAACTTCCTCTTTGCTCCGCTTCTTCTCGAGAATCTACAATCTGTCCAAATGAAGGAGGGGAGGAGGTATTTATAGGCCCTCGCATGTGTGGAACCTCAATTTTGGTGCCGTGGGACCCATCTTACATCAATCTTTACCGTTCAAGGAAATCTTCCCCTGAAACCATCTGCGTAGACCGGCGCAACTGATCTTTGAGTTGCGCAGACCTCCGTAATGGACTTTTGAGTTACGCAATCCCGCACCAACTGATATCATTTGCGCGGTCCAGTGCAAATGACCTCAAAGACATTTCTTCTTCTTCTTACATTCTTCTTTCTAGCACTTTATTTTCCATCCTTCTTCTGTTTCAATCCTTTCATCATTTTTCATGCCTCAATAGCTCTACATTCTGGATTCATCCCGGCCATATGTACTGCAGCTTCTTCATTCTTTGATGAAGCAATGGTTAGAGTAGAACAAGATTATGCTGACACAGTGGGACTCACGCAGAGGGGAGAGGACAAGGTTTCATTAAACTTTTCTGTACCCCTAACATCATTAATCGATCGGGGTGATACTGATAATGGTGAACTTGCCTGGGGAGGCGTGAACATTAGCGATCTGACTACCAGTGCTTTCCCTTTCTGCTCTTTCGTCCATTTGACTCTCAAGGAACTCAAAACTAGGAAGTCATGCACTGTCAATAGCAGGATTATTCGTTTGGGATATATCGCCAGAGGAGCGAGTTTGGGATTCTTTCTAACTGTATTACGTGTTATCGATCCTTTGACTCTTAGCGAAGGTTGATTCATTCTAGAATTTCTTGCATTTCTTGTTCTCGTTCTACAAGATGTAACAACGGTCCGGCCATCATCACTTCCTAATGGTCGAGGCGACGTTGATACGATCCCAGCTGATACCCGAGTCATGTTGTTCCCACTTGCATGGATTTGAGTCATGTGCTTCAGAATTCTATTCAGTGTGTATTCTATCACAAACCCGGTCGGAGTGAATCGAAAATTCACTTTTCTTACAAAAGTTGCCATGAGTAGTAGATTAGAATCGGATGCGAAAACCTTCAATCCCAAAACATGATTGTAGTTAGTAACTGAAGAATTAAATAATCTATCTTAGAGATGAAGGGGAGGATGTTCCCGCTAAGAGTTGCCATTTTAGCGTCTTTCAGATGCCAAACAATGATGTAAGTTTCATAACAATTTCACTGCTAAATAAGATCAATATTTATTACTTCCCAACAGAGTCCCCATTTTGTTTCGAACAAGAAACAAAAGTGCTTGATTTGGGAGATTATCTTATTTAAACATAACAGAGAAAGAGTATTCAAAACGGTCGTCATACTTTACTGATACTGAGTTCATTTACATCCTTTTAATATCCCTTGATTCTAAGATAGATTACTTAAAATAAAGGAATTATTATAAATTCAATAGTCATAGTTAAATATGAAATTCGGCAGCATTACGTCAGTGATTTCAGTCATCTCCTAGGACTTAGGAGGAATATGCTCTTCTGTTGATCCTTTTATGCTTGAACAGAAGGAACTTGGAGACTTCAGCCATTTCGATGGCATAATGGCCCTTTATCTTCACAGACTGCAGGGTAGTCTGGTTGATCGGACCCACACAACGAATATCGGTTATGCGGACCCACGCAAGCCACCGCTGCCTTCCCTTCTCACCTTCGACTTCCTCTTTGCTCCGCTTCTTCTCAAGAATCTTCAATCCATCCAAATGAAGGAGGGGAGGGGGTATTTATAGGCCCTTGCACATATGGTACCTCAATTTCAGTGCTGTGGGACCAATCTTGCATCAATCTCAACTTTTCAAGGAAATCTTTTAATGAAACCAGTTGCGCAAACCCGCGTAACTGATCTTTGTTTGCGCATACCCGCGCAAACGATCTTTGGTTGTGCGAACTCGCACAACAAACATCGTCTGCGCGGTCCGACGTAACACAACTCCCCAGTTTTTATTTTACTTCAATCCTTCCATTACTTTTTATGCCTCAACAGTCGTTTGATGTCGAATTGTGTCGATTTTTGGTCATCTGAAAGGCACTTTAATGCTCTTTCATTCTTGACCAGAATTGTCGTATTCCGAGACCATTTAGGCATACATAAGTGGGATCGCAGTCGTCGGTCCAGAATGATTCCTACATCTCCTTGTCCCAAAGTAACCCTCATAACTCTCTCTTTAGAGTTCAAATTTAGACTATTCAGGTCATTGGAATGGTAACTTGTTAAGCTTTCAAATGGGACCAGAATTGCCTAATTTAGAGACCATTCGATATCCCACAAGAACGTTGGAACTCTTCGATCGTCATTTTTCAATATGGATTGTTAATCTTTCCAAATCGCGCGATCCAATGGAGACGACTATAACTCCATCGGTTGATGTCAGATTGGGTCGATTTTTGGTCATCTGAAAGGTACTTTAGTGCTCTTTCATTCTCGACCAGAATCGTCGTATTCCGAGACCATTTGGGCATCCGTAAGTGGGATCGTAGTCGTCTGTCCAGAATGTTTCCTTCATCTCCTTGTCCAATAGTAACCCTCATAACTCACTCTTTAGAGGTTGAATTTAGACTATTTCAGGTCTTTAGAATGATAACTTGTCAAGCTTCCAAATGGGACCAGAATTGCTTAATTCAGAGACCGTTCGATATCCCAAAAGCACGTTGGAACTCTTCGATCGCCATTTCTCAATATGGATTGTTAATCTTTCCAAATAGAGCGATTCAACAGAGACGCCCATAACTCCATCGTTTGATGTCGGATTCAGTCGATTTATGCTTATCCGAAAGCTACTTTTTAGTGCTCTTACATTACTTACTGAAATCATCGTATTCCGAAACCATTCGGGATTCCGTAAGTGGGGTCGCAGTCGTCGGTCCAGAATATTTCCTTCATCTCCTTGTCCAATAGTAACCCTCATAACTCTCTCTTCAGAGGTCGAATTTATACTATTTCAGGTCATTAGAATGGTAACTTGTCAAGCTTCTAAATGGGACCAGAATATCCTAATTCAGAGACTGTTCGATATCCCAAAAGCACGTTGGAACACTTCGATTGTCATTTTTCAATATGGATTGTTAATCTTTCCAAATCGCGCGATCTAACGGAGTTGCCCTTAACTCCATCGTTTGATGTCAGATTGCTTTGATTTTTGGTCATCTGATAGGTACTTTAGTGCTCTTCTATTCCAAACTGGGATCGTCATGTTCCGAGACCATTTAGGTATCCGTAAGTGGGATCGCAGTCATCGGTCTAGAATGATTCCTTTATCTCCTTGTTCAATAGTAACCCTCATAACTCTCTCTTCTTAGGTCGAATTTAAACTATTTTAAGTCATTGGAATGGTAACTTGTCAAGCTTCCAAATGGGACAAGAATTGCCTAATTCAGAGACTGTTCGACATCCCAAAAGCACATTGGAACTCTTCGATCATCATTTTTCAATATGGATTGTTAATCTTTCCAAATCACGCGATCCAACGGAGATGCCCATAACTCCATCGTTTGATGTCGGATTGGGTCGATTTTTGGTCATCTGAAAGGCACTGTAGTGCTCTTTCATTCTTGACCAGAATTGTCGTATTATGAGACCATTTAGGCATCCTTAAGTGGGATCATAGTCATCGGTCCAGAATGTTTCGTTCATCTCCTTGTCGAATAGTAACCCTTAGAACTCTCTCTTCAGATGTCGAATTTAGACTATTTTTGGTCAATGGAATAGTTACTTATCTAGCTACCAATTGGGACCAGAATTGCCTTATTCAGACATCGTTCGATATCCCAAAAGCACGTTGGAACTCTTCGATCGTCATTTTTTAATATGGATTGTTAATCTTTTCGAATCGCGCGATCCAACAGAGACCCGCATAACTCCATCGTTTGATGTCGAATTGGGTCAATTTTTGGTCATCTGAAAGGTACTTTAGTGCTTTTTTATTCCTAACTAGGATCATCGTATTTCGAGGCCATTTAAGCATCCGTAAGTGGGAACGACGTCGTCGATTCAGAATGTTTCCTTCATCTTCTTGTCCAATAGTAACCCTCATAACACTCTCTTCAGATGTCGAATTTAGACTATTTTAGGTCAATGGAATGGTTACCTGTCAAGCATCCAAATGGGACCAGAATTGCCTAATTTAGACACCGTTTGACATACCAAAGGAATGTTGGAACTCTTCGATCGTCATTTTTCAATTTGAATTGTTAATCTTTCTAAATTGCGGGATCCAACAGAGACGCCCATGACTCCATTGTTCGATGTCAGATTGGCTCAATTTTTTATCATCTGAAAGGTACTTTAGTGCTCTTTCATTCCAAACTTGAATCGTCGTATTCAGAGACCATTTGGGCATCCATAAGTGGGATTGCAGTCGTCGGTCCAAAATATTTCCTTCATCTCCTTGTCCAATAGAAAAGCTCTTAACTCTCTCCTCAGAGACCGAATTTGGAATATTTCAGGTCTTTGGAATGGTAACTTGTCAAGCTTCCAAATGGGACTGGAATTGCCTAATTCAGACACCATTCGATATCCCAAAAGCACATTGGAACTCTTCGATCGTCATTTTTCAATATGGATTGTTAATCTTTCCAAATCGCGCCATCCAATGGAGACGCCTATAAATCCATCATTTGATGTTAGATTGGGTCGATTTTTTGTAATCTGAAAGGTAGTGCAGTGCTCTTTCATTCTTGACTAGAATTGTCGTATTCCGAGACCATTTGGGCATCCGTATGTGGGATCGCAGTCGTCTATCCAGAATGTTTCCTTCATCTCCTTGTCCAATAGTAACCCTCACAACTCACTCTTCAAAGGTCGAATTTAGACTATTTCAGGTCTTTGGAATGGTAACTTGTTAAGCATCCAAATTGGACCAGATTGCCTAATTCAGAGACCGTTCGATATCCCAAAAGCACATTGGAACTCTTCGATCGTCATTTTTCAATATGGATTGTTAATCTTTCCAAATCGCTCGATCCAACGGAGACGCCTATAACACCATTGTTTGATGTCGGATTGGGTCAATTTTTGGTCATCTGAAAGGTACTTTAGTGCTCTTTCATTATTGACCAGAATCGTCGTACTCTGAGACCATTTGGGCATCCGTAAGTGGGATCGCAGTTGTCTGTCCAGAATGTTTCCTTTATCTCCTTGTCCAATAATAACCCTCATAACTCACTCTTCAGAGGTCGAATTTAGACTATTTCAGGTCATTGGAATGGTAACTTGTCAAACTTCCAAATGGGACCGGAATTGCCTAATTCAGAGACCGTTCGGTATTCCAAAAGCACATTGGAACTCTTCGATCGCCATTTCTCAATATGGATTGTTAATCTTTCCAAATAGCGCGATTCAATAGAGGCGCCCATAACTCCATCATTTGATGTCAGATTTGGTCAATATTGGTCATCCGAAAGCTACTTTTTAGTGCTCTTACATTACTTACTGAAATCGTCGTATTTCGAGACCATTTGGGCTTCCGTAAGTGCGGTCGCAGTCGTCAGTCCAAAATATTTCCTTCATCTCCTTGTCCAATAGTAACCCTCATAACTCTCTCTTTAGAGGTCGAATTTATACTATTTCAGGTCATTGGAATGGTAACTTGTCAAGCTTCTAAATGGGACCATAATATCCTAATTCAGAGACTGTTCGATATCCCAAAAGCACGTTGGAACACTTCGATCGTCATTTTTCAATATGGATTGTTAATCTTTCCAAATCGCGCGATCCAATGGAGTTGCCCTTAACTCCATCGTTTAATGTCAGATTGGTTTGATTTTTGGTCATCTGATACGTACTTTAGTGCTCTTCTATTCCAAACTGGGATCGTCGTGTTCCGAGACCATTTAGGCATCTGTAAGTGGGATCGCAGTCGCCGGTCTAGAATGATTCCTTTATCTCCTTGTTCAATAGTAACCCTCATAACTCTCTCTTCTTAGGTCGAATTTAGACTATTTCAAGTCTTTAGAATGATAACTTGTCAAGCTTCCAAATGGGACAAGAATTGCCTAATTCAGAGACCGTTCGATATCCCAAAAGCACATTGGAACTCTTTGATCGTCATTTTTCAATATGGATTGTTAATCTTTCCAAATCGCGCGATCTAACGGAGATGCCCATAACTCCATCGTTTGATGTCGGATTGGGTCAATTTTTGGTCATCTGAAAGGTACTTTAGTGCTCTTTCATTCTTGACCAGAATCGTCGTATTCTGAGACCATTTGGGCATCCATAAGTGGGATCGCAGTTGTCTGTCCAGAATGTTTCCTTTATCTCCTTGTCCAATAATAACCCTCATAACTCACTCTTTAGAGGTCGAATTTTGACTATTTCAAGTCTTTGGAATGGTAACTTGCCAAGCTTCCAAATGGGACCAGAATTGCCTAATTCAGAGACCGTTCGATATCCCAAAAGCACTTTGGAACTCTTCGATCGCCATTTCTCAATATGGATTGTTAATCATTCCAAATAGAGCGATTCAACAGAGACACCTATAACTCCATCATTTGATGTCAGATTCGATTGATTTATGTTCATCCGAAAGCTACTTTTTAGTGCTCTTACATTACTTACTGAAATCATCGTATTCCGAGACCATTCGGGCTTCCGTAAGTGGGGTCGCTGTCGTCGGTCCAGAATGTTTCCTTCATCTCCTTATCCAATAGTAACCCTCATAACTCTCTCTTCAGAGGTCGAATTTATACTATTTGAGGTCATTGGAATGGTAACTAGTCAAGCTTCTAAATGGGACTAGAATATCCTAATTTAGAGACCGTTCGATATCCTAAAAGCACGTTGGAACACTTCGATCATCATTTTTCAATATGGATTGTTAATCTTTCCAAACCACGCGATCCAACGGAGTTGTCCTTAACTCCATCATTTGATTTTTGGTCATCTGATAGGTACTTTAGTGCTCTTCTATTCCAAACTGGGATCATCGTGCTCCGAGACCATTTAGGCATCCGTAAGTGGGATCGCAGTCGTTGGTCGAGAATGATTCCTTTATCTCCTTATTCAATAGTAACCCTCATAACTCTCTCTTTATAGGTCGAATTTAGACTATTTCAAGTCATTGGAATGGTAACTTGTCAAGCTTCCAAATGGGACAAGAATTGCCTAATTCAGAGACCGTTCAAAATCCCAAAAGCACGTTGGAACTCTTCGATCGTAATTTTTCAATATGGATTGTCAATCTTTCCAAATCGCGTGTTCCAATGGAGATGCCTATAACTCCATCGTTTGATGTCGAATTGGGTCAATTTTTAGACATCTAAAAGGTACTTTAGTGCTCTTTCATTCTTCACTAGAATCGTCGTATTCCGAGACCATTTAGGCATCCATAAGTGGGATCGCATTCGTCGGTCCAAATGATTCCTACATCTCCTTGTCTAATAGTAAACCTCATAACTCTCTCTTCAGAGGTCGAATTTAGACTATTTCAGGTCATTGGAATGGTAACTTGTCAAGCTTCCAAATGGGACTAGAATTGCCTAATTCAGGGACCGTTCGATATCCTAAAAGCAAGTTGGAACTCTTCGATCATCATTTTTCAATATGGATTGTTAATCTTTCCAAATCGCGCGATCCAACGGAGATGCCTATAACTCCTTCGTTTAATGTCGGATTAGGTCAATTTTTGGTCATCTGAAAGGTACTGTAGTGCTCTTTCATTCTTGACCAGAATCGTCATATTCTGAGACCATTTCGGCATCCGTAAGTGGGATCGCAGTCGTCTGTCTAGAATGTTTCCTTCATCTCCTTGTCCAATAGTAACCCTCATAACTCACTCTTTAGAGGTCGAATTTAGACTATTCCAGTTCTTTGGAATGGTAACTTGTCCAGCTTCCAAATGGGACTAGAATTACCTAATTCAGAGCTCATTCAATATCCCAAAAGCACGTTGGAACTCTTCGATTGTCATTTTTCAATATGGATTGTAAATCTTTCCAAATTGCGCGATCCAACGGAGACGCCCATAACTCCATCGTTTGATGTCGGATTGGGTTGATTTTTGGTCATTTAAAAGGAACTTTAGTGCTCTTTCATTCCTAACTGGGATCATCATATTCTGAGACCATTCAGGCATCCATAAGTGGGATCGCAGTCGTCGGTCCAAAATGTTTCGTTCATCTCCTTGTCGAATAGTAACCCTCATAACTCTCTCTTCAGATGTCGAATTTAGACTATTTCAGGTCAATGGAATAGTTACTTGTCAAGCTACGAATTGGGACCAGAATTGCCTAATTCAGACACTATTTGATATCCCAAAAGCACATTGGAACTCTTCGATCGTCATTTTTCAATATGGATTGTAAATCTTTTCAAATCTTGCAATCCAACAGAGACGCGCATAACTCCATCGTTTGATGTTGGATTGGGTCAATTTTTGGTCATCTAAAAGGTACTTTAGTGCTCTTTCATTATTGACCAGAATCGTCGTACTCTGAGACCATTTGGGCATCCGTAAGTGGGATCGCAGTTGTCTGTCCAGAATGTTTCCTTTATCTCCTTGTCCAATAATAACCCTCATAACTCACTCTTCAGAGGTCGAATTTAGACTATTTCAGGTCATTGGAATGGTAACTTGTCAAACTTCCAAATGGGACCGGAATTGCCTAATTCAGAGACCGTTCGGTATTCCAAAAGCACATTGGAACTCTTCGATCGCCATTTCTCAATATGGATTGTTAATCTTTCCAAATAGCGCGATTCAATAGAGGCGCCCATAACTCCATCATTTGATGTCAGATTTGGTCAATATTGGTCATCCGAAGGTACTTTTTAGTGCTCTTACATTACTTACTGAAATCGTCGTATTTCGAGACCATTTGGGCTTCCGTAAGTGCGGTCGCAGTCGTCAGTCCAAAATATTTCCTTCATCTCCTTGTCCAATAGTAACCCTCATAACTCTCTCTTTAGAGGTCGAATTTATACTATTTCAGGTCATTGGAATGGTAACTTGTCAAGCTTCTAAATGGGACCATAATATCCTAATTCAGAGACTGTTCGATATCCCAAAAGCACGTTGGAACACTTCGATCGTCATTTTTCAATATGGATTGTTAATCTTTCCAAATCGCGCGATCCAATGGAGTTGCCCTTAACTCCATCGTTTAATGTCAGATTGGTTTGATTTTTGGTCATCTGATACGTACTTTAGTGCTCTTCTATTCCAAACTGGGATCGTCGTGTTCCGAGACCATTTAGGCATCTGTAAGTGGGATCGCAGTCGCCGGTCTAGAATGATTCCTTTATCTCCTTGTTCAATAGTAACCCTCATAACTCTCTCTTCTTAGGTCGAATTTAGACTATTTCAAGTCTTTGGAATGATAACTTGTCAAGCTTCCAAATGGGACAAGAATTGCCTAATTCAGAGACCGTTCGATATCCCAAAAGCACATTGGAACTCTTTGATCGTCATTTTTCAATATGGATTGTTAATCTTTCCAAATCGCGCGATCTAACGGAGATGCCCATAACTCCATCGTTTGATGTCAGATTGGGTCAATTTTTGGTCATCTGAAAGGTACTTTAGTGCTCTTTCATTCTTGACCAGAATCGTCGTATTCTGAGACCATTTGGGCATCCATAAGTGGGATCGCAGTTGTCTGTCCAGAATGTTTCCTTTATCTCCTTGTCCAATAATAACCCTCATAACTCACTCTTTAGAGGTCGAATTTTGACTATTTCAAGTCTTTGGAATGGTAACTTGCCAAGCTTCCAAATGGGACCAGAATTGCCTAATTCAGAGACCGTTCGATATCCCAAAAGCACTTTGGAACTCTTCGATCGCCATTTCTCAATATGGATTGTTAATCATTCCAAATAGAGCGATTCAACAGAGACACCTATAACTCCATCATTTGATGTCAGATTCGATTGATTTATGTTCATCCGAAAGCTACTTTTTAGTGCTCTTACATTACTTACTGAAATCATCGTATTCCGAGACCATTCGGGCTTCCGTAAGTGGGGTCGCTGTCGTCGGTCCAGAATGTTTCCTTCATCTCCTTATCCAATAGTAACCCTCATAACTCTCTCTTCAGAGGTCGAATTTATACTATTTGAGGTCATTGGAATGGTAACTAGTCAAGCTTCTAAATGGGACTAGAATATCCTAATTTAGAGACCGTTCGATATCCTAAAAGCACGTTGGAACACTTCGATCATCATTTTTCAATATGGATTGTTAATCTTTCCAAACCACGCGATCCAACGGAGTTGTCCTTAACTCCATCATTTGATTTTTGGTCATCTGATAGGTACTTTAGTGCTCTTCTATTCCAAACTGGGATCATCGTGCTCCGAGACCATTTAGGCATCCGTAAGTGGGATCGCAGTCGTTGGTCGAGAATGATTCCTTTATCTCCTTATTCAATAGTAACCCTCATAACTCTCTCTTTATAGGTCGAATTTAGACTATTTCAAGTCATTGGAATGGTAACTTGTCAAGCTTCCAAATGGGACAAGAATTGCCTAATTCAGAGACCGTTCAAAATCCCAAAAGCACGTTGGAACTCTTCGATCGTAATTTTTCAATATGGATTGTCAATCTTTCCAAATCGCGTGTTCCAATGGAGATGCCTATAACTCCATCGTTTGATGTCGAATTGGGTCAATTTTTAGACATCTAAAAGGTACTTTAGTGCTCTTTCATTCTTCACTAGAATCGTCGTATTCCGAGACCATTTAGGCATCCATAAGTGGGATCGCATTCGTCGGTCCAAATGATTCCTACATCTCCTTGTCTAATAGTAAACCTCATAACTCTCTCTTCAGAGGTCGAATTTAGACTATTTCGGTCATTGGAATGGTAACTTGTCAAGCTTCCAAATGGGACTAGAATTGCCTAATTCAGGGACCGTTCGATATCCTAAAAGCAAGTTGGAACTCTTCGATCATCATTTTTCAATATGGATTGTTAATCTTTCCAAATCGCGCAATCCAACGGAGATGCCTATAACTCCTTCGTTTAATGTCGGATTGGGTCAATTTTTGGTCATCTGAAAGGTACTGTAGTGCTCTTTCATTCTTGACCAGAATCGTCATATTCTGAGACCATTTCGGCATCCGTAAGTGGGATCGCAGTCGTCTGTCTAGAATGTTTCCTTCATCTCCTTGTCCAATAGTAACCCTCATAACTCACTCTTTAGAGGTCGAATTTAGACTATTCCAGTTCTTTGGAATGGTAACTTGTCCAGCTTCCAAATGGGACTAGAATTACCTAATTCAGAGCTCATTCAATATCCCAAAAGCACGTTGGAACTCTTCGATTGTCATTTTTCAATATGGATTGTAAATCTTTCCAAATTGCGCGATCCAACGGAGACGCCCATAACTCCATCGTTTGATGTCGGATTGGGTTGATTTTTGGTCATTTAAAAGGAACTTTAGTGCTCTTTCATTCCTAACTGGGATCATCATATTCTGAGACCATTCAGGCATCCATAAGTGGGATCGCAGTCGTCGGTCCAAAATGTTTCGTTCATCTCCTTGTCGAATAGTAACCCTCATAACTCTCTCTTCAGATGTCGAATTTAGACTATTTCAGGTCAATGGAATAGTTACTTGTCAAGCGACGAATTGGGACCAGAATTGCCTAATTCAGACGCTATTTGATATCCCAAAAGCACATTGGAACTCTTCGATCATCATTTTTCAATATGGATTGTAAATCTTTTTAAATCTTGCAATCCAACAGAGACGCGCATAACTCCATCGTTTGATGTTGGATTGGGTCAATTTTTGGTCATCTAAAAGGTACTTTAGTGCTTTTTTATTCCTAACTGGGATCGTCGTATTCCGAGACCATTCAGGCATCCGTAAGTGGGATTGCAGTCGTCGGTCCAGAATGTTTCCTTCATCTTCTTGTCCAATAGTAACCCTCATAACTCTTTCTTCAGATGTCGAATTTAGAGTATTTTAGGTTAATGGAATGGTTAACTGTCAAGCTTTCAAATGGGACTAGAATTGCCTAATTCAGACACCGTTTGATATACCAAAAGCACGTTGGAACTCTTCAATTGTCATTTTTCAATATGGATTATTAATCTTTCCAAATTGCGTGATCCAATGGAGACGCCCATGACTCCATCTTTCGATGTTGGATTGGGTCAATTTTTTATCATCTGAAAGGTACTTTAGTGCTGTTTCATTCCTAACTCTGTTGAGGCATGAAAAAATGATGAAAGGATTGAAACAAAAGAAGGATGGAAAATAAAGTACTAGAAAGAAGAATGTAAGAAGAAGAAGAAATGTCTTTGAGATCGTTTGCGCGAAATCGTGTAAACGATATCAGTTGCGCGGGTTTGTAACCCCCTGAAATTTTAGGGTCGAGTAGCAACTCAACTCTCGAGTTCCAAAACATCACTTATGCAATATAGATAATGATGATTACATGTTGTCTGTGTTAGTGCAATAAACATGAGTGAGATTATACCAAGACAGTAATCCATACTCTAGATCAATGTATTAAATGCAAGTGGAAGACTAAAAGATGTATATAGATGTGTATAAAAACAAACGATTTCGATCTGTCACCAGGGTATGATTACTTCGCTGAGTCATCATATAAATGTACTGAATAAAAAATAAAATGTCAAAAGAATAGTCCAACTGTCGTGACTGCCCAATAGCCCCGTAAATCCGGATAGCCTAAGCAAAGCCGCCGGAGAACTGCATGAAGGAAAACTCATTCTGATCATCATAATAATTAGGCTCAGCCTCCTATGAATCGTCAGTACCTACATTTAAGACAGGGTCTAGTGGGTGTCCAGAACACTGTCCCGTAACGTGGGAGTGAGTAGCTAACTCAGTGGAACAATAAAGCATAGGTTAACATGTTATCAAATTAGTCAAGCAGTAATGATAAAGCAGTACAATCAACCATCTTAAGTACTCTTATTAATGAGAGTATGAAATGCAGTCATGATGCATGCCCCTCGCCTAGCCACCCTCATATGGAACCACCTTACGTCCGCGGCATGCGTTCATCCCTTAGTGCTCCACATCTTCCAGGCACATGCAATGCGATGATAAGCATGATTACCGAGTTGTTATTAGTCCATTTCAGACAGCAACATTGGAAAACTAGGGTACCTCCCTTATATCGTTCCCAAACATGATCCATTCTAGGGTCGTCAGTCTTAGATCATCTCATACGATGGTGTGTTTCTAGGTCACTGCAAGGGCTGTCAGGGCTGTTACACGGAATCGTTAGACCACTCCCCCATCACCTTATCAATACAGGCCTAGTTTGTACTCTTATTTCTACGGAAGGGTCGTCGCCTCCACGTAGACTCAGAATACGCTCGAGGTCACTACAAAGGGCTGCCAAGTCTGTTACACGGAATCGTTGCACCACTCCCCATCACCTTATCAGTGTAGGCCGACAACTCGAATATAGTGTCCCATACTACCATAATCGGCTCACGAGTCTGGTTGCTCAATGGTCACTACGGGGAGGCTCGTGGCCCCAGCGTAGGCCGATAGCTCGACCACGGTATCCCATACCACCATGCCTGGCTCATGAGTCTTAGCTAATCGAGGTACCATGGTTAACAGGATTCCACTGGTAAGCTTGGTACCTTAGGTTCAAACAGAGGCGTCCAAACATGGTGAACATACATAAGATAGATCGGGTTACTTGACGAGCTCGGCTAGCTCGAGCATACGACCAATTGAACAACATGAAGCGCAAGCACTTCATGTGGCCTAACCACTGCAGCCAACCGAAGTACGACTCGGGTTCATCAAACACATCTCGCATGACGAATGAATCTCAGCCACGAATTCATTTTCATTTTCGATTGCCTGGACTACATCATAGTCCCAAACTCAATCCATTTCATCATGTAATCATATGAGGCAATCCACCGTAATGGATTTCATAGGTTCAAGAATTTCAATCACGTAAGCATATTATGAAACAGAATTTACAATCAAAGCATATTACAATACAAACATGATTTCACACACAATCATTGCATAAGTAAAACAGAACTTACAATAAAGCGTACATGTAAGAAATCATTCACACAATTAAAGTAACTAAGATTTGTATCTTGATCCACATACAAGGTGTACTAGATGAACTCTAGCTCATTCAGGCATTTTCACAAACACATAGACTACAAACATCACCATACATGACGTATGATGATTACACATGTGCTAGGCCAAATCCTTTCACTAAGGAATTGCCCCGTATATCACTCGTGTATACCCATGACAGAAATCATGGCATGCATGAATCCAGGATCCGTGTTTACTTAAACATTTCCACAGACACTTGGGCTACACATTTATCACATATAACGTATTTTTGCCGTGATGTGATTTAGGACAAGTCCTTTCGCTAAGGAGTTGTCACACATGTATTAAGCCTATATTCACGACCAACAAACATGTTAAGCACAAATCCAAAATCCAATCAAAATCAAACATTTCAACATATGCATAGAATAGTCTAAATCCTACATATCTCATATAAACTCGTATAACGAAACAAACGACGCATTTTGCATGTGTAATAGCACCCTTGTCAGTTATAAATCATTAACCGACATTGAAAGCCTTGAAAACCATAACCTATACACCTAAAGTCCGCACCTTACGCCGTAGAAGTGTAATGAACTCGATATATTTGTTAAGTCTTTGTGTACGGCAATTTGGCAACCTATAGAATGAAATTGATTAGCTATTTCATCATTTACAATGATCATAACCCTAGATCAGAGTAGGGTTAGGGTTTCTTACCTAGAAATGAAGCTAAAATAGCCAGGAAAGCGATTAGAAAGAGATGGTTAAGCTTATATAGTGGCAGGGTAGAGTATCAGGGAGATCATCCCACTTCTCTCACACTTTCTCTCTCTTTTCCCTCTTCTCTCTCCTAGGGTTTCTTCAAATTCATATGGGCTAAATGAGAGAGGGTTTAAGGTCCTTATATAGGCTAAAACATAACCAAAATAGACCCAGGGTCAAGGTATACTTAGGTTATATCTAAAGTGTGTCCATTTCGATCCAACGGAGCACTTCTAGAGCCCCCCCTTGAGCTAAAGGTCGGACCCAGGGTTAACTTTTCGTTCTAGTCAGGTTTTCAAATCACACGTGGCGGACCAGTTTCAGTTCAACAATCATCGAATCTCGATCAGGGTTACAAGTTCACGGACATGTGCTGGAAAATATCCCTGATCCGAGGGTGTATTTAGGTCCGATTCCGACGGTCTGATAGCTTATATTTGGTCCGCAAGCGAAAAGTCTTAGATTACTTAAATTTGATTTAATTTCTAAAGAAAACCATGTTTTCTCACACTCCTCGCTTTGGGCTCAAGCGAATAGCCTCGGGACACTATCTGATTTTGATTTCTGAGATGGTTGTCAAGCCCAGCAAGGTGTTCCTAATTCTATAACTTCACATTATTCGGACTTCCAATATGCAGTCCAGATCTAATACGGAGTTTCAATGTGCACCCGAGAGCAGTCGGGTAATGAGTTTGATCCTAGATTTTAGGGTAACCTAGCGTCAATGATTTTACAAGTTTTGGGTCTTGCATATCGTATTTAAAGTGAATCAAGTGGATTTCATGGCTAATCTAGTGTAGCACTTAGTTAACCTTGTCTAATTTCTAAAAGATTTGATCCTGAGTGATTTCTGCCTGAGGTGGTACTCAGGCCTTTATACAGGAATTTTCTGAGACGTTACAGGGTCCGCGCAACTCAAAAGTCCATTATGCAGGTCTGCGTAACCCAAAGATCAGTTGCACGAGTCTGCACAGATGGTTTCAGGAGAAGATTTCCTTGAACGGTAAAGATTGATATAAAATGGGTCCCACGGCATCGAAATCGAGGTTCCACACGTGCGAGGGTCTATAAATACCTCCTCCCCTCCTTCATTTAGGATGGATTGAAGATTTTCGAGAAGAAGCGGAGCAAAGAGGAAGTTGAAGGTGAGAAGAGAAGGCAGCGGTGGCTTACGCAGGTCCGCGCAACCGATATCAGTTGTGCGTGTCCGTGCAACCAGACTGCCCTGCAGTCTGTGAAGATAAAGGGCCATTATGCCGTCAAAATGGTTCAAGTCTCCAAGTTTCTTCTGTTCAAGCATAAAAGGATCAGCAGAAGGGTATATTCCTCCTAAGTCCTAGGAGATGACTGAAATCACTGATGTTATGCTGCCGAAATTCATATTTAACTATGACCGTTGAATTCATAATAATTCCTTTATTTTAAGTAATCTATCTTAGAATCAAGGGATATTAAAAGGATGTAAATGAACTCAATATCGGTAAAGTATGATGACCATTTTGAATACTCTTTCTCTGTTATGTTTAAATAAGATAATCTCCTAAACCAAACACTTTTGTTTCTTATTCGAAACAAAATGGCGACTCTGCTGGGGACATGTTTATCTTATTTAACATTAGCAGTGAAATTTTATGAAACTTCCATCATTGTTTGGCCTCTTTCAGACGCCAAAATGGCGACTCTCGGTGGGAACATCCTCTCCTTCATCTCTAAGATAGATTATTTAATTCTTCAATTACTAATACAATCATGTTTTGGGATTGAAGGTTTTCGCATCCGATTCTAATCTACTACTCATGGCAACTTCCATAAGAAGAGTGAACTTCCAATTCACTCTGACCAGGTTTGTGATAGAATACACACCAAATCGAATTCCGAAGCACATGACTCAAATCCACGCAAGTGGGAACAACATGACTCAGGTATCAGCTAGGGTCGTATCAGCGTCGCCTCAACCATTAGGAAGTGATGATGGCTGGACCGTTGTAACATCTCATAGAATGAGAGCACGAAATATAAAAATTCTGGAATGAATCAGCCTTCGCTAAGAGTTAAAGGACCGATAACACGTAATACAGTGAGAAAGAATCCCAAACTCGCTCCTCTGGCAATATATCCTGAATGAATAATCCCGCTATTGACAGCACATGACTTCCCATTTCTGAGTCCCTTGAGAGTCAAATGAACGAAAGAGCAGAAAGGAAAAATGTTGTTTGTCAGATCACTAATGTTCACACCTCCCCAGGCAAGTTCACCAGTATCAGTATCGCCCCGATCGATTAATGATGTTAGGGGTACAGAAAAGTCTAATGAAATCCCATCCTCTCCCCTCTATGTGAGTCCCACTACGTCAGCATATTCTTGTTCTACTCTAACCATTGTTTCATCAAAGAATGAGGAAGTTGCGATACATATGGCCGGGACGAATTCAAAATGTAGAGTGACCATGGAGGATCGTATTAATGAAATGGCATAAGCCCAAAACGCATTAATGGAGGAATACAGGAACCTTAAGGAAGCCCTGACGACCCTTGCACATAATATAGCCCGGATGGCGGCCCCCCAGGGTATGATGAATGAACAGAAAAAATAGCCCGCTGGCCTCCAACCATAGGGGGCAGGGTCATTAAGATCGGTCCCAGCAGCAAGAACCGTGACACGGGATGAAGTGAGACAAGTGGTCGAAGAAGCTGTCAGGATAGAAAGAGGATGCGAAAATACTAGTCATTTCAGGTATCGAACGTCGTATTCAAGAGAGATAGAAAACACCCCCTTTCCAGCAAATTTCAAACAGCCGGATTTTCAAAAGTTTAACACGGGAGAATCTCCAGAGGAACGCTCAAAGCGCTTTATCACTAACATGGGGTTAATACACACTTGGGAGCAGATGCAAGAAATTTTCATGTCAAATTTTTTCTCTTCAGAGCGCAATGTTTGTATTATAGAGTTGGCCTTCATATGACAGAGAGATGGAGAACCGGTAGAAAAATTTATAAACAGATGGAAAACATTAGGAGCCTCATGCAGACAGTTACTGGAGGAAAAAGAATAAGTCAAGATGTGCCTGAACTCTATGAAGACAGAATTTATAGTTAGACTAAACAATGCTGATATCAGAACTTTCCATGACCTGGCTACTAAGGCTTACGCTTTAGAACTGATAAATCAGATGGTGCCAGCGTTTCGTCCTGAGATAGCTCAAAGGGCTCGTAATAAGATGACAGCAAACACTACTGATTGTGACAAGCAGTGTGGTAATGTAGGAGATCTAAAGAAAGAAAGACAAAAACGCAAAGAAAAGTCAATTCAGTTAAGAAGTTATAAAAAATCCAGGATATTCTATTTGCATGAAGGGTTCACATTCGACAAAGAAGACGTTGTTCCAATGATGAGTCAACTATTGAAGGCCGGTGCGATAAAATTGCCAGAACCCAGACATCCTGAGAATGTGACAAGAATCAGAAGATGAAATTTTTGTCACTATCATCGATTGGCAGGACATCCAACAGAGAATTGTTATGCATTAAAAAGTATAATACAACGAATGATGGACAGGGATGAAATAATAGTTGGAAAGAAAATGAACAGGAAGGTCATGAAAAGTATAGGTTTTGATCGCAAGGAATATACCAGTTTAAATCACAGGAAAGGAACTCAAACTCCTATGGAGGTCGACTAATAAAGGCAACAAAAATTCCAGGACACGGGGATAAAATCGTCAATGAATATGGTTACAGCTGAGCGGTCTGCAGAAGAAAATCCTAAGATAGTTGAGCAGCCTGAGATAGCTCCGAAGCAAATAGAAGACGGGGGGCAACCGATGACAGACAGTTTGCAAGAGATAAACTTGGGTACGAAAGAGGAACCACGGAACACATTCATCAATAGTACCTTACTGAACAAGAATCAGCAGAATACGTTCAGCTTCTTAGAGAAAATAAAGATATATTTGCTTAGAAGTAGTCAAATATCCCAAGTGGATATCGAATATTGTCCTGGTGAGAAAGAAGAATGAACAAGTCAGGGTGTGTGTCGACTTTAGAGACCTGAACGAAGCTTGTCCAAAAGATGATTTTCCACTCCCGATAACTGAACTATTAATTGATAGTATTGATAGTACAACTCAGTATGCTGTTATGTCCTTTACGGATGATTATGCAGGGTATAATCATATTCGAATGGCCCCCGAGGTGAGGAAGCGACAACATTTCGGACTTTGCTGGGAATTTTCAGTTATAAAGTTATGTCGTTCAGACTAAAAAATGCAGGGGCGACGTATCAAAGGGCGATGCAAAACATTTTTCATGACATGATGCACAAATACGTTGAATGTTATGTCGACAACTTGGTAATTAGGTCAACAGGTCATCAAGAACATCTTGAGCACTTAATATCGGTTTTTCAGTGACTCAGGAAGAGACAATTGAAGATGAATCCCACTAAATGCGCATTTGGAGTGTCCTCCGGTAAGTTTCTCAGGTTTGTTGTCGGCATAGAGGCATTGAGATTGATCCAGGGAAAGTTAGGGCTATTTAAGATATGCTGCCACCAAAGACATTGAAAAAATTAAAAAGTTTACAAGGAAAATTGGCATACGTTCGCCGTTTCATTTCGAATTTAGCAGGGAGATGTCAGTCATTTTCTCATCTGATGAAAAAGGGTATGGAATTTGTATGGGATCAAGCCTGTCAAAACGCATTCAACTTGATAAAGGAATTGATGAAACAGCCACCAGTATTGGCAGCTTCAGTAAAAGGAAAACTGCTTATTTTGTATACATCTGCAGCTGAACATTCTTTAGGAGCTTTACTGGCACAGGTAAATGAGTCTGGAAAAGAAACTGCTCTTTACTATTTAGAACCCTAATAGGGGCAGAATGCAATTACTCTCCGATCGAAATGGAATGTTTGGCATTAATATTTGCAGTACAAAAGTTGAGACATTATTGTCTATCTCATCACATAACATTGATTTCGAGGGCTGACCCGATTAGGTTTTTAATGACAAGACCAATGTTGTCCTGAAGATTAGCCAAATAGATGCTGTTACTTTCAGAATATACTATCACATATAAACTAGAAAAAGCAATAAAAGGGCAGGCAGTGGTAGATTTCCTCGCAGCGCACCCTGTAACGGAAGATGAGGCCATTAGTGATGATTTTCCAGATGAGCAAGTTATGTTAGTTGAATCGCAGAGTCCATGGCAGATGTACTTCGATGGTGCTTCTCGAGCATCAGGAGCGGGGGCGGGAGTAATATTTATTACTCCCCAAGGCGACTTATTACCTTACTCCTTTACATTGGGAACTGCATGTACGAATAATGAGGGTAAATACAGAGCCCTGATTATTGGGACAGAGATGGCTAAAGAAATAAAGATACGAATGCTACGTATTTTTGGGGATTCTAAATTGGTCATAAATCAATTGACAACTGAATTCGAGGTAAGAAAGCAAGAACTTTTGCCATACTGTTAGAAAGCACAACAGTTATTGGAACAATTTTCCCATGTTGAAATCAAGCACATCCCTTGGTTAGAAAATGCAAAGGCAGAGGCTCTGGCAAGTTTGGCAGCCGCCTTATCCTGCCCAAATCGAAGCCCTCTTCTAGTGACCATAGAAGAACGAAGATTTTTACCATCCTCAAAAGTTATTGAGGAAATTTGTAACGCCCTGAAATTCGAGGGTCGAGTAGCAACTCAACTCTCGAGTTCCAAAACATCACTTATGCAACATAGATAATGATGATTAAATGTTGTCTGTGTTAGTGCAATAAACATGAGTGAGATTATACCAAAACAGTAATTCATACTCCAGATCAATTGTATAAAGGCAAGCGGAAGACTGAAACTGTATATAATTGTATGTAAAAGAAACAAAACCATCTCAATCTCCAGAGTATGAACCCAACTGACTCACCATATACATGTATCTGTTTTATGATCAAAATGTCAAAAATACAACTAGAGAAGTAAGCCCTGTAAATCCCGTCGATCCCGGCAGTCTAGGCAAAGCCGCCAGCATACTACATATACGAGAACTCATCCTAGTCCTCGTCGTAGTCCAGCTCAGCCTCCTGAGTCGCCACCTCATCTGCACCTAAGACAGAGTCTGGTTGGTGTGTACAACACCATCCCGTAACGTGGGAGTGAGTAGCTAACTCAATGGAATAATAAAGCATAGGTTAACATGTTATCAATTCAGTCAAGTAGTAATGATAAAGCAGTACAATCAAACACTCCTAACTACTCTTATTAATGCAAGTATGAATGCAGTCATGATGCATGCCCTCATCGACATACTCCCTCATGCGACACCATCTTACGTTCGTGGCATGCTTTCATTCCTCAGTGCTCCACATCTTCCAGGCACATGCAGTGTAATGATAAGCATGATTACCGAGTTGTTATTAGTCCATTTCAAACAGCAGGATTGGGAAACTAAGGTACCTCCCTTGTATCATTCCCAAACATGATCCATTCTAGGGTCGTCAAACCTAGATAATCTCATACGATAGTGTGGTTCTAGGGCGCTGTAAAGGCTGCCGGGGTTGTTACACACAATTGTTACACCACTCCCCACATCACCTTTTTAACGATTCATCACTAACTGAATACAGGCCTAGTTCATACTCTATACACTGCGACAAAACTCGTCGCCTCACCGTAAATTTAGAGTATGCTCGAGGTCACTACAAAGGGCTCGTCACCAATCAGTGTAGGCCAATAGCTCGAATACAGTGTCCCATACCACCGTATTCGGCTCACGAGTCAAGGTTGCTCACTGGTCACTACGGGGAGGCACGTGGCCCCAGCGTAGGCCGACAGCTCGACCACGGTGTCCCATACCACCATGCCCGGCTCATGAGTCTTAGCGGATCAAGGTACCATGGTTAATGAGATTTCACTGGTAAGTTTAGTACCCCAGGTTCAAGCAGTAGTATCCAAACATAGTAGACATACATTAGACATATCGGGTTACTTGATGAGCCTGACTAGCTCGAGCGCACAATCAACTGAATGACATGAAGTGCATAAGCACTTCGCGTGGCCTAACCACTGTCACCAACTAAAGTACGACTCGGGTTCGTCAAACACATCCTACGTGGTGAAATGAATCTCAACCATGAACTCAAGTCTAGTACCGATTGTCTGGACTAAAATCATAGTCTCAAACGCAAGCAATCCTTATTCAGAGCATGTGGAGTAAAGCATAATAAACAAAGTAATTCAAGCATTTTAACAAGCATGTCATAAAGCATGTTATAAAGCACCATATAAATAGGAAATACAAACACATATATTTCATAAGTAAGCGGTTAAATTAAACAACCAACATGGAGGAAATCATATACGTCTCTAAGGTAGTTGAGAATCCCATCTCAACACCTACCTAAGGCACCATCATCCAAGCACTTACTCTTACAAGCATTTTCACAAACACTTATAATACACTATTTCAACATACATAGTGTATATTAGCAAAACATGTATTAGGGCGAGCCTTTTCGCCAAGCAAGTATTTTACACATATATAATATGTTCATACAGCAAATAATTATGGCAAACACATTTTCAAAATTTATACATACACAGTACTTTTTACAAATACCTAGAATACACAAAATTCCATATTCTTCGTATTTAATCGAACGGAAAATAGACAGCACTTTGTACATGTGCAATTGCATACAGATCATGAATCTATCATTATCTGACATTGAAAGCATTGAAAACCATAACCTATACACCTAAATTCCGCACCTTGTGTCATAGAATCGTAACAAATCCGATAGGTTTGCTAAGCTTTCGTATTCGTTAGTTTGGTAACCTATAAAATGAAATAGGTTAGCTATTTCATAACCTACAACCATCACAACCCCAAAACAGATTAGGGTTAGGGTTTCTTACCTAGAAACGAAGTCGGAATCACCAGGAAAGCGACTAGACTTGAGTGGTGAAGCTTGTGTAGTGGCAGGGAAAAAGGGTAGGAAGAATCCTCCCACAACTCTCTAACTTTCTCTCTCTTTTCTCTCTTCTCTCCTAGGGTTTTTCTCAAATTCATATGGCTGAATGAGAGAAGGTTCTAAAGTCCTTGTATAGCTTAAAATCACACCAAAATAGACTTAAGATCAAGGTATACTTAGGTTATAACCAAAGTGAGCCTGTTCCAGCTCAATGGAGCACTTCTGGCGGGCCCCCTTGAGCTAAAGGTCGAACTTAAGCTCACCGACCTTGGATCTAGGTATCATTAAGTTTTTATTCCAGTAGGGTTTCCATATCACGCGTGACGGACCAGTTTTAGTTCAACGGTCAGTGAAACTCGATCAGAAATTTCAAGCACACTGCCATGTATATGAAATTTTTCCTGTTCCGAGGGTGTATTTGGGTCAGATTCTGACGGTCTGGTTGCTTACAAATTGTCCACAAGTAACAAGTCTTAGATTACTATTTGAGATTTTTATTTATAAAGAAAACCAAGTGTTCTCACACTCCTCGCTCCGGACTCAAGCGAACAGCCGTGGTACGTAGTCTGGATTTAATCTCTGAGATGGTTATTAAGCCCAGCGAGGCAATCCTAAGTCTATAACTTAGTATCATTTGGACTTTCGATGTGTAGTCTGGATCTGATACGGAGTTTCAATGTACTCCCGAGAGCAGTCGGGTAATGAGTTTGATCCTAGATTTTAAGGTAACCTAGCATTAATGATTCTACAAGTTTTGGCTCTTGCATATGGTATTTAAAGTGATTCTGGCGGATTTCATGGCTAATCTCGTTTAGCACTTAGTTAACTTTATTTTTAAAGGATTTGATCCTAAGTGATTTCTGGTTGAGGTGGTGTAACATCCCGAATTTTTACCAACCTGGGATTAGACGTCCTTAGGCAATGGGTTGCTCCTAACACCTTATTAACCCGTCAAAACTCAATCCTAAAGTCTAAAACTGCTGTTGAACCCACTTCCTTCACAAATCCCACCCTTCACCACCTCGTTCTTTAAATCCATCTAAGTACTTTCACATTAGACCCTATCTTAAAGTTTAGGTGATGAAGAACAATACTTAAACTAAACATTACTACAAAGGACTGAGTACCACCTCGACCAGAAATCACTTAGGATTAAATCCTTTAGAAATTTGATAAAGTTAACCAAGTGTTAAACTAGATTAGCCATGAAATCCATTTGAATTGCTTTAAATATGATCTACAAGACCCAAAACTTGTAGAATCATTGACACTAGGTTACCCTAAAATCTAGGATCAATCTCATTACCCGGCTGCTCTCGGGAGCATCTCGAAACTCCGTATCTGATCTGGACCACACATCGGGAGTCCGAATAATACGAGGTTAAGGACTTAGGACCGCCTCGCTGGGCTTGACAACCATCTCGGAAATCAGTCCCAGACGGTGTCCCACGGCTGTTCGCTTAAGCCCGGAGCGAGGGAGTGTGAAAACACTTGTTTCCTTTACAAAATAAATATCTTGAATAGTAATCTGGCACGTGTCGCTTGCGGATCAGTTTTAAGCAACCAGACCGTCAGAATCAAACCAAATTACACCCTCGGATCAGGAGAAATTTCATACACATTTACATGTACTCGGAATCTCCGATCGAGATCCGCTGACCATTGAACGCAAACTGGTCCGCCACGCGTGATCTGGAATCCCGACCGAAACGAAAACTTAATAGAACGTAGATCTGGTGTCGGTGAGCTTAAGTCCGACCTTTGGCTCAAGGAGGCTAACAAGAAGTCCTCCGTTGAGCTGAAAAAGTTCCGCTTTGGTTATAACCTAAGTAAACCTTGTCCAAAAGTCTAATTCAGTGAGATTTTAGGCTATATAAGGACCTTAGAAACCTCTCTCTCACAGCTATACGAATTTGAGAGAAACCCTAGAGAGAGAGAGAAAAGAGAGAGAAAGTGAGAGAGTGGTGGGAGATCCTTCCTGCCTTGCTTCCCTGCTGCTATCCATGCTTAACCGCTCCATTCATATCGCTTTCCAGGCGATTCCAGCTCCGTTTCTAGGTAAGAAACCCTAACCCTAATCTGTCTTAGGGTTGTATAGGTTGTAGGTTATGAAATAGCTAACCTATTTCATTCTCTAGGTTGTCAAACTGCCGTTATACGAAAGCCTAGCAAACCTATCGGCTTCGTTGCGATTATACGACAAAAGGTGCGGACTTTAGATGTATAGGTTATGGTTTTCAAGGCTTTCAATGTCAGATAATGATAGATTCATGATCTGCATGCAATTGCACATGTACAAAGTGTTGTCTGTTTTCTGTTTTGATTAAAGATGAAGAATATGGAATTTTACATATTCTAGGTATTCGTAGAAAATACCGTATACGTATAAATTTTGAAAATGTGTTTGACATGATTAATTGTTGTATGAATATACGATATACGGATAAAATACTTATTTGGGGAATGGGTTCGCCCAAATACATGTTTTACTAATATACACTATGTATGTAGAAATATTGTATTGTAGAAAGTACTATATACATATAGATTTTATAGATGTGTTTGCCATGATTATTTGTTGTATAAATATATTATATGTGCATAAAATACTTGCTTGGCAAAAGGACTCGCCCTAATACATGTTTGTTAACATACACTAAGTATGTTGAAATAGTGTATGTTAAGTGTTTGTGAAAATGCTTGTGTGAGTAAGTGTTTGGATGATGTTGCCTTAGGTATGGTGTTGAGATGGGATTCTCAACCACCTTAGAGACATGTATGATTTCCTCCATGTGGTTGTTCACTTTAACCACTTACTTATGAAATATATGTGTTTGTATTCCTATTTATATAGTGCTTCATAACATGCTTTATAACATGCTTTATAATATGCTTTATGATATGCTTGTTAACATGCTCAACTGATTGTATGATTTTATTTATGTAATGCGCATGTTTAAATTCATGTTTATGTTGTATGATCCGTCATGGGTGATGGGGGAGTGGTGTAACGATTCCGTGCAACAGCCCTAGCAGCCCTAAACGGATGATACCAGACTTTGATTGTATGATTTGAATCTTGATCCATTACTGCTTTACTTATCTATAATTGAATGTGATTGGGGCTATGATTATAGTCCAGGCAATCGGTAACAATTCCTGTCTAAGTGGGCGATTTCGTCTCGCCACATTTGATGCGTTCGGTGAATCCGAGTCATACGATGGTTGACGACAGTGGTACCTTGTCGGCTACTCTAGCGTACGCTCGTACTAGTCGAACTAGTCTAATAAACCGATTGGCCCATTGTATGTTAACCATGTTTGGACGCCATTGCTTGAACCTAGGGTACCGAACTTACCAGTGGAATCCCGTAACCATAGTACCTCGATCCACTAAGACTCATGAGCCGGGCATGGTGGTATGGGACACTGTGGTCGAGCTGTCGGCCTACGCTGGGGCCACGTGCCTCCCCGTAGTGATCATTGAGCAACCAGACTCGCTAGCCGATTATGGTGGTATGGGACACTATATTTGAGCTGTCGGCCTACGCTGGCACAGCCTGGCTGTGGTCCCCAGTCGGGTTGCATCCGGGTTCCATTCTCAATAAGCGGACCGGTCAGGCTTCGAAAATAGACTGCCAATTGGTAGGGTGTCAGTGGAGTGACCTCGAGCATACTCTAATTTTGTGGTGAGGCGACTAGCCTTCTCGTAGTAACAGAGTATAAGCTAGACCTGTATTGATAAGGTGATGGGGGAGTGGTACAACGATTCTGCGTAACAGCCCTGGCAGCCCTTGCAGTGACCTAGAAACACACCATCGTATGAGATTGTCTAGGACTGACGACCCTAGAATGGATCATGTTTGGGAATGATACAAGGGAGGTACCTTAGTTTCCCAATCCTGGTGTTTAAAATGGAATAATAACAACAAGATAATCATGCTCATCATACATTGCATGTGTCTGGAAGATGTAGAGCACTGAGGGATGAAAGCATGTCGCGAACGAAGAGGGTGTCGCATGAGGGAGTATGTCGGTGAGGGCATACATCATGACTGCATTCATACTTGCATTAATAAGAGCAGTTAGGAGTGTTTGATTTTACTACTTTATCATTACTGCTTGACTGAGTTGATAACATGTTAACCTATGCTTTACTGTTCCACTGAGTTGATCACTCACTCCCACGTTACGGGATGGTGTTGTACACACCAACTAGATTTGTTGAGCTTCAGGTGATGGCGATGCTTATGAAGCAGAGCCGGATTACTTCTATGATGATGAGGAGGAGTTCTCCTATCTGTAACTCTCTGGCAGGTCTATGAAGACCCTGTATTGTATTGACGGGGCTATGGTACTTGGGATAGAAGACATTACACTTCCTCACATTAGGTATATTTTAGAATTGTACTTGTAATTAATTAACCTGGTAACATCATCACACTCTGGAGACTCACCATAGTTTATATATGTTATTTATCTATCACAGTCTTCCGCTTGCAATTTAACTGTCTTTGGAGTATGATATGTTGTTTTGGCTTGATCTCACTCATGTTCAATGCACGAATACAGTCAACATTTAATCATCATTCATTTTGTTGCATAAGTGATGTTCTGGAACTCGGGAGTTGAGTTTATGCTCGACCCCCGATTTTCAGGATGTTACAGGTGGTACCCGGGCCATTGCACGGAATTTTTTGAGTCGTTACAAAATTTCTGAAACTTTGCCTGTATCATGTCTAGAAATCACCACAGAAGATTGGCGTCAGCCTCTCATAGATTATCTTAAATTTAACATCCTGCCGGAAGAACCTGCGCAGAGACAGCAGATCAGGCAACAATCAAGTAGATTCATCATATGCAGTGAAGTGTTATACAGAAGATCTTACAACGGAATACTGTTACGTTGCTTAGACGAGCGAGAAGTAGGCCAAGTATTGCAAGAAGCACATTCTGGAGAATGTGGGGCACATAAGCGGGTCAAAATCTATTTCACAGAATACATCGAATGGGTTATTATTGGCCCACCATGTTTAAAGACGCAATAGATTATGCAAAGCGGTGCCATGAATGTCAAATTCAGAGAGACGTTATACATATTCCTCCAGAAGATCTGCATCAATCCATCACCTCTTGGCCCTTCTCTGCTTGGGGGCTTGACATAATTGGTCCTATAAATCCACCTTCATCCAAAGGAAAGCAATATATTCTGGCAGCAACCGACTATTTCTCTAAATGGACCGAAACAGTTGCTTTACGCAATGTTAAAGAAGAAGATGTGGTTAATTTCATAGGCATGCCATAATATACCGTCATGGTATTCCAAAGAAAATCGTTACAGATAATGGCACCCCTTTTAAAAACAGAGGCATGGAAAAGTTATGTTAGAAATTCTGCATTCAACATTCGTTCTCAACGCCTGACTATCCACCAGCCAATGGATTAGAAGAAGCGTTTAACAAGACAATAGTTAAAATACTGAAGAAAACAGTGACGGGGAATAAACGTAATTGGGATGAAAAGTTGCAAGAAGCATTATGGGCATACAGAACTACTCATCGCATAGCAACAAGAACGACACCATATTCACTGGTATATGGCGTGGAGACAGTCATCCCAATCGAAATACAAGTAGCATCACTCAGAGTGGTAGTACATCAGTCTATAACAGATGATGAAAATGCAAAAATAAGGCTGAAAGAACTAGATTTACTGGATGAGAAACGCCTGGCAGCCCAGCAGCGATCACAATCATATCAGGCCATGATATTGGCTGCTTTTGATAAGCGAGTTAAATACCGCTCTTTCAAAAAAGGAGATATGGTGCTTATGTTAAAAAGACCTATAGTGGTCACCCACTGAACAGGGGGAAATTTTGAGCCTAAATGGGATGGGTCATATATAATAAAGAAAGTGTACTCCAATGGGGCATACAAAATTGTAAATCAAGATGGACAAGGTATTGGTATACCAGTCAATGCTCGCTTCATCAAAAGATATCATCCTTGAAGAAGTTATGATTTTGATCTAGAATATCATCAGAATAATGATTCTGCATCAAAAGGGGGCAAGAATAGATCATAGCCATGTATCATCTGACGAATGAATAAAGATGAAGTTTTCAAATAAGCAAATACCGCAAAAGGGAAAGTGAACACCATCACCACCAAGCAAGTCCTTCTATAAAATTCTGTCTAAAATTGATATACCGTCACCAAGCTAGTATATTATGAATAACACAGACGGGCATAATCAAAGATATTAGCAAAAAATGATGATGTGTCAATTTCAATCAGAGATGACCATACATATCATTGTCTTCTAAGATATTTTTAAGGCAGCCTAATAAAGCCAATGGCCAATCATGCATAAGGACTATCAAGATCGCCATTCGGGTAGCGATGAGAAGCCAGTGGCCCTAAAAAGCCCGTGAAGGCCATCGTACGCATACCCATGCAGGCAGATGACGGAGCCAATGACCAAAAGTCTAAAAAGGCCAAAAGTCCTCAAATGGCCAGTCATGTGTAACCCCTATGCCGCCTGTATAGTTTTCCTGGTTGCGTCACGGGGAATGGAGAAAAATTTCCTCCCATGAATGGGCTCGATCTTATAGACGAAGAAAATGAGGGCTGCAATGTGAGCTTTAAATAGGCCAACCATGCATAGGACCCCCCAAATTTACGGTTTGATTTCAGTACTAACTCATGAGGAAGGGTTTAAACCTACTCATCGATGGACTGACGGCCCTGGATTTGGTACCCTAAAGGTCACCTTGCGAGCTCTGCGAACTCTAGAGAGTTACCAAGGCCAAACCTGTGCGTAATTCCAACCGAGTTCACGGCCCCAGTAGCTTCATTGGGCCCCTCTGATGGATCGCGGTTTGTGAACTCCCTAGGCAGTGAGGAGTCCAGTGAACTCCTAAGAGTTACAGAGGTCATCACGTGAGACCTGGCTCCACTACTCAAGAGCTTAAACTATGTGTGCAACTGACTAAGTTGAAACTTAGCACCGCCGATTAAAATAAATCATATAGGAAATCCCGCACTAACAAGCATAAAATATTGGTGTTTTATAATTATCTCCTTTATCAAATAATATGTCGAGAATATTTCATGAATAAACATGTTTGAAATAATCTGCGATTAAGAAATACATAAAAAGATGAGATATCTCAAAATATCATCACAAGTAGATACATATTGAAAGTCAAAAAATACTGCTTATTCAAAGACATACATAAACGAGGCTACATACAAATAAGCACATAATGCTAGAAAATTGTAAGACTATATGGCCATATATTCTTACAATTGAAATATGATAGGATATGTCAAATTGTTGGGTACAATGATAAGGATCACAAAAAGCTCTATATGCAAAATTACAGTTATATCAAATTTAATTAGAAATGTCTGAAATATCCAATATTTGGTGAATTTCCAAAATATATTTATTCTTCTGAAGAGGATAAGTTTTCAATGATAATAATTTTGTCCTGTCGAGGTGGATGATGACACTCTGGCATCTCTGGCATTCCCGATGATAAAGGGGAATCACCTCATAGTATCTGCAATGGCGGAGAAGGAAGAATGTTGGATCGGATAGAAACAAAGAAAGAACGCTCACTAAATGAGATAGAATCATCATCAATGGTGTCTACATCTTCAGGATAGTTGAACATGGGAAAGTGATGGAAATCAAAGGGATCACCGCTTTTTATTCTTCTAGAAATCCTTCCACTAGATTCTCTAATCATATCTCTCAACTAAAAATGTTGAAGAAGGAGTCGATGGGGATTCAAATATGCTTTCCCCGAGTAAGCAAATGTCCAAGGGAAGTATACTCCTAGCCAACCTACGAAGAAATGCCAAGGAACACAGATTGGGAAGGCTTCAAGGATCGGATCTTTCGAGCCATAAATAACCTCACCGAAGGCGCGATAAAGAGAGCATAGAATTGGAAGAGCCAGCGAGCACTTCTGACCTATAGCCATTGCTCCTGCGACTACGAAGAATGAGGGCCTAATGGTATCCGCTTGATCAGGATCAGGGAATATCACCAAGCTCAACCAGTAAACAGGGAAGGCGGCTAATTCGCAGGAAGAACTGTATTCCGTAGAATGCTCTATGTTCTTACGAATGTCTTTAAGTTCTGAATGATTGTGACCTGCAAAGATGTCAAAATGTAGATACAATACCTCAACAAAGATCATGTAAAGAATGGGAGTACGAAGAAAAGGAGTTGAGAGGAAGGAAGATACCGCAATTTTTGAGAAAAGTAAGCCAACCATTCAAGAGAAGAGATGCGATCAGGATGAGGAAATGCGGCCAGTGCACTAAAGAGTTCAAGGGTAGTTCTAGAAATTTTGGATACGCCTCCTTTCACAGATACAAGAGCAAGCTCTGCAAAATAGATCCCATAAAGTAATGCTCATTTCTCCTAAGGGAAGATGAAATGAGTTAGTGGTCGGAGACCAATGATCAAGAAAGCATCTGAGAATCGTAACATCCGCATGAAAATGTTCCGATGTGGCTATAATCGCATCAGAAAGTGAAATCTACTCTAGTATATCCGAATGTCTTCGAACAACAGTGCGAGCCCAAGCACTGTAGAAATCACAGATAGGGAGCATGCTTGTGGTTCTGAATCTCCTCATACTTTAAGGCAACTTCTCGAGAAAGAATAGTTGCTGGGCTGTTTCCAAATAGTGGAAAGGAGAAGGATGTTGAGGATCACAGTGTGGGCACAGGAATCTCATCTTATGAATTCTACTCGCTCTTTGACAAAGCCCATTTTCTCCCAAATATCTGGTCAAGATTCTTGGTTCTCTCGTAACCCAGTCATCTATTGAGACAAAGGTATTTTGCCGGTCAAAGGGTTCGCTATGTAAAATCAACCAATGACGGGGTAAGTTGATAGGAATGATGGTTCGATTGTTAGTAAAAGGGTTATGCAGATCCAGAGTCTTCTCATTTATCTCCACATGTTTCCAAGAATAATGGAGAGATTGTTTCGGCTGAAGGGTGGATGAATGGTTCTTTCTTCTAGAAGAGGAAGCTGGAGCGTGCCATGGTAAGCAGATAAAAGGAGGGATGAAGAATTTAAAGATTTGAAAACACTTAAGGAAAGTCGCGGAAAGATGAAAAATTCTCCAAAGTTTCGGTTATGCGGTACCGCGCAAGCAATGGTAGGTGCGTGGAATAGCGTAGAGGCTGAAGAGTTTGGAGTAAACAGAAGACTATTGCGCAGGTCCGCACAGACGAAAGTTGTTGCGCCGGAGAAAATCGCTGAGACAGAAGTTTGCTACAGTAAAGGGAAAATGAAGAATGACTGAAGGGTTAGCGTATTTCTAAGACGAGAGGCCTAGTGAGGAACATGGGTTTCGATTGCACGGGTCCGCGCAAGTGCCGTTAAGGTAATTGTGTATTGTTTTGATCCTTTTCTCTGATTGTTGGGAAAACAAAGAAAGGATCAAGGGGGCATCTATTGAGGCATAAAAAATGATGAAAGGATTGAAACAGAATAAGGATGGAAAATAAAGTATTAGAAAGAAGAATGTAAGAAGAAGAAGAAATATCTTTGAGATCGTTTACGTGGAATCGTGCAAACGATATCAGTTGTGCGGGTCCGCGCAACTCAAAAGTCCATTGCACAAGTCTGCGCAACCCAAAGATCAATTGTGTCAGTCTGCGCAGATGGTTTTAGGGGAAGATTTCCTTGAACGGTAAAGTTTGATGGAAAATGGGTCCCACGGCACCAAAATTGAGGTTTCACATATGCGAGGGTCTATAAATACCACCTCCCCTCCTTCATTTAGGATGGATTGAAGATTTTTGAGAAGAAGCAGAGCAAAGAGGAAGTTGAAGGTGAGAAGAGAAGGCAGTGGTGGCTTGCGTGGGTCCGTGCAACCAATATCTGTTGTGCAGGTCCACGCAACTAGACTGCCCTGCAGTCTGTGAAGATAAAGGGCCGTTATGCTATCGAAATGGCTGAAGTCTCCAAGTTCCTTTTGTTCAACCATAAAAGGATCAGCAGAAGAGCATATTCCTCCAAAGTCGTAGGAGATGACTGAAATCACTGACGTTATGCTACTGAATTTCATATTTAACTATGACTATTGAATTCATAATAATTCCTTTATTTTAAGTAATTTATCTTAGAATCAAGGGATATTAAAAGGATGTGAATGAACTCAATATCGGTAAAGTATGATGACCGTTTTAAATACTCTTTCTCTGTTATGTTTAAATAAGATAATCTCCCAAACCAAACACTTTTGTTTCTTGTTCGAAACAAACTGGAATCATCATATTTCGAGACCATTTCGGCATCCATAAGTGGGATCGCAGTCGTCGGTCTAGAATGTTTCCTTCATCTCCTTGTGTAACGCCCTGAAAATCGAGGGTCGAGCATAACTCAACTCCCGAATTCCAACGCATCACATATGCAAACAAAATGAATGATGATTGACTGTTGTCTGTATTAGTGAGGTGAACATGAGTGAGATTAAGCCAAAACAGCATATCATACTCCAGAGACAGTTAAATTGTAAGCGGAAGACTGTGATAGATAGAAAAATATATAAACTATAGTAAGTCTCTAGAGTGTGATAAGGTTACCAGGTTAATGAATTACAAGCATAATTTCAAAATATACCAAGTTGTGGAAGTGTAATGTCTTCTATCCCAAATACCATAGTCCCGTCAATGCAATTCCAGGTTTTCATAGACCTGTCAGAGAGTTACATGTAGGAGAACTCCTCCTTAACATCATAATAGTAGTCCAGCTCTGCTTCATGAGCATCGCCATCACCTATAGCTAAGACAATCCGGTTGGTGTTACAAGCACCGTCCCGTAACGTGGGAGTGAGTAGCTAACTCAGTGGAACAATAAAGCATAGGTTAACATGTTATCAATTCAGTCAAGTAGTAATGATAAAGCAGTACAATCAAATGATCCTAACTACTCTTATTTAATGCAAGTATGAAATGACATGATGAATGCCCATGCCAAACCACCCTCATGCGACACCATCTTACGTTCGCGATATGCGTTCATCCCTCAGTGCTCCACATCTACCAGGCACATGCAGTGCGATGATGAGCATGATTACCGAGTAGTTATTAGTCCATTTCAAACAGCAGTATTGGGAAACTAAGGTACCTCCCTTGTATCATTCCCAAACATGATCCATTCTAGGGCAGTCCTAGTTAATCTCATACGAAGGTGTGTTTCTAGGTCACTGCAGAGGCTATCAGGGCTGTTACGCACAATGGTTACACCACTCCCCCATCACCTCTTTAACGATTCATCACTATATAGATACAGACCTAGTTCATACTCTATACACTGCGGCAAAACTCGTCGCCTTACCGCAAATTCAGAGTATGCTCGAAGTCACTACAAAGGGCTCGTCATCAAACAGTGTAGGCCGACAGCTCAAATATAGTGTCCCATACCACCATAATCAGCTCACGAGTCTGGTTGCTTACTAGTCACTACGGGGAGGCACGTGGCCCCAGCATAGGCTGACAACTCGACCACGGTGTCCCATACCACCATGCCCGGCTCATGAGTCTTAGCGGATTTCACTGGTAAGTTTGGTACCATGGTTAACGAAATTTCACTGGTAAGTTTGGTACCCTAGGTTCAAGCAATGGTGTCCAAACATGGTTAACATACAATGGGCCGATCGGTTTATTAGACTAGTTTAACTAGTATGAGCGTACGCTAGAGTAGCTGACAAGGTACCACTGTCGTCAACCATCGTACAATGAGGTACCATGGTTAACGGGATTTCACTGGTAAGTTTGGTACCCTAGGTTCAAGCAGTAGCGTCCAAACATGGTGAACATACATAAGACATATCGGATTACTTGATGAGCCTGACTAGCTCGAGCACACGATCAACTGAACGACATGAAGTACATAAGCACTTCGTGTGGCCTAATCACTGTCGCCAACTGAAGTATGACTCGGGTTCGTCAAACACATCTTACGTGGCGAAATGAATCTCAGCCATGATCTCAAGTCTGGTACCGATTGTCTGGACTGTAAACATAGTCCCAAACTCAATCAATCCTTATTTAGAGCATGTAGAGTGAAGCATATTAAACAAAGTAATTCAAGCAAGTTAACAAGCATGTCAAAAGCATGTTATAAAGCATATTATAAAGCACGTTATAAAGCACTCTATAAACAAGAATACAAACACACATATTTCATAAGTAAGCAGTTAAAGTAAATAACCAACATGGAAGAAATCATACACGTCTCTAAGGTAGTTGAGAATTCCATCTCAACACCTACCTAAGGCACCATCATCCAAACACTTACTCTCACAAGCATTTTCACAAACACTTAGAATACACAATTTCAACATACATAGTGTATGTTAGCAAAACATGTATTAGGGCGAGTCCTTTCACCAAGCAAGTTTTTACGCATATATAATATATTCATATAGCAAATAATCATGGCAAACACATCTCCAAAATTTATATGTATGTGGTACTTTCTAGAATACACTATTTCTACATACATAGTGTATATTAGCAAATCATGTATTAGGGCGAGTCCTTTCGCCAACTAAGTATTTTATCCATATATATTACATTCATACAACAAATAATCATAGCAAACACATTTCCAAAATTTATACATATACGGTATTTTCTACGAATACTTAGAATATGTAAAATTCCATATTCTTCATCTTTAATCGAAACGGAAAACAAATAACACTTTCTACATGTGTAATTGCATGCAAATCATGAATCTATCATTATCTGACATTGAAAGCGTTAAAAACCATAATCTATACACCTAAAGTCCTCACCTTTCATCTTAGAATCGTAATGAATCAGCTAGGTTTGCTAAGCTTCCGTATTCAGAAGTTTGGTAGCCTAAAGAATGAAATAGGTTAGCTACTTCATAAGCTACAACCTTCACACCCTAAAACAGATTAGGGTTAGGGTTTCTTACCTAAAAATGAAGTCAGAATCGCTGGGAAAGCGACGAGAATGGGCTTGTAGAACGGCAGGGAAAAGGGTAGGAAGGATCTCCCACAACTCTCACTCTTTCTCTCTCTTTTCTCTCTTCTCTCTCTAGGGTTTCTCTCAAATTCGTATGGCTGTGAGAGAGAGGGTTCTAAGGTCCTTATATAGCCTAAAAACACTCTAAAATAGACTTGTGGACAAGGTATACTTAGGTTATAACCAAAGCGACTCTGTTTCAGCTCAACGGAGGACTTCTGGCAGGCCTCCTTAACCCAAAGGTCGGACTTAAGCTCACCAACCTTAGATCCAAGTGGAGTTAAGTTTTTGTTTCAGTTGGATTCCCAGATCATGCATGGCAGACCAGTTTCAATTCAACGGTCAGTGGATCTCGATCTGAAATTCCAATTGCATGGATATGTTTATGAAATTTTTCCTGATTCGAGGGTGTATTTGGGTCAGATTCTGACGATCTGGTTGCTTATAAAATGTCTGCAAGTAACAAGTCTCAGATTACTATTTGAGACATTTATTTTGTAAAGAAAACAAGTGTTCTCACACTCTCTTGCTCCGGACTCAAGCGAACAGCCGTGGGACACTGTCTGGATTTGATTTCCGAGATGGTTGTCAAGCCCAGCGAGGCGGTCCTAAGTCCTTAACTTTATATTATTCAGACTTCCGATGTACAGTCCAGACCTGATACAGAGTTTCAATGTGCTCCCGAGAGCAGTCGGGTAATGAGTTTGATCCTAGATTTTACGGTAATCTAGCGTCAATGATTCTACAAGTTTTGGGTCTTGCAGATCGTATTTAAAGCGATTCTAGCGGATTTCATGGCTAATCTAGTTTAGTACTTAGTTAACTTTGTCAAATTTCTAAAGGATTTAGTCCTGTAAGAGTTTTGTCTGAGGTGGTACTTGGGCCTTTGTGGTTGGCACATACAGTGATTCAAGTTATAATACTTAGCTAGTTTAAGATAGTGTCTAGGGTGAAAGTACTTAGAAAAATTGAAAGAACAAGGTGGTGAAGGGTGGGATTTGTGAAGGAAATGGGTTCAAAAGCGGCTTTAGACTTTGGGATTGAGTTCTGATAGGTTAATAAGGTGTTAGGATCGACCCATTGCCTAAGGACGTCTAATTCCACATTGGCAAAAATCCGGGATGTTACACCTTGTCCAATAGAAAAGTTCTTAACAATCTCTTCAGAGGCCGAATTTAGACTATTTCAGGTCTTTGGAATGGTAACTTGTCAAGCTTCCAAATGGGACTAGAATTCCTAATTTAGAGACCGCTCATATCCCAAAAGTACATTGGAACTCTTCGATCGTCATTTTTCAAAATGGATTGTTAATCTTTCCAAATTGCACGATCCAATGGAGACGCCTATAAGTCCATCGTTTGATGTCGGATTGGGTCAATTTTTGGTCATCTGAAAGGTACTGTAGTGCTCTTTCATTCTTGACCAGAATCGTCGAATTCTGAGACCATTGGGCATCCGTAACTGGGATCACAGTCATCTGTTAAGAATGTTTCCCTCATCTCCTTGTCCAATAGTAACCGTCATAACTCACTCTTCAGAAGTCAAATTTAGACTATTTCAGGTCTTTGGAATGGTAACTTGTCAAGCATCTAAATGGGACCAGAATTGCCTAATTCAGAGACTGTTCGATATCCCAAAAGCACATTGGCACTCTTCGATCGTCTTTTTTCAATATGGATTGTAAATCTTTCCAAATCGCGCGATCCAATGGAGACGCCTATAAGTCCATCGTTTGATGTCAGATTGGGTCGATTTTCTGTCATCTGAAAGGTACTGTAGTGCTCTTTCACTCTTGACCAGAATCGTTGTATTCCGAGACCATTTGGGCATCCGTAAGTGGGATCATAGTCATTTGTCCAGAATGTTTCCTTCATCTCCTTGTCCAATAGTAACCCTCATAACTCACTCTTCAGAGGTCGAATTTAGACTATTACAGGTCTTTGGAATAGTAACTTGTCAAGCTTCCAAATGAGACCAAAATTGCCTAATTCAGACACCGTTCGATATCCTAAACGCACGTTAGAACTCTTCGATTATCATTTTTCAATATGGATTCTTAATATTTCCAAATAGCGCAATCCAACGGAGATGCTCACGACTCCATCGTTTGATGTCGGATTGGGTCAATTTTTGGTCATCTGAAAGGTACTTTAATGCTCTTTTATTCCTGACAGTAATCATTGTATTCCAAGACTATTTGGGCATCCATAAGTGGGATCGTAGTCGTCAGTCCAGAATGTTTCCTTCAACTCCTTGTCCAATAGAAAAGCTCTTAACTCTCTCTTCAGAGGCCAAATTTAGACTATTTAAGGTCTTTGAAATGGTAACTTGTCAAGCTTCCAATGGGACTAGAATTGCCTAATTCAGAGACCGTTTGATATCCCAAAAGCACGTTGAAACTCTTCAATTGTCATTTTTCAATATGGATTGTTAATCTTTCCAAATCGCGCGCTCCAACGGAGATGCCTATAACTCCATCGTTTGATGTCGGATTGGGTCGATTTTTGGTCATATGTAAGGTACAGTAGTACTCTTTCATTCTTGACCAGAATCGTCATATTCCAAGACCATTTGGGCATTCGTAAATGGGATCGTAGTCATCTGTCCAGAATGTTTTCTTCATCTCCTTGTCCAATAATTACGCTCATAACTCACTCTTCAGAGGTCAATTTTAGAATATTTTAGGTCATTGGAATGGTAACTTGTTAAGCTTCCAAATGTGACTAGAATTGCCTAATTCAGAGACCGTTCAATATCCCAAAAGCACATTGGAACTCTTCAATCGCCTTTTATCAATATGGATTGTTAATCTTTCCAAATAGCGTGATTCAACGGAGATGCCCATAACTCCATCGTTTGATGTCGAATTCGGTCGATATATGGTAATCCGAAAGCTACTTTTTAGTGCTCTTACATTACTTACTGAAATTGTCCTATTTCGAGACCATTTGGGTTTCCCTAAGTGGGGTCGCGGTCGTTGGTCCAGAATGTTTCCTTCATCGCCATGTCCAATAGTAACCCTCATAACTCTCTCTTCAATGGTCAAATTTATACTATTTCAGGTCATTTGAGTGGTAACTTGTCAAGTTTCTAAATGGGACAAGAATATCCTAATTCAGAGACCGTTCGATATCCCAAAAGCACGTTGGACACTTCGATTGTCATTTTTCAATATGGATTGTTAATCTTTCCAAATCGCGCAATCCAACGGAGTTGCCCATAACTCCATCGTTTAATGTCGGATTGGATCGATTTTTCATCATCTGATAGGTACTTTAGTGCTCTTCTATTCCAAACTGGGATCATCGTGTTCCGAGACCATTTAGGCATCCGTAAGTGGGATCGCAGTCGTCGGTCTAGAATGATTCCTTTATCTCCTTGTTCAATATAATGGTTACTTGTCAAGCTTCCAAATGAGACCAGAATTGCCTAATACAGAGACCGCTCGATATCCCAAAAGCATGTTGGAACTCTTTAATCATCATATTTCAATATGGATTGTTAATCTTTCCAAATCGCGTGATCCAACGGAGACGCCTATAACTCCATCGTTTGATGTCGAATTGGGTCAATTTTTGGTCATCTAAAAGGTACTTTAGTGCTCTTTCATTCTTGAACAGAATTGTCATATTCCGAGACCATTTAGGCATCCATAAGTGGGGTCGCAGTCGTCGGTCCAGAATGATTCCTACATCTCCTTGTCCAATAGTAACCCTCATAACTCTCTCTTTAGCGCTCAAATTTAGACTATTTCAGGTCATTGGAATGGTAACATGTCAAGCTTCCAAATGGGACCAAAATTGTCTAATTCAGAGACCGTTCGATATCCCAAAAGCACGTTGTAACTCTTTGATCGTCACTTTTCAATATGGATTGTTAATCTTTCCAAATCGCAGGATCCAACGGAGATGCCCATAACTCCATCATTTGATGTCGGATTGGTTCGATTTTTGGTCATCTAAAAGGTACTTCAGTGCTCTTCCATTCCTAACTGGGATCGTTGTGCTCAGAGACCATTTAGGCATCCGTAAGTGGGATAGCAGTCATCGGTCCAGAATGTTTCGTTCATCTCCTTGTCCAATAGTAACCCTCATAACTCTCTCTTCAGATGTCGAATTTTGACTATTTCAGGTCAATGGAATGGTTACTTGTCAAGCTTTCAAATGGAACCAGAATTGCCTAATTCAGACACCGTTCGATATCCCAAAATCATGTTGGAACTCTTCGATCGTCATTTTTCAATATGGATCGTTAATCTTTCCAAATCGTGGGAGCCAACAGAGACGCCTATGACTCCATCGTTTGATGTCAGATTAGGTCAATTTTTTGTCATCTAAAAGGTACTTTAATGCTCTTTCGTTCCTAACTGTAATCGTCATATTCTGAGACCATTTGGGCATCCATAAGTGGGATCGCGGTCGTCGGTCCAGAATGTTTCCTTCATCTCCTTGTCCAATAGAAAAGCTCTTAACTCTCTCTTCAGAGGCTGAATTTAGACTATTTTAGGTCTTTAGAATGGTAAGCTATCAAGCTTCTAAATGGGACTAGAATTGCCTAATTCAAAGACCGTTCAATATCCCAAAAGCACGTTGGAACTCTTCGACCGTCATTTTTCAATATTGACTGTTAATCTTTCCATATCGCGCGATCCAACGGAGTTGCCCATAACTCCCTCGTTTGATTTCAGATTGGGTCGATTTTTGGTCATCTGATGGTACTTTAGTGCTCTTCTGTTCCAAACTGGGATCGTCGTGTTCCGAGACCATTTAGGTATCTGTAAGTGGGATCGCAGTCGTCGTTCCATAATGTTTCCTTCATCTCCTTGTCCTATAGTAACCCTCATAACTCTCTCTTTAGATGTCGAATTTAAACTATTTTAGGTCAATGGAATGGTTACCTTTCAAGCTTTCAAATGGGACTAGAATTACCTAATTCAGACACCATTCGATATCCCAAAAGCACGTTGGCACTCTTCGATCATCATTTTTCAATATGGATTGTTAATCTTTCCAAATTGCGTGAACCAACGGTGTAATGCCCTGAAAATCGGGGGTCGAGTAGCAACTCAATGCCCGAGTTTCAAAACATCACTTATGCAACATAAATGCTTAAGTGATTGTGTATTGTGTTGCTATGCTTCATCTTACATGCGTTGCACCCTATGCTGTATAGAGCATGCCACGGAAATATACTTGGAGCACGGCACACCTCGCAACTAATACGATGGACCAGGCTCCTTCCCATAAAGATGGTCGTACTGACCCTGGTTTGGGCTTCCTTGTAGTGACCAGTGAGCAACTCAGACTCGTGAGCCGAATACGGTGGTATGGGACACTGTATTCGAGCTGTTGGCCTACAATGTTTTGATGACGAAGCCGTGATGGGTGATGGGGGAATGGTGTAACGATTCCGTGCAACAGCCCTAGCAACCCTAAACGTGCCCTTTGTAGTGACCTCGAGCATAATTTGAGCCTACGTGGAGGCGACAACCTTCCATAGCATCTAGAGTATAAACTAGGCCTATAATGATTTAGCAACGAGCCCATTACAGCGACCTAGAACTGCAACATCGTATGAGATTTACTAGGACTGACGACCCTATAATGGATCATTGTTTGGGAAATGATATAAGGGAGGTACCTTAGTTTCCCTATCCTGCTGTATGAAAAGGACTAATAAGAACTTGGTAATCATATGCATGCACTACATTATGCGTGCGTTCAGGCGTAGCAGGTCAAGCACTGAGGCAGTGTTGTTCATGCACGAACGTGAGATGAAGTCGCTAAGGGAGCGTAGGCGAGGGCATGCATCATACATTCATACCATTCTTGCATTAACAAGAGTACTTAGGGATGTGTGATTTATTGCTTTATCATTACTGCTTGATTGAATTGATAACATGTTAACCTTTGCTTTATTGTTCCACTGAGTTGATCACTCACTCCCACGTTACGGGACGGTGTTGTATACACCAACCAGACCCTGTCTTAGTTTCAGATGATGGCGATGCTTGCGAGGCAGAGCCAGACTTCGAGGATGGCGAGGAGATATTCTCCTACATGCAGTCTTCGGGCGGCTTCATGTGAGTCGTGTCCTGATCGACGGGGATTTCTGGGATGTTGACTAGATAACATTACACCTTTTGTATGTTTTAGAATTGTACCTGTAATTATTTAACCTGGTAACATTATCACACTTTGGAGACCCACCACAATTTATATATTTTATATATCTATCACAGTCTTCCGTTTGCATAATTTAACTGTCTCTGGAGTATGATATGTTGTTTTGGTCTAATCTCATTCATGTTTCAATGCACTCATCATAATCATCATTATCTATGTTGCGTAAGTGATGCGTTGGAACTCGGGAGCTGAGCTTTGCTCGACCCCCGTTTCAGGGTGTTACAAACAGAGATGCCCATGACTCCATCTTTTGATGTCAAATTGGGTTAATTTTTGGTCATCTGAAAGGTACTGTAGTGCTCTTTCATTCTTGACCAGAAATGTCGTATTCCGAGACAATTTGGGCATCCGTAAGTGGGATCGCAGTCGTCGGCCCAGAATGATACCTTCATCTCCTTGTCCAATAGAAACCCTCATAACTCACTCTTCAGAGGTCAAATTTAGAGTATTTCAGGTCATTAGAATGCTTACCTGTCAAGCTTCCAAATGGGACAAGAATTGCCTAATTCAGACACCATTCGATATACCCAAAGCACGTTGTAACTCTTCGATCGTCATTTTTCAATATGGATTGTTAATCTTTCCAAATTGTGTGATCCAACGGAGACACCCATGACTCCATCTTTTAATGTCGGATTGGGTCAATTTTTTCTCATTTGAAAGGTTCTTTAGTGCTCTTTCATTCATGACTGTAATCGTCGTATTCCGAGACCATTTGGGTATCCATAAGTCGGATCGTGGTCATCGGTCCAAAATGTTTCCTTCATCTCCTTATCCAATAGAAAAGCCCATAACTCACTCTTCAGAGGTTGAATTTAGATATTTCAGGTCATTAGAATGGTTACCTGTCAAGCTACCAAATGGGACAAGAATTGCCTAATTTAGTCACCGTTCGATATACCAAAAGCATCTTGGAACTCTTCGATTGTCATTTTTCAATATGGATTATTAATCTTTCCAAATTGCGTGATCCAACGGAGTTGCCCATAACTCCATCGTTTGATATCGGATTGGGTCAATTTTCTGTCATCTGATAGGTACTTCAGTGCTCTTCTATTCCAAACTAGGATCGTCATGTTACGAGACCATTTAGGCATCCGTAAGTGGGATCGCAGTCGTCAGTCCAGAATGTTTCCTTCATTTCCTTGTCCAATAGTAACCCTCGTAACTCTCTCTTTAGAGGTCATATTTAGAGTATTTCAGGTCTTTGGAATGGTAACTGGTCAAGCTTCCAAATGGGACTAGAATTGCCTAATTCAGAGACCGTTCGATATCCCAAAAGCATGTTGCAAATCTTCGATCGTCATTTTTCAATATGATTGTTAATCTTTCCAAATTGCGCGATTCAATGGAGACGTTTATAACTCCATCGTTTGATGTCGGATTGGTTTAATTTTTGGTCATCTGAAAGGTATTGCAGTGCTCTTTCATTCTTGACCAAAAACGTCATATTTCAAGACAATTTGGGCATCCGTAAGTGGGATTGCAGTCGTCGGTCCAGAATGATTCTTTTATCTCCTTGTCCAATAGAAACCCTCATAACTCACTCTTCAGAGGTCGAATTTAGAGTATTTTAGGTCATTGGAATGCTTACCTGTCAAGCTTCCAAATGGTACAAGAATTGCCTAATTCAGACACCATTCGATATACCCAAAGCACGTTGTAACTCTTCGATCGTCATTTTTCAATATGAATTGTTAATCTTTCCAAATTGCGTGATCCAACGGAGACGCCCATGACTCCATCTTTTGATGTCGGATTTGGTCAATTTTTGCTCATCTAAAAGGTTCTTTAGTACTCTTTCATTCATGACTATAATCGTCGTATTCCGAGACCATTTGGGTATCCATAAGTGGGATCGTGGTTGTCGGTCCAGAATGTTTCTGTCATCTCCTTGTCTAATAGAAAAGCTCATAACTCACTCTTAAGAGGTCGAATTTAGATATTTCAGGTCATTGGAATGGTTACCTGTCAAGCTACCAAATGGGACAAGAATTACCTAATTCAGACACCGTTCGATATACCAAAAGCATGTTGGAACTCTTCGATCGTCATTTTTTAATATGGATTATTAATCTTTCCAAATCGCGCGATCCAACGGAGTCGCCCATAACTCCATCGTTTGATGTCGGATTGGGTCGATTTTCCGTCATCTGATAGGTACTTCAGTGCCCTTCTATTCCAAACTGGGATCGTCGTGTTACGAGACCATTTAGGCATCCGTAAGTGGGATTGCAGTCATCGATCCAGAATGTTTCCTTCTTCTCCTTGTCCAATAGTAACCCTCATAACTCTCTTTAAATGTCGAATTTAGAATATTTCAGGTCAATGTAATGGTTACCTGTCAAGCTTCCAAATGGGACCAGAATTACCTAATTCAAACACCGTTCAATATCCCAAAAGCACGTTGGAACTCTTTGATCGTCATTTTTCAATATGGATTGTTAATCTTTCCAAATTGAGCGATCCAACGGAGACGCCCATGGCTCCGTCGTTTGATGTCGGATTGGGTCAATTTTTTGTCATCTGAAAGGTACTTTAATGCTCTTTCATACCTGACTGTAATCGTCGTATTCCGAGACCATTTGGCCAACTATAAGTGAGATCACAGTCGTCGGTCGAGAATGTTTCCTTCATCTCCTTATCCAATGGAAAAGCTCTTAACTCTCTCTTCAGAGGCCGAATTTAGACTATTTCAGGTCTTTAGAATGGTAACTTGTCAAGCTTCCAAATGGGACTAGAATTGCCTAATTCAGAGACCGTTCGATATCCCAAAAGCACGTTGGAACTCTTCGATCGTCATTTTTCAATATGGATTGTTAATCTTTCCAAATCGCGCAATCCAACATAGACGCCCATAACTCCATCGTTTGATGTTGGATTAGGTCGATTTTTGGTCATTTGAAAGGTACTTCAGTGCTCTTCCATTCCTTATTGGGATCGTCGTGTTCTAAGACCATTTAGGCATCCGTAAGTGGGATCGCAGTCGTCGGTCCAAGATATTTCCTTCATCTCCTTGTCCAATAGTAACCCTCGTAACTCTCTCTTTAGAGGTCAAACTTAGAGTATTTCAGGTCATTGGAATGGTAACTTGTGAAGCTTCCAAATAAGACCAGAATTACCTAATTCAGAAACCGTTCGATATCCCAAAAGGTCGTTGGAACTCTTCGATCGTCATTTTTCAATATGGATTATTAATCTTTCCAAATCACGCGATCCAACGGAGTTGCCCATAACTCCGTCATTTGACGTCGGATTGGGTCAATTTTTCATCATTTGATAGGTACTTCAATGCTCTTATATTCCAAACTGGGATTGTCATGTTACGAGACCATTTAGGCATCCGTAAGTGGGATCACTTTCGTCAGTCCAGAATGTTTCCTTCATCTCCTTGTCCAATAGTAACCCTCATTGGAATGGTAACTTGTGAAGTTTCCAAATAGGACCAGAATTGCCTAATTCAGAGACCGTTCGATATCCCAAAAGCACGTTGGAAATCTTCGATCGTCATTTTGCAATATGGATTGTTAATCTTTCCACATCGGGCGATCCAACGGAGACGTCTACAACTCCATCGTTTAATGTCGGATTGGGTTAATTTTTGGTCATCTAAAAGGTACTGTAGTGCTCTTTCATTCTTGACCAGAAATGTCATATTTCGAGACAATTTGGGCATCCACAAGTGGGATCGCATTCGTCGGTCCACAATGATTCTTTCATCTCCTTGTCCAATAGAAACCCTCATAACTCACTCTTCAGAGGTCGAATTTAGAGTATTTCAGGTCATTGGAATGCTTACCTGTCAAGCTTCCAAATGGGACAAGAATTGCCTAATTCAGACACCATTCGATATACACAAAGCACGTTGGAACTCTTCGATCATCATTTTTCATTATGGATTGTTAATCTTTCCAAATTGTGCGATCCAACGGAGACGCCCATGACTCCATCGTTTGATGTCGAACTGGGTCAATTTTTGGTCATCTGAAATGTTCTTTAGTGCTCTTTCATTCTTGACTGTAATCGTCGTATTCTGAGACCATATGGGCATCCATAAGTGGGATTTTTGTCGTCGGTCCAGAATTTTTCCTTCATCTCCTTGTCCAATAGAAAAGCTCTTAACTCTCTCTTCAGAGGCCGAATTTAGACTATTTCAGGTCTTTGGAATGTGAACCTATCATGCTTCCAAATGGGACTAGAATTGCCTAATTTAGAGATCGTTCGATATCCCAAAAGCACGTTGGAACTCTTCGACCGTCATTTTTCAATATGGATTGTTAATCTTTCCAAATCGCGTGATCCAACGGAATTGCCCATAACTCCATCGTTTGATTTCGGATTGGGTCAATTTTTGGTCATCTAATAGGTACTTTAGTGCTCTTCTATTCCAAACTGGGATCGTCATGTTTCGACACCATTTAAGCATCCGTAAGTGGGATCGCAGTCGTCGGTCCATAATGTTTCCTTCATCTCCTTGTCCTATAGTAACCCTGATAACTCTCTCTTTAAATGTAGAATTTAAACTATTTCAGGTCAATGGAATGGTTACCTATCAAGCTTTCAAATGGGACCAGAATTGCCTAATTCAGACACCATTCGATATCCCAAAAGTGTGTTGGCACTCTTCGATCGTCATTTTTCAATATGGATTATTAATCTTTTCGAATTGCGTGATCCAATGGAGACGCCCATGACTCCATCTTTTGATGTTGGATTGGGTCAATTTTTGGTCATCAGAAAGGTTATTTAGTGCTCTTTCATTCATGATTGTAATCATCGTATTCCGAGACCATTTGGGTATCCATAAGTGGGATCGCAGTCGTCGGTCCAGAATGTTTCCTTCATTTCCTTGTCCAATAGAAAAGCTCTTAACTCTCTCTTTAGAGGCCGAATTTAGACTATTTCAGGGCTTTGGAATGGTAACTTGTCAATCCCCCAAATGGGACTAGAATTGCCTAATTCAGACACCGTTCGATATCCCAAAAGCACGTTGGAACTCTTCGATCGTCATTTTTCAATATGGATTGTTAATCTTTCCAAATTGCGCAATCCAATAGAGACGTCCATAACTCCATCGTTTGATGTCGGATTGGGTTGATTTTTGGTCATCTGAAAGGTACTTCAGTGCTCTTCCATTCCTTATTGGGATCGTCTTGTTCCGAGACCATGTAGGCATCCGTAAGTGGGATCGCAGTCGTCGGTCCAAGATGTTTCCTTCATCTCCTTGTCCAATAGAAACCCTCGTAACTCTCTCTTCAGAGGTCAAATTAGAGTGTCTCAGGTTATTGGAATGGTAACTTGTGAACCTTCTAAATGAGACCAGAATTGCCTAATTCAGAAACCATTCGATATCCCAAAAGGACGTTGGAACTCTTCGATCATCATTTTTGAATATGGATTGTTAATCCTTCCAAATCACGCGATCCAACGGAGATGTACATAACTCCTTCGTTTGATGTCGGATTGGGTCAATTTTTGGTCATCTAAAAGGTACTTCAGTGCTCTTCCATTCCTAACTGGGATCATCTAGTTCCGAGACCATTTAGGCATCCGTAAGTGGGCTCGCAATCGTTGGTCGAGAATGATTCCTTCATGTCCTTGTCCAATAGTAACCCTCATAACTCTCTCTTCAAAGGTCAAATTTAGACTATTTCAGGTCATTGGAATGGTAACTTGTCAAGCTTCCAAATGGGACCAGAATTGCTTAATTCAGAGACCGTTCGATATCCCAAAAGCACGTTGGAAATCTTCGATCGTCATTTTTCAATATAGATTGTTAATCTTTCAAAATTGCCCGATCCAATAGAGACACCCATAACTCCAGCGTTTGATGTCGGATTGGGTCGATTTTTGGTCATCTGAAAGGTACTTCAGTGCTCTTCCATTCCTAACTAGGATTGTCGTGTTCTGAGACATTTAGGCATCCGTAAGTGGGATCGCAGTCGTCGGTCCAGAATGTTTCCTTCATCTCCTTGTCCAATAGTAAACCCCATAACTCTCTCTTCAGAGGTCAATTTTAAAGTATTTCAGGTCATTGGAATGGTTACTTGTCAAGCTTTCAAATGGGACCAGAATTGCGTAATTCAGACACCGTTTGATATCCCAAAAGCACGTTGTAACTCTTCGATCATCATTTTTCAATTTGGATTGTTAATCTTTCCAAATCGCCCAATCCAACGGAGTTGCCCATAACTCCATCATTTGATTTTGGATTGGGTAGATTTTTTACTATTTGATAGGTACTTTAGTGCTCTCCCTTTCTAAACTGGGATCGTCGTGTTCCAAGACCATTTAGGCATCAGTAAGTGGGATCGCAGTCGTTGGTCCAGAATTTTCGTTCTTCTCCTTGTCTAATAGTAACCCTCATAACTCTCTGTTTAGATGTCGAATTTAGAATATTTCGGGTCAATGTAATGGTTACCTGTCAAGCTTCCAAATGGGACCAGAATTGCCTAATTCAAACATTGTTCGATATCCCAAAAGCACGTTGGAACTCTTTGATCGTCATTTTTTAATATGGATTGTTAATCTTTCCAAATCGAGCGATCTAACGAAGACGCCCATGGCTCCATCGTTTGATGTCGGATTGGGTCAATTTTTGGTCATCTGAAAGGTACTTTAATGCTCTTTCATTCCTGACTGTAATCGTCATATTCCGAGACCATTTAGGCATCCATAAGTGGGATCGCAGTCGTCGATCGAGAATGTTTCCTTCATCTCCTTATCTAATAGAAAAGCTCTTAACTCTCACTTCAGAAGCCGAATTTAGACTATTTCAGGCCTTTGGAATGGTAACTTGTTAAGCTTCCAAATGAGACTAGAATTGCCTAATTCAGAGACCGTTCGATACCCAAAAGCACGTTGGAACTCTTCGATCATCATTTTACAATATGGATTGTTAATCTTTCCAAATCGCACGATCCGATGGAGACGCCTATAACTCCATCATTTGATGTCAGATTGGGTCGATTTTTGGTCATTTGAAAGGTACTTCAGTGCTCTTCCATTCCTAACTGGGATCGTCATGTTCCGAGACCATTTGGGCATCCGTAAGTGGGATCGCAGTCGTTGGTCCAGAATGATTCCTTCATGTCCTTGTCCAATAGTAACCCTCATAACTCTCTCTTCTAAGGTCGAATTTAGACTATTTCAGGTCATTGGAATGGTAACTTGTCAAGCTTCCAAATAAAACCAAAATTGTCTAATTCAAAGACCATTCGATATCCCAAAAACAAGTTAGAAATCTTTGATCGTCATTTTTCAATATGGATTGTTAATCTTTCTAAATCGCGCGATCCAATGGAGACGCCTATAACTCCATCGTTAGATGTCGGATTGGGTCAATTTTTGGTCATTTAAAAGGTACTATAGTGCTCTTTCATTCTTGACCAGAATCGTCGTATTCCGAGACAATTTAGGCATCCGTAAGTGGGATCGCAGTCGTCGATCCAGAATGATTCCTTCATCTCCTTGTCCAATAGAAACCCTCATAACACACTCTTTAGAGGTCGAATTTTGAGTATTTCAGGTCATTCGAATGGTTACCGGTCAAGCTTCCAAATGGGACAAGAATTTCCTAATTCATACACCGTTCAATATACCAATAGGTGGAACCTTGTCCATTAATTTCTTCCTCTCACTGAATAAGTGGGATGGATCATCCGTTCAGTATGATTTTTCCAAGGCTGCCTATGTAAAGAGGATTGCACCTGATAGATGGTCCACATAAGTGATGTGGATGCCAACGAATCTATATGTCACCATGCATATGGTAAGTTTCTAATGCACTCAGCATGTTCGATTATTGTTCTTTATTAAATTCAAATCGTTGATTATTTTTCATCCTAAATCGTTGGTTATTGTAGCGAGCTTGCATTTATTCTCCTTCTTTAACTTTAATTTCTAACAATATGCGCACCAAAGGGATCTCGACCTCGACTGGTAGAACAACATCCATTCCATATGTAAGCTCATATGTTATAACGCCCGTAGCAGTGCGTATAGAAGCATTTTTTACCATTCGTGGTTTGTTTTTACCATCTTCTCGAGAATGCAAACAAGGGTCTTGTTGGCAACCTCAACCCCACCATTCATTTATGGTCTATAAGAGCTTGCTAATGTCTCTTAATCTTGATCTATTTGAAGAAATTATCTACCTTCTAATTCGTGAAAGATGTCTCATTATCTATGATGATGACATGTGGGACTGTAGCAGCTGATGATGTTGTTCTTTAAGAACCTGACCACATGTAATATTGTTATAGTGGTGTAAGACATTAATTCCACCCATTTAATGAAGTAATTGACTGCCACCAAAAAATATCCATGGTCATTTGACACTTTTGGGTTGATTTTGCTAATGATGTCAAAACCCTACATTGAAAAGGGCCAGGGTGTTATTAGATTATATAACTCAGAGGCTGATGCATTGATCCGTTTTGTGTACTCCTGACATTTGAAGCATGTCCTAATGTGTTGGCAGCAATATGACTCCATATTTAGCCATAATATCCTAGCCATAAGATTTTCTTAGCCACCATATATTCGCTCATGTGTGGACCACGTTTCCCATCGTAGACTTTAGACATTACTTTTACAGCTTCTTTTTTGTCCCTGCATTGTAGTAGGACTTGGTTGAAAGACCATTTGTATATAATGTCACATGTTAATCGTAAATTGCGTGACCAGTCTCTGAATTATATAGTAGTCCTTTGTTGTAGCATCTTCTAGATATGTCCAATTTTCTAAGTATTTCTTGACGTCGACATACCAAGGATATTTTTTTGTAGCGTTTTGATTTCTTTGACTATGAGCTCTTATTGAGTTGTTCCTTGAGGAATTTATAGCATGAATCCTAGCATGGCCATAACATCTACGAATTGATTCTTGGCATGTGGCATGTATGTGAAGGGGACTTCATGGAATTCATCAATGAGGCTCTCAACATAGAGGTGATACGAAAGTAGATTTTTGTCTTTGATCTTCTAGTCACCGTTCATTTGATTGATGATGAGTTGGGAATCGCCAAAGACTTGGCCTCTTTATGCCCAAGATGATGGCTTCTTTCAGGCTTGTGATACATACTTTGTACTCGGTCACATTGTTCGTGCATCCGAATGCTAATCTTCTTGAGATAAGGACATAGACATTGTCAGGAGAGTAGAGAATTTCCCATTTTTTAGTTCCTTTGGCGTTAGTTTCACCATTGAAGTACAAAGTCCATTCGTCTACCCGTAGCCCATTTTCTCCTTTGAGGAATAGGATCTCCTCATCGAGGATAAAGGTCTCCAGTAGATGGTAGTTGAGCAAAAAGTATGATGTAAGATGATTTGCTAGAACTTGTTCCTTGATTTCTTTCTGAGTGACATATGTTATATCAAACTTGGAAGGCAGCAACTGCCATTTTTCCATCCTTCCAATCAATGATGGTTTTTGGAACAATTACTTCAATGGATCCATATGAGTGAGTAGGAGGATGGGGTAGGCAATCATATACTAGAAAAGGGTTTGAGTGGCCTATACGAGGGTGATGCATGTCTTTTTAATTGGAGAACATCTAGACTCATAGTCCATGATTCGACGAATAAGGTAATAGATTGCTTGGTCTTTTCTTCATGTGTCATCGTGTTAGCCAAGGATGCATCTGATCATGTTTGCAACCACTGAGATGTAGAGTAGAAGGGGGACAATTACCAGTGGGTTCAAAAGATACTTATTAATTTTGTCGAAGGCTTTCTAAAAGTCCTTGTTCCATTCTTTCAATGAATTCTTAATGACCAACTTGAAGACAGGTTCACAAATGGGTGTCAGTTGGGTGATGAAGCAAGTGATATTCAAGATTCTGCCTAGGAAATCGTAAATTTCTTTCTCATCTTTCGAAGGCAGCATCTCAATGATTGCTTTAGTTTTTTAGTTATCGACCCTAATGTCGTCCTCATTGACAATGAAACCAAGTAATTTGCCCCTAGTTACCCAAATGACACACTTATGCAGGTTGAGATTGAGCTTAAACTTTTCCAATCTATCAAAGAGTCTCTCAAGATCTTTGAAATGGACTTCAATGCTTTAAGACTTAACAATCATATCATCTAGATAGACTGCGAGTTATTTGTTCATCATATCATAGAATAGTACCAGTATAGTTCATTGGTATGTTGCTCAGGCATTTTTTAACCCGAATAGTATAACTTGGTAGTAGAAGGTTCCCCACGGCATAATGAATGACGTATTTTCATGGTCTTCAACAACCATTTTAATTTAATTGTAGCCGAAGAAGCCATTTATAAAAAGAAGAGTTTATGCCCTATCGTATTATTGACCGAAGTATCAATGTGAGGCAGTGGGAAGTCGTCTTTTAGTCTGGCTTTGTTAAGGTTACATAAGTCAATGCACACCGAACCTTGCCATCTTTATTGGGAACTGGGATAATATTGGTGAGCCACTCTAGCTAGTTAGATACCACCAGGAAGCCAACATTATATTGCTTGATCAATTTTTCCCATATTTTCAAAATTCATTCTGGTCACATTCTTCTTAGCTCTACTTGACCAACTTGATTTCTAGCTTCGTGGGTAGATGATGCACAACCATATCCTCATCGAGCCCAGGCATGCTTTCGAAGGAAAAGACAGTTTAACAATTGTGGTTTTTAAAAGCTCAATTATCATCTACCTATCATCAGGTCATAAGGATTTTCCAATACACACTTCCCAAGGAGACTCATTTTGAAATTAACCACCTTGAAGTCATCAGGTGCAACATTAGCTTTTAAGTCAAACTTATCGATGAGGTCCTCAATTTCAGGTGTTAGATCTTCCCTCATCCTTCACCTCTTCCAAAACCATGAGCTTAAGCCAAGCTTTATATTGAAATCATAGATGCCGACTTTGAACTCATATGACTCATTAGATAGGCATGATACCTTATTTCTTAGGTTTTACGAAAGTTTTTTTACGGGATTTTCTAATTTTTTGAGATATTGGAAAATTTTAAATGTTTTTTACTCTCCTGATTTCTTTGTTGTTTTTAGATTTTGTGTTTTTCTCTTCTTTTTTTTTTTGAATTTGTTGAACACCAAGTATGACGACATTTTGAACTAGGGTTTACCTTAATCTAGCTTAGGGTGCCAAAGCCTATCTATAAGCTGACGTTGCTTGGTATGTGGTCAGCTGACTCTACCGTCATTAGGGGTGTACACGAATCGAGCTAGCTCGGTTAGCTCACTCGACTCGACTCGAAAAAGATCGATTCAACTCAGTTCGAAGATGAGTTCGAGCCGAGTCGAGCTGATTTTTTAAGCTCGAAAATGAGTTTAAGCCGAGTTCGAGCTAGCCCCAGCTCGACTCAACTCGCATCGAACCAAACTCGAATCGAACTCTGATCAAACCAGTTCGGTGAGTCGATTACTTTGATATTGATGTTGCTCACCAAGTGCTTAATGAAATGACTCAACGAAGTGTGGCTAGTGGCAAGAAGTTATGTATATGAAACAAATAACCTTTTTTTCTTGATTTTTTTTGCTTAGAAGTTGTTTTATAAAATACCTATAAAAGCACTATTGTTGTTTTACATACAATAAGATTTTGGAGGTGCAGTCCATGTGTTTCTGAAAATGCTGCACTGCGAACACAGCTCGAACTTGGCTTGAACTCGGCTCGAACTAGCCCAAGCTACTGACCTATAATGCCCCAGTTTTTGAAACCTGAGTATACTACTCATTTTTCAAAAACCCAAGTGCTAGCCTTTAAAATTCAGTCTAAATTTGAACCGCTTATCATTAATCAGAGTTAGCAGCAAATATTGGTGGAGTAAACCATACATTGTATAAAGCATTCTGATCATTATAAAATTCCAAATATAGCGCCCATATAGAACTTATACAATCCCAAATAACAAAGTTGATTAAATAAAAATAGAAATCTATCATCTAATGATGGAGCTCAATATGGGTCGCAGGGACCCCATCTAGCTCCTCAGGTACCTGATCTGCTCTAGCAACCTAGTGACAGCATTAGCTCGCTCTACACCTACATCAACTAATATGGTTTGATAGCATTAATGGCTATCACAGTGAGGAGTACCCTCCAAGATTACACACTCATCATCCATAATCCAGGATAGATCATAAGTCATGAGAATAAATATATTAAATAGCGCAATTTATAATCATGATCATATAGTCAAAAATTAAACCAATCAACATAATTTCAACATTAAGATAATATAATTGCAATCCCAATGCAAGTGAATGTGTCCAGATAGTTAAATAATCAATCATACAACTTTGTATTGCACTCGAAAATCACATTGTACATGGACTCCGCAAGATGGTTAGAAAATCGATAAGCGAACTCCCGCTCCACCCGAAAATCACAGTACAAGTGAACTCCACAAGGTGAATAAAAAATCAACCTTTCCTCTACTTCACCTAGAAATCATGGTATGACTGAACTCTGCAATATGAAAAGGGAATTAACAGGGGCATTCTGACATTATCTTAAAATCGTATGAACTCCTTAAGATGGCTAGAAAATTATTAAGTGAACTTCAGCTCCACTCGGATATCATAACGAACTTCGCATGATGGGAATCAACATACAAACATCTACTTCACCCATAAATCATATCGTACGTGAACTCTGCAAGATGGCTAAAAATTGATAAATGAACTTCAGCTCCACCTGGAAATCATGGTACGACTGAACTCCGCGAGATGAAGAGATAATCAACATACAAACTCTAGACCACCCAGAAATCATATCGTACATGAACTCTGCAAGATGGCTAGAAATCGATAAGCGAACTTCAGTTCCACCCAGAAATCATCGTACGACTGAACACCACAAGATGGCTAGGAAACCAACATACAAACCTCTACTTCACCCAAAAATCATATCGTACGTGAACTCTACAAGTTGGCTAGAAATCGATAAACGAACTTTAGCTCCACCCGAAAATCATGGTATGACTGAACTCCGCGAGATGAAGAGATAATCAGCATACAAACTCTAAACCACCTAGAAATCATATCATATGTGAACTCCGCAAGATGGCTAGAAAATCGATAAGCAAACTTCAACTCCACACGAAAATCATGATACGACTGAACTCTACAAGATGAAGAGAGAATTGTCATAGGAACTTCAGCGTCATTCGAAAATCATATGAACTACACAAGATGCTAGAAAATCGATAAACGAACTTCAGCTCCACCCGAAAATCATAACGAACTCTGCAAAATGACTCGAAAACCAACAAGATATACGAATATGACCAACAAGCCCTAAAAGGGCACAACCATCAAAGCCACGAAGGGAAAATAAGCGATACAAGCCACGTAGGGAAAATATGTAGTCCAAGCCATATAAGGTAAATATATGATCCAAGCCACGTAAGGCAGATGTGTGATCCAAGTTATATAAGGTAAATATGCAATCAAAGCTGTGTAGGTCAAATATGGACCGCAAGATAGTAAGTACAACTAAAGATAGCATGTTATCATCAAATCATCTATGCTTGCTACAATTAAAGGGACATGTCCATTATCCAACACAGGAATCAATTGCACAACAGATTAGCATATTCAATAGTAAGATAAGTCAATCAATGAGAGAATCATATCATCATCATCTATGTTTAAATTGATGAAATTAAGTGGGAAGCTCAAAGGGTGAGTCCTTAACTCGGAGTGTAGATTTCTTTCTTGCTTGGTTAGAGACCATTAAAGGACTCAAAACACTCGATTAACCTAAAATATCACATGTGGATAGTTAGGATAGAATATATTCGGATGCGCCTAAACGATTAAAGTTCCCAACGTACATCTAAGTTAGATTCAAATTGGCATAACTAGATAAACTAAAGTGTAAATTTAAATCCAAGAAAATGTGTAATCTCAAATACTAAATTAGTCACTAATTAGTTCTAATGAACATTCTAGATAAAGCAGGGCTTGCTTACTAAAAATCAAAGACAACTTGGATTTAGCCTAGCTCGAAATGATTTATCCTTCTCAATGAAAATGATCTGCACCAATATCATTCACATACTTGCAACTAAGAAAATGACTAAATGTTTAATTGCATTAAATTAAGGTTAATGATTTCAAGAAGCTAAGTTGACTCACTTCGACCTGGATCAACCCATTTGGGCTCAGCGAGCTTCAACCAAGTAGACTCTTCAGGTCCACTCTCTTTCTCTTTCCTTCTATTCTCTACCCTTTTTTCTGCACAATTTAGCACCCTAGACTGAGTCTGACTCGAGCACGACTCAACCGAGTTGAGTGGTGCATGCACCAGCCAAACATACTCCATCTCCTCTCTCTCATTTCTCTTCCTTCCTTTCCTTTCTTCTTCTTCCCCTGCTCTTCTTTTCCTTTCTTCTTAGGCTGGACGTCCAACAGCAGCTCATGCCCGAACCAGACCCAATAACAGTATACATCACCAGGTTGACCAGCAACCTGGTTATAACATGGCACCCGCAACTCACTCACCGGTCTCCTTCTTTCGTTCCCTTCCTTCTCCCTTCTTCTTCCTTATTTTCTTTTCCCCTCTCTTCCTAACCTTCTCCTAGGACCCATACAATGTCCAAACTGCTTGGGATGTGCTGACTTGAACTCATGGCTTGGACGAGTCACTTGCGTCGTAAACAGCGCCCTCGCTCCTCTCCCTTTTTCTCTCATTCTCTCTGGTTTTCTCTCTCCCTTCTTCTCCTATTCTTCTTGTCTCTTCTTGTTCTTTCTGTTACAACTAGACAGGTCATACAACCAAACCCAGACAAAGCTCTGTCCAAGTTCAGCTGTTGCGGCAATGGTGGGTGGCACTCCATCCTCTCTCCTCTTTCTTCTTTGTTTCTCTTTCTCTCTCTCTATTCTCACTCTCTTATCCTCCCTTCTTTCTTTCTCTCTTTCCTCCAACCTGTCCAATGTTGAGTGTTAAATATTACATATTTTCCCCTATTTATATCTTGGTTTTATGAACATGATAATGCTTAATGGTATATTTTATACATGTTTGTGTTGCAAGGTGAATCTGAGAGTTTCGATTGAAAAGAATGTTAAAAATATGGATTTGATGCTCAAGAATCACCAAGGTAAGGGATAGATCTTACGAGACCAAGATTGAATAATTCACATGCCAAAGATCTAAGAAAACCAAGTGAGGAATGAAGAGAATCGAAGACATGAAGTGAAGAAACTGAATCCTAAAAATTCAAGTGAAATTCGACTAGCCGGAGTTCTTGTTCGACTAGCCCGAGAAAGTTCAGCTTAAACTCCATCAACATTATCTTTTAAATTCATATGAAATTCGACTAGTCGAAGTTTTCACTCGACTGTTAAAGACTACGGTTCAACTAGTCGAAGATTACTCTCAACAAGTCCAAGGTTACACAGATTTTACGCAGACTGCGTAAATTTGATGCGGTTTCTGGACTTTTCCAACTCAGTGCAAAAGTTAGAGTTCCCCAACTATAAATAGGAGTTCCTAGGATGCTCCAAGGCATCTTCTAGGGTTTAAAGGAGTGGAGCAAAAGGGTGGAGCCGCCGCTCAGAAATTTTTATTCTTCTTTCTTAGTTGGTTTATGTTTTATTTAAGAGATTTTGATTTAATCATGTCTATGGTTAAATAAACCTCTTAGTCCAGCGTGATTGGGATTTTTATCTTGCTTTGATTCTTGTTTATGTTGAACTTCATTGATTTCTAGTTTGATTTTAAGGAATATTTTTAGTTTTCTATGGTTTGTTGTGACTCAAATTACAATAGAGCCTGTGATAGCTTTGGATATCTTCTTTTCCTATTTTGAGATTGTGAGATTGGTGAATCCTGTTGTTCACTATCATCTCCTGGGCATGGTAGGGTGATGGAATCCCTTCCAATCCTCACAATTCTCCTCCATTGAGAATTGGGTCAATAAAAGTTCAGATTTGATTTAATTTCTATATCTTCCAATTGGATAGGATAGGACTCCAATTCCTATTGTGTTTGCTTGAATGAAGCAAGGTATCATCCTGATAGCAACAAGTGGATCCTTGGCACCCTAGTTCCCACCTTTAAATTCGCAAGTTTCAATCACATTATTCACAATTACTCTCTCTATAACTTCATATTTAGGTTTGATCTTTTTCTAGTTCTACTTCTAGTTAATTTCAGAATACGTACAAGTTTAGTCCCTGTGGATTCGACCTCAGTCTTACTGAGTTATTACTACATCACGACCCTACACTTGGGATTGTGAACATCAAATAGGGTTGTTGGACCGAAACTAACCCGCGTCTCGACAAGTTGCCCAATGCGGCGACTCCAACTCAACTCTCTCTATTTCTCGTTCTCTTTCCCTTTTCTTCTTTTTGGTGGGCTGCCCTAACCAAAAGAGCTTAAATAGGGCTCTCTTAGTTAGTTTATACAGGATTTGAATTCAACTAATCCAAAGGATTAGTTGCATTTTAACAACTTCAAGCAGCAAGAGATCTTTAATGGCACAATCGATCCTACTTGCATGGCTACAATCTAGAGCCACAGATGGAGTTCTGACGCCATGGCCCATTAAATGATCGTCTCAGATCAGACAATGGAACCCACAAAATGGTGGTGGTTTCTTTCAGCCAACGGAGAGAATGGCTTGGCAGTTAATGGCGGGTCATCGTTGGATGGTTGGTCAGAAGATCAAAGGTAAATGCATGGTGTGGACTCTTCCTCTGACCACAATGAGGCCCACTAAACAAAAGGTGGTTAGCACTTTTAGCCTAATGATCTTAGTTTCATCTAACGGTGGCGGAGGAAGAAAACTCAACAACAGCCAAAGGAGAGCCCTAGTTTAGAGGGCTACCATGGCTCTAGTGGAGGGCTAAGATGCTACAAGAGCTATCGGATGCGGGATTGCTAGCGTGGAAAGCATAAAGAAAACAATTCTTTCCATTTTCAGAAAGAATAGTTGCACACAGCCCTTTTTCACCAACGTTTGTGTGCACACCTGTGCGATCCAACGGGTGGATCAACCATCATTTTGGCCTTCCATAGCTTCCCAATAAAATAGACGGTTTAGATCAAGCATATGTCTGATCGTTGTGAGCCACAACACTCACAAATGGATGTTGTCCGTTTACTACTCGCAGCAGGAAATTTTTGAAAGAGAGGGAGTTCTTCTCTTCTTCAAGCGGGCTCGGTCAGCACCTGGTTTGACCGGGTTCACGGACTAGTGTACTGCAGGTGCATGCATATTTCATGCACTCACACACTAATGTGCAGCCCACTGTGATGATCTCGATGGATCTGCCTTGTCCATCAAGTTTTGTGGGTCCTATTAGGACTTCCGGCCAAAGATAGGGAAGATCCAAAGCTTAGGTGGGCCATACTCGATCAATTCGAGTTATTTTGTTGATTCAAGTTAATTTGATGGTCAGATTGACCCCTGAGTGGTTCCTATCCCAGTTTAGATGATCCTCAATGGCACTCCTATTGATCAGGCAATTTAAGTATAGTATTCAAGTGTTAGATCACTTGATATTAATTGTATATTAGATGGATGGTCGATCTATCAATCCAGGGTCCGATATTGATGATTTCAGCTAATCTACTCCTTCCATCTGTTTTGTCAACTCTAATTGGGACCAACCCAAAGAATGAGGTAGATCCAAGGCCTAGGTGGACCATACTTAGTGATAATTGGGTTTTATTGTGTATCTTTGTCGATTAGACGGTCAGATCGTCTCCATATCTGATATTCAGGCTTCTTATGGATTCCTAGTCAATTCTAGAGGGAACTTAACCGCCGATTAGGTGATGATTAGTTAGCTTATGTGTTTTAGGTGTGGTTTGATTGTTAGGCTGTTAAGAACATGTTAAACGGTTAATTTATTCCAGGACAGTTCATCGATGGTCCAGAAGTCCCTTAGATGAATCCATTAACAAATTCTTAATGATCAGGTCCATCAACGTACGATATGGAGTCTAAACCCAATGATTGATCTTGAGTCTTGTAGTTGGTTTACAATTCTAAGGGTTTGATCTTGTGATCTAGCAACAAAAGTGTTTCGAACCACTCTTCACTACTTCTAAGTGTCTTAAAGACTGTATAAGTAGAGATCTAACCACTGATCTTATGCTTAGAGGGTTAGATGACTCAATTATGGATGCAGGTTACCCCTAACGGTCGAGTTTAGGTAAGAGTGTGTGAATGTTCACATAAATCGAGCTTGCGTTTATACTAAATTAGGTTCTCATGGTAACACCCGAGTACAAAAAAGTACGGGGTGTTACATGACCGAACTAAGCTGAGCTAGCCAGTCAGGGTCGAGGACCGAGCCGAGCTTTGTTTGAGCTGGGGTTAGATAGTGGCCGAGCTGAGTCAAGCTGAGGCCAGCTTGACTTGGTTAGACTCGATGTACACCCCTAGCCGTCATTGACCAATTGTTGCCCTATGCTCCCTCCTCTCAGGAGGTAGGTCATGAGGAAGTAGTGGGTAGAAATGTTTCTTCGTGGCCAACTATCATGATGAAGCAAGGGATGCATTCCTACTCGGTGTTAGATGTAGTGAAGTCTTCTTCATTCTCGAGGTCATGGAGTTCATTGGGCTGTTGTAATTCTAGTGGGAATAATATGGAGGTCCAATCGATGTGGGGTAACCTTTTCCCCTTTCCTGAATGTTCCTCGAGTAATTCAGTGAGGGTAAGGTGGTGGTTGTGATCTACTGAAATGGGACCCAATTTTTCTCCCGAGTAGGTGATTTTGGTGTTAGGTACCTAATGTATAAATACAACAAAATATAGTGTAATATAATTTGATTATGGGACCTATCTTAGGAATCCTCATTTGCAATAACATCAAATTTCTACAATATAACAATATATATATATGTGTTGGAGATGGTCTATTGAGTGTGAAATATTACATATTTTTCCCTATTTATACCTTAGTTTTATGAACATGATACTGCTTAATCGATCTAATTATGCATGTTTTCATGTGCGAGGTGATTTCGAAAGCTTAAGGTGAAATTAATGCCAAAAGGAAGATTTATGCTCAAAAGATTACTAAATTAATTTTTAGAGATTTGGAAGTCATTAATGAAGAATTCACATGCTAAAGATCCAAAGAAACCAAGTGAGGAATGAAGAGAATCGAAGATTTGAAGTGAAGAAAAAGAAAATGAATCTTAAAAATTATCCTAAAAAACATATTCCTGAAAATTGTCTCGAAAAAACATATTCTGAAACTCTGAGTATAAAAAATGAAAGTTCTGAAAGTCTATTTTGGAAAATTGTACAGAGCGTGTAAATTTATGGCAATTTCTAAATTTTTCCAAATTAGTGCAAAAGTTGGAGTTCCACAACTATAAATAGGACTCCCTAAGATGCTCCAAAGCATCATCTAGGATTTGGAAAGGTCTCAAGGAGCATAGCACAAGGGTGGAGTAGCCGCCAAAGAGTTTTTCTTCATCCTTAATTTATTTTTCATGCTTTGTTTAAGAGATTTAGTTTCAATCATTCTATGGTTGGCTAAACCTCTTGGCTAGGGCTAAGAGGTGAAGCTTGTAGCATATTTAGATAATTATCTTGCTTTGATTCTTGTTCTTATTAGACCTCATTGATTTCTAGTTTGATATTAAAGGAATATTTTCAGTTTTTTATGATTTATTGTGACTCAAATTACAATAGATGTTGTGATAGCTTTGGATATCATCTTTTCCTATTTTGAGATTGTGAGATTGGTAAATCCTATTGTTCGCCATCATCTCCTAGGCATGGTAGGGTGATGGAATCCCTTTCAATCATCACAATTCTCCTCCATTGAGAATTAGGTCAATGAAAAGTTCATATTTGATTTAAATTGCTTTATCTTCCAATTGGATAAGATAGGACTCCAATTCCAATTGTGTTCCTTGAATCAAATAGCATCTTGATAGCTACAAGTGAATCTTTGGCACCCTAGTTCCCACCTTTAAATTCATAGGTTTTAATCAACATTATTCACCATTACTCTCAATTATTCAGATTTCAATTTAGATCTTTTTCTTGTTCTAGTTCTAGTTATTTTTAGAATACGTACAAATTTAGTTCCTGTGGATTCGACCTCAGTCTTACCAAGTTATTACTACATCGCAACCTTACACTTGGGGCTGTGAACAAGTTTTTGACACCATTGCCAGGGACTACGGCTACGTTTTACTAAAATTAATTGGTTTTAAAATTAGGTTAGGATTAGGATTTATTTTTCTGCTATGTTTTTAGGTTAGGATTTTTTCTAAAATTATTTTAGAAACTAACATTATTTTCTATTTTGTAGGATCCTAACATAGCAACTCTTATTCGGTAATTTTGTTTCAACCCTCTCTTATCTTTTTTTTAGATCTCTTATTTATTTTAGTTTTTCTATTTTTATTTTTAGGTCTAATTATTTAGTTATGTTTCATACCCAAGTGGGTTCGTAACAACACCCTCCGTCTTTTAAGTGAAGGAGGATTAGTTGAAGGGTTGCCTATCCATCATAGGATTAGAAACCAATTGAGATCCTCTCAGTTAATTGAAGTGGTGGCTGTAAATTAACCTCAACCACAAGTTGAGGAAGTTTAAGATGAAAACGAGGTGCATAATGCACCCTTCCCTCGTACTCTATGAGATTGTTTCGAACAAGAAACAAAAGTGTTTGATTTGGGAGATTATCTTATTCAAACATAACAGAGAAAGGGTATCTAAAATAATCATCAAAATTTATTAATACTAGGTTCATTTACATCCTTTGAACATCCCTTGATTCTAAGATAGATTATTTAGAATAAATAAAATATTATAAGTGCAATTGTCATAGTCAAATATTAAATTCGGCAACATTTCGTCAGTGATTTCAGTCATCTCCTAGAACTTAGGAGGAATATGGAGGAATATGTTCTTCTGCTGATTAGTCTGCTTTAAACTTGAACAGAAGGAACTTGAGGACTTCAACCATTCCGGCAGCATAACGGCCCTTTTTCTTCACAGATTGTAGGACAGTCAGGTCGCGCGGACCCACGCAACCCATCGCTACCTTCTCTCTCACCTTCGATCTTCCTCTTTGCTCTGCTTCCTCTCGAAAATCTTCAATCCGTCCAAATGAAGGAGGAGAGGGGGTATTTATAGGCCTTCGTACGTGTGGCACCTTGATTCCGGTGCCATGGGACCCACTTTGCATCAATCTTAACCGTTCAAGGAAATCTTTTCCTGAAGCTAATTGCGCAGACCTGTGCAACTAATCTTTGATTGCGCAGTGCCACGTAACTGATCTTTGGTTGCGCGATCCTGCGCAACAGACATGGGTTGCACAGACCCGTGCAACCTACCGAAAGTTATTTCATTCTTCTTGTCTTCCAATTTTCTCTCTCTCTTAATCTTCTCTTGCTTCAATCCTTTCCTCCTCACCATATTTTATGCCTTAACAGATGTCCCCTTGATCCTTTCTTTATTTCTACAAAAATCAAAGAAAATGATAAAAAATAATCACTCTAAGAGGGTTTATGCGGGTCCATGCAACTGAGACCCGTGTACTATACTCGAGCCCTTGGAGTATAAATACCCCAATCCTTCTTTCATTATGTACGTTACCCTCTGTAGTGAGCCTTTATCACTCCTTTGCAATTTTTCCAAGCAACGAACTTCGCTTGCCCGGACCCGCGCAACAACTCCCTATTTGCGCAAAGCCTTTTAGCCTTTGCATCGTCCCGCGCAAAGGACTTCGATTGCGTGATCCTGCGCAACCAATACTTTGACAAATTTTCCAGCAACTGACCTTTTCCAGACTTTAGGAAATTTCTCAATTTTTCTTTGAACTTTTTCTTCAATTTTCTTAAAGTCCTTAACTCTTTGTCCATCATGGCTCATTTTAAACGAACTTATCGTCTAGTAGACCCTCCTACTGACTAACCTTCTCATCCTGATTTGCCTGATCCATCTTCTTATCGCCCTTCCCCTTCTTCCGATCCACTGCCAACTAAACGAACAAAAACTACTGCCCGTAATCCTACATATTTCAAAGAACTCGTACTTCCGACTTTTGATTTCACTGACCATATTGAATCACTGCCATCTCCCATTCACCGAGCGATCGTACTAGGGGACCTAAAATGTCCTCCAAAGCATGGTAGAGAATATGACTGGGATGAATGGTTGAAAACCACTGCTCATATCTGCACAAATAGCCAAAGGCCCCCTCCCCGAGAAGATACTCCTCCTGCTTCACGCTCAAAGAAAACTTGTCAAAACAAGGCGAAGGAATTTGAAGAGAAAATTAAGGAGCACAATAAGAAGAAGCTCCAAAACTCATGTGAATTGGTTCAAGTCATTGAGGGTTTTATGAAGTTTGACAACCCTCACTCGGAAGGTATGATGGTGATTCCCATCAATGTGCATCGCTATCATTCCATCCTTGACTGCGAGCTGAAGGATTATATAAATGGGGAAAAGTTGAAGTACACTACTTCATGGGTAACGAGAGAACCATGCATTCTCTAGGGAAGATTACAAGCACACAAGCCACGACAAATCGTTGAAAAAGTTCACCCAATGATCTTTCTGGCCCCTTTTCATAGTCCTCATAACCTCTTTCCTACATATTTTTACGAGACCATCAGACAGCGTTTCAAAGATCGTGATCAATTTTGGGATACAGAAGATTTCCAAACAAGAGGTTTGTTGATTCTTGACGCTACTATTGTGATTGGGCAGAAGCTATCTTGAAGAAGCATGCAAGTACACTTGCTAAGGTTGGCCTATATGATGCTATAAAAGTTACATCTAAATACTTATATAAGGAGCTCACCGTGATCAAGGGCTTTCTTGAATACTGGTCGCCTACGACCAACTCTTTCCATCTACCATTTACAGAAATGAGCATCACACTTTGGGACCTGTATTAAATAGCAGGCCTTCCTTTAACAAGCAAGTTCTATGACGAATTCATTCCGTCAAATAGAAAACTAGCCCCCGATCGCAAACCTTCTATTTCTCATACCTTTGAACTTTTTAAAGAAATGGGGAAATTTCTGAATTTCCATAAGCTTTCTCCTTTGCAATGGCTGGCGCACTTTTCCATAATGCTCAGGTATGTCCAAACCCCCAACTCAACTTTTCCTTTCTTATCACACATTCCTTTGCACCAACCTTTTATCTTTCTCTATAGGTTCTGTAACTGTCGTTGCAAAGAGATAATGGTTCCTTGCCCTTCTCTGAACCTTCTGGCAAGGTCCTCCTGCCTCCTGGACTTCAAATGTATGTCGGTCCCACCCCGAGTCCCCCTGGAAGAGTCCTGTTTGGCCCCCGACTCCGCTTTGAGTCATTTCGAGTCCTCAAGAGTGTGTTTCTGATATACAGCTGCATCTGTACAGTATTGAGGGCTGAGAAGAGGTGATTTACTATCTAAACCCGTTGATAGACAGTCTAGGAAAGGTCCAAGGTCGCCTCAAGCAATCACGGAGGCATACGGACTCGATCTCGGCGATCGATATCGATGAACTTCACCGATTGGCGAAATCGGGGAAATCTAATCTTGTTTCTACATTTTTCTCGCACCCACTTATGTCAAAAAATATCAGCGTACGTCGTGTGACCATAACCCAGGTCTGGTTTAATCCAAATCATGCTCTGATACTAACTTGTAACGCCCTAAAAATCGGGGGTCAAGTAGCAACTCAACTCCCGAGTTTCAAAACATCACTTATGCAACATATATGCTTATGATTAAATGTTGTCTGTGTTCGTGCATTAATCATGAGTGGGATTATACCAAAATAGTAATTCATACTCCAGATCAATTTATACAATGCAAGCGAAAGACTGAAAGATGTATATAAACGTATATGAGCCCAAAAGGATCACTATCGGTCTCTAGAGTATGAACACATCACTGAGTCACCATATGTCACGCCCCAAACCAAGGGACGGACAGCTTCCGTGATGCCCCGAATCCGGCACTCGACTTCCATTCACCAAGTCCCGAGTTCGGCGCACCACAAGGAAGATTTTTTACTGAATTTTATATATATATATATACATGAAATAATACCTGAGCATAAAGATCCATGATCAAATTACCAAGCGACACTCTCCAATAGAAATCCTGATGGTTATAAGTACAATGCTTTCCAAAAGGTACACAATATCAATATTGCCAAATCGAAAAATAGATGCAATGCATCAAGAAAGCAAAGTCTTCCAAGCTACTCCAGCCCTGAAAAAAAATAGAAAATAGGTGGCTTAGGCAAAAAGCCTAGTGAGTACACACGTGTGTGCAGTGTGTCCTACATGCAAGCATGATAAATATGTTACAAGGAAATCATATATGTGAAAGGCATGTAGCACGTAAAGTATGATGTCAATGCCAATGCAATGCATATGCATCATAGTAATACTCAAAGTCAATGCTACCAGCATCACGAAGTTATATTTTCATTTCTCCTATACCACAACCATAGCCATATTGTACACATCCGTAATCACATCATCATCATCATATTGTCATGCCATAATTATACAATATCAGAAATACTGACAAGTCCATGAGTCCAACAATATCAGAATACGCAATACGTGAGATCAACTATACAAATGAGGAGTCATAAAGAGTCACATATCAGATGTCGTATCTAAATCATATAAATGCAGAAACATAGGTAACTCAAACTATTATATGCCACGGATGTAATGCAATGTGCGGTGCGAATGGAATGACCATGCTGGAGTGTGAAGTCAGGATAATAGTTCGTAGTATCGCAGGCTATGGGGTCTATCACAAGGGACTTCTATCCAATCCAGTCCCATACCTAAATTTAGATAGTCAGACTCGATGTGGTAAACTCCTGATCTCAAGTTAGTCGCGCGCCCCAACCGAAATCCTGGCCATTGCAAAGGTATATGTACAAATAGTTGCGCACCACCAGCCCGAGTGGATAGTGAATGAATGAATGAATGAATGAGTATGTAACTCCTACTCAATAAGTCCACATATCAGTACAGTTCCTCTGGGATCATCACCGGGGTCTATTACACTCTACACCAGCTTGCTGCCCCTATCCGAGCGCACAACTGGGTAAGTGGAAGAGACCTCACTATCCGCCTGCCAATATCGGGCCCGACTCGTTGATAGCGGACCCATTCCTCAAGCTGGTCAAACTCAACCTAGACATTACCCCCTCACTCAGGCGGGTAAGGTCACACCCCCTCCCAACCGACCACGACACAGTGGGAGACGCGGCCTACTGGTATACGGCCCTCATGCGCTCATGTATCCACTCGGTCTCGACGTTGAGGCATCTCCTGGCCACGGAAGTTTAGGGATTTTCACCTAGGGACATCTATGGCGCCCGTATGCTAGAACCAAACATTTCCGGTGTCCCATCTGGCCATCCACGATATGCCTGTGGAGGCTACGGCCCTGATGTCGCTAGGGCGTATAGTAATCACAGCACACAATGCAAGATACATGAGTCATACAATCCAGTCACGCATCAACCCTACGCATACCGTGCGCTCATATGAGATAACCTCCGCCTATCAGGGAGTCTTATAACAACATGCTCAATGACATATGCAATGATCAACCACGTCTCATAACAAACATGCAGATGATGCATGTGGGCATGTATCATGATGTTATGCTGTCACATACTCATAACCGGCATTGACAATCAACCTTGACAATGTGGACATTTAACCAACATTGCCCCCAAGGAATGGCCCACATAAAGTCTAACATATAGTGGACCCATGGCCTTACCTAAGAGTTTAATATACGTCACGATGGGCCCCTCACATGGGCCTAACATACATCACAATGGGCTCCATCGCCTGACCCTTAAAAGCATCACAATGGGCCTCATCACATAAGCCTCATATACATCACTTTGGGTCTCGAGAATCGGAATCGGTAATCGGCCACGATAATTGGCCTCGATCGATAATCGGTCAATTGACCACAACAATCATGGTCGGCCTATACAATTAGCCTCGGAATCGGCTTCGATACTCGGCCTCGATGATTAGAATCGATCGATAATCGAAATCGGTAATCGGTCACGTCAATCGAAGTCGATAATCGGTCATGACAATCAAGATCGATCGATAATCAGAATCGGCAAATCGGTCACCAATCGGAGTCGATAATCGGTCGCGATGATCGAGGTCGAGAGATAATCAGAATCGGTAAATCAGTCACGACAATCGGGATCGGTCGATCAATAATCAGAATCGACAAATCGGTTACGTCAATGTGGCCATTTAACCGACATTGCTCCCAAGGAGTGACCCACGTAAAGTCAAACATATAGTGGGCCCATGGCCTCACACAAGGGCCTCAATAAATGGGCTGCATATGCAACAAGTGGGCTGCATTACTTGGGCTTCATATACATCACATTCGGCCCCACTCAAAGGCCCCACATACGTCTCATTGGGCTTCACTCGTGGCCCTTATATACATCGCATTGGGCATCAACCCATGGGCCATCAAATACATCAAGCGGATCGCAGCCACAAGCCGCACCAATGGGCCTCATATACATCAAGTGGATCGCAGCCACGGGCCGCACCAATGGGCCTCATACATATCAAGTGGGCCATATCACATGGGCTGCATCACATGGACCTCCAATACATCACCATGGGCCTCTCTCGTGGGCCTTACAATAGGTGGGCCCTACGCATGGGCCTCAGATTCAAGCAGGCGGGCCCCATCATATGGGCCTTAAATACAAGGCAAGTGGACCCTATCACATGGGCCTAATACACAACAAATGGGCTACATTAATGGACCGTATATATGGCCACACAAACTTCATATCGGGCCTCACTAATGGGCCATATATATATCACAATGGGACTCATATCTGGGAGTGGACAACGTGGGGTAAAACACATTCATCAAGGTGGTCTCATGTCCACGTGGCTAGACGGCATGGAATTACATTATGTACGTCATTGTGGGTCGCACGTCCAATGAACCGGACAGCATGGCTAAAACACGGAATTCAAGGTGTGCCCGAACAGTTTAGGCGAGCCCAGCTAATACAGCAGCTACATAAATGAAGTGGTACACCAACTGATCCTCTTCCCACCGTCCAGAGATTGGACGGTGAGGGTATACAATACATTATTTAGGTGGGCCACATGAATAGGTGGTGTGGATCAGACCCACATCCTGTACACAACAGCTATATAGCTGGTGTATGGTAAACCAGCCAGTCCGTCTTACATCAGGTGGGTCCCACGTGGGGCCCACATAATATGACATTATAATATATATTATATTATATTATAATATTATATATCTACATATATTTCATAAAGCGCATCCACGTCCAACTGTCCAAAGATGGACGGACGGCCCGGTTAAAGTGCATATATGCAAGGTGGGTCCCACGTGGGGCCCACCACATCATATGTATTATATTAATATATTATATAATATATGTATATATACAATAGGTGGGTCACACCATTACCACACCGTGGATGGTGTGGGTGGAGGGTGCGACTATAACACATACATTAAGGTGGTGTTCCACCGTGAATGGGGCCCACCGTCAGATGGACGGCATGGATCACAAACACATCATGGGGGTCCACGGTTGGGATAAAACAAATGCATCATGATGGTGTCCGACCGTCCAGATATTGCTGGGCGGCTGGGATAAAATACTTACATCCACACTACATAAGGATGGTCTGCATATACAACACATATAACAAAGAGGGCCCCACCGTCCTATGGTCAGTGTAGATAAAACACATACATCATTGTGGGACCCACTGTCCACATAATGGATAGTGGACGGTGTGGATGCAACACACATCTCAGTGGAGTCCCACCGTCCAGCGTCTGGACAGTGAGGACAAACCCATACATCAGGTGGGTCCCACACAGATGGGCTGTGGATATAACACATACCTCAAGCCCACAGAAGTTGTTGCCATCATGACAGCAGCCATGGAGCTACTGGATGAACAACATAGATAGACACATACATTACAATGTAATCCCACCGTCCAGATTGCTGGACGGTGGAGATAAAACACATATCATGGTGTGGTCCACTGCATGGATGGTGCAGATGGAGCCCATGCCTCACGGCTGGCCCCACAGAGTTTGCTGACGTCAATCAGCTATATAGCTGGTGCCTGGTAGCCCAGCCAATCCGTTGCAGGTGGGTCCCACGTGGGGCCCACCATGATGTTCATCTTCCATCCCAACTGTTGATAAAGTCACACGGCCCAAAATAAGGAAGAAAAACAAATCTCATATATATCCAAAACTTCTGGGATCCCAAAAAGGTCTCAATGGTGGACGTCTAACCCCTTACTGATCTTGATGATGTGGGCCACCTGAGATCCTTGAACAGCTGATTTTTTTGGAGAATCCAGGTTCCCAATGGGGACCGATCAAATGCACGGTGTTGATACTCCATATACATCACAGTGGGATCTGTAGTGGGACCCACGGTCCCACCCTTCAATAAACAGCAAGGACGCTGTTTGCTACAGCGTCCTCTGTACGTTGGCATCAACAGCGTCCAGACCCTTTTTTTTGTTGTTTTTTTTTTTTTCATAGGCGGGTCCATATCCGGACGATCTAGTCCGCCGGTTGAGTTCCCAAGCTTGCGACAGGCCCAAAGAGACCAATATTCAATAAATTTGAGACATAGAAACATCATAGCGATCCGTAATAGTTTTGACAGTAAATTCTCTGTTTTCAGTGGTGTGGCCTACTAGAGATTTAGATTGAATTCATTTCTTGGCTCAACGCCTAAAATGATCTGAAAAATTGAATGGACGACGTGGATTTAATACATACATCATGGGTGGGGTTCGTTATCGACCCACACCTCTTCCCTTCTTTTTCTTTCAAACGGCTGCAGCCTCTGCAGCCTCTTTTTTTTTTTTTTTTTTTTTTTTTTTTTTTTTCCTTCGTGAGGTGTATGCACGTGTGTGTTTGGCCAGCCCAATAGCCTCACTTTGGGCAGTTTGGATGGCCTACAAAATTCTGGTGGGGCCCACTATCAATGGGTCCCACATAAAGCTTTAATAATTAATTTTATTATCAACCTTTATATATATATATATATATATATATATATATATATATATATATATATATATATATATATATATATATATTCCATGAATCCACATCATTAAACACATCATTATCATCATATCATCACCCCTTTTTTTTAATCATCTTTTTATATGTACTCTCTTATGTATCCACACCACTAATCACATGATTATCATCAAATCATCACCACTAAAAATCATACAAATTCAATAGGAAAGAGAACAAACCAAGAGTGGAGTGGGTGTACTCACCTTGATAAAAATAGATGGATGGAAGGGATGGAATTGATGGTTGAGATGGATGGAAGGGACAAGATAGGAGTTGATGGCCCACCAAGATCACTCCTCTCTCTCTCTCTCTCTCTCTCTCTCTCTCACACACACACACATGTGTAGAAAATGTTGAAATGCTAAGGGATGGAGGGGTATTTATAAAGAAATGGATAAAATTTGGTTAAGTTAGGCTAATGTGATTAATAGTAGCTTAGCCTAGGATTATGACAATTAATTCATGCTTTGTAATTAATGGTGGATTAATGGTGGATTAAGGAGCATGGGATGACATGGTGTGGTGATGTCATGCACAGTGTATGGAATGGAGAGGTGTTGACTTTGGGGAGCACATGAGAGATGGGAGGTATGGGTGTGTGACATCACACACATGGGTAGAGATTCTCTCACCCATGTGTGGCATGTACATGTGTGCATCACATGTGTTGTGTACATGTGTGGAATGAAATACATGGCACCATGCGCACATGATGCACCTATTATTCTTCACGGCATATCTCACTAACGAAGTATCATACCGACGCACGGGTGGTACCTCCACGATCGCGGCGACGGGGCGGTCGATATGAGATAGGTTTCGAGGTCTTGGGGTTCCGGTCAGTCGAGTATGTACTATGAACGGTCAATCCAGGTCAAGTTAAGGGCATCGATCATCATGCACATATGCATGAAAAATGGTATGGAATGGATGGGGTCTTTACACCATATATATGTAATAGTTTAAGAGTCAAAATGTCAAAAATAGTTCAACTACAATGATAAGCCCTGTAGCCCCGTCGATCAGGATGGCCTAAGCGAAACCGCCGGAGAACTGCATATACAAGAACGCATCCTGATTGCCATTGGAATCAGGCTCCACCTCCTGAGTTGCAACGTCATCTGCAACTAAGACAGAGTCTGGTGGGTGTTAAGAACACCATCCCAGAACGTGGGAGTGAGTGATCAACTCGTTGGAATCATAGAGCAAAGGTTAACATGTTATCAACTCAATCAAGCAGTAATGATAAAGCAGACATATCAAACATTCCTAAATACTCTTATTAATACAAGGGTGAAATGTATTCATGATGCATGCCCTCACCTACACTCCCTTATACGACACCATCTTACGGTCGCGGCATGCTTTCTTCCCTCTGTGCTCTTCAACCCGGGGCATATGCAGTGCGATGTTATGAGCGTAATTGTCAAGTCCTTATTAGTCATTTTCATACAACAGGATTTAGAAAAATAAGGTACCTCCCTTATATCATTTCCCAAACAATGATCCATTCTAAGGTCGTCAGTCCCAGCAATTGTCATACAATGTTATGGTTCTAGGTCACTACAAAGGGCTCGTCGCCTCGATGCAGTGTAGTCCTAGTTTATACTCTAGTTGCTACAGAAAGGCTAGTCACCTCAATGTAGGCTCAAAGTATGCTCGAGGTCACTACAAAGGCTCATCACCTTATCAGTGTAGGCCGACAACTCGAATACAGTCTCTCATACCACCGTGTTCGGCTCACGAGGCGGTGCTGCTCACTGGTCACTACAGGTGGACTCATCACCCCGGCGTAGGCCGACAACTCGACCACAGTATCCCATACCACCATGTCTGGCTCATGAGTCTTAGCGGATCAAGGTACCAAGGTTAACGGGGTTCCACTTATGAGTTAGGTACCTTAAGTTCAAGCAAGAGCATCCAAACATAGTGAACATACATCGGGTCAATCGGGTTACTTGACGAGCCTGACTAGTATGAGCGCACAATGAGTTGATCGACATGAAGTGCGTAAGCACTCCATGTGGCCTAACCACTATCGACAACTCTAGTACGGCTCGGGTTCATCAAACTCGTCCTACGTGGTGAATAAATCTCAGCCATGAACTCAAAGCCTATTACTGATTGCCTGGACTATAAATATCCCTGTTAAGGGACAAAAAATATTCCATGGTCAGAGAAGTCCGTTATGTGGGTCACGGAACCAAGAAGTCCGAAGCAAGAAGATCCGTTGCACAGGTTGCAGAACCAAGAAGTCTGTTGCGCGGGTCGCGCAAGCAAGAAGATCCATTGCGTGGGTCGCGCAAGCAAGAATATACGTTACGCGGGTCGCGAAGCAAGAAGATCCGTTGCGCAGGTTACGGAATCAAGAAGCCAGTTGCGCGGATCGCGGAATCAAGGAATCTACTGACACAAGAATTAAGAATTGGTACGTGTGTGGGGCCTATAAATACCCCGCTCCTCTCATTTGCGGGTTGGAAGACATTGGGAAACTGGAGCGGAGCAACTGAAGGTAGAGAGTAGAGGCAACGATCAGTTGCACGGACAACGCAACAAGTTACCAGTTGTGCGGACCACGCAACAAGGTTACCAGTTATGCAGACCGCGCAACTAGTGTATAGATTGCGCGGGTTGCAGAACTTGATCAATTTAGCAATTCCTCCTAAGTGTTGGGAGATGACTGAATAAGCTGCCAGAGTGCTGCCAAAATTTCTATCTCCAAGAAGATTAGCTGATCAATTCAGCAATTCCTCCTAAGTATCTTGGAGATGACCAAAATAGTGTCGGAGTACTGCCGAAATTCTATCTCATGGGAGATTACCTGATCAATTCAACAATTCCTCCTAAGTATCTAGGAGATGATCGAAATAGCATTAGAATGCTGCTAAAATTTCTATCAGGATATCTTGTCTATTTTGATTGATTGTACTTTATTTTCAGAATCAAGGGAATCAGAGGATGTAAATGAACTTAGAATAAATGTGATCAATGTTTTCTCATTCTTTCTTTGTTATCATTGAATAAATCCTTCAAATCAAACACATTTGTTTTCTTGTCGAAACAAAATGGCGACTCTGCTGGGGACTTATTATTCGATGATGACTTAGAAAATATTAAGAGAGCATTCATCACTTTTGGCATCTGTATAGATGCCAAAATGGCGACTCTCAGTGGGAACATCCTCCCCTTCATCTCTAAAAGCAAAGTAAAATTTTATTTAAATAAATTAACTAACATTCTGTTATGAATGACAGGTATACCGTAACGACCTTTCTCCCGACTAACGTGGTGGTCTACTCTCATCCAACGGATTTCCACAAAAGAAAGTATCAAAGAAGATTAAATCAGTTGTGATCAAGGACAGACAATGTGAGGGTTCAATCTGCCGAGTATGGATAATAGGTCAATCATGTGAAATGTTACGAGGCGTGGTCTTACCTCATTCACTCAGTTCATCCTCCTCAATTGCATCAGCAATACAATTTTCACTTTCTCCTTTGATATCAGTGCATTCGAAGTGTATAGAAAAGAGAAACTTTGCTAGCAAATGTTGATCAGTCTGCATCAGATGAGAATGTTACTGAAGAAATCCCTAACTTTCCAATAGCAACCACCGTGAGCAATAATAAACCTTGAGGAAAACCTTCAGATGAGAAGTCAGTTTGACTGAATCAGACGCTGCTCACCAATAAGTAGATGAATTAATTAATGAATTAACGAATTCATTAGCCAATAGAGAATCCAGGGGGCATCGCCACAACTTTCTAGAATAGAAGAGAAAAGAGTTAAGAGTAAGTAAAAAGCGTTATAGAAAGCAAAGTCTGTCGTGATCAAGAATAGTGAATTTCATGTAATGGACGAAACAATCTCTATTTCGCCAGTAGCTCAAGAAGATGAGGGAGAATGGAGGATGGTAATATCCAAAAGTTGGAAAGTTCGATCTGCTTCCGCAAGAGGCATCATTTCACCAAGTACTAAGCCGATTATGTGAAGCGTCATGAGACATAGCCCTGCTTCAGTCATACAATCATCTCATTCGAAAAAAACGGAAAGGCCCGTCACTCCAAAAGGTCTTTCAATACCATCAACTATAACCGTAAACACATCTTCCACAGAATCATCGCGAGTTCAGAAAAATAAAGGGAAGGCGACCGTAATCAATGAATGTTCACTCACAGCACCTCCTGCGAAAGATTTCAAGCAAACTCATGCATTGAGAATGTTACGATTTGAGTCAGTTAGTCCTTTAAAGCAACAGCACACTGGTTTCAAATCAAATGATAGTTCATCCTCTTCAACAGCGTCAGTAGCACAACACTCGTTTTCTCCCTCAATATCAAGACAATCAAAGTATAAAGAAATAGAAAGCCCGTCGACAAATATTAATCAGCCCGATCAGTTTTTGCTAGACGAGCATGTGGCTGAAGAAGTCCCAAATATTCTGACAGTGATTGTTGTGAACAACATTGAAACACAAGTAGAAAGACCACAACTGCAAGTGGTTAGATTTCAAAGACCGATGCCTAATATTACTCAGAATATAACGCAAGAAGAAATTCGGCAGATGGTTATCGAGTTTACTCATCTAGAGAATGAACAAAGTCAGAATAAAAGGTTTCGATATCAAACATTGTATCACCCTGAAATAGAAGACATGCCATTTCTCGCCGATTTCAAACACCCAAACTTTCAGAAATTTAACGGGAATGGATCACCACAAGAGCATATGATGCATTTCATAGCAAAGATGGGAAATTTCTCTAGAGTTCCTCAATATTGTCTGCGATTATTCGGGTCTTCTCTGACAGGAAAAGTTTTAAGATGGTATTCGGGTTTAATCTCAGGATCTATTCATACCTGGGAACAAATGCAGGATGCTTTTATGTCAAACTTTTTCTCTTCGGATCGAGAAGTTAGTTTGACCGAATTGGCCTCTATTCGCCAAGAAGAAAATGAATCAGTTGAAGAATTCATTAGTCGATGGAAGGACTTAGCAGCATCATGTCGACATCCTCTGTGAGAATCGGAACAAGTAAAACTCTGTTTAGAAGGTCTGAGACCAGAACTGGCATGTCACCTGATTAGTAAAGATTGGAAAACCTTTCGTAATTTTGCTACGAAGGCTTATGCTCTTGAAAAGATGATGGGAAGAGTGTCTGCTCTTCAGTCAAAATCAGCCTACATCGCTCGAAAAGAAAAAACTAAAGAAGATTATCAGGATGTTGAAAAAGACGGCGATGAAGAAGATAGAAATGGTAGTGCAGTTATAATGACATATAAGAGGTCCAAGCAAAATAAAGATCATATGAAGTATTCATTTGCAAGAAAAGATATACTTCCTATGCTGAATCAATTGTTGGCTATGAGGAGTATTGAATTACCTCGACCAAGACATATCGAAGTAATCAAAAATACCGGAGGAATGGATTATTGCCATTATCACCGTAAATTTGGATATCATACGGAAGATTGCAATTACCTTAGGAAAAGGCTACAGACAATGATCGATAAGGGAGAAATTGCTATGGAAAGAGCATGACAAAAAGAGAAAAATATGGAAAAATGAAAGAAACTCGATAAAGAAAATTCTGGGGGCATCCGCGTTAAAAGACGATAACATGTTTCATATGGTAAATCATCAGTAATTGACAAGATCGAGCTGTCATAGCCTAAATATTCAAAAGAAACGAAGCAGGTGAGGCAAAAGATGTACAGCCGCGATAAAAAGCATATTCGTTGCAGATATGCATTGCAATACCTGCCAGTTCAGGAAATGAGCGCTATTTTGATTTTGAAAAGTATTGGTATAATACTTCCAAAATCAAAAGAGGGTAAGACAAGTGAGTAAACAAGTAAGTAAAAAAAAAATTTGTGAAATGTGTTTCTCACCATAGAATGTATTTCTTTTGTGTAGTTGAATGAAATACAGGCTTTCAAGCATATTAAGTCATCGCCAAAGCAAGACAAGTGAGTAAAGAAGTAAGTAAGAAACTGTGAAATATATTTCTCACCATAGAATGTATTTCTTTTGTATATGAATAAAATGCAGGCTTTCAAGCATATCAAATCATCGCCAAATGTGAAGCACCAATGACAATCGCCAAAGGAAAAGTCAATCGCCAAAATTAGCAACTATTGTTATAATCATCAATCGCCAAAATTGATTATCATCGCCAAAATTGATTCTCGGAACATTATCAGCAGTGGCGAAATATCAATTATTGATTCTCGGAACATTATCAGTAGTGGAAAAATATCAATTATTGATTCTCAGAACATTATCAGCAGCGGCGAAATATCAATTATTGATTCTCAGAGCATATCAGTAGCGGCGAAATATCAATTATTGATTCTCAAAACATTATCAGCAGCAGTGAATTATCAGTTATGGATTCACCATTCATGGTAATGAAATAAGCAGTGGAATAAACTTACATGGTTAACCACACAAATTTTACGACAGCGATGGCAACTCATCGTTTAAGGCAGCTTAGCCAAGCCTATATGGCCAACTACACATAAGACCTATAATCATTTAAGGCAGCCTAGCCAAGCCTTATTATGGCCAACTACATATAAGACCTATAATCATTTAAGGCAGCTTAGCCAAGCCTATATGGCCAACTATGCTTAAGGCCTATCATTTAAAAAGCCTGAAATTAGCTAGCCCGAAATCGATGGTAAACTATATTGCTCCTTGAGCCCATAGCCCAAAATCGGCAATAAACTATAATTGCTCCTTGAGCCCTGCCCGAAATCGGCGGTAAACTATCTTGCTCTCTGAGCCCAGTGTCAAGTCCAGTTCAGTCGTCTGGTCGAGTCAAGTTCAGTCAAGGCAAGTCGTGTTTAATCAAAGTATGGTCAGTCAAAGTACACTAGCACCATTGCTCAAAAGCATCAAATATGCTCAAAAGCATCGACTACGTGTAGCATTCAAAATGCTGCTGATGCACATGTCAATTTAGATATGCTTAAATATACAATTGCCTGATGGAAATTTTAAATGTTAAATAAAGTATATGCAAAAATGTGTTTCTCTTGAATCAGATTCAAATTACATCGACAGTAAATGCCTTCAAGATATTGGCAATTATCTATTCAGAAAGTTCAACTCTTCAAGACTAACTAATATATTGACAAGAATTGTAAAGTCTTTTTGTCTCTTACCTTCTTGATGATAGAGAAATATTATTACACAAGATTTTCAAAGGTGGCAAAGAATGAATTAGCAAAGAATTATCATTCTCTCTCAGACAATCTAAAGATTCAGATATATTCTTTGGATTTATTAAAAGGAGCAGCAAAAATTATCTATACTTCAGGAGTATCTGCAGGCTTTACTTTGGAAATATTATCTCCTAAAGAAATCTTTATGGGACAATGACCAGGAAAGGAGGCAGGATCTATGTTTTCAAAAGTAATCTATGCCTTAGTCTTTCTGATAATCTCTTATGCACAGTAAAGGAATTCATATACCGAGAATTATGAAGCATAATTCAATGTGAACGTTCAAAAGTTGCTTCTATATAAAAGCCCGATTATATAGTCTGATGTTGTAACTCCTTATTGTTCTAATAGTGATATTACGAGTCTCCAAAATCAGCAAAGATCCCAGGAAAATTCTATGAAGAAATACTAACGAGCACAAACTAGAAAAGACTCGACAAAAGATTCAGCAGTTGAACCTTTGGAGTTGGAGATGAAATCTCCAAGAGTGCGATATAAAGAATATAAAGAATGCAATACGAAGTACGATGACAAAGCACAAAGATGAAATGATTAAATCATTATCATATTACGAATATCACAATCAGCCTAAAAAGAAGAGAAGTTTTCAATATATATTGCAGAATTATCAATGCTTCATAAAGCTAAATTAAAAAGATTATAATATATTGAGATACTAATTTCAATTGATTTGGCAGGAAAGACTATCATTCGAAAAGCTTGGGTTATGCAGATCATGAATAAAGGAGACAATCGAAAAGTTGTTGCGGCAGGAGCAGCATTAAGGAACAACTCTCTAGACGTAGAATTGAAGGAAAAAGTCGTTGGAGATTGATCAAAAAGACCATTGCAGAATTAAAGGAAAAAGTCGCTGATGTTGATCAAAGAGACCATTGCAGAATTGAAGGAAAAAGTCACTAGAGTTGATCAAAGAGACCGTTACAGCAGCAGCGGTGTTGAAAGATAGTTCTCTAATTAAGTTGCTCAAAGATAAAGTCATCACAGTTGTTGCAGAGATGTGTTTTAATGAAAAGAGAACTTCATCTTCTCTAAATGAAGAATCCGCTCGACACTAATGGCTAGGGGCATTCAAATCTTCCATTCGAGCGCCATCATTCAAATCTTCTGTTCGAGCACCATCACTCAAATCTTCCGTTTGAACGTGATCAATCAAATCTTCCGTTTGAACGTGATCAATCAAGTCTTCCATTCGAGCACAATCATCAAATCTTCCAGTCAAGCACTATCATCAAGTCTTCTGTTCGAGCACCATCCTCAAGTCCTCCATTCGAGCGCAATCATTCAAGTCTTCCATTCAAGCAGGGATCATTCAAATCTTCCATTCAAGCGTGAGCATTCAAATCTTCTGATCAAATATGAGTATTCCAGTCTTCTAGTCAAGTGTGAGCATTTAAATCTTTCAATTAAGTGTAAGCATTCTAGTCTTCTAATCAAACGCAATCATTCGATTTTCGGGTCAAAGATAATCATCTAGTCTTCCATGCAAGCGTGATCATCCAGTTATCCTTCAGTTGCAGTTCATTCAAGTTCTTCGGGCGGAGGAAGATCATCCTCCATTTGATCTCAGGAATCAATCAAAGAAGGATCGAGGGGGCATCTGTTGAGGTACAAAAAATATTCCATGGTCAGAGAAGTCCATTACGCGGGTCGCGGAACTAAGAAGTCCGTTACGTGGGTCACGCAAGCAAGAAGATCTGTTGCGCGGGTTGCAGAACCAAGAAGTCTGTTGTGTGGGTCGTGCAAGCAAGAAGATCCGTTATGCAGGTCCCGCAAGCAAGAATATACATTGTACGGGTCGCGCAAGCAAGAAGATCCGTTGCGTGGGTTGCGGAATCAACAAGTCAGTTGCACGGATCGCGCAATCAAGGAATCTACTGACACAAGAATTGAGAATTGGCACATGTGTGGGGCCTATATATACTCCGCTCCTCCTCTCATTTGTGGGTTGGAAGATTTTGGGAAACTGGAGTGGAGCAACTTGTAACAACCTGAGTCTTTAGGACCCGAGTACACGACCCGTTTCTCAAAAACCCGAGTGTTAACCTTAAAGGATGGTCAAATATACATTTTTTTTTATCAGAGTAAGCAGATGAGCGTAGTGTGGACAAATTGACATAAAGGAAAATTTTATTATCATTCAAACATACAAGAAGCTGCCCATAATGACTAATACAACCAATGTCTCTGAATTTAACAAGTACAAGATTTACAAGATTCAATACATGAAGAATAGTAGAAAACACATAAATATAAGCTGCAAGATCGCACAGCTCCTCTAGGAAAATACAGTCATGCACCCTTGGCGATCATACTCTGCTCCTCATCAAATCTGAACATGCATATCACTAAAGCCACCTGTACTACCTGTACGGTTGTATATTTGATGGATGAGTGGCCAACTCAGTGTGAATTCCCCTCAAGATTACACACCGCCGCATTAGGTAAGAAATAGTATAAAATATCCAGACAACCAAAACAGAGTAAATGCAGTATTATTAGATGCATGGATGCGTGAATGCAATCATCGCCCCGGGGATGCTCATCCGTGCGGACAATGGGCCGTCACCCATGCAATCATCGCCCCGGGGATGCTCATCCATGCGGACAATGGGCCGTCACCCATGCAATCATCGAACCTGCGAAAATTATCCAGTCGGAACAATCGATAGTCGGTGATCTGGGAGCTAGCGAAACGATACCCCAGTGGTCCTTAGGGCACGTGCTAAAACATCCAAAATTAGTCACCCGTCATCGTTAATATGCTATGGATGCATGATTAGTCAAACCGTTATTATTCCAATTACAACCAGCCAGTTTAATAAGCTCAAAGGTCACTACGGGGAGCTCAGAGCCCAGCGTAGGCCGACAGCTCAAGCATAGTGTCCCATTTCACCATCCCTGGCTCATGAGGCTACCACCCTAGGATGTTTAATGGATCTCAATCGACTTGTAGCCAATCATATTCAGTATATGGGGCTTACCATCGCATGGTTGCAAAAATAAAACATCGAACCCATAAAGGGAAAATACTAGAACGAAGCCACATAAGGAGATATCAAACAAGCCACATAGTGCAAGTATTAAAATAGGCAACGTAGGGCGAGTATCAAAACCATGCGATAAAAGACCATCCTTAAAAACCATTGGTCACAACAACCCTGGATGGTAGGCCCACATCAATGATCCATCTAGACCACCACTCAATAACCACCAAGTCAAAGGTCCATTACGATCACAACTAGTCAAGTTACATCCCAAGTATGGGTGTACATTCATATGTGGGAATTTCTCACTAATGTACCAGTTTAAAGTCCATAAGCAATACACTAGCATGAACAAATATACAGGATGAACATTAAGCAGGCAATACAGCAATTCAATTTCCACCAGCTAACACATGTGATTATAAGAGAGAGATATCAATTATGAATTTAAATAAAAACTATAACTTAATCTAACGAGAGGATGAAAAGCTCAAGGGGAAGAATCATCACCTTATACTTTGAATCGCCTTCTAATGTCACTAAGTGCCTGTGCCCTTAGAATTGTATCCTACCATAAATCACGAACTTGTATGATTAGGTCCAAGTTCCACACACTACCTAGGGTTATAGCCTAGGGTTTAGATTACTTGTAGGGTTTTAGTATAGAATTAGAGCTTGTTAGTGCTATGATTTCATATCCCTTTGGTTGTCAAATTTTGTAGTGTCAAAACCTATATGTCTTGTACTTCTTGTGTTTCTTGTTTGTGACTACACACTGCTTCAAGACAAGATCATGAATGAAGAATGTTTTCAAGACAAGATCATGAATGAAAAATGTTTTCAAGATAAGATCATAAGTGAAGAATGCTTGCAAGACATGTCATGAATGAAGTCTACAACAATAGAAGACTCCAAGTTTGTTTCTATCAAGTTCAAGATTAGAAGACTTCATCAAGACAAGTCAAGAATGTACCAAGCTCGAGAAAGACCATCAACTCGACTCAAGCTTCTACTTCAAGATCATCTGAGAATACAGACCTTCAAGACTTCAATGTCCATCTCACTCAAGGTTTGTTTGACCTTAGATTGACCTTAGGTTGGTCTATATGATAGGTCATTCTGGATACATAATCCGAATATTTTAATTTACTTGGTGTGACTGTTCTAAGACCAGTCCTAGAAATCTTAAGACCAGTCCTAGCATTGCTTCGACCAGTCTTAGGTTTCTCAGGACCAGTCGTAGGCTGTTACAGATTTTTAGATTTTCCTGGTTGTCCTTCGACTAGTCCTGGACTTGCTTCGACCAGTCCTGAGAAGTCCTACGACTCATCCTTCGACCAGTCGTAGTTCTACGACTCAAACTCCAGTAACTTATCTCGAGTATCACGACCGGTCGTAGGTGTCTCACGACCAGTCGTAGGTGGTCCATGACCGGTCGTAGGCTACCTAAGACCAGTCGTGAGTATAGCAAATCTAATCCCGCGGAAATCTTTCAAAATCTTTGACACTACGACCAGTCAAGGATTCTAAGACCAGTCGAAGATGGGATTTTTGAGGGTATAAATAGTGCACGAATTTCAGAGTTTATTCATTCCATTCCATTCAATTCAAGCGATTAAAGGCTATACTCTGAGATAAGTAGTGATTATTTTTTTAAGCTATTGTGCATATTTAATATTCCTTTTGTTAGCATTTTTCTATTGTGATTTTGATCCATATTCCAATCTTATTTAGAAAAGAAGAATTTGTGATATTCCTTCTTCTGGGATCAAAATCAAATAGACTTTGCTCTTCTTGATTTAATCTAAAATCAATTAGACTTAGAACCATTCTTTATGTGAGTATTGGACATTGAACGATGTATCATTCATCTACTCCGATTGGTTCTACTAGGCTACTTCAAAAGGAGATTGTAACGACTCGTAAATTTTCGTACATTGGGTCGAGTACCACCTCGACCAGAAATCACGTAGGATTAAATTCTTTAGAAATTTAACAAAGTTAACTAAGTACTAAACTCGATTAGCCATGAAATCCGTTAGGATCGCTTTAAATACGATCTGCAAGACTCAAAAGTTGCAGAATCATTGACGCTAGGTTACCCTAAAGTTTAGAACCAAACTCATTTCCCGTCTGCTCTCGGGAATGAAACGAAACTTCGTATTAGGTCTAGATCGCGCATCGGGAGTCCGATTAACCCAAAGCTAAGGAATTAGGACCGCCCCACTGGGCTTAACAATCATCTCAAAAATCAGCTCCATCCGATGTTCCATGGCCATTCGCTTCGATCCGGAGCGAGGGTGTGTGAAAAACACTATTCCCATTCCAAAATAAATATCTGGAATAGTGATCTGGCATCATTCGTTGACGCGTCAGTATTAAGCAACCTGACCGTCAGAATCAGACCAAATTACACCCTCGGATTAAGAAAAATTTCAGGAACATTTACATGTACTTGGAATTTCTGATCGTGGCCCACTGACCGTCGAACTGAAAGTGGTCCGCCACGTGCGATCTGGGAATCCGATCGAGTCAAAAATGTAATCCCACGTAGATCCATAGATGGTGAGCTTAAGTCTGACGTTTGGTTCAAGGAGGGCCACCAGAACCTCCCTTTTGAGCTGGAAAAGTGGCGAAATGCCTATATAAGCAGTCACCCTTGAAACTGAGTCTAGTTTGGGAATGTTTTTGGCTATAAAAGGGGCTTAGAACAGCCCCTCTCACAGCCATACGAATTTGGGATTTTAACCCTAGAGAGAGAGAGAGAAAAGAGGGAGAATAGTTTGGGATTTGTGGGAGATCTTCCTCCTACTGCTTTGGATTGTTACACGGCCTACACCGCCCTGTTCTAGGCACTTTCCCGGCGGTATCCAGCCCATTTGAAGGTAAGAAACCCTAACCCTAGGTCTGATTTAAGGTAGGATCGTTGTGGGTTATGAAAAAGCTAACCGATTCCGCTCTTTAGGCTAGAAATCTCCCGTATACGGAAGTTCTACTACCCTTGCTGATTCGTTGCGTTTCAAAAGGCAAAGGTGAGGACTTTAAGTGTATAAGTTATGGTTTTCAACGCTTTTAATGTCAGATAATGGTAGATTCATGATCTGCTTGTAATTGCACATGTACAAAGTGCTTTCCGTTTCCTGTTTCGATTAACGTTGCAAAATATGGAATTTCACATACTCTAGGTATACGTAGAAATACCGTATACGTATTTTTTTGGATAAATGTTTGACATGTTTATTTAATGTATGATTATATAATATATGAATAAAATACTAGTTTGGCGAAAGGAATCGCCAAAATACATGTTCACTTGTAAATGCGATGTATGTTGAAATTGTGTATTTTAGAAATACCGTATACGTATTTCTTTTGGAATAATGTTTGATATATTTATTTAATATATGATTATACAATACATGAATAAAATACCAGTTTGGCGAAAGGAATCGCCGCAATCTATGTTCGCTTGTAAACACTATGTATGTTGAAATTGCGTATTCTAGAATACCGCATATGTATAAATTTTGGAAATGTAATTGTCATGATTATTTGTCGCATGAATATGGTATGCGCGGATAAAATAACCGCTTGGCGAAAGAATAGCCCTAATACGCTTTTGCTAACATACGTCATGTATGTTGGAATAGTGTATTCTAAGTGTTCGCGTAGATGCTTGTGTGTGTAAATGTTTGAGTGTTAGTGCCTTAGAGAGGTGCTGATATGGGATTCCCGACTCCCTTAGAGACATGTATGACCCCTCTCCATGCGGTGGTTAGCTATAACCACTCACTTGAGATGTGGATGTAATTGTATCCCTATGTGTATAATACTTTACAACATGCTTTACAACATGCCTTACTTCATGCTTTACTTCATGCTTTATAACATGCCTGTTAACATGCTTTACTTCATGCTTAACTTCATGCCTTACAACTGTTTGAGTTTGGGACTATGCCTATAGTCCAAGCATCCGGTACCAGACTTGCGGTTGTGGCTGAGATTCATATCGCCACAACGGACGTGTCTGGCGAACCCGAGTCGTACTTCGGTTGGCGATAGTGGTTGGCCACACGGAGTGCTTTTGCGCTCCATATCGCTCAACTTGTGGTGCGCTCGAGCTAGTCAGGCCCGTCAAGTAAACCGGAGTGTATATGTATGTTCACCATATTTGGTCGCTACTGCTTGAACCTAGGGTACCAAACTTACCAGTGGCAATCCCGTTAACCATGGTACCTCGATCCGCTAAGACGCATGAGCCGGGCATGGTGGTATAGGACACCGTGGTCGAGCTGTCGGCCTACGCTGGGGTCATGTGCCTCCCCGTAGTGACCATTGCGCAACCAAACTCGTGATCCGATTATGGTGGTATGGGACACTATATTCGAGCTGTCGATACTTACGGCGAGAGCTGAGTACGGTGAGACCTGTGCTGGTGCTGACGGGCGACGAGTCCTCCGTAGTATCTTCGAGTATACTCCAAGTGTCTGTGATTGGCGATGAGTCTTTCACAGTAACTAGAGTATGAGTTGAGCCGAGTACGGTGAGACCTGTACTTGAGCTGACGGCTAGTGATTGAGCCAAGTACGGTGAGATATGTACTTGAGTGACGACGACAAGAATTGAGCCGCATACGGTGAGATCTGTATTCGCGCTGACGGGTGACGAGCCCTTTGCGATGCCTTCACTATGCTTCTCAAACCATAATATCGTATGAGATTAGCTAGGATTGACGACCTTAGAATGGATCATGTTTGGGAATGATACAAGGGAGGTACCTTAGTTTCCCAATACTGCTGGTTGAAATGGTCTAATAAAAACTTGGTAATCATGAGCATCATCGCACCGCATGTGCTTTGTAGATGTGGCGCACTGAGGGAGTAAGCATTCGCGAACGTAAGATGATGTCGCTTGAGGGTGGTTTGACAAGGGCATACAGCATCATGTCATATCATTTTTGCATTTAACAAGAGTAGTTAGAAATGTTTGAATTGTACTGTTTTATCATTACTGCTTGATTGATTTGATAACATGTTAACCTATGCTTTATTGTTCCACTGAGTTAGCTACTCACTCCCACGTTACGGGACGGTGTTTGCAACACCCACCGACTGTCTGTCGCAGTGTAGATGGCGCCTCTGTTCAGGAGCCGGAGCTCGACTTCGAGGAGGATCAGGAGGAGTTCTCCTTTATGCAGTACTTTGACGGCTATGCTTAGGCCGGCTGCATCACAGGATTTTCAGGGCCTCTTTTGAGGATTGTATTTTGATTTTTGACTTAGAAACAATACATGTATATTGGTACTCAGTTAGTACTCATACTCTGGAGTTCACAAAATTTTGTTACTTTACATACTTCGAATATAAAATTTCAGTCTTCCGCTTGCCTTTATACAATTGAACTGGAGTATGATTTACTGTTTTGGTATAATCTCATTCATGTTTATTGCGCTAACTCAGACAACATTTAACCATCATTGTGTATGTTGCATAAGTGATGCGTTGGAACTCGGGAGTTGAGTTCATACTCGACCCTCGAATTTCAGGGCGTTACAGAGATCTAGGTATTTTACTTTGTAATTTACTTTCTCTGGTTTTGTTTGAGATTTGCCAGAAAAATCTCATTGTTTTGTTTATCTGAGGAGAGCCAGAAAACTCAGATTGTGGGGGTTTTTGGATTGTGTAAGCCCGAGATAAAAAGACACAATTGTGAAGGTTTTGGGTGAACCTGTGAAACCTATTTTGATAGTGCATGCTAATATCCCCTGTGTGAGGATATTAGGAGTGGAGTAGCATTCTCATGTGGTCATTGGCTAACAGTTGGTGAACACACAGCGAACCACTATATATCGTTGTGTTGTGGATGTGCTTGATTTCTTTATTCATTTATTCCTTCAGTATTGTGAATTGCTTTTGTGGATGAATGTTGTAATTTTCATTTCAAGCAAGTGTGGTTGAATGGTGTAATAACTTAGGATTTATTTCTTTAAGTTATTCTTGATTTATTCTCCATATCATTTGTGTTTTCTAGATCGTTCTAGAAATAAGGTTGTCCTACCATAAGCCATTGGTTTTTGGTGTAAGGTTGTCCTTAGAACTGATTTAGTATCATTCTCATATTTCATATGCTTTGAAATTGTTATTATTTCAACATTGTTATTTATATCTTTTATTATTCCACCGTTTTAAGTTTTATTTGGCATTGCCCTATTCACCTCCCCTCTAGGGCATATAGCTTGGCCCTTTCAAGTGGTATCAGAGCCAAATAGCTCGTGCTTATTGCTTATTTATTGGATTTATTTCCTGAGCTAATGATCTAAGCTATATTAAGATGTCAAATTTTGAAAGCCTATCTATCACTAGGCCACCACCCTTTAATGGCACAAACTATGCCTATTGGAAAGCAAGGATGAGAATCTTTCTCAAATCCATGGATGAAAGTGTGTGGCTGGCCACAGTGAACGGATGGAAACTACCTATCACTGAAATAACTGATGAAGATGGTTCAAAATCAATGAAAGTAATATCTTATGCTCTTTGGACCACACTTCAGAAAAGTAAGAGTAGTACCAATGCAAAGCACTAAATGCAATTACTTGTGCATTGTCACCAGATGAATTCAAAAGAATCATCTCATGTGAAAATGCTAAACAAGCATGGGATCTTTTAGAAATGACACACGAGGGTACATCAATTGTCAAGAAATCTAAAGTCCAACTCCTCACAACTAAATTTGAAGAAATTCATATGGAGGACAATGAAATGTTTATGGACTTCTACACTAGATTGAATGACATTGTAAACTCAATGTGGGGTCTTGGTGATAGAATCCCAGAAAATAAAGTATGTGCAAAGATACTACGCTCACTTCCTGAACGGTTCAATTCAAAAGTAACCGCGATTCGGGAACTTCGTGATACGGATAACATGAGGGTTGAGGAACTAGTTGGTTCTTTACAAACCTACAAATTGAACTTTAAAGCTCCAAAAGGAAAATCAATTGCTCTCAAGTCATCTAAAAATATTCCACAAGAGAGCACTTCAGACTTTAAAAATTCTGAAGATGATATGGCACTTTTTGTAAAAAGGTTTTATAAAATTTTGAAAAATAAGAAAAGAGGAGATTTTCAAAAATCAAACGATAAGAGACAATCTAAACCTAGAGCTCGAAAATCTTTGAAAGATAGTCAATGTTACAACTGTCAAGAGTATGGGCACTTGGCTAACAAATGTCCTAAAAAGGACAAATCAAAAAGGAAGAGTATGTTGGCTACTTGGGATGAATCATCTGATTCAGAATCCTCTTCGAAATCAGAAGATTCTGAAAACGAGTCGGGAGATGATGTTAAAGCCCTTATGACTCTAGCCAAAGTCACTTTTTCAGATTATGATGAAGTAACTAGCGAAGAGAATCTGAATAGTGATTGTGACAATGAAGATGATCTTCAGGATGCATACAATGCCCTTTATAAGGAGAGTTGTAAAATTGCTGTCAAGCTTAAATTACAAAAGGAAAAATTTTCTAAACTTAAAGAAGAGTATGAGTCTCTTGTTTTAGAAAAATCTCATATTTCTGATTTTTTTGAAAAGATCAAATGTGATTTAAAAATCAAAACCTCCCAAGTTGATGATTTGAAAACCGAGAACGAGAAACTCAAAAATGAAGTAGCTTCTCTTTTGAGTTTAAAAGACACTTGGAGATATGCCCAAGGTGATCCTAAATTAGAAAAATTATTATCCGGATCGAGAAAATGTGGCGATAGATCCGGGTTGGGCTATGATAAGAATACTTCTCCTAAACAAAAGAATACTGCTCCTAAGTTTGTGAAAGGAGAGTCTTCGAACTCAAAAGTAAAGTATACTTATCAAGGTTTATCAAAAAATTCAAGGACCTTTCAAAAATCTAAAAATAGCCATGCCAACTTCAATCTTCAAAACCAAAATCCTTTGGTTGAAAAGATTATTGATCTTCTCAATGAGCTATTAAAATTTAACTCTATAGGTCATTCATATAACAATAGACAGAAAAAGTTCAACTACACTCTAAAGTTGACTGCTTGGTTGCCGACACTGCTTTCAAAGCGACAAGCCATTCAAAGTGGTACCTTGACAGTGGATGCTCCAGACATATGACAGGCGACAAAGCTTTATTCACCGATCTTGAAGACAGGACTGATGGGTCAGTCACTTTTGGTGATGGAAGCAATTGCAAAATCATTGGCCAAGGTACGGTTCAGCTTTATAACCTTCCCTTATTTAAAAATGTATTATATGCTGAGGGATTGAAACACAACCTACTGAGTATATCTCAGATATGCGACAATAATCATAATGTAAAGTTTTCTAATCAAGGTTGTGAGATTGTTAATAAAGAGGGTTCTGTTATATTAACTGGTTACAGAACATCTGAAAACTGCTACATCGTTAGTAATGCAAGCTCATCTACTCAATCGTGTTACATGGTCCATACTGATGAGACTGAATTATGGCATAAACGCCTTGGACATGTATACTACCGGAACTTATTTAGATTGAGCAAAAGAGAACTTATAAGAGGTCTACCCAAATTACAAAAAGTAGAAAAAATATGTGGTGAATGCCAGTTGGGCAAACAGATTAGGAGCTCTCACAAGAAAGTGAACTCCAATACCACATCCAGACCTCTCGAGCTTCTCCACATGGATCTCATTAGACCAACTAGAACAGAGAGTCGAGGTGGCAAAAAATACATCTTGGTTATCGTAGATGACTTTACTAGATTCACTTGGGTATCGTTCTTAAAAGACAAATCTGAAACCCTAGATGAGGTAAAGAAGATCATCAAACGAATCCAAAATGAAAAAGGTTCTCAAGTTTATAAGATCCATAGTGATCATGGTTCTGAATTCAAAAATAGTAATTTTGAGAAATTCTGTAGCGATCAAGGAATATCACATGAATTCTTTACGCCCAAAACTCCTCAACAAAATGGTATAGTTAAGAGAAAAAATAGAGTGCTTTAGGATATGGCTAATGTTATGTTAAATAGTATGAAGCTCTCCAAAAATCTTTGGGCCGAAGCAATTAATACTGCTTGCTACATTATTAATCGTGTTTATACTAGTAAATCTAAAAATAAGACTGCTTATGAGTTATGGTTCGAAAAGAAACCTACTGTCAAATACTTTCGAATTTTTGGCAGTAAGTGTTACATTTTACGAGATCGTGAAAATTTGGAAAAATTTGATACGAAGAGTGATGAAGGTATTTTCCTTAGATATTCCTTAAACAGTCGAGCCTATAGGGTTCTAAATAAAAGAACAGGTGTGATTCAAGAGTCCATCAATGTGGTCATTGATGATCATTTGAATACACCTGCTCCGAGTTCAGATGATGATGAAATTCTTATAATTGAAAATCAAATCCTTGGAAATCCTCTCACTGGAGTTCGTACACGCAAACAACTTGAAAACATATGCAATTATGTTTGTTTTACATCCCAAATAGAACCGGTCAATGTAAAAGAAGCTCTTTCTGATGAAAATTGGATAGTAGCTATGCAGGAGGAACTTAATCAATTTGTTCGTAATGATGTCTGGTATCTTGTTCCTAGACCTAAAGATAAACACATTATTGGAACAAAATGGATCTTTAAAAACAAGTCTGATGAACTTGGAAATGTTATACAAAACAAGGCTAGACTGGTTGTACAAGGGTACACTCAGATTGAAGGCATCGATTACGATGAAACCTTTGCTCCAGTCGCTCGCCTTGAATCATCAGACTTTTCATTTCCATCGCTTGCTTTAGAAAGTTTAAAATTTATCAGATGGATGTAAAGAGTGCCTTCTTAAATGGCGATTTACATGAAGAAGTTTATGTAGAATAACCCTCAGGGTTTGAAGACCCCAAGCTTTCTGATCATGTATTTCATCTCAAAAATGGTCTGAAACAAGCGCCCAGGGCATGGTATGAAAAATTGACTAAATTCTTACTGAGTCATAGTTTTCAAGTGGGAAGTGTCGATAAGACGCTATTTGTTAAGAAACATAATAATGAGATTTTAATGGTTCAAATCTATGTAGACGATATTATTTATGGATCAACTTGTTCTAACATGTCTATTGAGTATGCAGAGTTGATGAAATCAAGATTCGAAATGAGCATGGTTGATGAACTAAATTACTTCCTAGGGTTACAAGTAAAACAACAACCTGATGGAATCTTCATTTCTCAAACCAAGTATGCTACAAACTTGGTTAAAAGGTTTGGATTTGAAAATGGTAAAAATTTTGATACTCCTATGAGTACAACCTTGAGACTCTCAAAAGACTCTACATGTAAAGATGTAGATCCTAAGCTATATCGTAGTATGATTGGTAGTTTATTATACCTAACTGCTAGTAGACCTGATATCGCTTTTAGCATTGGTATTTGTGCGAGATATCAGTCTAATCCTAAAGATTCACATCTTACTGATCAAACCAATTTATTAGATATGTCGCAAGTACAACTAATTTGGGTCTTTGGTATCCTTTTGATACTAATGTTAAATTAGCTGGGTATTCTGATGCTGATTGGGCTGGTAATATTGATGATAAAAAATCAACCAGTGGTGGTTGTTTTTACATTAGAAATTGTTTGGTTTCTTGGTTTAGCAAGAAGCAAAGTTCAATATCGCTTTCCACTGCTGAGGCTGAGTATATCGCAGCAGGATATGCATGTACATAACTCGTATGGATGAAACGCATGTTAAGCGATTATGGAATTAATCAAGATTCAATGATCTTACATTGTGATAATTCCAAAGATGCTATCAATATTTCCAAAAATCCAATTCAAAGATTCGCGTACTAAGCATATTGACATTAGGTATCATTACATTCGTGAATTAGTTGAAGAAAAAGCTATCTCTTTGGAATATATTCCAACTAATGTCCAACTTGCTGATATATTTACTAAACCGCTCGACAAAAGCAGGTTTACTAAAATGAAATTTGATCTTGGTATGTGCATTTTAAATTGAATATACTTGTCTGCATGTATCATAGTGTACTATATTTTAAATTTTTATGTGAATAAATTTCAATTTCTGCTTAAAAATATTTATTTTTATCGATGCTCGACCGGCCTTTGCCATACACGACCTGTCCTAACTCGACCGGTCGTGGATCAGACTTCGACCGGTCGTAGAGATCGTGAGCATCATATAATTTGGGGAAAATCTCTTTGTTCTTCATTTCCTCTTCTTCCTTCGACGAGTCGTGGCTCGACCAGTCTTGAGAGTTCGTGATTTTCTTCAAGATAAGTCGTTTTTCTTCATTTTTATTGAAGATTTATGCTTTCTATGCTTTGATTTATTTATTCCATAAGCTAGATCTCGTCTTTTGTTGATTGTTTAGGGTTTCCTCTCTAAAAATCTGATCTAGAGAAACCCACCACTTTTAGTATTCTTTGTGCTTGGTCCTTGGTAAATCTTGTTGAAAATGGATGTTAGAGGGAAAAAGAAAACATCCCGTGGTCCATCTTCATCTAGATCTACATCTATAACAAGACGGCACCTTCGGTCACTCGAAGATGATCCCAATGATGTACGGGAGTTACGTAACCGTAAAGTTATCGTTGAGCGTCCTGTAAGTCTCAGTCACATTGAACAATTTGAGATTACACCTCTCCTTGAATCTGTTGGCTAGACTAATATTTTGTTTTGGGGTGGGCCTGCATACCAGTCCATTGCACAATCTATGGTTGCATGTATCTCTGATTTTTTCCTTGATAATTTAACGTTCTCAATTGCTACTAGAGAAGGGAAATTTTTGATAGATCGACATTTGATATCAGGTATTATGGATATACCTGTCAAAGATGAAGGTATTCTGATTCATACATTATATGACAAACCATCAGAATCGGAAAAACAAATGTTGACAAGAGATTTATGCAATATGGAAGTGCATTGGACACACAAAGGAAATGTGCTCCCTTCAAAAATTTTATTACCCAGATACAGAGTTTTGCACTGGATCTTCACTTCAAACGTGTATCCTCGGTCAAGCAATAAAACCGAGTTAACTGCCTTCATGGTTCGGGTATTGCACTCTATTGTGTCCGGCATGGTTGTCTGTTTACCTTCTTTGATATGTTATTTTATCATTTAGTTTCGTCTTCATCCGGGTCATGGTGATATTCCATTTGGTTATCTTATGACTTGTTTAGCCACAAATATGCTCGTTGCTTTACCTGAGAATGAGGCACCAATTCATCATCTTTTATTCAATAATACTAATTTAAATAAGATGAAGTTGGATTTGCTTCCTGGTCAATTCTATGAAGGTGGTGGTGAAGGTGCTGAAGCTGGAAATGAAGGAGAAGCTGCTGATCTTCCTCCACAGGCTGATATAAATATGGATGATATATTTGAAGAAATTGAAACTGACACCCAAAATGATTCTGATTACGATCCATCTTCTGGTTATGATGCACGTCTAAGTGCATTGAAGGAGAAGGTTGATAACCTGAGTGTAGCCCATGATATGCAATTTAAATATATGCGAAAATATCTTCGTCGCATTAATAGGGGTTTACATCAGATTGATCCAACCATCCCTGCTCCTTCATCTGGATCTGATTAGGTGGATTTTTTTTTTGGTTTGAATATGATGGATTCTGTATTATTATTACGTTTGATGACTTTGGTTGTATGGTTTGGATTGATGACATTGAAGTGTTGTACTAATTTGATAATTAAATCTTGACTCTTCATATGGTGTTCTCTTCTCTCCTTTGGCCTTCCCTTGTCATTTTGTGACAAAAAGGGGGAGTAGTATGGAAAGGGGGAGAATGGGAGAAAGGGAGAAAGTGATTACTTGAAAATGGTTGATTGTTTCTACTCACTTAGGGGGAGTAGAGTATTTCTTTTTCTCACTCTGATGGCTCATGATTCTTTCTTCATTTTACTCTTATATTTATAAATGTGTTTTTGTCACGAATTTGACAAAGGGGGAGATTGTTAGTGCTATGATTTCATAGCCCTTTGGTTGTCAAATTTTGTAGTGCCAAAACCTATATGTCTTGTACTTCTTATGTTTCTTGTTTGTGACTACACACTGCTTCAAGACAAGATCATGAATGAAGAATGTTTTCAAGACAAGATCATGAATGAAGAATGTTTTCAAGACAAGATCATAAATGAAGAATGTTTTCAAGACAAGATCATGAATGAAGAATGTTTTCAAGGACAAGATCATAAATGAAGAATGCTTGCAAGACATGTCATGAATGAAGTCTACAACAATAGAAGACTCCAAGTTTGTTTCTATCAAGTTCAAGATTAGAAGACTTCATCAAGACAAGTCAAGAATATACCAAGCTCGAGAAAGACCATCAACTCGACTCAAGCTTCTACTTCAAGATCATCTGAGAATACAGACCTTCAAGACTTCAATGTCCATCTCACTCAAGGTTTGTTTGACCTTAGATTGACCTTAGGTTGGTCTATATGATAGGTCATTCTGGATATATAATCCAAATATTTTAATTTACTTGGTGTGATCGTTTAAGACCGGTCTAGAAATCTTAAGACCAGATCCCCAGCTTTGCTTCGACCAGTCTTAGGTTTCTCGGACCATCCTAGGTTGTTCTGATTTTTGAATTTTCTGGTTGTCCTTCGACTAGTCCCTGACTTGCTTCGACCAGTTCTGAGAAGTCCTACGACTCATCCTTCGACCAGTCGTAGTTCTACGACTCGAACTCCAGCGACTTATCTCGAGTATCACGACCGGTCGTAGGTGTCTCACGACCAGTCGTAAGTGGACCACGACCGGTCGTAGGCTACCTAAGACCAGTCGTGAGTATAGCAAATCTAATCCTGCAAAAATCTTTCAAAATCTTTGACGCTACGACCAGTCCTAGGATTCTAAGACCAGTCGAAGATGGGATTTTTGAGGCTATAAATAGTGCACGAATTTCAGAGTTTATTCATTCCATTCCATTCAATTCAAGCGATTTAAGGCTATACTCTGAGATAAGTAGTGATTATTTTTTAAGCTATTGTGCATATTTAATATTCCTTTTGTTAGCATTTTTCTATTGTGATTTTGATCCATATTCTAATCTTATTTAGAAAAGAGGAATTTGTGATATTCCTTCTTCTGGGATCAAAATCAAATAGACCTTGCTCTTCTTGATTTAATCTAAAATCAATTAGACTTAGAACCATTCTTTATGTGAGTATTGGACATTGAACGACGTATCATTCATCTACTCCGATTGGTTCTACTGGGCTACTTCAAAAGGAGATCCAGGTATTTTACTTTGTAATTTACTTTCTCTGGTTTTGTTTGAGATTTGCCAGAAAAATCTCATTGTTTTGGTTATCTGAGGAGAGCCAGAAAACTCAGATTGTGGGGGTTTTTGGATTGTATAAGCCCGAGATAAAAAGACACAATTGTGAAGGTTTTGGGTGAACCCGTGAAAACCTATTTTGATAGTGCATGCTAATATCCCCTGTGTGAAGATATTAGGAGTGGAGTAGCATTCTGTGTAGCTGTTGGCTAACAGTTGGTGAACACACAGGCGAACCACTATATATCGTTGTGTTGTGGATGTGCTTGATTTCTTTATTCATTTATTCCTTCAGTATTGTGAATTGCTTTTGTGGATGAATGTTGTAATTTTCATTTCAAGCAAGTGTGGTTGAATGGTGTAATAACTTAGGATTTATTTCTTTAAGTTATTCTTAATTTATTCTCCATATCATTTGTGTTTTCTAGATCGTTCTAGAAATAAGGTTGTCCTACCATAAGCCATTGGTTTTTGGTGTAAGGTTGTCCTTAGAACTGATTTAGTATCATTCTCATATTTCATATGCTTTGAGATTGTTATTATTTCAGCATTGTTATTTATATCTTTTATTATTCCGTTGTTTTAAGTTTTATTTGGCATTGCCCTATTCACCCCCCCTCTAGGGCATATAGCTTGGCCCTTTCAGAGCTTCATGTTAGAGTTCAGTTATAGGCTTTAGATTCTAGGACTTGAATCCTATAGTAGTACTCCCATTATTATTATTATTATTAGTAGTAGTATTGTGCAATAGGTCAAATGATATTCCTAATGAGAGTATTAATCCATTGATGTGAATAATAGTGGTTCATAAGTTCGCGTTTGAATGTATTGGCATTATCTATCATCTTTATAATGACTAATAATCTCTTAGATAATATAAGTAATAATAATAGGATATTTTCTAATGATAGTACAATAGGGACTAATAGTAATGATAATATTTTCTAATGATTTTAAATCGTAACTATCAATCCCCGTCATGATAATGGATGTTATGACTTACCATGAATTATGAAATCCTACAGTTAGATCCAATCCTGACACACTACTTAGGGTTAAGGTTCTAACCTAGGATTTAGATTACTTAGGACTTTGATGTAGATTTAGAGTCTTCATCCTAGGGTTCAATTCTAGGAGTAGAACTCGGGTGTATGAGTAGCTTAAATAATATAACAGTAACATGGCTAGTTACACCTTAATATTAATAATATAACTAATACTCGACCATGGTAATAATTAGCATTACAATTTAGTAAATAGTATAACCTATGCTAGAGATAGTATTTTCATGTGATGGACACTATGCTAATGTCATCAGTGGTAGTTTCATCAATAATAATTAATATCAGTGTAACATGTTAATAGTAATCATCTTAATTGTAGTTAATAATAGAAGTATAACCAACAACACTAACTAATATAGCATAGTATTTATTTGAATTTTCTAGTTACTAGCATTGAATAACAAATAGAAAATAACGAAGGTGAATGACAAATCTGGTTAATGAGAAGAGGTGGAAACCCTCACTTGGCAAACTCGGTTTGAGCCGAGTTGACTTGTTTCAACACACCACCCACCGGTTCTCTCTCTTTCTTCTCCTCCTTTTCCTTCTTTCCTTCCTTCTCTTCTTCCTCACACCTTCTTCTCCACTCAACCCACGCACCAACAGGTTTACTGGACCAAGTCAGGCCCAACTCACATGGTCAGCAGCCCCAGTCCACATGACTCGGCCCAGCGACTCGACTCAACTCTTCCCTCTTCTCTCTTTCGCTCTCTTTTCTTTTCTTTTCTCCTTTTTTCTTAAATGTTGAAACATCCAGCGATCACCTGGGCCGGACCTGAGCCTGAGTTGAGCTCGAGTCAACTGGGTCGAGTTACAACAGCCACTGACCCACCCTCTCTTTCTCTCTCATTGACTTCTTCTCCTCTCTTCTCTTTCCTCCTTCTGTTTTCTTTCTCTTCTCCTTGTTGCTGGAGGTATCTGGCAATGACACATGGCCAACTGGGTCCGACCACCAAACTCACGGACGAGTGGGTCATGGTGGTGTGGTGCAACAGCTGCACCACCCTTCTCCTTTCTTCTCTTTTCTTTCTTCTTCTTTCTCTCCCTCATTTTATTTCCTTCCTCTCTTTTCTACTTCTTTGCTGTTCTACAGACCTGGTTCCGCCCCAACTCGAGATGACCTGGAGCAACTCCAAACGAGGAAGAAGAAGCTGCCATTAATGGCAGATCTCAAACGAATGCTTCCACCTCCGATCGGCTCCTTTCAGAAGGTCCGTATGGACTCTAAAAGCTTACACACAAGTATTTTCGAAGCTTGGGAGAGGATAGGCTAGTGGGTTCGAAGGTAGAATGGAAACAGTCATTTTCTAGGGTTTTTGAGAGAGGTCGATGGAGAGGCATTTTCTCTCCTTTCTTATAGGAAGACCGGCTTTTCCTAGGCCGTTGGATGTGAATGGAAGGCTGGGATTTGATCCCAGCATCCGGTTTTCTCAAAACAGCTACAAATAAGGGGGTTTTTGGGTTAGTTTTCCCAAGGAAAGCCCTAGCTCACGTGAGCTATCAACGGACAGCTAGGATAATCCTACAAGGGACGGTTGAAATGGAAGGTTGCACAAGCACGCGGATTGCCCTGCTGGAAATGCAGCAGATTTCTATTTTTGAAAATGAGATTTTGCAGGGTCTGATTTCAGCAAGGGTAGTGCGCACGTGGGTGCCTTTCAACGAGGAAGGTGAGGTGGGTTTTGGTGGGGCCCTCTGTGTGAATTCGATAGATGGTTTGGATCATCGAGGTGGGTCCTTCTGGTGGGCCACCATCGATGCAAACGGACATCACCGTTCGTTGGCTAATCACAAGGAGAGAGAGAGAAACCTCCTATTTCAGGAAGTTGCGGGTCAGCGCCTGATTTGAACTTGCTGAGGGTTCGGTGCACCGCAGGTGCTTTGGCACCGGTGCACAAGCACGGTAAGGTGGGGCCCATGGCGATGCTAGTGGGAAATCCACTCCATCCATTCTGTTTTGAGGCTTAAATGGGCCATCTCGCCCGGAGATATGACAAATCCAATGCTTAGGTGGGTCTTACAGTTTGAATCCTAGCTGTAATGGTGGCTTTCCATAGATCTAGAGGTCGAATTGTCTCGAGAGTGAACGTCAACGGCTAAATGATCCTAATGACTCCTTTAATTACCAGTCAGCTACTAATATCTATATTAATTTTATTATTATTGTGCATTACCTATAGTCACAATGATTAAATAATTTAAACCTACATAAATATATATATATATATATTTATTTACATACCACTATTTACATGTTATTGGCCACACATTTACTAGCGTATAGTTCGTAATATCTTTTATCATACTACATATATATGAGAATTGGAAATTGTACAACATCCTATTTAAAATCACATTGTTACATAATATAAAATTTTATTTAATTATCTAATAATTGCTGGTGCACATGTTTATAGAAATATTCAATATTACAGTAACATTTATAACTCAATTATACATTGTAAAATTATTATTTATTATGTTAGTTAATATAATATTATTTTCATAACACTTTACATACGTTAAATATATATATATATATATGTATATATATATATATATATATATATCACTCTTCGTACAAAGTCATATGACACTGAGTTATCAAAATGCATCTGTGCCTCCTTTTTTTTTTCTTTTTTTTTTCTATGTTTGTGTAAAATATAAAATAAAATAATATACTTATTAAATATCATTGGAGCGCCAACAGACAAATGGGTTAACATAAGGATGGAACCGTTTTAACAAATAGATTTAAACTAGGATGCACGTAAAATGTTTACTTAAGTCTAGCTTATATTTATACTAAGTTTGGTTATATGGTAACACCCGAGTACTAGAAAGTACGGGGTATTACACAACTGAAGGTAGAGAGCAGAGGTAATGATTAGTTACGTGGACCGCGCAACGAAGTTACCGATCGCGCGGACCGCGTGACGAAGTTATCGGTTGTGCGGACCGCGTAACGAGGTTACCAGTTACGCGGACTGCGCAACCAATGTATCGATTGTGCGGGTCGCGGAACTTGATCAATTCAGCAATTCCTCCTAAGTGTTGGGAGATGACTGAAGAAGTTGCCAGAGTGTTGTCGAAATTTTTGTCTCCAAGAAGATTAGCTTATCAATTCAGCAATTCCTCCTAAGTATCTTGGAGATGACCAAAATAACGTCGGAGTACTGCCGAAATACTCTCTCATGGAAGATTACCTGATTAATTCAGCAATTCCTCCTAAGTATCTAGGAGATGACCAAAATAGCGTCGGAATGCTGCTAAAATTTCTATCAAGCTATCTTGTCTATTTTGATTGATTGTACTTTGTTTTCAGAATCAAGGGAATCAGAGGATGTAAATGAACTTAGAATAAATGTGATCAATATTCTCTCGTTCTTTCTTTGTTGTCATTGAATAAATCCCCCAAATAAAACACATTTGTTTTCTTGTCGAAACAAGCCCCAATCACATTCAATCCTTAACCAATAAGCATGTGGAGTAATCAGAGCAAAATTAACCAAGTAGTTCAAAATGTTAACAAGCATGTTATAAAATACAACTTAAAAAGGAAATCCAAACACATACATTTCATAAGTGATTAAACTAACTACGGTAGTTGAGAATCCTATCTCACACCCACCCAAAGCACTATTTACTAAGTACTTACTTATACAAGCATTTTTCACAACCACTTAGACTACACGTATTAACATACATAACGTATGTTGGCCAAAACATGTATTAGGGCGAATCCTTTCGCCGAGGAGTTGTTACACATATAACTAGCATATACACACAGTAGTTAGTCATGGCAAACACACTTTCATATTTCATACGTATACGGTATTTTCTACAAATACACAAAATACGCTAAACTCCACAAATTTCATATATAACTGAAACGCAAAACAAACATTGCATTTTGCATGTGAAATAACATCCACATCAGGAATCTATCACTATCCGACATTGAAAGCTTTGAAAACCATAACCTATACATCTATAGTCCGTACCTTACGCCGATAAACGTATAACGGAGTCGTTGTAGACGTTAAGTCTTTGTCAACGGCGGATTTGCAACCTATAGCATGAGTTAGGTTAGCCATTTCATAACTAGCACTATCAGAAACCCTAAGCCGGTTTCCTTACCCAAGTGTAACGTTGAAATCGCCGAAATAGCGATGCAGGTAGGGTAGTTAAGTGCGTGAAACGACGAGATCAAATTCCAGGAAGAATCCCCACTTCTCTCTCTCTCTCTCTCTTTTCTTTCTTCTCTTTCTTAGGGTTTAGAAAATTCGTATGAAGTGAGAGGGAGAGGGTTTAAGGTCCTTATATAGGCCCAGAACTAATGGGAATGACCCCAGGGCCAATGTATACTTAGGTTATGTCCAAAGAGCATTTGTTTCAACTCAACGGAGCAGTTCCGGAGCCCCCCCTTGAGCCTAAGGTCGGACTTAAGCTCCCTTATGTTGGATCTAGGTCAAGCTGAGTTTTCGGTTCGATCGGGTTTACAGATCACCCGTGGCGGACCAGTTTCAGTTCAACGGTCCACGATCACAGATCAGGGCCACAAGTACACTGACCTGTGTATGAAATTTTTCCTGATCCGAAGGTGTATTTGGGTTAGATTCTGACAGTCAAAATCCTTATATTTGGACCTGCAAGTGAACAACTCAGTTTATTTAAGTTTGGGTTTATTTCCTAAAGATATTTGCGTTACTCACACACTTCGCTCTGGGCTCGAGCAAATATCTTCGGGATTCTGTCCGGACTTGATTTCTAAGGTGGTTGTCAAGTCCAGCAAGGCGGTCTTAATTATATAATTTTGTAGTAATCGGACTTTCGACGTGCGGTCTAGGTCCGATATGAGTTTCAATGTGATCCCGAGAGCAACTGGGTAATGAGATTGATCCTAGATTTCGGAGTAATGTAGCATCAGTGATTCTACAAGTTTTGGGTCTTGCAGTTCATATTTAAAGTGGATCAAGCGGATTTCGTAGCTAATCTAGTTTAGCACCTAGTTAAACTTGTCTAATTTCTAAAGGATTTGGTCATGAGTGATTTCTGCCTGAGGTGGTACTCGGGTCTTTGTACGGAAATTTTCGAGTCGTTACACTCTACCCCCCTTAAAGAAAAATTTCGTCCTCAAAATTAGTACATTTTCGTACTCCTCGAGAAGCTGAGGGTAGTTCTTACGGACCTTAGCTTCTATCTCCCAAGTAGCCTCTTCCTCAGTGTGATGTGTCCACAATACTTTCACAAGTGGGATGACCTTGCTACGCAACACATACTCCTTCCTGTCTAGAATACGCCTCGGTTGCAGCACATATGTAGCGTCCACAATACTTTCACAAGTGGGATGACCTTGCTACGCAACATATACTCCTTCCTGTCTAGAATACGCCTCGGTTGCAGCACATATGTAGCGTCCTCACTCAACTGCACCTGCTCTCATCTGATAATGTGGGAAGGATCAGGGATGTAGTTTTTCAGCATGGAAACATGAAATACGTTATGTACGCCAGCAAGTGGTGTGGGCAAAGCCAAGCAATAAGCTACCACACTCACTCGATCTAATATCTGTAATGGGCCAATGAACTGCGGCATAAGTTTCCCCTTCTTTCGAAATTGAAGGACTCCTTTCATAGGGGAAACTTTAAGAAACACATGATCTCTAACCTTGAACTCCAACGGTCACCACCTCGTATCGGCATAGCTCTTCTGTCTACTCTGCGCTGTAAGAAGTCGACGCCTGATAATGTTGATCTTCTTTGAGGTCGCTTGTACTAGCTCTGGGCCAATCAAACTACACTCGCCAACCTCTGCCCAGCAATGCGGTGCTCGACAGGGGAGCCCATACAAAGCCTCATACGGAGCCATGTCAATACTCGCTTGAACGCTGTTATTGTAGTCGAACTCTGCATAAGGAAGACAGTCATCCCAACTGTCCTTAAAATCAAGCACGCAAGCTCGCAACATGTCCTTCAACACCTGGTTTACCCGTTCCATCTGCCCATTAGTCTGTGGGTGGAACGCGGTACTGAACTTCAACTTCACACCCATCGCTTCCTGGATATGAGTCCAAAAGATAGATGTGAATCGCGTGTCTCAGTTCGACACGATTTCCATAGGAACTCCATACAGACGTACAATCTCCTTGATATATAGCTTGGCCAACTCGTCTGCAGAACTTGCGACTCTAATGAAGAGAAAGTGAGCCAATTTCTTTAACCGGTCCATGATCACCCAAATAGGGTCATAACCCTTCCTCGTCTTCGGTAGCCCCGAGATGAAGTCCATAGAGATAAAATCCCACTTCCATTCAGCTATGGGCATGGCCTGAAGGAGTCCAGGAGATGCTCGACCTTGATCTGCTGGCACGTGAGACAACGTGATACATACTCTGCTATATGGGCCTTCACATTGTCCCACCAATACGACCTCTTCATGTCTTGGTACATCTTCATGCTACCTGGATGCATTGCCAGCTTCAAATTGTGCGCTGCCTCAAGAACTTCCTGTCTCAAATCATGAATGTCTGGAAAGCATAGGCGGCCAAGATAACGCAAGCCCCCATCCGTACCAACACTCCATTCTGCATCCTCGTCTCCACTAGCCTTTGTCCTCATCTCCTCTAACCATTTATCTTTTTGCTAAGCCTCTCTGATTCGGTCATCAACCAGTGGTTGCACTCAAATATCCACGATACTCTCAAACGGTTCCTCTATTATGAGCTTCTGCTCAAAGTCACGCATAAATTCCACCATGTGTCATTCCTCAACCATCAGCGGAGCCGCAAACGTTATCACCTTCTTGCGGCTCAATGCATCTACCACAAGGTTAGCCTTGTCAAGATGGTAGGAAACCTTGAACTTGAAGTCTTTCAAGGTTTCCATCCATCGTCATTGCCTCATGTTCAGGTCCCTCTGTGTGAATATGTGCTAAGGCACTTGTGGTCGCAAAAGAGCTCGAACTCCTCTCTGTAGAGGTAATGTCTCCAGAGCTTCAATGCAAAAATGACGGTCGCTAATTTCAGGTCATGCGTAGGATAATTTTCCTCCTGTTTCCTCAACTGTCTCGAGGCATAAGCGATCACCCTGTCCTTCTGCATAAGGACACATCCCAAACCAACATGAGACGCGTCGATATATATCGTATATTTGACCTCTTGCTCTGGCAATACTAGCACAGGGGCAGACGTCAACCTGTCCTTCAGCTCTTGAAAAGTTGTTTCCGCCTTCTCATTCCAGGCGAACTTCAGATCCTTCCGTGTTAACTGAGACAAAGGTCTAGCTATCTTCGAGAAGTTCCGAATGAATCGTCGATAGTAACCCGCCAGACTAAGAAAACTCCTCACCTCAGTAACCGAACCGGGCTGTTCCCAGTCCTGAACCACGGCTACCTTAGCAAGGTCCACAGCTATACCTTCCTTGGATACCACATGCCCTAGGAACTTGACTTCCTCTTTCCAGAAGTCGCATTTCTTGTACTGTGCGAATAACTGGTTCTTCTTCAGAGTATCCAAGACTGCTCGTAGGTGTTCCTCGTGTTCTTTCCGACTCTTAGAGTATATCAAGATGTCATCAATAAATACGATGACGAATCGGAATAGAAACGGCCAAAACACCTTGTTCATCAGGTCCATGAACACGACCGGTGTGTTCGTAAGACCGAACGATATCACAAGAAACTCATAGTGCCCAAAACAAGTCCTGAAAGTCGTCTTCTGCATGTCTTCATCCCTAACGCGCAACTGATGATACCGTGACTGCAAGTCGATCTTCGTGAAATATTGTGCTCCTCTCAACTGATCAAACAAGTCATCTATTCTAGGCAAAAGGTACTTGTTCTTCACTGTCACTTGGTTCAACCTGCGGTAATCAATACACAACCACAGTGAACCATCTTTCTTCTTTACGAACAACCCAGGTGCTCCCCATGAAGATACGCTAGGTCATATAAAGCATACATCTAACAGATCATCGATCTATCTCCTCAGCCCCTCCATCTCACACGAAGGCATGCGATACGTCGGGAGTGAAATGGGCGTCGCACCAGGCGCTAGATCAATGGTGAAATCAATCTCACGACGAGGAGGCAACACAGGTATCTTACTGAACACTTCCTCAAAATCCTAAACTACAGGCATGTTTTCAGTGCCGAGCCATCAACATTCTTCAATAAAGAAGCATAAGAAAAGGGCAACTGACCTGCACGGAAATGTAAAGGGCGTGCCCTCATGCTCGTAAGTTGTCACCAGACGGGTCTCGCAGTCAGTCTTGGCCCTCACTTCAATTAGCCAATCCATGCTAAGGATGACGTCGAAATGGTATATCATGGTGACAATCAGGTCAATATATATCGTCCTACTCCCTAAATCTATCAAGCAACCCTCACACATTTTGGTGGCATCGGTAAAAGTCCCTGGTGCCGCGATGACTCGCACCCCAACCATCAATGTCGTATTCAATCCTAAGCACTTAACTGCAGAACATGATATCACGGAAATAGTGGATCACGTATCCACCAACAGAAATATAGGGGTACCTTCAATGTGGGCGGTGAGCTCGAAGGTCCAAGGTACGGTAGCTGTAGAATCAGGCACTTCTACTGTAAGTGCATGGACGCTCGCCTGCTAAGATCAGTTAGGCTGAGGCGCCATAAGTCGCTGAGGCAGCCTAAATCGAGGCTCAGGTGGCTGGAATGATGGATGAGCTAGTGCAATCCATAGGGGTGGAGCCGATAGAACCTAAGGGCGAGGGCGGTCGATTCTCTGGGCGGCGAAAACCCACTGTCTCTCATATGCGCAAAGCAACACTCTGCAGCGTGACCTGGTCTCCCATAGTACGTACATGTCACACCAGGTCACCTCATCGGAACTAGTGGCACCGCAATCCTGGGGGGAGAGTCGGTACGGGACCTCTTGCCGAGGAATGGCCTGCTCGGCATATCTGGTCATGACCTAGAGATCATAGGCCCACGAGAACGTGTCAATCGATCCCTGTCCTGCTCTGCTTGCATAGACATGTGTACTAGCTCAGCATAGGAAGGTATGCTAGCATAGCACATCTTTAAGCGGATATCAGGTCACAGGCCCTCAGAAAAACGTCGCATCCGCATCTACGAGTCAGCAAGTATAGTAGGAGCGTACCTTCCCAGCTCTGTAAACCGGTGCTCGTACTCTACCACTGACATGCCTCCCTGCCTGAGGTGCAAGAACTCATTCTCCTTCTCGTGCCGATACGTAAGGGGATAATACTTCTCGTGGAAGCGGGTCTCAAATGCTGCCCACGTCCATACATACTCAACTGCAATGGTCCGCAGGACACTATCCCACCACAAGCTGGCCTCCTTCTCAAACATAAAGACGACCAACTCGACCTACTCCGGCTCTATACAGTATAGCATCCTCAGCATCTTAGAGATGCGGTCAAGCCAATATTCGGCCTCCTCGGGTCTGTGAGAACCCGCAAAGGTAGGAGGCCGCAAGCACTGAAATCGCTCGAGGAGGCCATTAGTACCCAAGTTCCCCATAGGGTATGCAACAGGTGCAGGTAAAGCCACACCCTCATCCTAAGCGGAAGGCCCTACAGTCTTCGCAGGGTGCACAGATGGTGCAGGTGGAGTCGCATTCCCACCCTGAGCTAAGCCCCTGCAATAGTGGCCAAGAGCTGTTGCTGCTGCTGGTTCTGCACCTGCTGCTGGTGCATCATCATCAACAACTACTCCAACCTATCCATAGGTGGGGCCGACTGAGGCACATGCTGCATCGAAGAAGACGCACGGTGTTACTCAAGAACCGGTGGTGTGTAAGGTGGCGGCCCAATTGTAGGACCAGTAGAAGGCTAAGACTCAGGCATAGTCTCACGAACCCGGCCCGAACTAGGGTCCATACGACCATCACTCCGGGGAGGTGCCTGGTCCATCAAATCAGTAAGTGCGAGGCGTGCCGTGCTCCGCGTGACCGCAGGTGGCATTCCCTATATGACATAGGGCACAACTTGTGTAAGATGTAGCATAGCAATACACAATCTTTTAAGCATTCCACACACTTCATAGCAAAATAAATTGCATGCATTTCATTTATCAAAATTTGTCACAATACATGGAATACAGTTCTACATGAATCATGACAGGAACGCATGCTGCTATGAACTATTCAACCCAAACACAGTTTCTACCTCCTATAATACTAAGCCACAAATCATTTAAAAACAAACATCGTAAAGCAGCAACAAACAAGCTACAAGACAACGGTACGGAAGAGTAGGGATCCGAATCTAGTGAAAGGGGAGGGGTGAAAAGGCCTAGTTATATGTCCTAGAGGGGGGTGAATAGGACTATGCCAAATAAAACTTATAACAGCGGAATTAAAAAGAATATGATAGCCAAAATAAATCACAATGCAGGAAAGTAAAACAACCTCAAAATTCAGATCTTGAGAGGTTGATACAAATGTTGTTCTAAGGACAACCATACACCAAAAACCAGAGTTTATAGTAGGACAACCTTATTTCTAGAAAGATCTTTGTATCAAATCTTAAACCAAAGAGGAATACAGAAATAAACACAAACTGAACTGAAATAAATTGTAATCACAAATGTATTGTTCTAGGGACAGCCATACACCATAAAAATGGCAGGGCAACCTTGCTGGAACAACTTTAAAGGAAATTAAATATCAAGCTGATAAAGGAATAGCAGAAAATAAATTCTAAACTATTACAAAATTTTCACAATGGTTGAATTAAATGATTACAACATTCACCACCATACATACATCCCACAAATAAATAATTAAAGATTAGAAGTATAAATCATTCAACCATAATACAAGGGATTATAGTGGTTCGCCTGTGTGTTCACCAACTATTAAACAACAGCCACACAGAATGTTACTCCACTCCTAATATCCTCACACAGGGGATATTAGCGTTCACTAACAAAATAGGTTTTCACAGGTTCACCCAAAACCTTTATAATTGTGTCTTTGTTTGTGGGCTTACACAATTAAAAAACCCCACTTCTGAGTTTTCCTGGCTCTCCTCAGATAACCAATACAATAAGATTTTTCTGGCAAATCTTGAAAGAAACCAAAACAGAAAGGAATTTACAATTAAATGTAAAATACCTGATTATCTTCTTCGTTGAAGCAGCCCGGTAGAACCAAATCAGAGTAGATGATTGAATGTCCAAGTTCAATGTCCAGTACTCAATTACAATGGTTCTAGTTCTAATAGATTTTAAATTAAACCAAATAGGGCTTGCCTTAATTGATTTTAATTCCAAAGAAAGTGAATAACAATTCCTCTTATCAAATTAGATTGGAATAGCAGAAACAAAATCAATTAAATAAAGCTAAAGAAAGAGAATATTAAATAAGCACACTTAGCTTAGATGGAGCACAGAATTATCTCTCAGAAGTTTGACGAAGATTGGCTTGAATGGATTAATTAATTCCCCTCATTCTTCTGAGATTCGTGCTCTATTTATAGGTGAGAAGATCGCGTCTTCGACTGGTCTAGGGAGCTCTTCGACTAGTCGAAGAATTAACAGATTTGAAAAAAATCGGGCGCGATAAGCTTTGACCGTTCTACGACTGGTCAAAGGTCTCCTTCGACTGGTCGTAGGTCAACTTCGACTGGTCGAAGGTCTCCTTCGACTGGTCAAAGAACCTGAATTTCATCGCTGGACTTTAAGTCGAAGACTTTCGACTGGTCGAAGATACAGTCAACACTGTTCCTTCGACTGGTTGAACAGATTCCTGGACTTGGCGAAGCCTAACAGAAAATATCCGAATTTTGTAACAAACTCACGACTGATCGAGGAATTTCTTAGACTGGTCGAAGCAAAGCTAAGACTAGTCGAAGAAAGCCTAGGACAAGTCTTAGAACTGCCCAAACTCATGTAACTTAAACATATGACTTATGTATCCAAAATGGCCTACTCCTAAGGTCAACCTAAGGTCAATTAAACCTCAACATGAACTAAGGACATTTAAATGTTAGGAATAAGTGACCTTGAAGTTTAAGCCTTGAAGTCTTGATGTAGTTCAATCTTGAAATCTTGATGTATCTCAACCTTGAAAGTGTCTTGAGTTCTTTACGAACTGCCTTGTACTCTTCTTGAAGTCTTGCATTCTTGAGTCATATCTTGTGAGCAATACTTGTAGTCAAGGTTGATTTTTGAGTGAATCTTTGTACTTGTGAGCTTTGCTTGTTGTGAGTTTTGCTTGTTCATGAATGTTGATCTTTGAGAGAGCTTCACTTATGCAAGTTATATAACATGATTTTGGCATCACAAATTTGACAACAGACAGGGATATAAACTATAGCACTTACAAGGGGCACCCTTATCCAGCAGACAGCACAGGATAGTCTTTAAGGTGCGAGTCACCTTCTAGAACTTATGCTTCATAAGGACCGGAGATCAATAATATCCTGTCGCAAGGTAGCCTGACCCTCCTCAAGTCGAGCTAAGCGAGCTCGATCAGTACCATGCTCCGATGCCATAGGAGGGGAGCTCTCCTCCATGTCCTGAGCCTCCACTTCCTGTTCCTACTCCTCCTCTATCTCTTCTCTGCTTTCTTCCTCGCTCTCATACTCCTCGCTAGTCGTCTCATCCTTACCCTCATCAAGTCAAGCTTGTCGCTGCCGAGGCCCGATTCCCATCTGATTGAAAGTAGTTTCATTGATGAAATGTTGCGGCACTGGGAGTTCTGCGCCAAATCTGTAGCCGAACTCACGTACAATCTTGCATCTAAGCCGGCCAAAGGGGAGCAAATCAGTCCTTCTATTGGAGCATGCGGAAAGAACTATCTATCGCAAAATATATGTAGGCACGCACAACTTCTCTCCCTGCCTCGCTTGGTAAAGAAAGTCTACCATCATGCACGTGCACTCACTACGATTGCCCCACCTGGGGTACACGTTAAACGTGCAGATATGGTGGAGTAGGCGAAAATCATCCATCATGTTTGATGCCAAGAGGCTATTGTTTGGCTGCCATTAAACTAGTCGACCACAAAGGAAACATGTACGGTGATCCCTTTCACGTGCACTCTTCAGATTCTTCTCACTCGCGTGGACTTGGCCAAGCGGTTTTCCCATGAGTCGAGCTATCAAGCCAACGTCAATTGTGGCCTCCCGACCTCTTCCCACGGGAATCTTGAACTGCAAGGGCTCCAGCGTAGGCTCTTGAATATGGGCATAGAATGCTTAGACAGTGCCCACATTTGTATGATATTTTCCTTCAAACACAGAGCCCCACCCGGCTTCCTCCAAGCGTTCTATCAACAGATATTCCCCGAAGAGCTTCTCGTTAACATAAGCTTTGAAAAGGACCCTACAGTCATAAAACCTACCATGAGACATTTCCGCCAAAAGAATCCTTTCAAGGGGAGCCTGGGGATCAAGCTCCCGCTTAGTCCGTATCTCACGTTCAACGCCTGTGCTTGCGATGGTGCCTCTCGGTCTCCTCGAATGAGTAGGGCGACTAGGCTCAGCTTCTTCCACGGGAGCCCTCTTCTTTCCCATGAGAGAAAGAAGGGTGGAAATCGAGAAAATGGCTGTAATAAGCTCGAATAGATCCATAGAAAAAGAAAGAAAATGGGGAAATAGGAGGGATACTTGAGTTTCTATGAATTTAAGACATAAAGTGGGGCTTGAATGCTCAAATGAAAGGGGAATGAAGAAGGTAAACAGCTGTGGTGGGAGATTTCGAATGTGTAGTGAAGGTGGTGCACGAAAAGGGGAGAAGGAGCACTTTGAGAGGGGATTTCGATGAGGATTTGGGTGTTTTCTTGAGAAAAAGAAAGCTTGGAGGGGTAATTTGTGAAGGAGGGGTGACCTAGGAGGGGTTTTAATCGAAAACCCGTACACAAGTGGGCCACACAACGCCCAAAACTCGTCATCCAGAGCCGGCCCGCCCGGCCAAGCCCGTCTGACGGTGAGGCCTCGCCAAACCGTTGAGGTCCTCGCTGGTCTCTGGACCTTCTGGAAAGGGCTCACCCTTTGGACGAGGTCCTCCTGCCCCCTGGAGTTTCAATGTATGTGGGTCCCACCCTGGGTCCCCCTGGAAGTCCCGTTTGGCCCCCAACTCCGCTTTGAGTCATTTCGAGTCCTCACGGGTGTGTTTCTGATGTACAGTTGCATCTGTACAGTATTGAGGGCTGAGAAGAGGTGATTTACTATCTAAACCCGTTGATAGACGGTCTAGGAAAGGTTTGGGGTTGCCTCAAGCGATCACGGAGGTGTACGGACTCGATCTCGGCGATCGATATCGATGAACTTAGCCGATTGATGAAATTGGGGAAACTTGAGCTTGTTTCTACATTTTTCTCGCACCCACCTATGTCAAAAAATGTCAGCGTACGTCGTGTGACCATAACCCAGGTCCGGTTTAATCTAAATCATGCTCTAATACTAACTTATAATGCCCTGAAAATCAGGGGTCGAGTAGAACTCAACTCCCGAGTTCCAAAACATCACTTATGCAACATATATGCTTATGATTAAATGTTGTCTATGTTAGTGCATTAATCATGAGTGGGATTATACCAAAACAGTAATTCATACTCCAGATCAATTTATACAACGCAAGCAGAAGACTGAAAGATGTATATAAATGTATATGAGCCCAAAAGGATCACTATCGGTCTCCAGAGTATGAACACATCACTGAGTCACCATATACATGTAATAGTTCAAGAGTCAAAATATCAAAAATAGTTTAACTATAATGATAAGCCCTGTAGCCCCGTCGATCAGGACGGCCTAAGCGAAACCGCCGGAGAACTGTATATACGAGAACGCATCCTGATCGCCATCGAAATCAAGATCCACCTCCTAAGTCGCATCGTCATCTACAACTAAGACAGAGTCTGGTGGGTGTTCATGTAACATCTCGAAAAATTCCGTACAAAGACCCGAGTACCACCTTAAGCATAAATCACTCAGGATCAAATCCTTTAGGAATTAAACAAAGTTAACTAAGTGTTAAACTAGATTAGCTGCGAAATCCGCTTGATCCACTTTAAATACGATCTGCAAGACCCAAAACTTGTAGAATCAGTGACGCTAGGTTATCTTAAAATCTATGATCAATCTCATTACCCAGTTGTTCTCGGGAGCATATTAAAACTCCGTATCAGATCTGGACCACACGTCGATAGTCCGATTACTACGAAATTATATGATTAGGACCGCCTTGCTGGGCTTGACAACCATCTTGGAAATCAAATCCAGATTGTGTCCCGGGGCTATTCACTTCAGCTCGGAGTGAAGAGTGTGAGAAAACGTGAATTCCTTTAAAAATTAAACCTAATTTAAGTAATCTGAGACCTGTCACTTGCGAGCCTGATATAACAATCAGACCGTCAGAATCTAACCCAAATACACCCTCGGATCATGGGAAATTTCATACACATGGCAGTGTACTTGTAACCCTGATCGAGTTTCAGTGACCGTTGAACTGAAACTGATCCGCCATGTGTGATCTGGGAATCCGACTGGAATGAAACCTTAACCCGACTTAGATCCATGGTCAGTGAGCTTAAGTCCAACCTTTAGCTCAAGAGGGGCTCCGAAAATGCTCCGTTGAGCTGAAATAGATGCCCTTTGGATATAACTTAAGTATACCTTAGCCCTGGGGCCATTTCCATCAGTTTTAGGCCTATATAAGGACCTTAAACGCTCTCTCATTCATACCATACGAATTTAAGAAAACCCTAGGAGAGAGAAGAGAGTAAAGAGAGAGAAAGTGAGAGAGAAGTTAGTGTCCTTCCTGGGAATTGATCCTTGCGATCCTACGTGTCTATCCATCACAACTGTATCACTTTTCTGGCAATTCTGATTCCGTTTTCTGGTAAGAAATCCTAACCCTAATCAGTTCTAGAGATTCGATTAGTGTAAGTGATGAAATAGTTAACCTATTTCATGTCATAGGTTGCCGTTCTAACCATTGATAAAGACTTGGTGTTAAACTGAGTTCGTTACTCGCTTCTACGGCATAAGGTGCGGACTATAGACGCTTAGGTTATAGTTTTCAAAGCTTTCAATGTCAGATAATGATAGATTCATGATATGGGTGTTATTTCACATGCAAAATGCAATGTTTGTTTTGCAATTCAGTTATGTATGCAAATTATGACATTTAGTGTATTCTGTATATTTGTAGAAAATACAGTATACGTATAAAATATGAAAGGGTGTTTGCCATGATTAATTACTGTGTGTACGTGCTATATATGTGTAATACTTGCTCGGCAAAAGAATTCACCCTAATACATGTTTTGGCTCATATACGTTATGTATGTTAAATAAGTGTAGTCTAAGTGTTTGTGAAAATGCTTGTATGAGTAAGTATTTAGATGATAGTGCTTAGAGTAGGTGTTGAGATAGGATTCTCAACTACCTTAGTGATGTGTATGATTTCCTTCATGCAAGTTGTTTAAGTTAATCGTTTACTTATGAAATGTATGTGTTTGTATTTCCTGTTTATATTGTACTTTATAACATGTTTAAATTACTTTGTTAATTCTGCTTTAACCATTATACATGCTTTTTGGTTATGGATTGAATGTGATTGGGCCTATGTTATAGTCCAGGCAATTAGTAACAGGCATGAAGTCGTGGTTGAGATTCATTCGCTACGTAGGACGTGTTTAACAAACCCGAGTCGTGTGTTGGTCATCGGCAGTGGTTAGGCCACACAAAGTGCTTATGCACTTCATGTCGATCGATGCAAATTGCGCTCGTGCTAGTCAAGCCCGTCAAGTAACTCGATGCGCCATTGTATGTTCACCATGTATGGACGTTATTGATTAAATCTAAGGTACCAAACTCACCAGTGAAATCCCGTTTAACCTTGGTACCTCAATCCGCTAAGACTCATGAGCCGAACATGGTGGTATGGGACACCGTGGTCAAGCTATTGGCCTACGATAGGGCAATAAGCCTCCCCGTAGTGACCAGTGAGCAACCCAGACTCGTGATCCGAATACGGTGGTATAGGACACTGTATTCGAGCTGTCAACCTACACTGATTGGTAACGAGCCCTTTGTAGTGACCTCGAGTATACTTTGAGTCTACATGGAGGCGACAACCTTTCCGTAGCATCCAGAGTATAAACTAGGCCTACACTGATTGGTGACAAGCCCTTTGCAGCGACCTAGAACCGCAATATCGTATGAGATTTACTAGGACTGACAACCCTAAAATGGATCATTGTTTGGAAAATGAGATAAAGGAGGTACCTTAGTTTCCCAATCCTGCTGTATGAAAAGGACTAATAAGAACTTGGTAATCATATGCATGCACCGCATTACGCGTGCGTTCAGGGGTTGCAGGTCAAGCACTGAGGTAGTGTTGTCATGCACGAACGTGAGATGAAGTCGTTGAGGGAGCGTAGGCGAGGGCATGCATCATACATCCATACCATTCTTGCATTAACAATAGTACTTAGGAATGTGTGATTTACTGCTTTATCATTACTGCTTGACTGAATTAATAACATGATAACCTATGCTTTATTGTTCCATTGAGTTGATCACTCACTCCCACGTTACGGAACGATGTTTTAAACACCAACCAGACTCTGTCTTAATTTCAGATGATGGCATGACTCCTGAGGTGGAGCTTGATTATTACGACGATCAGGATGAGTACTCTTACATGCAGTTCTCTAATGGATTCGCATAAGCTCTCCTGTTCAGTGGGGCTACAGGGTTTATTTACAGTTGAACCATTTTGACTTTTGTAATATTTCATGTAATACTTCATTTACACGGTGACTCAGTGTTATATTCATACTCTGGAGACCGATCGTGATCTTGTGTTTTGTATACGATTAGTTATATTTTTCAGTCTTCCACTTGCATTTTATAACTTGATCTGGAGTATGAATTACTGTTTTGGTATAATCCCACTCATGATTAATGCACTCACTCATGATTAATGCACTAACTCAGACAACATTGAATCCTAAGCATATATGTTGTATAAGTGATGTTTTGGAACTCAGGAGTTAAGTTGCTACTCGGCCCCCAATTTTTAGGGCATTACAGTTCAGAACACCATCCCAGAACGTGGGAGTGAGTGATCAACTCAGTTGAATCATAGAGCAAAGGTTAACATGTTATCAACTCAGTCAAGCAGTAATGATAAAGCAGACATATCAAACATTCCTAGATACTCTTATTAATGAAAGGATAAAATGTATTCATGATGCATGCCCTCGCCTACACTCCCTCGTGTGACACCATCTTACGGCCGCGGCATGCTTTCTTCCCTCTGTACTCTTCAACCCGGGGCACATGTAGTGTGATGTTATGAGCGTGATTATCAAGTCCTTATTAATCCTTTTCATATAGCAGGATTTGAAAAGCTAAGGTGCCTCCCTTATATCATTTCCCAAACAATGATCTATTCTAGGGTCGTCAGTCTCAGAAATTCTCATACGATGTTACAGTTCTAGGTTACTACAAAGGGCTCGTCGCCTCGATGCAGTATAGTCCTAGTTTATACTCTAGTTGCTATGGAAAGGCTAGTCGCCTCAATGTAGGCTCAAAGTATGCTCGAGGTCACTACAAATGGCTTGTCACCTTATCAGTGTATGCCGACAACTCGAATACAGTGTCCCATACCACCTTATTCGGCTCACGAGGCGGTGTTGCTCACTGGTCACTACGGGTGGACTCGTCGCCCCGGCTTAGGTCGACAGCTCGACCATAGTGTCCCATACCACCATGTCCAGCTCATGAGTCTTAGCGGATCGAGATACCAAGGTTAACAGGGTTTCCACTGGTGAGTTCGGTACCTTAGGTTCAAGCAGGAGCGTCCAAACATGGTGAACATACATCGGATCAATCGGGTTACTTGACGAGCCCGACTAGCATGAGCGCACAACGAGTTGATCGACATGAAGTGCGTAAGCACTCCATGTGGCCTAACCACTGTCGACAACTCCAGTACGGCTCGGGTTCATCAAACTCATCCTACGTGGTGAATAAATCTCAGCCACGAACTCAAAGCCTGTTACCGATTGCCTGGAATATAACATAGCCCCAATCACATTCTAACCAATAAGCATGTGGAGTAGTTAAAGCAGAATTAACCAAGTAGTTCAAACATGTTAACAAGCATGTTATAAAATACAACTTAAACAGGAAATCCAAACACATACATTTCATAAGTAAGCGATTAAACTAACTAAGGTAGTTGAGAATCCTATCTCTCACACCCACCCAAAGAACTATTTTACTAAGTACTTACTTATACAAGCATTTTTTACAACCACTTAGTCTACACGTATTAACATACATAACGTATGTTGGCCAAAACATGTATTAGGGCAAATCCTTTTGCTGAGGAGTTGTTACACATATAACTAGCATATACACATAGTAGTTAGTCATAGTAAACACATTTTCATATTTCGTACGTATACGGTATTTTCTACAAATACACAGAATACTCTAAACTCCACAAATTTCATATATAACTGAAACGCAAAACAAACATCGCATTTTGCATGTGAAATAATATCCACATCAGGAATCTATCATTATCCGACATTGAAAGCTTTGAAAACCATAACCTATACGTCTATAGTCCGCACCTTACGCTGATAAACGCATAACGGAGTCGTTGTAGACGTTAAGTCTTTGTCAACAGCAGATTTACAACCTATAGCATGAATTAGGTTAGCCATTTCATAACTAGCACTATCAGAAACCCTAAGCCAAATTAGGGTTAGGTTTCCTTACCCAAGTGTAACATCGAAATCGCCGGAATAGCGATGCAGGTAGGGTAGCTAAGTACGTGAAATGACGGGATCGAATCCCAAGAAGAATCCCCACTTCTCTCTCTCTCTCTTTTCTTTCTTCTCTTTCTTAGGGTTTAGAAAATTCGTATGAAGTGAGAGGGAGAGGGTTTAAGGTCCTTATATAGGCCCAGAACTGATGGGAATGACCCCAAAGCCAAGGTATACTTAGGTTATGTCCAAAGAGCGTCTGTTTCAGCTCAACGGAGCATTTCTAAAGCCCCCCCTTGAGCCTAAGGTCGGACTTAAGCTCCCTTATGTTGGATCTAGGTCAAGCTGAGTTTTCGATCCGATCGGGTTTACAGATCGCCCGTGGCAGACCAGTTTCAGTTCAATGGTCCACAATCACCGATCAGGGCCACAAGTACACTGACCTATGTATGAAATTTCTCTTGATCTGAGGGTGTATTTGGGTCATATTCTGACGGTCAGAATCCTTATATTTGAACCTACAAGTGAACAACTCAATTTACTTAAGTTTGGGTTTATTTCCTAAAGATATTCGCGTTTCTCACACACTTCACTCCGGGCTCAAGCGAATAGCTTTGGGATACTGTCTGGACTTGATTTCCAAGGTGGTTGTCAAGTCCGGCAAGGCGGTCTTAATTATATAATTTCGTAGTAATCGGACTTTCGACGTGCGGTCCAGGTCCGATACAAAGTTTCAATGTACTCCCGAAAGCAACTGGGTAATAAGATTGATCCTAGATTTGAGGGTAATGTAGCATTAATGATTCTACAAGTTTTGGGTCTTGTAGTTCGTATTTAAAGTAGATCAAGCGAATTTCGCAGCAAATCTAGTTTTGCACCTGGTTAAACTTGTCCAATTTCTAAAGGATTTGGTCCTGAGTGATTTCTGCCTAAGGTGGTACTCGGGTCTTTGTACGGAATTTTTCGAGTCGTCACACTAGTGGACTCCTCCATCTTCCTTCATCAGCCCAGGTTGAAGGGAAGAAAATTTGAGAGCGGAATTGGCTTTATTCTGGAGAAGAGCCATGCATCCCACCACTGTGAGATTTGCAAAAAAATATCAACAGAAGAGCTGATCCGTGAGAAGAAGCCCATCAATACCTTGGATGGCTGGTTTACTCACGGGGTCTTAATAGAATTTGAACAAGTCCCTTGCGACTTTGGTGACCGGGCCATAGAAGATGTTGAAGGAACGTCTTCTCCTATTCCTGCAGAAACCATAATAGCTCAAGAAGGATCGGTTCAGGACGAACCGGCTCCTCCTGCACAACCTACTCCTCCCAGCTCATCGTCTCCTATGACCAGATCACGAACACGCTTGCAGGCATCGTCATCCATTCCTTGTGAAGGTGATAGGCCGATACCTACATCCCCTTCAGTTCCCACTGACAGAGAGCCCCAACCAGAAAGTAGCCAAACAGCTTCTTCTAAAGGAAAGCAAGTCAAACGAAGAAAGTTTAGGAGATGAAAGTTCGACTTCTTCATTAGAGAGTACTGCTTCTACAGAATATGACAATGACGAGGACGACAAAAGCGACGAGGGTAAAGATGATATTTTGAGGAAGGAGAAGTTGATATAGACGGAGAGGAGGATGTACATATGGAAAATGTTGAAAAAGAACACCCTCCTGTGACTTCTGAAACTCTTCCTAGTGCCAATATTCCTGCAAAGTCTCCTACAACAATTGAGGAAGAAGAAGAACCCTTAGATTATGGGGAATACGGATATTCACCTAGTAATGGATTTAAGTTCTCTAAATATTTATATGCTTATTTAGCGATAATTATCTCATCATCATTGTTGTATCTTCATTTCAGGTGCTCATGTAGCTAATATTGAAACGGGCAATACTCTTTCCTTTAATCCTCCTCCAACTGCACCAGTAACTTTGCCAAGGGTCCCTCCAATTTCATTGACAGCACCAAAAAGGATAGCCCGTGAAATTATTTTTCCTATAGAGGCCGCTGATTTGCATACTCCTACTACCCGAGATTCAAGTATAGAGGCCAGAGCGCCTTCTTTCGCTGATATGTTAGGAATCGACCCCTCTACAGTCTAAGAAATCCCTCCTCTTGCTAGTCATGCTTCCAGGGCAGGTATATTTATATATTGATTTTTAGGAACCGTACATCTTTTAACTTGTAGTGCTTATCTTAGCTCTCTTTCTTCTTTATACTACAGGGACTCCTCCTCGCAGTGGAGCGGCAAGCTGTGAGTCCGTAGCCACTGATTTCGAGCTGTCATCTTTTGTGAAGGTTCCCATCCATAGGATGCTTTTGATGAAGAATTCTTTGTCAGCAATAGTCCACATCTTTAAAGACCCTGAACAATGATCAGACCTGGATATTGTTATTGAAATTCTAAAAAGTTCTGCGAGAATGGCGAAGATTAACATCTCCACTTTGCGTGATTCTCTTTTCAAATTTCGTGATTCAATAATCTCTTTGGCATCAGCGGAGAATATCACAATTGCTCCTGAAATCTTGGAATATGGAAAGCAGCTGACTCTGTGCAAGGAAAAAGCTTCTCTTATTGCTTCCGTTATTTCTGAATTTGATCAGGAACGATTGGTTCTTCAAAAACAGCTGAGGACTCATGCTGATGACAGGGTAGTCATTCAAGACCGCATCGCCGCCTTGAAAGAGGAGATATTGTAGCTAGAGTTGAAGGGTCGTGAAAAGGAATCATCCGTGAAGGAGATCGAAATAAGGATATAAGCTAATATTCAGTCTGCTAATGCTGAGAAGTCCGAACTGCTCAAGAGCGAAGAGATGATCAAATCATTGTAAGCTGGCTGATATCCCTGACCAAGCAAAGATCATTCTCGAAGAAAAATCAAAGCATGTTGCAGCTCAGATGCAATTAAAGGAGGACTTGTAAAAATACATACGGAAAGCGGGAATTGTAGAAGAACTTTAAGCATGTAATTTCTCTTATGTATATGCTTTTTTAACAAAGAATCTCTTTTGGTTTTCAGTGATAATTTTCAGTAATCTCTTTCATGCATTTCTACATCATACATTATTCCGAACATATTGTCTATGCGGTAATCTTAACATAATCACTGACTGATGGATTAATATAAACACTAGTATTTTATGCTTATTAGTGCGGGATTCCTTATGTGACTTCATTTACTTATATATTTTCATTGGCGATGCTAGATTTTAATTTAGTCAGTTTCACACACAGTTTAAGCTCTTGAGTAGTGGAGTCGGGTCTCACGTGATGGCCTCTGTAACTCTTAGGAGTTCACTAGCCTAGGGAGTTCACAAACCGCGATCCATCAGAGGGGCCCAGCGAAGCTACCGAGGCAGTGAACTCGGTTGGAATTATGCACAGGGTTGGCCACAGTAACTCTTTAGAGTTCACATAGCTCACAAGGTGACCTTTAGGGTACCAAGTCTAGGGCCGCCAGTCCGTCAATGAGTAGGTTTAAGCCCTTCTTTATGAGTTAGTACTAAAATCAAACCGTAAACCTGGGGGATCTTACGCACGATTGGCCTATCTAAAGCTCACACTACGGCCCTCATTTTCTTCGTCTGCAAGGTTGAGCCCATTCAGGGGAGGGCTTTTTCCTCCATTCCTCATGACACTGCCGAAAAACTATACAGACGGCATGAGGGTTACGCATGACTGGCCGTTGAGGACTTTTGGCCTTTTAGGCTTTTGGTCACTAGCTCCGTCAGCTGCCTACATGGGTATGCGTACGATGGCCTTCACGGGCTTTTTAGGGCCACCGGCTTCTCACCACTGCCTGAATGCGGATCTTAATAGGCCTTATGCACGATTGGCCATTGGCTTGATTAGCTTGCCTTAAAATGTCTTAGAAGATAAACAATGATAGGTATGGTCAGTTGTTGTGAGAATGATAAACATCTCTGTTTGAAATTGATACATCACCATTTCTACTAATAGCTTGGTGACGGTATCAATTTCAGACAGAATTTTGTAGAGGCTTGCTTGATGTTCACTTTCCTTTTGCGATGTTTGCTATTACATAATCCTGATATGCTTACGAACTTCTTCTTTATTCATTCATCAGATGATACATGGCCATGATCTATTCTTGCCCCCTTTTGATTTAAAACCATTATTCTGATGATATTCTGGATTAAAATCAGAAGTATCTCCAGAAACGATCCTTTTGACAAAGCAAGCATTTATCGATATACGATTCTGTTTGCCCTATTAGAGTATTCCTCTTTTATGATGTACAGCCTATCTTATTTGGACTTGAATTTGCCCCCTGATATGATCACGATTACTGCTAGGCGGTCATGTATTTCTCATCAAGTAAATCCAATTCTTTCAGGCTTATTTTCACATTTTCATCATCTGTTACGAACTGATGTATTGACGTTACTTTTATTTCAATCAGGATCCATGTTTATGCACCATAGGATTAATGTAGCACTCTCAGTATTTTGATCCCCATGATAAATTTGACCTGTACCAACTTTTTCATCGCTTCTTCTATTAAGGAACCAAGTCCGGACAGATTTGCCTTTGTGTTTGTTTAATCAACTCTTTCTCTTTAGAGTCATTGAAGCAGTGCATTGCCGCAGAAGACTGCACAACTGTAATCATATTCACTAAAGAGTTTACCCCTAGTCCTTGAAATTTTCTTCACTTATCCTAACCGATTCCAATAGGGATTTGAATTCCCTTCCCATAGTTCAAACTGGTGGATTCTTCATAATCGAAACCCATGTTTTTCATGATCTTCTTACTTACCGGACTATATTTTTTAAGATTTTGCGGCGTCAGCATACCATGGTACACATTATTCTCGATCTCTTCTCCTGTCTTCGCTTCTTCTGAAATATAAAATTCTATTGGTTCAGGGTATTTTACGCTTGCTTCAACCCAAAACCTCCCTGAGGCAGCCGAAAATGGTTTATTCCTTTCAACATATGGCAGTGGCATTATGTAATTAGACTGTAAAAGTTTCAACTATTCGGCTGATAACAAGGTTAATGGTGGTTGCCCTAGCTGCCTCAAATGTTTCGGCACAAAGTAAAATTTCTTCTTCGCTTCTGCAGGTTCGAACGATTCTGCCCTTTCTATTTTTTCTTCAATCACATTCATTTGAATGTCCTTTAGGACCTTGCTTTCATCATTCTTTCTCTCTTCTATAGCAAACCCTTTATAGTAACTGACATCTGCAAAGAAGGATTCGACCTCTTTATATGGCTTTGCATCACCCATTACTTTATACTATATTCCATTTTTACACTATTTGAAGCACTGATGCAGAGTAGACGGTATAATGTTATATTAATGTATCGATGGCCTTCCTAGTAGAAGATTGTACGTTGTTACTGCATTTATAATATGACACACTACAGAGGTAGTCAGTTCTCCTATATCCAACACTACTATAATCTTGCCGAGTGCACATTGCCCATCCTGATTAAAGCCCTGTATCATCATTCCACTAGGGCGTAGATATGAACGACGGTAATTTAATTTACTCAACATTGAGAGTGGCAAAAGATTCACTACAGACCCATTGTCTATCATGATCCGCTTAACTTTCTTCCCACAGATATGACCTTCTATCATCAGCGGTCTGTTATGCTCTGCTTTGCAGGTCAAATCATCATCAGAGAAGGAAACAACTAGTAGACAGTTTTCTTGTTCATCATGTTCTTCCTACTCTAATTCTTCCAGTAAAGTTTCTCTAATATCGTAATTGGACAACGCTTGAACCAAGCTTTGTCGAAATTCTTCTGATAGCTTAAGTGCATCATAAACACTTAATTGAGCCGGTATACCTTTCAAATGACTTACCACATCATAAGTCACTTTTGCCACTTCGCCCTTCTTTTCTTTTTCGCCATTACTGTTCTGCCTTTCAATGACTTCTTTCCTAGTATTTTCTAGTTTTTGCTTTACAGGACTAGTTATCTTCTTACCCGATCATAATGTAATTACTACTACTTTCTTTGGCTTTTAACCCTCTTCCTTCTCATTCGCATCTCGAGCTTTCCCTCAAATTGTAAGTACATTTACTGTTGTCATGGTACCCCTTTCCTTTCTTTACCGAGTACTATTTCACCCCTATCTATCATTCGTTGTATTATACATTTCAGTGTATAGCAATTCTCTGTTGGATGCCCCACCAAGCAGTAATAGCGGCAAAAATCTCTTTCCTTGATTCTTGTTACATCCTCAGGGTGTTTGGGCTCTGGTAATTCTATCGTACCAGCCTTTAATAGTTGGTTCATCATAGGGACAACATCTTCTTTGTCAAATGCAAATCTTCAGGAGAATTTAGCATCTTGAGTCTTTTTCCACTATATCTATTTCTTGACTGGCTTCATTCTTCTCTTCGGTTCGGCCTCTTTTTCCTGAAGTCCCTTGTATCTTTGCTTCTTTTGTCACGATCGATAGCATTTACGGCCATTCTGCTGGATACCCTCCTAGCTGTCTCATGGTGGAACGCTGGCATCTTACGAGTCATCAATTCCAAAGTGTGAACTTTAGTAGCTAGGTCACAAAAAGTTCCGATATCGGCGCTGGTGAGTCCAAACGCGATTCCTGTCTCCATAGAGTTCAAACACATTTTGACCTGCTCTTTTTCCTCCGGTAACTGTCTGCATGAGGCTCCCAATGTTTTTCATCTGTCTATAAACTTTTCTACCGGTTCTCCATCTCTCTGTCGTATGGAAGTCAACTCTGTAATACTAACGTCACGCTCTGACGAGAAAAAATTTGACATGAAAACCTCCTGCATTTGTTCCCAAGTGCGTATCGACCCTGGTGGCAAACTAGAATACCATCGAAATGCTTTATGTGTTAATGACGACCCGAACAATCGTAAACAATACTGTGGTATTGTAGAAAAAATTCCCATGCTGGTGATGAAGTGCATTAAATGTTCCTCTGGGGATCCTTCCCTGTTAAACTTTTGAAAATCCGGATGTTTGAAATTGGCTAGAAAGGGGATATCTTCTACCTCCCTTGGATACGGCGTTCGATATCTAAAACGACCAATATTCTCGTGTTCTGTTTTTACTCTGATAGCTTCTTCAACCACTAGTCTTACCTCATCTTATGTCACAGTTCTTGTTGTTGGAATGGACCCTAGTGACCCTACCCCCTATGGTTGGAGACCGTCAGGCTAGTTTTCTTGTTCATTCATCGTACTCTGAGGTACCGCCATCCGAGCCATATTATGTGGAAGGGTTGTCAGAGCCTCTCTGAGGTTTCTGCATTCCTCCATCAATGTGTTTTGGGCCTCTGCCATTTCATTAATATGATCCTCTGTAGTCGCTCTACATTATGGATTCGTCCCAGCCATATATACTGCAGCTTCTCCACTCTTTGACGAAGCGGTAGTTGGAGTAGAACAAGAATATGCTGACGTAATGGGACTTACAAAGATGGGGAAGGATGAGGTTTCATTAGGCTTTTTTAGGCTCCCAACATCATTAATCGATCGGGGTGACACTGATACTGGTGAACTTGCCTGGGGAGGCATGGACATTAGCGATCTGACTACCAATGCTTTTTCTTTCTACTCTCTCGTCCATTTGACTCTCGAGGCACTCAGAACTGGGAAATCATGCGCTGTCAATAGTGGGGTTATTCGTTCGGGGTATATCACCGGAGGAGCGAGTTCGGGATTCCTTCTGACTGCATCGCATGTTATCGGCCCTCTGACTCTTAGCGAAGGCTGATTCATTCTAGAACTTCTTGCATTTCGTGCTCTCGTTCTACGAGATGTTACAACAGTCCAGCCTTCATCACCCCCCAATGGTTGAGGTGATGCAGATATAACCCCAGCTGTTATCCGAGTCACGTTATTTCCACTTGTAGGGATTTGAGTCATGTGCTTTGGAATTCGATTCGGTGTGTATTCTATTACCAACTTGGTCGGAATGAATCGGAAGTTCACCTTTCTTACAGAAGTTGCCATGAGTAATAGGTTGGAATCGGATGCAGAAACCTTCGATCACAAAACATGATTGTAGTTAGTGGTTGAAGAATCAAATAATCTATTTTAGAGATGAAGGGGAGGATATTCCCACTGAGAGTCGCCATTTTGGCGTCTGTAAGACGCCAAACTATGATCAAAGTTTCATAACGATTTCACTACTAATGTTAAATAAGATAGATATCCCCAATAGAGTCGTCATTTTGTTTCGAACAAGAAACAAAAGTGTTTGATTTGGGAGATTATCTTATTCAAACATAATAGAAAAAGGGTATCTAAAATAATCATCACAATTTATTAATACTGAGTTCATTTACATCCTTTTAACATCCCTTAATTCTAAGATAGATTATTTAGAATAAATGAAATATTATAAGTGCAATTGTCATAGTCAAATATTAAATTCGGCAGCATTTTGTCAGTGATTTCAGTCATCTCCTAGAACTTAGGAGGAATATGGAGGAATATGCTCTTCTGCTGAGTAGTCTACTTTAAACTTGAACAGAAGGAACTTGAGGACTTCAACCATTCCGGTAACATAACAGCCCTTTTTCTTCATAAACTGCAAGATAGTCCGGTTGCACAGACCCGCGCAACAGATATCAGTTGCGTGGACCCACGCAACCCATCGCTGCCTTCTCTCTCACCTTCGATCTTCCTCTTTGCTCCGCTTCCTCTCAAAAATCTTCAATCCATCCAAATGAAGGAGGGGAGGAGGTATTAATAGGCCTTCGCAGGTGTGGCACCTCGATTCCGGTGCCATGGGACCCACTTTGCATCAATCTTAACCGTTTAAGGAAATCTTTTCCTAAAGTCAACTGCGCAGACCCACGCAACTAATCTTTGATTACGTAGTCCTGTGCAACTGATCTTTGGTTTACGTGGTCCTGCGCAACGGGCATCGGTTGCGCGGACCCGCGTAACCTACTGAAAGTTATTTCATTCTTCTTGTCTTCTAATTTTCTTTCTCTCTCTCAATCTTCTCTTGCTTCAATCCTTTCCTCCTCACCATTTTTTATGCCTCAACAGAGATTATTTACAACCGGCGGGGGTGAGTACACCTTCCTGCATGATATTTCCATTAAATGCAGGAATTGTGGATATTAAACCAGTGGTAATTCAACTCCTCCCTAAGTTTCATGAACTAGAATCTGAAAGTCCATACTTGCATAAGAAAGAGTTCGATGAGATAATATCTACATTACACTTCCCAAACGTGTTTGAGGACACAGTTAGACTAAAATTGTTTCCTTTCTCTTTGAAAGAAAAGGCTAAGTCATGGTTACATTCCTTAAGACCAAGGTCCATTAGCACATGGGCTGAGATGACAAGGGAATTCCTTAAAATTTTCTCCCCCTATCATAAGACAAATACCTTAAGGAAAGCAATCATGAATTTTACGCAAAAAGAGGATGAGACATTCTTCCAATGTTAGGAGTGATTTAAGGATCTCATAAATTCATGTCACAACATGGCTACAAAACATGGCGTATAACAAGCTTTTTCTATGAGGGATTGACCTCACCCATGCACCAATTTGTGGAGATGATGTGTATAGGGAATTCATGAACAAGGAAGTCGATGATGCGTGGGATTATTTTGATAAACCTGCTAAAAACGTGTAATCATGGGATACATCCTCAAGAACTACCGCTTCTACACCTACTCAATCAAAGAAAATGGGATGAATTTATGTTTTAAAAGAGGAAGATGAAATAAATGCAAGAATGGCCAAACACACAAGAAAAGTCAAGGCCATGGAACTTAAGAAGGTAGAACTCGAAAAGGTTGTGGAAGTTGTTTGTGGTATTTGTGCTTGTAACATACGTACAATTGAGAATTGCCCAACAATTCCTACTTTTTAAGAGATATTGAATGAGCAATCAAATGCTGTAAATAATTACCAAAGACCTTTCAGAGGACCTACCTCAAATACATACAACTCCAGCTGAAGGAACCACCCAAATTTCAGTTGGAGGAATGGACAAATGGCTAATCCACAAGAGGCCCTTACACAATTCTTAAATCAAAAGAAGCCTCAAGAGGATACGGTTTAAAAGTTCAAGCAAAACCAAAAGTTATTCAACCAAAATACGATGTAAGCATTCCAAGATCTTAAAACAACAATGAGAATGTTTGCATCATTAATTCAAAAGATTAAGTCACACTTAGCGAATGGGGAGAAAGGGATGCTTCCAGTCTAACCCCTCCCCAATCTAAAACCGTAATATGAAATAAGTGACACAAGCTCTTTAAATCAGATGAGCAGGCTAAGTCTATCACCACTCTTAGGAGTGGGAAGATTATTAATAAAAAATATTCCGATGAGGGCTGAAAAACGTAAGGATCCAGAAGAAATTGAGAATGATAGACCTAGCAATGCTCCACATGGGTTAGAACTAGAACCTCAAAATAAGCCGATTACGTCATTCCCTCAACAGTTGATTGCACCAAAACCTCTCTCTAACTTCAGAATATTCTAGAGGTGCTTAAGCAAGTGAAGGGCAATATTCCTCTACTGAATGTCGTTAAACAAATACCTTCATATGCCAAAATTTTGAAAGATCTATGCACTACCAAAAGACGGTAAAACATACAAAAGAAAATCTTTTTGAGAGAAAAAGTGAGTGTCATCCTCAAGAAAGATGTACCACAAAAATACAAAGATCCCAGTAGCCCAACCATCACTTCTGTAATTGGGAACCACTGGATTGAGCATGCACTTCTTGACTTGGGGGCTAATGTTAACTTGATCCCTAATCGGTTTACGAACAATTGGGTCTAAGAGAATTGAAACCCACCCGGATCACATTACAACTTGTCGATCACCCAGTTCATATACCGAAAGGGATGATTGAGAATGTGTTAGTCCAAGTTGATAAATTCTACTATCCTGTAGATTTATTATCCAGGATAATCAACCCATCATAAATATAAGTACTCAAATACCCGTCATTCTTAGTCGCTCATTCCTTACTACATCAAATGTTATCATTAATTGTAGGAATGGAATTATGAATTTATCTTTCAGAAATATGACATTGGAGCTCAACATCTTATTCAATATGAACAAACAGTAAGAGGATGATGACGATACCCATAACATTAACATGATCTATTCTTTCGTAAAAGATAGAGCATTTTTTACTCTATACTTAACACTCTAGAAGCATGCTTGGCCCACTCCTCTGATTTAGATGATGACATGATTAGGGAGATGGATGCCTTGCTGATGATATGCGGTACTTGAAGTTAACTGGTGGAGGCTATAATTTAAGAAATTACCCCAAATCGATGTAGTGCCTCTACCATTTAGCCTCAAAGCACCAAAGCTTGACCTAAAACATTTGCCCGCTGATCTTAAATATCTCTACTTAGGTCAAGATGAGACATACCCGGTAGTGATTTCTTCCCACCTAGAGAAAGAACAAGAGAGTATGCTTATTTCTACTCTCATTGAGCATAAAGGAGCCGTTGGATGGTCAATTGTGGACCTCAAGGGAATTGATCCTTTGATTTATACTCATTGGATTCATCTTGAGGATAATGCGAAAACCTCCCCGACAACCATAACATCGACTCAATCCAAATATGAAAGAAGCGATTAAGGTTGAGGTACTTAAGTTGTTGGATGTGGCTATAATATACCCTATATCCGAAAGTCAATGGGTGTGTCCAACTCAGGTGGTTCCTAAGAAGTCCGGAATCACCATCGTAGCCAATGCCAACAATGAACTCGTACCAACTAGAGTTACTACTGGTTGGAGAATGTGCATTAACTACAGAAAATTGAATATTATTATAAGGAATGATCACTTTCCTTTACCCTTTATTAATCAAATTTTGGAAAGGCTAGCTGGTCACTCTTACTATTGCTTCCTTGATGGCTATTCGAGCTACAACCAGATGAAATAGCCCTTGAAGATCAAGAAAAGACAACGTTCATATGTCCATTTGGCACCTTTGCTTACCAAAAGATGGCATCATATTGTGTAATGCCCCTGCCACTTTTCAGCGATGCATGTTAAGTATTTTTTCTGACATGGTGGGACAATATTTAGAGGTCTTCATGGACGACTTCTCTATCTTTGGCCATCCCTCAGCAAGTGTTTGGAAAATCTTAAATGTGTGTTGAAGCAATGCGAGGAAAAGAATTTGGTTCTGAATTGAGAGAAATGTCATTTCATGGTTCCCAAGGAAATTTTGCTTGGACACATAATTTTGTCTAAGGGAATTGAGGTAGACAAGACAAAAATTGATCTTATCTCTAACCTACCTCCACCCAAGAGCATATGTGACGTATGATCCTTCCTAAGACACACCGGATTCTATAGACGATTCATAAAGGACTTTAGTCATCTCTCTCATCTTTTATGCAATCTACTTCAAAAGGATGTACCATACAAGTGGACAGAACAATGCCAAGAAACTTTCAATAAGCTCAAGGGCATGTTACTACCACACCTATCATGCAGCCACCCGATTGGAGCATCCCTTTTAAGATTATGTGTGATGCATCTGACTATGCCTTTAGGGCAGTGTTAGGTCAAAGAAAATAAAAGAAGCCCTACATTATTCATTATGCAAGTAGAACTCTAAATTTTTCCCAAGTGAACTACTCTACTACGGAGAAGGAACTCTTAGTTGTAATATTCGCTTTGGACAAATTTAGGTCCTACCTGATCGGATCCAAGATCATCATCTACACGGACCATGTAGCGCTAAAGTATTTTCTTTCTAAGATGGATGTCAAGCTCCGCCTGATAAGATGGATCCTCTTACTCCAAGAATTTGATATTGAAATACGAGATAAAAAAGGAGTAGAAAGCGTAGTGGCCGACCACCTTTCTCGACTTGACCTCCCCAATTCCCTTGAGTCGACATTGATAAATCATATGTTCCTTGACGAACAATTGTTTAAACTCTCCCAACTACCTTATTTTACTAACATTGCAAATTATCTTGTTACAGGTTTTATGCCAACATATTGGATTGCGCAAGATAAGAAAAAATTCTTCGCCGAGGTATGTAAGTTTTTCTAGGATGATCATTATTTGTTTAAATATTTCTCAGACCAAATTCTAAGGAGATGTGTGCCAGACAATGAATATCAGAGTGTCATCTCCTTTCGTCATTCTTAGGCCTGTGGTAGTCACTTTTCTTCTAAAAAGACCACAGCCAAAATTCTACAATGCGGCTTTTACTAGCCCACGATGTTTAGAGATACTCATGAGTTTTACAAAGCTTGTGAGCATTGTCAGAAATTGAGAGGGTTGTCCCATCGAAATATGATGCCTCTGAACCCCGTTCTTATCATTGAAGCATTCGATTGTTGGGGCATCAATTTCATGGGACCATTCCCCCGATCCTTTGGGAATATTTACATTTTGTTAACAGTAGACTATGTCACTAAAGTGATCCCGTGTCGGAATAATGATCATAAAATGTCATTTGATTCTTAAAAGAAAATATCATTTCCCGGTTTCGAATGCCTCGAGCTATCATTAGTGATAGAGGTTCACATTTTTATAATGGGCCATTTAAGAACTTAATGAAGAAATATGGCATCTCTCATAAAGTGAGCACTCCATACCACCCGCAGATAAGCAGGCAAGCCAAGATTTCTAACAGAGAAATTAAATAAATTTGAGAAAAAATGGTTAACCATGACTGTAAGGATTGGTCAATTCTTATGGGCTTACCATATGCTTTTAAGACCCCCATATGTCTCCCTTTAGACTCGTCTATGGGAAAGCTTGCCACCTACCTATGGAGCTCAAGATAGAGCCTACTAGGCTATCAAAAATTTAAACTTTAATTTGGACAACGTTGGCTCGTTCTGTAAACTTTAATTGAATGAACTTAAAGAAATACGAAATGACACTTACGAGAACTCGAGAATTTACAAGAACAGGATGAAGGTTTTCCATGACAAGAACATCCTTTAGAAATCATTCATAACCGGTCAAAAAGTCCTTCTGTACAATTCCCGGTTACATTTTTTTCGGGTAAATTTTGATCTCGTTGAACTGAGCCCTTCATTGTTACTAATGTTTATCCTCATGGGGCCGTCGAGATAAAGTATTTGACGAATGGTAATGTTTTCGAAGTGAATGGACATCGTCTCAAGCCATTTGTTGAGAAGTTTAATTCAGAAGACATGTCCATGCCTCTGACTGATCCTGTATACCAGGATTGATGTAACGTCTCGAAAAAATCCGTACAAAGACCCAAGTACCACCTCAGGCAGGACTACACAAGGATCGTATCCTATCATAATTTAGGCAGAAATTAGTTAAGTACTAAACTAAATAATCTGTGGATTAAGCTCGGGCCACCATTTTCACAAATGAGAAGACTTAAAACCATTAATACCACTGATTCAACGTCACTTAAAGACCTAAGAGAAATCCCAAGAGCTTGTCGCTCTCGGGAGTACATTAAAACTCTGTATAAGGCCTAAACCGCACGTCGAGGGTCCGATGACCGTGAAACTATAGGATTATATCCGTCCTACTGGGCTTGACAACCACACGGGAATCGAGCCCAGATAGTGTCTAGAAACGCACAACTTGAGCCCCGAGTGAAGTGTGTGAGAAACGCGAATATCTTTAAAAAATGTAATGAAACTTAAGTGAATTGGGCCATTTACTCTCATGCGAAATTGAGGATTTCAGACCCTCAGTTTCTGACCAAACTTCACTCATGGGAAAAAGAAATTTCCATACACATATCCATATAACTGTGGCCCCGATCGAGTAAGTATGACCGTTGATCTGACACAGGTCCTCCATGGTCGATCAGTTTATTCAATCGCACCAAAATCACATCTTGGCATAAATCCATTGTCAGAGAGCATACCCTATGACGTAAGTGAGTAGTGGGCCTCCCTGTAAGCCCTGTTTGTCAAAAACAGCTGCCCAAAGAGTATAACCCATGTATATAGCGGCCCTAGGGCCATTTGCATCACTTCTAGGCTTATAAATAGCCCTTAATTCACCCCACCTCTCTCATATACGAATTTCTTCAAAACCCTAAGGAAGAGAGAGAGAGAGAGAGAGAGAGAGAAGAAGAGAAAAAGGGGAAGAGAGAAGAGAGATCCTAGGAGATCGTTGCATGAATCCTCTCCTACGACTCCACGCAATGAATCACCTCCCTACTATGCTACACAATCTGTTTTGGCTACAATTTTGGTTAAGAAACCCTAACCCTAATGTTGTTATAGAGATCCAGGCTGATTATTTGCCAAACTAGCTAACCTATTACGTCATTTAGGTGCCCGACATTCCGTTTCAAAAACATAGAGTTTGAACTGAGTCCGAATCAAGTATTCTGATGAAAGGTGTGGACTATAAACGCTTAGGTTATGGTTATCAATGCGTTCAATGTCAGCTAATGATTTATGTCTGACTTGATTGCTACCGTATTGTCTTAGATACGTCATTTTCAGTATAATATACATGTATGAACTATGTGAGCAAAAGATGCATCCTATGTGTTTGTTGAAATGTTTGAATGAATATTTAAAAATGATTTGTGCTTGCCATGACCACTGATTTAGGATTCATCATCGTCGTATGCATGTTGATCTCTCTGTACAAGGAATTGGTAAATTATATGTTGTAACTAACCTAGTCTATATATTTGGTGAAGTGTAGTCTAAGTGTTTGATGAATTGTCTGAATGAGAAATTATTGATGGTTTGTATTTACTAAGAGTATTAAGATAGGATTCGTAAGTACCTTATTCATATGCATAGTTCTTTCATGTAATCACATTTGCCTCTATGCAATTTATGGATAAAATGCAAGTGTTTGGCAACATGCTCAATGTGTTTGATGAAATGCTCAAATGAGGAATGTACTTGGATTGTTTGCTAAATGTTGAAATGATTATCACATGTGTTTAATTACTGCATTTGAGTAAGATTGGGGCTGCAATATAGCCCAGGCAATTGATAACAATCCCTGTTCGGGTGGCTGATTAGTTTCGCCACATTGGGAAATTTTGACGAATCTGGGTCGCATGACGATTGTCGACAGTGATTAGGCCAAAGGGGTGCTTATGCGCTCCATGTCGATTAAATCAGCGTGTGCCTATACCGATCGAACTTGCCTAACCAACCGATTGGCCTATTGTGTGTTTACCATGTATGGACACAACTGCTTGAATCTAAGGTACCCCTCACCAATGCAAAGACTCACTTTAACCATGGTACCACAATCCGCTAAGACTCATGAGCTGGGAATGGTGATATAGGACACCGTGTTCGAGCTGTCAGCCTACACTCGGGTGACGAGCCTCCCCGTAGTGACCAGTGAGCAAGTAAGACTCGTGAGTCAGGCATGGTGGTATGGGACACCGTGTTCGTGCTGTCGGCCTACGTTGAGGTGACGAGCCTCCCCATAGTGACCGCGAGTATAAACTTTTGAATTTGCTTATTGACTGCTTTTCATTAGAAGTGATGCCTTACAACTTGCCTATCGTATGTGTTTAACTAGGATTGATTACCCTAGATGGATCCTTCGATTCAGGTCAATGATATAAAGGGAGGTACCTTAGCTTCCCAAACCTGCTGTATGAATAAGCTTAATTAAGTACTCGGCTAACACGGCTATGCATCACATTACATTAGTTAGGTTGTGCTTTAAAGGCGACGAAGTTGCACTATTTTGAGGGAGTGTTGTCATATGTGAAATAGGTTATTGGAGTCGCTTGTGAGGGAGCTTTGATGCGAGGGCATACATCATTACTTGCACTCTATTCCTACATTAACAAGAGTAGTTAAGAAGTGATTGTTATGTTGCTTTATCATTACTGCTTGATTGATTTGATAACATGTTAACTTTTGTCTTATAGTACCATTGAGTTGGCCACTCATTCTCACTCTGGGACGGTATTTTAAAACACCAACCAAACTCTGGTTTAGATAGAGGTGCTGCTGAAGTCTATACGGCAGAGCAGGACTTTATGGATGAGGAGGAGGAGTTCACCTACTTTCAGCTCTCGGGCGGGTCAATGTAGACCTCGTGCCGATGTGCAGGGACTACAGGGATATCTGGCTTAGTTGGACACATCTACCTTTCTGCATTTTGTTTATTTTTAAACAATACATGTATATATATTCAGCCCGGTTACATACTCATACTCTGGAGGTTATGAAACACTTACATGCTTAAATATATATATTTCAAACTTTCGCTTACTTAATTTAATTATATTCGGAGTATGATATGTTATTTTAGTATAATCACATTCATGTTTAACTCATTAATATGGGCAAAATCTGAACATCATTATCCATATTGCATAAGGGATGTGCTGGATCTCGGGGGTAGAGCTTTGCTCGACCCTCGAAATTCAGGGCATTACAATTGACCTCCTAATTTAACGAATGTGTGGTTAGGTTTATTTCTTTCATAGGATTTTGGATTAGGATAGTTTGATTTCAGTTTGTTTAATCTTCATCCTAACCCATTTACATGTTAAGAACTTTGAAAAGGCTTTAATTCTCCTTCTTCAGGTATTATCTTCTCGTTTCTTTTTGTTGTCTCATGTGCATTGCATGCTCATATCTTTTACATTGAGGGCAATATAGGTTTTAGGTTGGGGGTGTGGATTAGGTAAACAAATCAGTGTTTTCTTAGTTTTGAGCAAAAATTGTGAAAATTTTCAATTTTTCAAGCTAAAAACATGTTTGGAAAATGATAGTTTGTGGAACCACGCATAAGACCTTTCATGACCAGCAATACATCAAATATCATGCAGGCAGCAGTGAGAAGCCAGTAGCCCTAAAAAGCCCACAAAGGCCATCACATGCTTAAACCCATGCGGGCAGTGGAGTGTGCCTATACGGCCAACCATGCGTGAGACCAACGCCATCTGTACAGTTTCTGACAATGCCACGGGGGAAGGTGAGAGAAAATGCCCTCCCGTGAATGTGTTAGACCTTGCAGGCGAAGAAAAAGTGAGTTGTAGAGCACTCTTTGGCTTGTCCATAAATAGGTCAACCATGCATAAGACCCCCCAAATTCCTTGCTTGATTTCAGTAGAAACTTATGGGGACGGGCCTCTAAATGAGTTACTCCCTCATTGATGGACTGGCAGTTTTGGATTTGGTACCCCTAAGGTAGCCTCGTGAGCCCCGTGAATTCTAGAGAGTTACTACGGCCAACCCTATCCATAAAACCTACTGAGTTCACCACCCAGGCAGCTTCACTGGGCCCCTCTGATGGATCGCAATTTTTGAACTCCCTGGTTGCAATGGTTCAGCGAACTTATAAGAGTTACAAAGACCACTTGCATAAGACCCGACTCCAACCACTTAAGAGTTTGAAAAACTATGATTGCTCAACTACTTAAGAGCTTAAACTATGTGTGAAAGTTAAGTAAAGTCAAGTCTAGTCAAGTCCAGTCAAGTCAAGTCAAGTCTAGTAAAGTCAAGTCATGTCCAGTCAAAAGTATATTAACTCCACTACTCAAGAGCTTAAACTGTGTAGCATCAAAATTCTGTAAATACACATGATCATCTATTTTACTTAAGATATGCTCAAATATGCAATTGCCTAATATGATAAAATAAATCATGAAAATCTTAAACAATGATTAAACAACATACAGAAATGCATTTCTTTTGAATCAGGTTCAAATTACGACGATAGCAAGTTTGTTCAAAATATTTGCTACTTTCTATTCTAAAGTCAAATCCTTCAAGATTGACTACAAGACCTCAATTATAATATGTTTATCCTTTTAAAGAGAGTGATGTCATTTCTCTTGTTTCCCTGATGATGAAGGAAGATTATCTCATAAAATTCGCAAGGGCGGAGGAAAATGAAATCGTGAAGAAGCATCATTTTCTTTTGGACGATCTGAGAATTCAGATGCATTCTTTGATTTGTTTAAAGGAATACTAAATGTTATCCATCCTTCAAGGGTATTAGCAGGCTTCACTTTATAAACAATATCTTCTAAAGAAATCTTTATGCAAAGCTGGCCTGAAAAGGGGGCATGATTTGTTTCTTCAAAGTAACTTATGCCTTGGTCTTTTTGATAATTTCTTATGCGTGATGGAAGAATCCATATGGTATAATTTATTGGATAATAATTGTGCACTAAGTGATATTGATGAGCCCACCAATGTATCCAACAATAAAAAGCATGAACTGGATAATTATAACCAGGAATTATGAAGTGTGATCTATTATGAACATTCAAAAGTTGCTTCTATATCAAGGCCCAGTTATATGGTCCAATGTCATAACTTCTCATTGACTTCGTAATGATATCGTGAGTCTCTGGCATAATCTGATCAAATCCAAATTGACGAGAAAATCTGTTTGGATAATATGGTTCATGCCAGAATGTGCTATTTTCCCTCAATGGAAGAGTACTGGACTTAATAGAAATAAGGAATGAATGTTTACCTTAAGAGATAGAATCATCATCAACAACTTCTATATCCTCCGAACAACTAGTAAATGGAAATTGAAAGAAGTCGATAGAATCACTATTCTCTATTTTTCTAGTGACCGAATCATTCGATTCTTCAATCATTTTCCTCAGTTGATAATGCTAAAGTGGAAGCCGATAAGGATTTGAATAGGCTCTTTCAAAATCAGCAAAGGTGTCATACCCCAAACCCAGAAATCGGGCTCACAAAATTCTCAATTATCGAATCCAATGCCGACAGCCTCCGTAGAACCCCATTCTCGGCTCCCAGCACCCATATGCCAGATTCCGATCTTGGGATCCTACAATAGGGATTTTTTAACGTGCATTTGTCTCATAAGAAGCATAACCACAAGTTTACCCAAATCACAAAGGCAACATCATCATCACATATCCACTAATATAAACATTTGAATACAGTGTTGAAAGGGAAATACATATATCGAAATCAAAGCTCCAAAAGTCAGCTGCAAGCTCCAAGCTCGACGTTACTGCAACCTAATGCCACCTGCACGCATCTATCGTGCATAAGCTTATAGAAAGCTTAGAGGGTGGTGTAAGTGTGTGCACAAGGTAAGTGTCAAGTATTCAATACAATGTCATAATCATACAATATCAGAAATACTAGCAAGAACATGAATCATACTAAATCAGAGTAAGCGGAAACATACTGGTAAGTCCATGAGTCATACAATATCAGAGTATGCAATACAGATCAGTTATGCAAATGAGGAGTCATAGAGAGCCAAATATCAGATGTCAAGGATGCAATGCAATATGCGATGCGAATGACCATGCAGGAGTATGAAGTCGGGATGATGGTACGTAGTATCGCAAGCTATGGGGTCCATCATAAGGGACTTCTATCCAAACCAGTCTCATACCTAAATTTGGATAAATAAACTCAATGTGGTAAACTCCTGATCTCAAGTTAGTCATGCGCTCCAATCGAAATCTTGGCCATTACAAAGGTACACGTAACAAATAATTACGCACCACCAGCCCAAGTGGATAGTGAATGAATGAATGAATAAATATGCAACTCCTACTCAATAAATTCACGTATCAGTACTGTACATCTCTGGGATCATCACGGGGTGTAGTACACTCTACGCTAGCTGCCGCCCCATCAAGCGCACAACTGGGTAAGTGGAAGAGACCTCACTATCCGTCTGCCAATATCGGGTCTGGCTCATCGATAGCGGACCTATTCCTCAAGCTGGTCAAACTCAGCCTAGCTATGCCTACTCCCTCAGGCGGGTAAGGTCACACCCCCTCCCAACTGACCACGACACAGAGGAAGGCACGGCCTACTGGTATACGGCCCTCATGCGCTCATATATATCCACTTGGGCTCGACGTTAGGGCATCCTCTGGTACCAAGAGGGTTTAGAGATTTTCACCTAGGGCCATCTATGATGGCCCGATGCTATTAACAGATTTTCGGTATCCCATCTGGCCATCCACGACATGACTATAGAGGCTACGGCCCTGATGTCACTAGGGCGTATAGTAATCACAACATACAATGCAAGATGCATGAGTCATGCATCAATCCTGCGCATACCATACACTCATGTGAAACAATCTCCGCCTATCAGGGAATCTCATAACGACCTACCCAATGACATATGTAATGGTCAACCACATCTCATAAAAAACTTGCAGATGATGCGCATGGGCATATATCATGATGCTATGTTGTCGCATACTCATAATCGATATCGATAATCTGCATCGATAATCGGCATCGACATCGGCCTTGATAATCGACCTCGACAATCAGCCTCGACAATCGGAATTAGCCTCAATTAATCGGAATTGGCCTCGACATTTGCCCTATACAATCGGAATTAGCCTCGACAATCGGAATCGCCTCGACAATCGGAATCGGACTCGATTAATCGGATCAGCCTCATGATCGGCCTCGACAATCGGCCTATACATCGAAATCGGTCTCGAATATCAGAATCGGCCTCGATGAGAATGGGCCTAACAAGGCCTAAGGGAAGGTCACAATGTGGTCATTGAACCATCAATGTGGACATTCAACCAACATCGCTCCCAAGGAGTGGCCCTCATAGGGTCAAACATATTGTGGGCCCATGGCCTCACACAAGGACCTAATACACATCACTATGGGCCACACTCATGAGCCACATATGCATCACATTGGGCCTTGCTCATGGACCTCATGTACATCACAATGGGCCGCAATACATGGGCCGCAACAATGGGCCTAATATACATCAAGTCAGGCTCATCATATGGGCCGAAATTATATCACAATGGGCCACGTCCCATGGGCAGGAAATACATCACAATGGGCCTTACCAAATGGGTCAAAAATACATCACAATGGGCCTCATCATACGAGTCAAAAAACATCACAATGATCCTCAACGCATGGCCCGAAAATATATCACAATGGGCCGCTCATACGGGCCTAATATACATCACCATGGGCCACGACCCATGGGCCCCAAATACATCACAATGGGCTACGACCCATGGGCCTCAATATACATCATGATGGGCCGTAACCCATGAGCCTCAATATACATCAAGTGGGCCGCATCAATAGCCATACCAATGGGCCTCATATACAACAAGTGGGCCGCATTAATGGGCCACACCAATGGACCTCATATATAACAAGTGGGCCGCATTAATAGGCCGTACCAATGGGCCTCATATACAACAAGTGGGCCACATTAATGGGCCACACCAATGGGCCTCAATATATATCAAGTGGGCCGCATTAATAGCCATACCAATGGGACTCATATACAACAAGTGGGCTGCATTAATGGGCCACACCAATGGACCTCATATACAACAAGTGGGCCGCATTAATAGGCCGCACCAATGGGCCTCATATACAACAAGTGGGCCGCATTAATGGGCCACACTAATGGGCCTCAATATACATCAAGTGGGCCGCATTATATAGGTCGCATCATCTACACCATTGTTCTATTTTTTTTAGATCATTTTAGTGCATTAACCAAAAAGAAATGGATCATATCGGAGGATTATCTGGACCATACCACAAATAGAAGTGGTGATAATGATTTCCACGATTAAAACTCCACAGGGTCCACCACAGCGCTTATTTTCCATCCAATTTGTTCATATAGTCACAAAGACCCGAATTAAGCGGAAAAGCAAATATCATATTGATCCAGAACTTCTGAGCTCCCAAGGAGTTTCAATGGTGAATGATCAATCCCACACTGGATTTTGCAGTGTAATCCACCTGATAGAGGGTTGGATATAACATATACATCATGGTATGGATGGTCGGTGTGGATGTGAAATAGATGCACGGCGTGGATGTAAAATATATACATCATGACATGGCCCACCGTCCAGCCACCTGGACGATGTGAATACAACAAATACATCACAAAGGTCCACTGTCCAGCCATCTGGACAGTTAGAATAAAATACATACATCACGGTATGGCCCACAGGGTCTGCACGGCCTAGATTTCAAGCACGGGCACCACATGTGGCTCCCATCTGAATTCCAGATCTACCGCGCCCTCCCTGCATTGTCATCCAACGTCCTCAACAGAGGGTTGAACAGTGTTGATAAAACACACATATCACGGTGGTTTCCACTTCTGATGGACAGCGTGGAGAAGCACACATCACAGTATACCTCATACCGCACCGTCCAGAGGGACGGTGTGGATCAACACAAGAACGGTGGGTCCCAAAAGCTTGCTGACACTAATGGACGCTAATGTAAAGTGGACGGACGGTCTAGATGTAATACAAACCTCATGTGGGACCCAGAACTTACTGACGTCACTCCACACGTGCTATATAGCTGGTGTGAGGTACTTCAACCAATCATCTTGCCACTGATAGGTAGATGGACGGTTAGATAAAATTCATACATTATGTGGCTCCACCGTCCATTGCTGGACGGTGGTGGATGCAACACATCAAACATCATCCAAGTGGGTCCACGTCCCACGTGCTGGACGGTGGACCCAACACGTCATCAAGGTGGGTCCCAAGTGAGTGGGCCACCCCATGATTAAACTGATATTTATATTTTCCCTTCATCCAAGCCGGTCAGCAGCAAGGTGGGCCGCTGCCGCTGGACAGTGGGCGGCCCACAGCTGGACAACGTGAATGCATTCATCTCAGTGGGGTCTGTAACATATGAGAGAGAGAGAGACAGCGGCGAAGGGAAGAGCTCTACCACTATGAGCTCCTCCATGGACATGCATACATTAAGATGGGTCCCAAATCATGTGGGCCCTACATCAAAATCAAGATTTAGTACTAAAAACACCCACTATTTGCTCTCCTTCTTGGTCTTTTGGCTTCCTTAGCTTCTTGGCTTTAACTTTAATGGAAGATGATGGAGATTGAAGGGTGGAGATAAGAGATCTAGGGGTAGGAAGTGGGCCACACTTGGCTTTTCTCATGGAGAGCTTGGACATTTTACTCTCATGGGTTGCTTGAGAATTAGTTTGAAAGTGAGAGAGAGAGAGAGAGAGAGAGAGAGGTGATGTAGTAAATGGAGGGTATGGTGCTTGTTGACTTATTGGTAAGAAAGGAATGGGATGAGTATGGGTGTTGTTGACTTTGGGTGAGAGAGGGATGGGTAGGGAATGGGTTGTACTTGACTTGATTAATTGATAGATTGATGTGATGGGTTGTAGAGATTCTCTCAAAATTCGCAACGCATGATGTTTTTCCAAAATATGCATGGGCCCACAACTCTTGGCTTGCGTATCGTATCGGCGTACGAGACGTAGCGTCGGAACTGCGGCGACGGCATGGTCGTAAGGGTACAAGTCTCTGGTCGAGCAAACTCTAGAATACGGGATATAACTCAGGATGGCGCGCAACTACTATCTACGTGTCGTGAATCACCGAAATTCGACCGGGAGGACCGCAGAAGCCTACGGAACGGTATGGGCTAAGATATGGGTCTCACAAAAGGTCAAAGAAAAATACACTCCTAGCCAGCCTATGAAGAAATGCCAAGGAGCGTAAACTGGAAAGACTCAGCAGATGAACCTCTAGAGACAGAAATGACATCATCAAAAGCGCGAAATAAGGAACAAAGAATTGGAGGAGATAATGAATATTTCTGACCATCTGCCATTGCACCCGTGACCATGAAGAAAACCGGCCTGATGATTTCTATTTGTTTCGAGTTTGGAAATATCACTAAGCTCAGCCAATAAGCTAAGAAAGCGGCTAATTCGCAGGAAGAACTATATTCGACGGTGTTCTTAGTATTCTTGCAAATAATCTTAAGGTCTTGATGATTCTAGCCTGCAAAGTTGTCAAGATAAAGATATGGTTATTAAAATAAGATGATATGAATGTATATAAGATGAAGACTTTGAAAAATAGAGTAGAAAGAGGAAAGTATACCGTAAATTTTGGGAGAAATGAGCTAACCGGTCAAGGGAATTAATTCCTTCAGGCTGTGGGAAATTAGCCATTTCTTTGAAGAGTTCAAGAGTGGTCTTTGAAATCTTGGATTTATTATCTCCTGCAGAAATGAGAGCAAATTCTTCGTTCGAAGGAATATATGCATCAAAGATATTGCCCATGATAGGAAGACCTGCTATGCAAATTAAATCCCTCAAGGTGACACTGATTTCACCTAAAGGAAGGTGAAATGAATTAGTAATTGGGGACCAATGGTTGAGAAAGCCTCTAAAGATAGTTGTATCTCCACTAAAATGTTCTGATGTGGCTATAATTGCATCGAAAAGGCCAATCTGCTCTAGGATGTTAGCATATTTTCGAGTAATGGCTCGAGCCCAAGCGCTATAGAAATCACAAGGAGATAAGAGACCCATCGCCAAGAATCTTTTTGTATTCCATGCTGACCTTTCAGTAAAGAAGTGTTGTTGAGCCATCTCAAAATAATGAGTAGGAAAGGGATGATGAGGATCATAGCATGGGGGTAAGAATCGCATCTTATGAATCCTATCGACTCTTTGGTGGGATCCATTCTCTTTTAAATATCCTTCTAAAATTCTTGATTCCATCATAACCCAGTTATCTGCAGAAATAAGATTGTTTCGGATCATTTGGTCAGCTGGCTCGCAACGAAGAATCGACCAATGACATTGCAGGTTTATGGGAATAATGATCATTTCATTCTCAGAAGGATTGTAGAAATTAAAAGTTTTCTCATGAATCTCTACACAATTCCAAGAGTTTTAAGTGATTCGTCTGACTTTTGGATGAGATGCATGATTCCTTTTTCTTGAAAACGTAGCCCTACTATCAGACATATTTCCAACTTTATCGAGGAAGATAAGATGAAAGGATTTCTTGAAGAAAATGAAGAAAAGTCTTGAAAATCTAAGGGTTAGAAAGAAATTTCACACTTAGAAAATTTTTTATGAAAACTGGTTGCGCGAGTGCGCACAATGAAAGATGGTTGCATGGGAGCGCGCAGAGGAGATGATCTTAGCACAGACAGAAATGCATTGCGCGGGTGTGCGCAAAAGAAAGTTGTTACACGGAAAAACGTAAGAGAAGCAACGGTTTGATAGAAATGAGAAAGTGAAAAGAAATAGGCCGAGTCCAGAATTTATAAGAGGGTTAGACCCGACAGATGTTGGACATGACCTGATTAAGTGTTACGCGGGTCTGCACAACGACATTCAAATATATATATATATAAGATATTTGATCTTATTTCTTTATTCTAAAGAAGGAGAACAAATAAAAGATCAAGGGGGCATCTGTTGAGACAAAAATAATCATTAAAGAAAGATTAAGAATGAAAGAAAGAAGAATGAATGTTTAATTGTGTTGCACGCGCCCGTGCAAAGAACATTGGTTGCGCGGGCCTGCGCAACACTAATAATGGTTGTGCGTACTCGCACAACACCAGTAAGATCATAAAAGTTTGGATGGCCGAGATGTTAAGATAAGTAACCCCACGACACAACGATCGAGGGTTCACACGTGTGGAGGCTTATAAATACCCCACTCCCCCTCTCGTTTGCACACAACGACGACGAAGAAGATCAAAGCTCCAGAGAAAAGAAGACGAAGACTTTGAAGGTATTTCGGAGAATAAGGAAAAGAAGACAGAGTGGGTTATTACCAATGGCGCTGGACCGCGCAACAACATGTTGTTATGCGTGGGTTATTACAAAGAGTCTGAACTCTGCTGAATTATTTGGATGTTTAAGTGTTTCTTCGATTTACACTCATGTTTTGGATGAACTAAGGAAAAAGATATAGGATATTCACATCCGTACAATACTTCTCTTACCGAGATGACCAAATCGCAAGCCAAAATGTTGCTGGATTTAATATTTGAATCTATTTTATACTTGTATTTTATATACTTTATCTTAAAATCAAGAGATAAGAGGATGTAAACGAATTCAAAATTAATAAACGTACTGTGATGATCATTCTCTTTATTCTTTTCTATTATAATTGAATGAGATAATCCCCAAATCAAATACTTTCATTTCTTGTCGAAACACAGCATTTGATTACTCATTTAATAAATCTTAAAAAGCAAGGATTATGGGACAATCCTGCGCCGCATGTATGTCGCTAGCACAAATACCACAAACAACTTCCACGAGTTCCCTTGGTTTGATAGCTTCTGCCTACTTAAGTTCTATGGCCTCGACTTTTCTTGTGAGATTGGCCACCCTTACACTCATTTTATCTTCTTCTTTTAAGGCATACATTCCTCCCCTTTCCTTTGATTGAGTAGGCTTAGAAACGGTGGGTCTTGGGCAGGTGTCCCATGATTGCTCATTTTTTGCCAATATATCAAGGTAATCCTACGCATCATTGGCCTCCTTATTCATGAATTCATCGTTACACATCATCTCTACAAATTAGTGCATTAGAAAAGTTAATCCATAATAGAAAAAGCTTATTGTCCACCAAATTTCATAGTCATGATGTGGATAGGAATTCGTGAGATCTTTGAATCTTTCCCAGCATTGGAAGAAGGTCTCTTCCTCTTTCTGGGTGAAGTTCATGATTGACTTCCTTAAAGTGTTAGTTTTATGAAACAGGAAAAACTTTTTGAGAAATTCTCACGTCATCTCTGCCCATGTGCCGATAAATCATGGCTTTAAAGAGTGTATCCATGTCTTAGCCTTCTCCTTCAATGAAAAGGGGAACAATTTGAGTCTTACTTTGTCCTCAAACACGTTTGAAAAGTGTAATGTGACGGCTATCACATCAAACTCTTTGATGTGCCAGTATGGACTTTCAGAGTCTAGTCCATGGAATTTAGGAAGGAGTTATATCACTCCAGGTTTAACATCTACGTTTCTCGCATTAAGTGGAAACACCATGCAAGAAGGTGTACTCACTCCCGTCGGTTGTAAATAATCTCACAAACTACGAGGCAAGGGAGCATTATGCACCTCATTCTCATCTTGAACCTCCTCAACTAGAAGTTGAGGTTGATTTACAGCCATTACTTCAATTAATTAAGAGGATCTCAAGTGGTGTCAATCCTATGATGAATAGGCAACCCTTCGACTAATCATCCTTCACTCAAGAGACATTGAGTGTTGTCACGAACCCACTTAGGCATGAAACATGCACAACTTTGAAGCACTAAACAATTAAAACCTATAAGAAAGAAAACTAAAGTAAATAAGAAATCTATAAAAGAAAAAGAGAATTGGAAAGAGGTTACCAGATTGGAGTTACTATGCTAAGATCCTAGAAAATAGAAAACGAAGTTAGTTTCTAAAAACAATTTCAGAAAAAATCCTAACCTAAAAATAAAAAAATAAATAAATAAATAAAAAGAAGCAAAAATTTAATCTAAAAAAAAAGTAGTTGTAGTCCCCGGCAATGGCGCCAAAAACTTGTTCACAACCCTAAGTGCAGGGTCGCGATGTAGTAATAACTCAGTGAAACCGAGGTCGAATCGACAAGGACTAAACTTATACGTAATCTGAAAATAACTAGAACTAGAACTAGAAAAAGATCTAAATTGAATTCTGGAATAGTTGAGAGGAATTGTTAATAAAGTATCAATAATCAAAAGGAAACTAGAGCGCTAAGGATCCACTTGTAGCTATCAGGATATTACCTTACTTGATTCAACAAACACAACTGGAATCAGAGTCCTATCCTGTCCAATTGGAAGATGAAGCAATTAAATCAAATCTCCAAACTTTTCATTGATCTAATCCTTAATGAAAGAGTATTATGATGATTGAAAGGGAATTCATGCATCCACCATGCCTAGGAGACGATGGTGAATCACGAGTTTTACCAATCTCCCAATCTTAAAACAGGAAAAGAAGATATTCTAAGCTATCACAACATCTATTGTAATTTGAATCACAATAAATTATAGAAAACTGAAAATATTCCTTATATTCAAACTAGAAATCAATGACATTCAAAATAAATAGGAATCAAAGCAAAGAAAACATCAAAATAAATTACAAGTTCACCTCTTAGCCCTAGCTAAGAGATTAGCTAGTCATAGCTAACTCAAAAACAAAAGAAAAAGTAAAAGATATACTATAATCAATGAAGAAATCGAAGTGGAAGAACGTTGTTAGCACCCCTCTTAAGCCTTCTCTCCCTTTCTAAACCCTCGAAGATGCTTTGGAGCATCCTAGGGAATCCTATTTATTGTAGTGGAACTCCAACTTTCGCACCGAGTTGGAAAAATCTAGAAACCGCCACAAATTTATGCACTCTACACAGTTCCCAAAATGGACTTTCAGAACTTTCATTTTTTAGACTCGGAGTTTCAGAATATGTTTTTTCAAGACAATTTTCAGGAATATATTTTTTCAGGACAATTTTCAATATTCCATTTCTTTTTCGTCACTTCAAATCTTCGATTATCTTCATTCCTCACTTGGTTTCCTTAGATCTTTGACATATGAATTCTTCATTAATGACTTTCAAATCTTCATTTAATAATCTTTTGAGTATAAATCTTCCTTTTAGCATTAGTTTCACCTTAAGCTCTCGAAATCACCTCGCACATGAAAACATGCATAATTAAATCGATTAAGTACTATCATGTTTATAAAACCAAGATATAAATAAGAAAAAATATGCAATATTTCATACTCGACATAGTGCCCTGTCTTTCCACATGAATGGCATAATGAGTTGACCTATTTTTTTCTAGTTAAAGTAGTTGATTCAATCACACAGGTGGTGAAGAGGAGTTAGATTCATTTGTTTCATATCCTAGACCTCTCATGTTTTTTGAGTTACTACCCAGGCCTAGAAGTCTTTCTAACTTTCCATTACTTTGAGTGAATTTATGACTTACTTCTGCTGTATTATTAGATTTTTCTACTTCTAGTTTAAGACTTTTGCTTTCCTTTTTCAATTTCTCAACTTTTGATTCTAGAAGATCAATTTTCTTAATTAGTTTTTTAATAGTAATACAATTATTAGCAGTTTCTTCTTCACGCTTGATTCTTTCAAGGTTATACTCATCTTCCTTTTTATAGATCTTAGGAATGACTGTAGTGGTGGAGGTTGTTCACAACCCCAAGTGCAAGGTCATAATATAGTAATAACTCAGTGAGACCGAGGTCAAATCCTCAGGAACTAAATTTGTACGTATTCTGAAAGTAACTAGAAGTAGAACTAGAATCAGAAACTAATATAAATTATGGAATAAAAGAAGTAATTTTGAATGAGTATCAATCAATCAAAAGGAAACTAGAGCGCCAAGGATCCGCTTATAGCCATCAAGATGCTACCTTACTTGATTCAAGAAACCTAATTAGAATTGGAGTCCTATCATATCCAATTGGAAAATCAAATCTCTGAACTTCACATGGATCTAGTCCACACATGAAGGAGTATTGTGATTATTAAAAGGGAATTCATGCATCCACCATGCCTAGGAGACAATGGTTGTAACACCCCGTACTTTTCAGTACTCGGGTGTTACCAGGAAGACCAAATAGTTTATTTAAATATGATATGATAGTATATATATTATATGATACAAAATAATTTTATAATTATTTGTAATAATACATGTGTTACTTATATTATTCAAATCACGTATATTATTTAATTTAGATTGTTTAAACTATATATAAAATAAATTGTATGTCAACACATTGTCATATAATTGATCCTAAAATTTAAACTATGTATTAATGTATTATACCATATATATTAAACATACATCACCTAGAATAATTAATGTTTGTATATATATAAAAGAAAAATACATATATACACACACATATATATATAATAGTTCAAATTAAATACGTTATCAATTGGTAAATAATTATTAATATAAAATATAAAATAATACAATGTATTATAAGTTGTATATGTTTTCCATATCATATACTAATGTAGTCATCATTACATAATACATGTTATTTTTATACTAATGTTGAAACTAATGGATGGACCAGATTCCACTTAATGTCACTATGGGCCGCGCAAATCACTAATCAAGCACCAACTTGACATGCATGGCCCACCTAAGTCATGGATCTACCTCATTTTTGGGCCAGGCCCTATTTCGGGCCAACAAAGCAGATGAACGGTGTGGATTGGATCACAAACTACTGTGGACCCCACTTTCGCAGGGTGTGTGTACGCCTCGTGCGTGCACCGCTGTGCACTGAAACCGGAAGTCCAGTCAATCGAGTTTGACCCGATATCTCCCAAAAAAGGGAGATTTCTCTCCCTGCCTTTTTGCACACGCCTTTTTAAAACAAGTCATCTCTGTGCCTGATATGCGGCCCACCTACACTGGCCACCTGGACGATCCAAACCGTTCATCTTGAAGGTCAAGAGATTTAGACCATAACCCCGGATTTTCACACGTTTCCTCCCACATGAAACTGCACAAGAGCGGTCTCAATGGGGCTGTGGAAAACCACAATTCCAAAAGTGGAAGTCCTGCTTTCCATGCGAGCAATCTGCATGCCTCTACTCCATTCCATCCTAGTCGTGCGTTCCAAGCAATCTCAGCCCTCCACGCAAGGGCTTCTTAAAACCCAAGCCAACCTTTCACACACCACCGCTGTTCAAGCCAGGTCATTAAAGAAATGCTAGTGACCGTCCGTTGGAGGGCCCCACAAGGTCCAGTGATTCAATCCACGCCCTCCATGTTTATTGGATCGGAAGCTTACCCATCAGAACCAAAATTTCCATTAATGAGGGGGTCATCTTCTCCTTTAGCTAAAATAACCCACCACCTGTGCATGGACCCCATTTGCTGATCTGAGACGTCCATCAGGTGGCCCATTATACCAGAAAACCATCTATATAAATGCCTTATAGCCAGGCACAAAGGATCCCACATAATCAGCAACTCTTGAGGCATTTAACCTAAGTAAAAATGCAATCTGTTGCTAATCTGATGATTAGCATTTGAATCTCTAAAAGAGGATTTGAGTGGCTTATAAGAGCCCTCCTTTTAGGGCAACCATCCAACGAAAAAAAAGAAATAGAAAGAAAGAAAAAAAAAGAGAGAGAAGAAACGGGAGAGTGTTGCCGCTCCCACCATTGTCGCACCTGCCATCGCCGCACCACTGCTCGCTGTTCGTTCCTGAGAAAGGAAAAAAGAGAAGAAAGAAGAAAGGAGGAAAGGACGAGAAAGAAAGAGAGAGAGAGAGAGAGAGAGAGAGAGAGAGAGAGAAACCAAAAAAAAAAAGATATTGAAACAGAGAGACAGAGGGAGTTTGGACGTAGCTACTACTCCTACCAGACTCAGTTAGGTCAAACGTGACTCAGACGCTGGTCTTGCTGGATCTGTTTAAGAAAGAAAGGAAGGAAGAAGAAGGCAGAGAGAAGAAGATAATGAGAGTGAGAATGAGAGTGTGGGGTAGAGAGCCCCTTCGACCAACAGCTAGCTCGAGTTGAGGTTTGCTCCCACTATATTGCAGACCTCTAATGTTGCATCGACTCAGTTACGGACGCGGTGAATCACGTCGGCTCCAGCAATCAGTCATCTCCAACAATCCTTATTAGTCAGGGGACATAAGAACCCTTTCAATCAGTTAGAAACCACAGGTAACAAACCGTTGTTTCATCTGATTCTTCATTATCAAGTCTCTAGCGAGTCAATGGCTCTCTAACCCAACCCAAATCTGCATTTTAGGATAAATCCCTTACTCAGATTGGGTTTGGAAATTAGTTAGTTCCATCCCTCTATACTGCCAGGTAACCCAACTATCTCCCTTCCATTTAAAAATAAAGTTACACCAACCGAGTTGACTCAATAATAACAGGTTGAAATAAAACGAGTAAGGATTATCCATTTCAGGATATCTGGAGTACCACTACAAGTCTAGAAAATTAGAAATCAAAATACCACAACCGGTAGTTTTCTAAAATTTTAAGCTGACTAACTTCTTGTTTAGGAACCTCAACTGGGTTGACTCAGTGACGACTCACTACAACACCTGGAATGATTCATCCAGGTACCACCTACAGCGGCCCACCTTGAGGAGACAGTCACCCTTTCAACCAACTTTAAATCAAGAACCTGTAGACTCACCTCATAGAATGTTTGTGTCAGGAAGAATTACCTAAGGTGAGGACTCGCCCTTTGAGCTTCCCACTTGATTTCATCAATCTAGATATGGATGATGGCATGATTCCCTTAACTGAGTTTCTTACTTTACTATAGAATATGCTAACTCGTAGTATAGTTAATTCATGTATTGGATGATAAACGTTTCTTTTAAATTGTAATATGCATGAATGGCTCGATGATAACATGTTATCTTTTATTGTATATGTATTAATTTATTTATATGCTACCACTTGTACTTGAATGATGAACTGAATGGAACTTACCTTAGACTTATGATCTGGCGGTCCACATTTGCCCTTGTGGCTTGGATGTGTCATTGGTGCCCTTTGTGGCTTATTGGTTACATTTACACATCCGTTGTTTCCTAGTCATCTTACGAAGTTCAGTCGTACCATGATTTCCGGGTGGAGCCGAAGTTCGCTTAACGATTTTCTAGCCATCTTGCGGAGTTCACGTACGACATGATTTCCGGATGGTCTAGAGTTTGTATGTTGATTGTCTCTTCCTCTGCGGTGTCAATCGTACCCTAATTTCTCAGTGGAACTGAAGTTCGCTTAGTGATTTTCTAGCCATCTTGCAGAGTTCACGTACGACATGATCTCCGGATGAAGTGGGGGTTTAAAGGATGTTTTTCTATTCGCCTTACGAATTCCACTTGTACCATGATTTTCGGGTGGAGCCGAAGTTCGCTTCTCGATTTTCTAGTTATCTTGCAGAGTTCACGTACAATGTGATTTCAGGCGTAATAAAAAATCGTATGTTTGATTGTTTGGTTATCCGAACATGTTTCCTTCAATTGCGACTGCCATGATATTTGCCTATGATGAAACTCTATTAATTGGTTTGATTTTCTTAAAGCATGAGTATGACTATGAAATGCCCTGTTTAGTGTATCTAACTTCATAACTTGTGATCTATATTGGATTATGAATGATGAGTGCGTAATCTTAGAGGGTGCTCCTCACCGCGATAGCCATTGACGCTATCAAACCATAACAGTTGATGTAGATGTGGAGCAAGCTGATGCTGTTCATAGGAATGCTACAAGATTTCACATCCCAAGAGTGTTGTAATTTACTTTATTTCAATGTAACATTATTTCATTTTGTAATTGTGAGAATGGGGGCATTGGTTTATATAAATCATTATGGGCTGCTCCTTGTATATTACAAATATAAACAAAATTTTCCATTACGCATAATTTGTCCGTTCTACGCTCATCTGCTTACTCTAAACAAATGAAAAGAAAATGTGTACTTGAATTTGACCATCCTTTAAGGTTAACACTTGGGTTTTTAGGAAACGGGTTATGTACTTGGGTCCTGAAGATTCGGGGCATTACAATAGTGAATCATGAGTTTTACCAATCTCACAATCTCAAAACGGGAAAAGAAGATATTCAAAGTTATCACAACATCTATTGTAATTTGAGTCACAATAAATCATAAAAAATCGAAAATATTCCTTAAATTCGAATTAGAAATCAATGACATTCAACATAAATAAGAATCAAAGAAAATGAAGCATCAAAATAAACTAAAGCTTCACCTCTCAACCTTAGCTAAGAGCTTAGCTAGTCATAGCTAACTCAAAAATAAAAGAAAAAGTAAAAGATATACTAGATAATCATCCCAACACGCTACAAGATTCCCCTCTTAGCCCTAGCTAAGAGGTTTAGTTAACCATAGACATAATTGAAATTAAAACCCTTAAAAAAAGCATTAAAAATAAATAAGGAAAGAAGAAAAACTCTGGGGAAGCTACTCCACCCTTTAGCTCTGCTCCTTGAAACCTAATTCATGTTTAAAACTCCTCAAAGAACCCATATTTATAGCCTTTGTCTGACCGTCTTCAAAAACTGCCTCAAATTTACGCACTCCGCATAACACCTTCGATGTCATCGAACGTAAGTCGGATCTGGAAGTCGTGCCTTTTCGCACTATGTAACTTTTCATGTCATCGAACATACCTTCGATGTCATCAAATAGTCTTTCGATGTCATTGAAGGGTGTTCGATCAATCGAGAATGTGTCCAGAGTTTTTCAGTGAGTTGCTTCAAAAATCCGCAAAAATCTCGATGTCATTGAACTGCCTTCAATGTCATTGAGAAATGTATCCAATTTGTCCAATGACCAAACTCAATTTTCATGTAATTTTTCAATGTCATCGACCGATGTTCGATGTCATCGAACACTGGCTTTGATGTCATTGACGGTCGATGACATAGACAGTGAAGTTCAGATTTTGTGAATTTCTGCACTTTGTACTTTTGAGTTCCTTCCTTCTCCTCTTGGTTTCCTTGAATCTTGGGGTCTTGAAATCTTCAATCTTGGTCTCTTAAGATCCATCCCTTACCTTGGTAATTCTTGAGCATCAAATCCATGCTTTTAACATTCTTTTCAATCCAAGCTCTCAGATTCACCTTGCAATACAAACATGTATAAAATATACCCATTGAGCATTATCATGTTCATAAAATCAAGATATAAATTAGGAGAAATATGCAACATTTGTTGCTCAACAGAGGTCATTAGTATTTTCAATGATTTTTTATCTCCATCACTTTCTAACTCACTTTTTTCTAAGTTGGAGTCATCAGTGTCATCCCATGTGGTTGGCATAGCCTTCCCTTTTTGTCTCTTGGTGGGACACTCCGTGGATATATGACCATACCTCCTGCAGTTGTAACATTAGGGTTCTTTGGACTTGTTGAAAATTTTGCTTATTTGGTGCTTGTGGTCCAATTGTTTCCCTTTGTTGTTGTATGGTTTTCCATGGTTCTTGTTAAAGAATCTTTTGAACCTTTTAGCTAAGAGGGCAACCTCCTCATCCCCATCTTCATTCTCACTTCCCTCTTCCTCTATTGTAGTTATCGTTCTAAAGGCCTTGAGAACATTATTTTTGGATTTTGTAGGTGGTTTGAGATGTAGTTTAAAAGTTTGTAGAGAATCCACTAGTTCTTCTACTTTCATTTCATCAATATTTCTACACTCTTCAATGGTGGTGACTTTGGAGTTAAAACGTTCCAGTAAAGATCTCAGAATTTTTCTACATATTTTAGGTACTGGATTTTCTCTCCAAGTCCCCCCATGGAGTTATATATGATATTTAATTTAGCGTAAAACTCCATAAATGTCTCATCCTCTTCCATTTATAAGTGTTCGAATTGGGTTGTCAAGAGTTGTAGCCTTGACCTCTTTTCTGTGCTGGTTCTGTCATGGGTCATTTCCAATAAATCCCATGCTTCTTTTGATATTCCACACATACTGATCTGATTGAATACTTCTTGTGAAATTGCACGGTAAATAACATTCATGGCTTTGGCTTCACTTGTTTTATTTTATTTATCAAAGGCAGTGCATTTTTCTTTTGGTTTTTGGGTTTAATAACGATTATGTCATTTTCAAGTACCACTTGTTTAGTTGGTAGCACATATCCATTCTCAACAATTTCCCAAATGTCATGGTCTAAAGGCAATGCATTTTTTATAGTTCAATATACATAATTTGAACTATAAAAAATAGGTGGTCGAGAGACTGATGTTCCCTCTCCTTTGACTATAATTCCAACTTCAATTAGGATCTCCCTTTAGGTGGTTAAACCCTTTAAGAGGAACCCGCTCTAATACCAATTGAAATTTCGATAGGATCGCTGTTACTGAAGTATGGATATATGACCAAATGTCCTAGAGGGGGGTGAATAGGACTTTTAAAATTTTAATCCTTCTTTACTGAAAATTCTACCAATTTTAACATGAGTTAAGTAGGGTAATCACAAAATCAACTTAGATAGTGAAAATCTAACTACTGCATCATATCAAACATGTATTGTGCATAATTTAAACATTCAATCAATCAATACATATGCTCACAAATAAACATAACAACAACACAACGATATATAGTGGTTCGGCTATGTGCCTACTCCACTGCCGGCTAACGCACTTCCCCTTGGAGTGTGCCGGATTTCACTATCAAATGGTTTTAAATCAGGTTGACCATTAACCTTCACAAACTATACAAGGTTACCTAAGAAGTCTACACAAGACAACCTTAGAAGCCTACACAAGGCAAACAAGTCCTACACAAGAACATACTAGGAGCCTACGAGGCAAACAAGTCCTACAAAAGGACATACTAAGAGCCTACGCAAGGCAACTTATGCTTACACAAGGTAAAATCTATACGAGGCAATCACAAGAGCCTATACAAGGCAATCACAAGTGCCTACACGAGGTAAACGCAAGTGCCTACACAAGGCAACAACGTCCCACACAAGAACTCAATATATTCTCCCACAGGAGTACTATGAAGGTCTTAATATGTTAACCACTGAATACTAGTCATATACAAGGAAAGATCTTCAGGGTCACTGGACTCTAATGACTTACTTATAAATAGATGAGCCCCGTTATTAGCACATGCTGAAGATAATCTTCCTTATTGATGGAGGGTCTTCAGCTTTCTTGATTCGCAACAGCTGTAGATGCTTCCTATGCAAGTCGCCAATGTTAGGTCAAGGTATTCTATTGAATCTTCTCTATTAAATGTTGGTTATTAAGTAAGGGAGAGATTCCAGAATATTAACCATTCAAAGGATTTCAGCTTAATAATTTGTCATTAAAAGTGTTGCTCAAATATCCTTGAATGGTGGAGTTCATTCTTCAATCCAATCTATTAATTTAACAATGATTGCATTTAAAAGGAAATTGAAGGATGAACTCATATAAGAAAAGGGATTTAAGATAGAGGGTAGATCAACTATAGCAATAACTCTCTTAAATCTCTCTTTTTCTCTCTTTGGAACCTAAGGAGCAACCCTCTTTAAATAAGCAATAAAGTTCAAACGATAAAAAAAATGGATAGAAATTTGTCTGCTTTCGATGTCATCGAAGGTCGATCGATGTCATTAAAGTTTCCTTCAATGACTCGAACTGACTCCGATGTCATCAAGATTTTCTACCGAAAGAACTTAAGGTTTGCTTAGAGAGTTATGGGATTCAAAATTCGATGTCGTCGAGACTACATCGATATCATCGAAGTTTGAATTTCAATGACATTGAATGGAGTTCGATGGCATCGAATAATTCCTGATTTTCTTCATAAACTCTGTAGACAAATTGGTTCCAATTTCGATGTCATCGAGCCTTCCTTGATGTCATCAAAGTTTGAAATTCAATGTCACCGAATGCAGTTCGATTACATTGAATAAATCATGATTTTCCTTTTGAGCTTGCTAGACATTTTGTGCATATAATTCGATGTCATCGAGCCTCCCTCGATGTCATCAAAGTTTGAAATTCGATATCATCGAATGAAGTTCGATTACATCGAATAAATCCAGAGATATGTCGAATGCTTACTGGACATATTTGGGGAAAATTTCGATGTCATCGAATCAATGTTCGATTTCATCGATAGTTACAGAAAAACCTTGTACATTTTCATCTATTCTTGCAACTTTGTTTTACATTTTTTATTCTACCAAAGATGTTTTCCTTGATGGTTTTGAGATAGATTAGAGCATTTTAAAGTAATTATTACCTGCGGTGTTTTGGTCATGGGATGTGAGGTTTTCATTTACATTTGGATACCTTTAAACACATCAATTTTGTTGAGTCTTAAGCATGTAGTCTTCATGTGGGGCTCACTGGACTGGACTATATGACTCACTTATCACGTTATTTAACAAACTAGGGCACTTTCAGCTATGTCATGTCATGAGTGGTCTTGTCAATAATTACCCTTTCAGATACATCTCCGCTCGCGATGGTGGATATGTCGAAATGCGGTGCTTTATTAACCTTTGAAAGGGCCTAGCTATATGCCCTAGAGGGGGGTGAATAGGACAATGCCAAATAAAACTTAAAACAGCGGAATAATAAAAGATATAAATAACAATGCTGAAATAATAACACTCTCAAAACATATGAAATATGAGAATGATACTAAATCAGTTATAAGGACAACCTTACACCAAAAACCAATGGCTTATGGTAGGACAACCTTATTTCTAGAACGATCTAGAAAACACAAATGATATGGAAAATAAATCAAGAATAACTTAAAGAAATAAATCCTAAATTATTACACCATTCAACCACGCTTGCTTGAAATGAAAATTACAACATTCATCCACAAAAGCAATTCATAATACTGAAGGAATAAATGAATAAAGAAATCAAGCACATCCACAACACAACGATATATAGTGGTTCGCTTGTGTGTTCACCAACTGTTAGCTAACAGCCACACAGAATGCTACTCCACTCCTAATATCCTCACACAGGGCATATTAGCATGCACTATCAAAATAGGTTTTCACAGGTTCACCCAAAACCTTCACAATTGTGTCTTTTTATCTCGGGCTTACACAATCCAAAAAACTCCACAATCTGAGTTTTTTGGCTCTCCTCAGATAACCAAAACAATGAGATTTTTTTGGCAAATCTCAAACAAAACCAGAGAAAGTAAATTACAAAGTAAAATACCTGGATCTCCTTTTGAAGTAGCCCAGTAGAACCAATCGGAGTAGATGAATGATACGTCGTTCAATGTCCAATACTCACATAAAGAATGGTTCTATGTCTAATTGATTTTAGATTAAATTAAGAAGAGCAAGGTCTATTTGATTTTGATCCCAGAAGAAGGAATATCACAAATTCCTCTTTTCTAAATAAGATTGGAATATGGATCAAAATCACAATAGAAAAATGCTAACAAAAGGAATATTAAATATGCACAATAGCTTAAAAAAATAATCACAACTTATCTTAGAGTATAGCCTTAAATCGCTTGAATTAAGTGGAATGGAATGAATGAACTCTGAAATTCGTGCATTATTTATAGCCTGAAAAATCCCATCTTCGACTGGTCTTAGGATCCTAGGACTAGTCGTAGCATCAAAGATTTTGAAAGATTTCCGCGGGATTAGATTAATTGTTCTCACGACTAGTCTTAGGTAGCCTACGACCGGTCGTGGACCACATACGACTGGTCGTGAGACACCTACGACTGGTCGTGGGACTCGAGATAGGTTGCTGGAGTTCGAGTCGTAGGACTACGACTGGTCGAAGGATGAGTCGTAGGACTTTCCAGGATTGGTCGAAGCAAGTCCAAGACTGGTCGAAGGACAACCAGGAAAATCCGAAAATCTGTAACAACCTAGGACTGGTCCTGAGAAACCTAAGACTGGTCATAGCAGACCTAAGACTGGTCTTAAGATCTCTAGGACTGGTCTTAAATCAGTCACACTAAGTAAATTAAAATATTCGGATTATGTATCCAGAATGACCTATCATACAGACCAACCTAAGGTCAAACAAACCTTGAAGTGAGATAGACATTGAAGTCTTGAAGGTCTGTATTCTCAGATGATCTTGAAGTAGAAGCTTGAGTCGAGTTGATGGTCTTTCTCGAGCTTGGTACATTCTTGACTTGTTTTAATGAAGTCTTCTAATCTTGAACTTATTAGAAGCAAACTTGAAGTCTTCTATTCTTGTAGACTTCATTCATGACATGTCTTGCAAACATTCTTCATTTATGATCTTGTCTTGAAAACATTCTTCATTCATGATCTTGTCTTGAAGCAGTGTGTAGTCACAAACAAGAAACACAAGAAGTAAAAGACATATAGGTTTTGGCACTACAAAATTTGACAACCAAAGGGATATGAAATCATAGCACTAACAATCTCCCCCTTTGTCAAATTTGTGACAAAACACATTTATAAATATAAGAGTAAAATGAAGAAAGAATCATGAGCCATCAGAGTGAAAAAAAATACTCTACTCCCCCTAAGTGAGTAGAAACAATCAACCATATTCAAGTACTCACTCTCTCCCTTTCTCCCATTCTCCTCCTTTCCATACTACTCCCCCTTTTTGTCACAAAATGACAAGGGAAGGCCAAAGAAGAGAAGAGAACACCATATGAAGAGTCAAGATTTAATTATCAAATTAGTACAACACTTCAATGTCATCAATCCAAAACATATAACCAAAGTCATCAATCGTAATAATAATACAAAATCCATAAAAATAAAAAGGATGATCCACCTAATCAGATCCAGATGAAGGAGCAGGGATGGTTTGATCAATCTGATGTAAACCCCTATTAATGCGACGAAGATATTTTTGCATATATTTAAATTACATATCATGGGCTACACTCAGGTTATCAACCTTCTCCTCCAATGCACTTAGACGTGCATCATAACCAGAAGATGGATCGTAATTAGAATCATTTTGGGAGTCAGTTTTAATGTCTTCAAATATATCATCCATATTTATATCAGCCTGTGGAGGAAGATCAGTAGCTTCCCCTTCATTTCCTGCTTCAGCACCTTCACCATCACCTTCATAGAATTGACCAGGAAGCAAATCCAACTTCATCTTATTTAAATTAGTATTATTGAATAAAAGATGATGAATTGGTGCCTCATTCTCAGGTAAAGCAACGAGCATATTTGTGGCTAAACAAGTCATAAGATAACCAAATGGAATATCACTATGACCCGGATGAAGATGAAACTGAATGATAAAATGACATATCAAAGAAGGTAAATAGACAACAATGCCGGACACAACAGAGTGCAATACCCGAACCATGAAGGCAGTTAACTTGGTTTTATTCCCTGACCGAGGATATACGTTTGAAGTGAAATCCGGTGCAAAACTCTGATCTGGGTAATAAAAATTTTGAGGGGAGCACATTTCCTTTGTGCGTCCAATGCACTTCCATATTGCATAAATCTCTTGTCAACATTTATTTTTCCGATTCTGATGGTTTGTCATATAATGTATGAATCGGAATACCTTCATCTTTGACAGGTATATCCACAATACCTGATATCAAATGTCGATCTATTAAAAATTTTCCTTCTCTAGTAGCAATTGAGAACGTTAAATTATCAAGGGAAAAATCAGAGATACATGCAACCATAGATTGTGCAATGGACTGGTATGCAGGCCCACCCCAAAACAAAATGTTAGTCCAGCCAACAGATTCAAGGAGAGGTGTAATCTCAAATTGTTCAATATGACTGAGACTTACAGGACGCTCAACGATAACTTTACGGTTACGTAAATCCCGTACATCATTGGGATCATCTTCGGGTGACCGAAGGTGCTGTTTTGTTATAGATGTAGATCTAGATGAAGATAGACCACGGGATGTTTTCTTTTTCCCTCTAACATCCATTTTCAACAAGATTTACCAAGGAGTAAGCACAAAGAACACAAGAGGTGGTGGGTTTCTCTAGATCAGATTTTTAGAGAGGAAACCTTAAACAATCAACAAAAGACGAGATCAAGCTTATGGAATTTACAAATCAAAGCATAGAAAGCATAAATCTTCAATAAAAACGACTTATCTTGAAGAAAATCACGAGATCTCAAGACTGGTCGAGCCACGACTCGTCGAAGGAAGAAGAGGAAATGAAGAACAAAGTGATTTTCCCCAAATTATATGATGCTCACGATCTCTACGACCGGTCGAGTGCAGTCTACGACCGGTCGAGTCAGGACCGGTCGTGTATGGCAAGGGCCGGTCGAGCATCGACAAAAATAAATATTTTTATGCAAAAATTAAAATTTATACACATATAGTACACTATGATACATGCAGACAAGTATATTCAATTTAAAATGCACATACCAAGATCAAATTTCATTTTAGTAAACCTGCTTTTGTCGAGCGGTTTAGTAAATATATCAGCAAGTTGGACATTGGTTGGAATATATTCCAAAGAGATAGCTTTTTCTTCAACTAATTCACGAATGTAATGATACCTAATGTCAATATGCTTAGTACGCGAATGCTGAATTAGATTTTTGGAAATATTGATAGCACTGGAATTATCACAATGTAAGATCATTGAATCTTGATTAATTCCATAATCGCTTAACATGCGTTTCATCCATACGAGTTGTGTACATGCATATCCTGCTGCAATATACTCAACCTCAGCAGTGGAAAGCGATATTGAACTTTGCTTCTTGCTAAACCAAGAAACCAAACAATTTCCAATGTAAAAACAACCACCACTGGTTGATTTCTATCATTAATATTACCAGCCCAATCAGCATCAGAATACCCAGCTAATTTAACATTAGTATCAAAAGGATACCAAAGACCCAAATTAGTTGTACTCGTGACATATCTAATAATCCATTTGACAGCAGTAAGATGTGAATCTTTAGGATTAGACTGATATCTCACACAAATACCAACGTTAAAAGTGATATCAGGTCTACTAGCAGTTAGATATAATAAACTACCAATCATACTACGATATAGCTTAGGATCTACATCTTTACATGTAGAGTCTTTTGAGAGTCTCAAGGTTGTACTCATAGGAGTATCAAATTTTTTACCGTTTTCAAATCCAAACTTTTAACCAACTTCGTAGCATACTTAGTTTGAGAAATAAAGATTCCATCAGGTTGTTATTTTACTTGTAACCCTAAGAAATAATTTAGTTCACCAACCATGCTCATTTCGAATCTTGATTTCATCAACTCTGCAAACTCAATAGACATGTTAGAACAAGTTGATACATAAATAATATCATCTACATAGATCTGAACCATTAAAATCTCATTATTATGTTTCTTAACAAATAGCGTCTTATCGACACTTCCCACTTGAAAACTATGACTAAGTAAGAATTTAGTCAATTTTTCATACTATGCCCTGGGCGCTTGTTTCAGACCATAGAGAGCCTTTTTGAGACGAAATACATTATTAGAAAGCTTGGGGTCTTCAAACCCTGAGGGTTGTTCTACATAAACTTCTTCATGTAAATCGCCATTTAAGAAGGCACTCTTTACATCCATCTGATAAATTTTAAACTTTCTAAAGCAAGAATTGGAAATAAAAAGTCTGATAGATTCAAGGCGAGCGACTGGAGCAAAGGTTTCATCGTAATCGATGCTTTCAATCTAAGTGTACCCTTGTACAACCAGTCTAGCCTTGTTTCGTATAATATTTCCAAGTTCATCAGACTTATTTTTAAAGATCCATTTTGTTCCAATAATGTGTTTATCTTTAGGTCTAGGAACAAGATACCAGACATCATTACGAACAAATTGATTAAGTCCATCCTGCATAGCTACTATCCAATTTTCGTCAGAAAGAGCTTCTTTTACATTGACCGGTTCTATTTGAGATGTAAAACAAATATAATTGCATATGTTTTCAAGTTGTTTGCATGTACGAACTCCAGTGAGAGGGTTTCCAAGGATTTGATTAGTTGGATGATCTTTGATAGTCCTAGGTTCAGATTGAGATGAAGAGGTATCTTAATTTTCGATTATAAGAATTTCATCATCATCTGAATTCGAAGCAAGTGTATTCAAATGATCATCAATGACCACATTGATGGACTCTTGAATCACACCTGTTCTTCTATTTAGAACTCTATAGGCTCGACTGTTTAAGGAATATCCAAGGAAAATACCTTCATCACTCTTCGTATCAAATTTTTCCAAATTTTCACGATCTCGTAAAATGTAACACTTACTGCCAAAAATTCGAAAGTATTTGACAGTAGGTTTCTTTTCAAACCATAACTCATAAGCAGTCTTATTTTCAGATTTACTAGTATAAACACGATTAATAATGTAGCAGTGGTATTAATTGCTTCGACCCAAAGATTTTTGGAGAGCTTCATACTATTTAACATGACATTAGCCATATCCTGAAGCACTCTATTTTTTCTCTCAACTATACCATTTTGTTGAGGAGTTTTGGGCGCAGAGAATTCATGTGATATTCCCTGATCGCTACAGAATTTCTCAAAACTGCTATTTTCGAATTCAGAACCATGATCACTACGGATCTTATAAACTTGAGAACTTTTTTCATTTTGGATTCGTTTGATGATCTTCTTTACTTCATCTAGGGTTTCAGATTTGTCTTTTAAGAACGATACCCAAGTGAATCTAGTAAAGTCATCTATGATAACCAAGATGTATTTTTACTCACCTCGACTCTCCATTCTGGTTGGTCCAATGAGATCCATGTGGAGAAGCTCGAGAGGTCTAGATGTGGTATTAGAGTTCACTTTCTTGTGAGAGCTCCTAATCTGTTTGCCCAACTGGCATTCACCACATATTTTGTCTACTTTTTGTAATTTGGGTAGACCTCTTATAAGTTCTCTTTTGCTCAATCTAAATAAGTTCCGGTAGTGTACATGTCCAAGGCGTTTATGCCATAATTCAGTCTCATCAGTATGGACCATGTAACACGATTGAGTAGATGAGCTTGCATTACTAACGATGTAGCAGTTTTCAGATGTTCTGCGACCAGTTAATATAACAGAACCCTCTTTATTAACAATCTCACAACCTTGATTAGAAAACTTTACATTATGATTGTTGTCGCATATCTGAGATATACTCAGTAGGTTGTGTTTCAAGCCCTCAACATATAATACATTTTTAAATAAGGAAGGTTATAAAGCAACCGTACCTTGGCCAATGATTTTGCAATTGCTTCCATCACCAAAAGTGACTGACCCATCAGTCCTGTCTTCAAGATCGGTGAATAAAGCTTTGTCGCCTGTCATATGTCTGGAGCAACCACTGTCAAGGTACCACTTTGACTGGCTTGTAGCTTTGAAAGCAGTGTGGGCAACCAAGCAGTCAACTTTAGGAACCCATTTCAGTACTGTTTTGGGTTTAGGAGTGTAGTTGGACTTTTTCTGTCTATTGTTATATGAATGACCTATAGAGTTAAATTTTAATAGCTCCTTGAGAAGATCAATAATCTTTTCAACTAAAGGATTTTGGTTTTGAAGATTGAAGTTGGCATGACTATTTTTAGATTTTTGAAAGGTCCTTGAATTTTTTGAAAAACCTTGATAAGTATACTTTACTTTTGAGTTCGAAGACTCTCCTTTCACAAACTTAGGAGCAGTATTCTTTTGTTTAGGAGAAGTATTCTTATCATAGCCCAACCCGGATCTATCGCCACATTTTCTCGATCCGGATAACAATTTTTCTAATTTAGGATCACCTTGGGCATATCTCCAAGTGTCTTTTAAACTCAAAAGAGAAGCTACTTCATTTTTGAGTTTCTCGTTCTCGGTTTTCAAATCATCAACTTGGGAGGTTTTGATTTTTGAATCACATTTGGTCTTTTCAAAAAAATCAGAAATATGAGATTTTTCTAAGACAAGAGACTCATAATCTTCTTTAAGTTTAGAAAATTTTTCCTTTTGTAATTTAAGCTTGACAGCAATTTTACAACTCTCCTTATAAAGGGCATTGTATGCATCCTGAAGATCATCTTCATTGTCACAATCACTATTTAGATTCTCTTCGCTAGTTACTTCATCATAATCTAAAAAAGTGACTTTGGCTAGAGTCATAAGGGCTTTAACATCATCTCCCGACTTGTTTTCAGAATCTTCTGATTTCGAAGAGGATTCCGAATCAGATGATTCATCCCAAGTAGCCAACATACTCTTCCTTTTTTATTTGTCCTTTTTAGGACATTTGTTAGCCAAGTGCCCATACTCCTGACAGTTGTAACATTGACTATCTTTCAAAGATTTTCGAGCTCTAGGTTTAGATTGTCTCTTATCGTTTGATTTTTGAAAATCTCGTTTTTTCTTATTTTTCAAAATTTTATAAAACCTTTTTACAAAAAGTGCCATATCATCTTCGGAATTTTCAAAGTCTGAAGTGCTCTCTTGTGGAATATTTTTAGATGACTTGAGAGCAATTGATTTTCTTTTTGGAGCTTTAAAGTTCAATTTGTAGGTCTGTAAAGAACCAACTAGTTCCTCAACCCTCATGTTATCCGTATCACGAAGTTCCTGAATCGCGGTTACTTTTGAATTGAACCGTTCAGAAAGTGAGCGTAGTATCTTTGCACATACTTTACTTTCTGGGATTCTATCACCAAGACCCCACATTGAGTTTACAATGTCATTCAATCTAGTGTAGAAGTCCATAAACATTTCATTCTCCTCCATATGAATTTCTTCAAATTTAGTTGTGAGGAGTTGGACTTTAGATTTCTTGACAATTGATGTACCCTCGTGTGTCATTTCTAAAAGATCCCATGCTTATTTAGCATTTTCACACGAGATGATTCTTTTGAATTCATCTGGTGACAATGCATAAGTAATTGCATTTAGTGCTTTTACATTGGCACTACTCTCACTTTCCTGAAGTGTGGTCCAAAGAGCATAAGATATTACTCTCATTGATTTTGAACCATCTTCATCAGTTACTTCAGTGATAGGTAGTTTCCATCCATTCACAGTGGCCAGCCACACACTTTCATCCATGGATTTGAGAAAGATTCTCATCCTTGCTTTCCAATAAGCATAGTTTGTGCCATTAAAGGGTGGTGGCCTAGTGACAGATAGGCTATCAAAATTTGACATCTTAATATAGCTTAGATCGTTAGCTCAGGAAATAAATCCAATAAATAATCAATAAGCACGATCTATTTGGCTTTGATACCACTTGAAAGGGCCTAGCTATATGCCCTAGAGGGGGATGAATAGGGCAATGCCAAATAAAACTTAAAACAGCGGAATAATAAAAGATATAAATAACAATGCTGAAATAATAACACTCTCAAAACATATGAAATATGAGAATGATACTAAATCAGTTCTAAGGACAACCTTACACCAAAAACCAATGGCTTATGGTAGGACAACCTTATTTCTAGAACTATCTAGAAAACACAAATGATATGGAAAATAAATCAAGAATAACTTAAAGAAATAAATCCTAAGTTATTACACCATTCAACCACACTTGCTTGAAATAAAAATTACAACATTCATCCACAAAAGCAATTCACAATACTGAAGGAATAAATGAATAAAGAAACCAAGCACATCCACAACACAACGATATATAGTGGTTCGCTTGTGTGTCTCTTGTTATTAGCCAACAGCCACACAGAATGCTACTTCACTCCTAATATCCTCACACAGGGCATATTAGCATGCACTATCAAAATAGGTTTTCACAGGTTCACCCAAAACCTTCACAATTGTGTCTTTTTATCTCGGGCTTACACAATCCAAAAAACTCCACAATCTGAGTTTTCTGGCTCTCCTCAGATAACCAAAACAATGAGATTTTTCTGGCAAATCTCAAACAAAACCAGAGAAAGTAAATTACAAAGTAAAATACCGGATCTCCTTTTGAAGTAGCCCAGTAGAACCAATCGGAGTAGATGAATGATACGTCGTTCAATGTCCAATACTCACATAAAGAATGGTTCTATGTCTAATTGATTTTAGATTAAATCAAGAAGAGCAAGGTCTATTTGATTTTGATCCCAGAAGAAGGAATATTACAAATTCCTCTTTTCTAAATAAGATTGGAATATGGATCAAAATCACAATAGAAAAATGCTAACAAAAGGAATATTAAATATGCACAATAGCTTAAAAAAATAATCACAACTTATCTTAGAGTATAGCCTTAAATCGCTTGAATTGAGTGGAATGGAATGAATGAACTCTGAAATTCGTGCATTATTTATAGCCTGAAAAATCCCATCTTCGACTGGTCTTAGGATCCTAGGACTAGTCGTAGCATCAAAGATTTTGAAAGATTTCCGCGGGATTAGATTGGCTGTTCTCACGACTGGTCTTAGGTAGCCTACGACCAGTAGTGGACCACATACGACTGGTCGTGAGACACCTACGACTGGTCGTGGGACTCGAGATAGGTTGCTGGAGTTCGAGTCGTAGGACTACGACTGGTCGAAGGATGAGTCGTAGGACTTCCCAGGACTGGTCAAAGCAAGTCCAGGACTGGTCGAAGGACAATCAGGAAAATCTAAAAATCTGTAACAACCTAGGACTGGTCCTGAGAAACCTAAGACTGGTCGTAGCAGACCTAAGACTGGTCTTAAGATCTCTAGGACTAGTCTTAGATCAGTCACACTAAGTAAATTAAAATATTTGGATTATGTATCCAGAATGACCTATCATACAGACCAACCTAAGGTTAACCTAAGGTCAAACAAACCTTGAAGTGAGATGCACATTGAAGTCTTGAAGGTCTGTATTCTCAGATGATCTTGAAGTAGAAGCTTGAGTCGAGTTGATGGTCTTTCTCGAGCTTGGTACATTCTTGACTTGTCTTGATGAAGTCTTCTAATCTTGAACTTGTTAGAAGCAAACTTGAAGTCTTCTATTCTTGTAGACTTCATTCATGACATGTCTTGCAAACATTCTTCATTTATGATCTTGTCTTGAAAACATTCTTCATTCATGATCTTGTCTTGAAGCAGTGTGTAGTCACAAACAAGAAACACAAGAAGTACGAGACATATAGGTTTGGCACTACAAAATTTGACAACCAAAGGGATATGAAATCATAGCACTAACAACCTTAGGTACACTTTCATCGCTCTCTTCAAACAAAAAAGAGGTGTGCTTTATGATTACTGGATGAGTATATTCTTCTACTTCACTGGCCATCATGTTCGGCTGAGTAGGCCTAACTTGAAAGCTAGATGGTAACGTAAGGACCATGTTACAATGAAATGTTATTAGCAGTAATAACCCAAACACAATTTCATTGCACAAACTTTACCCCCTAGTGTTTCAGATCTCATCCTCTCGATTTGATTAATGTATTCATCAACCGTAAGTTTAGCCGACAGATCGGCAGGCGAGGAGATCTTCAACGTGTTAGCGGTTAATGAGAGCTCATTGGCTAACCATTCCTCTATTGGGAAGTATTCTTCACTAAGGTAATCTGACAAGTTACCGCAACTATCTTCCTCTTTGAGATTCACCAACAGACTCATGTCGTCAAGGGCCTCTTAACCTTTTGGCATTGCAATGGGTAACACTATTTCGACTATGTTCACTTCCTACTGTTCATCAGGAACAGGGACCCTTCAAAAAGGTTAGGGCACTTTTACTTCTGGTCGAGGAAGTATCATCTCCTCTTCCTCTCCCCTTCTTGATGCAGCCCTTTATCTCTATTATCTACGCTTTTGAGTCCTCATCAGTCTTCCGGTATTGTTGGAAACTTTGGGTGAGTAACTCGTTTCCATACCCCTTCATGTGTAACGAGGGTTTAACCATCCTTGGCAAGGGTGGACCCCATCATGAATGGTGACTGGAGGCCAATTGGGTGGGTGGCAACGGTCGGGGCCATTATGACAATGCTTATCTCACCTCATGGGAGTGTCCTCCGACTGGGATGCAATCTCCTATTCACATTGGCCGCAGATTTAAGGACCCTGATAAGTTCTTCTGATGGTCATCGACCGATCATCTCAGTGATGACGAATCCATCGACACCCTTGCATGGATAGACTAGGCATTCTTTGTTGACCGTCTTACCCGAGATCAATCTTCAATCTTGGCTGGTTCCTCAGATTAGTTGTGACAATGTTTACTTCAATGTTGGACGAGAATGGGTCGATGTCGATCAACATTGCTTCTTCGCCCTTTTCTGGGTATTTTAATAGCCCACCGTCGATGTAGTCCTGAATGATGTTCCTGAACATAATACACTTGTTAGTTGAGTGGGATCGAGTTTCATGCCACTTGTAGTACTTGGTCTTATATAATTCATCAGCCGAAGGTATCTTATGATTTATAGGAATTTTAATGAATTTTCTAGCCAACAAAATATCAAATAATTCCTCAGCTCGGGTGATATCAAAGGTGTACACCTTCTAAGCCTTTTGTGTGGTCGAAGCGGTCGACTCCGCTTTAACCAATGTTGAACATACTAATGGCTTCTTAGCTACTACTTCAGTAATTACAATCTTGTAAATAGGGTCGTTGTAATATGTTCCTAATGACAAGTTCTTCTGCCTAAACCCTTCTTGCAGGTGCTCCTCGTAACGAGAGACCTTCTTAGTTAGGTCATATAAATCAACAAATTCCGTACCTATGAATTTCTTACGGAGCTTATATTTTAGTCTGTCTTGTGCGAGTTGCACAAATTCGGCCTCGATCACAACAACCTTACATCGGCTCTTTGTTGAGGGTCAAATATTGCATATTATCCCCCATTTATATCTTGGTTTTATGAACATAATAATGCTTAATGTTCTATTTTACTCATGTTCGTATTGTAAGGTGAATTTAAGAGCTTGGATTGAAAATATTGCTAAAAGTATGGATTTGATGCTCAAGAATAACCAAGGCAAGGGATGGATCTTAGGAGGCTAAGATTGAAGAATTCACATGCCAAATATCCAAGAAAACCGAGTGAGGAATGAAGAGAATCAAAGTTTTGAAGTGAAGAAAAGGAATCCTGAAATCGTCCTGAAAAAGCGTATTCTGAAACTCTGGATCATTTTGTGAAATTGCGCAGAGTGAAGTCTATTTTGAAAAATTGCGTAGAGTAAAATCTATTTTAATAAACTGTATAAATTTGAGGCATTTCTAGAGTTTTCCAACTAGGTGCGAAAGTTAAAGTTCCACAACTATAAATAGGACTCCCTAAGATGTTCCTAGGCATCTTCTTGGGGTTTAAGGAGTAGAGCAAAAGGGTGGAGAAGCCGTCGCCAAGAGTTTTTCTTCTTATTTCTTAGTTGTTTTCATGCTTTCTTTTAGGGTTTTAGATCCAATCATATTTATGGTTGGCTAAACCTCTTAGCTAGGGCTAAGAGGTGAAGCTTGTAGCATGATGGGATGTTTCTATTGCTTTGATTTATGTTTATGTTAAACTTCATGTATTCTAATTTGATATTTAAAAAATACTTTTGGTTTTTAATGGTTTATTGTGACTCAAATTACAGTAGATCTGCAATAGATTTAAGTATCTTCTTTTCCTGATTTATTGTGAAATTAGTAAGTTATGTTGTTCATCATCGTCCCTTAAGCATGGTAGGGTGATGGAATTCTTCATAATCTTCACAATTCTCCTACTTTGAGATTATGAGATTGGTAAATCCTGTTGTTTGCCATTGTCTCCTGGGCATGGTTTGGTGATGAAATCCCTGCCAATTATCATAGTTCTCCTTCATTGAGAATTTGGTCACTAGAAGTTCATATTTGGTTTTATTGATATATTTTTCAATTGGATAGGATAAGACTTTAATTTTAATTGTGTTACTTGAATCAAGCAAGAGGGCTCCCTGATCACTACAAGTGGATCCTTGACACCCTAATTCCCACCTTTAAATTCTTAGTTCTAATTACTCTATTCACAATTACTCTCTCAAATACTTTAGAATTAGTTTCACATCTTCTTCTAGTTCTACTTCTAGTTAATTTCAGAAATGTACAAGTTTCAGTCCCTATGGATTAGACCTCGGTCTTACTGAGATTATTACTACATCGCGACGCTACACTTGGGATTGTGAACACTCTTCACCCGCTTGAACCGCATAATATATCTCTCGCATGACTCCCTAGACAGCTGTCGGAATTGTGCGAGATTGATCATGGTAATCTCCAAGTTCCTGAAAAGAATTGAGCGTGGAATTTCTCTTACAACTCTAGCCGAGTATGCACCGAGTTTGTCAGTAAGTTTAAGTACCAAGTAAAGGCTGTTGCGATCAACGAGTGACCGAATAACTGTAACTTATAATCATCATTGTTAGATATTTTGCCAACTGCATCGTGAAACAACCAACGGGCTCAATGGTCGACTAACCAAGTTCGCCCGAGAATAAGGCGAAATTTGGTTGATAATTTCTTGGCAACGGATGTTGCCGATCTACCTACTTGGGGGTATGGCTTGGATATACAGGGATAGTGTTGTGGCCGAGTACTTGGCCAACAACTTCTTGGACAATTTGTATTATTTGGTCATGATCCACACGTTGAGGCTCTAAGGCTAGTGGGTGATTCAGACCAAACTGTAAGATTATCTTGGAATCTAAGGCCTTGTTGTGGATTGAACCACTTGACGGGTCCATGATTCCTAATTTCAGGTATAAAATTCTTGATCTTCTACTTAGGTCGCCTAACTTTCACGGGAGGTAGTACATTTCTTACCTCCAGGAGAGGAACATGGGTTGAGTTATGTTGTAAAGGCGCCATAGGTAGTAATGGGACTGCGTTGCCGACCCAGTATGTTGTGTTGCCGGTGGTGTTCACTTCATTATTAAAGCCACCAGTCATTGCATGGCTTCATTCTAGCTAGCCATATACCGCTTGATGCTCTTGACTTAAGCACAAAATTGTTCCCCTTGTGCTCTTTTGTATTCTTGCACCATCTGAATGCTCATTTGAACATCCCAAAGTACAATAACTACATCATCTAGGAGCACGATTCGGGACATGTATGGCCTCGCTGAGTCTCCAGTCGAGTTATTATTCAGATTTAACGTCTCAGGGGGTGTAGGAACCAACACGTCCTCTGTTGGAGGTGGTGCGGTTGGTGTAGATGGTTTAACCCCTGCAATACGAGCGCTCCTTCTATACATTATCGACAATATCACACTGGTATCTTAGAGACAGTGTCCCACAGGGCGTGACAGGAAATTGTTCGCTATTGTTTATGCACTGGTGCACGGGCATGCCATAACTGGAATTACGGCTCCAATTCGAATCAAACAATAATGACCCCAAGCACCAAGATAAGCAGACACGTAGTGTATGACCGAGATCTAAAGAGATCGGCCACCTATTTAGCCACTCACTCAATGTGTAAATTAGATCAGAGGATATTCAGATGGTGGGGTTCGTCCTCTGGTGATGGGTTACACCTTTGCCTTCCATACAAAATGACTTTTTAATATAAAATGAAATGAAATGAGAAAGAAATCCTCACAGTCGATCGCGAAGAATAGTTGAAGAACACATTTCTGATGTATTAACTGAGTCTGCGTGCGAGCATAAACTCGAATTATAGCTAGAATTACTAGGTACTTAGTTACTGCTACAGATTATACTAAAGAATATAAATCAGCAAGCTTGCAAAGTAAAGATTACATTATGTAATTTGCTTAACAATAAAAGTAAACAATTACATAAATGAATGTAAATCGACAGAATAATTTGAAAGATAGATTTGGTTTATTTGGGTTGGTGTAAGACCATTTTTCTTTGTTGCATTCTCCTTTTATTTATACCTTTGATCCAACTGTTTTGGATCCTTCCCACATTCTGACGGCTACCATAATCGCTCTCCACTAATTGAATTCATTTGCTTCTCCTTTTGTCACTTGTCCTATAACTGTTTAACATCATTGCCTTCTGGAGACTTCATTGCCACTTGTCCTAGTAACTGGTCCAAGCCTCCTCACTGACTCGACTTCCTTAGTAGTACATGGCACCACCTGATATGTCTTGGCTTCCTTTATTGAGAAATCTTCTTTGTACATATCTGCAAATCTCTGAGCATGGCATGTTTATCTATACAGATCACATGTAACTCCATCTGATTGGCCGCAGTAGGGTATGACAGTAATGAGGACGAACAAGGCCTACTTGTTCCATCACCTCCAACAGTTGCATTTTTTTACCCTCGGCAAATCCATAATAATTGGCATTAAATTTACACTTGCATAATGATTTTAAAATATATAAATTTACAATAAATAAAGTCCACTTACAAGGAATGTGGATTGCGTCCTACCCCTACCGCCCAAGGTAGATCGATGGAGAAGCCCACCCTGATGTATCTACTAATCCACGCCGTCCATCCCTTTTCTCGAATCATTTTAAGGTATGAGCCCAGAATGAAGTAGATCCGATGCTTAAGTGGACCACACCAAATTGGACACTTGCGTTGCATTAAATGGACAAAGCGTTAAATGCAAGAGTCATCTATGATGTGGTCCACTTGAGCATTGAATATGCCTTATTCTCAGGCTCACACCTTAAAATGATTGAAAAAAAGAATGGACGGGTAAACAAATACATGACGGTGGCCCTTCACAAATCTGCCTAGATGTTAATCCGTCCAAGCCCTTGCAGAGCGCAATCCGCATTCATTTACAACCACCCCACACCTCCCTATGAAACACATCAAGTTGAAAAAGGATTGGCTAGTGATCCAGCCATTAGCTGATGGCCGATGGTGGATGTTATGTGGGCTCACTGTACATCCCTGCCGTGGATCCATTTTTCCAAATTATTTTATGGTATGAGCTCAGAAATGATGTAGATCCAATTCTTAAGTAAACCACACGATGTTGATTGAACGGCCATCGTTGAAAAAAATTAGGGGCCACAAACGTTTTAGACCAAATTGATATTTGTGTTTTCCATCCATCTAAGTTTGTATGACCTAATCAACCAATTGAATGTCAAATAAATACTACAGTGGGTAGGGGTGTTCATCGGGCCGAACCGAGTCGAACTGGGCTCAACCCAGCCCGGCCCGGTCACTGGGCCAACATGTCCAGCTCGAACTCGGCCCGGTCAGCAATCAGGCAAGTTCGGGCCAGTTTCGGACCTACTCCATTTACAAAGGGACCCACGATTTGGACGCCCTAGATTGTTATAAATCTATGACACCTGTGAGGTGGATGAGTCACTGTCACTTCAAAGATAAGCGGTGAACTATCCCAAAAGTCAAGAAAGAGACTGAGAGAGGGAGAGAGAGAGATTGAGAGAGAGAGAGAGAGACGAGAGGGATGAGAGAGAGAGAGAGAGAGAGAGAGAGAGAGAGAGAGAGAGAGAGAGAGTAAATGGCTGAGTCGGGCTGGGTCGGGGCAGGTCGAGTCGGGTTTCGGACCGAGTCGGGCCGAACTGGGACCTATTCGGACTCGGCCCGAACTTAGTTTCGAGCTGAAGAAAATGGCCCATCCCGGACCGAACTCAGTTCCGGGTCGAGCAGAGTTGAGCTTTTTCGGGTCGAGTTGAGCGAGTTAACCGGGCTAGCCCGGTTCGTGTACAACCCTAACAGTGGGTCTCAGGGGGCTTTTAATGGTGGACATTCAATCACTATTATTTTATCGTGATGGGTTTACATGAGATTTAGATTTTCTTAATTTTTTGAATCAAAACCTAAAAAATTCTTTAAAAATAAATGAATGGCGGTGATAAAACACATACATTATAGTGGGGCCCATAGTGCAGCGAGCATTAGCCACCGGGCTATTGGCAGCGTCACTGGCCAAATGTGTCCATAAAAGATCTACCATGCAACTTGTTGTTGTCAAATTTTCTTAGCCACTCTCCTATTCCACGGACGCAGATTTCCCATGAAAGGCTTTGGGTGCAAAGGTGAGTCGATTGTGACGTGATAAATTCAACACGTGCATTCATTTTTTAAATTCATTTCACGACATGTGACTAAAAATATCTAAAACTTAGCTGGCTAATACAAGATGAAACATTGAAGAAAAGAATTTCTATAGTTGAAGTCTTCCAAAGCTCCACTTGATGTTTATATGTCATCCAAACCTTTTATATGGTCGTTTTGACTGGGATGAAGTGAAAACATTAAGGAAAAAAAAACTTAGATAGAAAACTTTTATGGCCATTTTCCTCTCGTGTGGCCCAGATGAGTTTTGGATCCACCTCTTTTTGGTCGTATGTTTTAAAATGATCTCGAAAAACGGTATGGACGAGTTGGATTTCTCATAAACATCTCAGTGGGCCGCAACCAGTGACATGACGTGATGAGAGCGGTTCCCTTTCTAGCACGCGTGTTCTCCGTAACCACGTGCGAAGTGAGTAGAGTCACGTTCCCCATATAAATTCAGCAGTTTGGTTTGCGAAGGTGCGGAGAAACCCTAACCCTAAGCGCGAAAGTGCTGTCGTTTCTGTATTATCTCCTCTCTTCCGAGGCAGCGGCAATGGAGGCAGCAAGAACGGTTAAAGACGTGTCGCCTCACGATTTCGTGAAAGCTTATTCGGCTCATCTCAAGCGATCTGGAAAGGTCTCTCTCATTTCCATCTCAATCTATGTCTCTGTCTTCCATTCTTTCCTGAATTTTTCTTCCCTAGAAATGACAATTCTTTGTAATGTCCATTCCTAAATTTTCGAAATTTAGTGTTTTCATTTTCCAAATGTTCACTTATCTGACATCTGACCCGTCCAAAACGTTGGGCCCTATTAATTTTTCAATAAGGTCAGATCACATGTATATAGGCTGTATTAGATGTCGGATTTGCATAGGCTGGAAATTAGGGGGATTTCCGAATTCCGGCGGCGCCGATCGTTGTTCTGAGTGAGATCGGGTGAGGGAAGGATAGCTCTCACCTTGTCAGGAGTGTTGGAGAAGGCAACGCTTTCACTTATCAGGCGAGCCGTGTTGTAAGCTGGATCAGATAGTTGGCTTTCCATTGCTTTTTGTAGGCCGGAGACTCGTGGGGTTTTTGAATCTTGGCAACGTTGATCGTTGTTGTGAGGGTGATGAGAGATGAAGAGGAGGGATGGATAGGTTTCACCTTGTTGGGAGCGTTGGAGAAGGCAATGCTTCTAGAGCTGAAGTCGTCTTGGCTTTGACAGAAGTGATTCACCTATTCTCATCAAGGCTCTTGGGCTGGCTATTGTGGAAGGAGATTCTTGGAGCAATATTTTGTGGGCACTGAAAGTTTGCTATTGGACTCTAGGCTAAACATATTGCTTTAACCTTTTCAGGAGGAAAAGGTGAATGGCTTTGGCCGATGTGTTAGTTAGAGGGGTAGTTTGTCACCCTTCTCGCTGTTGGGCATTCTTTCCCTTTTTTCCTGATGCATCTTTTTTTATTTCTGAAAAATGGGGAACACCCACTCGCCTTTTCTCCCTAAAAAAAGGTGTGGGCTGCTTGCTGATTGGACTGGCTTGTTGTTTTTTACACTAGGTAATGGGTCTACCATTTTGGATGGATTGGATGCCTTAAAACACGTGGCATGTTGTTGCATGTGCCCCAGGTGTATGTTAATGTACTCCTTGTTGAAGGGATGATCATTCCTCATTTTGTAACATATGTTTTCACTTGTTGAATGTATTTTTCTTGTCCTTAAACATACATTATGGTGTCGAATCCTTGATTGCTTGTCTAGAATAACTGAGAGGGTTTTTGGATCATAGAATGATGCCATTTATGAAGGAGAAATGATATATTGGTTTCCACTTGGAAAGATTCAAGACATGAATTTTGGTTTCCACATGAACATTCTGTCCCTAAGCTTGGAAGCCCACTTATCAAGTGGGGCCACATGCGTATGTTGAGTATAAGCTGCCGGTGATTTTCTTTCTAATCGACTGTTTTCTTCGACTGACCGTGCCCTGCTGATGAATGGATTTGGCCTGATTTGATGACAATGTCATGTTCAGGGTCAACGCCACCTAAGGTTTGTCCTTGATCTTGCACATGTGTGCCTCGCAGGCTTGTGTTCCGAGGCTCTCTTTGATTTCACCTTCCATGAATAGCTGTATTCCTTGTCATGAGGATATTGTGGAAGATAATCTTTTATTTTTTTATATTCCTAATTGAATATGGAATTGGTGGGTGGGTTTTTTATTCCTTTTTTTTAAAAATTTTTTGGAAAGGTATATATATATTTTTGAAAGGTAATTTTTTTGTGAAAGGTTTTCTTCTTTTTTTTTTTTCATTTTATTGCCACAAACAAATGAGCTCCAAGTCTAGAAGATGTGCCACTCTACATGCCAAGTGATATGTCATCCATATGCTAGGCAATTCCTTTAATAACCACAGTGTATGTGACGTGGCAGTAGCACAATATTCGGCACAAGTGAACAAGCCCTTAAGTGTAGACAATATGCTTGGGAATCCTTGTCATCTCTTTAATAAACTCATAGCACCTGACAAAATGCTTTTAGCAACTGGATATTATATCCCATGCTAGATTATCTCCCTCATTTGTGTACAGGTACATGATTTTTTTTTCCATAATGGTCCTTACCACCCCGTAACGGACTTTACGGCACCATGAAAACATATTATGCACAAGGTGTTCCGTATCGGTATCGGTTGACGTAACGGTGCCCTCCGAAACCGATACGGATACGGGGGCGTAACGGCGATACGGGGGCGTAACGGCCTGTAATGGCGCAAAATAATTTTTTTGCCAAAGAAATATGAAAAAATATGGATTAAATCCGGAATATTCTGACTACAAAATTCATATATTTAATTTTCTAAATATCTAATTTATATACTTAACAACTTGATATCATTTCTCCCAATAGTTTTTTAAAAAATTGAAATTAAATTTAGGTAGATGGCGTTGCCAATTTGGCGCTGACTTGGAGGGCTAATCTATGCTCCAAATCAGCCTCAAATTCATGCAATTTATTGCCATTATCCTACTTATGAATTGGTGGACATTTATTGGATAGTGAATCATGAAAAAAATCAAAAGGCCCTATTTTAAAAAATAAAAGTCCACAAATTAGTAATTAAAACTATTCAAACAATTTGATTTTGGCATTGTGAGTTAGCAATTGCAGTCCATAATTTAATTGCTAAATTTTAAGTTAATGTCTCGTGTACAATTTTTTAAGGCCCGAATTAGGCGGGACTCGGATTGTAAAGTGTAGCACATGTGTCAAAGTTTTTTGGGCCCCATCCATGATGAATGTGTTATATCCACACCGTCCATCCATTTTGCCAAATAATTTTAGTGCATGAGCCCAAAAATGAGGCACATCCAAAGCTCAGGTGGACTGCACCATAAGAAATAATAATAATTAAACGTTCAAAAAGTTTTAGATCAAGCTGACATGTGTGTTTTCCCTTCATCCACGTCAGTGTGACCCAATTAATAGGTTAGATTGAAAATAAACATTACAGTGGACCTTACGAAAATTTTAATGGTGAGCATTCTATAACCACTAATTCCTATGGTGTGGTCCCCTGAGATTTGGATATTACTAATTTTTTGGATCCTGACCTAAAATGACGTGGCAAAATGGATGGATGACATGGATAAAATATATACATCATGGTGGGGCCCACTCGGGTCTGATCAGATTGAATGGAAAATAAAAGTTACGGTGGGCCCTACGAATTGTTTAATAGTGAAAATCATTATCTCCGCTGCTATTTTTGGTGTGGTCCAGATGATCTCTGGATATAATTCAAATTTTTAGTAGTGCTCTAAAATGATATCAGAAAATAGATGAACGGTGTAGATATAATAAATACATCACTGTGGAGCCCATGTAACTTTGATCTCCTTCGAACCGTCGTACAACTCGAAGCTCGAGGAGTGTCAGCGCTCGTCTTAGCGTGACACGTACCTACAACAGCGGGTGCGTGGTACACCTGCAAATAAAAAAAAAGGGAGCGAGAGGGAAATCGAAAAGAAAAAAGAGGGAAAGAAGAGAGAAGAAGAGAGAGAGAGAGAGAGAGAGAGAGAGAGAGAGAGAGAGAGAGAGAGAGAGAGAGAAGAAGAAGAAGAAGCCGCGGCCAAGAATCAGCAGTAGGTCGTAGCATGTTGCCCGAGAAGAAGAAGAAAAGGAAGAAGAAGAAGAAGAAGAAGAAGAAGAAAGAGAAGAAGAAGAAGAAGAAGAAAGGAAAAAGGTAAGGCCGTGTTTGTTAACGCTGAATTTTAGCACTTAACACGGAATGAGAAAAAATTTCCGTGTTTAGTGGTGTTTGGTAATGCGTTATAAACGCGGAAGACGGAAAGCGCTAAGTGGTTTTTCACTGAATTCTTTCCGTGATAGGAGTCTGGCTTAATGGTGAACACGGAATGCGCTCCGTGATTTTTCGTTAAACAAAAATATTTCGCTTCCAAAAGTACCCTTTTCAAGTTTGCGCGATACAAAATCAACCTTTAACATGTGAAACTTTTTTATGCCCCACCATGATTTATGTGTTTGATCCACACCGTCCATCAACTTTTTCAGATAATTTAAGGTGTGATCCAATAAAAGAAGCAAGTCCAATGATTAATTGGACCACGAGGTGGGGATTGAACGTCCACCGTCAAAAACTTCTTAAGGGCTAGAGAAGTTTCAGATCAAGCTGATATTTGTGTTTTCACTTCATCCACGTCTACATGACCCAATGAATAGGTTGGATGGTAAAAAAACATCACAGTGGCCCATGTAACTTTGATCTCTTTGAACTGTCCGTACAACAGATGCGGATTGCGTACTACCCGCCGTCCTTAGCTCCGAACAGGCAGTTCTGTGGGCAGGCCCACCGTGATGTATCTGTACATCCAAACCCTCTATCCCTTTTCTCATATTATTTTAAGGCATCAAAACAAAAATGAGTCAGATCCAATGATCAAATGGACCACATCACAGATGACTCTAGCATTTAATGCAATTGGTGCATTTTAATGCAACCAAGATTATTATTTGGTGTGGTCCACTTGAGCGTTGGATCTGCCTCATTTTTATGTTCATACCTTAAAATAATATGAGCAAAGGGATTGACGGTTTGGATGTACATATACATCACGGTGGGCCCGCCCACGAATCTTCCGGAGCCGTGAGGAACAGCGGGGTAGTGCAATCCGCGTCCCGTTAAACGAGCGGATTGGAGTCTTGGGTAACTCGAAGACGTTAAGCGTACTGAGTAAACTCTGTGGGGCCCACCGTGATTTATATATTTTATCCAGTCTGTCCAACCATTTTAAAATATAATTTTAGGGCCTCAACTAAAAAATGAAGCATATTCAAGGCTAAAATGGACCACACCACAGGAAACAGTGTGAATTGAATTTATACCGTTGAAAAATTCTTGGGGGCCACAAGTTTCGGATCAAGATTATATTTTTTTTTTCCCTTCATCCATGTTTTTTTGGTCTTATGAGTAGTTTGGATGAAAACTAATCGTCACTGTGGGGCCTGGAAATATTTCAACGGTGGAAATCATTATTTCGACTGTATCCTGTGGAATGGTCCACTTGAGATTTCTATAAGCTTTAATTTTGGATTCAACGCCTAAACTTAGATGGAAAAACGGATGGAAGGTGTGGATAAACCACATAAATTTACAGTGGGCCCAACTGAGTTTACTCTGTACGATAATAGCCTACTGAGCAACTCAGTACGCAATTCGATTTCTCGTTAAACACGAGCGACGGGAACTACTCCCACTGCCACCGGCCAGGGGTTGATGGTCTGTGCTTTGTGGGCCCTACCATGATGTACGTGTTTCATCCATGCCATCCATCTATTTTTTGAGATCATTTCATGGTATGGGACAAAAAATTAGATATATCTAAATCTCAAGTGGGCCACATTACAGCAAACAGTGTTGAATAGCTTCGACCATTAAAAACCTTTTGGGGACTATAAAAGTCTTGGATCAATCTGATCTTTGTTTTTTCCCTTCATATGGGCCTGTATTACCTAATAAAAAGATTGGATGTCAAATAAACAGTACAGTGGGCCTTAGGAGGATTTTTATGATGCATATCCAATCATTATTGTTTTCCTATGGTGTGGTCCACGTAAGATTTATATACCTCTGATTTTTGGATTGAATCACTAGAATGATCTGTAAAAATGGATGAACGGAATGGATGAAACACATAAATCATGGAAGGGCCAACAGAGCATCGACCACGGTGGCTGGGGGAGTAGCCAATCTGTTTCCGTCTTGGACTGGGAATCGGATTGCATACTGAGTAACTCAGTAACTCTTATCGTACTGAGTGAACTCAGTTAGGCCCACCTTGAAAATAAGTGGTTTATCCACACCGTTCATACATTTTTTCAGCTCATTTAAGGGGTTGAACCCAAAGTTGAAGCATATCCAACTCTCAAGTGGATCATACCACAGGAAACATTGGGAATAGAATTTCCACCGTTGAAACCTTCCTAGGCCCTACAGTGATGTCTATTTGTCATCCAAGCTGTTAATAATATCACAAAGACATGGATGAAGGGAAAAAAACAAATATAAGCTTAATACAATTCTCATGTGACACTCAAGAACTTTGCAACGGTATAAGTTCAATTCACACTGTTTCATGTGGTGTGGTGCATTTGAGCTTTGGATATCCTTCAATTTTGGACCCATGTAATAAAATTATCTAATAAAATAACATACATAGATCATGGTGAACCCCACAGAGTTTACTCAGTACGCAATCCGCTTCCCTTGGACTGGACGCGGATCTCTACGAAAGCCTTTCGGGGGAAGTACCTGCGCTGGGAACGCAGGTGGGCCAAAGTCGAAATATTCGTGGGGCCACTGAAGTTTTGAATCATGCTAATATTTGTGTTTTCAGTTCATTCCAGTAGGAATGACGTTATGAACGATATGGATGGCATGCAAACATCACTGTCGAATCAGGGAGGTTTCAATGGTAGGAATTTCCCTAAATTCCTTTTCCTTTAATACAGCCCACTTGATTCAAGGGGCAAATGTGTCAAATTAACATATTTCAGATATTTCAGATGTTTGTTAAAAACCGATTGTTCCAAATTCAGTACTTAATTTTCAGACTTCACCATAGTTACCAAACAAGTTTTTAACTTCAGATTTGATTCGGGCTTGATTTCAGATTCAACTTCAGACTTGATTTAACAAACGGGGCCTAAGTTATATATATATATATATACATACATATATATATATATATATATATATATATATATATATATATATATATATATATATATATATAAAGGCTCGTAATAGCCATTACGGGTCCATAATGGCCGTTATGGCCCGTAACGGCCCTGTAACGGCCGTTACGGTTACAGAATTTTGTAACGGCCCGTTTTGACCCCGTATCGCGTAACGGTGTCAACCGTTACCATTACGTATCGGCCGATACGGCCGTATCGTAACAGATACGGGACACCTTGATTATGCATCTGTTGAAGTCCATCGAGTGTGCTTCAGTATTTTGTTTTTAAACGCTTTTAAAGGAGGTTTTTACTACCCATTCACTAACTTGTTTATAGGCAACCCCATCCAATGCTGATGTGTAGCTCTTACCCTTTATGCTGCAAACTCCTTGACCCGTTTGCCTATGCAAAGCTATTGCATCTTTCAAAATTAGGTGATCTTCAGGAATAACATGAATCTATGGGATGGATTTCATTAGGTCTTGATTATCTTGGATTTATTATTATTATTATTATTATTATAAATATGAACTACTATCCTACTACGTAGTTCGTCTTGCTTCTTTTATTCCATACAAGTCTAGATGATAGAACTAACAAGTTATATTCTATTAAACTAAGATGTGACTAGATGCCTCTATATTAATGTGCAAGCATGCTGTGTACCCGCACCTTGTCTTCATTTATTTAGTGGCTCTGAATTCAGATAGATCATGCATTTTGTGGCTTCGATGCATAGATGCTTACCTAGGAATGAGTCCCACTTGTAGTTGCACACAGTGTGAGATGAAGTGGCTGAAATTTTGGTTGTGGGAGAGGGAACAGGGAGGCGTCTATTTCAAAATGTTACGAGGTTTAAATGGCAGAAAAGTGGGAGCAAGAGCATGAGTTCGAAGTGTGATTCAAAGCTGGAGTGCCACCTAGTTAAGAGAATCCTGCAACAAAGGTAACTCTTGCCATAGCCTAGGAGCGGACTTTGATCTCACTAATTAGCTACATGGGCCTATGATGTGTATCCATTTTCTTGTGAGCCTTGGATAATGGTCTGACCAGTTTGTGGGCCTCACGCGAGTGTCGATTAGTCAGTGGACTCTAGGTATGCAGTCAAACTGTGGTCTGCAAGTTGATAGGTTTATTTGTTTAATTGGTTGGTTGGGTGTAGAGTTAGTGACTCGTTGAACAGTTCCGCTTTAGTATTTTTGTCACTTAGGTATGCGGTCAAACTGTGGTCGGGTGTTTGATTATGTCCGGAGAACATGAAATTGGTCCTGTTTAAAAGTGTATTGAGTTAGCTCTCAAACAAGTCCAAAATCATGTGTTTCTGAAATGGACTGAGTTATGACCCATTTATGAAAGGTTTTTATATGGAAGGCCTGTACGGTTGTGATGGGAATGGGATTTGGGAAAAAATAGTATTTCTTGAATATTTTATTGAAAGGATGGTTAGGACTAGACTCAATGAATGGATGAAATTAAAGTAGTGGGAAGTTAAAAAAATGTTAAAAAAATTCTTTTGTGAATAACTGAATGAAAATTACTTTGAGAAAGCTGATTGTGGTGGTGGTGGTGGGGATGATGATGATGATGTTAATGTTAATGGTGTAGATATTCTCTAAGTTTGGACAATGGTTCCTGAAGACCTATTGGGTAAGATACAAGCAATTTGTCATGTTATGATCATACATGGTTGTGATGCTTTGCATCTGTTTGGATGTTGCCTAATCATTATTCAGTGATCTGATAGGGATCCAATTAAATTTAGTTATTTACAATTAAAATTATTGCATTAATTTGTTCTATATCTAAGATTATGACTGTGGGCTGATTGGGACCATCTATCAGTTTCTAACTTTCTGCCATATATTGGAGTCGAGTCTGACACTATTTATTTGTCTTTGCCTTTTCCCTGTGCTGTTCTGAAGACTAACCACTTTCAAAGTCTCTCTCAAACTTGTGCATGAATGATTGAAAGGTTAAACAGTTCAAGGATCAGTGTTATTACCAATTTTCAAAAATAAATAAAGGGGATCTTTGTTGTCATGTGGCGATCACACAATCGCATACATCGACTCAAACTGCATATGCGATGGTCGCATATGCCATGGCATGCTAAAGTATGTGATGGTTGTGCAATGGCATAATTGCATAACCATGGCATACTCTAGTATGCGATGGCATAATGGCCAATGGTCATATTTCTTGTAGATTGTAATAAGTTGTAACTTGTAAAGTTGTAGAATTGTACTTGTAACTTGTATTGTATGCATCAATTCATCAAGATTCAAGCTATTAATAAAATTTCACTGTTTGTAGTTTTTAATAATTAATTCTCTTTTAGTGTAACTTGTTGATTGTTTAAATATGTTTAGTTATATATAATATAACTTATAATTGGTTTGTCTAATAGTCAAACTACAATGAAAAGTAAAAAATACTGAATCCAATCACTTGTAGTAATTATATAGTTTTTCTTTAATTTTTAGAAATTTTTTAATGATTTTTTCTATTTTTTATTTTTTTTTTTAAATTTTTGAAAAACATAATAAAGAAGCCATTAGCCAGAGCGATTGCTTATGTGATGGCTTATGCAATTATATACAATTTGACAACATTGTTAAGGATGCAAAAAGGGTATTTTCCTTCTATTGGAAATAAGCCCATCTATATTAGGAGTGAAAGAGGTACTTATTGTAGGCAGTGTTCGCAATATCGATACTATCGGCTGAGATATTATTGTTATCGCTTGCCAGTGATACGAAACCCACAAGATATCCATCGGAAGTTCAAAAAATACCGCAAATTCAGATATCGTGCGATATATCGCCCGACATCGCGCGATATATCACAGATTTCACGCGATATCTATGATATCCTCGATATCCTCTCGAGTCACTCATTGGCGTTGATTGCTCGCCCATTTTTTTTTTAAAGATTTGTTGACAGAGTCACGGGTTGATTGCAGAGGACTCACGAGTCCACTGTAGCCGACAACCCCCAGCGACGATAAAAGTGGTCGCGTGTTTACCAGAAAATAAAAAAGAATTAGAAGAAAAAAGAGGAAAAATTGGAAAGTACCTGTGGCCGTAGCGAAGATTGCGTGATCGATGATCGGAGATGGGCCATTCCATCAATTAACACAGGTATGTTCGATTTCCCTCTTTCTTTGCCGATTTTCTTCTTCTTTTTTTTTTTTTTTTTTTTTCCGAATGAGAAGATATGGGGATATCTCGGAGATTCCGGTGAGAAATCAGGCTAGATTGACTGTGATTGAGGAACCATCTTCTTTTTGAAACCCTCGCTTCCGGAACCCTCGTGGCCCTCTCCCTCTCTTCCAGAACCCTCGCGGCCCTCTCCCTTTTCGAAAGGGGCTAGCGTTTGCAATGGAGGGACGCATATTAGCTATTGAGGTAATCGGATTGCAAGGTAATCGGATTGCGTACTGAGTTACCCAGTACTAACTTAGTACGCTCTTATCGTATCAAGTAAACTCTGTTGGGCCCACATTGAATGCATGTTCTTTATCCACACCGTCCGTCTGTTTTTAAAGATCATTTTAGTGGTTGTTCCCAAAATTGAAGCATATCCAAACCTCAAGTGGACCATACCATAGGAAAGAGTGGAAGTATTGATGTCCACCGTTGATACCTTTCTAAGGCCCCTAGTGATGTTTATTTGTCAACCAAGACATTTATAAGATCACACAGACATGGATGAAGGGGAATAAAAAATATCGGCTTGATCTAAAACTTCTGTGGCCCCCAAGAACTTTTCAACGGTAGAATTTCAATTCATACTGTTTCTGGTGGTGTGTTCCACTTGCGATTTGGATATGCTTCATTTTTGGGATAAAGCCCTAAAATTATCTGGGAAAATGGATGGACGGAGTGGATAAAATGTATATATGACGGTGGGCCCCACAGAGTTTACGCAGTATGCTAAGGGTACTGAGTTACTCATTACGCAATCTGCTTCTGCTATTGAGTAACGTACACGCTACTGAAGTGACGTCACCAAGTTCTATGGGTCCCACAATAATGTATTTGTCGTATCCACTGTCTATTCATTTGGAAAGATTATTTTAAGGCATGACACAAACAATGAGGTAGATCTAAATCTATAGTGGACCCCACCACAGAAAAAAGTGGAGAGTTACGCCCACCGTTGAAACCTTCCTGAGGTCCACTGTGATTTTTTTTTGAGATCAACCCATTGATAAGTTAAATAATATTTTAAATAAGAGAGAGCACAAATATCATCTTGATAAAAAACTCTTGTGGCCCTTAGAAGTTTTTAATGGTAGGCGTCACTCTCTCCACTGTTTTCTGTGGTGGGGTCTACTCGAGCTCTGGATCTGACTCGTTCTTTGGGTCATGCACTAAAATGATCTCTCCAAATGGATGGACGGTGTGGATACAAAAAATACATCATGGTGGGACCCACAGAACTTGGTGATGTCACTTGAGCATCGTTGGTTAATCCGCGTCTGAAACCGGCCTCGTTCACCTCGATGAGAAAACTCCGTGGGGCCCACCGTGAATGTATGTGGTTTATCCACGTCGTCCAACCGTTTTTACAACTCATTTAATGGGTTGAGCCCAAAATTAAAGCATATCCAAACCTCCAATGGGCCATACCATATGAAACAGTGGGAATAATGATTTGAACCATTGAAACCTTGTTAGGCCCCACAGTGATGTTTTTCTGTCATCCAACCCGTTCATAAGATCAAAGAAATAGGGATGAAAGGAAAACATAAATATAAGCTTCATCCAAAACTTGTGGCCATCAAGAATTTTAACAGTCCAAATTCAAGAAACAAGTATTAATTAATCAGAAGTCATGATTGTCATCTCAGATCGATGATTTAGTACATCTACACTAGGCCTATGATTTCGACGGTTTAGATTGATGTACATATATGCAGATGTGTACAGAGGGAGCTGCATGTTCATGGAATTTCATAATCAACAGAAGTATCAATGTTTTTTGCGAATGTGGGTCTCTATCGAAAAATTCTAGGAATGCTGCTATTTTTTATTTTTTTTTTGGAATTTTGGTGGGCCATGGACCAAGGGTTGTTTTGAAAAGGGACAACCTTGTGAAATGTTGGCCGTTGCATGTGATTGGGTGGACCCCACATGCATGCCCATTTCAGATCCGCAGCATTGATCATGTGGAGCCCAATTTTTTTAACAAAGGAGAACAAAATTCAGGCTGTTGAGGCCTTTACTTTCAGGGTGTCCCGTATCCGTTACGATACGGCCGTATTGGCCAATACGTATCGATAACGACAGTGGCCGTTACGCGATACGGGGCCATAATGGGGCACCCCCCAATTTTGTAGCCGTAATGGCCCCGTAACGGGGCACCCCTCGATTCTATAGCCGTAACGGTTAGGGCGTAACAGTAAAAAAACAGCCTTTTTTTTTTTTTTTTTTGCTTTTGAAGGTCTGTTTTTTCATTTTTTTTTAAAACTTCTTTTTTCCAAACTCTTCCTAAATCATTCTATTGCTATTTTTGACCACTCTTAGCTTGATATTACAGATAAAACTTGATATTACAGATTAAAAAAAAACTTATATTAAGGATTTTCTTGATTCGAAGCTTCGTGAGCCATTTTCCAGAACTTCCTCAAAAATAACTATTTATATTTTTTATTCAATGTTTTGCTGTTTGAATGGTAGAATATGATGTGTTAATCATAATAGAAGATATTAATGTCCATTTTATAGATTGTTGTTGTCATTATATATATATATTTTATAATTTTTTTCTATTTACGCACTATTTTCGTCTCTCTTTTTTTCTTTTTTTAAATTCGAATATATTACACATGTTAAATATTTTCATATTACATTCATTCTAATATATCTATTATTGATAGTAGATAGTTAGAAAATTAAATATATGAGTTTTGCAGTCAAATCCAGATTGTTTGGTTCATAAATTCATTAGACAATCCGATACAACTTCTCACCAAAGAGTGGACCGTTACACCACCATAAACATGTTCCAATTTATAAAAGAATGCATATTTGGAATGCTTAGAATATTCCGGATTTAATTCATATTTTTTTTTGGCAAAAAATGAAAATGAAAAATTACACCGTTACGGGCTGTTACGCCCCCGTATTGCCGTTACACCCCCGTATCCGTATCGGTGTCGAAGGGCACTGTTACGCTAACTGATACCGATATGGGATACCTTGTTTACTTTGAGTACAGACCGTTCATCTTTTTTTCTATCCATCTATTTCTTCTCTTAAAGATGCGTGGCCCACTTGATGAATTGATCATCGTGATTCGTAGGCCAGGACACATTTTCCAAGGATGCCATCTGATGAGTGGACCGGATCTTCCACGTGCCTGACTGGTGACAAATGTCCAGTGACCAACCTCTTCAGTTTTATCCTTGCGCGCATCACATTAGCCTTTCATCAAAACCTTATCTCCAAGAATTGGAAAATGGGCCAACATGATTATCGGTCCCTGTGGCTCCCATTGGTGAAAACGTGGGGCCCACTTGTTTTCAGTTGCCGACGGATCTAACGGTGGTGTGGGGTCTCATACTTTTTTTTTTTTTTTTTTATGCTAACTAACGTGACAAAAACAAGGTGGCCCACAAATAGAAAATATCAGACTCACGGATCTAAATCCTATCCATCCAGTTGGTGAGTATTAAATGGACGGCAAAGAATGGTTACCTTTCTCTTGCTTATGTGCATATTATGGCCCAACACCACATGACTAAAGTCACGTGGCCAGTTATTCGTCAATCTGAGTTATCCAACTAGTGGGCCTCATTATGGATGGGCGATGTATGGGAAATAAGAGTTATCGTCGGATCGTAGCAATCACTTTTCTTTACTTTCCAACACTTGATGCTGACCATTAACTGTTTTTCTTTCTTGCTGTCCTTTGACTACCACCTTCCATTTTTTAATGGTATACGTTCAATTTTTCTGTTCTCATTTTTTGGATCATTCCTTAAAATAATCTGACAAAATGGATGGGTGGCATGGATATACAGCATATGCACCCATGTGGGCCCTAACAAGTATTAATATAATATTCATTTACAGATAAAATATGTCGGGAAGAAAAGGAATGGAGACAACCTGATATAGGTTGGGTGTATGGCCGGCCTACTCCCAATGATCGATTCGGGAGTATTTGTTATTTATGAAGGAGCATTTAGCGGGAGGGTATCGCAATGTTGTGGATTGCCCTAAGTTCCCACAGGATGTGCGAGAAGAGATGAGGGCCATATTGAAAAAAAATGTGAAGACAAAAGATTAACGACATGCACGAGAGAGGGAGATTAGGGAGGAGCTGGGGCGGCCATCATATATAGGTGACGAGGATGTAGTGGATCTCGATGGCGATGATGATCCCGAATATAGACACGCAATTCAAGAGTCCATACGGGATCAGTGGGAGGGGGATCAACAGAGGAGGTAGGACACGAGTAGTCTTAGATTTGAGGGGTCTATCCATGAGCAGGGGGAGGGGAGGGTAGTAGGTGGGAAGGATCATGGGGCATGGGCAGGAGTAGTAGCGTGCGGGTGCCGGATCTACCTTCAGATCCGAGGATGTACAAAGAGGCAGGGGGGATACAAAAGAAAATAAAAGACATATTTAGTGGAGGGGATGTGAGGAAGAAAGTTGGAAAATTTATGGCAAAGTTTTTTATATACAATCAAATCCCCGCGAATGCCGCCGCAAGCCCGCACTTTAAAAATATGATAAGTGAAGTGCAACGCGGGGGTGAGGGTGTGTAGCCGCCCACGCCCTTTAAGATAATGGGAAAGTATTTAGACGATGAACATGCAGAGATGAAAACATACGTCGATTCGTATAAGCAGTCATGGGAGATGTATAACTGCACCATCATGTGTGACGGTTGGACTGGATCGATGAAGATGTCGGTCACAAATTTTATGGTCTATTGCAGGGGACGAGCGGTGTTCCTAAAGTCTGTGGATGTAAGTAATAAGATTAAAGATGGTGACTACATTTACAAACTAATGCACAACGTCATGCAACATTTTGGGAGGAGAAACATTATGCAGTTTGTTACGAACAATGGGAGTGCATTTGTCAAGGCGGGGATGGATATTCAGAAGAAGTATCATATGTATTGGACCCCTTGTGCAACCCATTGCATCAATCTCATGCCAGAGGCGATCAGGGATAAGCCGTTGGTGAAGATCGTAATTACTGATGCACGACTCATCACAAACTTCATATACAACCACATCTGGTTATTAGCCGTGATGCGCGAGAGGTGTGGTGGGGATATAGTGTCCCAGAGCGACGCGATTCGCCCTAAAATTTATTGCCTTAAGTAGTCTTCTCAAACACAGACAGGCGTTACGGGAGCTTTTCGCCTCTCATGATTACGAAGAATGGAAAAAAAGGTTGATGAAAGTAACCTGGATAATCGAGGAACTGGTGTTGAGAAATTCATTATGGGATCGCGTGCGTAGTGTATTGAGTATTCTAGAGCCCATTTATATGGTGTTGAGGATGGTAGACAATGAGACAAATCCGTCGATGGGGTCGCTATACTCGTCTATACAGTTGATGAAAGAGGCCATCATGGCTAAAGCTCGCAACGCATATAAGTGGGTGCATGCAATAATAGACGACCGTTGAGAAAGGACGCTTTTTCACCTACTACATTAGGTTGGTAAGTACTTATATGATTTTTTTTTTTTTCTATATGCAATAATAAACGAGGGTTGTAGATGTGTAGATGTTGGTTTCCAATGTATTTCCTGAATCCCAAATACCACTACAGCCGGAAACTCTACGAAGATAATTCATTAAAGAAGGTTGTATGTGAGGTGTATGATCACTGATTCCTCGACTGTACGGGGAAAGGCACCTTTGGTACTGAGGTAAATATGTTCCGCACTTACATTCTCCTTATCTTCATCTCAACCATTCCATACTTATCCTGGTTGTTATATGCCCTCAACAAATTGTTAGATTCCGCGACGCGGTTGGAATATTTGGGTGCCACCCTGCGGTGAAGTTAAGGAACACCATGATAGCATGTGAGTTACTGTGATAAACATAAATTTCATATTATTTTGGAAAATCGAAAATAATGAAAGAATTTTATGATATGTAGGCGAATGGTGGTCCATGTACAGGACTGACTGCAAGGTTTTACAGCAACTAGTTGTCCGTGTGCTTGTACAGACAATGTCCTCGTCACCCTGTGAAAGGAATTGGAGTACATTCTCCCTCATCCACACAAATAAACGTAATAGACTAGGGTATGAGAGGCTTCAGAAGCTAGTGTTTGTCACTACAATTTGAAGTTACGAGAGAGGCTGCTCCATGTGGAAGGAAGAAGAAAAGCGCAGGAAGACCCACTGACCTGATGACTGTCGGACATCATGCATATGTTGAGGATGGGGAGGATGACCCAGTTTACCAATGAGTTAGGTCAAATGACTTGGATACCTCGGATGGGCGACCAGAGCCGCATGTTGCGGCAGAAGCAGAGACAATGGATCGATGTTGACGCACATGTGGAGCAGCAGAGGTCTCCTGTTGAGGCATTCAACCCATTGACGAGGAGTCCAGAGGGCAGCCTGCAGCAATCACTATCACGCGGGACACCCGGGGGGGGGGGATTGTCTGATGCCGAGACTGAGTCAGAGAGTGATGCGGGGAGTGAGTTCGGCGATGGTGATGGCGGCGATAAGGGTGACGATGACTCTGATGACAGCAAGGATGATGATGGCGATGGAGATGGTGGCGGCGAGGGTGGGAGTCAGGATAAGAGGCCTCTTAGTTCTTTCACCGGGGAGAAGAATTTTGATCATTCCACACAAGACCCTAACCATGGTTTTCGTCTAGGAGAACCACGATCCCGACTTATGATGACGACGAGGATGGTAGCGGCGCGGGTGGGAGTCAGGATAAGAGGCCTCTTAGCCTTTTCACCGGGGAGGAGAATTTCAATCATTCCACACAGGACCCTGACCATGGTTCTCGTCCAGGAGAACCACGACCCCGACTTATTTACAATAAGATATACACGCTTCAAAAGCGACTGCAAAAAAAGCAAACTCAAAAACTTTTAGATTTTGAAGAGTTGCTAGCAAAATGCATGAGGGACACAAGCGTTCGTGACAGGCGAGGTGGCTCTAGATTTGGATCATGGATGAGGGAGAGGAGCTAGAGTTACAGGCCATAACATGAATTTACATCACAAACACAGGAGAGTAGCTCTAGTTCTGCGCTACAGTATGAGCATGGATATGGACTTAGTGGATACGCGGCGAGTGACTCCAGCAGTTACAACACATCATTTTTCAACCATGGTCTGAAGTTCACTTTTGCATATGGGCAGGGATATGAGCAGCATTATGGATATGACCAACAATATGGATACCAAGGAGCTTCATATGTGCTCTTCCCAGATCCATATTAGTTACAGATTGTGACAATTAGTACCTACGAATAGGCGTATTGATTCAGTTCGGAGAGGATGAGTACCAGTGTTATGTCAGGGAGTATCTTAATTGGTACTGCTCTGCTATGACCTGGGCACAATATTGTCGATTTGTGGAGCAACAGTACTATTCCCAGCCCCGTCGAGATGAAGATGATGATTACGAGCCATCGCGCAACTCTATGTGGGTCTAGGCCACAACCAGTCCCCACCATTGATATGTATATTTATCAATTTTTATTTCTTCTTTTGCTTTTCAATGAATTGGTTGTGTTTTCATATATGTCTTTGATACATTTATAAATGTCATGCATTCAATTTAAATATAGTTGCATTAGTTCAGTTAAGCATCGCATAGCTTAAGACCCTATACAAAGGAAATTTATCATGTGCACTTTTTTTTTTTTTTTTTTTTTTTTTTGAGATGTTATGATTTAAAAGTGTGTATCAAGGGCTTGTTTAACAATCCCTGAAGTTTCATTGAAAAATTCAACCATTTTCCCAATGTTTCCCAAAAAGTGCGATAAATTATGCGATACAAATGATATCCCGTGCGATAACCGATACATATCTGTATCCCAAGGGTGCGATACATAGCATGATACCGATATTTTGAACACTAATTGTAGGTGAATACTTTGTGAAGAAACATACCCTGCCTTCATTTTCAACAAAGCTCATAAACTTGAGACAAACTTGAACTGGTTTTCAGTTGGAATTAGTGGGACACTCCTGTCTGCTTGTGAGTTTTTTGAATCTTCTTTTTGGAAGGCAGGGTTTGGCAGGACCCTACCTGAAGCTAAAAACAAGAAAAATTACAAGAGGGCAGGGCAGCCCAGAAGAATATGATACAAACCAGAGAAAAAGGTAACAAAGAGGAAAGACAACAAGTCTGCAGATCTATCTTGCTACAATAGATTGAAATCCTTAGGGCCATCTCTTTGGAAGAGAACAGTGTGGGATTTTGCATATTGGAGTCCATTGGCTGCTCCAATTTTCTACTGCTGCTCTATTTTTGCCTTCTTTCTGGGAGACAACAACAATGTGAAACCTGACTCTGGACGTTGTGATCAAGAGTTTTCCAAGTCTTCAGTCTGTCCAAGAAATATCTGGGCAAATCTTCAACCTTCTGAGGTTTCAGTTTTAGTTGCCACTGCCATATCGAGATTTGCAAGAAACAGATGTGGTTAACATCTCAACATCATTTTTTTGAGAGACCAACATAAAACATTCATTACAGTATTTGCTAGTTGCGACAGGTATTTTTAAGGGGTTACTGATCTTCCCTTCTATCTATAGTTTCAAGCATTCTACAAGCCCCTTGATGATATTATTTATGTTTCCAGTGAAGTGAGTACCCAATTCTAGGAAATTACAACTTGAGCTTGTTTGAATTTTTTTTGAAGTGTTTAAAAAAAAATTAAATAAATAAATCTAACTACAGTATACTATGGTAAATTCATACTGGCAACATCAATGACATTGTGTGTACTTTATCTTCGTTTTGAAATCGGAGTTATGCAGTTCTTTGCAGAACCTAGGGAAATAGTTCCATTGTGATTTCACAATCTTGTCAATTTTCCCTGACTTCTGTTATTCTGTTTTGTGGGTAGATGGAACTGCCACAATGGACTGATATTGTGAAGACTGCAAGATTCAAAGAACTTGCTCCATATGACCCTGATTGGTACTATATTAGAGCTGGTACTGAGCCTCTCCTTTTTTTTTTTTTTTTGGCATAATCACATATTTTTTCCCTTTTTTTGCCTAAATGTTTTAGTGTCAACTCGTGAAAAAAGTCCAATGCCTGTCTTCTATTTAGCACTGATTCATCTTTATATCTATTTGTAATGGTTAGCTTCCATGGCAAGAAAAATATATTTGAGGCAAGGAATTGGAGTTGGTGGGTTTCAGAAGATTTATGGTGGGCGCAAGAGAAACGGGAGTCGCCCACCTCATTTCTGCAAGAGCAGCGGTTCTATTGCCCGTCACATCCTCCAACAGCTTCAACAGATGAACATTATTGACATTGATCCAAAAGGGTGAGCGTTTTGTCAATTTCTCTCTCCATCTCAGTGAGTCGCAGTATGCTGTCTTTTGTGATAGTAGAAAACCACATTGATTTTTTTTATTTTTTATTTTTTATTTTTTATTTATGGTTGTTAAGAATCCAAGATCTTTATATCTCTGATATTGAAAAATGATAAAGAATATTGAAAAATGATAAAGAGGAACTGCGACAGGTGTGCATTGTAGAAGTTTTATCCAGTTATCCCTCAGTGAACACTAGTAAACATGCAGTTTGAGTGGTACTGTTGATCTAGGGCCATCATGTGGATGGGTTAGAGCCACAAATCCCAGTTCCTGAGCAATTCTGTCTTCCATTTGTTGTGACTTGTGAGTGATGCATTGAATGTTTACCATTTCTTTGATTTTCAAAAAAAGAATGTGGACCATATCTCTGTTTTGAGTGAACTGCCCCTTCCTTTGGCACTGATTGGAAGGATGACATAATCCATCCTCACTGTGAAATTGAGTTACATGTACAACAGAGGTGTTGGTACTAGCACCCGTCATGGTAGCAATCCTCGAATGAAAATTTGCACTGGATTTTTATTCTGCATGTGTTTGATGTAACGTTATTGCTTTTGGTCTTCAAAAGGGTGAAAAAGTAATTTCTGATAGAATCTTGATTGGTTCTGTTAGATGATGCTGATGTCCTAAAAATTTGCCAATTTTTTGATAGGGGCTTAGGAGTTGGTTTGTCAATTTTTTGATAGAGGCTTAGGAGTTGGTTTCTTTGGACTTCATCTATAGGATAAGTTGAGTCAATAAATAACTAGTCAAGTTTTTCATCTGCTTGAGTGATGTTTTTCAAATCTGTAAACTTCTCATTGTTTTGGCTGAGTTGTGCTTGAAATTGAATCAATGATTTGCTAACTGATGGAAGATTTTCTCTGCAACATGCATGCTTTTAAGGCGTCCTCAGAAACAATAATTATAGGTTGCTGAGAAAATTCATCATCTTCTGAGGTGTGAGAATGGGTGCATGGGGGTCCATCACAATGATCTAGACTGTTGATGTGATGGGCCCTATTCTGAACAAGCGATCACTCAAAAATGCATGTTGGAAGATCTGAACCTTTTGTTCCCCGGTCTATCGTCAGTTGAATGTGGAACACCAGATTCTTTCTTGACTATCTTTAAATCTGGAGATTTTTGGGGCATCCTTTATCCATGATGAGCCTCATATCAATGGTCAAGACAGCTAGACCACAGAACACAGGTGTGGAATAATGTGCCCAGTCAAATGAAACATTTATTGAGAGGCTCAGCAGCCCCTACAATTCCTCACTTGGAAAATGCATTAAAGTGATTAGCGTTAAACTCTGTTGATGTAATGTTTTTTTTTTTTTTCCCCTTGGATAATCTTAGGCTGAATATTTTTCTTTTTGATCTCAGTGGGAGGAGAATCACTTCCAGTGGTCAGCGGGATCTCGATCAAGTTGCTGGTCGGATTGTTGTCACTCCTTAAGTAGTGAGTTTTTTCAGCATGCATTTATATTTTGGAGCTGCTGTAGGGTGTTCTCAAATGACTTTGTAGGTTCTTGATTCAATGGTTTCTGAGCCTTTTATGAGGGTTAATGATATATAGAGGCTTGTTTTGTTTGGTGAGCTGACAAGTACATTCAGATGACATGATATACATGGTTTGAAATTGGGTTATGTTATTTTTGAAGTTTTAAGGTATGCATCCTGTACTGCATAGTGCTTAGCCTTCATTAAGCCCATCCATTTTGCATATATGTTGTCAATTGGTTGGGTCCTGCCATTTGGATGCTGTTTCCCCAAAAATCTAGCTTGCACGTGAAGATGTCGTCTGCCCAAAAATCCACATAGATGCCCTTTACACATCCAATGTGGATGGTTGTTCATCCATTGTGAAACTTATCAACTGTTAATTGTGGGCCACTTAGATGACGCATGCTGTAGCTTGGCTGTCATGAATTTTAAGCTGACTACACCATGACTTGCCAAAATGATGATTTGGTGGCTGCTGGTGTGGTGGAAATGTTTGGGTGAGCACCTGAGAAGAACATATTGTCCCTGTCAGCTTGCATAAATGATAGGCAGCTGGTCAAGCCTCCAGAATCTGTTTCTACCGCAATCCCTACCCTGACCTCAATGGAAACATATGCTTTGATATTCTGTTTGTAGATATCTGTGTGCAGCCTTACCATTTATTGTTGGTTCTTCTTCTGATCATTTGCCTAGCCCCGTCATCCGTGTTGCCAGCTTTTAACCCGAATGGGTTATCCATGGTGATTTAACTAGTGTTTGCATAATGACTGTTTTTTGAGAAAACTCAAATCTATTTTCTTTATTTTCTTGCCTGCCTATCCAAATAGGCCCCAAAATAGAGTGATTTGGATGTATTGTCTAGGAGGAGGAACTTTGATATAATGCTTGTTAGAGGACCATTTTTTTCTCTATTTGCATCATGTGAACAGGTGTGGGTTCCATATCTCTAAAATGGGGGTGGTGGGAGTTGGGCAACCTTTGCAGTCCATTAGGGCCCATTTGGACGGGTGGATTGGAAGGGATTGAATGGTATTAGGGTGGATGGCATGGATTTCAAGGCAATGATGGTGTTGTCAGTGGATTGTCTTAAGATCCATGGGATTGCTATATCAAGTCTGTTTGGTATGCCCGACCAATCCCGGGATTAAACCTTCCCATCCCTTTCAATCCCTCGAACCAAACACGTCCCAGGCAAATTTAATCGGATTAGGGTGGACTGGATGGGATTTAAAGGTAATGATGGTGTTGTCAGTGGATTGTCTTAAGATCCATGGGATTGCTATATTCCAGGATCAGATCACCAGGTCTGTTTGGCACGCCGGCCAATCTGGGATTTAACTTCCAATCCCTTCCAATACCATCCAATCCCTTCCAATCCGCGTGGCCAAACGGGCCCTTAGGGAAAAGGACAGATGGGCATTGCGGACATGGTATCGTATAGCAGCTCCCTTGACTGAGTTTTGCAAGAGGGGTTGACCTCTTTTTTTTTTTTTTTTTTTCCTTCTAAATCAGCGTTGTAAATTATGGTATGCCATCCAGAAATGTTCATGCAGAGCTGTGTAAATTATTTGCAGTTTAGACGAGACCCTTGGTTGGTTGGTCCTGGATGAAAAGGTCAGGACATACATATAAAGTAGGTTGTTCTTCAACTAGGTGGGGTCTTGGTGAGAATCAAGTTGTGAGCCTCACTTTGCTCCTTGTGACCCGAGGGGGACCTTTCAAAGGGGGGTCACTAGGGCATGTGGGCCCCTACTGACACTGCCATTAGCGAGTTTTCTGTGGCTCCCACAATGATATGTGTGTTCCATCCCATCCATTTTATTTTGCCAGCCAAGAATGAGGTCTACAACACTAGAAACAGTGGCGATTGACCCCGTGCCCACCATTAAAAACTTCTTGGGTTATACAAATGTTTTTTTTTATTATCAATCTGATGTGTTTTACCTTCATCTGCTCTTTATGATCCACCCAATCAGGTTGAATGGCAAATAAAAATTACAATGGGCCCAAGGAAGTTTTTAATGGTGAGCATTCAATCACCACTAGTTTCCTATGGTGTGGTCCACCTCAGATTTGGATCTGCCTCATTGTTGGGCTCATGCCCTAAAACTATAATAATAATAATCTTAAATGGATGGATAGTGTGGATAAAGACATATATCATCATGGGGCTCACATAGCACTATCCAGTGGCCACTTTGCTAGTGGCAATGAACGTATGCAATCCGCATCCTATATATTTAATGTGTGGGCCCCCGGCTGTCCTGAGCTTACTGGTACCATTTACCATTGCAGCTCACCGTATAGTGTTACTGGTACCATTTACCATTGCAGTACACCGCATGGAGTGTTCTTGTTCTTGGTCTGATATTGCTTTGCCATTGCGGATTGTGTAGTGTAGAGCATAGCACTGAGTTTGGTACTGTAAGACCCGTATCCTAACCCGCACTGTTCCGTAAGCCTCCGCGGTCCTTCCGGTCGAATTCCGGCAACCCGCGATATGTTATCGGTGTTTGCGCGCAATGCTTAGTCGTGTCCCGTATATCAGAATCGGCTTGACTTGAAACTTGTACTCTTGTGACCGCGCCGTCGCTGTGGTTCCGATGTTGCGTCTTGTGTACCGAGGCGATACCCGGGCTAAGAGATGTGGGCCCACATTTAGTTCAAGGAAAACGCTGCCCTTTGCAAAATTTAAGAGAATTTTTTTTAAATCAATCACATCACATCCCATTAATCAAGTACATGTCTCATCCCCAAAAGCAACCCCTAAAGTCAACTCTCCCTCTCTCCACCCATACATGTCAAGTACACACCCATCGCTCCATCACCTTTCACCTATCCCTCTCTCTCATCACTTCTCTCCCATCTCCTCTCTCTTTCTCTCTCATTCTCTCTCCATTTTCAAGCAACCCCAAGGAGAGGAGAAAACTCCAACGTCTAAGCTCCATGAGAGAGCTTTGTGTGGCCCACCTTCCTACCTCCAATCTCCACCATCCAAGCTTCATCTTGACCGTTGAAATACATTCCATGAGGCTTTAGGACGCATCGGTGGAAGAAGAAGTCCAAAAAGATCTAACGGTGGGTGTTCATCATCTCGGTTTTGATTTAGGGCCCACTTGTAATGGGACCCACTTGATGTATGCATTGAATTTCGAGGGACCCATAGTGGCGTGGCCCCTCCCATCTCCACCATTCTCTCTCTCTCTCTCTCTCTCTCTTTGTGTTTGATCGTGGCCCACCTAGTATGTGTTGATTGACGGTGGGGACCACAACTATACAGCTGTGGTATTGACATCAGCAAATTTTGTGGGGCCCACCCATGATATATGTATTTTATCCGTACTACCCATCAGCATGGCCCCACACACATGTGGACTCCACCGTGAGGTATGGTCACGTAGGACCCACCGCCTGCAGCAAATTGGCTGGCGTACGTGTACAGTAGCAATAAAGCTGTTGTATTAGCGTCTGTAAGTTTTGTGGGCCCCACACATGATGCATGTATTTAATCTACACTGTCCACCCTATTTCCCAGCTCATTTTAGGCGTTGAGCCGAAAAACACAGCTAATCCGAAACTCTAGTAGTCCACACTATCTAAAATAGAAATTTTTCGATTAAAAATCTGTTAAGGGCCACTATAATGTTTCTTCACGTCAAAATATGTTGAATATTGGGCACGTTGGATCTGTTACGAGCCATAGAATCCAACCAAAGGGCTTGATTTTCCTAATGTGGGCCTCACCTATGAAATTCTTCAAAAAAAAATAAAAATAAAAATACTAAACAACACAGACGCTGTTGCTGTTTTTGGGTCCCAGAAGTTTTGGATAAATATGAAATTTGTTTTTCCTCTTTATTTAGGTCTGTGTGACCATATCAACAGATTGGATGGAAAATAAACGTTATGGTGGGCCCCACGTGGGACCCACCTGCTGTGTAACGTATTGGCTAGTGTTCCGCACACAGCTATATAGCTGATGTATTGGCATCAGAAGTTATGGGGGTCTGGTCATGAGGTATGAGTTTGATCCACACCGTCCATTTGGACGGTGCTTTGTGGGGCTCGCCATGATGTATGTGATTCTCTTCGCCGTCCATCTGCTAGGGACGGTGGGCCCCTTGATGCATGTATTCTATATCCAACCGTCTATCTGTCCAGACGGTGAGGCCCACCATGAGGCATGTGTTGTACACACTCCGTCCCTCCATGGGACCCCCATGATGTACGTGCCTTATCAGCGCTACCCAAGTCTGGCCCGTGGACCTCACATGGTGATGTTGATGAGGCCTATTTGATGAGGTCCAATCTAATGTATTTAAGGCCCATTTGGAATGTACAGGGCCTACCTTAATGTGATGTATTTCCGACCCATTTAGTGAGGCCCATTGTGATATACTTATGATCCATTGTAATGTATTAAGGCCCATAGGTTGTAGCCCAATGCGATGTATATTGGCCCATATGATGAGGCCCGATGTGCTGTATCAAGCCCATGTGACGCGGCCCATTATGTTATGTACGAGATCCTTATGTATTAGGCCTAGGTACGTGGCCCGTTGTGATGTATTTGTGGCCCAGTTGATAAGGCCCGTTGTGATGTATTTATGGCACATATGCCGAGGCCCATTATGATGTATATGCGGCCCCTAGAGTGAGGCCAAACATGATGTATTTGTAGCCCTTGTGTGAGGCCCAACATGATGTATATTCGCCCATTTGGTGAGGTCCAATGTGATGCATATGCGGGCCCTTTTGACGAGGCCTGACATGGTCTATATGTGACCCTTGAGTGAGTCCCATTGTGGTGTATATTAGGCCTCTGTATGGTGCCATGGGCCCACTTTATGTTTGGCTCTATGTGGGCCACTACTTGAGAACAATGTTGGTTAAACATCCACATTGATGGGTGATGATGGTTAAATGTCTACATTGTGACCTTCCCTTAGGCCCTTTATTAGGTCGATTATCGATTTCGATTATCGAGGCTGATTCCGATTGTCCGGTTATCAATACCGATTATGAATATGTGATAGTATAGTATTATGTACATGCCCATACGCATCATCTGCATGTTTATTATGAGATGTGGTTAACCATTGCATATGTCATTGGACAGGTTGTTATGAGACTCCCTGATAGGCGGGGATTGTCTTACATGAGCGCACAGTATGTGCAGGATTGATGCATGACTGGATTGTATGACCCATGCATCTTGCATTATGTGTTGTGATTACTGTACGCCCTAGCGACATCAGGGCCGTAACCTCCATAGGCATGTCGTGGATGGCTAGATGGGACACCAGAAATATCTGGTTCAAGCATCTGGGCACTTTGGATGTTCGTGGGTGAAAGTCCCTAAACCTCTATGGCTAGGAGACGCTCTAACGTCTAGGCCGAATGGATTACATGACCGCTCGAGTACCGAATACCAGTAGGTCGCATCTTCCAATGTGTCGTGGTTGGTTGGAAGGGGGTGTGGCCTTATCCGCCCGATTCGTAGTGGGCAAAACTAGGCTGAGTTAGACCAGCTCATAAATGGGTCCGCTATCGACGTGCCGGGTAGGTATTAGTTAACTACTGGCCAAGTGGATAGTGAGGTCTCTTCCACACGCCTAGTTGCGCGTGATGGGGCGACAATCTAGTTGGGAGTGTACTAGACCCTGGTGGTGATTTCAAAGTTGTACAGTACTGATTGGTGGAGCAGGAGTTGTATACTTAGCATTTTACTCATTTATTCATTCATTCACTGTCCACTCGGTTGGTGGTGCGCAACTATTTGTTACGTGTACCTTCGCAATGGCCAGGATTTCGGTTGGGGCGCGCAACTAACCTGAGATCAGGAGTTTACCACATTGAGTCTGACTATCCGAATTTAGGTATGAGACTGGTTTGGATAGAAGTCCTTTGTGATGGACCCCGTAGCCTGCGATACTACGTATTATCATCCTAACTTCACACTCCAGCTTGGTTATTTCATTCACACCGCATATTGCATTGTATCCGTGGCATATGGTATTCTGGGTTGCTACGTTTCTGCATTTATATGGACTATATGAGGTTGATGGTATTCGTGGCTCTTCAGAATTTGCATATTGCATTGCATCATCGGCATCTGATATTTGGCTCTTTATGATTCCGCATTTACATAGTCGATCCGCATTGCATATTCTGATATTGAATTATTTATAGACTTACCAGTATGTTTTCGCTTACTCTAATATTGTATGATTTATGTCATTGTATTCCATACGTGGCACTTACCTTGTGCACACACTTACACCATCCTCTAAGCTTACTATAAGCTTATGCACGATAGATGCATGCAGGTGGTGTTAGGTTGCAGTAGCATTGAGCTTGGAGCGTGTAGCGGTCTTCCGGAGCTTTCATTTTCGATATATGTATTTCCCTTTCAGCATTGTATTTAACTGTTTATATTAGTGGATATGTGATGATGATATTGACTTTGTGATTTGGGTAAACTTGTGGTTATGCTTATTACGAGTTAAATGTATATTGGAAAATCTTCCTTTTAAGATCCTAGGATCGGAATCTGGCGTGTGGACACTGGGAGCCGAGAATGAGGTACTACGGAGGCTATCGGCACCGGATTCGGCAATCGGGAATTTTGTGAGCTCCGTTTCTGAGTTTGGGGCGTGACAGGTACCATGTATAACGTGGCAAAATTCTGTGGATCCCCACCATGATGTATGTGTTTTATCCATGCCATTCATCCATTATTATTATTATTATTATTTTTTCAGGCCATTTTAGAGCAAGAGTCCAGAAACGAGGTAGATCAAGTGGACCACTCCACAAGAAAATGGGGATTGAATGGTGGCTACAATTGAAAACTTGTCCGGGGCCACAAGTAATGTATCAAGCTGATTGAACCGTTGACAGGGGATAACCAACCTGGATCGGCCTTAGGAACCGTTGACAGGGGATAAACAACCTGGGTCAGCCTTAGATTTCAGGCTGTGGCCTGGCCTGGTCCTCTGTAGATGGAGGCAGATATCAACATCTCAGAAGATAAAGACTGGTTTGGACTTGTAAATCCCTTCTTATGGAGGTTTGTTATGTGCACAAACGCGTATGGTGCGAGATCCAATCCATCCGAGCTTATACATCTTTTCCCAAATAAAAAATAAAAAATCCGGCCCACTCAGCACGTGGGCACAACACTGGAAAGAGAGGTTAGAATTTGCAATTGAGTTGTCACATGGGTATTGAATTTGCAATTTAGTTATCACATGAACGATTCCATTACAAAAAAAAAAAAAAAAAAAAAAAACAAAAAACTCGAGTGGAAACTAATCGGACCGGATCCAAATGCCACAGTGGGTCTACACTGAATTTGGAACTTTGCGATCGTTGTCCATTGGTGTGTGGTGTGGCCCAGATGACAATGATTCGATCAGCCTATTTTTTGTGCCATCCCAGCTAATGATGGGATCTACCTCTTGGAATAGTTGGATAGCAATCATACATACATCCATCCACTTGACGATCGGATCCTGGCGGGCCCACACAGATGGACTATTATATGATGAAGCACATGGTTGATTCGTTACCCTCATAGAAATTGGATGGGAGGCAGGAAAATGTAGTATATGATTACTTTAAAAAGGAGGAATCTATGAGAGGCAATTCAAAGTAGTTTTTTGACCAGTGGTGTTTTTGTTAACTATGCTTGTTGGGTGCCATGGGCTCGAAATCATTGTCTTCACAGCCAGCCCATTTAATTTTGGGGACAGGCGTGGAATTTACGCCCAATTATTTTTTGAACCAGAAAAATCATGCCCAAGCTTCATCTTTTATTTATTTATTTATTATTATTTTTTAAAATTTGCAAAAACTCAACAAGTGGACTTGATGTTCAGCCAGGTTGAGTTGACTCAAAAGACTTGGACAAGTCTCTTTACTTAAGGGAAGTCTTGAGTTTGAGAGCGCATAGTACCTTTTCATATATATATATATATATATATATATATATATATTTTAAATGTGAGAGTACACCACTTGAAATATTATTTATATAAAAGAGGCTTTACATCCATTCGGGTGGGCCCAACAAAAAAGAATTGAGCCACACCTATCATTTGAGTGACTCAGTTCAACTAGTTGTGCTTCTCGCAATTGAGTTTCATGGTGACTTGTCTCAAAATTGAGTCAACCTGGCTGAGTTTCAAGTCTGAGTCGTAAGGTATGAGCCCAAAAATGAGGAGCGGATTAGGTGAGACCTCGGCCTCACCCAAGAGAGCCCTCACCATGGAGCACCACCTTTATGTATATATTTTGGATAACGCCTTAAAATGATCATGTTTCCGTGGTGTTTATTTTCCATCAAATCTGTTGACAAGGTTGCCTGGACGAATGGAAAATAACAAATATGCTGCTGATCTAAAACTTTTTTGGCCCATTAATGGGGTCAATCACCACTGTTTCCTATGGTATAGTACACCTGATAATTGGATCCATTTCATTTTCTGGATAATGCCTTAAAATGATCTGAATAGAACAGATGGACGGCATGGATACAGAATATATATATCAAGGTGGGCCCCATGGTAAGGGCCGCACTGTCTTGGGTGAGGCCTGAGTCTCTCCTTATCAATCCACTCTCTGTTTTTGAGCACATACCTTAAAATGAGCTGACAAAATGGATGGATAGCGTTGATAAAACACATACATCGTGGTAGGGCTCACAGAGCTTTGACTCCGGCTAGCTGGCTGGTGTTGGGATCATCAGCCAAATCGCATTCCATGCAAAGCACTCTGATCCTGACACCTCTAGTGATCTTGCCATGTCTGAATTTTGAAGCCAAATTAACTGTTACAATACCAAAATCTCTCTCTCTCTCTCTCTCTCTCTCTCTCTCTCTCTCTCTATATATATATATATATATATATATATATATATATATATAGGGAAAAGGTACAATGCGCTCGAGCTGACGATAAGCTCTGTGTGGGCCCCACTGTGATGTGTTTCGACCATCAACACTGTGCATTTGATGGGTACCCTTTAAATTATGGGATATCCCAAAAATCAGCCGTATATGGAACTCAGGTGGGCCATACCATCTAAAATTATGTGAAGACACCATTAAAATATATAAAAGCACTTGGTGGGGCCCCCCTGAGTTTTGCATGCGCCCGAAACTTGGTCTGAACCATCATTCAAGTGGGACACACATAATGGATGGGCTGGATTTGCAAAATACATCTCGGTGGGCCCTCAAAAATGGTTATGAATGTTTTAATGGTGCACGGCCCCTCCCCACTTTTGTATGTGGTGTGGCCCATTCAAGTCACGGATTGACTTGATTTTTGAGACCTAGGCCCATGATGGAATGGTGCATCTGACTGATGGGGTAGATGTTCGAAACGCATCACGGTGGGGCCCACACAGCTCAACCTCATGGGGTTAAAATCAGCTCGAGCGCATTGTACCTTTTCCCTACATGACCATTAAATTAGTGGCCATATATGTCTCTGATTGACTCTTAACCATTTACTCACCCAGACCTCACTAGTTGGATTTAGTAAATTGTTGCAAAGGGCGATATTAAAGAAGATGCAATTTCCAAAACGAAGGACATAAAATATCGTTGTTTCCCAATCACCACAATAACGTGTTTGAGACAAAACAAATCCAATTCCAAATAATTGAGAAATTTGCAGATTTGTTCATTGTTTATTCCAAAAGAATTGCAATTAAATTGATTGCTTAACGTACAGTTGGACCAAAAAAGAAAAAGGAAGAATCTTCATATAACGTATGAAGAAAAACATATTGTTGTCAACGTTTGCCGAAATATTCTCCTGTCTTCATCTCTCCTTACCATTTCTCATCTCATCAGTGTTGATGGCCAAGTTGATGTCATTCCATGACATGCATTTGATCTTCTTGTGCTGCGGATTATGGAACTTGGGCTCTTTTGGTATGGTTGGATTTTTCAATGACCTTCAAAATACAACAACAACAAACCCCACTTATCTAAATATTTATACTTTTTATGTAAATATTTTGTGCACACAAAGCTAAAATTTACAACAGGCACACGCATTTCTGAACATATGTAGCACACATGCACACACATGTGCAGAATGATCCCATGCAAATAATCTGCATCTGCACATAACAATTGCTGTTTTAGATTTGAAAACAATGCAAATCATTGATCTGGAATGTCCAATTGACTTGGATTGTCCCTTGGTCCAACCTACTACTCTTCATGGACCATCTATAACCCGAAATCACTTGTCCGGACAATCCTCAACATCCCATTGTTTCTCTCGTTCTATAATCTACCCATTACCTAATGCATGGTTAGAGAGGGCTTCCAGTCAAAGTGATGATGATTCTTAGAGAACCACGAAGAATCCATACTGTCTATATCCATGCTTTATTTTTGTTGTAGGTGATCTGGAGCCTCCATTGATAACCCAACTGTAGAGTCCAACCTATTCTTCATGGACCATCTAATAATAGCCCAAATGACTTTCTCTGACAATCCTCACCATCCCATAATTAATCTCTTTCTCTGACCTCTCCATTTTTGCACAGTTGAGCATTATTTTTGTCATAAGTGATCGGGACCTAACATTTCACAGGCCATCCACTAATTGGATCATTTGTGTGCATATAAGAAACATAATTCTTACCTTTTTGGTATAAAAGGCCTATCAAAATAGGGCATTGGTTGAGCTCTTGGCACCAGTTCTTTCCTCAACCTTCTTATTTCTTCCTCTTCTTCCATCTGCAGCAAAACTAACATATTTTAGCTTCTAAAAGCACTAATAACTGTAGATCATGCATGAAATGAAATTTACAAAAAGTGCATACTATTTTCTAATACCATACGCATTAACAACACATGAAGTGAAATTTACACTAGTATTCTTGCAAATTATTTCCAAATACTATCTAGCAGACCTTTAGCTGCCTCTTTCTTTCTAATCTGTACTGATCCATTAAGGATATCTTCTCAGCAACCTGAAAAAAAAAAAAAAAAAAGAAGCAAAAAGTTCATTATATATTTTTTTCCAATGCTCATGAATGTTATCGAGTGATCAAATACAACTTTGCTGCATTTCATTTTTGCTTTTGGAATTTTTGTGAAAACAGGTTACTAATGCCTACAACCATCTGTAGGTGATGATTCCTTCCCTCTCTTATACAACGTGAGAAAGTTACCTGATTATCAAATTCTGCACGCTCTACTGCACGTAGCTCACTGTGAAGTTTCAAATCGACCGGCTTTGTGCTTTCTTTCACTGGAGGCTTCACCAAGCACTATAATGGCACATGCATCCAAATCACGTAAGGGTCACTATAACAATCAATAAAATATAGTATGCATGCTTAACATGCTGTACTCACCATATGAATAAATTAGAGGTAGAGTTCTCTATTAGGGACTACTACGGAATTTCTATTCAACACAGTTTGTTACATTTGGGGCCGTGGTTTAATTGCCCATCCATAATCGTGTTAGGTTGTCCTCCATTATGGATGGGCCAGACAAAGAATTTCAACACAGACAGCCCACATTCAATGTAAAATCATGACCGCCCGGGCTATCAGATGAATGGTCTAAATCACCATGAGCCTCACATGTAGAAACTCCATGTGCAACAGAGAAGTTCCTTATTAGTGATTAACAGAGAACCTCTGCTTACACAGTAATTATAGATCACATCCTGTGTAAAAAGGTGGTGGGGGTACAAGAGAAAAAGTTAGTTTTAATAACAATTTTAACAAGCGATAGGTGCAGCCTTAAAAGAGAGATGTTTCGTAAGTTATACACAGTGGATATTATATGTTAAACAGATGTAAAAGAGAGTGACATTCTGGAGAGGAGAGTGATATTCAATAGACTGCGACATATTTTACACATACATGTGTGTGTGTGTGTGTGTGTGTGTAATATATGTATTGTACACACACACACAAACATATGCATATACACATGCACGCACGCATAAACACACTTAGAGAGAGAGAGAGAGAGAGAGAGAGAGAGAGAGAGAGAGAGAGAGAGATGCTTAGATACAACTAGTTGTGTTCAACTAGGTGGTGTGTCGGACCAATTGTCTTGATGCTCAGACACTAGTTGTATGTTCAACTAGTTAGTGTGTGGGACCCAATCATGTTTGTATGCCACGCCGCCCCTCTACAATGGCACCCCTGCAATGAAAATGGTATGCCCCAAAAATCAGGTTGATAGTTGGGACCCATATGAATGCAGAGGTTTTTGGGTGGTTGTTTATTGTTTTCTATGGTGTGGACCATTTGTAAATACATACAATGTACATCCAACTAGTTGTGTGTCAGCGTCTGTGTGTGTGTGTGTAAGGGGTTTTGCTTGTCGACGTTAGCAACATCCCTAAACCTTTTAAACAGCACACAGGGTGACCTATCATCGATCTGAATCATTCATTCGTTCATACAACTAGGAGCAAGCCATGGTGAAAAAATCATGCAAATCGGGCGAAAAGGGACAGCAAAGATTGACTGGAGAAACAAAATAAGTCCAATCATCATCTTGAAACATCTAGTAGATAGATCTCACTTTGTATTTCTATGATTCTAACCATGTGATTCATGGCTTGTAAACAGGGGACAGTTGTAACAAATCAAGCCATTGTGCAAGAATCATACCGATCAGATGATCCTAACCCTTTGAATGGGGCATATTTGTTAGAACCATCCATTGTTTACAAGCCATAAATCAAACGGTGCAAGATAGATCTCAATGTCTATTTCTATGATTGGACCGGAGAAAGATCTAGTAGATAGATCTCACTTTGTATTTCTATGATTCTAAAGTAACATTTTGATTTGATGATTCTAACCATGTGATTCATGGCTTGTAAACAGGGGACAGTTGTAACAAATCAAGCCACGGTGCAAGAATCATACCAATTAGATGATCCCAACCCTTTGAATGGGGCACATTTGTAAGAACCATCCGTTGTTTACAAGTCAAAAATCACATGGTGCAAGATAGATCTCACCATGTATTTGTTAGAACCATCAGTTGTTTACAATCCATAAATCACATGGTGCAAGATAGATCTCACTGTGTATTTCTATGATTGGACTGGAGAAACATCTAGTAGATAGATCTCACTTTGTATTTGTATGATTCGAAAGTAACATTTTGATTTGATGATTATAACCATGTGATTCATGGCTTGTAAACAGGGGATGGTTGTAACAAATCAAGCCATGGTGCAAGAATCATACCGATCAGATGATCCTCCTAGCCCTTTGAATGGGGCATATTTGTTAGAACCGTCCATTGTTTACAAGCCATAAATCACACGGTTAGAAACGTCAAATTATGATGTTAATTCAAAATCATAAACATACAAAGGGGATCTGTCTACTACATCTTTCCAGATGATGATTGGACTTATTTTGTTTCTCCAGTCAATCTTGACTATCCATTTTCATGCTATTGATTGGAAGCTTAGGATCACCTGATTGGCATCATTTTTTGCACCATGGCTTGCTCCTAGGTGTATGAATGAATGAATGGTTCTGAATGGCAATAGGTCACTCCATGCGCCGTTTAAAGGTTTGGGGATGTTGCCAACGTCCCTGTGAAGGTTAGGAGCCACATCTTTTAGATGTTAGGAAAACCACACACACACACACATGAGAACTAATCACCCACAGCGTGTATGCTAATTTAGCTTTGTGGCCACATCTAACTAGTGAGGAAGTTGGGTCCCACCATGAACATGTGTTGGGAAGCAGAATGATATACAGATTAAGCTAAAGGTGCTTCGAACCACATGGCAGGTCAACTGACGACTTCTCTTATCTTTCAAGCGATGTTGGCAATGCTTCAATTCCCCTTGACTTTTCCTATTCAAGGATGGTTCTCTTTCCAATGTTTTCCATGTGCCGGAAGACCTACTCTTAATAACTGATTTGCAAATTGATTGATGAAGTTGAATTGGACTCCCTACTTAACCAGAATGTCGAATCCAATAGTTATCAACCGTGGACAAGACCACTGTGTACGATCAATGAGAATTAGGCTATGATATTGCCTTAAATGTGTACAAAGTAAGAGGAAATGAATATGGAGCTTTCAGATAGGCTCGATTAGTGTTGCCTGTCACAATCTTTAAGGTGATGTTCACCTCTTACTGATAATCAAATAGATTTGGAAGAGGGTTAACAACAAATCTGCCTCTACGATAAGAAGCCCAACTTCTCAAACCTGAGAAATGTGCCCCCTTCAATTTGCAAAATCAAGGACAATACCCAACACAGTGATAAACTAATATGGCCATAAAAGATATTCAAAATTCTGTTAATGATAACTAGAATTACAAAATAGCATTAAATAGAGAAACAACCAACAACCGAATATAACGATCAACTAATATGCCCAGACTTAGACAATGCAGAATTCTGATAATAATGACCAGAAGTGTGAAGCAGCATAAAACAAAGGTAGGAAGGAATAAAATGGGAAAGAGATTTAGAAAGTAAAAGAGGGTTACTGTTTTTGAAATAATGAGCTTTTAAGTTTTATAACTAATGTTCAATGCATTTTTCTAATATGGGGTCAAGAGTGGCTTTTGTTTTCTTGAAAATGACCGTCTTTTCTCATCTTGCCCTTGCAAGTTTTTTTTCCTCTCTGCCTTACCTTTCAAATAGTCCCATTTCATATGATGAGAGGGAGTGAATGAGGCATATAAAAATTCCTGAAAATGACCGTTTTTTCTCATCTTGCCCTTGCACATTTTTTTTCCTCTCTGCCTTACCTTTCTAATAGTCCCATTTCATATGACGAGAGGGAGTGAATGAGGCATATAAAAATTCCTTTTCCTTCATGGATTACACATTTGCATGAGGCTATGAGCTTGTGCTAAGGTGCTTTGCACGCGTGGGCACTTGGCTACTTGAGGCATTGTGGTGTGTGCAAGGGCTCTTGAGGCACACTTTGCAGTTCACATGTAGGTGATATTCACCCCTACCCGTAATCAAATCCAATTGCAAGAAGATTAATAGTTAATCTACCTCCAGGATACAACAGAAGTCCAACCTATCCGACTTGAGATATGTGACCTTTGACTTACAAAATCAGAGGTACCCACCGAACACAATGATAAACTAATATGCCTAGACTTAGAAAAATTTAGAATCCTATTAATAATAACCAGAGTTTTGAAATAACATAAAAATAGAGGCAATAGAATGAGAAAAAGATTTTAGAAAGTAAAAGAGGGCTATGAGAAATTGTAGATTGATCATCTCAAGAAATAATCTAGTTCTAGGTTTGCATAAAACTGGATATGTCACTTTGGAGGTGCCATTAATGTGAATGTTCAACCAGTTTATACACAATCACAGCCCAGAGCAGAAACTCATTCTGGTGTCTTTTTAGGATTTGCAATGTTTACGGAAACTTCTCCACTTTGACCACCCATTCTGCTGTTTATTAGGCTTTGCAATATTTACGAAACTTTTTCACTTTGGAGGCGCTCTTGATGTGACTGTTCAGAAAGCAACAGTCCTACAGTTGACGTCATCTCTACAAAACTTTTTCACTTTGCCACTCTCTTAATGTGACTGTTCAGAAGCAACACCTGACCTCAACTCCTTAATAGGATGCATATGTGCAAACATAAAGTGCACTTTAAACGATCCAAGTCCTTCACATCCGATGTGGAAGGTACATAGAAACAACAAACAAGACTAGTTTGAGAAAGGACAAGAAGTTACTTTAAGAAAACAAAATGCCACCTTTGATGAGATAACATGAAAAGATCATTGTACCCCCCCAAATATTTCAAAATATTAAGAAATGACAAGCTCATAGTTTTTCTTTTTATGCACACACACACACTCACCGGTGAACAAGCTCATAGCCTTATGCCTTTCCCATTTGAACACGCCAACACTCTTGTTAGTATGGCACCCATTTGTGCCTTTCCCATCTGAACATGCCAACACTCTTGTTAGTATGGCACGTATGCATTTGTCCCACTCAGTCCATAAGGTGTAGCTGACTGTAAGTCCCCGATCCAAAAATCAGGTGGTGGACGACATTATACAAAATGAATATATTTTTAGAAGTCTATTTACTTCTACTTTATGGTCCATCCGATGAACTTCCCTCCTTGACTTTAGTACAAGAAGATGTTAAGTGTGGCCCACCTGGTGGACTGCTATGATCTTGCACAAAAATGTAAAATTAGCACTTGTTATAACTCATCATAGATTGGCAGGGCAATAGTCATGTTTGGGCTTACAAATCCTTATTATAGATTTGAATATCAGTGATGCCAATTAAAATCTATATAACAAATAGTTACTTAATGAAATGAGGGCATTTGTTACCTCTGGTTCATCTGTTGTCCACGGCAGGCCTTGTGCGATTGGGATCCGCTGTTTTTTCTCCTCCTCCATCATTTGCTCTACTTTCTTATGGAATTCTTCTTTTTTGAATCTCCCTCTTTGCTGAAATGAAAATTAATAGACTAAATTATGGAAATAAGGAAAAAAAAAAAAAAAAAAAAAATTTAAGCTCAAAAGAAGAATTCGACATATGTATCATGATTTGAAAAAAAAACAAGATGACTATTTCAAATTGAAATTATATTGTGTTGGTGCTCATAAGTTGCAAATTAAACTGGACTTTTCAGTATATTGATTGAAATCATTTGAATCTTCCAAAAGTTAAAAAGGCTCTCCAACTACTCTTGAGGCAAAAAAGCAAACTCATGAGTCCACCTACAATTTTATGTATAAGAAAAACACATTGAAAATCCAATAAATCCATCTAGACCGTGCATGTTAGGTCCAACCCACAATTTATGGGCCACCTTGCAAGCATCATCCCGATCCATTGATCTTGTCATTAGATCATTGTACCTCTTTTTCAACATAATTCTTCAGAATTATAAGCAATCCCTGATGACCCCACTTAATGGATGCTTCCACAAATTGTTTATTGGGGCCTACTTTTCCACGAAAGTTCTTGACCGCCATTTTTTTTGGCCATTGATCAGATGGTCAAAATTTACCAACCTTTGTGATTTTATAGTCGGCCCATGAAAGGAGGTTCAGTCCAAATCGACAGTCAAGATCAATGTAATTCTTCAGAACTATAAGCAATCCTTGATGGCCCCAACTAATGGATTGCTTACATTGGTTATTGGGCCTACTATTCCACAAAAAAATATTGATTGTCCATTTTTTTTTGGCTATTAATCAAATGGTTGATGTGCAATTGTTCTGATATTTCTTGGTGACCCATGAAGAGTAGTTCAGTCCAAATGGACAGCCTAGATCAAATGGTTGGACTGTCCGGGTGTCCTATACAACTAGGAGCACTGCGCTTTGGGAGCATTGGAGTAATATCCGAAAGAAGATAACTCTAGTTTTAAAACAAGGTTAAGCATTGAGGGGGAGCTGATTTCAATCTCCAAGTATTATCTAGATTCAAATAGGATAGATTTAATCATCGCCTATACTAGAAAAGCTACTCAATACTTCTGATGTTCCCTACTGTGGATGGACCATGCACCAGCTATACAATCTTCGATCATTGTTTCTTTTCTTTGAATGAGGACCAATGCTGCATGGTTTTCTTATCTTTCAAAAAAAATAAAGAAAATGCTGCATGGTTTTCTTAATCATCACTTAATTTAATTGTCCCATTTAGGTTTTGCAGTGTTAAGTACATCCATGGTGAATGCATAAGATAACTGTAAGGTGGGCCACTTTCAGGAACTTTAAGGGCTGATGATAAAGTGAGGATCATATCATTCCTCTGCACCAATATCCAACCTCAAAATGTAGATGGGTGTTGCATTTTTTTTTTTCGTAACTATCACAAAAATGTGAGCTACTGATTCAATGTGCAGCATTTTATTCTTAACTGAGAAGTTACTCCAATCCATGGCAAGCCCATCATATCAACGTACTGGATCACTGTAAAGCAGGTCCCACTTTTGTGAACTCCGAGCCTGACGATCACTTAGTTCCTCCCCCAACAATACCCAATTCACTTCATCGAATTTAAATTTTAATGAAGCTAGAAGAATTCGTATGGTATTTAAAATAACTTGGGTGGCACATGTACCTCAGTTCTTAGCTTGAATGGATGTAGGCTGGTGACTTTCAGCTGTTTCTCCCATTTCTTTCCACCAGCTCTTCCCAAGGACTCAGAGCTCTGAAATATAACAATTTTCAAATTTCAAAACTGAAAACTAGATCTACTACAATTTCTAGAAACCCTAACACCAAGTAAAAATGTAGAAAATAAAAAATAAAAAAAGGTAGAAAACCAACATAAGTTTCTTACATTTTGTCGGCTCCTACCTCCACCAGAAGTCCTGCTCCCAATGCTATTGGCCCAAAAAAAGGAAGAAAAGATGAATCAAAACCAAAACAATGGAACAATAACCATACAAACAACGAAAAAATGATCATCATTACATAACCACTCACTAACCTCCCATTGCTGCTGTTGAAAGAAGAGTAGACCCTTGAATCCATATTGAAATTCTTCAAAGTGATGAAAAGATCAGATGATGATAAAGAAGAAACCTCTGCCTCGGGGACCTTCCCATGCAACCCTGGCAATGCCCATTTCATACACTTCTTGCTTTCATCTTCTTTCCCATTTGAACCATTTGAATTCGGAATCGAAAGGATACTCTCAAAGGCCTTAACCAAATGCATCACTCTTCCAGACTCAGGAACGCTATTCCGGGCTTCTTCAAGGAGCCTATTCCTCATCCTCTTCATCTTTGAACTCCCTGCTTCCTCCATGAACCCAATCTCATCAAGCTCCGGGGATTTTGATTCATTTGGCAAGAACCCGAATGCCTCTTCAGTTGTCTCGATATCCTGATTTTTCTCTGCCTCTCTATTTCTATATTTTCCATCGTCCTCCGAAACATTTGAGTCTGCTCCGGCATCATTGATCCGTGCACGGAAGAACTCCTCCTGAGAGGCATGAAGGTTCTCATAAGCAATACAGGGGCATTTCTTGGAATTTGTCGGCTTCTCTTTGCAATTGCAGGTGACCGATGCCGGGGCGGCCCTCTTCGAGCTCTTCTTAGCAACTACAAACCTCCTTTCTTGAATGCTGCTCTGGAAAGAACTGATACGAATTGGGTCTTTTGGGGCTGATTTCTTCAATTTTGCAGAGCCGATCGAGTGGGAGTTGCCAGATTTCTGCAAAGGGCTATTGGGGTTGATATTCTCTGAAACACTGCCAATTTCTGGAATCTGAAATCGAGATGGATGTCGGTCTTTTGAAGGGGTCATGGTTCCAGTGATCCTCAGGGAAAAATCGGAAATTCACAGGATATCGAAGGGAATTCGTTGGAAATTGGATATATATATATATCTATATATATATATATATATATATATATATATATATATATATATATATATATTTTTTTTTTTTTTTAAATGGAACAGAGGAGAATTTGTGGGGAACAAATGAAAGTGGCGTTGGGATGAATAGGTTCTTGTTTTCGGTTTTCTTCAAGAAATGAGAGAGGAGATTTTCTGATGGAAATATAGGGAAGAAATGAATGTGGTCTCCGAGAGAGAGAGAGAGGAACGTTGGGCTTTTGGATGCTGTAACGGCTAGTTTTTGAGGCGCCTGTTTATTAGCGTTGGGTGCTAATTTTGAATTTAGGTCACTTTTTAGCCGTTGGATTAACCCGGATCCTCTACCTTGATGGACTCGGTTCAGGAAGGGCCCTGCATATGTATGTGTCTTATCCACGCCGTCCATCCATTTTTCCTGAACTTTTTAGGGTTTTAACGCATAAGGCAAATCCAAGGCTCAAATGGACCACACCACATGAAACAGTGGTGATAATGACAGCCAGTGTTGAAACCTTCGTGGGGTCCACCGTTATGTTTATTTGTCGGAAGCGGATTGGCTGGTGTACCTCACACCAGCTGTATTGACGTCAGCAAGTTTTGCGGGTCTGATCATGGGGTATGTGTTATATCTAAACCGTCCATTCAGTTGGAGAACAAGTCTTAAGGCCTGAGACTAAAAATGAGACAGATATAACTATCAAGTGGACCACACTTTAAAAAGCACTGGGGGATTGAACGTCTATCAATTAAACCATTTTTAGGGTCACAGAAGTTTTGGGTCAATATGAAATTTATTTTTTCCTCTTAATTAAGGGTTTTTTGGCCTTATGAACAGATTGGATGGAAAAATAAACATTATGATAGGCCTTATGAATTTTTTAACAGTGAAAATCATTGCTGTTATTTGTGGTGTGGTCCAAATGATCTTTGGATATAATTTTTTTTTTTTTTTATGAGATAATGGCCTAAATTGATCTCTAAAAATAAGTTAACAGTATACATATAATAAACACATCACTGTGGGGCCATGTAACTTTGATCTCCTTTGAACCGTTCGTACAACTCAGAGCTTGAGGAGCGTCATGCTCATCTTTGTACGACACGTCCCTACAGCAGCTATATAGCTGGTGTGAGGTACACCAATCCGTTTCCTTATTTGTCATCCAACCTCTTCAGAAGGTCACATGTACATGGATGCAGGGAAAAGACAAATATCGCTTGATCCAAAACTTCTATACCTCCCGAGAAGTTTTGAATGGTGGGCATTCAATCCCCACCGTATCATCCACTTTAGCCTTGAATTTACCTATGTTTTTGAAATTTTATCCTACTTTCAAAATGGATGGACGGTGTGCATAAGACACGGACGTAACGGTGGCCCGCAGACACCCCACTTGGACCGGGACCGTGGAGGGCGGGGACGGACGAAACAGTATGGATGGGATTGCTATCAGAGGCTATATATTAGTGAAATAACCTTACATCTAAACCAATACCAGATTAGAAATATTAATATTTTCACAAGTATCAAAATAGGTAAGAGAGGTGTGAAGGATTTTTGATGCCATCGAATATTAAGAACTGTTAGATGCCATTGTCAAAATAGGTAAGAGAGTTGTGTAGGATTTTTGATGACATCGAACATCTAAGAACGATGCCATTGAAACAGTCTTCCAGTTCAGCATGCACGGGATGTACACTAATATTTACCAATAAATTAGTATTTTCGTACACATAATTAAAATTTACAAAAACATAAAAATTAACAAAAATAAAACACATATACTAAAAAAGAATAATGAGGCCAGAAATCCTCAAATATAGCATTTAAAGCAAATGGGCCACAAATGAGATTAGACCGCGTCTACTCCAATAAACTTTTGGAGATCTCCAAATCTATTGGCATCTAACGATTTTGTTAATATGTCAGTAAGTTGTCGCTCGATAGGCACATTATCCAACATAATTATATTTTCCTCTACAAGCTCACGTATAAAGTGGTGTCGAATATCAATGTTCTTTGTTCTTAAATGTTGGATTGAATTTTTTGAGATGTTAATGACACTTGTGTTATCACAAAATAATGTCATTGTTGATGGTTCAATGCCATAATCCAGCGACATTTGCTTCATCCAAATAAGTTATGACAACAATTACCGGCCGTAATGTATTCGGCCTTCGCAGTAGATAAAGATATCGAGTTTTGCTTCTTGCTATGCCAAGATACAAGACAATTGCCGATGTAAAAATAATCATTACTAGTTGATTTGCGATCATTAATATTACCAGCCTAATCGACATCTGAATACTCGACAATGATGGTAGATGTGTCAAACAGGTACCATAAGCCGAAATTGGTAATCCTAGCCACATATCTTATGATCCTTTTAACTGTGGTCAAGTGTGATTCTTTAGGATCGGCTTGAAATATAGCTCATGCACCTACGCTAAAAACAATGTTCGGCCGGCTCACAGTTAGGTATAGCAAGCTCCCTATCATGTTGAGGTACAAGTGTTGATTTACACTCTTGTAATTTACATCTTTGGAAAGTTTGAGTGTGGTGCTCATGAGAGTATAATGAGTACGACTAGATTCAAGTCCAAATCTTTTTACCAATTCCTTAGCATTCTTAGACTGGCATACAAAAATTCCATTTCACATTTCTTTCACTTGTAACCCTAGAAAGAAATTAAACTCACCAATCATGCTTATTTCAAATTCTGATTTCATTAACTCAGCAAACTCATGAACAACATCTTCACAAGTGGATCCAAAGACTATGTCATCAACATAAATCTGGACGATTAGCAAGGCATTCCCGATCTTTTGTGTCACACCCCAAACAAAAAAATCGGGCTCACAAAATTTCCGATCGCCGAATCCGGTGCCGTCAGCCTCCGTAGTACCCCATTCTCGGCTCCCAGTGCGCATACGCCAGATTCCGATCCTGGGATCCCACAAGGAGATTTCCAACGTACATTTATCTCGTAAGAAGCATAACCACAAGTTTACCCAAATCACAAAGGCAACATCATCATCACATATCCACTAATATAAATAGTTGAAAACAATGCTGAAAAGGAAATACATATATCGAAAATCAAAGCTCCGGAAGACCGTTGCACACTCCAAGCTCAACACTGTTGCGACCTAACGCCACCTGCACGCATCTACCGTGCATAAGCTTATAGAAAGTTTAGAGGGTGGTGAAAGTGTGTGTGATGCACGTGCCAAGCATATAGATATCAAAGTAAGCAGAAATACTGCAAGTCTATAAATCATTCAATATCAGAATATGCAATGTAGATCGACTATGCAAATGTGGAATCATAAAGAGCCAAATATCAGATGTCGATGATGTCATGCAATATGCAAATCTTGAATAGACACGAATACCATTGTAATGTCTCGGAGAAATCCATACAAAGACCTGAGCACCACCTCAGACAGAAATACCTAAGGACCGTACTCTATAGAAATTAGACGAAAATTTAGTTAAGAACTCAACTAAATAATCGATGGATTTGGATCGAACCACTATCCATACAAATGGCAAGACCCAAAACCATTAAAATCACTAACTTAGCATTACTTAAAAACCTAGGAGAAATCTCAAAGGCCGGTTGCTCTCGGGAGCACATCGAAACTCCGTATCGAACCTAGACCGCACGTCGAAAGTCCGATGACCGCGAAACTATAAGGTTATGACCGTCTAATTGGGCTTGATAACCATCACGATAAACGAGCCCAAATAGTACCTAGAAATGCACAACTTGGGCCCTGAGCGAAGTGAGAAACACGAATATCTTTAGAAAATGAACTAGAACTTAAGTAAATTGGGTCATTCGCTTGCGGGCAAAATTGAAGATTTCAGACCGTCAGTTTCTGACCGAACTTCACCCATGAATCAGGAAAATTTTCCTGCACATATCTGTATACTTGTGGCCCTGATCGAGTAACAACGACCGTTGATCTGACATGGGTCCTCCATGGTGGATCAGTTAACCTGATCATACCAAAATCATAACCAGGCTTGGATCCATCGTCAGAGAACTTGCTCCATGCCGAACGTGAATAATGGACTTCCAGATGAGCCCCATCTGTCCGAAATAGACACCCTTTGGCTATAATCGAAGTATACCATGGCCCTGGGACCATTGACATTAGTTCTGGGCCTATATAATGCCCTTAAACCACCCCATTCCCATTCCATACAAATCTCTCTAACTCTAGGAGAGAGAAGAGAGAAAAGAGGAGAAAAGTGTGAGAAAAGGAAGAGAGATCCTTGGAGTTCGCTGTAGTGATTCTTTCCTGCCACTCCACACATTGAATTACCTTTACATCTAGCTAACCGATCCGTTTCAACTATGACTTGGGTAAGAAATCCTAACTCTTATTTTGGTTTAGAAAGCCGGGTTGAGTAATCGACAAAATAGCTAACCTATTTCATGATTTAGGTACCCGTTGTTCTGTATTGGAAACATAGGATTCGAACCACGTCCGAATCGAGAATTCTGACGGAAGGTGCGGACTATAAATATTTTGAAAGTGCCTTAGTTTGTCAAGTTACGTGAGTGTTGAGTTAGATTGTCTACTGAGCCTGATAGGAAGATCAATTCAAGTGTCTACCTTAATTGGATGTGTGCAAGCTCGCCGCAGGTAAGTTTAAAGCCTCACATCCCTTGTCCCAAAACACCAGATGAATAAAACCCTTAAAAACAAGTTAGAAAAGCATATAGTTTTTAGGTGAGAAAACTTTTTTCAAAATAAGAAAATCTCTAAGTTTTTCTCGCCTTGTCGATTTTATCGAAGCACCCTTGATATGACTTTCTCGATATATCGATAAAAGGACGATATCATCGACGCCTCTTGAGAATATGAATAGTCATGTGACCAAGATTGATATCGAAGACAGACTTAATAGAATCGAACAACAACGTCTCGATGATATTGAACCAATGATCGATAATATCGACAGATGCCGCTCGATAAAAGTCAGCAGAGTGAAAAAGGGGGTTTATTTTCTCAAGGGTTTCTCGGTCACCTTCTCTGCTCAATCCTCTCGACCATACTACTGGAAGCTACGTCGGACTACTCAAATCCCTCCACAAATCGGGTACTACCCTTTTAACACGTCAAGAGTCCATTCTCGTTTGGGTATTTTTCATTTTTGTCAGGTTTTTGTCGTTTTTCCCAACTTGTCACCATGGGAAAAGACAAAGGGAAAGCATCCGAACAGAGGGAATCTTCGAAAACCTCTCGACAAAAGGTGTTTGCCTCTAAGGCTAAAGCAAGTGCTTCCGAATGTGGGATCCCTACAAAGCAACGCTCAAAACATGGTGGGTCCTAGTCGCAAGAGCAAACACCTCCACCAGTGCAAGTCAATCCCGTCTTGATAAGATTTGCAGGAAGGAAAGTCATTCTCGAAAGAAAAGTCGACAGAAGCTGCTTGATTCCATATAATCTGGAACCTCTATTTTCAGCTATAGATTGGTCACTAGTTCTCGACTTTGGTGGATCATATCAGCTTGAACGAACTTATTATTTTGTTGCTGCCTGCCATTCTCCGACATCTGATCCTCCATCCATCTCCGTAACTGTACATGGTGATGATGTGTTGATCACTCCAGGGTCTGTTGCAAGAATATTCAATCTTATCTTATCTCCTGTAGGAATCCCTGATATGGACTTGGAAGATCCTGAAGTTCGGTCCAAGGTCACTAAATTTCTCTGCCATAATCGTGATGTCGAGTGGCACCAAGGGAATGCCCTGAAAGTCAAGTTCATGGAACCACGTTATCGAGTCCTGCATGGTATTCTTGTTTTAAATATTTACTTTAGAGGCTCTAATAGAGCTGACCTCACTGGCTTCATGACTATGATAATCTATTCAATCGTCGCTGGGGTCAAGATCTGTCTACCTACCCTGATTGTGTATCAGTTGGTGTACGCTTATCATAGGGCTAGGGACATTCTCCTACTATATCCCTGGATCATCAATACAATCTGTAATACCATAGGGTTCCAAACTACAAATGATCCAACTCTTCCACTCCAATCCTTCAACAAAAGCAACATCCGAAGGATGGATCTAAGGTTTCACAAATACCCTGAGGAGCCCCTGGAGGAAGGTATTCAAGTTGGGGAAGAAGGCAGGGCTGGTGACGCTCCTATGGGAGGGACCGGGATGACTGAAGAAGCTGCTTCTAGACCTCAACATGCTCCATTAACATCAACACCTGGGCATACAAAGAGGTTTAAGCTCCACCCAGACAAGCTTGGCGCCATTCAGCATGATGTCCTCAGCTCAGGGAGTTAATGAATGAGAGATTTACTGTCTTGGAATGGATGATGCTAAGTGTGCAGCAAACCATCAAACAATTGGTGGATGTGATAACTTGTCACCAGCATGACACAACACCCTCCCACTCCGCTCCATGATGATGTTCACTGCATGCTATCACCTACACTTCACTCATATCTCTGCGTACGAATATTAATATCTTTTTGAATATTCTACGCCTGTTTGACTGTATGTGATAACAAACTAATCTGGAGAATCTGACGTTGTTTTTTTATTATATATGTCCATAGTTGGACTGAACATATTTTTTTTTTGGGTTGGTTCTGATGGGATAAACTGTTGAAACTACTGCTGTCTGTGGCAGTATATGTTTGGTTTCATTTTGGATATGGCTGAGTATAATTTATAGTTTTACTGCCATGATTATATTTTAAGTTCCCCTGGTTTATCAAGTTTTTGATATGGTATGCATGGACTATGCTATACTGATTGTTCTATCTGAAATATCACTGTTTCATCTAATCTACTATGCATCCATACATTCTGGAATTGATGTTTGGTTAAATTGAGCTATCTGTTATACATCAATTGTTCTGCTTCTTCCTGGTCGGTTCTCCCAAGTAATTCACTCTTCAGTCAATATCACTTGATCTATCTTTATTAATGACTGACAAAAAGGGGGAGAACATTTGCAAACACCCCGAATGGAAAATTGTATATCTGCTTGAAGTTGTGCAGGTGTTTAGCGGGAGCAAGTTGCAACAAGAAAGAGAGAGCTTACAAGTCAGGGGAAGCAACTACTGAGTGTGTACATGAGCTAGAAATTGTAAAATTGTGTAAAAGCATGTACACACAATTTAGAGTGTCTTTTTCTAGAACAATCTAGGGTGTTTTGGGTTTTTGTCACGTAATTGATAAAGGGAGAGATTGAAAGTGCCCTGGTTTGTCAAGTTACGTGAGTGTTGAGTCAGATTGTCTACTGAGCCTGATAGGAAGATCAATTCAAGCGTCTGCCTCAACCGAATGTGTGCAAGCTCACCATAGGTAAATCTAAAGCATCACATCCCTTGTCCCAAAACAACAGGTGAATAAAACTCTTAAAAACAAGTTAGAAAAGCAAAGGGCTTTTAGGTGAGAAAACTTTTTTCAAAATAGAAAAATCTCCAAGTTTTTCTCGCCTTGTCGATTTTATCGAAGCACCCTCAATATGATCGACCTGCGCTGTCGAGTCCTCGATGCTTCGTCAATATGATTGGAAAGAGGACCAAATATGTTCAGCAACTTCACAACATATCTTGACGAATTATCGATGTATTGATACACCTATCGATACCATTGATATTCAAATCTCGAGACCATCGAAAGTGGCTCGATAAGATCAATAGGCAGATTTTCGGCGCCCCTATTTTTAGAGAAAATTTCAAATTTCTTTGATATATCGATGCACTGTCCGATATGATTTGAGATCAAATATCGATAAGATCAGAAATCCATCGATGATATCGACCATGGGCGCGCATTTCTTTCAGGAGATATTTCAGGTTGTTTTTTAACTTTGATCGGGGGCCATTCGAGGAAATCGATATTCATATGTCGATGATATCGAGGCCGAGTCGATTGCATCGAAACTGGACACAAACTGTCCAGCGAGTTTACTGGTAAATCTATTGGATTTATCGATGCATCGACACTGCCTTCGATATCATCGATATACAAATTCTGATGACATCGGCTGACCCTCGATCATTTCCTAAAAACTTGAAATATTTCATGTCAAGCCTCTCTCATTTTTCAAGTGTCGATTGATCGAACCTACCATCGATGGAATTGGAGTTCGAAATCCGATGATATTGACAATGGTTTCGATTCATCGACCATCTGACAAAAGGTTTCAAAAGCATATGACTTTGAGTTCAAGTCATCGAGCAGACCATCGATGTTATCGAGAGTATACGCTTAATGATATCGAACCTACTCGATGATATCGAACTCAGTCATAAATGTGATCGTTTTATATCCGTTGGAACCTTTTGCCTATATGTAGAGGACTTGTCTATTGTTGCTGAGAGAGAGAAAGTAGAGAGAGCTTTTGAGTGTTTAACCTTAGATCATATACCCAAAGCCCTTTCTCTCAAGGAAGTTCATCCTCCAATCCACCCTCATAATTGATATTAAATAGAGTGGATTGGGGAATGAACTTCCGCATTCAAGGATCCTCCAGTTACTAACTTAATGGCAAATCATTAAGCTGGGATGCCTTGAATGCATAAAGTTGGATCTACTCTATCTCCCTTATAGGAAAAGTTTTAGAGAGTAGGATTCCATCTAAACCTTGACCCAACCCGAAGCCGAGTATTGGTAAATCATTCTGTTGCAGATCAAGAGAGCAGAAGACTCTTCATCAACAAGGAGGAGATCTTCGGCATTATGCTAAACGAGACTCATCAACTTATTTGTAAGTATCTAGAGTCGAAGAGGACACTTGTAATCATTCCTTTTTAGGATTAGGTCTTAAGTGGTTCTCACCCTTTGAAGTCCTCAAGGAGGCCTCCGGCGGGAGTGTATGTGGTGGGTGCGTTGTGTGGACCCTTGCTCTATGGAGAGCATAAATATTTGGTTAGGAGTGAACCAGTAATACTCCTGGGTTTGAGTGAACCTTGTAGAAACCTCTAGTATGGTCTTATGGAAGATCCTTGGCCAGTGTGCCTAAAAATGGGTGCGTTGTATTGACCCTTGCTTGTGAGAGCATAAACAGTCAGCCTCAGTGTAGGTTGTGAAGGTTGAAGGTGAACTTAATTTAAAACCTTACGTTTAAGGTGAACCATTGTGAAACCTCCTTAGTGAAATCCGGTACACTCAAGGATTGAGTGCGGTTACCGGGAGTGGAGTAGACAAGTAGTCGAACTACTATAAAAATTATTGTGTTTGTGATTGTTCTTCTTATGTGTTTGTGATTCATGTAAATGCATATATATATATATATATATATATATCTGATCACACCTCACATACATTCACAGTCATATCCATCATAAACTAGGTTATATATTGCTACTTCTTGCATAGTTTGTGATTGGATCTTCTACCAGGCTTGGAAGCCAATAGAGTAATATTTGAGTAATCCTAATATATGTCTGTGGTTAGGATTAGTGTAATAGGATTTTAAAATAGACCATAAAACCTTTAAAAGTCCTGTTCACCCCTCTCTAGGACATATTGGCGTATTTCTTCTTCAACTAGTGCAGTCTTCACTACCATTTCAATTGGTATCAGAGCAGGTCTCTCTTTAAGGGCATCACCGCCTAGAGAGTGATCTTGACTGAAGTTAGGAATATGGATAAAGGAGAGGGCTCATCAGTCACTAGACCTCCAGTATTTGATGGCTCAAATTATGCATACTAAAAGGCTATGATGCACTACTTTCTGAGATCTTTGGACCATAATGTTTGGGATATAGTTGAAAATGGATACGTGCCACCAACCGAACAAATCATACTTGATAGTGGCACGACGATCACAAAGCCCAAACTCAAAGAAAAGTGGACGACGTTCGACAAGGAAAAACAGACTGCTGAAGCAAAAGCTATGAACGCCATCTACTGTGCCGTGTCCTAGGATATATTCAATTAGATAAGTATGTGTGGGACGTCCAAGGAAGCATGGGATCTATTGGAAACAACCCATGAAGGCACGATTATTGTGAAGAGGTCTAAACTTCAACTCCTAACTTCACAGTTTGAAAGTCTCAAAATGGAAGAGCTTGAGACATTTATGTAGTTTTTCACAAAGTTCAATATCATCTGCAACTCCATGGGTGGATTGGGAGAAAAAGTTCCTGTACCAAAAATTTGTAGAAAAATCTTTAGATCCTTTCCGGAACGATTTAATCCCAAGGTTTCAACAATTGAGGAGTATAGAAACATAGATGAGATAAAAGTAGAAGAACTGGTAGGTTCCCTACAAACTTTCGAACTACACTTCAAACAAATCCCCAAATCCAAAACAACTGTCCTAAAAATCTCTAAGAAAACATTACACGAGGACAGTGAGAGCGAAAATGAAAATGAAGATGAGGAAGTGGCTTTGTTGGCCCAACGATTCAAGAAATTCTTTCAAAAGAATTGTGGTCGTCCTTCCAAGGTAAGAAAGGTGATCTATAAATCTTCTATAGGCAAATTTGGTAAAAGAACCAAAGAACCACAATGCTACGCCTGTCAGGAGTATGAACACCTGTCTACTGAATGCCCAAATAGAAAAACTAAGGGCAAGGCAATGGCTGCCACGTGGGATGATACTAAGGAGTCAAATTCAGAATCCAGTGACTCAGAAAGCGATGGAGATCAGAAATCATTAAAAATAGGTATCCACGGCATCAATCATTCCCACTGAATCTGAGAACGAGATAGAACAGCAAGCCACTGAATCATTTTTATCTGATAATGAGGGAATTGAAGAAGAAGAAAACGATAAACTACAAGATGCCTATAATCAACTTTATATTCATAGCATCAATATCCTTAAAAGACTCAGAATAGCGGAGAACAAAAGTAAGTTGCTGCAGAAAGATTTGGATAACACATTGGAAATCAACACACAATTGATAACTGATCTACAACAATATCATATGGATAATGATAGACTTGAACGAATTAATACTTTTCTTGAAAACAAGTCTGATAAATTGAACAAACAGGTGGAACTACTAGAAGATAAGAATAGACTTCTTTGCAATGAAAATCATACACTCCTGTTTGATCTAGAAAAATCTAAGAAGATGGCTAAGATAAACTACAAGTTTTCCCAGAGTAGTGAAAAGCTAGAAAAACTGTTGGGGATGGGAAGACCTGGAAAGGATAAAAGCGGGTTAGGATATGAAAAATCTAAGCTAAAGGCTTTGAAATGCAAAGACCTAGAACCGAGAAATCACGCTTTCAGGAGTAAAACAAGAACAACTCCAGCATGTCATTTGTGTGGTGATTCAGGTCATTATAAGTTTGAATGCATAACACCTAGGAAGACTAAACTTTACTCTGGTCAGAATCATGTTAATGAATTATCAACCAGAGAACTACAGAACTTCAAAAGTCCTCTGAAGGATATAGATAGAAGCAATGCCCTTGCACCACCACTTAAATCGGTTAACAAAATGAAATGGATAAGGAAGAATTAGTTCAGACCATGCAATAAAATCTGAACCTGTGCTAAAATGAGATTTTTTTTTAGCTTAAAATGATATATCTAAGGTTCCATGCCTCAATCTTTTGTATAAACATTCAAATGTTTATAATTTTGTTGTGTACAGTACATGTACATATTTTTTTGTTGAAGTATACTGTTGATAAGAAATACGAAAAGTATACTTAAAGAGTCATCTGAAAGCTAAAAATTGAAAATCTTCATCTTCGATATGACTTTCTCGATATATCGATAAAAGGACGATATCATCAATGCCTCTTGAGAATATGAATAGTCATGTGACCAAGATTGATATCGAAGATAGACTCGATAGAATCGAACAACAACTTCTCGATGATATCGAACCAATGATCGATAATATCGACAGATGCCGCCCGATAAAAGTCAGCAGAGTGAAAAAGGGGGTTTATTTTCTCAAGGGTTTCTCGGTCACCTTCTCTGCTCGAGCCTCTCGACCATACTGCTGGAAGCCACGTCGGACTACTCAAATCCCTTCACAAATCGGGTACTACCCTTTTAACACGTCAAGAGTCCATTCTCGTTTGGGTATTTTTCGTTTTTGTCAGGTTTTTGTCATTTTTCCCAACTTGTCACCATGGGAAAAGACAAAGGGAAAGCATCCGGGTAGGGGGAATCTTCGAAAACCTCCCGACAAAAGGTGCTTGCCTCTAAGGCTAAAGCAAGTGCTTCCGAATGTGGGATCCCCACAAAGCAACGCTCAAAACATGGTGGGTCCTAGTCGGAAGAGCAAACACCTCCACCAGTGCAAGTCAGTCCCGTCTTGACAAGATTTGTAGGAAGGAAAGTCATGCTCGAAAGAAAAGTCGACACAAGCTGCTTGATTCCATATAATCTGGAACCTCTATTGTCAGCTATAGATTGGTCACCAGTTCTCGACTTTGGTGGATCATATCAGCTTGAACGAACTTATCATTTCTTTGCTGCCTGCCATTCTCCGACATATGATCCTCCATTTATCTCCGTAACTGTAGATGGTGATGATGTGTTGATCACTCCAGGGTCTATTACAAGAATATTCAATCTTATCTTATCTCCTGTAGGAATCCCTGATATGGACATGGAAGATCCTGAAGTTCGATCCAAGGTCACTAAATTTCTCTGCCATAATCGTGATGTCGAGTGGCACCAAGGGAATACCCTGAAAGTCAAGTTCATGGAACCACGTTCTCGAGTCCTGCATGGTATTCTTGCTTCAAATATTTACTCTAGAGGCTCCAATAGAGCTGATCTCACTGGCTTCATGACTATGATAATCTATTTAATCATCGCTGGGGTCAAGATCTGTCTGCCTACCCTGATTGTGTATCAGTTGGTGTATGCTTATCATAGGGCTAGGGACATTCTCCTACCATATCCCTAGATCATCAATACAATCTGTAATACCATAGGGTTCCAAACTACAAATGATCCAACTCTTCCACTCCAATCCTTTAACAAAAGAAACATCTGAAGGATGGATCTAAGGTTTCACAAATACCCTGAGGAGCCCCTGGAGGAAGGAATTCAAGTTGGGGAAGAAGGCAGGGCTGGTGACGCTCCTATGGGAGGGACCGGGATGACTGAAGAAGCTGCTTCTAGACCTCAACATGCTCCATCAACATCAACACCTGGGCATGCAAAGAGGTTTAAGCTCCACCCAGACAAGCTTGGCGCCATTCAGCATGATGTCTCTCAGCTCAGGGAGTCAATGAATGGGAGATTTACTGTCCTGGAACGGATGGTGCTAAGTGTGCAACAAACCATCCAACACTTGGTGGATGTGATAACTTGTCACCAGGATGACACAACACCCTCCCACTCCGCTCCATGATGATGTTCATTACATGCTATCACCTACACTTCACTCATATCTCTGCGTACGAATATTAATATCTTTTTGAATATTCTACGCCTGTCTGAGTGTATGTGGTAACAAACTAATCTGGAGAATCTGACGTTGTTTTTTTATTGTATATGTCCATAGTTGGACTGAACATATTTTTTTTTTGGGTTGGTTCTGATGGGATAAACTGTTGAAACTACTACTGTCTGTGGCAGTATATGTTTGGTTTCATTTTGGATATGGCTGAGTATAATTTATAGTTTTACTGCCATGATTATATTTTAAGTTCCCCTGGTTTATCAAGTTTTTGATATGGTATGCATGGACTATGCTTTACTGATTGTTCTATCTGCGATATCACTGTTTCATCTAATCTACTATGCATCCATACGTTCTGGAACTGATGTTTGGTTAAATTGAGCTATCTGTTATACATCCATTGTTCTGCTTCTTCCTGGTCGGTTCTCCCAAGTAATTCACTCTTCAGTCAATATCACTTGATCTATCTTTGTCAATGACAAAAAGGGGCAGAACATTTGCAAACACCCCGAATGGAAAATTGTATATCTGCTTGAAGTTGTGCAGGTGTTTAGCGGGAGCAAGCTGCAACAAGAAAAGGGGAGCTTATAAGTCAGGGGAAGCAACTACTGAGTGTGTACATGAGCTAAAAATTGTAAAATTATGTAAAAGCATGTACACACAATTTAGGGTATCTTTGTCTAAAGCAATCTAGGGTGTTTTAGGTTTTTGTCACGTAATTGACAAAGGGAGAGATTGAAAGTGCCCTGGTTTGTCAAATTACGTGAGTGTTGAGTCATATTGTCTACTGAGCCTGATAGGAAGATCAATTCAAGCGTCTGCCTCAACCGGATGTGTGCAAGCTCACCATAGGTAAATCTAAAGCCTCGCATCCCTTGTCCCAAAACAGCAGGTGAATAAAACCCTTAAAAATAAGTTAGAAAAGCATAGGATTTTTAGGTGAGAAAACTTTTTTCAAAATAGGAAAATCTCCAAGTTTTTCTCGCCTTGTCGATTTTATCGAAGCACCCTCGATATGATCGACCTACGCTATCGAGTCCTCGATGCTTCATCGATATGATCAGAAAGAGGACCAAATATGTCCAGCAACTTCACAACATATCTTGACGAATTATTGATGTATCGATGCACCTATCGATACCATTGATACTCAAATCTCGAGACCATCGAAAGTGGCTCGATAAGATCGACAGGCAGATTTTCAGCTCTCCTATTTTTAGAGAAAACTTCAAATTTCTTTGATATATCGATGCACCGTTCGATATGATTTGAAATCAAATATCGATAAGATCAGAGTCCATCGATGATATCAACCATTGGCATGCATTTCTTTCAGGAGATATTTCAGGTTATTTTTTAACTTTGATCGGGGGCCATTCGAGTAAATTGATATTCATATGTCGATGATATCGAGGCCAAGTCAATTGCATCGAAACTGGACACAAACTGTCCAGTGAGTTTACTAGTAAATCTATTGGATTTATCGATGCATCGACACTACCTTCGATATCATCGATATACAAATTCCGATGACATCGATTGACCCTCGATCATTTCCTAAAAACCTGAAATATTTCGTGTCAAGCCTCTCTCGTTTTTCAAGTGTCGATTGATCGAACCTACCATCGATGGAATCGGAGTTCGAAATCCGATGATATCGACAATGTTTTCGATTCATCGACCATCTGATAAAAGGTTTCAAAAGTGTGTGACTTTGAGTTCAAGTCATCGAGCAGACTATCGATGTTATCGAGAGTATACGCTCGATGATATCGAACCTACTCGATGATATCGAACTCAGTCATAAATGTGACCGTTTTATAGCTGTTGGAACCTTTTGCCTATATGTAGAGGACTTGTCTATTGTTGCTGAGAGAGAGAAAGTAGAGAGAGCTTTTGAGTGTTTAACCTTAGATCATATACCCAAAGCCCTTTCTCTCACGGAAGTTCATCCTCCAATCCACCCTCATCATTGATATTAAATAGAGTGGATTGGGGAATGAACTTTCGCATTCAAGGATCCTCCAGCTACTACCTTAATGGCAAATCATTAAGCTGGGAGGCCTTGAATGCATAAGGTTGGATCTACTCTATCTCCCTTATAGGAAAAGTTTTAGAGAGTAGGATTCCATCTAGACCTTGACCCAACCCGAAGCCGAGTATTGGTAAATCATTCTTTTACGGATCAAGGGAGCAGAAGACTCTTCATCAACAAGGAGGAGGAGATCTTCGGCATTGTGCTAAATAGGACTCATCAACTTATTTGTAAGTATCTAGAGTCGAAGAGGACACTTGTGATCATTCCTTTTTAGGATTGGGTCTTAAGTGGTTCTCACCCTTTGAAGTCCTCAAGGAGGCCTCCGGTGGGAGTGTACATGGTGGGTGCGTTGTGTGGACCCTTGCTCTGTGGAGAACATAAACATCTAGTTAGGAGTGAACCAGTAAAACTTCTGGGTTTGAGGTGAACCATGTAGAAACCTCCAGTAGGGTCTTATGGAAGATCCTTGGCCAGTGTGCCTAAAAGTGGGTGTGTTTTGTTAACTCTTGCTCGTGAGAGCATAAACAGTCAGCCTCAGTGTAGGTTGTAAAGGTAGAAGGTGAACTTAATTTAAAACCTTAGGTTTGAGGTGAACCATTGTGATACCTCCTTAGTGAAATTTGGTACACTCAAGGGTTGAGTGCGGTTACCGGGAGTGGAGTAGACAAGTAATCGAATCACTATAAAAATGACTGTGTTTGTGATTGTTCTTCTTATGTGTTTGTGATTCATGTCAATGCATTCACACACACATAAATATATATATATATATATATATATATATATATATATCTGATCACACCTCACACACATTCACAGTCATATCCATCATAAACTAGGTTATATATTGCTACTTCTTGCATAGTTTGTGATTAGATCCTCTACCAGGCTTGGAAGCCAGTAAAGTTATATTTAAGTAATCCTAATATATGTCTGTTATTAGGATTAGTGTAATATGATTTTAAAATAGACCATAAAACCTTTAAAAGTCCTATTCACCCCCCTCTAGGACATATTGGCGTATTCCTTCTTCAACTATGTGGCCTTCATCACCATTTTACATTTAGGTTATGGTTTCAAGGCTTTCAATGTCAGCTAATGATTTTTGTCTGACTTGATTTGTAAGACCCGTATCCTAGTTCGTACTGTTCTGATGAATCCTACGATTCTTTCCGTCGAAGTTTGACAATCTGCGACTGATAATAGACGTTGCGCACGATCGTAAGTCGTATCCTTTAGATTCGAGTCGGTTTAATCCGAGACCTATATCATTGCGACCACACCATCACCGCGATTTTAACGCCGTGACTCATGCACTGATACGATACCCTGACCAGAAGATGTGAGCCGGCATTTATTTTGAAGAAACACCGCGCTTTCTCAATCCCAAGAGAATCTCTACACAATGTCAAATCAATCCCATCAATCAATCAATCAATAACTTCAATGTCAAGTACAAAGCAACCCATGCTTTCTCTCTCCAAAGTCAACTCTTTCTCACCCTCTCTCTTACACACCCATACCTAGTCAAGTACCACATCCATCACCTCACATCACTCACTCACATCTCTCCTTACAACTCTCTCTCTCCCTCTCATTTTCCAACATTCTCAAGTCAAGCAAGAGCACCCCCACGTCCAAGCTTCCAAGTGAGAAAAGAGAGAGTTTGTGTGGCCCACCTTTCCCATTCCAAAACCCATCATCCTAGTCATCTATTTCCCATCTCCACCATCAAAGAGGAGCACAAGGAGGGTGGCGTTCCAACGGACCGAAGAGATCAACTGGTGGGTGCTTTGATAGGGTAGTTTTTTTATGTTTATGATGGGCCAAGTGAGACCTACTGATCAATGGTATGGATCTCACTTTGGACCCTAAGATGTGGCTGATGGCCCACCTTGATTACCGTTTAATGTATGACTGGATGCAAGGGAGGGCCCATAGTGTCGGGGTCCCTCCATCACACATGTGTCCCACCTTTTTCTCTCTTTCTCTCCCTTTTCATTTTTTTCTTTTCTTGTGATGATGTGATTATATGGCCCACTCGGATGGACCCCACCATGAAGTATGTAGTTTATCCAAGCCATCTAAAGGTGGGGCCCACTTTACATATGTATTGTAACCACACCATCTCACCATGTGGTGGCCCACCTACGAAGGGCCCACCTTAAAGGCACTTCACGCCCAAACAAAAAAAAAGGGGAAAAGAGTCCAGGGACTCTCTGGACGTGAAAAGCTAAATACAAATATTAGCCTTTTTCAAGGCATTGGAAGTGGGCCACTTGTATAGGATCCACCTTGATGAACAGATTCAATCCATGCCGTCCATACCTTTCCTCATACTATTTTAGGCATTGAGCCAAAATGTGAAATGATCCAACTTTCTGGTGGGCCAAACCCTTGAAATCAGTGATTTTCACCATTTAAATGCACCTAAATTCTTCTACATGTCGAAAAATATCCGATATTAGACTTGTTGGGTCCATCTCAGGCCATGGAAATCAGTAGACGGGGTGGATTTGGCTGAAGCGGGCCCCACACGTGAAAAACCTTAGAAATAAAGGGATTTCAAAAATAATAATAATAATAAAAAATAACAGCAGCATGGCTGCTGCTGCTATCAGGGATTGAGAGAGGACGCTGGGTGTCCTGGCGCTAACGAGCGGGGATCCACAGGTCCCCTGCCGTGGGCCCCACCATGATGTATGTTGTCATCCACGCCGTTCATTAAGTGGGCCACTGCCTGACGTGGCCCCCTTCAAAAATCAGGCCAATCCAGTGCTTAGGAGGCCCACATCACAGGAAGCAATGTGAATTGAACAGTCTACCATTGAAATCCTTTTTAGGTCCACAGAAGTTTCGGATCAAGCTAAAATTTGTTTCTCCCCTTCGTCCAGGCTTGTCTGACCTTATGAACGGGTTAGATGGAAAGTAAACATTATGGTGGGCCCCACATGGGACCCACAGTGATGTATGTGTTGCATGCCCACTATCCAGATGGACGGTGGGGCCTACTTGATGTATGTGTTCATCCGCACCGTCCATCTTGGACGGTGGGAGCCCCACTCCCCTCTGTGAGTGGATGTGCATGAGTGTGTGCGTGTGTGAGTGCATGCGTGTGTGTGCACGTATGTGTGCATGCATGTGTGAGTGTGCACGTGTGTATGCATGTGTGTGCATGCGTGTGTGAGTGTGCACATGTGTGTGCATGTGTGTGTGAGTGTGCACGTGTGTGTGTATGCGCGCGTGTGTATATATATATATTATATACCATATGGTGGGCCTCTATGGGCCCCACCATGATGCTTGTATTGCATCCAAACCGTCCACCCATTTTTGTAGCTTCCGATTAAGCTAATGTTTGTTCCACTTCATCTATCCCTATGTTAACTTAGGTACAGGTTGGATGGGAAATATACGTTACGGTGGACCTTAAGAATTTTAAATGATGGACATCATTATCACTACTTACGTAAGGCCCATGTTATGGGGCCCATTCGATGTATTTGTGACCGTTATGGAGGCCCACCTTGATGTGTATTTGTGACCGTTGTTGAGGCCCACCTTGATATGAATGCAAGGCCCATGTTATAAGACCCATTTGGGTGTATCTTAGGGCCCATGGGTTGAGTCCCATTGTGATGTATTAGGGCCCATGGGTCGAGACCCATTGTGATGTATAAAGGCCTGTGGGTTGAGACCCACTGTGATGTGTATAGGGCCCATGTTATGAGACCCATTTGACGTATTGGAGGCCCATGGGCCGAGGCCCAATGGGATGTACATAAGGCCCATTGAAGGTGATTCCATCGTGGTTTATGTGTTGACCTTTATGGCGGGCCATGCCTTGGGAGCAATGTTGGTTTGACGTCCACATTGTAAGTATAATATTGGTTAAGTGTCCGCATTACGACTCTCCCTAGGGCCATTGGTAGGCCCATACTTGTTGTGTGTAGGCCGTCTAGGCCCATCTGCGTTGTAAGGATAGTTCATCACCTTATAACATGCTTAGTGTAGCTTCATGATTCATGCCCATATGCATCATATGTATGCTTGATATGAGGAATGTTTAGTTATAACATGAGCCGTTGGGCTGAGACATTTACAGGACCCCATATGAGACGGAGTGCCCGACATGAGCGCATGGTACGCGCGAGATTGCTGCATGTTTGTACGGTGTGATTCATGCATCTCGCATACATGTTACTTGATCATTGTACGCCCTAGCGACATCAGGGTCGTGGCCTCTATAGGCATATCGTGGATGGCCAGACGGGACACCGGAAATGTTTGGTTCTAGCATACGGGCGCCATAGATGTCCTTGGGTGAAAATTCCTAAACCTTCGTGGCTAGGAGATGACTCCAACATCGAGACTGAGTGGATATATGAGTGCACGAGGGCCGAATACCAGAATGCCGCGTCTCCCACTGTGTCGTGGTCGGTTGGGAAGGGGTGTGACCTTATCCGCCTGAGTGAGGGGGCAATATCTAGCTTGAGTTTGACCAGCTTGAGGAATAGGTCCGCTATGGACGAGCCGGGCCCGATATTGGCAGGCGGATAGTGAGGTCTCCTTCACTTACCCAGTTGTGCGCTCGGATAGGGGAGGCAAGCTGGCGTAGAGTGTAATAGACCCCGGTGATTTCCCCAGAGAGCAACCGTACTGATATGTGGACTTATTGAGCAGGAATTGCATATTCATTCATTCATTCATTCACTATCCACTCGGGCTGGTGGTGCGTAACTAATTGTTACGTGTACCATCTCATGGCCAGGATTTCATTAGGCGCGTGATTAACCTGAGATCAGGAGTTTACCACATTGTGTCTGACTATCCAAATTTAGGTATGGGACTGGTTTGGATAGAAGTCCCTTGTGATGGACCCCATAGCCTGTGATACTTCGTACTATCATCCCGACTTCACATTCCAGCATAATCATTTCATTCACACCACGTATTACATTGCATCCGCAGTACTTAGCATTTTGGGTTACTATATTTTGCACTTATATGGCATAGATGAGATTGATAGTATTCGTGGCTTGTCAGGATTTGCATATTACATTGCATCCTCAGCATCTGTTACTGTCTTATTATGTGTTGCATCACATAGCCTTGGTACGGCTGATAGCACTCATGGACTTACTAGTATATTTTCGCTTACTCTGACATTGTATGATTCATGATCTTGTTAGTATTTCTGCTTACCCCGATGATGTATGATTCATGGGCTTTATGGTATACTTGACACTTACCTTACACACATTCTCACCACCCTCTAAGCTTTTGTAAGCTTATGCATGATAGATGCGTGCAGGTGGCGTTAGGTTGCAGCAGTGTTGAGCTTGGAGTGTGCAGTTGTCCTCTGGAGCTTTGATTTTGATATATGTATTTCCCTTTCAGTATTGTATTCAAATGATTATATTAGTGGATATGTGATGATGATTTTGCCTTTATGATTTGGGTATGTTTATGATTATGCTCCATTACAAAAAAAAATTATACTGAAAATCCTCCTTGTAGGATCCCAGGATCGGAATCTGGCGTATGGACGCTGGGAGCGAGAATGGGGTACTACGGAGGCTGTCGGCGCCGGATTCGGTGATTGAGAATTTTGTGAGCCCGGTTTCCGAGTTCGGGGCGTGACATGATTGCTGCCATATTGTCTTAGTTACGACATTTTCGATATATCATACATGTGTGACCTATGTTGAGTATAGATGCATTCCAAGTGTTTATTGAAATGATTGAATGAACATGAAATTACGATTTGTGCTTGTCATGACTATAAGCTTAGGATTCATATTTGTTATTGGTATTGCGATCACTTTGTGTAAGGATTTGCCATAATATATGCCGTAACTAATCTAGTCTATGTATTTGGTATTATGTAGGTTAAGTGTTTGATTAAATGTCTGAATGAGAAATTGTTGATGATTTGTATTTAATAAGGGTATTGAGATATGATTCTCAGTTACCTTATCTATATGTGTAGCTTCTTTCATGTAATCATAATTCCAATTATGCAAGTTATGGATGAAATGCAATGTTTGGTAACATGTTCATGTGTTTGACAAAATGCTCAAATGAGAATTGTATTTGAATTATTTGTTAAATAATGTTATGATTATCACATGTGTCTGCCTATTGCACTTGAGTAAAATTGGTGCCATAACCTGGTCCAGGCAATCGATAATGATTCCTATTTGAGTGGCCGAACTAGTTTCGTGTAACGCCCCGAATCTTCAGGACTCGAGTATATGACCCGTGTCCCAAAAACCTGAGTGTTAACCTTAAAGGATAGTAAAATTCGAGTATACATTCTTTTTTCTTTTTATCAGAGTAAGCAGATGAGCGTAGTGTGGACAAATCGACATAAAGGAAAATTTTATTATTATTCAAATATACAAGAAGCTGCCCATAATGACTTATATAAACCAAAGTCTCTAAATTTAACAAGTAAAAGATTTACAAGATTTAATACACGAAGAATAGCAGAAAGCATATAAATATAAGTCACAAGATCACGCAGCTCCTCTAGGCAAATACGGCTATGCATCCCTGGCGATCGTACCCTGCTCCTCATCAAATTTGAACATGCATATCACTAAAGCCACCTATACTACCTGTACGGATGTATATTTGATGGATGAGTGGCCAACTCAGTGTGAATTTCCCTCAAGATTACACACCACCGCATTAGGTAAGATATAGTATAAACATCCAGATAATCAAAACAGAGTAAATGCAGTCTTATTAGATGCATGGATGCGTGAATGCAATTATTGTCCCGGGTAAAACATCCAGATGGATAGTAGGGTCGTCACCCATGAAATCATCGACCCGGGTAAAACATCCAGACGGTCTGTGCCCCCGGGTAAAACATCCAGATAGGCATGAATGTGACTGGTCATCAGCGCAACCTCGGCTAATCACATGGGCATGATGATCCAAGCTGTCATCATAAATCGAATGACTGGTCATAAGCACAACACTTAGCGTAATCACAGGGCAAAGTAATCCAAGTCATCGTAATATGTCATGTATGCATGATTTGTCGGCCCATTATTAGTCTAATTGCAACTAGCTGATTTAAGTAAGCTCACAGTCATTATGGGGAGCACATGGCCCACGTAGGCCTACGGCTCGGGCATAGTGTCCCATACCACCATCCCCAGCCCATGAGGCTACCATCTTAGGATGTTTAATGGAAACCCATCGACTAGTGGCCAATTATATTATAGTATATAGGGTTACCATTACATGGTTGTAAAGTATAAAACATCGAACTCATAGAGAAAAAATATCAAAACAAAACCACGTAGGGCGAGTATCAAAATATGCCACATAGGGCGAATATCAAAACCACACGATGAAAACTATTCTTAAAAACCATTGGGCACGACAACCCTGGATGGTAGGCCCACATCAATGATCCATCTAGACCACCACTCAATAACCACCAAGTCAAAGGTCCATTACGATCACAACTAGTCATGTTACATCCCAAGTATGGGTGTACATTCATGTGTGGGAATTTTTCACTAATGTACTAATTTAAGTTCCATAAGCAATCCACAAAAAGAATACAAGCATGAACAATTATACAGGATAATCATAAAGCATGTAATATAACAATTCAATTTTCACCAGCTAACACATGTGATTATAAAGGGAGATATCAATTATGAATTTAAATAAAAACTATAACTTAAGCTAATGAGAAGGTGGAAAGATTAAGGGGAAGAATTATCACCTTATACTTTGCGTCGCCTACCAACATTGTTAAGGAGTGCGCGTTCCCTTACAATCAAATCCTACCATAAATCAGGATGCACAATTAGATCCAAGTTCTACATGCTACCTAAGGTTCAAGATCATATCCTAGGGTTCAGATTACTTTTAGGGTTTTAGTATAGAATTGGAGCTTCATGCTAGAGTTTAGTTATATGCTTTAGATTCTAAGACTTGAATCCTATACTAGTATTTCCATCATTATTATTATTATTAGTATTGTGCAATGGGTCAAATGATATTCCTAATGGGAGTATTAATCCATTGATATGAATAATGGTAGTCCATAAGTTCACGTTTGAATGTATTGACATTATCTAACATCGTTATAATAACTAATAATCTTTTAGATAATACAAGTAATAATAATAGGATATTTTCTAATGATAGTACAATAGGGACTAATACTAATGATAATATTTTCTAATGATTTTAAATCGTAACTATCAATTCTTGTCATGATAATGGATGTTATGATTTACCATGAATTATGAGGCCCTACAGTTAGATCCAATCCTAACACACTACTTAGGGTTAAGGTCTCAATCTAGGGTTTAGATTGCTTAGGTTTTTAGGGTTTTAGTCCTAGGCGTTGAACTACAATATGTGCGTAATTTCAGCAAAGTGTAATGATATGGTTAGTCACCATTCCTCTTTGATGATATATATGATTAATACTTGCGATCATGGTAGTAGCAAGTATTACAATGGTAACGATTATTAAAATCTATTATTAATGGTAATATATTTCAAGTGATGGGTGTCATACTAATATCATTTAATAGTAGTTCCTAACATTAATGTAGATGGTGTGGTGATAGCTATCCATGATTAGTAGCTATCATGACAATGTTTAAGAGTGACAAATGAAGTACTTATACTTAACCATTGCAACTAACATAGAATAGGTAGTCTATTAATGGTTAATCATGTTTAATATCAATAAATTTAATGACGATTGTAATGATAATAATATAATAAAAAAAATCTTTATATGGAAGGGAAATATGGCTCACCTAGTCGACTCGGTTGAGTCAACTCGACTCATCGTCATGACTTGACTCGCTCATCTTCTTTCCTCTCCTTCCACAATACTGGAATTCCAGCAATGTTTGGACCAAGTTCCACCCTGATTCGACTGAGTCAAACTCGGTTTCAGCCAAGTCGGCTCGGCAGCCACCAAATCCACCTTCTTCTCCTTCTCTTTTATTTTTCTCCTCCTCTCCAACCTATCCTCCCCTTCTCTTCCTATCACCTGGCCTCCCGCAAGGCCTGGAATGCATCAGGCCCATGCCCAACTTGGGCCGACTCGGTCCAGTGAGTTGGACTTGCCACTGAGTCGGCTGGTTCGATCTGAGTTAGTGCAGTCGGCCACGACCCAACTCAGATTTCTCTCTCTCCGACTTTCTTCTTCCTTCCTTCTTTCTCTTTTCTTTCTTTCCTTTCTCTTTTCTTCCTTCCTCCCTATTCTCCTTCTTCTCTTCATGCTCGAATGCCTAGCAATGGGCATTGAATCTGGACAAACTCGGTTCGGTTCTGGGTGGTTCAACAACCACACCACCATCATCTTCCGTCTCCTTCTTTTTCGTTTCTTTCTGCTCCTAAAATCACCAGCAAAACTTGGAACTTCATGAACTGGATGACTCTAGAACCAGTCCCGACACACCCAAAACTCGACAGATGCATCGGGGAAGACGACTTAGCCATTAATGACATTTTCTTCTGCACAACATCTTTCTTTGAACCGTCTCTTCTGGGCAATCCAGATGAACCCCACGAAGCTTATAATTAAGCATTTTCAAAGCCTAGAGGAGGTTTTGGCGGTGGGTTCGCTGAATGGAGCTGCGGTCGGTTTCTCTTTGAGTTACCACACGAAGGGGAGATAGGGCTCTGTTGCTTGATCCCTTGGTCTTTTTATCTCAACCCTAAGTCTTCTTGGCCGTAGGATAGGAAATGGACGGCTTTAGATGGTACCGTTCTACAACGGCTCCAAATACAGTCAAAAATCTCAGACCAACGGCTGTTTTGGTCTTTCCTGTGGGCAAAAATCCGCTCCCACGTGGAGAGCCCTTGTGTAACGCCCTGATTCTCAAAGCCCGAGGACGATCGCCCGAGTACGAGAACCCGAGGGTTACATCATGAAATGAAACTATCATTCATGTAACTATCGACACAAATCATAGTAACGAGGTATAACCATAGTATAAACTATCCCAAGGAGTTCAACATGCGCGAATGAAAGTATAAAGTAAAGCAAGTAAAACTAGATCCCACAGCGAGGGATTTTTAATTACAAATCTCGAAGCAAGCCAAAACTAAAACAAAGTCTGAGGGCATAAAATGAAAGCAGTAAATCCTAAGTGCTTAGTGGGAAGCTTGTGGCTTGGCTACGTCATCGTACTGGCCCTCCCCTCCGTACTCCTCTTCTGCTAAGCCAGGAGTGTCGCCGTAGACACCATCTTCCTCAGTCATACCTGCGTCTATTTGGTGCAACCGCACTATGGAGTGAGTGAAAAACTCAGTGGGAATTTCCCTCATAGATTCAACCATAACACATCAATCCAAAATAGATTAATAATTCTAATTCATGTGGCAATACACTACATATGCATTTACATGAATGGATGGATGCATGTTCATGTCACAGATCTGGGTACGCAATCCAGCTGTTAAATAAAAGACCGCTCGTGATAGGTTGACTACCAGGAAAAGGCTATGAAGGTGAGTGGGCCCAAGGATGACCTCCTGGAAAAATACTCGGCATATGCCCGAGGAGGTGTAAAATCTTGGAAAAACCTCATGTGAAGAAAGAGTAGCCCAAGGTGTGCAAGTACACATACCTGATGGTTGGACTTAGGATATAGCACCTTGGACCACCCAACAAGATGTGACTTACGATGATCACTCGAAAAAACTCACTTGTCATGCATGAATGTTATGCACCGTGACACCTATATATTCATTTCCTTAATAGAAATAGGAATGACTTCCATCTTTCCCACAGGAAATATCCAACTATGCATTCCACATAGATTTTCCATAATTTCTTTACATCACAGAAGGGCTCATCAAGTATTGTCATTCTTCCTACTACTCATGGTGTATAATGAAATAAGAGTTTGAGAAGCTCCAGTCCGATTCATTCGATATATGTTCATGATGTAAAGATAGTGAGAGGAACTTTGTCACATAATAAAACAACAATAATTATGTAAGATGGATTCCCAACCATTCCTTTGTACACCAGATGTAAATATATTCTCGTTTGCTATATCTTAAGGACTATTTACTTGGTAGTGTCAGCTAATTTAGAGAATATAGAGAGTCATAAAGGAGTTTTTTTTATACAATTCTCAGATAGTCTAGCATAGAGGCTTTCTTTCCTCGACATGTCTAACCAAGATATATTCATAGGCAATCAATTATCAATGTGGCATGGAGTTTAAAAGACAATACAACATAAGCATAATTATAAGGAAGTATGACATCTAAATGATTACTTCAAAAAGATCACGATGACCAGGAATTAAAAATATCTCAAAAGTTCCACACATTAGATATTTAATCCACATGGAAAATTTATGAAAGGAAGAAGCTATGTGGGATGCTCCTCACCTTGATGTGTTCACACTGTAATGTTCTGGTTTGGACTGATTGAAGGATGGAGTGTCTTCTGAGTAACTTAGTTGTAAGCAGCTCCTGTAGGAGGTATCACTAGTTCTAATGAGTCGTGATCGAGTTAACTCGGTCGAGGTAATCAACTAATAACTAGTTAGCTTGTTTCAATGGTTTTGATAGTCACCAGGTTAGATCATGAGTCCATTGGACCCAATGCCTCTCAAGATTACTTGCGACAGTTTGGAGTTAGCTTGGCTCAGTCGGGAAACTGATCGAGTCAGCTTGACTATGACCATTGAGTTGACTCGGTGGGGTCACAATGGTCAGTTCAGTCTCAAACGGGGCAGATCTAAGATGCTCTTGGCCGGCTCCAGGTTCAGCTAGGCGAGTTGCTCATCAGACCTAACTGAATCAAGCCCTCCAGTCATGAAACGGCCCTGAGTCACTAACTCATGGGCGATTTGACTCAGTCGAGTTTTCTTCTGACTAATAACAGGCAAATAGGTGAACATATATGTGATCGGTTTGTTATGTCGGACCTTATGCAAGGTAGATAGATCATAGCTGAGAACTTACCTCGAGGTTTTGCATTCCAACCATTGATCAGTGACACTCAACACATGACCGAGTTGAGCCGATTGTGAATGCAGTCAGTTGACTGAGTGAAATCCGTTAATATAGAAGGAAGATGGGTATTGTTACCTGACCAAGGATGGCGTCTAGACGCTGATAGAGGATTTGGGATGATCGGCACTATAGCAGCTGAAGTAGTGGGACGGTGGTTGGAGAGTGAACTCAGCAGACTCAGTACGAGTTGAAGCAGTTGTTGAAAATGGGTTCCAGCAACCACCCTTCTCAGATCTCACCCACAATCTCAACCCCCCATCCTTTTATTCTCCCACCTCACTCACAACATTCTTACAGCACCAAACGACTCAGCTGAGTCGGGTTGCTATCGAACTAGCAACCCGCTCGAACGGCTCTCCCTTAGTCTCTCCATTTTTTTCTCTTTTCTTTCTATTTCTTTCTCCCTTAGAATTCGCCCTAATTCCCGGCCCTTTTATAGCCACCTAGTTTCTAGAAATGTCTACAGTTAATAACAGGCATTAGCGTGATGGTTAACGCAAGTAACTGAGCGTGGCTCACCGTTCGGACCGCCCAATGAAAGTGATCACCAGTATGAGCCCACATAGTTTTTCTTGATGGCCTTTAGATGGTGTGGACCACACAATGGACGTCACGGATGAGTGAATGGGTCACTCTTACAAAAGTTGGGTTTCTCAACTAGTTTGAGGAAGATGAGGTACCAAAAATGGCAGGTCACGAACGGGTGGCTTATCTTCGGATCAGAGCCATTTGGACAGTCCTGATAGTGCTTAAATACAGTGTGGGGTCCATTTCACGGTGAAGAATGGTCGTTGATTAGTACACTTATTTAGTTGAGTGTCAGTTCTAACTCCCGCTGCGTCTCGCCCAAAATCTCGGGAATATCTCGATTAGCTACGAGATACAAAGCAGCCCTAATCTCAACGCCCTGGATTTGCTCGGTCGAAGCTTTCAGAGGGCGAGAGACCGCTGAGATTAATCGTTGCCAAGGGTGGAAGGTTTTTCTTCCGCATTTTGCTATGTAGGTAGCCAAAACGGGAAATGGTAGGGGTGACGAGGCCATAGCAGAGTGCGTGGCTACCGCCCAACGCACCCCAATGGCCAAGATTGCCAGCTCATCAATGGACGTGGAGTTTTCCTCCCCATCAGTGTCTCAATTGAGCATTTCAGGAATAGTAGCTGATAGAGGTGGTACTGATCACTTTCAATCGTAACGCGCTGCATGGCTAGGGTTGGTTGGGCCCTATCTATCAGATGAATAGTGTGGATTCAGCTTCTGTATTCGGGAATTGCCCGTTCGTGCTGACGAATGGTCGGCCCAGATGCACCGACGTTGGGCGGGAGGGGATTTTGAATTTCCTACAGAAATTTCTGAATTCATCGGGTCAAAGCGCCTTTGACCCGATGACTCGATCCTATACATGGCGAGAGAACATTTTTTTAGCGGAGGTGTGGTCCACGTCATGATCCGGCCTGATCCACACCGCTCATAAGCTTTAGACGGTTCCTTAATAGTTATAGGCTAGAAGTTGGCAGGTTTAAATGGTTAATGTTTAGTTCATAAGGGTTTAATATTCTTACAATGGTAGATTATCGTTGGTCCTGATTATTCGGGAATAAACCTAGAGTTGTCCATTTATTTTACAGAGCTACGAATTTCTCTGGACTGAAGTTCAGTTTGCTTCCGCATGTGTAAGTATCTAAACTAAGAGTTTTAGGGTCTACCATTCTAGCTGGATGATTAGTTTTTGCTTAGATGTGTTAATCAATCCCACAGGGTGTTCAAAATCAGGCAGTTACCTTTAGTTGAACGGTTAGTCCTAAGTGAGGTGGTTTATTGGTTGGAATGTTAGTTTCAAGAGTGGGACGGTTCGCCATATTTGAATTAAAAATTTATGTAAAGAAAGAATTCATTTTAGGGTCGTTACACCTTGAATGGCTGGGATTTGTTTGAAATGGACGGTCAGGATTGGAGAGGGGAGAGAGCACATAGATTGCTGAGCTGGAGTGGCAACAATTTTCATTTTTGGAAACAACGTGTTTGTAGGTCCCATTTACATCAAAAATCGTGTGTCTATACATGTGTGGGATAGTGCGAAACCTTTCAGGTTTTGGTTGTATGTGGGTCTTATATCCAATGGACGGTTCGGATCATGAATATGGGCCCAGCTGGTGGGCCACCGATCGAAAATACGGACGTCGTCCATTCGCTGGCAGAGAAACAGGAGAGAGAGGGAGATTTTTCGTGCGGGAAAACACGGTCAGCGCTCGGTTTGACTGTGCTAAAGGTTCGGTGTGCGTCCTACATGCTGGCTGAGGTGCACATGCACCTCAGTGTGGGGTCCATCTCGACGTTTGTGATAGATCTACACCATCTATTTCATTTAATGGGCCCAAGTATGGGTTTTAACCGAAACTCAGGTGGGTACAATGCCCAGGTGGGCCATATTAATCAATTAGTTCTTTTTAGGCGTCGATTACATCGTTCCGATGGTCGGATCGCTTCGAAATTTAACGTCAACGGTTAAAACTTCATGACATGCCACTAACCCAAATACTACTTATAATATAAATTTTATTACTTTTATTACTTTTGTTTCACTTTATTATTATCATTCTTTTCACATGTGTGCATTTTTAATCATGTCGTGGGTCCCGCTCTACAGGTTATTAGGACTACCTTCATCATGATTTTTATATTATTATTATTATTACTGTCATTATTATTATTGTTATTAATAATAATAATATCATTATTATTCTAAATTAAATTGTAGGGCCTACTTCCAGGCAGAATTGCCCTTATGGTAGGTCAACCGTCATGATTCATGTACCTAATCCCTAGCTTACTTTACTGTTACATGGGCCACATCACAAGAATGTTTAGATATGAATTCTCGGTTCCCTGGCCGTTCCAACAATTCGGCGGTTGGATTGCTTCTATCTTAACCATCAATAACCATAGGGATCCTAAAGAGTGTTTAGGTGTGATTTGACAGTTGTATACGAAACTAGATAATCTGACCTGTGTCTTTAAATGATGGATCGTCCTATGGGACGTTGTAAACTTGGTGAATAGTAGACTTCATGATCCAGGGCTGTAATGGTCGGCTAAATTTGTCCATCGATGAAATTTGGATCCTAAAAATGGGTCTCTTTAGTGGCATGGTGATCCATCTTGGAAATAGATGGATGAACAGTTTGATATATGGATTGGGATTACTTTTAACGGTTATATTTAAACTGGAATGCACGTGAATGTTTGCTCAAGCTAGGTTTATATTTATACTAAGTTTAATCGCACAGGAACACCTGAGTACCGAAAGTACGGGGTGTTACATTTTTTCACAGTAGATACGTTCGATGAATCTGGGTCGTACTATGATTATCGACAGTGGTTAGGCCACGCGGAGTGCTTGTACGCTCCATGTCGATTAAGTTGGCATGCGCCCGTACTAGTTGAACTTATCAGATAACCCGATTGGCCTATTGTGTGTTTACCATGTTGGACACTATTGTTTGAATATAAGGTACTACTTTCGAATGTAAAGACCCATTTCAACCATAGTACCATGATCCGCTAAGACTCATGAGCCGGCATGGTGGTATGGGACACCGTGGTCGAGTTGTCGGCCTACGTTGGGGTGATGAGCCTTCCCATAGTGACAGTGAGCAACGTAAGCTCGTGAGCCGAATATGGTGGTATGGGAAACTGTATTAGAGCTGTCGGCCTACGTTGAGGTGACGAGCCTCCCTGTAGTGACCTCGAGTATAAACACTTGAATTTGCCTATCCACTGCTTTCATTAGGGGTGATGCTCTACAACTTACCTATCGTATGTGTGTAACTATGATTGATAACCCTAGATGGATCTCTGTTTGGGTTAGTGATATAAAGAGAGGTGCCTTAACTTCCTGAATCTGTTGTATGAATAAGCCTAATTAAGTACTTGGCTAACACGACCATGCACTGCATTGCATGTGCTTTGGCGAGGAAGGTTACATTTAGGGAGTTTGTCATGTGCAAACGGTTGATGAAGTAGCTTGTGAGGGAGCTTTGTGCGAGTGCATGCATCATTACAGCATATCATCCCTGCATTAACAATAGTACTTAGGATATGATTGATGTACTACTTTATCATTACTGCTTGACTGAATTGATAACATGTTAACCATTGCCTTATAGTACCACTGAGTTGTCACTCACTCCCACTCTGGGACGGTGTTTTAAAATACCAACCAAACTCTGTTGTAGATGCAGGTGATGACGGAGTCTATACATCTGAGATGGACTTGTTCGACGAGGAGGAGGAGTTCTCCTATGTATAGCTATCAGGCGAGTCTACGTAAACCATGATATTTTTCTATCATAAGTAGCCGAAAAAGGCGAGGCCACCCCGAGAGGGGTGGGGAAGGGAAAGTGGGACGAGGGCTCCCTTCGCTTTTTTCTTTTTTGGGAAAGTTTTGACCAAAGGGAAGTTTAAAAGAAAGGATTTTGTTTAGTTCGCGCCAATTCGGCTATTTTCGATCAAGGTCACTTTCTTTGGTTCTTTTTCAGTTCCATCAACGAAACTGAGAAGATCTTGTACTTCAATTAACGACATTCTCTGGGTTTTCCATGGTATATAGTTCGTCTGTGTCAATCTTATGGACAAAAAATGGGCGATAGACGAGATACTAAGTTCTGAAGAGAAGGATGCAGACACAGCGGTAGACTGCGCCAAAGAGAAAACACGTAACAAGGTATTCAGACTACACTTCACACGAACCAAGTGAACGTTTCCCAAGAGCTAGTGCTCTGATACCATGAAAGAGTTTCAAATACTTTGAGCGGATTGGGTGAAGGATGTGTATATCAATGTAAGAAAGAATCTGTTTAATTAAATAGAATACAACACCTCTTGGCCGTTACACATGGAGTAATCACATAATAGTTATATAAGTAGTATCGGTCTCCGCTACGATTCTCAGAATTGACCTGCCCATTAGCAACGTATGCTCAGTGATTATTGTATACGCAATAAGATAAGTCAAGTGCGCTAAAAGGGACCTCGTAGCTCGGAAAGTGAAGTCGTAAGGGTCTTCCTATGGTTGATAAGCTACGACTCCTTTTTCTCCTTTCCCCACATCTGATTCGGAGGATTCGGGATAAACAGGTGCTGTAGCCCCGGTTCGTTAGCATTCCGCCCTTCAAACTTGGTTACACCAGAAGTCATCATTTCAACGGCAAACTCTATTCCGCCTTCACCACACGTTCCTAAGCGCTTGGTGAGTCGGGTTATCCATGTACTGCCCAGGATCGCGGACCTTTCGTACACGGATTTTAGGGCATTTAGCTAGCCTATATCTCCGCTCTAGCTTCCGTACTCTTTTTCCTATTTCTCTCTCGATATCCTTCTTTCATCCTCGCCATCTTCCCAACGAAATGGATTGGTACACCATCCATCCTATCCTGTGCTTGGTTCATGGGAACTGCAAGTTTGACAATCAAAGGTTGGGATATCTCATTTGATCTCAGCAAGCCGCTTCGCGCTCAAAGCGAAAGCCAGATCTTGAAGCTAGAATGCGTGAGAACTAGAGCTTCAAAAGAAGCCGTAGCGAGGGTTGGTAGTGTGGCCGGAGGCCCACTTGCTTCTAACGTTCTACACCTTCTAACATAAATAAAAGATGTTGAATTGTCTGAAGGCTTTTTCTTCGTTCATTCCTGCGAATCCATCGCGTTACTTCGATGAATTTCCCGCGTACGTGCCTTTTCCTACTCCTGCCGTCAATTAGCTAAATTTCTTTTAGTCGTGCGAACGATACCCTCGCGAAGCAGATTCGGTTCCATCCTATACCTCCTATCGAATGGATTTCCCTACAAATGGTTGTCTCCTTTTGGTTGCGATGATTTATTTTGTTCAAAGCGAGGCGAGCGGTGCTATTGTCCCCTTCCTTCTCCTAGCGCTCATTGACATCGTATGCGGGTCATCGGGATCGGGAACATCATATATGAAATGACTTGATCCGTGAACGCGCTTACCCAATATTGGCCAGGGAATGGACCAATTCCTTCATTCAATGCATATTGATTGAGAATCTGTGCAGGAGATCGGCCTTCTCTTCTCTCAGGTCCAGAGGGGAACTCTTAGTTAGGTCCCTCAGCGACTTGGATTGATGTCTATCGGTAACAGGAAGCTCGGGATTTGCGCCATGTATGTGGCACACAACTGGTTCTATCGATGCGAATCAACAAATCACAAGGAAGTTTGGTCTTCGGAATAAAGCGGCAAATCATAATACGAGAAGGGAGCTCTGACGTGCCATTTAGTAGCACTCATGGGATCTGGTCAATAAAGGTGTAACTATTAAGTCAGTCGGGCAAACCCTTTTGAAAATGATCCAAGGGGGGCGAGAGGAGAAGTGTTGTTTGCAAGCGAATCCAAGAATGCCACGAGGCGGAGAGCCTTTCGATGATCCAATGGAATCCGCCTTAGTCTATACCTATACGGGTAGTGCTATTCGGTTCAAGGTAAGCAGCTGAAGCAACTGCAGGGGGTACCTATCCAACTCTCTCTGCCGCTGGCATTCCTTGTTTGAGGCATATCGATTATAGAAGACATATGGGTTCGGACGCGAGCGAAGGGAAGCTAGGTACTATGGTTCAATGGGTGAGGATGCTAGGTTACCTGGTTCTCAAATCGGGTATTGAACCCTCTCTCCCTGCAACTCAATCTGCTTCTATATCCTCCTTTTGGGGTCTCGATCTCGAACTCAAACTGATGCCTAGCTGCCTGAATCTCTGCTTTCTTCTACTACCAGCGGGCTAGCTGCCTTAGTTATGTTATATCGATCCCTTTGGTTGGAGGACGGATCTCGCTACATACTAGAAAGATGTTAATCGCCGCATTGGAACTACCTACCATGAACCTTCTACCCCGAAATCCCACCACTTAGAGTCCATAGGAGGTTGCGGGATGGGAACTATCGGGGCAACACCCTACCATTATACCAAGGGGAAGGGGAAATCACAGTAGGTTTCTATGGAACCCGATTCCTCTTGCTCTAAGTATATGGGACAATCTGCCCTCTGGTATCGGGCATCCGGAATCAGTCTCGTTAATTAGCAATTTCTCTCTTGCCATTAGCGAATCCCTTATTTCCTTCTGGTAAAAGGAATCTGTCCAACCTCTATCGGGCATCTAGAAAGGGTCATCCCTTGCAATTCAATTGGGAAATGTTTCACGCTATTGCGTGAAATAAGTCCTACTAACCGCCTTCACCACACGTTCTTAAGCGCTTGGTGAGTCGGGTTATCCATGTACTGCCCAGGATCGCGGACCTTTCGTACACGGATTTTAGGGCATTTAGCTAGCCTATATCTCCGCTCTAGCTTCCGTACTCTTTTTCCTATTTCTCTCTCGATATCCTTCTTTCATCCTCGCCATCTTCCCAACGAAATGGATTGGTACACCATCCATCCTATCCTGTGCTTGGTTCATGGGAACTGCAAGTTTGACAATCAAAGGTTGGGATATCTCATTTGATCTTAGCAAGCCGCTTCGCGCTCAAAGCGAAAGCCAGATCTTGAAGCTAGAATGAGAACTAGAGCTTCAAAAGAAGCCGTAGCGAGGGTTGGTAGTGTGGCCGGAGGCCCACTTGCTTCTAACGTTCTACACCTTCTAACATAAATAAAAGATGTTGAATTGTCTGAAGGCTTTTTCTTCGTTCATTCCTGCGAATCCATCGCGTTACTTCGATGAATTTCCCGCGTACGTGCCTTTTCCTACTCCTGCCGTCAATTAGCTAAATTTCTTTTAGTCGTGCGAACGATACCCTCGCGAAGCAGATTCGGTTCCATCCTATACCTCCTATCGAATGGATTTCCCTACAAATGGTTGTCTCCTTTTGGTTGCGATGATTTATTTTGTTTAAAGCGAGGCGAGCGGTGATATTGATTCAACCGCGACTCTTGCTTTATCTTCTTCTCATTCCGTATAGGCAGCTGATAGAACTACATGAGATTCAAGTACCCAGGGGCCGAAGACTTTATAGGTGTAGTGACTTAGATTCCATGGAGTACCTCATGTAGTCTAGTCAGGGTATAAAAGATAAAGCTAGCTTTAGAAGAGAAACTACAAGTGTGCCTAAACTCTATTAGTCAAAGAAACTAAGCGCGAACAGAAACATCCATGGGCGAGAACTGGAACTGATACTGATAAGACGAATACATGACCAGAGAATGAGCTGGGAGGCGTGACTACCGTGCTCTTATGCTGAAAAGTACCTCTCCCTAAATGCGAGAATTTCAATACAAGCGGCGAAACTACTCAATGAGGCAGCAAGCTTCTGCTCCTCGAATCTTGTATTCGGTTGCTAACCACCTACGCAGCGCAAGGACCTTTTTCTTTAGGGGAGATTGGGGAAATGAGGCAAGGAACAGATCAAGGAAGGACCAGCCAAGAAAGAATTCGATGTTCGATGATAGAATCTTTTGAATTCTTAGCCAAAAGCAAACCTTTTCTTTTGCAGCAAACTTTTCAATTTGTTGGACAGCTGTTGCAAAGCCCTCTTCTCTCAGTCGAGTATTACCAAAGCTTTCTAACTGTAGCTTTGTACCTTGCTCTTCTCTTTTTAGGTAAGGAATAGCCTTAGTCCCCTCAACCTATTACATTCTCAGGATATTACATGCCACAAGTGCTCCATCCACATGTATACCCCCTCTACATTTCAGCATATGTGGACGGATGTTGCACTAGGAGAGTTTTCATTGACAGGAATTAATGTCTTTACCTTTAAGACTGCAAAAGCATTGGGGCTCAAAGTAGAAGTATACCTCCACCACTCAAATTGGATATGATTGAATGTCTCAAGACTCCTTGGGTACCATATGTGTGCAATTGCAAGTAGGACCCAACCCACATTATTCCATGTCACTTATATCAGGGCTTCCTTCAACCTAAAATGTCGGATTGGCGTCGATACATGACCACATGGCCATACCATCAACAACTCATAAATGTCTAAAATTTCCGGAATGATTATCACGGAGAGGCCTTTTGCAGGATGTAATCAAGTTCAAGCTGAACATCAGGTCATGACCTCTATGATGATGGAAGAGAAAAGAAATGACAAAGGAAAAGCAGTAGTCTATATATATATATATATATATATATATATATATATATCTTCCTCCTGACCCAGAAGAAAACATTGAAGCAGGGAGTGTATGAAAATCTTTGAGAAGACTTACTAAGAACTTCTTTAGGGAGGTGAAAAGCGCAACCACACCAGTAGAAATGAAAATGGAAAGAGAGATCCCATTCCTGTTATTCCAAACCATGGAGGAGGGTTAGGGTATAAGAGGAAAAAGAGATCAAATAAAGAACTCTTAACATGGACTGTGGACGATCATTTCCATAAAGAAATTCTTATCAAAAGATGATGTAATGGACATAGACATGATTCCAATGGATGAATTCTAAGGCATGTCACAAATGTTTGATGAATGCAACGAATGTCAGTCAGATGAAGATTTCTCATTTGGAGTGGATTCGAAGGCGGGTGGACCCAGATATCACTCACCATTGAAGCTGCTGCTATGGGAAAGAGATAAGACTCACTTGCATCGGTTTATAGCCGCCTATTCACTTGACTTATAAGGATTTTATGCCATCAAGTGAGTTTGTTCTTCATAAATAGAGAATCCAGAACCTATAGAAGTAGAAATAGACAACTCATCCCTCAGAATTTCCACCAATCCTTAGATAGATTTGAAGAAGGAAGAAAGTGTTAGAAGAAACGAAACCATAGATATAAACCGATAGCATAGATAGTGATCTTAAAATAGGATAGATTAGTACATCCCTATCTCCTACAGAACAGGATATTGATTAGTTTCCTTAAAGAGCACAAAGATATGTTTGCTTGGTCCTATAGTGATATGCCAGGGTTAGATAAACCCAGGGCGTTACAACCATCAACCTCATCTAGGCCATACATCAAACCTGCACGTATCGCGTGATCATGTGGGGATAACTCCGTCTCACAAGGAGTCCCATAAACATCTCAGCCTAATGGCATCTGCTTTAATCAATCATCCATCACAATATGCATATGAATGATGGGGTTCCAAAGAAGGACAGAGGATCTAGTCCAAATTTCAAGATAGGCTCACTGATTTAAAATGCTTCATGATAGTTAAGAAAGAATCCAACTTATAGCCACCACAACATCAAACGATGCTCCCGATGTGGGACAATGTTCTACCTTCACCGTGTGCATAGTAGCCTGCTAATCACTGGTAGCCTGCTCAGGTCCTCATGCCCCGCCCACTCAGTGTCCGCCCACGTGCGCCCGCCCACATGTGATCATAGTGATAGAGCATCACAATATCCCTCATTGAGGGCAGATCCGAGTCTAAGCGCAATAAGTGGGCTTCCTTACCCTCTCTATCGCGCAATAAATTAGACGTCCATATGGGGCCCAATATATACACAAGGTGGGCTCTAAGGTATAGGTATCATGATGCTATACTATCGCATACTCATAATCGATATCAATAACCGGCCTCGACAATCGTCCTCGATATTTGGCCTCGACAATCGGCCTTGACAATTGGCCTCGGTAATCGAAATTGGCCTTAAGAATCGGAATTGACCTTGATAATCATAATCAGTAATCGGCCTCGACAATCGAAATCGGCCTCAGCAATCAGAATCGGCCTCGACAATCAGAATCAACCTGGACAATCAAAATTGGCCTTGATAATTGGAATCAGCCTCGATAATCGGATTTGCCTCGACAATCGACCCGGACAATCAGAATCGGCCTTGATAATCAGCCTAACAAAGGGCCTAAGGGAAGGTCATAATGAGGACATTTAACCATCATTGCCTATTAATGTGAACATTTAACCAACATTGCTCTCAAGGAGTGGTCCACATAGAGCCAAACATATAGTGGGCCCATGACCTCACACAATGGCCCGATATACATCACTATGGGCCTCTCTCAAGGGCCTAATACACATCATGATGGGCCTCACTTATGGGCTACATATGCATCACATTGGGCCTCGCTCATAGACCTCATGTACATCACAATGGGCCACAATACATGGGCCCCATATATGTCAAATGGGCCGCAATATATGGGTCGAAAAATACATCTCATTGGGCCTTACCAAAGGGCCAGAAATACATCACAATGGGCTGAAAATACATCCCAATGGGCCTTATCATATGGGTCAAAAATACATCACAATGGGCCTTGTTATCATATGGGCTGGAAATACATCACAATGGGCCTCATCATATGGGCCAGAAATACATTACAATGGGCCACGACATATGAGCTAGAAGTACATCTTATTGGGCCTTACTAAATATGCCGAAAATACCTCACAATGGGCCTTATCATATGGGCCTTATACATCACATCGGGCCTTGCCCATGGGCCTCAAATACATCACAATGGGCCTCGAATACATCACAATGGGCCACAACCCATGGGCTTCAAATACATAATAGGTGGGCCCTACACATGGGCCTTAAATATATACAACAGGTGGGCTTAAAATACATCAAATTGGGCCCACCGTTCTAAGTGAGCTATCTACACCATACATCTTTATTTAGAGATCATTTTAGAGTGCTACCCAAATGGATCATAATGGGAGATCATCTGGACCATACTATAAATAACAGTGGTGATAATTATTTATCACCGTTAAAATTACCGGGGCCCACCACAACGTTTATTTTCCATCTAAATCTGCTCATACGGTCACAAAGACTTGAATCAAGAGGAAGAACAAATTTCATACTGATCCAAAACTTTTGCACTCCCAAAAGGGGTTTCAATGGTAGACATTCAATCCCTCACTGGTTGCAGTGTGGTCCACCTGATAGACAGCATGGATATAAAAAAAATACATCAAGGGTGGGTCCCATTGGTAAAACAGGTGGACGACTGGATTTCCAGCATATACATCATTGGTCTGAAAGTGCACCTGCTAGTGCCCTGGTTTGTCATGTTACGTGTGTGGTGAGTCAGACTAGCTGCAGAACTCGATAGGAAGATTATCTCAAGCATCTGCCTCAACAGGATGTGTGGAAGCTCGCAATAGGTAAATCATAGCCTCACATCCCATGTCCCAAAACACCAGATGATTAAAACCCTTAAAACAAGATAGACATCTTAGGGTTTTTAAAGTGAGAAAACTTTTTACAAAATAGGAAAATCTCTAAGTTTTTCTCGCCTTATCGATTTTATCGAAGCACCCTCGATATGATCAACCTGCACTATCGATGTCCTCGATACCTTAACAATATTATCGATAAGAGGACCAAAATGTTCAGTAACTAAATATTCATCTGGATGGATTTATCGATGTATCGATACACTTATCGATATCATCGATAAAAGCACTAAATATGTCCAGCAACTTCATAATATATTTGGACGAATTATCGATGTATCGATACACATATCGATATCATCGATATTCAAATCTCGAGACCATCGAGAGTGGCTCGATAAGATTGACAGGCAGATTTTCGGCGCCCCCATTTTTTAATGAAAATCTCAATATTCTTCGATATATCGATGACTGTCCGATATGATCTGAATTCAAATATCGATAAGATCAGAGGTCCATCGATGATATCGATAGTGGGTGTGCATTTCTTACAACAGTTATTTCAAGTTATTTTTAACTATGATCGGGGGCACTTCGATTTAATCGATATTCAAATATCGATGATATCGACACCAGATCGATTGCATCGAACAAATCCATAAACTGTCCAGCAAGTTCAAAGATAAATCAGCTGGATTTATCGATGCCTCGACCCTGATCTCGATATCATTGACATTCAAATTTCGATGACCTCGACGGTTCCCCCGATCATTCATGAAAACCTGAAATATCTCAAAGTCAAGTCTCTCTTATTTTTTAAGTACCGATGGATCGAACATGTCATCGATGGAATCAGAGTTCGAAATCTGATGACATCGACAATAGCTTCAATTCATCGACCAATTGGTAAAGAGTTTTAAAAGCATATGACATCGAGTCTGAGTCATCGAGCAGACCATCGATGCTATCGAGAGTATACGCTCGATGATATCGAACTCTGTCATAAATGTGACCGTTTTATATTCGTTGGAACTTTTTTCCTATTTATATAGGACTTGTCTTTTGTTGCTGTGAGAGAAAGTAGAGAGAGCTTTTGAGTGTTTCAACTTACATCTTATACCCTAAGCCCTTTCTCTCAAGGGAGTTCATCCTCCAATCCACCCTCACCATTGATATTCAATAAAGTGGATTGGAGAATGAACTTCCGCATTCAAGGATCCTTTAGCTACTACCTTAATGACAAATCATTGAGATGGGATGCCTTGAATGCATAAGATTGGAACTACTCTACCTTCCTTATAGGTAAACCTTTAGAGAGTAGGATTCCATCTCAACCTTGACCCAACCCTAAGCCTAGTCTTGGTATATCTTTTGTGTTGCAGATCAAGGGAGCAAAAGACTCTTCATCAACAAGGAGGAGGAGGTCTTCGACATTGTGCTTAACAGGACTCATCAACTTATTTGTATTAATCTAGAGTCCAAGAGGACACTTATGATCATTCCTTTTTAGGATTGGGTCTTAAGTGGTTCTCACCCTTTGAAGCCCTCATAGGAGGCCTACGGCGGGAGTGTACGTTGTGGGTGCGTTGTGTGGACCCTTGCTCTGTGGAGAGCATAAACATCTGGTTAGGAGTGAACTAGTGAAACTCCAGGGTTAGAGGTGAACCGAGTAGAAACCTCTTGGTGTGTTGTGTGGACCCTTGCTCTATGGAGAGCGTAAACATCTGGTTAAGAGTAAACAAGTGAAACTCCAGGGTTAGAGGTGAACCGAGTAGAAACCTCCGTGTAAAGGTTGAAGGTGAACCTGATTTAAAACCTTAGGTTTGAGGTGAACCCTAGGAAACCTCCTTAGTGAAATCCGGTACACTCAAGGGAGTGCGACAGCCAGGAGTGGAGTAGACTTATCGTCGAACCACTATAAAATGACTGTGTTTGAGATTGTTATTTTGATTAAGTGATTTGCATTAATATTTCCATATCTGAATATCTGATCACTTCTCACACACTTACACAGTCATATCCATCATGAACTTGACTTTATATTGTTAACTCTTTAAGCAGTTTATGATTGGATCCTCTACCAGGCTTGGAAGCCAGTAGAGTTACATTTGAGTAATCCTGATAATTGTATATTTAAAAGGATTAGTGAAATAGGATTTTAAAGAAACCATAAAAACTTTTAAAAGTCCTATTCAACCCCCTCTAGGACATTGGCATATTCATTCTTCAACTCAAGCGGTCTTCACCGCTATTTCACTTGGTATCAAAGCAGGTCTCTCTTTAAGGGCTTCACCACCTAGAGAGTGATCTTGACTGAATTTGGGAATATGGCCAAAGGAGAGGGCTCATCAGTCACTAGACCTCCAGTATTTGACGGTCAAATTATGCATACTAGAAGGCTAGGATGTATTACTTTCTGTGATCTTTGGATCATAACGTTTGGGATATAGTTGAAAGCAAATATGTGCCATCAACGGATCAAGTTGTACTAAATAGTGGCACAACTATCACAAAACCCAAATCCAAAGAGATGTGGACGACGTTTGATAAAGATAAACAGACTTCTGAAGCTAAAGCTATGAACGCCATCTATTGTGCCGTGTCCCAGGATATTTTCAATCAAATCAGTATGTGTGGGACATCAAAAGAAGCATGGAATTTATTAGAAACAACCCATGAAGGCATAAGCACTGTGAAGCGATCCAAACTTCAACTCCTGACTTCACAGTTCAGAAGTCTCAGAATGGAAGAGCATGAGATATTCATGGAGTTTTTCACAAAGTTAAATATCATATGCAACTCCATGGGTGGATTGGGTGAGAAAGTTCCAGTACCGAAAATTTGTAGGAAAATTCTAAGATCCCTACCAGAACGGTTTAATCCCAAGGTAACAACAATAGAGGAGTGTAGGAACATAGACGAGATGAAAGTAGAAGAACTAGTAGATTCCCTACAAACTTTTGAACTACACTTCACTCAATCCCAAAAATTCAAAAACACTGTCCTAAAAATTTCTAAGAAAATAACTTATGAGGACAGTGAAAGTGAAAGAGAGGATGATGATGAGGAAGTGGCTTTGCTGGCACAAAAGTTCAGAAGATTCTTTCAAAAGAATTGCGTCGTTCCTCTAGAGGGAGAAAGGTGGATAACAAACTCTCTGCAGGTAAATTTGGCAAAAAGACCAAAGAATCACAATGTTACGCCTATCGAGAGTATGGACACCTATCTACCGAATGCCTAAATAGAAAAACTAATGGCAAGGTAATGACCGCCACGTGGGATGATACAGATGAGTCAAATTCAGAATCTAGTGACTCAGAAAGCAATGAAGATCAGAAATCATTGAAAATTCTCATGGTCTCCACTGCTTCAATCATTCCCACTGAATCTGAGAACGAAAAAGAACAGCAAGCCACAGAATCATTTCCATCTGACAATGAGGAATCTGACGAAGAAAAAGAAGAAGGAGAAAATGATAAGCTACAAGATGCTTACAATCAGCTTTATATCCATAGCATCAAAGTGGCTAAAAGACTGGGAATATCTGAGAATAAAAACCAATTGCTGCAAACAGATTTGGACAAAACTGTAGAAATCAATACACATCTGATCAATGATTTACAGCAACATCACTCAGATAATGATAGACTTGAGAGAATTAACACCTTCCTTAAATCTGAGACTGAAAAACTAAGCAAACAGGTTGAGCAATTAAAAGACAAGAATTTTCTCCTTCAAAATGAAAATCACACACTCCTGTTTAATCTAGAAGAGTCTAGAAAAATTGCCAAGAAAAACTGTATGTTTTCCCAGAGTGGTGAGAATTAGAAAAACTTTTAGGCATGGGAAAATGTGGAGAGGACAAAAAGGGATTAGGTTATGGAAAAGCTAGAACAAAAACTGAACATAATGCACAACCTTTTGGAAAATCTGTTGCCTCTAGTAGTAACATCAGACCTATCTCAGCTCGTCACAAAAATGGTAAGACAGTTTATGAGCTGAACAAAAGAAATATGCAATCATCACCACTTGTGCTAGTTGACAAGATGAAGGAGTCATTAAGTCATGTGGATAAATCGGATAAGATGAACAAATCTATCACAAGTAAAACTCCTGTCACAAAGTGGAAGATTAAGGAAAAGACAAATTGCCTTGTTACACATTCAGATCGTCTACCAGGCAATGAGGTCAAATGGTACCTTGACAGTGGTTGCTCAAGACATGTCACAGGTGACAAATCCCTTCTTTCCAACTATAAAAATTTTCATAAAGGAATAGTCACCTATGGAGATGGGGCCATTGCTAATGTAATTGGATAAGGAATGATAAGAGGAATTGAGTTGCTCAAAAATGAGAATGCTTTTTGTATAAAAGGACTAGCACATAATCTGTTAAGCATCTCTCAAATCTGTGATAATGGGCATGTGGTTGAATTCAACAAAGAAGAATGCGATATCCTAAATCAATCAGGAAAATCAGTAATTAAGGGTCATCGTACAAACAACCACTGCTACATTATTATAGGAAAAGAAAGGAGCGACATTGAGAAACACTGAGAATGAAGAAACTAATCCAGATCATGCATCTAGATCTGGATATTTGCTGAAATGATGCAATTTTGTTGAGCGTCAAATGACATATCTGAGGTTCCTCACCTCAATTTATTTTTTTTTGTAAATAAACATGTAAATGTTTATAATTTTTGATGTACAGTAATTGTACATAATTTTGCTGAGTATGCTATCAATATGCTTGAAGGGTTGAAAACAAAAAATATTCCTTCTCATACCATCGATCTAACAGTTTCGATTAATCGATCATGGGTTGATATCATCGACGATTCTCCGGGTAGCTGAAACGACGGGATGGTTGTTCTTCCATAGAACTTGAAATTAAAAATCAGAATTCGAAAACTGAGAACATGATCAAAGGTAGTCGCTGCTTGGTAAGAGTCAGTAGATCAAGAAGAAGAGCCTCATCGGGCGCTCTCAGACTTGGATATTTCATCTTTCCAAGATGGAAAAAGACAAAGGATTGTTCCGTCCGCAGCATGCATCAACTAAAAAGAAGAAAGATAAGCATGGCGCAACCGCCTCTTCTCCTTCATTCAAGTTACACCTTGTGGCGGAACGAATGGTTCACAGAAAGAGTATTGAGCCCTTTAGGATCATCGATCTCTTGAACAAATTGGATGGGAAAATGTTGTGAATATTGGAGGAACTTTTCAACATAATCTGGTACATCAGTTTCTAAGCTTAGTTTACAATGTTGAAAATGATCCCCTAGTTATCTCGGTTATGGTCATGAATCGGGTTGAATACATCACACCAAATCGGGTAAGTAGGTTGATTAACATGAAAATGACTGGAATAACTGTATCTAATCGAAATATGAATGGCCTAGGTGTGTGGGGGGAAGTTACTAGAGCATTGTGTAATGGTGCCACAATTCCCAGGAAGGCCAAGAATGTTCTTCATGTCAAGCATCTTGATCCTACTTATAGGATTCTTCACAGCATTTTTAGCTCTAACGTCTATCCCTGTGAAGTCTCCGACAACAAGCTCTCGCCATACATCCTTAACATTCTGTACGATATTCATCTAGGAATTCCAATATGCCTACCCACTCTGATCGTACAACAACTGATCCGTATGTCTACAGAAGCATCCATCACTACACTACCATTTCCATGTCTTCTATCTAAGCTTTCACATCAATTCGGATTACCATCATCTCATGATCTCCCTTATCCTTGTGCGTGGTTCAATTATGAAGACATACATAACCTGAACATCTACAAAAATGTTTTTTGTGGTCGTAAAACCGGTTCAATTCCTGGCAGTAGCAGTCCTGTACACAATTCTGACTCTATTGAAGTCATTCCAAACATCCTTGTACGAGATAGTGTACGAGATCTTCTGGAGGGACAAGCTCACATTGTAAAGCGACTCGATGACTGCGAACCCTATCTTTCCGAAGTTTGACAATGACTGGTGGCCCTACAACGCGTAGCAAAACAAGTTCTGAAGTGGCTACCTACTCCATAAGCTTACCCAGGATAAACATCCATCACATCCCTTAAGTTCTCCTGAAATGCTCCAGGCCTAAATACCTTTTGAATGCCTATGATCATATTTGTACGTGTGTTGATAGTTGAATGGCTGAATATTTGTTTTTGGTACTGCTGTCTGGGGCAGTTTTGGGTCTTTTATGGCTGCACAAAACTCATATCTTTCACTGCCATATGTGTGTTAATTTTCTCCTGGTTTATCAAAGTTCTGGTATGGATTGCATATGCCTTTATTGCTTATTTTACTTACATTCATATCTTTTGAAAATGATGTATGTTTTGAAATGATTTCATCCTTATACAACGATATCTGTTGTTGCTCCCATTCTTTTAAACCTTCAGTCAATATCACTTTGCTATACTTTTGCCAATGACTAACAAAAAGGGGGAGAACAGGTCAAAACACCCCGACCGGAAAATTGTATATCTAATGTTGTTGCAGGTGTGAGGAGGAGTAGCTGCAAGAAAGGGGGAGTTTTGAAGAAAGGGGGAGCAGATACTTCTAGAATGTGTACATGGGGTAGAAAAATTATCAAATTATGTAAAAGCATGTACACACAATTTAGGGTGTGTCTAGAAGTGTTCAAGGGTGTTTTAGGTATTTTGTCACATAATTGACAAAGGGGGATATTGAAAGTGCACCTACTAGTGCCTTGGTTTGTCATGTTACATGTGTGGTGAGTCAGACTGGCTGCAAAACTCGATAGGAAGATTATCTCAAGCGTCTGCCTCAACCAGATGTGTGGAAGCTCGCAATAGGTAAATCATAGCCTCATATCCCATGTCCTAAAACACCAGGTGATTAAAACCCTTAAAATAAGATAGACATCTTAGGGTTTTTAAAGTGAGAAAACTTTTTGCAAAATAGGAAAATCTCTAAGTTTTTCTCGCCTTGTCGATTTTATCGAAGCACCCTCGATATGATCAACCTGCACTGTCGATGTCCTCGATACCTTAACGATATTATCGATAAGAGGACCAAAATGTCCAGCAACTAAATATTCATCTGGACAGATTTATCGATGTATCGATACACTTATCGATATCATCGATAAAAGCACTAAATATGTCCAACAACTTCACAATATATCTGGACGAATTATCGATGTATCGATACACATCGATATCATCGATATTCAAATCTCGAGACCATCGAGAGTGGCTCGATAAGATCGACAGGCAAATTTTCAATGCCTCTGTTTTTTAATGAAAATCTCAAAATTCTTCGATATATCGATGACCGTCCGATATGATCTGAATTCAAATATCGATAAGATCGGAGGTCCATCAATGATATCAATAGTGGGCGTGCATTTCTTACAGCAGTTATTTCAGGTTGTTTTTAACTATGATCGGGGGCCCTTTAATTCAATCGATATTCAAATATCGATGATATCGACACTAGATCGATTGCATCGAACAAAGCCATAAACTGTCCAGCAAGTTCAAAGATAAATTAGCTGTATTTATTGATGCCTCGACTCTGATCTCGATATAATCGACATTCAAATTTCGATGACCTCGACGGTTCCCCCAATCATTCATGAAAACCTGAAATATCTCAAAGTCAAGTCTCTGTTATTTTTTAAGTGTCGATGGATCGAACCTGTCATCGATGGAATCGGAGTTCGAATCCGATGACATCGACAATAGCTTCGATTCATCGACCAATTGGTAAAGAGTTTTAAAAGCGTATGACATTGAGTCTGAGTCATCGAGCGGACCATCGATGCTATTGAGAGTATACGCTCGATGATATCGAACTCTATCATAAATGTGTCCGTTTTATATCCGTTGGAACTTTTTGCCTATTTATAGAGGACTTGTCTTTTGTTGCTGTGAGAGAAAGTAGAGAGAGATTTTGAGTGTTTCAACTTACATCTTATACCCTAAGCCCTTTCTCTCAAGGGAGTTCATCCTCCAATCCACCCTCAAGCGGAAGACTTAAAGAAGCATATAAATGTATATAAAACAAAAAATGTCACAATCGATCTCCAGAGTATGAACATCGTACTGAGTCACCATATACATATATTTGTTTCAAAATCAAAATTTCAAAAGTGGTACAACTAGAGTGGTACACCCTGTTGCCCCGTCATCTAGATGGCCTAAGCATACTCTCCAGAGAACTGCATGAAGGAGAACTCATCCTGATCATCAAAGTAATCAGACTCAGCCTCCAGCGTCTCGTCAATACCTGCACAAAGATTCCGCTAACAGATCCCATTCAGTAGGAATCCGGGGATCAAGATCCTGCTTCGTTCGAAACTCCCGAACAATGCTTGTACTAGCGGTGGCACCTCTCGGCCTCCTTGAACGTGTAGGGCGGCTAGGTCCAGCTTCATCCACAGCCCCCTTTCTCTTTCCCATGAGAGAAAGAACAGTGGAAACTGAGAAAATGGTCAAAATGAACTCAAAGAAGGCCATGGAAGTGGAAAAAGGAAATGGGGGCTAGAGTTTTGGTTCTCCATGATTTTGAACCTCAACAGGGATTGTAAAGGCCCCAAAAGTCAGGGTTTAAAGAAAGGAAATGAAGAAACAAGATGAGTTGAGAGCTTACATGGTTTTGAGCTTCAAATGAGAGGGTGCGGGCGCTCAAATGAGGAAAAACGGAAAGGGTAGAGGGTAGGTGTTGCTGTGAACGATGGAGGGGTGTGGGTTTTAATAGAAAATAGTGGAATAGGCGATTGGAAGGGGGGTTTGAGAGAGAAAATCAGATTTTTAAGGGAAAGGGAGAGCTTGGAGGGAGATTTTGTGAAGGAAGTGTGTGTTTGGGGAGGTTTTAAGCCACGGCCCCTATACCAGTGGGCCACCCTAGGTCCCAAAGTGCGTCAGCCCGCACGATCGGGCCTGATAACCGGTGAGGCCTAGCTAGGTCGCCACTCCCTGGACTAGCCAGTGATGCCTTTCCATGTGGGCGAGGTCCTCGTGACCCCTTGGCCCTAAAATGATGTGGGTCCCACCCTGGGCCCCTCTGGATAAGCGTGGGTAGGCCCACGACCCCGTTTTGTGTCGTTTCGGGCAGTTTTGGGATGTTTTGATACATAGTCGTACGTACCGATTTCTAATGGCTGGGATGGGGTGAATTATAATCTAAACCTGTCGTTTGACAGTCTAAAAGTGTTTTGGGGTCGACTCGTGCGATCTCGGTAGTACAGAGTCAGACAAAACGACCGATTTAAGCGAACTTCGCTAATTGCTGAAATCGGGATACGTAGGACTGTTTTCTTTCATTTTCTCGCACCCTCCTATGTCGAAATGCATTAGCGTACGTCATGTGACCATAACTCAGGTCCGGTTTAATCCAAATCATGCTTTGATACCAACTTGTAACGCCCTAAAATTCGAGGGTCGAGTAGCAACTCAACTCTCGAGTTCCAAAACATCACTTATGCAACATAAATACTTATGATTGAATGTTGTCTGTGTTAGTGCAATAATCATGAATGAGATTATACCAAACAGTAATTCATACTCCAGATCAAGTTATAACACGCAAGCAGAAGACTGAAAGACGCATATAAATGTATATAAAACCAAAAACGTCACAATCGATCTCTAGAGTATGAACATCGTACTGAGTCATGATATACATGTATTTGTTTCAAAATCAAAATTTCAAAAGTGGTACACCCTGTAGCCCCGTCATCTGGATGACCCAAGCATAGCCTCCAGAGAACTGCATGAAGGAGAACTCATCCTGATCATCGAAGTAATCAGGCTTAGCCTCCAGCGTCTCGTCAATACCTATATCTAAGACAGGGTCTGGTGGGTGTCCAGAACACCGTCCCGTAACGTGGGAGTGAGTAGCTAACTCAGCGGAACAATAAAGCATAAGTTAACATGTTATCAAATCAGTCAAGCAGTAATGATAAAGCAGTACAATCAACAATCTTAAGTGCTCTTGTTAATGCAAGTATGAAATGCAGTCGTGATGGATGCGTTCATCCCTCAGTGTTCCATATCTTCCAGGCACATGCAATGCAATGATGAGCATGATTACCGAGTTATTATTAGTCCATTGCAAACAGCAGTATTGGGAAACTAAGGTACCTCCCTTATATCATTTCCAAACAATGATCCATTCTAGGGTTGTCAATTCTAAATAATCTCATATGATAGTGTAGTTCTAGGTCGCTGCAAGGGCTGCCAGGGCTGTTATACGGAATCGTTGCACCACTCCCCCATCACCTTATCAATACAGGCCTAGTTTGTACTCTTGTTGCTACGGAAGGGTCGTCGCCTCCATGTAGACTCAGAGTACTCTTGAGGTCACTACAAAGGGCTGCTAGGGCTGTTATACGGAATCATTACACCACTCCCCCATCACCTTATCAGTGTAGGCCGATAGCTCGAATACAGTGTCTCATACCACCGTATTCGGCTCATGAGTCTAGTTGCTCAATGGTCATTACGGGGAGACTCGTGGCCCCAGTGTAGGCCGACAGCTCGACCACGGTGTCCCATACCACCATGCCCAGCTCATGAGTCTTAGCGGATCAGGGTACCACGGTTAACGGGATTTCACTGGTAAGTTTGGTACCCTAGGTTCAAGCAGTAGTGCCCAAACATGGTGAACATACATTAGATAGATCGGGTTACTTGACGAGTTTGACTAGCACGAGCGCACAACCAGCTGAGCGACATGAAGTGCATAAGCACTTCGCGTAGCCTAACCACTGTCGCCAACCGAAGTACGACTCGGGTTCGTCAAACACATCCTACGTGGCGAATGAATCTCAACCATGAACTCAAGTCTGTTACCGATTGTCTGAACTATAATCATAGTCCAAATCACAATTAATCCTTAACCAGAAGTATGTAAAGCAGAATAAACAAAGTAATTCAAGCATGTTAACAAGCATGCCATAAAGCATGTTTTAAAGCATAATATAAACAGGAAATACAACACATATTTCATAAGTAAGCGGTTAAATTAAACAACTAACATAGAGAAAATCATATACATCTCTAAGGTAGTTGAGAATCATATCTCAACACCTACCTAAAGTACAATCATCTAAGCACTTACTCTTACAAGCATTTTCACAAACACTTAGAATACACTATTTTAACATACATAGCGTATACTAGCAAAAACATGTATTAGGGCGAGTTCCTTTCGCCGAGTAAGTATTATACACATATATAGCATTTTCATACAGTAATTAATCATGGCTAACATACTTTTAAAATTTATACATATACAGTATTTTCTATAATTATACGGAATATATAATATACCACAATTTGTATACGCAATCGAAACTCAAAACGAACATCAGTTTGTGCATGTACAATAACACTCGGATCATGAATCTATCATTATCTGACATTGAAAGTGTTGAAAACCATAACCTATACATCTAAAGTCCGCACCTTACGCCGTAGAAGCGTAATGAACTCGATATATTTGCTAAGTCTTCGTGTACGACAATTTGGCAACCTATAGAATGAAATAGATTAGCTATTTCATCATCTGAAATGATCATAACCCTAGATCAGAGTAGGGTTAGGGTTTCTTACCTAGAAACGAAGCTGAAATCATCGGAAAAGTGATTAGAAAGAGGTGGTTAAGCTTGTAGAGTGGCAGGGTAGAGTATTAGGGAGATCCTCCCACTTCTCTCACACATTCTCTCTCTTTTCTCTCCTAGGGTTTCACCAAATTCATATGGGCTGAATGAGAGAGGGTTTAAGGTCCTTATATAGGCTAAAACATAACCAAAATAGACCCAGGGTCAAGGTATACTTAGGTTATATCCAAAGTGGACTTGTTCTAGCTTAACGGAGCACTTTTGGAGCCCCCCCTTGAGCCAAAGGTCGGACTTAAGCTCACTGACTCTGGATCTAGGTCGAGTTAGGTTTTCATTCCAATTGGGTTCCCAGATCACACGTGGCGGACCAGTTTCAGTTCAATGGTCACAGAGACTCGATCAGGGTTACAAGTACATAGACATATATGGGAAATGTTTCCTGATCCGAGGGTGTATTTGGGTCAGATTCCGATGGTTTGATTGCTTATATTTAGCCTACAAATATCAAGTCTCAGATTACTTAAATTTAATTAATTTCTAAAGAAAACCAGGTTTTCTCACACTCCACGCTCCGGGCTCAAGCGAATAGCCCCGGAATACTATCTGGTTTCGACTTCCAAGATGGTTGTCAAGCCCAGCGAGGCGGTCCTAATTCCATAACCTCGTATCATTCGGACTTTCGATGTGCAGTCCAAATCTGATACAGAGATTCAATGTGCTTCCGAGAGCAGTCGGGTAATGAGTTTGATCCTAGATTTTAGGGTAACATAGCGTCAATGATTCTACAAGTTTTGGGTCTTGCAGATTGTATTTAAAGTGATTCAAGCAGATTTCGTGGCTAATCTAGTTTAGCCCTTAGTTAACTTTATTTAATTTCTAAAGGATTTGATCCTAAGTGATTTCTACCTGAGGTGATACTCGGGCCATTGTACGAAATTTTCTGAGTCGTTACACCATGGATCATGGCCCATTGTAATGTATTCGCGGCCCATAGGTTGTGGCCCATTGTGATGTTTTTGAGGCCCATGGATCGTGGCCCATTGTGATGTGTTTGAGGCCCATGTGTTGTGGCCCATTGTGATGTACTTGAGGCCCATGGGTTGTGGCTCATTGTGATGTATTTGTGGCCCATCTGATGAGGCTGATGTGATGTATATATGGCCCAAGAGTGAAGCCCAACGTGTTGTATATGAAGCCCATGCGATGCGGCCCACTTGATGTATATGAGGCCCATGTGATGTGGCCCACTTGATGTGATGAGGCCTATTGTGATTGTATGTGAGGCCCTTATGTGAGGCCATAGGCCCCACTATATGTTTGGCCCTATGAGGGCCACTCCTTGGGAGCAATGCTGGTTGAATGTCCACATTGATGGGCAATGATGGTTAAATGTCCACATCATGACCTTCCCTTAGGCCTCGTTAGGCCCATTCTTAATATAAGTAGGCTGTCTAGGCCCATCCTTGTTATGAGGAGATTACATTATCATCATATAACATGCTTAGTATAGCTCCACGATCCATGCCCATGTGCATCATATGTAAGCTTTATATGAGGAGTGATTGATCATAACACATGCCATTAGGCTGATTATTATGGGACTCCCTGAGAGACATGAGCGCACGGTACACGTAGGTTTGATGCATGACTGAATGGTACTCACGCATCTCGCATTTTGTGATATGACCACCGTACGCCCTTCAGGGTCGTGGCCTCCACAGGCATATCATGGATGGCCAGATGAGACACTGAAATTTTTTCTACATGGGGTGCTATAGATGTCCCTGGGTGAAAGTCTCTAAACCTCTGTGGCCAAGAGATGCTCTAATGTCTAGATCGAGTGGATACATGAGCGCCCGAGTGTCAAATACCAGTAGGCCGCGTCTTCCACTGTGTTGTGGTCAGTTGGAAGGGGGTATGGCCTTAACCGCCTGAGTGAGGGAGCTATAAGCTAGGATGAGTTTGACCAGCTCGCAAATGGGTCCGCTATCGAAGGAGTTGTGTAGGTATTGGTATACTGATGGCAGGCAGATAGTGTGGTCTCTTCCACTCACTGGGCTGTGAGGCTATGGAGGTTGTGAGGCCCGTATCCTAAACCGTACCGTTCCTTAGGCCTTCACGGTCCTCCTGGTCAAATTTCATTGACCAGCAATCTATTATCGGCATTTGTGTTGACCTTAAGTCGTATCCCGCATTTCAGAGTCAGCTTGACCCGAGACTTGTACCTTACACCACGCCTTCGTCGTCGTTCTGACGCTGCATCTCGCATGTCGAGGCGATACCCGGGCCAGGAGATATGGGCCCGTATTCAATTCGAGGAAAAATGTCGCACAGTTGCAAAACAAAAGAGAACATCACATCAATTAAGTACACATCACTCCCATCACTCACACCCATCCCCAAGTACAACCATCCTCCCCAAAGTCAACTTTCTCTTACAACAAAGTACACTCATCACTCACTCACCCATCACACCCCATCCTTCTCTCTCTTACAACTTCTCTCTCTCTCTCATCTCTCTCTCTCATTCTCTAAGCAGCCCATGTCCCAACCTCCACGAGAGAGCTTGGTGTGGCCCGCCTTCCTACCTCCCATCTCAACCATCCAAGCTTCATCTCGACCGTTGAAACTCATCCATTAGAGCTCTAGAATGCGTTGATGGAAGGAGTGATCAAAGGTGGATGATTTCATTCAGATTTGATGATTTGAGGGCCCACTTGTTGTGGGACCCACTTGATGTATACATTGTATGGGGAGGGAGCATGTGGCGGGGTCCCTCCCCTTCACACGTTCCTCTTCCTTCCTTTCTCTCTCATCTCTCTTCCCCTCTCTCCTTTTTGTTGGATTGTGGCCAACTTGATCTAGACCATCCATCTGTTGGCCCCCCTTCCCGCTACCATGGATGAATCAAAAATACAAATATCAGTTGATCCAAGCGGTGGTGGGTCACCACATGGACCCACCTTGATGTATGTCTTTCTCCACATTGTCCAGAACCTCTGGATAGTGCTGGACTGTTTGGACGGTGCGTGGACCACAACATGATGTATATGTGTATCCACGCCGTCCGTACATCGGACGTGGACCCACTTGATGGATGTGTGTATCGAGCGTTGTAAGGGACAAAAAGAGAACCCGTTTGAAATACGTATGACTTTCATCTAATCGGCCATTAATAACCTAGTCAACTAACTTAAGAAAATCCAGTAATAACTTAACGAATTTAAATCAGCAAAGCTAGTCTTCTATAGGGTTTTGAAAGAAAATCCAGCAATAACTTAACCAACTCCATCAGAAATTCTAGCAATCTACTAACCCTAAATGCAAATCCAGCGAAAACCTAACCCTAACAAAAAATCTAGCAATTATTTAACCTTAAAACAGAAATTTCAGCAATCTTCTAACCCTAAATGAAAAGCTAGAGAAAACATAATTCTAAAACAGAAAATCTAGCAATTATCTAACCTTAAAACAGAAATTCCAGCAATCTTCTAACCCTAAATGAAAATCTAGCGAAAACCTAACCTTAAAACAGGAAATCCAGCAATTATCTAACCCTTAATGAAAATCCAACGATAATCTTCTAACCCTAAATGAAAATCCAGCGAAAACCTAACCCTAAAACAGAAAATCCAGCAATTATCTAACCCTTAATGAAAATCCAGCGATAGGGTTTTCAAGGAAACCTCAACATACACATATACGTGCTCCTAATCTATGCACTCACCTGTAACTAGCAGAGGATTGGATTTTAACCTCAACTTCTATTTCCTTTTCTTCTTCTTCTTCTTCTTCTTCTTCTCAACTAAAGTGCTGGAAATGAAATGTTGAAAGAAATTTTTCATATATATGGACTTGTAAATGGTTTTAAATTGGCTTTTGGCTAAAAAGGAGGGTTATGGGATGTTTTGTGATGATTTTAAGAAGTTTAAACTTATGGTAGCTATAAAAAAATGTTATTTAAGTGATTTGAAAGAAAGCATTCCAAAGATTTTAAAAAAAATTGAGGTCATTTGAGTTATTTTATTAAAATATACATGTACATATCTATGCATAACTTACAATCCAGGTGTCCTATTGACATGCCGTTTTCGCCATTAACTTTATAACTCGACTACGGTTACAACAGTTGTTTAATTTTAAGTCCATATCTTAAAATTCAGACATCGGGTTGAAATACGACTTGCGGCTTGATAACACAACAACATTATGATCAAGTCAAAATATTCTCAAGGCCAATGGACCTATAGTCAATGGCTATCTAGTGTACAAACCAGATTTCAGGATCACGGGTCTTACACTCCATCCATCCAATGAAGTAGATTCAAGTCTTTGGTGAAAACCACCCTGATGTAAGTGTTTATCTACACCACCCATCTGACGAGTAGCACCATCAGGCCCATCCATCACGTGAAACCCACCGTGATGTATGATTTGTAATCCACGCCGTCCATCCACCATGTGGGACCCTACCTTGATGTATTGATCTAGACTATCCGTTGGAGGGACGTCCAACCTTCTGGACGCTGAGGATCTTCAAACAACAAAAAATATATAATATCAAAATAATAAAATAATAGTATAGTATAATATTATATTATATTCTAGATAATATCATATACATATGGTGGGCCCCATGTGGGACCCACCTTTTTTAAGCGGATTGGCTGGTTTTCCACACACTAGCTATATAGTTGGTCAGTTGATGTCAGCAAGTTCTGTGGGTCCCATTGGATGTATGTGATCCCCAAGCCGTCCACCTATTTTGCAAGCGTGGACACCCACCAGTGATGTATTTGTTTCATCCACACTGTCCAGAACGTCTGGACGGTGCTGGACAATGTTTGGATGGTGTTGTGGACCCCACCTCGATGTATGTTGCATATCCACACCATACACAATGTTTGGAAGGTGATGGACAACGTTTAGATGGTACCGATTTAGATGCATAATGTTTGGATGGTGCTAATTTACATAGATAATGTTTGGATGGTGCTGATTTACATGGGAAGTGTTTAGATGGTGCTGATTTACCTGGATAATGTTTGGACGGTGTTGATCATCATTAGTGGCCATGTGCCCCATAGAATGATAGTGTACAGTGATAAACATGTTGCACCTGCAACTATTGAAATAATTTTAGATGTAATCTAAGCCCATTTAAGGCCCATTGGTGCAGCCCATCCATGAGGCCCATCATGATGTATTTTTGGCAAAAGTACAGGACCCACCTATTTGTATTTTTTACCCATGTGATGGGGCCCACCTATTTATATTTTTGGCCCATCTAATGGGGCCCACCTGTTTTATATTTGAAGCCCACATGATGAGTCCCAACTTGATGGACACGAGGCCCATTGTGATGTGTATTAGGCCCATGTCGCGTGGCCCATTTGATGTATTCGAGCCCCAGATGCGTGGCCCATTTGATGCATATGAGGCCTATTGGTGCGCCCACTTGATGTATATGAGGCTCGTTGGTGTGGCCCATTGAGCGGCCCATTGTGATATATGTTAGGCCCATGTGACGCTGCCCATTGTGATATTTTTGTAGCCCATTTAATAAGGCCCATTATGATGTGTATTAGGCCCAGGTATGCAGCCCATTGTAATGTATTTGTGGCCCATCCGTTAGGCTCACCTTGATACAATTACGGCCCATGTGATGAGTCTCATTTGGTGTATATTAGGCCGTGAGACGTGGCCCATTGTGATATATTTTTGGCCCATATGATAAGGTCCATTGTGATGTATTTTCGGCCTATTTGATGAGGCCCATTGTGATGTATTTTTGACCCATATGATGAGGCCCATTGTGATGTATTTTCAGCCCATTTGATAAGGCCCATTATGATGTATTTCTGGCCCATTTGGTAAGGCCCATTGTGATGTATTTTTGACCCATTTGGTAAGGCCCATTGTGATATATTTCTGGCCCATTTGGTAAGGCCCATTGTGATGTATTTTCGACCCATTTGGTAAGGCCCATTGTGATGTATTTTCTACCCATTGGTTGAGGCCCATTAAGATGTATTTGGGGCTCATGGGTTGAGGCCCATTGAGATGTATTTGGGGCCCATGGGTTGAGGCCCATTGTGATGTATTTGGGGCCCATGGGTAGAGGCCCATTGTGATATAATTAAGGCCATGCATGTGGCCCATTGTGATATATTTGAGGCCCATTGAGATTGTATGTGGCCCATTGTGTTGTATATGAGGCCCTTATGTGAGGCCATGGGCCACTATACTTTTAGCTCTATATGGGCCACTCCTTGGGAGCAATGATGGTTAAATGTCGACATTGATGAGTGATGATGGTTAAATGTCCACATTGTGACCTTCCCTTATGCCTTGTGTTAGGCCGATTATTGATGCTGATTCCGATTGTCAAGGCGATTCCGATTGTCGAGGCCGATTCCGATTGTCGAGGCCGATTCTGATTACCGAGGCTGATTCCGATTGTCGAGGCCGATTCCGATTGTCAAGGCCGATTTTGATTGCCGATTCTGATTATCGAGGCCGATTCTGATTACTGAGACCGATTCCGATTGTCGAGGCTAATTTTGATTGTTGAGACCGATTATCGAGGCTGATTCCAATTGTCGAGGCTGATTATCGAGGCCAATTTTGATTATCAAGGCCAATTCAGATTATCGAGGTTAATTATCGGTGCCGGTTATTGATACCGATTATGAGTCTGTGACAGCATAGCATCATGATACATGCTACATGCCCATACACATTATCTGCATGTTTGTTATCAGATGTGGTTGACCATTGCATATGTCATTGGGTAGGTTGTATGAGACTCCCTGATAGGCAGAGATTGTCTCACATGAGTGTACGGTATGCGTAGGATTGATGCATGACTAGATTGTATGACTCATACATCTTGCATTGTGTGTTGTGATTACTGTATGCCCTAACGACATCAGGGTCATAGCCTCCACAAGCATGTCGTGGATGGCTAGATGGGACACCGAAAATGTTTGGTTAGAGCATCTGGGTACTTTGGATTCCATGGATGAAAGTCCCTAAACCTCCATGGCCAGGAGACACTCCAACATCTAGACCAAGTGGATTACATGAGTGCCCAAGTGCCGAATACTAGTAGGTCGCATCTCACACTGTGTTGTGGTTAGTTGGAAGGGGGTGTGACCTTATTCGCCTGATTCGTAGTGGGCAAAACTAGGCTGAGTTTGACTAGCTCATAAATGGGTCTGCTATCGACGTGCTGGGTAGGTATTGGCTGACTACTGGCCAAGAGGATAATGTAGTCTCTTCCACTCACCTAGTTGTGCACAATCTGGTTTGGAGTGTACTAGACCCCGGTGATGATTACAGAGATGTGCAGTACTGATACATGGACTTTTTGAGCAAGAGTTGCATATTCATTCATTAACTATCCACTCGGGCTAGTGGTGCATAATTATTTATTATGTGTACCTTCGCAATGGCTAGGATTTCAGTTGGGGCGCGTGACTAACCTGAGATCAGGAGTCTACCACATTGAGTGTGACTATCCAAATTTAGGTATGGTACTGGTTTGGATAAAAGTTCCTTGTGATGGACCCCATAGCCTGCGATACTGCGTACTATCATCTCGACTTCACTCCAGCTTGGTCATTTCATTTGCACCACATATTGCATTGCATCTGTAGCATTTAGCATTTTCAGTTGCCATGTTTCTACATTGATATGATTGATGGCATTCATGGACTGGTCAGTATTTCTGCTTACTCTGATATCGTATGATTCATGATCTTGCTAGCATATTTCCATATTTCTCTGATATTATATGACTCATGGACTTATCAGTATTTCTGCTTACACTGATATCGTATAATTCATGATCTTGCCAGTATTTTTGATATTGTATGATTATGGCATTGTATTGAATACTTGACACTTACCTTATGCACACACTTACACCACCCTCTAAGCTTTCTATAAGCTTATGTATGATAGATGTGTGCAGGTGGCATTAGGTTGCAATAGCGTCGAGCTTGGAGCGTGCAGCTGACTTCTGGAGCTTTGATTTCGATATATGTATTTCCCTTTCAGCACTGTATTTAAATATTTATATTAGTGGATATGTGATGATGATGTTGCCTTTGTGATTTGGGTAAACTTGTGGTTATGCTTATTACAAGTTAAATGTACATTGGAATCCTCCTTATAGGATCCCAAGATTGAAATCTATCGTATGGGCACTAGGAGCCGAGAATGGGGTACTACGGAGGCTGTTGGCACTGGATTCGGTGATCGAAAATTTTATGAGCCCAGTTTTTGAGTTTGGGGCGTGATAGAGGCAACAGTCAGTGTGGAGTGTATTAGACCTTGGTGATAATGCCAGAGATGTATGGTACTGATATGTGGACTTATTAAGCAGGAGTTGTTTACTTAGCATTTTACTCATTCATTCATTCATTCATTATCCACTCGGACTGGTAGTGTGCAACTAATTGTTATGTGTACCTTCACAATGACCAGGATTTCGGTTGGGGTGCACAACTAACCTAAGATCCAGAGTTTACCACATTGAGTTTGGCTATCCAAATTTAGGTATGGGACTGGTTTCGATAGAAGTCCCTTGTGATGGACCCCATAACCTGCGATACTACATACTATCATCTGGACTTCACACTCCAGCTTGGTCATTCCATTCGCACCGCATATTGCATTACATCCTCAATGCATAACATTTGGTTTACTGTGCTTCTATATTGCATAGCCTGAATAAGGTTGATGGTATTATGGGCTTGCCAAGATCTGCATATTGCATTACATCAGCCGCATATGACATTTTGGGTTGCTATGTTTCTGCATTTATATGGCCTAAATGAAGTTGACGGTATTCATGGACTCATCAGGATTTACATATTGTATTGCATCCTCAGTATATGATATTTGGCTTACTATGTCTCCGCATTGCATAGCTGATCTATATTGCTTCCTCAGTATATGCTATTAGCTTATTATGTTTTTACATCGCATAGCCTGTATAAGGCTGATGATATATATGGACTTACTGGCATGTTTCCACATTGCTCTGATATTACATACTTAGCATTTACCCTGTACACACACTTACACCACCCTCTAAGCTTTCTATAAGCTTATGCATGATAGATGTGTGCAGGTGGCATTAGGTCGCAGCAGCGTTGAGCTTGGAGCGTGCAACTATTTTCTAGAGCTTTGATTTTCGATATATGTATTTCCCTTTCAGAACTGTATTCAACTGTTTACATTTGTGGATATGTGATTATGATGTTTCCTTTGTGATTTGGGTAAACTTGTGGTTATACTTCATTCATGTAGATTGGTTGCGCATGCTGATACCTCTCGTCGTAGTCGAGTACGAGACGTATCAGAACACTTACATTACTTTTATGAATCTCTTGAATTATTATTAATCTTAAAGGATAACTATCACTATGAGTAGGGCGTTGACCCTCTCTAACCGTACAGATGATGCAGGTGATCTACGGATTGAAGACCTAGAAGACCATCTGCCTATGGAAGATTATACTAGATGAATAAGAAGATAGATTCCTAATTTAGATTTATACTTCCACTGCGAACTCGATAATGTAATAAGCTCCTGTTGAAAGGGAAAATGAGAAGATAGATTATTGATTTAGATTTATACTTCCGCTACGAACTCGATAATGTAATAAGCTCCCATTGAAAGGGCATTTAATATTTTATTAAATTCTTTTAATAATCACAGTTAGTTTTATTCTCATGAATGGTTACCTTCATGAATGTAACTGGATGTGATCTAGATGAAAAAATATGGTACGATTTTTAAAGCATTAAATTCATTCAATTATTAACATCTAGTTTTCTCGGGCATGAGTATAAACTTTGGTCATAAAATTTGGGGATGCTACACAACACACCCCCCAACCAGCATTTTGCTAGTCCCGAGCAAAACTTACATGATATAATCTTCAATTTTCAATGTTTAAACCTTTTTCAGAAAATAATCTTTTGTGTAAACAAGTATGAATGAGTATTATCCATGTTGGTGCACAAAAAATGTATGAAGTTTCTATCATACGATGAAAAAGGATTTTAAAGGATGAGAAGATGTCAAAGACAAGGAAGAAAGAAGAGAAAAGAATAGAAGAAATAAAGGGAAACTATGAAGAGAAGAGAGAGCAAAAGTTGTGAAGAAAATACACGACGAAGGGAAAGTGTGAGACCCGTAGCCCGTACCGATCTATGAGCTCCTGCAGTCTTCCCAGTCGAATTCCGGTGACCCACGACCTACGGATTTCGCTTGCGATGACCCTTAAGTTCAATCATGTAAGCCCGACCCGAAATTAGTGCCATAGCGACCACCTTGTCGCCGCGGTTCTAACGCCGCGTCTCTTGCGGCAATCCGAGTTGTACATCAAAAGATTAGGCAACGCTTTATTTGGACCTTGATCGCGTTTGTGGGACCCACCTATTGTAATGACACAATTTTCTAAGCCATCATGGGGTAATGTGCTAGGTAATTATTCCCTCCCCTTTTCCCAAAAGTCAACATCTACCCTTACCTAGGCATTTATGATGGCTATCATTATGACAAGCCCTAAGTCCTCTCTCTCTTATCTCTCTCTCCCTCTATCTTTCTTTCTTATTTCCTAGCAAGAGTGAGAGCTCCCAATGTCCATGAGAGCTCTCCATTTCCAACCCTTTTGCAAGATCTCCACCCTCAAATCTAACCCTCCAAAATCAATCCCGACCATTGAATCTTGTACCCTTGGAGCACTAGATCACATTGGTGGAAGAAGAAGTCCAAGATCTAAGGTGGGTGCTTCTCTCTCTCTTTCCCTCTCTTGTTCATATTCTTTTGTATGTGTGATGATGTGGCCATGTGGCCCACTCCCATGAACCCCACCATGAGCCATGTATTTTATCTAACCCATCTATAGGTGGGGCCCACTTACATTGTGTTGTACCCACACCATCCATCAGTTGATGGCCCACCTGAGTAGGGCCCACCTTGAGCATGTGTAACGCCTAGATGTCCAGGGACGTCCCTGGACTGAAATGAAAACACAAATATTAGCTTGTTTCAAAGTTCATTGGGTGAGCCGCCTATGTAGGCCCCATCTTAATGTATTCTTTTAATCCAAGCTATCCATTCCATTCCTGAGATCATTTTAGGTGTTGAGCCGAAAAATGAAGCTGATCCGAGTTTCTGGTGGACCGTACCTTAGCAAACAACGATTTTCACCATTTAAATTCACTCAAATCTTTCTACATGCTGAAAAATACTCAATATTAGACTTGATGGGTTTATTATGGATGGTAGAATCCATTGGCGAGCCTGGATTCAGCTGATGTGGGCCCTACCTTTGAAAAACCCCAAGAATAAAAAATTTTCAAAAAAAAAAAGGGAAGAGACGCAGCAGCGCCTGCTGCTGTCAGATGGCGCAGGCACTGCCTGCGCTCGGACATGGCGGTCGAGCAGTGACCCACGGCCCCCAACCATGGGCCCCACCATGATGTGTGTTATACATCCACTCCGTCCATTCGCCGGTCCGTTAGGGCAGCGGGCCTCCCTCCAAATATTAGCCCCATTTATAGCTCAGGTGGCCCACATCATAGGAAATAGTGGGATTGAATGGCCACCTTTGAAACCCTTTTTGGGTCCACAGAAGTTTTGGATCAAGCTGAAATTTGTTTTCCCTTTCCATCCCAGCACGTGTGACCTTATCAACCGATTGGATTGCAAATAAACATTATGGTGGGCCCCACGTGGGACCCACAATGATGTATGTGTATATTCACACCATCCACTGACGGTGGATGGTGGCCCCCTTGATTTATGTGTTCTATCCACACCGTCCCCCTAGACGGTGTGTGTGTGTGAGCGTGTGTGTGCATGGGTGTATGTAAATATATATATAATATTATATTATATATAATATTATATATATCTACTATATATAAATTATATATTATATTATATATAATAATATACATGACGGTGGGTCTTCGTGTGGACCCCACTCATGATGCATGTGTTTTAGCATGCCGTCCAGCTATTTTGATGGGTTGCTGGACGGCTAGTGGACCTCACCGTGATGTTCGGTCCTATCTTCACCATTCATTACTTGGACGGTGGGATATACCCTTGGTGCAGGCTACACCTTAATGTGCACATTCATCTAAGCTGTTCAGGGCCTGGACATTTAATTTTTAATATTATATATTTATATATATTATATACATATATTATGTATATATGTGGGCCCCACCTACTTCATCCACACCGTCCATCTGTGGGACCCACCCGTTTGATGGTTGAGGTATCTCGCCCCAACTATATAGCTGCTGTATTGACGCCACCAAGTTCTGTGGGTCCCATATGTTATATCTATGTCGTCCATCCCTATGGGATTCACAATGATGCATGTGTTGCATCCAAACTGTCCACCATTTGGCAAGCTTGTCTTAAGGCTTGAGGCTAAAAATAAGACAGATCTAAGATTAGGTGAACCACACTATGGATATCAGTGGGTTTGACTGTCCACCATTAAAACCCCTTTCAATTCATTGTGACCTTATGATCAAATTGGATGGGAAATAAATGTTATTGTGGGCCTTTGGAATTTTAATAATGGAAACCATTACCGTCACTTATCTTTGGGTATGGCCCATTTGATATGCATGAGGCCCCAGTTGGTGTGGCCCATTCGATAGACATATGGCCCATGCGATGTGGCCCACTTGTCATATTTATGGCCATCCATTGAGGCCCACCTTGGTATATGTATGAGGCCCACCTTGATGTACTTCGTGGCCCATCCGTCAGGCCCACTTTGATATATTTTGTGGCCCAATCGAGAGGCCCACTTTGATATACATGTGACTCATCATGATGCATCTTTGACCCATGAGTGGGGCCCACCTGTTGTGTGTTCTGAGGCCTAGGTGCAGGGCCCACCTGTTATGTATTTGAGGCCCATGGTGATGTATTAGGGCCTATAGGTTAAGGCCCATTGTGATGTATTTGGAGCCCATGGGTTGAGGCCCATTGTGATGTAATTAAGGTCCGTTGTTTAAGACCCACCTTGATGTGTATGAGGCCCATTATTGAGGCCCACCGTGATGTGTATGAGGCCCGTTGCTGAGGCTCACCTTGACATATAGGAAGACTATATGATGAGGCCCAATGGGATGTATATAAGGCCATTTGCAATATGTGATTCCACTCTGGGTATGTAATGACGTTTATTGCAGACCATGTCTTGTGATCAATGTTGGTTTGACGTCCACATTGTAAGATTAATGTTGGTTAAGTGTCCGCATTGTCACTCTCCCTAGGGCCCATTGATAGGCCTAACTTGTTGTGTATGAGGCCCATGTGCAGGGCCCACCTGTGATGTATATTAGGCCCACCCATTGTGTATTAAGGCCCATGGGTTGTGACCCATTGTGATGTATTTTCGGCCTAGATGGGAAGGCCCGATGTTAGGTATAAGAGGCCCATGGATATGGTCTATTGTAATATACACGCGGCCCGTATATGGGGACCATTATGATAATATATATGGCCTTGTGTGAGGACTAATGTGATGCATGTGAGGCTTATGAGATGAGGCCCACTTTGAAGTACTGGAGGCCCATTAGTGCAGCCCATTGATACAACACACTTGATGTGCATGAGGCCCATTGGTGTGGCCCATCCATGAGACTCATTGGCATGTTCCAATTTGATATACATGAAGTCCTTTGGTGTGACCCATGTAATACAGCTCAAGTGATGTGGCCCACTTGGCATGCGAGGCCCATTATGATGTATTCAAGGCCCAAGGGCAAGGCCCATTATGATGTATTCGAGGCCCATGGGCGTGGCCCAATGTAATGCATATGTGGCCTATGAGTGAGGCTCATAGTGATGTATGTTAGGCCCTTGTGTAAGGCCATGGGTCCATTATATGTATGGCTCTATGTGGACCACTCCTTGGGGAGTGATGTCGGTTAAATGTCCACATTAATGGGTAATGGTGGTTGAATGCCCACATTGTGACCTTTCCTTAGGCTGATTGTTTGGCCAATTCCGATTAACATGACCGAATTGCCGATTCTGATTTTTGGTCCATTCTGATTTTCGAGGCTTAGTATCGAGGCCGATTCCAAGTGTCAATTTCGATTGTTGAGGTCGAGGCCTATTATCGAAACCTATATGATGTATATGCGACCTGTAGTTGGGGCTCATTGTAATGAATTCATGGCCTATGGGCAAGGCCCATTGTGATATGTATTAGGCCCATAATGCATGACCCATTTGATGTATTCGAGACCCATGTGTAGGGCCCACCTGTCATGTATTTAAGGCCCATGAGCAGGACCCACCTGTTGCATATGTGTGGCCTTGAGTAAGGCCCATTGTGTTGTATTTTAGGCCATTGTGTGAGGCCATGAGCCCATTATATGTTTGGCTCTATGAGGGCCATTCCTTGGGGGCAATGTTGGTTAAATGTCCACATTGTCGAGGCCGGTTGTTGATGCCGATTATTAATACCGATTATGAGTATGTGACAGCCTAGTATCATGATACATGCCCATACACATCATCTGCATGTTTATTATGAGATATGGTTGATCATTGCATATGTCATTGAGCATATTGTTATGAGACTCCCTGATAGGTGGAGGTTATCTTACATGAGCGCACGGTATGCGTATGATTGATGCATGACTCATGCATCTTGCATTATGTACTGTGATTATTGTATGCCCTAGCGACATCAGGGCCGTGGCCTCCACAGGCATATCGTGGATGGCCAGATGGGACACCAGAAATGTGTTCTACATAGGGTGCTATAGATATCCTTGGGTGAAAGTCCCTAAACCCTCTTGGTTCCAGAGGTTGCTCCAACATCTAGATCGAGTGGATGCATGAGCACATGAGGGCCGTATACTGTTAGGCCGCGTCTCCCACTGTGTCGTGGTCAGTTGGAATGGGGTGCGGCCTTACCTGCCAGAGAGGAGGGGGCAATGCTAGGCTGAGTTTGACTAGCTCGAGGAATGGGTTCACTATTGACGAGTCGGGCTCGATATTGGTAGGTGGATAGTGAGGTCTCTTCCACCCACCTTGTTGTACGTGATGGGGCGGCAATTTGGTTTGGAGTGTAATAGACCCCGGTGATTTCCCAAAGAGGAACCGTACTGATATGTGGACTTATTGAGTAGGAGTTATATACTCATGTATTCATTTCATTCACTATCCACTTGGGCTGGTGGTGCGTAACTAATTATTGTGTACCTTCGCATGGCCAGGATTTCAATTGGACGCATGACTAACTTGAGATCAGGAGTTTACCACATTGAGTTTGACTATCCAAATTTAGGTATGGGACTGGTTTGGATAGAAGTCCCTTGTGATGGACCCCATAGCCTGCGATACTATGTACTATCATCCTGACTTCACTCCAGCATGGTCATTTCATTCGCACCGCATATTACATTGCGTCCGCAGTACTTAGCATTTTGGGTTGCCATGTTTTTGTATTGATATGTCCGTTAGCATTCATGCTTTGCATCGCATAGCCTTTGTACGGCTAAAGGTACTCATAGACTTATCAGTATATTTCCGCTTATTGCGATATTGTATGATTTATGACATTGCATCATCAGCATCTGATATTTGGCTTTATTTGAATCCTCATTTGTATAACTGAATTGCATTGCATACACTGACATTGTATGACTCACGGACTGCTAGCATTTTCGCTTACTCTGATTACTTTGATTACTTTGATTACTCTGCTATCACTTACTTGGCACTTACCTTATACACACACTTTCACCACCCACTAAGCTTTCTATAAGCTTATGCACAATAGATGCGTGCAGGTGGCGTTAGGTTGCAGCAGGATTGAGCTTGGAGCGTGGACTTATGGAGTTTCGATTTTTGACATGTATTTTCCTTTCAGCACTGTATTCAACTGTTTATATTAGTGGATATGTGATGATGATGTTGCCTTTGTGACTTGGGTAATCTTGTGGTTATGCTTATTATGAGTTAAATGTACATTGGAAAATCCTCCTTGTAGGGTCCCAGGATTGGGATTTGGCGTACGGACGCTGGGAGGCGAGAATGGGGTACTACGAAGGCTGTCGGCACTGGATTCGGCGATCGGGAATTTTGCGAGCTCGGTTTCCGAGTTTGGGGCGTGACAGAAAGTCATGGCATTACACAAACCCACGCAAAAGGGTGTAGTTGCGTGGGTCCGTGCAAAGACCTTTCTTAGTTGTGCGCACCTGAACAAGTGAAGTATGATGGACCCTTTATGCCAGTCTGCGCAACACCATAGTGTTGTGTGGACCCACGCAAAAGGGGTTCGGTGTTGCGCGGACATGCTCAAGGGACGAATCGGGTGTGCTAACGTGGATGGCTCGAATTTGATGAAAGGTGAACCCACAACATAGACTTCGAGGGTTCACACGTGTGGAGGCCTATAATACCCCACTCCCCCTCTCATTTGCACAGATTGAAGATTTTGAGGAAGGTTAGAGCTCCAGAGAAGAAGAGAAGCCCAAACGTATCAGGAGTAGAAGGAAGGAAGGAAAGAGAGAAGGCTTTGTGCCAGGCTGCGCAACGGTATGTTGTTGCGCAGCCATCAACGCTCAAAGAGCTAAAATGCTGCCGAAATGTCTGGTGAAGTGCAGTTTTTGGTCTTCCTTTTACACAAGAATATGAGCTCAAGAAGGAGAGATCAAATGATCAGATCCACACAACATTCCTCTCAATGAGATGATTAATGAAAGTGCCCTGGTTTGTCAATTAGCATGAGTATTGAGTTAGCAAGAGAAAGGATCCCCATAGGAAGATTGATCAAGTGTTTGCCTCAACTGGATGTGTGCCCGAACTCATCACAGGTAAATCTTAGCCTTACATCCCATGTTCCAAAACACCCACGTAATTAAAACCCTTAAAATTAAATAGAACATCTTAGGGTTTTTGGTTAGAAAACTTTTTCAAATAGAATAGAAAAATCTTTAAGTTTTCTACCTCTGTCGATTTATCGATACATGGCTCGATGAAATTGATCCCTGTTATTGATGTCCTCGAAGCGCACTCGATATTATCGAAATGAGGACTTATGATGTCAAGCAACCACAAAGATCTCTGGACTGAATTATCAATGAATCGATGGACTGCTCGATATCATCGAAGTTTGAAACTCGAGTCCATCGAATTAACTCGATAAAATCGACATCTGGTTAGTTGTGTCAAAAAAGCTACTAAGGTAAATCATGTGATTCTTGATATATCAAAGGGCTCCTAGATATCCTCGGAATTGAAATCTTGATAATATTAGTAGACCTTGGTAGAGAAATATAGAGAGTGTTTTTGTGTGTTTAACCAAATATCTTATACCTTAAGCCTTTTCTCTCATGAAAGTTCATCCTCCAATCCACCCTCACATTAACATTCAATAGAGTGGATTGGGAAATGAACTTCCTCATTCAAGGATCCTGCAGCTATCATCTTAATGGAAAATCATTAAGCTGGGATGCCTTGAATGCATATATGATTGGAATCGCTCTGTCTCCTTTATAGGAAAACATTTAATAGAGTAGGATTCCATTATAACCTTGACCCAACCCGTCACCTTATCTTGGTACATCATCTTAGTTGCGACTCAAGGGAGCTGAAGATTCTTCATCATCAAAGGAGGAGATCTTCATCAATGTGCTGAATGAGGCTCATCTATTTATCTGTAAGTCATTAGAGTCCAGAGAACCCTTGCGATCATTCCTTCTGTAGGATTGGGTCTAAGGTGTTTCTCATCCCTTTCAAGTCCTTATAGGAGGCCTTCGACGGGAGCGTACGTGGGGGTGCTTTGTGTTGACCCTTGATCTATGGAGAGCATAAACTCTTAGGTCCTTGTATAGGTCCTTGGCCTGTGTGGCCTAAAATTCAGGTGCTGTGTGTTGACCCTTGCTCATGGGAGCATAAACTTGTGTAGTGTGGACATGTTAGAGTCAGCCTAGAGTAGGTTGTACTGGTTTGAGGTGAACCTGATTTGAAACCTCCAGTTTGAGGTGAACCTGTTGTGAAACCTTCGTTAGTGAGATCCGGTACACTTAAGGGTTGAGTGCGTCCGTCGGAAGTGGAGTAGACAAGTAGTCGAACCACTATGAAAATAAACTGTGTTTGAGATTGCTATTGTCTTGTACTGCTCGTGTGATTTCCTTTAATGTTTTCATTTCTGATTATCTGAGATCACACCTCACACATAATCACGTCCATCATAAACTATGATTTGCATCTTGTTTATCTTTCAAATAGTTTTATGACTGGATCCTCTATTTGGCTTGGAAGCCATTAGAGTTACTTTGCCTGATACATGCATATTTTCTTAGGATAGGATTGATAGGATTTTAAAATATCATAAAATACTAAAAAGTCCTATTCACCCCCCTCTAGGACATATTGGCATATACCCACTTCAATTAAAGCGGTCATTACCACAATTTCAATTAAATCACAAGTCGAAATGCTGTTGGATTTGATATCCAGATTCGATATTCAAACTCCTTCAATTTCTGTATCTTAAGATAATCTATCTTAGAATTAAGGAAAATCAAAGGATGTAAATGAACTCAGTATGAATAAATATGATGATTGTTCCCCATACTTTCTCTTTGTTATGATTGAATAAGATAGTCTCCCAAATCGAATGCATTTGTTTCTTGTCGAAACAAAATGGCGACTCTGCTGGGGAATTTATCTTATTTAACATTAACACTGAGAAGGTTACAGGAACTTTTGTCATAGTTTGGCATCAAAAGACGCCAAAATGGCGACTCTCAACGGGAATATCCTCCCCTTTATCACTAAGATAGAACGCTTTATTACCAGAATGCTAATTACAATTTTATGCTTCGATCGAAGGTAAGAAGACAAAACCATAAATTACATTCAAATGACTAACCTAACGAAGCGGGTGAATTTCTACTTCACTACAATCGAATTCATGGTGGAATACGCAACAACTGAGCTCACGAGTTGCAAACCCCAATCATCCGTGAGCAAAAGTGACAAACTGAAAGTTATGACTGGGGTCGTATCTGCCTCACCAATAGCACAAGAGAAGGGCAATGACTGGGTTGTCATTTCATCAAGGAGAACCAGGGTCCGAAATGCCGTAGTCGCCAGGGCAAATGCATCACCAAGAAGGGTTAGAGGACCTGTGATGTGAAATATGGTGAGAATATAATCTTGAACTCGCCCCTCCGGCTCTGTACCCAGGGAGGTCTTTTCCCTCTTTGACTGCCCAAGTCTTCCCAGCATTGCCTGTCGCGAAGACTCAATGGACAAGGAAAGAAAAGGGTAAATCACCAATGTACGATACAGTTACCGCTTCATCCCAAAATACGCCTTGGCAAGGAACAACTCAGTCAGCTAAATTCTACGAAAGTACGAAAAACCTGAATGAAGTTCCTCTCCCAATAAGTCCCATCATTTTTGAGGATTCTACTCCTACGACTGCCTCCTCAGACAATGTTGAAGCCACTATATGTATGGTAGGAATCAATCAAGGGTCACAACCAACAATCGAAGATCGCATGGCCGAAGCATAAAGAAATCTCATGGAAGAATGTAAGAGTCTTCAAGAGGCTTTGGCCACTTTATCGCATAATGAGGCTCGGATTGTAGTCCCTCCAGTGATGGCCACCGCGAATGAGCAAGAACAACAACCAGAGGGCTCTCATCTGCCGGGGGCAGGATCACTCAGGTCTTCTCCCATAGTAAGAGTAATAACTCAGGAAGAAATAAAAACAGGTAGTTACAGAAGATGTTAGAACGGGAAAAGAATGTGAAAACATCAGAAGATTTAGATATCGAACACCATATCCAAGAGAGGTGGAGGATATTCCTTTTCCGGCCAATTTCAAGCATCCTGACTTTCAAAAGTTTAATGGAGACAGATCGCTAAAGGAACATCTCATGCACTTTTTCACGAGCATGGGGAACTTTTCTATAGTACCACAATACTGCCTTCGGTTGTTCAATTCCTCTTTGATTGGTAAAGAATTTAGATGGTACTCTAGCCTAGCAGCAGGATCGATGTGGACTTGAGCACATATGCAAGATGTGTTTAGATCCAACTTCTTTTCATAAGAATGCGACGTTAGTGTTGCGGAATTGGCTTCTGTTAGACAAAGAGAAAATGAACCTATCGAGAAATTCATCGACAAGTGGAAGACTTTAGGGGCTTCGTGCAGACAATTGATAGAAGAGAAGGATTAAGTAAACATGTGTTTGAATTCCATGGAACCGGAATTGCTTTTGGGCTCACAAGTGCTAACATAAAAACTTCTCGAGAATTAGTGACAAAAGCGCATGCTTTGGAATTAATGGCCAGGAAATGCTAGCATTTCAAATCAGAACAGATAGAAGAGGATCGAATAGATTGATTGTAAATACTGTTACTCAAGAAAAGAAGAAGAATACTTTTTATAACAAACGAAAAACAAGAAAGTGGGAAGATGCGGATCGATATAAGGATTGAGTAACTGATAAGTGGACGTGATCGTACGACTATCACAAAGAATATAATTTTGAAAAAGAGGATGTCGTACCAATGATGGAACGGTTACTGACTACCAAAACCATTCAATTACCTTAGCCCAGGCATCTAAAAGAAGTTGAAATGACTAAAGACAAGAGATATTGCCGCTATCATCGTTATGTCAGGCATCCGACAGAAAATTGTTTTACATTAAAAGATATGTTACGGAGAATGATAAAACAAGGTGAAATAGTAATGAAAAAGGATGAGAAACAAGATAAGGAAGCGACTGTAAATGCCACATTTGCAGGAAATCCACTGAAGATTGGGAAAGATAAAAGGAAGGATGTTATAATAAGAGAATGGCTAGCAACGATGGATTCACTCAGAAATTCTCTTTGATATTCACGATTTGTTAAATCATCCTCTAAAGAAGTCAGTCATGGTTTAACTTTTATTCTCCAAAGAGAGGATGAACTGGCCGGAGAATTCATTAATCGATGTAGAATCCTAGGGACATCACGTTTGTGATTGGTGAAAGAAGAAAAGGAATAAGTTAAGTTGTGCTTGGAATGCATAAGGCCAAGTATTGCTTTAAGTCTCACGGATTCTAATATACAGACATTTCAAAACTTGATTGAAGAGGTTGTAGCTTAGAAAGGATTATTGCAAAGGTGGCTGACTTTTATATAAGCCAGTTGGTTCCGAACCTTGGGAGAAATCTAACTGATATGATTGAGGAAGAAGGAAAAATGAAGGATCGAAAGAATAAGCAAGGAAGTCCAGATACGAGAAATATGAATGAATAGACGACCAAGAAAATGAAGAAAGAATTTGTACAGCCTAAGACTCATAGGAATATTCGTTTGAAGAAGATGATATACTCCCTATGTTGAACAAATTGTTAGCAGCCGAAAAGATCAAATTGCCATAGCCAAAACGTCCAAAGGAAATTAAGAAAATAAGTGAAAGTGATTATTGTTATTACCATCGTTTCCTCGAGCATTGAATGGAGAATTGTTTCAACTTGAAGAACAAATTATAGAAGATGATTGAGAAAGGTGAAATTGATATAAGGAAAGTATATGAAATAAAAGAAGAAATAAGAGTACACAGGCCTAATTAGTGCAAGAATGGGGACAATGCTAATTTTGGACGATCAATATGAAGTGATGCGGCATCAGTATATTTGTTAAAGGTCGCACAACATCGTGGTTTTGATTACGAAGATTATCAGAATAATGCTTCCTAATCAAAAGGGGGCATGACAAATAAAAGGATGAAAGGGCTGCAAAAGACAAAGTCATGTACTCCTCTTAATGTGAGTGAATAAAAGGTGCAAATTTTCAAGCAAGGCTGCTCAAAATATATCAGGCATATCAAAATTGAGAGCGTTGATAATTGCTGTCAAGCGTTGATTATTGCTCTCAAGCATTGATGATTATTGTCAAGCGTTGATGATGCATGACAACCGTCGATGATTGCCACTGATATTAATGATTGTCGTCATCAAATTCATCAAACGCCGATGACTTTCATCAAGTATCACCACAACGCCGATGATTTTCGTCAATTTCGCCAAGTGTCGATGATTATCGCCAAAATTAGCAATTATCGCTGTTGTCATCAATCGCTTATGCAACCGTATTGAAATTGCTATCATTGCTAAGCTGATAAACTATTTTAAACATAATATGGATGTTCTCAGAACATTATCAGCAATGGTGAAATATCAATTATCGATTCACCATTTTTTACAGTGGAACAAACTATATAGCCAACCATATATAAAGTTGATGACAGCGTGGTAGCTTATCATTTAAGGTAGCATAGCCAAGCCCTCAACGACCAACTATGCATAAGACCTATCATCATCGGCGCTAAATATATAGGCAGCAGTGAGAAGCTAGTGGTCGTAAAAAGCTCATGGGCCATCACATGCATACCCATGTGAGTAGCGGATAAAGCCAATGACTAAAAGTCCCCAACGGCCAGCCACGCATGCGACCAATGACGCCTGTAGAGCTTCTGAAGGCGTCACGGGGAAGGATGAAAATACCCTCCCATGAATGGGTCTGACCTTACAGGCGAAGAAAAAGTGGGCCGTAGTGTGAGCTTTGTGGCCTTGACCATAAATAGGCCACCATGCGTAAGAGCCCCCAGATTCCTAGTTTGATTCCAGTAGAAACTTATGAGGAAGGATTTTTAGCCTACTCATTAATGGACTAGCGACCTTGAATTTGGTACCTAAAGGTAGCCTTGCACACCCCACGAACTCTAGAGAGTTAGTGTGGCTAACCTTGTGTGTAAATTCCACCGAGTTCACTGCCCTGGTACCTTCATTGGGCCCCTCTGATGGATCGCGGTTTGTGAACTCTTTGGCTGCGATAAGTCCAGTGAACTCTAGAGAGTTATAGTGACCATTCATGTAAGACCCGACTCCCGCATGAGTCTAAGAAATTGCTTGCTCCACTACTCAAGAGCTTAAACTGGTGAAAAAGTTGAGTCTAGTCAAGTCTAGTCCGGTTAAGTCTTTTCCTGTCAAGTTTAGTCTAGTCCAGTCCAGATGTGGTTAGTCAAAGTGCACTAGCTACATTATGTAAGAGCTTAAACTATGCACAACATCAAAATGCTCTAGAAATACATGATCATCTATCTACTTAAAATATGCTTGAAAATGCAAACTGCCTAATATGATAACGACAATCATGAAAATTTCATACTTAGCATAAATGGATATACGGTATGCAAAATGTGTTTCCATTGAAACAGGTACAGGTTACGATTATATATCAAGTCTGATCAAAATATTTGATATCTTCTATCTTAAAGCTAAGTGCTTCAAAATATGGTTATTCTTCTGAGGAAGATGAGTCTTCAATGATAATATGTTTATCCTTCTGAAGAGGACAATGATGCTTTTCTGTTTCTTGCCTTTCCAATGCTGAAGGAGTATTATCACCAACATTAGTATCTCCAATGATTTTCTCTTAAGGGTGATCCTTAATGCTGGGTATGTTGGATGGCGGTTGTGGTTCATTAGATGATGGAGATTTGTTATCTGATTTATCTAGACTGCATGAATCTACATCATCTTCTAATTCATTCAAGGGGCTATCTTCTTCATGGGATTGGTCATCGATCACTACATTGACTGATTCTTGAATAGTGAAGGTCCTTAGTTGTACACTCTATAAGCACGACTATTTGAGGCATACCCCAAAAAGATACCATCATCACTCTTAGACTCAAATTTTCCTAGGTGATCTCTGTCTCTCAAGATATATAACATTTACTTCCAAAAACATGAAAGTATTTCACACTAGGTTGTTTTCGATACTATAGTTTGAATGGAGTTTTGTTCAAACCTGCTCTAAGGTAAACTTTATTAATGATGTAACAGGCAGTGTTGACAGCTTCAGCGCAGAAACTCTTTGCCATATCTTTTCCATTTAACATAACTGACCCCATTTCCTACAGTACTCAATTTTTTCTTTCAACAACTCCATTTTGTTGTGGGGTTTTTGGGGCTGAGAATTCATGACGGATTCCTTTCTCATCACAGTATCTTTCAAATCGCTCATTTTCAAATTCACCACCATGATCACTCTTGATGCGACTTATGCAATATCCTTTTTTATTTTGAAGTCGCTTTGCCAAAATTACAAATTCTTCAAAGGCATCTGATTTCTCCTGAAGAAATGCGACCCAAGTAAATCTGGTGTAATCATCTACTACTGCCAGGAAGTATCTCTTCTTGCCATGACTTTCTACTTTGGTAAGACCAACTAGGTCCATATGTAACAGATCCAAAGGTTTTGTTATTGATACGGTGGTTGTCTTTTTGTGACCGACTTTTATTTGTTTACCTTTTAGACAATCATCACATACAACTTTTTCTTCTTTTCTAATCTTGGGAAGTCCTCTAACTAAAATTTTTGAACTTAGCTTGGCTAAATTTCAGTAGTGAACATGTCCCAACCTTTGGTGCCATAATTTGGATTCACTCTTTACAGCCATATTACATTTTGTGGATAATACACTCTCATTCATATTTTCGATAATATAGCAGTTAGCACTAGTGCGTAAACCTTTTATGATAGATTTTCCTTTATGGTCTAAGATTCTACACACATCCTTTGAGAAGGTGACCAAATGTTCTTTGTCACAAATTTGGGAGATACTACGAAGATTATGTTTCAGACCTTCTACACGGAGAACATTTTTTATTTTGGAAGACCTGGTACAGCTATCATTCCCTGTCTAATAATTTGGGCAGAGCTACCATCTCCAAATGTGACTGATCCACCATCAAAGTCTGAATACTCGCAAAAATGAGTTTGGTCACCAGTCATGTGTCTGGAGCATCCACTGTCAAGGTACCATTTTTAACTATTGCCAACTTTGTATGGATTACTAGGCAATTGTTTCGATGTTTCACACCCTCTAACACACTTTTAGACATGATTCCAACTTCAGTCAAGATCACTCTCTAGGCGGTGAAGCCCTTAAGAGAGATCTACTCTGATACCAATTGAAATTGCGGTAATGACCGCTTTAGTCAAAGTGGGTATATGTCAATATGTCCTAGAGGGGTGTGAATAGGACTTTTTAGTATTTTATGATATTTTAAAATCCTATCAATCTTATCCTGAGAAAATATGCATGTATCAGGATTTCTTCAAAGTAACTCTAATGGCTTCCAAGCCAAATAGAGGATCCAATCATAAAACTATTTTGAAAGATAAATAAGATGCAAATCATGGTTTATGATAGAGCTGACTGTGTGTGAGGTGTGATCTCAGATACTTAGATATGAAAACATTTAAGGAAATCACACAAGCAGTAGAAGGCAATAGCAATCTCAAACACAGTTATTTTTATAGTGGTTCGACTACTTATCTGCTCCACTTTCGGTGGACGCACTCAACCCTTGAGTATACTGGATCTCACTAACGAATGTTTCACAACAGGTTCACCTTAAATCGGAGGTTTCAAATTAGGTTCACCTCAAACCAGTACAACCAACTCTAGGCTGACTCTAACGTGTCTACACGACACAAGTTTATGCCCCACACAGGAGCAAGGGTCAACACAAAGCTCCCGACTTTTAGGCCACACAGGTCAAGGATCCACACAAGGAACCTAACCAGTTTATGCTCCCGTGAGCAAGAGTCAACACACAGCACCCAGGTTTTAGACCACACAGGTCAAGGACCTAACAAGGACCCAAGAGTTTATGCTCTTCACAGAGCAAGTGTAAGGCCCGTATCCTAGCCCGTATCATTCCGTAGGCTTCCGCGGTCCTCCCGGTCGAATTCCAACAACCCACGATCTGTTATCGGTATTTGATCACAACCCTGAGTCGTATCTTGTATTCCAGAATCGGCTCAACTTGAAACTTGTATCCTAGTGCTCGCACCGTTGCCGTGGTTCCGATGTCTCATCTTGCGCACCGAGGCGATACCCAGGCCAGGAGATGAGGGCCTGCGTTCAGTTCAAGAAAACGTCGCGCATTTATAATTCCAAGAGAATCTCTACAACATGTCCCATCAATCAAGTGCACATCAATCACCTCATGTCAAGTACAAGAGCAACCCCAAAGTCAACTCTCTGTCTTACACACCCATACATGTCAAGTACATACCCATCACTCTATCACTCACTCACCCAGCCCTCTCTCTCTTACATCCTATCCTCTCTCTCTCTCTCTCATTTCAAACTCATTTTACCAAGCAATCATGGAGGTGGACGTCCAAGCTCTCCATGAGAAAGAGCTAGGTGTGCCCCACCTTCCTACTATCCAATCCCACCCTCTATGATCGATCTTAACCGTTGAAGTCCATCCATTAGAGCTCTAGCATGCATTGGCGGAAGAAAGAAGAGGAGATCTAACTGTGGGTGTTCATAGCATTCGAACTCAATTTTTTTAGGGCCCACATTTAGTGGCACCCATCATAATGTATGCGTGTTTATGGAGGAGCTCATAGTGGAGGAGCTCCTCCCTTCTACATCGTTTCTCTCTCTCTCTCTCTCTCTCTCTCTCTCTCTCCTTGGTTTGATGGCCTACCATTGATATTGTATGATGATCCACGCTGTCCATTTAAGCGGGCCAACCCAGCTGCCCGTTTTCGGGCAGGCCATGGACAAAGGGAAAATACAAATATCAGTGGATTCAAACTGTGTGGGCCACCCACATGGACCCCACTTGATTTATGGGTTTTATCTACACCGTCCATGTGGTGGGGTCACCCCCAGCCGTGGGCCTAAGGACCGCCCAAGCCCAACGGACAGGCTGTTGTCCAGCAGGCCTGGACGTTGAGGCTTGGACGGACGTTGCCTCTTTTGTATAATATATATATATATATATCTTATATCTGGTGGGCCACACATGTGGACCCACCTTACTTATGTATCGGATCCACACCGTCCAGATCTTGGACAGTGGGTCCCACGTAGCTACACATCAGCTAGTTCTGTGGAGCCTACCCGATGTATGTGTTTCATGTATACCGTCCAACCATTTGTTTGAGGTGTGAGGCCCACCCCACTTGTGCTACATGTGTGGGATGGGACCCACCTTGATGTACGTACCCTACATCCCCACCGTCCATTGGGCCGGGATGGTGGATTGATCATGAGGTTGGGTTATATTCAAATCTTCCATTTGTTTGGAGATATGGACCCCACCACTTAGTGCGTGTGTTTTATACACACCGTCCAACCATCTGCAGCTGTGTGGGGCCACCCCACACGTGCTGCACGTGTGGGATGGTACCCACCTTGATGTATATGTTTTATATCCACAACATCCATATGGACGAGTGGTGAGGGGCACACCATGATATATGTGATGATCCCACCGTCCAGATGGCTGGACAGTGGGCCGTGTCATGATGTATATGTTTTATATCCGCACCGTCCGTCTGCAGGACAGTGGGACCCTACCTGTGATGTATATGATCAGTCCACACCATCCAGATAACTACACAATGGGCCACACCATGATGTATATGTTATATCCAACCGTTTATCAGGTGGACCACGCCGTAAAAACTAGTGAAGGGTTAAATGTCCACAATTGAAATCCTTTTGGGAGCACAGAAGTTTTGATTAATATGATATTTATGATCGTATGAACAAATTGGATGGAAAATAAATGTGATGGTGGGCCCTGTAGGATTTTAATAGTGGAAATCATTATCACCACTGCCATTTGTGGTATGGTCCAAATGATCCTTGGGATATGATTCATTTTGTGATAATGCTCTAAAATGATCTCTAGCTATAGATGAATGGTGTGGCTGGTTTGGGCCCATTCGACTTGACCCATTTGATTTGGCCTATTTGAATTGGCCCATTTAATTTAGCACATTTGATGTATTTGGAGCCCATTAGTGTGGCCCATCGATGCGACCCACTTGATGTATATTGAGGCCCATGGGTCGTAGCCCATTATAATGTATACTCGACCCATATGTCGTAGCTCATTATGATGTATTTTCAGCCCGTTTGGTAAGGCCCAATGAGGTGTATTTTTCAGCCCATGTATTGCAGGCCCATCTGATGTACATGAAGTCCATGACCGGGGCCCAATGCGATGCTTATACGGCCCATGAGTGAGGCCCATAGTGATGTGTATGAGGCCCTTGCGTGAGGCTATGGGCCCACTATATGTTTAACTCTATATAGGCCACTGCTTGGGAGCAATGTTGGTTAAATGGCCACATTGATGGGCAATGATGGTTTCATGTCCACATTGTGACCTTCCCCTAGGCTTAGTTCTGCCAATTCTGATTGTCGAGGCCGATTGTTGAGGCTGATTGTCGAGGCCAATTCCGATTGTCAAGGCTGATTGTATAGGTCAATTCCGATTGTTGAGGCCGATTTCGATTTTGATTATCGAGGCCAATTTCGAATGTCGATTCCGATTTCGATTGTTCAGGCCGATTCCGATTGTCGAGGCCGATTATTGAGGCCGATTCTGATTGTCGAGGCTGATTCTGATTCTGATTATCGAGGTCAATTGTTGAGGCCGATTCCGATTGTCGAGGTCGATTGTTGAGGCCGATTCCAATTCCAATTGTCGAGGCCGATTTCAATTGTCGAGACCGATTGTTGAGGCTGATTTTGATTTCGATTGTTGAGGCCGATTTCGATTCTGAATGTCGAGGCCGAGTATTGAGGCTAATTTTGATTGTCGAGGCCAATTGTATAAGCCGATTTCAATTGTCGAGGCCAATTGTATAGACCGATTCCTATTGTCGAGGCCGATTCCGATTGTCGAGGCCGATTGTATAAGCTGATTTTGATTGTTGAGGTCGATTGTATAGGCCGATTTTGATTGTTAAGGCCGAGTATCGAGGCCGATTCCGATTGTCGAGGCCGATTCCGATTGTCAAGGCTGAGTATCGAGGCCAATTTTGATTGTCAAAGTCGATTCCGATTATTGAGGCCAATTCCAATTGTCCAGGTTGATTGTATAGGCTGATTCCGATTGTTGAAGTCGATTGTATAGGCCGATTCTGATTGTTCAGACCAATTATCAAGGCCGATTCTAATTATCGAGGCCGATTGTCGAGGCTGATTCCAATTGTCGAGGCCGATTTCGATTGTCGAGGCCGATTGTTGAGACACATATGATATATATGCGGCCCATAGTTGAGGCCCATTGTGATGTATATTCGGCCTGTGTTTGAGGCCCAATGTGATATATATACACCCCACAGTTGAGGCCCATTGTGATGTGTATTCGACCTATGTTTGAGGCCCAATGTGATGTATATGTGTTAGTGCTATGATTTCATATCCCTTTGGTTGTCAAATTTTGTAATGCCCAAACCTATATGTCTTGTACTTCTTGTCTTTCTTGTTTATGACTACACACTGCTTCAAGACAAGATCATGAATGAAGAATGTTTTCAAGACAAGATCATAAATGAAGAATGTTTGCAAGACATGTCATGGATGAAGTCTACAAGAATAGAAGACTTCAAGTTTGCTTCTAACAAGGTCAAGATTAGAAGACTTCATCAAGACAAGTCAAGAAAGTACCAAGCTCTAGAAAGCCGTCAACTCGATTTAAGCTTCTCCTTCAAGATCATCTGAGAATACAGACCTTCAAGACTTCAATGTTCATCTCACTTCAAGGTTTGTTTGTCCTTAGATTGACCTTAGGTTGGTCTGTATGATAGGTCATTCTGGATACATAATCTTAATATTTTAATATGCTTGTTATGACTACTCTAAGACCAATCATAGAAATCTTAAGACCAGTCCTAGCTTTGCTTCGACCAATCTTAGGTTTCTCAGGACCAGTCCTAGGTTGTTACAGATTTTCGGATTTTCCTGGTTGTCCTTCGACCAGTCCTGGACTTGCTTCAACCAATCCTGGGAAGTTCTATCACTCATCCTTCGACCGGTCGTAGTCCTACGACTCGAACTCCAGCGACCTATCTAGGGTCCTACGACCAGTCGTAGGTGACACACGACCAGTCGTAGGTGGCCCACGACCAGTCGTAGGTTACCTAAGACTAGTCGTGGGAACAGCTAATCTAATCCCGCGGAAATCTTTCAAAATCTTTGAAGCTATGACCGGTCCTAGGGATCCTAAGACCAGTCGAAGATGGGATTTTTTCAGGCTATAAATAATGCACAAATTTCAGAGTTTTAGACATTCCATTACATTCAATTCAAGTGATTTAAGGCTATACTCTGAGATAAGTTGTGATTATTTTTTTAAAGCTACTGTGCATATTTAATATTCCTTTTGTTAGCATTATTCTATTGTGATTTTGATCCACATTCCAATCTCATTTAGAAAAGAGGAATTTGTGATATTCCTTCTTCTGGGATCAAAATCAAATAGACATTGCTCTTCTTGATTTAATCTAAAATCAATTAGACAGAACCATTCTTTAAGTGAGTATTGGACATTGAACGACGTATCATACATCTACTCCGATTGGTTCTACTGGGCTACTTCAAAAGGAGATCTAGGTATTTTACTTTGTAATTTACTTTCTCTGGTTTTGTTTGAGATTTGCCAGAAAAATCTCATTGTATTAGTTATCTGAGGAGAACCAGAAAACTCAGATTGTGGGGGTTTTTGGATTGTGTAAGCCCGAGATAAAAAGACACAATTGTGAAGGTTTTGGGTGAACCTGTGAAAACCTATTTTGAGAGTGCATGCTAATATCCCCTGTGTGAGGATATTAGGAGTGGAAGTAACATTCTGTGTGGTTGTTGGCTAACAGTTGGTGAACACACAAGTAAACCACTATATATCGTTGTGTTGTGGATGTGCTTGATTTCTTTATTCATTTATTCCTTCAAGTATTGTGGATTGCTTTTGTGGATGAATGTTGTAATTTTTATTTCAAGCAAGTGTGGTTGAATGGTGTAATAACTTAGGATTTATTTCTGTAAGTTATTCTTGATTTATTTTCCATATCATTTGTGATTTCTAGATTGTTTTAGAAATAAGGTTGTCCTACCATAAGCCATTGGTTTTTGGTGTAAGGTTGTCCTTAGAACTGATTCAGTATCATTCTCATATTTCATGTGCTTTGAGATTGTTATTATTTCAGCATTGTTATTTATATCTTTTATTATTCCGCTGTTTTAAGTTTTATTTGGCATTGCCCTATTCACCCCCCCTCTAGGGCATATAGCTAGGCCCTTTCAAGTGGTATCAGAGCCAAATAGCTCGTGCTTATTGCTTATTTATTGGATTTATTTCCTGAGCTAACGATCTAAGCTATATTAAGATGTCAAATTTTGATAGCCTATCTGTCACTATGCCACCACCCTTTAATGGCACAAACTATGCCTATTGGAAAGCAAGGATGAGAATCTTTCTCAAATCCATGGATGAAAGTGTGTGGCTGGCCACAGTGAACGGATGGAAACTACCTATCACTGAAGTAACTGATGAAGATGGTTTAAAATCAATGAAAGTAATATCTTATGCCCTTTGGACCACACTTCAGAAAAGTGAGAGTAGTGTCAATGCAAAAGCACTAAATGTAATTACTTGTGCATTGTCACCAGATGAATTCAAAAGAATCATCTCGTGTGAAAATGCTAAACAAGCATGGGATCTTTTAGAAATGACACACGAGGGTACATCAATTGTCAAGAAATCTAAAGTCCAACTCCTCACAACTAAATTTGAAGAAATTCATGTGGAGGAGAATGAAATGTTTATGGACTTCTACACTAGATTGAATGACATTGTAAACTTAATGTGGGGTCTTAGTGATAGAATCCCAGAAAGTAAAGTGTGTGCAAAGATACTACGCTCACTTCCTGAACGGTTCAATTCTAAAGTAACCGCGATTCAGGAACTTCGTGATACGGATAACATGAGGGTTGAGAAACTAGTTAGTTCTTTACAGACCTACAAATTGAACTTTAAAGCTCCAAAAGGAAATTCAATTGCTCTCAAATCATCTAAAAATATTCCACAAGAGAGCACTTCGGACTTTGAAAATTTCGAAGATGATATGGCACTTTTTGTAAAAAGGTTTTATAAAATTTTCAAAAATAAGAAAAAAAGTAGATTTTCAAAAATCAAATGATAAGAGACAATCTAAACCTAGAACTCGAAAATCTTTGAAAGATAGTCAATGTTACAACTGTTAAGAGTATGGGCACTTGGCTAACAAATGTCCTAAAAAGGACAAATCAAAAAGGAAGAGTATGTTAGCTACTTGGGATGAATCATTTGATTCGGAATCCTCTTCGAAATCAGAAGATTCTGAAAACGAGTCGGGAGATGATATTAAAGCCCTTATGACTCTAGCCACAGTCACTTTTTCAGATTATGATGAAGTAACTAGCGAAGAGAATCTGAATAGTGATTGCGACAATAAAGATGATCTTCAGGATGCATACAATGCCCTTTATAAGGAGAGTTGTAAAATTGTTGTCAAGCTTAAATTACAAAAGGAAAATTTTTCTAAACTTAAAGAAGATTATGAGTCTCTTGTTTTAGAAAAATCTCATATTTCCAATTTTTTGAAAAGACCAAATGTGATTTAAAAATCAAAACCTCCCAAGTTGATGATTTGAAATCCGAGAACGAGAAACTCAAAAATGAAGTAGCTTCTCTTTTGAGTTTGAAAGACACTTAGAGATATGCCCAAGGTGATCCTAAATTAGAAAAATTGTTATCTGGATCAAGAAAATGTGGTGATCGATCCGGGTTGGGCTATGATAAGAATACCTCTCCTAAACAAAAGAATACTGCTCCTAAGTTTGTGAAAGGAGAGTCTTCGAACTCAAAAGTAAAGAATATTTATCAAGGTCTTCCAAAAAATTCGAGGATCCTTCAAAAACCTAAAAATAACCATGCCAACTTCAATCTTCAAAACCGAAATCCTTTGGTTGAAAAGATTATTGATCTTCTCAAGGAGCTATTGAAATTTAACTCTATAGGTCATTCGTATAACAACAAACAGAAAAAGTCCAACTACACTCCTAAACCCAAAATAGTACTGAAATGGGTTCCTAAAGTTAGCTGCTTGGTTGCCCACACTGCTTTCAAAGTTACAAGCCATGCAAAGTGGTACCTAGATAGTGGTTGCTCCAGGCATATGACAGGCAACAAAGCTTTATTCATCGATCTAAAAGATAGGACTGATGGGTCAGTCACTTTTGGTGATGGAAGCAATTGCAAAATCATTGGCCAAGGTACGGTTCAGCTTTATAACCTTCACTTATTTAAAAATGTATTGTATGTTGAGGGCCTGAAACACAACCTACTGAGTATATCTCAGATATGCGACAACAACCATAATGTAAAGTTTTCTAATCAAGGTTGTGAGATTGTTAATAAAGAGGGTTCTGTTATATTAACTAGTCGCAGAACTTCTGAAAACTGCTACATCGTTAGTGATGCAAGCTCATCTACTCACGTGTTACATGGTCCATACTGATGAGATTGAATTATGGCATAAACGCCTTGGACATGTACACTACCGGAACTTGTTTAGATTGAGCAAAAGAGAACTTATAAGAGGTCTACCCAAATTACAAAAAGTAGAAAAAATATGTGGTGAATGCCATTGGGCAAACAGATTAGGAGCTCTTACAAGAAAGTGAACTCCAATACCACATCTAGACCTCTTGAGCTTCTCCACATGGATCTCATTGGACCAACCAGAATGGAGAGTCAAGGTGGCAAAAAATACATCTTGGTTATCGTAGATGACTTTATCGTAGATGATTTACTAGATTCACTTGGGTATCGTTCTTAAAAGACAAATCTGAAACCCTAGATGAAGTAAAGAAGATCATCAAACGAATCCAAAATGAAAAAGGTTATCAAGTTTATAAGATCCGTAGTGATCATGGATCTGAATTCAAAAATAGTAGTTTTGAGAAATTCTGTAGCGATCAGGGAATATCACATGAATTCTCTGCGCCCAAAACTCCTCAACAAAATGGTATAGTTGAGAGAAAAAATAGAGTGCTTCAGGATATGGCTAATGTCATGTTAAATAGTATGAAGCTCTCCAGAAATCTTTAGGCTGAAGCAATTAATACTACCTACTACATTATTAATCGTGTTTATACTAGTAAATCTAAAAATAAGACTGCTTATGAGTTATGGTTCGAAAAGAAACCTACTATCAAATACTTTCGAATTTTTGGCAGTAAGTGTTACATTTTACGAGATCGTGAAAATTTGGGAAAATTTGATACGAAGAGTGATGAAGGTATTTTCCTTGGATATTCCTTAAACAGTCGAGCCTATAGGGTTCTAAATAAAAGAACAGGTGTGATTCAAGAGTCCATCAATGTGATCATTGATGATCATTTGAATACACTTGCTCCAAGTTCAGATGATGATGAAATTCTTATAATCGACAATCAAGATACCTCTTCGACTTAATCTGAACCTAGGACTCAAAGATCATCCAACCAATCAAATCCTTGGAAACCCTCTCACTGGAGTTTGTACACGCAAACAACTTGAAAACATATGTAATTATGTTTGTTTTACATCCCAAATAGAACCGGTCAATGTAAAAGAAGCTCTTTCTGACGAAAATTGGATAGTAGCTATGCAGGATGAACTTAATCAATTTGTTCATAATGATGTCTGGTATCTTGTTCCTAGACCTAAAGATAAACACATTATTGGAACAAAATGGATCTTTAAAAATAAGTCTGATGAACTTGGAAATATTATACGAAACAAGGCTAGACTGGTTGTACAAGGGTACACTCAGATTGAAGGCATCGATTACGATGAAACCTTTGCTCCAGTCGCTCGCCTTGAATCTATCAAACTTTTTATTTCCATCGCTTGCTTTAGAAAGTTTAAAATTTATCAGATGGATGTAAAGAGTGCCTTCTTAAATGGCGATTTACATGAAGAAGTTTATGTAGAACAACCCTCAGGGTTTGAAGACCCCAAGCTTTCTGATCATGTATTTCGTCTAAAAAAGGCTCTCTATGGTCTGAAATAAGCGCCCAGGGCATGGTATGAAAAATTGACTAAATTCTTACTTAGTCATAGTTTTCAAGTGGAAAGTGTTGATAAGACGCCATTTGTTAAGAAACATAATAATGAGATTTTAATGGTTTAAATCTATGTAGATGATATTATTTATGGATCAACTTGTTCTAACATGTCTATTGAGTTTGCAGAGTTGATGAAATCAAGATTCGAAATGAGCATGGTTGGTGAACTAAATTACTTCCTAGGGTTACAAGTAAAACAACAACCTGTTGGAATCTTCATTTCTCAAACCAAGTATGCTACAAACTTGGTTAAAAGGTTTGGATTTGAGAATGGTAAAAAATTTGATACTCCTATGAGTACAACCTTGAGACTCTCAAAAGACTCTACATGTAAAGATGTAGATCCTAAGCTATATCATAGTATGATTGGTAGTTTATTATATCTAACTGCTAGTAGACCTGATATCGCTTTTAACGTTGGTATTTGTGCGAGATATCAGTCTAATCCTAAAGATTCACATCTCACTGCTGTCAAATGGATTATTAGATATATCGCAAGTACAACTAATTTGGGTCTTTGGTATCCTTTTGATACTAATGTTAAATTAGTTGGGTATTCAGATGCTGATTGGGCTGGTAATATTGATGATAGAAAATCAACCAGTGGTGGTTGTTTTTACATTGGAAACTGTTTGGTTTCTTGGTTTAGCAAGAAGCAAAGCTCGATATCGCTTTCCACTGCTGAGGCTGAGTATATCATAGCAGGATATGCATGTACTCAACTCGTATGGATGAAACGCATGTTAAGTGATTATGGAATTAATCAAGATTCAATGATCTTACATTGTGATAATTCCAGTGCTATCAATATTTCCAAAAATCCAATTTAGCATTCGCGTACTAAGCATATTGACATTAGGTATCATTATATTCGTGAATTAGTTGAAGAAAAAGCTATCTCTTTGGAATATATTCCAACCGATGTCCAACTTGCTGATATATTTACTAAACCGCTCGACAAAAGCAGGTTTACTAAAATGAAATTTGATCTTAGTATGTGCATTTTAAATTGAATATACTTGTCTGCATGTATCATAGTGTACTATATTTTGAATTTTTATGTGTATAAATTTCAATTTTTGTATAAAAATATTTATTTTTGTCGATGCTCGACCGGTCGTAGACTGCACTCGACCGGTCGTGAAGATCGTGAGCATCTTATAATTTGGGAAAATCACTTTCTTCTTCATTTCCTCTTCTTCCTTCGACGAGTCATGGCTCGACCAGTCTTGAGATTTCGTGATTTTCTTCAAGATAAGTCGTTTTTCTTCATTTTTATTGAAGATTTATGCTTTTTATGCTTTGATTTGTTTATTCCATAAGCTAGATCTCGTCTTTTGTTGATTTTTAGAGTTTCCTCTCTAAAATTTTGATCTAGAGAAACCCACCACTTCTAGTGTTCTTTTTTGCTTGCTCCTTGGTAAATCTTGTTGAAAATGGATGTTAGAGGGAAAAAGAAAACATCCCGTGGTCCATCTTCATCTAGATCTACATCTATAACAAAACGGCACCTTCGGTCACCCGAAGATGATCCCAATGATGTATGGGATTTACGTAGCCGTAAAGTTATCGTTGAGCATCCTGTAAGTCTCAATCACATTGAACAATTTGGGATTGCCCCTCTCCTTGAATCTGTTGGCTGGGCTAACATTTTGTTTTGGGGTGGGCCTGCATACCAGTCCATTGCACAATCTATGGTTGCATGTATCTCTGATTTTTCCCTTGATAATTTAACGTTCTCAATTGCTACTAGAGAAGGGAAATTTCTAATAGATCGACATTTGATATCAGGTATTATGGATATACCTGTCAAGGATGAAGGTATTCCGATTCATACATTATATGACAAACCATCAGAATCGAAAAAACAAATGTTGATAAGAGATTTATGCAATATGGAAGTACAATGGACGCACAAAGGAAATGCGCTCCCCTCAAAATTTTTATTACCCAGATACAGAGTTTTGCACCGGATCTTCATTTCAAACTTGTATCCTCGGTCCGGCAATAAAACCGAGTTGACTGCCTTCATGGTTCGGGTATTGCACTCTGTTGTGTCCGGCATCGTTGTTTGTTTACCTTCTTTGATATGTCATTTTATCATTCAGTTTCGTCTTCATCCGGGTCATAGTGATATTCCATTTGGTTATCTTATGACTTGTTTAGCCACAAATATGCTTGTTGCTTTACCTGAGAATGAGGCACCAATTCATCATCTTTTATTCAATAATACTAATTTAAATAAGATGAAGTTGGATTTGCTTCCTGGTCAATTCTATGAAGGTGGTGGTGAAGGTGCTGAAGCAGGAAATGAAGGGGAAGCAGCTGATCTTCCTCCACAGGCTGATATAAATATGGATGATATATTTGAAGAAATTGAAACTGACTCCCAAAATGATTCTGATTACGATCCCTCTTCTAGTTATGATGCACGTCTAAGTGCATTGGAGGAGAAGGTTGATAACTTGAGTGTAGCCCATGATATGCAATTTAAATATATGCGAAAATATCTTCGTCGCATTAATAGGGCTTACTTCAGATTGATCCAACCATCCCTGCTCCTTCATCTGGATCTGATTAGGTGGATTATCCTTTTTTTTTGTTTGTATTATATTTGAATATGATGGATTCTGTATTATTATTACGGTTGATGACTTTGGTTGTATGTTTGGTTTTATTGTATATCCTTTATTTGGATTGATGACATTGAAGTGTTGTACTAATTTGATAATTAATCTTGACTCTTCATATGGTGTTCTCTTTTCTCCTTTGGCCTTCCCTTGTCATTTTGTGACAAAAAGGGGGAGTAGTATGGAATGGGGGAGAAAGGGAGAGAGTAATTGAAGTAATTGAAAGAGGGAAAATATGGTTGATTGTTTCTACTCACTTAGGGGGAGTAGAGTATTTTTGATGGCTCTGATGGCTCATGATTCTTTCTTCATTTTACTCTTATATTAATAAATGTGTTTGTCACAAATTTGACAAAGGGGGAGATTGTTAGTGCTACGATTTCATATCCATTTGGTTGTCAAATTTTGTAGTGTCAAAACCTATATGTCTTGTACTTCTTGTGTTTCTTGTTTGTGACTACACACTGCTTCAAGACAAGATCATGAATGAAGAATGTTTTCAAGACAAGATCATAAATGAAGAATGTTTACAAGACATGTCATGGATGAAGTCTACAAGAATAGAAGACTTCAAGTTTGCTTCTAACAAGGTCAAGATTAGAAGACTTCATCAAGACAAGTCAAGAAAGTACCAAGCTCTAGAAAGCCGTCAACTCGATTCAAGCTTCTCCTTCAAGATCATCTGAGAATACAGACCTTCAAGACTTCGATGTTCATCTCACTTCAAGGTTTGTTTGTCCTTAGATTGACCTTATGTTGGTCTGTATGATAGGTCATTCTGGATACGTAATCTGAATATTTTAATATGCTTGTTATGACTGCTCTAAGACCAGTCCTAGAAATCTTAAGACCAATCCTAGCTTTGCTTCGACCAGTCTTAGGTTTCTCAGGACTAGTCCTAGGTTGTTACAGATTTTTGGATTTTCCTGGTTGTCATTTGACCAGTCCTGGACTTACTTTGACCAGTCCTGGAAAGTTCTACGACTCATCCTTTGACTGGTCGTAGTCCTATGACTCGAACTCCAGCGACCTATCTAGGGTCCTACGACCAGTCGTAGGTGACACATGACCAGTCGTAGGTGGCCCACGACCGGTCGTAGGTTACCTAAGACCAGTCGTGGGAACAGCTAATCTAATCCCACGAAAATCTTTCAAAATCTTTGAAGCTATGACCGGTCCTAGGGATCCTAAGACCAGTCGAAGATGGAATTTTTTCAGGCTATAAATAATGTACAAATTTCAGAGTTTTAGACAATCTATTACATTCAATTCAAGCGATTTAAGGCTATACTCTAAGATAAGTTGTGATTATTTTTTTAAGCTACTGTGCATATTTAATATTCCTTTTGTTAGCATTATTCTATTGTGATTTTGATCCACATTCCAATCTCATTTAAAAAAGAGGAATTTGTGATATTCCTTCTTCTGGGATCAAAATCAAATAGACCTTGCTCTTCTTGATTTAATCTAAAATCAATTAGACATAGAACCATTCTTTAAGTGAGTATTGGACATTGAACGACGTATCATACATCTACTCCGATTGGTTCTACTGGGCTACTTCAAAAGGAGATCCAGGTATTTTACTTTGTAATTTACTTTCTCTGGTTTTGTTTGAGATTTGCCAGAAAAATCTCATTGTATTGGTTATCTGAGGAGAACCAGAAAACTCAAATTACGGGGGTTTTTGGATTGTGTAAGCCCGAGATAAAAAGACACAATTGTGAAGGTTTTGGGTGAACTTGTGAAAACCTATTTTGAGAGTGCATGCTAATATCCCCTGTGTGAGGATATTAGGAGTAGAGTAGCATTCTGTGTGGCTGTTGGCTAACAGTTGGTGAACACACAAGCGAACCACTATATATCGTTGTGTTGTGGATGTGCTTGATTTCTTTATTCATTTATTCCTTCAGTATTGTGGATTGCTTTTGTGGATGAATGTTGTAATTTTCATTTCAAGCAAGTGTGGTTGAATGGTGTAATAACTTAGGATTTATTTCTGTAAGTTATTCTTGATTTATTTTCCATATCATTTGTGATTTCTAGATTGTTCTAGAAATAAGGTTGTCCTACCATTAGCCATTGGTTTTTGGTGTAAGGTTGTCCTTAGAACTGATTCAGTATCATTCTCATATTTCATGTGCTTTGAGATTGTTATTATTTCAGCATTGTTATTTATATCTTTTATTATTCCGCTGTTTTAAGTTTTATTTGGCATTACCCTATTCACCCCCTCTAGGGCATATAGCTAGGCCCTTTCAATATGCAACCCGTGTTTAAGGCCTAATGTGATGAATATGAGGTCTATGTGATGAGGCCCATTGTGATGCATTTGAGGGCTAGGTGATGGAGCCCATTGTGATGTATATTAGGCTCATGTGAGAGGCCCATTGTGATGCGTATTAATCTATTGAGTGAGGCCGATGGTGTTGTATATTAGGCCCTTGTGTGAGGCCATGGGTCCACTATATGTTAGGCTCTATGTGGGCCACTCCTTGGGGGCAATGTTGGTTAAATGTCCACATTGTCGAGGTCGATTGTCGATGCCGAATATTGAGGCCGATTGTCCGTGCCGGTTATTGATACCGATTATGAGTATGTGATAGCATAGCATCATGATACATGCCCATACGCATCATCCGCATGTTTATTATGAGATGTGATTGACCATTGCATATGCCATCGTACGAATGGTTTATGGGACTCCTTGATAGGTGAAGTTATCTCACATGAGCGCACGGTATGCGCAGAATTGATGCATGATTGGACTACATGATTCATGCATCTTGCATTGTGTGATTGTGATTACTGTACGCCCTAGCGACATCAGGGCTGTGACCTCCACAAGCATATCGTGGATGACCAGATGGGACACTGAAAATGTTTGAGTTCGAGCATCTCGACACTTTGGATGTTCGTGAGTGAAAGTCCTTAAACCTTCGAGGCTAGGAGACTCCTTAACGTCTAGACCGAGTGGACACATGAGCGCCCGAGTGCCGAATACCAGGAGGCCGCATCTCTCACTGTGTCGTGGTCGGTTGGGATAGAGTGTGGCCTTATCCTCCCGAGTGAAGGGGTTTTAAGCTAGGCTGAGTTTGACCAGCTCCCAAATGGGTCCGCTATGGACGAGCTGGGTAGGCATTAGTATACTACTGGCAGGAGGGTAGTGAGTTCTTTTCCACTTGTTGGGCTACACGGCCGGCTGGGGCGGTAGCCAGCTTGGAGTGTACTAGACCTCGGTAATGATCCTGGAGATATACAGTATGATATGTGGACTTATTGAGTAGGTGTTGCATACTCATTCATTCATCCATTCACCATCCACTTGGGCTGGTGGTGCCCAACTATTTGTTATGTGTACTTTCGCAATGGCTAGGATTTCGATTAGGGCACGCGATTAACCTGAAATCAGGAGTTTACCACATTGAGTCTAACTATCCAAATTTTGGTATGGGACTGGTTTGGATAGAAGTCCCTTGTGGTGGACCCCGTAGCTTGCGATACTACGTACTATCATCCCGACGTCACACTCCAGCTTGGTCATTTCATTCACATCGTATATTGCATTACATCCACAGACATATGGCATTTTGAGTTGCTATGTTTCTGCACTTATATGGCCTAGATGGACTTAGCAGGATTTACATATTGCATTATATCCTCAACATCTAATATTTAGATCTTTATGACTCCTCACTTGCATAGCTGATCTATATTGCGTACTCTGATATTGTATGATTTATAGACTTGTAGTATTTTTGCTTACTCTGATATCATATGATTCATGATCTTGTCAGTAATTCTGATATTGTATGGTTAAGGTATCGTACTGTATACTTGGCACTTATCTTGCGGACACACTTTCACTACCCTCTAAGTTTTCTATAAGCTTATGCACGATAGATGCGTGCAGGTGAAGTTATGTTGCAACAGCATTGAGCTTGGAGCATGCAGCTGTCGTCTGGAGCTTTGATTTTAATATTTGTGCTTTCCTTTCAGCATTGTATTTAAATGTTTATATTAGTGGATATGTGGTGATGATGTTGTTCTCGTGATTTGGGTATACTTGTGGTTATGCTTCTAATGATACAAATGTACGTTGGAAAATCCTACCTGTAGGATCCCAGGATCGGAATCTGTGGTATAGGCACTGGGAGCCGAGAATGGGGTACTACAGAAGCTGTCGGCACCAGATTCAGCGATTGAAAATTTTGTGAGCCCGATTTCCAGGTTTGGGGTGTGACAGCAAGGGTCAACACAAAGCATCCCCATGTACGCTCCTGTCAGAGACCTCCTATGAGGACTTGAAAGGGGTGAGAAACACCTTAGACCCAATCCTACAGAAGGAATGACCATAAGGGTCTTTTAGACTCTAATGACTTACAAATAAGTAGATGAGCCACATTCAGCACGTTGATGAAGATCTCCTCCTTTGTCGGTGAAGAATCTTCAGCTCACTTGACCCACAACTCAGATGATGTACCAATGTAAAGTGACGGGTTGGGTCAAGGTTATGATGGAATCCTACTTTATTAAATATTTTCTTATAAAGGAGACAGCGATTCCAATCATCTATGCATTCAAGGCATCCCAGCTTAATGATTTGCCATTAAGATGGTAGCTGCAAGATCCTTTAATGCGAAAGTTCATTCCTCAATCCACTCCATTGAATGTCAATGATGAGGGTGGATTGGAGGATGAACTTCCATGAGAGAAAAGGCTAAAGCTATATGATCTGGGTTTAAACACTCAAAAGCACTGGCAAGCTCTTATTAAATAGTCAAAAGGTTCCAACGGATCTAAAATGGTTAAATTTTTTACAGAGTTCGATATCATCGAGCAGGGTCGATATCATCGAGCGTATACTCTCGATAGCATTGACTGGCCGCTCGATGATACGAACTCAACTGTCAAACGCTTTTGAAACTTTTTACCAACTGGTCGAGGAGATTGAACACACATCGATGAAATCGGATTTCGAACTCCAACATCAGCACTAGGTTCGATTCCTCGACATTTGAAAATGAGAGAGACTTTCCTTTGAAATTTAACAGGTCTAAAATATGATCGAGCATCACTAAAATCATCGAAATTTGAATGTCAATGATATCGATGGCAGTGTCGATTCATCAATAATTCCAGAGAATTTTTTTATAAGCTTGCTAGACTGTTTTTATCCTATTTCGATGACATCGACCCAGCCTTGATATGATTGATATTTGAATATCGATTTTATCGAGTGACGCTCGATACAAGAAAAATAACCTGAAAACTTACTGGATAGATTTGTGTCCCAATCCGATATCTTCGACGGTCTACCAATATCATCGAGATTTGAATTTCAATGATATCGAGGAGCCCTTCGATATATCGAGAATCACATGATTTTCCTTAGTAGTATTTTGAACACAACTGACCTGATGTCGATTTTATCGAGTCGACTCAATGGACTCAAGATTCAAATTTTGATGATATCGAGCAGTCCATCGATTCATCGATAATTCAGTCCAGAGATCTTTATGGTTGCTAGACATCATAAGTCCTCATTTTGATAATATCGAGTGAGCTTCAAGGACATCGATAATAGGGTTTGATTTTATCGAGCCATGTATCGATAAATCGACAAAGGTAGAAAACTTAAAGATTTTTCTATTTTTTGAAAAAAGTGTTCTAACCAAAAAACGTAGGATGTTCTATTCAATTTTAAGGGTTTTAATTACCTGGTGTTTTGGGACATGGGATGTGAGGCTAAGATTTACCTGTGATGAGTTCGGGCACACATCCTGTTAAGGCAGACGCTTGATCAATCTTCCTATGGGGCTCCTTTGTCTTGTTGACTCAACGTGTAACATCCCGAAAATTAGGGGTCGAGCATAAACTCAACTCCCGAGTTCCAGAACATCACTTATGCAACAAAATGAATGATGATTGAATGTTGACTGTATTCGTGCATTGAACATGAGTGAAATTAAGCCAAAACAGCATATCATACTCCAGAGACAGTTAAATTGCAAGCGGAAGACTGTGATAGATAAATAATATATATAAACTATGGTGAGTCTCCAGAGTGTGATGATGTTACCAGGTTAATTAATTACAAGTACAATTCTAAAATATACCTAATGTGGGGAAGTGTAATAATGTCTTCTATCCCAAGTACCATAGCCCCGTCAATACAATACCAGGTCTTCATAGACCTGCCAGAGAGATACAGATAGGAGAACTCCTCCTCATCATCATCATAGAAGTAATCCGGCTCTGCTTCATAAGCATCGCCATCACCTGAAACTCAACAAATCTGGTTGGTGTGTACAACACCGTCCCGTAACGTGGGAGTGAGTGATCAACTCAGTGGAACAATAAAGCATAGGTTAACATGTTATCAATTCAGTCAAGCAGTAATGATAAAGCAGTAAAATCAAACACTTTCTACTATTATTTAATGCAAGTATGAAATGACATGATGTATGCCCTTGCCAAACCACCCTCATGCGACATCATCTTATGTTCGCGAATGCGTCCATCCCTCAGTGCTCCACATCTACCAGGCACATGCAATGCGATGATGAGCATGATTACCGAGTAATTATTAGTTCATTTCAAATAGCAGTATTAGAAAACTAAGGTACCTTCCTTGTATCATTCCCAAACATGATCCATTCTAGGGTCGTCAGTCCTAGTTAATCTCATACAATATTATGGTTTGAGAGGCGTAGCGAAGGCATCACAAAGGGCTCGTCACCCGTCAGCAGGGATACAGATCTCACCGTATGTGGCTCAATTGCCAGCCGTCAGTTTGAATACAGGTCTCACCGTACTCGGCTCAATCGCTAGCCGTCAGCTCGAATACAGATTTTACCGTACTCGGCTCAACTCATGCTCTAGTTGCTGTGAAGGGCTCGTCGCCAATCACAGACCTTAGAGTATGCTCGAAGACATTACAGAGGACTCGTCGCCTGTCAGCACGAGTACAGGTCTCACCATACTCGGCTCTCGACGTAGGTGTCGACAGCTCGAATATAATGTCCCATACCACCATAGTCGGCTCACGAGTTTGGTTGCTCACTGGTCACTACGGGGAGGCACGTGGCCCCAGTATAGGCCGATAACTCGACCACGGTATCCCATACCACCATGCCCGGTCATGAGTCTTAGCGGATCGAGGTACCATGGTTAAAAGGGATTTCACTGGTAAGTTTGGTACCCTAGGTTCAAGCAGTAGCGTCCAAACATGGTGAACATACATTAGATAGATCGGGTTACTTGACGAGCTCGGCTAGCTCGAGCACACAACAAGTTGAATGACATGAAGTGCATAAGCACTTCGCGTGGCCAACCACTATCGCCAACTGAAGTACGACTCTAGTTCGTCGAACACATCTCACGTGGCAAATGAATCACAGCCACGAATTCAATTCTGGTACCGATTGTCTGGACTATAATCATAGCCCCAAACACAATCAATTGTCATCCATAGCATGTGGAGTAAAGCATGATAAACAAAGTAATTCAAACATGCTAGTAGACATGTTATAAAGCATGTTATAAAGCATGATATAAGGCATGTTGTAAAGCACTACGTCAATAGGAATACAAACACATATATTGCAAGTAAGCAGTTTAAGTAAACAACCTCATTGAGGTAATCATACATGTCTCTAGGGTAGTTGAGAATCCCATCTCAACACCCTCCTAAGGCATCTACATCCAAACACTTACTCTAGCATTTCCACAAACACTTAACATACACTATTTCAACATACATAACTTATGTTAAAAAAATATGTATTATGGCTATCCTTTCGCCATGCGAATATTTTATCCGTGTATATCATATTCATACAGCAATTAAACATGACAATTACATCTCCATAATTTATACATACACGGTATTTTCTAGAATACACATTTTCAACATACATAGTGTATACGAGCAAACATGTATTACGGCGATTCCTTTCGCCAAATAAGTAATTTATCCATATATTATATAATCATATGACAAATAATCATGGCAAACATATTTCCAAAATATACATGTATACGGCACTCCTTACAATACAGTATTTCTACATACATAGTGTATATTAGTAAAACATGTATTTCGGCGAATCCTTTCGCCAAATAAGTATTTTATATGTATATCGTATATCCATACAACAAATAAACATGTCAAACACATTTTCAAAAAAAATACGTATACGGTATTTTCTACGAATACCCAGAATATGTAAAATTCCATATTCTACAACTTTAATCGAAACAGAAAACGGAAAGCACTTTGTACATGTGCAATTGCATGCGGATCATGAATCTATCATTATCTGACATTGAAAGCATTGAAAACCATAACCTATACACCTAAAGTCCGCACCTTTTGTCTTAGAATCGTAACGGAGTCGATAGGTTCGCTAAGCTTCCGTATACGGGAGTTTGGCAACCTAAAGAACGAAACGGGTTAGCTATTTCATAACCTACAACCTATACAACCCTAAAACAGATTAGGGTTAGGGTTTCTTACCTAGAAATGACGCCGGAATCGCTGAGAAAGCGATGAGAATCAGGCGGTGGAGCTCGTGGAGCGGCAGGGAAGCACGGCAGGGAGATTCTCCCACACTTTCTCTCTCTTTTCTCTCTCTCAAAACCAAATTCGTATGGCTGCAATGAGAGAGGGTTTAAGGTTCTTATATAGTCTAAAAACTCACCGAAATAGACTCCAGGTCAAAGTATACTTAGGTTATAACCAAAACAGGTCAGTTTCAGCTCAACGGAGGACTTCTGGCGGGCTTCCTTAAGCCAAAGGCCGGACTTAAGCTCACTGACACCGGATCTTCATTCTATTATGTTTTCGTTTTAGTCGGATATCCAGATCACGCGTGGTGGACCAGTTTCAGTTCAACGGTCAGCGGATCTCGATCGGATATTCCGAGTACATGTAAATGTGTATGAAATTTCTCCTGATCCGAGGGTGTAATTTGGTCTGATTCTGATGATCTGGTTGCTTAAAACTGATCCGCAAACGAGAGATGCCAGATTACTATTCAAGATATTTATTTTTAAAGAAAACAAGTGTTTTCACACTCCCTCGCTTCGGACTCAAGCGAACAGCCGTGGAACACTGTTTGGATTTGATTCCTGAAATAGTTGTCAAGCCCAGCGAGGCGGTCCTAATTCCTTAACTTCGAGTTATTCAGACTTCCGACGTGCGGTCCAGATTAGATACGGAGTTTCAAAGTGCTCCCGAGAGCAGTCGGGTAATGAGTTTGATCCTAGGTTTTAGGGTAACCTAGCGTCAATGATTCTACAAGTTTTGGGTCTTGCAGATCGTATTTAAAGCGATTCAAACGAATTTCGTAGCTAATCTGGTTTCGCACTTAGTTACTTTGTCTCATTTCTAAAGGATTTAGTCCTAAGTGATTTCTGGTCGAGGTGGTACTCAGGCCTTTGTGGTTTGTATATAAGGTGATCCAAGTTATAATACTTAACTAGTTTAAGATAGTGTCTAGGGTGAAAGTACTTAGGAAAATTGAAAGAACAAGGTGGTGAAGGGTTGGATTTGTGAAGGAAATGGGTTCAGAAGTGATTTTAGACTATGGGATTCAGTTCTGACAAGTTAATAAGGTGTTAAGAGCGGCCCATTGCCTAAGGACGTCTAATTCTAGGTTGGCAAAAATCCGGGGTGTTACACAACGCTCACGCTAATTGACAAACCAAGGCACTTTCGAACTAAAGACTTTTGCTGATAACAAGGTGACTATTCAGAGCCGTATTGCCCTTTTGAAGCAAGAAATCGCTCAACTGGAGAAGCAGGATCTAGAGGAAGATCTGAACATTAAAAGAGTACAGGAAAAGATATAATATAGCCTTCATTCCGTGGATGCTGAAAGATCTGAACTGGCTAAGAATGAAGAACTAATTACCTCCTTGGAAGAAAAGTTAGTTGGTATCCCAGACCCTACCAGAATTATCTCAAATGCCAAATTGGAACACGTAGCTGCTCAAGTTAATCTTCAAGAAAATTTGCACAATACTTAGCAGCATTAGGCATAGAAGGAGAACTATGAGATATAAAACTTTGGCATATTTTCTTTAGTTTATACAAGTATTTTGTGATGTTCTTGATAATGGTTCTCTTGTATGTTTCTGCAATGTTCTAATTGATGTGTTTTACCCTTTCTTTCTTTCTTTTTTAAGCATCTCTTATGATTTATTAGTAAGGGATTTCCTATATGATTTTTGTCTTAGTTGGCCGTGCTAAGTTTTAGTTTAGTTAGATAATCACACAGTTTATCCTCTTGAGTAGTGGAGCCACACAGTTTTTAAGACTCTTGAGTAGTGGAGTCAGGTCTCACGTGATAGTCTCTGTAACTCTTAGGAGTTCACTTGACTTCTCATAGCCTGGTGAGTTCACAAACTATGATCCATCAGAGGGGCCCAGTGAAGCTACCGGGGCCGTGAACTCGGTTGGATTTACGCACAGGGTTGGCTGCAGTAACTCTCTAGAGTTCACAGGGTGCACAAGGTGACCTTTGGGGTACCAAATCTAGGGCCACTAATCCATCAATGAGTAGGTGTAGGCCATTTTTCATGAGTTACTACTGAAATCAGGCCAAAGATCTGGGGGGTCTTACGCATGGTTGGCCTATCTATGGACAAGGCCAAAGAGCTAACATTGCAGCCCGCATTTTCTTCGCCTGCAAGGTCAGACCCACTCACAGGAGGACATTTTCATCTGTTTCCCGTGACATTGTTGAAAACTATACAGGCGGCATGGGTGTTACACATGACTAGCCGTTGAGGACTTTTTGACCTTTTAGGGCTTTAAGTCGCTAGCTTTATCTACAGCCCACATGGGTGTGCATATAATGGCCTTCACGGTCTTTTTAAGGCCACTAGCTTCTCATTGCTGCCCGAACGGAGAAAATGATAGGTCTTATGCGTAGTTGGCAGCTTTTAGGGCTTGGCTAGGCTACCTTAAAAGATAATGGTATCCATTGTTGTCGCGAGAATGATCGATATCTCTGATTGAGATTAATACATCACTGCTTCTGCTAGTATCTTCATTGATATTCGTATGTGTTCACAATATATCAGCTTGGTGATGATATCAATTTCTTTAAGGCTCGCTTACTGACAACAGTGATGATCATTTTTTACTTTTGTATTAATTGCTGACATACAATCTTGGTATGCTCGCGAATTTCATCTTTATTCATTTCTCTGACAGGAGAGTACATGGTCGTGGTCTTGTTTATTCTTGCCCCCTTTTGATACAGAAGCATTATTCTGACAATCTTCTGGATCAAAATCAAAATTATCTTTAAGGATGATATCTTTTGATGAAGCGAGCATTGACCGGTATGCTGATACTTTGTCCTTCTTGGTCTACAACTCTGTACGCTCCATTAGAGTGTACCTCTTTTATTATGTATGGCCCATCTCATTTGGGCTCAAATTTACCCCCTGTTCTGTGGGTGACCACTATCAGTCTTTTCAACATTAGCATCATATCCCCTTTTTTGAAAGAGCGATACTTGACTCGTTTATCAAAGGCAGCCGATATTCTTGCCTGATATAACTGTAATCGTTGCTGAGCTGCCAAGCATTTTTCATCAAACAAATCTAGTTCTTCCAACCTTATTTTTGCTTTTTCATCATCTGTAATTGACTGATGTAACTTGTGTTTCGATCTGGATGACCGCTTCTATGCCATATACCAGTGAATACGGCGTTGCTCTTGTAGTTGTCCGGTGGGTAGTTCTGTAGGCCCATAACGCTTCCTGTAACTTTTTGTCCTAGTTACGATTGTTTCCTGTCACTGTCTTCTTCAGTATTTTCACAATCGTTTTATTAAATGCCTCTGCTAATCCATTGGTTGGCAAATAGTAAGGTGTCGAAAATGAATGGTGAATACTGAATTTCTGACATAACTTCTCCATACCTCTGTTCTTGAAAGGAGTGTCGTTATCTGTAACAATTTTCTTCGAAATATCATGTCGGTATATTATTGTGTGTCAGATGAAATTGACCACATCTTTCTCCTTGACACTGCGTAATGCAATCACTTCTATCCATTTGGAGAAGTAATTTGTCACCGCTAAAATATACTATTTTCCTTTAGACGAGGGCTGATTTATAGGACCAATAACGTCAAGTCCCTAGGCAGAGAAAGGCCAAGAGGTGACTGACTGATGCAGGTCTTCTAGAGGAATGTGTATAACATCTCCATGAATCTGACATTCGTGACATCGCTTTGCAGAATCTATCGCATCTTTGAACATGGTAGGCCAATAATACCTCATTCAATGTATTTGATGAAATAAATTTCGGCTAGCTTGATGTGTCCCACGTTCTCCAAAATGCGTTTCCCGTAACATCTGGCCTGCTTCTTGTTCATCTAGGCAATGTAGCAGCATCCCATTGTAGGATTTTCTGTATAACACTTCACTGCATATGATGAATCTGTCTAACCTTTGCTTGATTTGTTGTCTCTGTGCTGAGTCTTCTGGCAAGATATCATATTTGAGGTAATCTACAAAAGGCCTACGCCAATCGCCTGTCATCACTTCTAAACACGATATAGGGAGCGCCTCAATAATTTCATCAATAACCTCTGAAGAGGGTAAAAATCTTCTTTCTTCTATAGTCACCTGTAGAGGACTCCGGTTTGGACAAGACAGAGCTGCTGCTAGGCTAGATAAAGCATCTGCTTTTACATTTTCAGCTCGCGGTACATGCTTGATTTCTACATGGTAGAATTGCTCCAATAACTGTTGTACTTTCCGACAATATGGCAAGGCTCTTGCTTTCTTATTTCGAATTTAGTCGTCAATTAATATATGATCAATTTAGAATCCCTGATGATTTACAGCATTTTTATCTTCATTTCTTGAGCAATTTTCATTCCGATGATGAGGGCTTTATACTCGAATTCGTTATTTGTGCACACAGCACCTAACGTGAAAGAGTAAGGTAACAAGTCACCTTAAGGGGTAATGAATATCACCCGGGCACCAGCCCTCGATGCGTAAGAAGCACCGTCAAAATACATCTGCCATGGGCTTTGCGACTCGGCCAACATAACTTGTTCATCAGGAAAATTGTCACTAATGGTCTTGCTCTCTGTCACAGGATGCACTGCCAAAAAATTTGTCACTGCTTGCCCTTTTACCGCTCTTGTCGGCTCATACGTGATCGTATATTCTAAGAGGAGCAACATCCATTTGGCCAACCTTCCTGATAGCATCGGTCTTGTCATTAAAAACTTTATCGGATCTACTCTTGAGATCAAGGCTATGTCATGAGAGAGACAATAATGCTTGAACTTCTGTACCACGAATATCAGCGCCAAACATTCCTTTTTAATCAGGGAATAATTGCATTTTGCGCCCATCAGAGTTTAGCTCAGATAATAAAGAGTGGTCTCTTCCCAAGATTCATTCACCTGTGCCAATAAGGCTCCTAACGAATTCTTGGCCGCAGATATATACAAAATGAGCAGTTTTCCTTTCATGAGGGCTATCAGTACCGGTGGTTGTTTCAACAATTCCTTTATCGAATCAAACGCATTCTGACAGGCCTTGTCCCATATGAACTATGTCCCCTTTTTCATTAAATGAGAGAATGGTTGACATCTTCCTGCTAGATTTGAAATGAAACGGCGAATATATGCCAACTTCCCTTGCAAGCTTTTCAGTTCCTTTAATGTGTTCGGAGGTGGTGTATCTTAAATGGCTTTAACTTTCTCTGGAAAGATTTTGATGCCCCTGTGCCTAACGACAAAACCGAGGAATTTTCCTGACGACAAACCAAAAGCGCATTTAGTTGGATTCATTTTTAACAGCTTCTTTCTGAGTTAACAGAAAATTGATGCCAGATGTTCGCGATGTTCTTGATGATTACCTGACCTAACTACCAAATCGTCCACATAGCACTCAATATGCTTGTACATCATATCTTGAAAGATGTTCTGCATCGCCCTTTGATACATTGCCCAAGCATTCTTGAGACCAAATGGCATGACTTTATAGCAATAAATTCCCACCGAGGTTCTAAACGCTGTTGCTTCTTCATCTTCTGGTGCCATTCTAATTTGATTATCACCGACGTAATCATCCATGAAGGACATGACAGCATACTGAGTCATACTATCAATCAAAATTCGGTTAGCGGGAAAGGAAAATCATCTTTTGGGCAAGCTTCGTTCACATCTCTGAAATCGACACACGCTCTGACTTGCCCAGTTTTCTTCTTTACCGGGATGATGTTCGATATCCACTTGGGATATTTCACCTCCCTGATAAACCCACTTTTATCAGCTTGCTCACTTCTTCTTCTATTAGGGCAACCAAGTGTGGGTGAAATCGCCTTTGCACTTGTTTAACCAGCCTTTTCTCCTTAAAAATATTCAAACGGTGCATCGCTACTAATGGCTCCAGACCTGGCATCTCTGCATGTCTAAGCGAAGACGTCTTTATTTTCTTTGAGAAGTTCAACGTATTTCTCAGCCTCCTGCTCAGAAAGACTGGTGTTGATGAATATGTTCCTTGGCTCTTCTTTTGTACCCAAGTTTACTTCTCGTAAAATGTCTATCATTGGCTGCCCCCCGTCTTCCATTTTCTTTGGGGCCATTTCATGATGCTCAGCTATTTTAGGATCTTCCTCTAATAACTGTTCAACTATGACCATGTTCACCGATGATTCTGCCCCCAATCCTTGAAATTTTCCTCGCTTTTCCTGACCAACCCCAATAGGAATTTGAATTCCTTTACCATGATTCAGGCTAGTGGGTTCTTCGTAATCGAAACCCATGTTTTTCATGATTTTCTTACTTGTCGGGCTATATTTTTTAAGATCTTACGGTGTCAGCTTACCGTAATACACATTATTCTTGGCCTCTTCCCCTATCTTTGCTTCTGCTGGGGCGTAGAATTTTATTGGTTCTGGGTACGTTGCGCTGGCCCTGACCTGAAACCTTTCCGGAACAGCTGAAAATAGCTTATTTCTTTTAGCATACAGCAATGGCACTGTATAATTGGATTGTAAAATTTTCAACTGTTCAGGCGATAATAGAGTTAGCAACGACTGCCTTGGTTGTCTCAGATTTTTGGCACAAAATAGAATTTCTTCTTTGTTTCTGCAGTTCTGGATGATTCTGCCTTTTTGTTTCTTCTTTCATCATCTTCACTTGAATGTTCCTTTGGACTTTGCCTTCATCATTCTCTCTCTTCTTCTTTAGTAAACCCTTTGTAATAACTGGCGTCCGCAAAGAAGGCTTCAGCTTCCATATAAGGCCTTGCGTCGACCATTACTTTATACTGTACCCCACCTTTACAGTACTTGAAACATTGATGCAGCGTAGAGGGCACAATACCGTACTGATGTATCCACATCCTTCCTAAGAGAAGATTATATGTCGTCACGGCATTTATGACGTGGCAAACGACATCAATAGTTAGCTCTCCTATTTCCAATGTTACTGTAATTTTACCGAGTGCACGTTGCCTGTTCTAATTGAAGCCTTGTATCATCATTCCACTTGGGCGTAGATCAGAGCAATGATAACCCAGTTTACTCAACATTGTCAGTGGTAGCAGATTCACCGCAGACCCATTGTCAAGCATAATCTATTTAACTTTCTTACCACAGACGTCGCCTTCTATCATTAGTGGCTTGTTGTGTCATGTATTACAAACTAAATCATCATCAGAGAAGGAGAGTACTGGCATGCAGTCTTCTTGTTCTTTGCATTCTTCTCTTTCCATTTCTACAAGCAACATTTCTCTGACATCGTGATCAGATAGCGCTTGAATCAAACTTTGCCGAAATTCCTCCAACAACTTAAGTGCATCATAAACGCTCAACCAAGCCAGTATGCCTTTCAAGTGACTTACCACATCATAAGTTACCATCGCCATCTCACTCTTCTCTTCTCTCTTATCACCATCGTGCTGACCTTCGACAATTTCTTTTCTTATAACCCTTATTTTCTGCCTCGCGGGGCTTACTGTCCTTTTTCTGGACCGTAGTGTAATCATTACTACCTTTCTTGTTGTCTTACAATATTCTTTCTCTTTCTTTTCTTAGGCTCTTTCACGGATTGTTAGCACATTCACCGTTGCCTTTGTATCCCTTTCCTTTTCTTTTCTGATCACTATTTCACCCCTGTCTATCATTCGTTGTATTATACACTTCAATGTATAACAATTTTTCATTGGATGTCCCACCAGGCGATGATAGTGGCAAAAATCTCTTTCTCTCACTCTTGTCACGTCTTCAGGATGCTTGGGTACTGATAATTCTATCCTACCGGCTTTTAGTAATTGGTTCATCATAGGGACAACATCTTCCCTATCGAACGCAAACCCTTCGTGAGAATTAAGCGCTCTAGGCCTTTTTCCACTGTATTTGTTTCTTGGCCGATTTAATTTTTCTTTCTGTTCTGACCTTTTTTCTCCCTAATCTCTTGCATCTTGACTTCTCTTTTCATGATCCACAGTATTTGCGGCCATCTTGCTGGGTCCCCTCCTGGTTGTCTCATAGTGAAATGTTGGCATCTTCCGAGTCATCAAATCTAAAGCATGGGCCTTAGCAGCTAGGTCACGAAAAGTCCTAATATCAACACTAGTGAGTCCGAACGTGATTCCAGCTTCCATGGAGTTCAGATACATCTTCACCTATTCCTTTTCTTCTGGCAGCTGTCTACACAAGGCTCCTAATGTCTTCCATCTGTCCATAAACTTCTCTATAGGTTCCCCCTCTCTTTGCCATACAAAAGCCAATTCCGTAATACTAACATCGCGTTCTGAAGAGAAGAAGTTTGACATGAAGGCGTCCTGCATTTACTCCCAAATGTGTATCGATCCTGGAGCCAGACTGGAATACCATCGGAACATTTTGCTTGTCAAAGATGATCCAAACAACCGTAGGCAATACTATGGTATCGTAGAGAAATTCTCCATGCTAGTAATAAGTGCATTAAATATTCCTCCAGTGACCCCTCTCCATTAAACTTCTGAAAATCTGGATGCTTAAAGTTGGCTGGGAACGGGATGTCTTCTACCTCTTGTGGGTACGACGTTCGATATCTGAAATGGCCAACATTCTCACACTCCCTTTCTACTTTGACAGCTTCCTCGACAACCTGCCTCACCTCCTCTTGTGTCACAGTTCTCGCTGCTGGGACAGACTCAAGTGATCCTACCCCCGGTGGTTGAAAGCCTTCGGGTTGGTTTTCTTGCCCGTTCATTGTGCCCATCATTGGGGGAGCCACTATCTAGGCTACATTGTATGCGAGGGTCGCTAAGGCTTCTCCGAGATTTCTGCACTCTTCCATTAGTGTTCTTTGTGCTTTCGCCATTTCATTCATACAGTCCTCTGTAGTCGGCATGTTCTCCTAGTTTGTTCCAGCCATATATACTGCGGCTTCTCCGCTCCTTGATGAAGCTGTAGTTGGAGTGGGTGGGAATACGTCAACGTAATAGGACTTACGAAGAGAGGGGAAGATGGAGTATCATTCAACTTCTCTGTACTCACATCGCCACTTTTTTATTAAGGCGATACAGACATCGGTGAGCCTATCAGTAATGCCTTACCTTTTTGCTCTTTGTCCATTTAACTCTTAGGGCAACCAAAGCTGGGAAGTCGCGTGACGTTAATTGTGGAAATGTTCGCTCGGGATATATCGTAGGAGGGGAGAGTTCGGGGTTCTTCTTAGTAGCGTTACGTGTTATCGGTCCTCTAACTCTTGGCGAAGGCGGATTCATTCTGGGGCTTCTTAGATTCCGAGCTCTCATCTTGTGAGACATTACAACAGTCCAGTCCTTGTCACCTTCCGGCGCTTGAGGCGAAGCAAACACAACTCCAACCATTGCTCGGGTTAAGTCATTTTTGCTTACAGGAGGTTGAGCCCTGCGCTTAAGAGGTTGGTTCAGCACATATTCCACCATAAATCTAGTCGTAGTGAAATAGAAGTTCACTTTCCTCGCAGAACTTGTCATTGGTCATAATTTGCCGTTTGATCTCTTCACATATAAAACATAGAATTAAATTATAGTTAGTATTTGAAGAATTACATAATCTATCATAAAGATGAAGGGGAGGATGTTCCCACTGAGAGTTGCCATTTTGGCGTCGAAAGATGCCAAACTACAACGAAAGTTCTATAATACTCTCAATATTAATATCAAATAAGATAAATTAGATCCCCAACAGAGTCGCGATTTTGTTTCGAACAAGAAACAAATGCATTTGATTTAGGGAATTATCTTATTAGAACATAATAAAGAAAGAATACACAGAACAATCATTGTATTAATGATAATGAGTTCATTTACATCCTCTGATATCCCTTGATTCTAAGATAGATCATTTAAAATACATAAATCGACAAAGTTCGAATGTCGAATCTCGAATTCGGCAGCATTTCGACTTATGCTTCGGTCATCTCCTTAGGAGGAATGTTGTGCGGGTTTGATCATTCGATCTTTCCTTTTATTTTGAGCTTGTCCCTTATGCAAAAGGAGAGCTTAAAGTGATGAAGATTGAACTTGCCGATTTCGGCAGCACCTTGGCCCTTTTCATTACTGGCTGTATAAAAGCCTGGTTGCGCGGCCCGTGCACGTGCAACCAACTTGCCACTGCTCTCTCTCACCTTCAATCTTCCTCTGGAGCTCTGCTCTTCTTTCGAAATTCTTCTTCTTCTCAAATGAGAGGGGGAGTGGGGTATTTATAGGCCTCCACATGTGCGAACCCTCGATCTTTGTGCCAGGGAGCCCACCTTGTATCAGATTTGACCGTCCATAATAAACTGCCTCTGATCTTGTTACGTAACCCGCGCAATGGAGGAGTCGATTGCGCGGCCCACGTAACCAATTATTGGTTGCGCAACCCGTGCAACCACTAACTATGATATTTGATTTTCTTCTCTCTTTCTCATTTCTCCAATTCTCTTTTGATCTTTTACCCTTTCAATCTTTCTTCATTATTTTTATGCTCCAACACACATAATGTTAACTATGGAATTGTTTGTTCAGGATATTTTGCAGGAGGGGCTAATTCGGGATTCTTTTGGCAGTGTTCCATGTTTTGACCCCTCGCTCTTGGTGAAGGTAGACTTGTTCTGAAGCTCCTCAAATTTCAAGCTCTCGTCCTTTGAGATGTCACGACAGTCTAGTTCTCAACACCTTTCAGTGCTCGAGGTGAAGCAGACACGACTCCGACCGTTGTTCGGGTCAAGTCATTTTTGCTTATGGGAGACTGGGTTTCACACTTTGGAGGCTGATCCTGTGCATATTCCACTGTGAATCCAGTCGCAGTGAAATAAAAGTTCACCTTCCTCAACGAGTTTGCCATTTGATTGTAGTTCACAATTCTATCTTTTTACCTTCAAAATAAAACATGAAATTATAATTATTATCTAAATAGCAATATAATCTATATGAGAGATGAGGGGGAGGATGTTCCCACTAAGAGTCACCATTTTGGCATAAAAAAGACACCAAACTACAATAAAAGTCCTTATAATTTTCTCAATGTTAATTATGAAATAAGATAAGTCCCCAGCAGAGTCGCCATTTTGTTTCCAACAAGAAACAAATGTATTCGATTTGGGAAATTATCTTATTCAAATATAATAGAGAGAGCGTACATCAAGAACATACATTGTATTATTAATATTGGGTTCATTTACATCCTCGAATATCCCTTGATTCTGAGATAGATTATTTGAAATACAATAAATTGACAGAGTTTGAATAATGAATCTGGATATCAAATCCGGCAACACTTTGACTTTTAATTTGATCATCACTTTAAGAGGAATATTATACGGATTAGATCGTCTAATTTCTCTTTTTGAAGCTTGTACAAAAGGAGAACTGGAGCTTGGTCATTTTGACAGCATTTCAGCTTCCATCATTATTGACTGCAGGGCAGTCTGGTTGCGCGGACCCGCGCAACTGATATGGTTTACGCGGGTCCGTGCAAACCCCAGACTTTTCTTCAGTCCTACCTTCGGTCTTCTCTGCAGCTGTACACTCCTTCCAAAATCTTCAATCCTCCCAAATGAGAGGAGTGGGGTATTTATAGACCTCCACACATGAGAACTCTCGATCTTCGTGCCATGGGATCCACCTTTCATCCATTCTGACCAATTATGGATAACGAGTCCTGAAATCAATTGCGCGAACTCGCGCAACTGGTGTCACTGGAGTTCGTGGCTGAAGAGTTGTACTGACTAGAGCAGTCGGTCTCCTCCCTCCAATATGGTTTGCGCGGACCCGCGCAAACCCCTTTAAAAGATACTCTTTCTTCTTCATCTTCTGTTTCTTTCTTTCTTGTTAATATTTATGTTCTTAATCTTCAATTCTTTCTTCTCTTTTTTTATGCCTCAACAGGCCCCAAAAAAAATGGAAGACGGGGGGTAGCTAATGATATAAAGTTTGGGGGAACTAAACTTGGGTACAGAAGAAGAGCCAAGGCGCACATTCATCAGCGCCGGTCTTCTTGAGCAAGAGGTCGAGAAATATGTTGAACTTCTCAAAGAAAATAGAGACGTCTTCGCTTGGACATATGCAGAGATGCCAGGCCTGGAACCATCAGTAGCAATGCACCGGTTGAATATTTCTAAGGAGAAAAGGTCGGTTAAACAAGCACAAAGGCGATTTCACCCGAATTTAATTCCTCTGATAGAAAAGAAGTAAACAAGATGATAAAAGTCAGGTTTATCAGGGAGGTCAAATATCCCAAGTGGATATCGAATATTGTCCTAGTAAAAAAGAAAAATGGACAAGTCAGGGTGTGTGTTGATTTTAGAGATCTGAATGAAGCTTGCCCGAAAGATGATCTTCCTCTCCCGACAACCGAATTGTTGATTGATACTACGACTCAGTATGTTGTCATGTCCTTCATGGATGGTTATGCAGGTTATAATCAAATTAGAATGACACCTGAAGACGAAGAAGCAACAACGTTTAGAACTTCGCTGGGAATTTACTATTATAAAGTCATGCCATTTGGTCTCAAGAATGCCAGAGCGATGTATCAGAGGCCAATACAGAATATCTTTCAAGATATGATGCACAAGCATGTTGAGTGTTATGTGGACGATTTAGTGGTCAGGTCAGGTAATCATTAGGAACATCGCGAACAGTCTCGTCGACTCAGAAAGAAGCAGCTAAAAATGAATCCAACTAAACGTGCTTTTGGGGTGTCATCAAGAAAATTCCTCGGTTTTGTTATCAAGCATGGAGGCATAGAGATCGATCCAAGGAAAGTTAAATCCATTCAAGATATGCCGCCTCCAAAGACATTAAAGGAATTGAAAAGTTTGCAAGGAAAGCTGGCGTACATTCGCCATTTCATTTCAAATATAGCAGGGAGATGTCAGCCATTTTCTCATTTAATAAAGAAAGGAACAAAGTTTGTATGGGACAAAGCCTGTCAGAATGCATTTGATTCGATAAAGGAATTGCTGAAACAGCCACCGGTATTGACAGCCCCTATAAAAGGGAAGCCGAGAATTTGTTAGGAGCCTTGTTGGCACAGGTGAATGAATCTAGGAAAGAGATTGCTTTTTATTATCTGAACAGAACTCTGATGGGCGCAGAATGCAATTATTCCCTGATTGAAAAGGAATGATTGGCGTTGGTATTTGCAGTGCAAAAGTTGAGGCATTATTATCTCTCTCATGACATAACTTTAATCTCGAGAGCGGATTCGATAAAGTTTTTAATGACAAGACTGATGTTATTAGGAAGACTAGCCAAATCGATGTTGTTGCTTTCAGAATATACGATCACGTATGAGCCAGCAAAAGTGGTAAAGGGGCAAGCAGTGCGGATTTCCTAGCAGCACATCCCATAGCAGAGAGCGAGACCATTAATGATGATTTTCCCAATGCACAGGTTATGTTGGTCGAGTCGTAAAGCCCATGGCAGATGTATTTTGACAATGCTTCTCGAGCATCAGGGGCAGGTGCAGGGGTGATATTTATTACTCCTCAAGGTGACTTGTTACCTTACTCCTTCACATTGGGTGCCACGTGCACAAACAACAAAGTCGAGTATAAAGCCCTCATCATTGGAATGGAAATTGCTTAAGAAATGAAGATAAAAATGCTACAAATCTTTAGGGATTCTAAATTGATCATAAATTAATTGACGACTTAATTCGAGATAAGAAATCAAGAGCTCTTGCCATATTGTCGGAAGGCACAGCAGTTATTAGAGCAGTTTTGCCATGTCAAAATCAAGCATGTACCACGGGATGAAAAAGCAAAAGCAGATGCTCTAGCCAACCTGGCAGTTGCTCTGTCCTGTCCAAATCGAAGTCCTCTCCAGGTAACTATAGAAGAAAGAAGATTTTGCCCTCTTTAGAGGTCATTGATGAAATTGTTGAGGCACTTCCTATATCATGTTTAGAGGTGACGGCAGATGATGGGTGTCAGCCTTTTGTAGATTACCTCAAATATGATATCTTGCCAGAAGACCTAGCGCAGAGATAACAAATCAGGCAAAGATTGGGCAGATTCATCATATGTAGCGAAGTGCTGTACAGAAAAGCCTACAATGGGATGTTGCTACGTTGCCTAGATGAACAAGAAGTAGGTCATATGTTGCGAGAAGCACACTCTGGAGAATGTGGGGCACATCAAGCTGGCCGAAACTTATTTCATCGAATGGGATACTATTGGCCTAAAATGTTTAAAGATGTGATAGATTATGCAAAGTGCTATCATGAATGTCAGATTCATGGAGATGTTATACACATTCCTCCAGAATACTTAAACCAATCAGTCACCTCTTGGCCCTTTTCTGCTTGGGGACTTGATATTATTGGTCCCATAAATCCATCTTCATCCAAAGGGAAACAATATATTCTAGCAGTGACAGATTACTTCTCCAAGTGGATGGAAGCAATTGCATTGTGCAGCGTTAAAGAGAAAGATGTGGTTAATTTCATTCGACACGCAATAATATACCGCCATGGTATCCCGAAGAAAATTGTCACTGATAACGACACTCCTTTAAAAAATAGAGGAATGGAAAAGTTGTGTCAGAAATTCAGCATTCAGCATTCGTTTTCAACACCTTACTATCCATCAGCCAATGGATTAGCAGAGGCATTCAATAAAACGATAGTGAAAAATTGAAGAAGACTGACAGGAAACAAGCATGACTAGGATGAAAAGTTATAAGAGGCATTATGGGCTTACAGAACTACCCACCGGATGGCAACCGGAGCAACACCATATTCATTGGTTTACGGCGTGGAGGCGGTGATCCCGATCGAAACACAAGTGACGTCACTCAGAGTGGCAGTGTATCGGTCAATTACAGAAAATGAAAATGTAAAAATAAGGTTGAAAAAACTGGACCTGCTCGATGAAAAATTCCTGGCAGCCCAACATTGATTACAATCGTATCAGGTAAGGATATTTATAACGTCTCGGAAAAATCCGTACAAAGACCCGAGTACCACCTCAGACAGAAATCACTAAGGACCGAATCCTTTAGAAATTAGATGAAAATTAATTGAGTACAAAACTGAATTAATTAGTAGATTAGCTTGAACCACTTTCTATACGAACTGTAAGACCCAAAACCAGTAAAATCGCTAACTCTACATTACCTAAAAATCTAGGATCAATCTCAAAACCCAGTTGCTCATGGGACCATATTGAAACTCCGTATCGGACTTGGACCACGTGTCGAAAGTTCGATGACCGCGAAACTATACGGTTATGACTGCCTTACTGGACTTGACAACCATCGCAAGAATTGAGTCCAAATAATATCCAGAAATGCACAACTTGAGCCTGGAGCGAAGTGTGTGAGAAACGCGAATATCCTTAGAAAATGAACTCAAACTTAAGTGATATGGGCCGTTCACTTGTAGGCCAAATTTAAGGTTTCAAACCATCAGATTCTGACCCAACTACACCCTTGGATCAGGGAAATTTCCCTATATAGGTTAGTGTACTTGTGGCCCTAATCAAGTGACGGTAGCCATTGAACTGAAACTAGTCCTCCGCGGTCGATCCACAAATTCGATCGAACTGAAATCTTAACCTAACATAGATCCATTGTCAAGGAACTTTCTCCAGACCGTATACAGGTACTGGACCTCCGGATGAGCTCCATTAGTTCGAAACAGATGACTTTTGGATATAACCTAAGTATACCATGGCCCTGAGGCCATTAACATCACTTATGGGCCTATATAAGACCATTAACCCACCCCTCTCTCATTCCATACGAATTTCCAAAACCCTAGGAGAGAGAAGAGGGAAAAGAAAAGAAGAAGGTGAAAAGAAGTGAGAGAGAGTTGTGGTTTGTTGCTGGGATTCATTCCCACCACTCCACGTGCTGATTTCCCTCTTCCGTATCGTTATATCGGAGATGTCGACTCCATTTTTGGGTAAAGAATCCTAACCCTAATCTGTTTTAGGTATCCAAATAGGTAGATCGGTGAAATAGCTAACCTATCTCATGCTATAGGTAGCCGTTGTACTGTAAACAAAGGCGTAGTGTATGAACCGAGTTCGTAATCGGCGTACCGACGAAAGGTGCGTACTATAAATGTTTAGGTTATGGTTTTCAAGGCTTTCAATGTTAGTAATGGTTTATGACTGACTTGATTGCCACCATATACCCTTAGATACGATGCTTTCCATATATTACATGTGTATGAACTATGCTTATTAACTATGCATTCCATGTGTTTGTTGAAATGTTTGAATGAATATGGAATTTCGATTTGTGCTTGCCATGATTATTAATTGAGAATACATGATCGTTGTATGCGTGACAACTCCTTTATGAAAGGATTTTCCATAATATATGTTATAATTAATTCATTACATGTATGTTTGAAATGTGTAGTCTAAGTGTTTGATAAAATGTCTGAATGGGTGATGGTTTGATGAAATGCATTTATTAAAGGTGTTGAGATGAGATTCTCAATTACCTTAGCTATATGAATAGATTCCTTTATGTAATTTACATTCGTCTACGTGATTTATGTTGAAATGCCTATGTGTTATAACATGTGTACTATGTGTTTGTTAAAATGCTCAAATGAGATTTATATGTGATCTAGTTGTTAAATGTTATTTGACTGACACATATGAATGCCTATTGCAACTGAGTATGATTGAGACTATCTCATAGTCCAGGCAATCGTTAACAGTTTCCGATCGAGTGGCCAATTTAGTTTTACCACCACGGACACATTCGATGAATCCGAGTCATACCGTGATTATCGGTAGTGGTTAGGCCACAAGGAGTGCGTATGCGCTCCATGTCGATTAAGTTAGCATGCACTCGTACCAATCGAGCCTGTCAAGTAACCTAATTGGCCTAATGTGTGTTTACCATGTATGGACGTTATTGCTTGAATCTAAGGTACCACTTACCAATGAAATGCCCATTTAACCTTGGTACCACGATTCGCTGAGACTCATTAGTTGGGCATGGTGGTATGGGACACCGTGTTTGAGCTGTCAGCCTACGCTAGGGTGACAAGCCTCCCCATAATGACCAGTGAGCAACCCAAACTCGTGAGCCGAATCTAGTGGTATGAGACACTGTATTCGAGCTATCGGCATACGCTAAGGTGACGAGCCTTCCAATAGTGACCTCGAGTATAAACTAAGGACTATGCTGAGGTAACGAGCCTCTTCGTAGTGACATGAACTCGCCTATCCACTGCTCTCAGATCAAGGGTGATGTTGCCCTATAATTTGCCTATCGTATGCAATTAGCTAGGATTGACGACCCTAGATAGATCATTGTTTGGGTAAATGATATAAAGGGAGGTACCTTAGCTTCCTGAATCTACTATATGAATAGGTCTAATTAAGAACTTAGCTAACACGACCATACACTGCATTGCATGTGCCTTTGGGGTGGGAGTTGAACACAGTGGGAGTTTAGCATGCGCGACCGTGAGATGATGTCGTAAAGGGAGTGCAGGCGAGGGCATGCATCAATATCGCATACCATTCTTGCATTAACCAGAATAGTTAGGACAGGATTGTTGTACTGCTTTATCATTACTAGGAGTTCTCCTACATGCAACTCTCTGACGGGTCTATGTAAACCTAGAGTTGCATCGCAGGGATTGCAGATGGACTAGTTGAACATTACACTTTATCATTTTGTAAATTTTAAAATTATACATGTAATTATTTAACCTGATGACATGTTCATACTCTGGGGACTTACAACACTCATATGCCTTATATATCTAACACAGTCTTCCGTTTACGTAATCTAATTGTCTCTAGAGTATGATATGCTGATTTAGTGTAATCCCAATCATGTTTAATGCACTAATATGGACAACATTTAATCATCATTATCTATGTTGCATAAGTGATGTATCGGATCTCGGCAGTTAAGCTTTTGCTCGACCCTCGAAATTTGGGGCACTACAATATCAGCTGCCTTTGATAAACGAGTCAAGTATCGCTCCTTCAAAAAAGGGGATATGGTGCTAATGTTGAAAAGACTGATAGTGGTCACCCATAGGACAGGAGGCAAATTCAAACCTAAATGGGATGAGCCATACATAATAAAAGAAGTATATTCTAATGGGGCGTACAGAGTTGTAAATCAAGAAGGATGAGGTATAAGTATACCGGTCAATGCTCGCTTCATCAAAAGATATCGTCCTTGAAGGAACATTCGATTTTGATCCAGCATATTATCAAAATAATACGCATGCATCAAAAGGGGGCAAGAATAAGCAAGGCCATGGCCATGTATTGTTAGATGAATGAATAAAGAAAAAATTTGTGAGCGCACCAAGATTACATCTCAATGATTGTTACAAAAGGAAAGTGACCATCACTATTATCATCAAGCGAGCTTTACAGAAGTTTGTTGAAATTGGTATCATCACCAAGCTGATATATTATGAACAACACATATCAATATCATTGAAGATATTAGTAGAAGTGGTGATGTATTAATTTAAATCAAAGACATCTATTATTCTCACGACAACGATGGCTACCTACTATTATCTTTTAAGGCAGCCTAGCCAAGCCCTAAAAATGGCCAGCTATGCATAAGACCTATCATTTTCACCATTTAGGTAATAGTGAGAAGCCAGTGGCCCTAAAAAGCTCGTGAAAGCCATCATATGCATACCCATGCGAGATGCAGACAAAGCCAGCAACTAAAAGTCCTAAACGGGTCAAAAGTCCTCAATGGCTAGTCACAAGTAACACCCATGCCATCTGTATAGCTTTCGGACGACGTCATGGGGAACGGATGAAACTGCCCTCACGTGAATGGGTCTGACCTTGCAGGCGAAGAAAACACAGGCTGCAGTGTGAGCTCTTTGGCCATGACCATGGATAAGCCAACCATGTGTAAGACCCCCCAGATCTTTAGCTTGATTTTAGTAGTAACTCATGAGGAATGGTTTAAACCTACTCATCGATGGACTGTCGGCCCAAGATTTGAAACACCAAAGGTCGCCTTGTGCACCCCATGAACTCTAGAGAGTTACTGCAGCCAACCTTGTGCGTAAATTCAACCGAGTTCACAGCTCTGGTAGCTTCACTGGGCCCCTTTTATGGATCGCAGTTTGTGAACTCATCAGGCTGTGAGAAGTCCAGTGAACTCATAAGAGTTACAGAGACCATCACGTGAGACCCAACTCCACTACTCAAGAGTCTAAAAAACTGTGTGGCTCCACTACTCAAGAGCATAAACTGTGTGTGATTATCTGACAAAATTGAAACTTAATGCCACCAACTAAGACTAGAATCATGTAGGAAATCCCTTACTAACAGTCATAAGAGATGCTTAAATAAAAGTATAATTCATCAATTAGAATATCACATAAACACATATGCATAAGTATAAAAAGAAAATACAAAAGAGACAATCATTTTCAAGAACATCACAAAATACTTGTATAGCTTGCAATTCAAAGAGTACTTGTAATAACAAAAGAAAATACGACAAAGTTTCATATCTCATAACTCTCCTACCATGCCAAATGCTGCTAAGTGTTGTTGTAAATTTTCCTGAAGATGAACTTGAGCAGCAGCATGTTCCAATTTGGCATTTGAAATGATTCTGGTAGGATCTAGAATTCCAGCTAACTTTTTCTCTAATGAAGCAATTAGCTCTTCGTTCTTGCCTAGTTCAAACCACTCGGTGTCCATAGAATGAAGGCTAGATTGTTTATTTTCCTGTACTCTCTTAATATTCAAATCTTCCTCCAAATCCTGCTTCTCTAACTAGATGATCTCTTTCTTCAAAAGAGCAATGCGGTTATGGATAGTCGTCTTATTATCAGCGAAAGTCTTAAATTGCTCTTGCAAGGATAACTGTTCTTGGCCATGATGAGAGATGATGGGAGTAATCTGGGAAACTCTCTCTGGAAGATGTTAACTGTCTACCATACTCCAAGATTTCTAGCGAAACAATCATAGTTTTAGCTGACTTCAGAGCAACTATTGAATTATGAAATCTCAAGAGAGCATTGCGCACAGAAGAAACATTGACTTTGGCCATCCTTACAGCACTATCTAGAACATCTATGGCAACTACTAGATCTGACCATTGATCGGGGTCTTTACACATTTCGACGACTACCGACATGGAGTTCCTAATCAATGTTAACTTCTATGCAGGAATCTTCTCAAAAGATAACATATCCGACAAGGTGGTAACAGAACCGGAACTAGTTGTATTGCTCTGAGGTAAGTTCCCTGTAAAAAAATGAAATGGTAAAGTTATAGTAGAACCATAAATATAAATGATAAGAGAAACGTAAACAAGGAAAGAAATATACCTTCTACTGGCACTGGAAAAATAGGAGATTGCATTTCTCTAGAAAGAGGAAGACCAGATCCTACCATCTCAGCAAAGGAAGGAGTTTTAGCCTCGATGCTTGAATCTATGGTAGTGGGAGTTGGCAGATCAATTGGCTGCACCGGAAAAACGATTCTGCAAGCCACTATCCTTGGGGGCACCAAAGAAGCCAAAGAGACCCTCAGGGAAGCTACTAGTACAGTAGGAGGAAAATCCACAAGGGAAATACCCTCCGTCCTAGTACTGGCAATATGAGCACCGAAAATAAAATACATATTAACATATAAGAAAAAAAATGATGATGAAAGAAAGAAAATCAAATAAAGAATAATATGATTTTCTTACCCAGCGAATATCCATATTCCCCATAGTCCAGGGGTTCATCTTCTCCTTCCTCCACCATTGGTGAAGTCCTTGCAGGGATAGTGATATTAGGTACAGCTTCAAAAGTTGAAGGGAAATGTTCTTCGTTGGCAAAAACACCCTCTGCAGCAATGTCTTCTTCGCCATCAATGTCGACTTCTCTTTCCTCATAGTCATCAACTTCATTCTCCCCTTCAGTCTCATATTCACCAGAAGCGGTATTTTTAGACAAAAAGGCTGAACCTTCACCCTCTAAATCTCTTTTGCTTGCTTCTTGAATTATAACCTGCTTCCCTTTGGAGGGAGGAGACCGACTATTCCCTGGCTGAAGAGCTGCACTGACTAGAGCTGGGGAAGTGGAAGCAATAGTCCCTTCTTGAGGTGAAGGGGGAGAGGCTTAGGAGCATGTCCGAGACCTTGTCATCGGAGGTGAGGGACTAGGGTGGACAGTCCCGGGGCCAGGAGAAGAAGTTGGCTGATCTTGAGGATTGGCTGAAGAAGTTGGCTGATTTGGAGGATTGACAACATCTTCTTAAATTGGAGAAATAGCTCCCGTTATTTCCTCAACTATCCTCTCAGAGCGGTCTCGAGGAACTTTTTCAAAATATCGAATGACTCCATAGGCTACCCATCCTTCCACTGTATTATCAGGTTTTCGTTCATAAATGGGTTCATGTACGAATATCTTAATGCAATGATGACCCAAAAAGGGGGCATGACTTGGCTCTGGTATAAAACCTACCCCTTCTTCGATTGTACGTGAAATTGTGGTAATGACCGCTTTAGTTAAAGTGGGAATATGTCAATATGTCCTAGAGGGGGGTGAATAGGACTTTTTAGTATTTTATGATATTTTAAAATCCTATCAATCTTATCCTGAAAGAATATGCATGTATCAGGATTACTTCAAGGTAACTCTAATGGCTTCCAAGCCAAGTAAAGGATCCAGTCATAACACTATTTGAATGATAAACAAAATACAAATCTTAGTTTATGATGGATGTGACTGCGTGTGAGAAGTGATCTCAGATAATCAATTATGAAATCATTGAAGGAAATCACATAGGTAATGGAAGACAATAGCAATCTAAAACACAGTCATTTTTATAGTGGTTCAACTAATTGTCTACTCCACTTCCGGTGAACGCACTCCACCCTTGAGTGTACTGGATCTCACTAAAGGAGGTTTCACAATAGGTTCACCTTAAACCAGAGGTTTTAAATCAGGTTCACCTCTAACCAGTACAACCTACACTTAGGCTGACACAACGTGTCTACCCGACACACTTTATGCTCCCATAAGCAAGGGTCAACACACAGCACCCAACTTTTAGGCCACACAGGCCAAGGATCTACTTAAGGAACCTCACTAGTTTATACTCTTATGAGCAAGGGTAAACACAAAGCACCCGAGTTTTAGACCACACAGGTCAAGGACCTACACAAGGACCTAAGAGTTTATGCTCTCCACAAAGCAAGGTTCAACACAAAGCACCCACCATATACACTCCCGTTGGAGGCCTCCTGCGAGGGCTTGAAAGGGGTGAGGCTGGAAAGGGGTGAGAAACACCTTAGACCCAATCTTACAAAAAGAATGATCACAAGAGTCCTCTAGACTCTAATGACTTACAGATAAGTAGATGAGCCCCATTCAGCGCGTTGTCAAAGATCTCCACCTTTAATGACGAAAAATCTTCAGCTTCCTTGAAGCGCAACTCAGAAGATGTACCAATACATGGCGACGATTGGGTCAAGGTTATGATAGAATCCTACTCTATTAAATGTTTTCCTATAAGAGAGATAGAGCGATTCCAATCATCTAAGCATTTAAGGTATCCCAGCTTAATGATTTGTCATTAAGGTAGTAGTTGTAGGATCCTTGAATGCAGAAGTTCATTCCCCAATCCACTCTATTGAATGTCAATGATGAGGGTGGATTGGAGGATGAACTCCCATGAGCGAAAAGGCTTTGGGTATATGATCTAAGGTTAAACACTCAAAAGCACTCTCTATTTTCTCTACCAACAACCAAGGGCAAGCTCTCATTAAATAGGCAAAAGGTTTCAATGAATATAAAATGATCACATTTATGACAGAGTTCGATATCATCGAGCAGGGTCGATATCATCGAGCGTATACTCTTGATCGCATCGACTGGCCGCTCGATGACACGAACATAACTGTCAAACGCTTTTGAAATCTTTTGCCAACTGGTCGAGGAGATCGAACGTGAGTCGATGTCATTAGATTTCAAACTTCGATTTCATCAACACGAGGTTCGATTCCTCGACATTTGAAAATGAGAGAGCACTTGCCTTTGAAATATTTCAGGTATATGATATGATTGATCATCACTCAATATCATCGGAATTTGAATATCGATGATATCGAGGGCAGTGTCGATTCATTGATAATTCCAAGGAATTTTCCTATAAGCTTGCTGGACAGTTTTTGTGCACTTTCGATGATATCGACCATGCCTCGATACGATCAATATTTGAATATCGATTTTATCTAGTGTCCCTCAATCCAAGAAAAATAACCTGAAAACTTGCTGGATAGATTTGTGTCTCAAACCGATATCATCGAAGGTCTTCCTATATCATTGAATTTTGAATTCCGATGATATCGAGAAGCTCTTCAATATATCGAGGATTACATGACTTGCCTTAGCAGAACTTTAGAACACAACAGACCAGATGTCGATTTTATCGAGTCGTCTCGATGGACTCGAGATTCGAACTTTGATGACATCGATGAGTTCATTAATCCATCTATAATTCAATCCAGATATCTTCGTGGTTGCTGGACATCTTAGGTCCTCATTTCGATAAGATCGAGTGAGCTTCCAGGACATTGACAACGGGGTTCGATTTCATCGAACCACTTGTCGATAAATCAACAAAGGTAGAAAACTTGAAGATCTTTCTAAGTTTGATAGAAGTTTTCTGACCAAAAACCCTACAATGTTCTATTCAATTTTAAGGGTTTTAATTACCTGGTGTTTTGGGACATGAGATGTGAGGCTAAGATATACCGGTGACGAGTTCGGGCATACATCCAATTGAGGCAGACGCTTGATCAATCTTCCTATAGGGCTCCTCTGTCTAGCTGACTCAACATTCACGCTAATTGACAAACTAAGGCACTTTCAAACCTCACCTAAGTTATATAAATGCAGAAACATAGCAACCTAAAATACCATATGCCACGGATGTAATGCAATATGCAGTGCGAATGGAATGAACAAGCTGGAGTGTAAAGTCGGGATGATAGTACATAGTATTGCAGGCTATGGGGTCCATCACAAGAGACTTCTATCCAAACTAATCCCATACCTAAATTTGGATAGCGAGACTCAATGTGGTACACTCCTGATCTTAGGTTAATCATGCACCCCAACCAAAATCCTTACCATTGCGAAGATATACATAACAAATAGTTGCGCACCACCAGCATGAATGGATAGTGAATGAATGAATGAACAAGTATGTAACTCCTGCTCAATAAGTCCACATATCAGAACCGTACATCTCTGGGATCATCACCGGGGTCTAGTATACTCCAAGCTGGTTGCCACCCCTCCTGGCCATGCAACCCAGTGAGTGGAAAAGACCTCACTACCCGCCTGTCAGCAATATACCAATGCCTACCCGGCTCGTCGATAGCGGACACATTTAAGAGCTGGTCAAACTCAACCTAGCTTAAATCCCCCTCGCTCGGGCAAGTAAGGCCACACCCCCTCTGAACAGACCACGACACAGTGGGAGCGCGGCCTACTGATATTCGGTACTCGGGCGCTCATATATCCACTCGGTCTAGACGTTGGGGCGTCTCCTGGCCATAAAGGTTTAGGAACTTTCACCCACGGACATCCAAAGTGCCCAGATGCTCGAACCAAACATTTTTGGTGTCCCATCTAGCCTCGACAACATGCCTGTGGAGGCTATGGCCCTGATGTCGCTAAGGCATACAGTAACCATAACACACAATGCAAGATGCATAATTCATACAATCCAGTCATGCATCAATCCTGCGCATACCGTGCACTCATGTGAGACAATCTCCGCTTATCAAGGAGTCTCATAACAACTTGCCCAATGACATATGCAATGGTCAACCATATCTCATAATAAACATGCAGATGATGTATATGGGCATATACATGATGTTATGCAGTCACATACTTATAATTGGTATCGACAATCGACATCGATAATCGGCCTCAATGATCGGACTATACAATTGGCCTCGACAATCGGTCTCGGCAATCGAAATCGGCCTTAACAATCGGAATCGGCCTCAATAATCAAAATTTGCCTCGACAATCGGCCTCGATAATCGGAATCTGCCTCGACAATCAGAATCGGTCTCAACAATCAGAATTGGCCTCGATAATCGGCCTCGACAATCAGTCTCGGCAATTAGAATCGGCCTAACAAAGGGCCTAAGGGATGGTCACAATGTGGACATTTAACCATCATCGCTTATCAATGTGGACATTTAACCAACATTGCTCCTAAGGAGTGGCCCACATAGAGCCAAACATATAGTGGGCCCATGGTCTCACACAAAGGCTTAATATACATCGCAATGGGTCGCTCATACACAAAAGGTGGGTCCCATCACATGGGCCAAATACATGGACCTCATGTACATCATAATGGGCCGCAAAACATGGGCCCTATATACATCAAATGGGCCGCAATATATGGGCTGGAATTACATCTTATTGGGCCTTACCAAAATGGGCCAGAAATACATCATTATGGGTCGCACCAAACGGGCTACAAATACATTGCAATGGGCCTCAAACATAAGCCACAAATATATCATAATGGGCATCGAATACATCAAATGGGCCATGCGTCATGGGCCTAATACATATCATAATGGGCCTTGCCCATGGGCCTCAGATTCAGGCAGGTAGGCCCCATCATATGGGCCTTAAATACAAGGCGGGTGGGCCCTATCACATGGGCCTCAAATACAAGGTAGATGGGCCCTTTCACATGGGCCTCATATATACATCATGATGGGCCTCATGAATGGGCTGCACCAATGAGCCTCAAGTGGGCTTGGACCACACCAAAAATCATTTCAATAGTTGTAGGTGTAACATGTGCATCACTGTACACTACCATTCCATGGAGAACATGGCCCACTAATGATGATCAGCACTGTTCAAACATTGACCAGGTAAATCAGCACCATCCAAACATTGTCCAGCACCGTCCAGTGCAATTTGGATGGTGTGGATGAAATAAATACATCACGGTGGGTCCACGGTCCAGATGGGACCCACGGAGTTGATAACGCCAATGCAACAGATCTATTGCTGGTGTGGCTACGTCCTTAGATGGATGGCAGGGATAAAATACTTACATTAAGTGGGGTCCCCACCATCCCAATCTGATGGATGGTGGGTATAACACATAGAACAAAGGTGCGTCCCACCTTCCAGCCATCTGGACGGTGTGGATGAAACCCACAGGACTGCTGACGTAAATACCACAGTTGGTATGTGGTAGACCAGCCAATCCATTTCCAAAGAGGTAGGTCCCATGTAGGGCTCATGATATGAATATATATTATATATATTATATTAATATTATTATTAGATTATATCTTTTTTCCTGCGTCCAGCATCCAACGGTAGACGGACGGCTAGATGCTCACTTCATCAAGATGGAGTCCCACCGTCCCTGATGGATGGTGTGGATTAAATCATACATCAGGGTGGTGCCATGTCAGTGTGGCCCACCCGTTTTGGGATCAATCTGATATTTATGTTTTCCCATCATCCAGACTGTCCATCTGGATGGTCAGTCCAGCAGGGTGGGCAACAAGGCCATCCCACCTGCTGGACGGTCCGAATTGCCCCTAGATAGGCCAGGCCAGCAAAATAGGAAAAAGAGGGAGATATAGAGAGAGAGAGAAAGAGAGACGAATGTGATAGGGGAGGGACCGCGCCATTATGGGCCCTCCCTTGCATACATTAAGATGGGTCCCACCATATGTGGGCCCTTAAATCAAAAAATAAAATAAAATAAAGATCACTCACCGTTTACTTCTTCTTGGCTCTATGAAATCCCAAACACCTTGGCTCCATCTTTGATGGAGGATGATGAGATTTGGATGGTTGGATGGTGGAGATGGGAGGTAGGAAGTGGGCCACATCTAGCTTTCCCTCATGGAGCTTGGACGTTGGACTCTCATGGGGTTGCTTAGGAGTAATGAGAGAGATAAGAGAGAGAGAGAGAGAGAGAGAGATGTAAGAGAAGTGATGGGAGAGAGGGATGGTGAGTGATGGATGGGTGTACTTAACTAGGTATAGGTTGTAAGAGAGAGTTGACTTTAGGGTTGCTTTTGGGGTGGGACATGTACTTGACATTTGATGTGATTGATGGGACATTCTCTTAGGTTTAGCAAATGCACGGTGTTTTCCTCGAACTGAACGCGGCCCACATCTCCTGGCCTGGGTATCGCCTTGGCGTGCGAGACTTGACGGTGCGGTCGCAAGGGTTCAAGTCTCAAGTCGAGCCGACTCTGATATATGGGATACAACTCAGGATCATACGCAAACGCCGATTACAGGTCGCGGGTAGCCAGAATTCGACCGGGAGGACCGCAGAAGCCTACAGAACGGTATGGGCTAGGATACAGGTCTCACAGTCGGTACCCCTAGTTCTGACCAAGGACGACTTGGTTTAGATTCGAACTGGGTATCATATTCCTGAATCAATCATCCTGGGTCTCCCTTGGCCTGATGAGCTGCTCGACCGACCCCCCTAGGGCGGTCGTAATCTTCCAGGTCGCACTGCAGTGCGGCCTCCGTCTACCACTTCAGAAAGTCATTCGGCGTCTTCTGGGCTACCTCGGCATAGCTCCGGGGCAGGTTACCTTGAATAGGTGGAGGGACCTGTTTGGCTGTTAGGTTTTCTAGGCCGAGATGAAGCAACCCGAGCTAAGCTTAGATGAATTCCTTCACCTGTACCAAGTACAGCCAAACCCTTAGCAGCCCGGTTGGTACTACTTCTACTCCTAGCGGAATACTGGTGGGACTCTGATAACTGACCCTCCATCTTCTAACAAAATTTGGAGGGATCGGTGGTTTTGGGCCTTTGCTCTTTGGGAGACGACCGAGCTAGGGCCCTTTATTCCCCGAGCCTTCTCCGGGGTAGGTACTTGAACAGTCATTTTCCTTTATCGTGTTGGTTGGCAGAGTCTTCTTATTTTGCCTTCTAACTGCTTGTTCATACTTTGTTAGTCGTCCCCAAGCAACCACTGAGGCTTAATCTTGGTTCCCTAACTCGGATCCAGGACTTGTGAGCTTTAAGTCCGAAGAGGAGATCTTGGAAGAGGCTTCTCTAACCAGAGCGCCGTCTTCAATCGGGTCTTGACACGACTTTGACCGGTAAGATTTAACTTCAACAGTTTTTCTGTAGCAATGATGATTTTGCTGACATAGTTCTTGCTTCTAATGCAGAGATGTATGAGGCTCGGCCTACTCTCCATCCTCCTTCCAAGGTCAGGGCCCCACCTCAAGGAGATCCTCAGGTGTCGAAGAAATAAAAGACCTCCTCTAAGAGTCAGGGAAGGTCGCCCCTCTTTGCTCGATCTTTATAGAGGTCCCGAACGAGGGCTCGGAGGTGGCGGAGGCGATTCCTCTAGAGCCTCGGGAGGTTCCCGAGCCAGGACCTATTACAGAACAGCTCCCCCCGAGGAGGGAAGAGGAAGATCCTCCGAGAAAGGAGGCTACTGAGGAAGAAAGGGGGAGCTTCCTTCGTCACGTCGAAAGTATACTCCCCTAGGCGAGTAAGCAGGGGACAGATGTAATGCCTCATGTTTTCAGGACCTGAGTATATGACCCGTTTCCCAAAAACCCAAGTGTTAACCTATAAAGAGCCAAATTCCATATATATATATATGTGTATATATATATATATATATATTCTTTATCACTCAGAGTTAGCAGTTAATGTAATATGTACAAATCAAACGTAAAGGAAAGTTGCATTATCATTTAAATATACAAGAAGCTACCCATAATGACTTATACAACCAATGTCTCTGAAATTAACAATTACAAGATTTTTATGATTTAATATATGAGAAATAAAAAGAAGTATATAAATTTGAGCCACAAGACCCCGCAGCTCCGCCTGAAAATACAGTCATGCATCTCTGGCCATTTACCCGGTACCTCATCAGTTTGAATCTGAAAGTCACTTAAGCCACCTGTGCTACTTACACGGTTATATATTTGATGGATGAGTGGCCAACTCATTATAAATTCCTCTCAAGATTAGACATTGTCGTCTTAGACAAGTATAACATAAAAGCATTAAGGCAATCAAAACATAACAAAATGCAGTTTTATTATATGCATGGATGCGTGAATGCATCATCGCCCTAGGGATGCTCATCTGTATGGACATTAGGCTCATCACCCATGTAAGGAGGCTGGCCGTTAAAGAAGCACATCACGTGAGCACATCACGTATCGCATAACGACTGTCTATCGTACATCACGTACGTTAGCGATAGACACTGATTTATGCCATGTATGCATGATTAGCTAAACCATTATTAGTCCAGTTACAATCAGCTAATTTAAATAGACTCAAGGTCACTACGGGGGCTCGTCACCAGCGTAGGCCGACGGATCGGGCATAGTGTCCCATGACTACCATCCTCGGCCCATGAGTCTATCGCCTTAGGGTGTGTATAGAACCCATCAATACGTGGCCAATCAATTCTCAATGTATGGGAAACTACCATCGCATGTTCAGTGGAAATGACTGTCAAAGACATTAAAATACGACGATTAAAAGGAGTTGGTAGGCCTGCCTTAAACACGAACAAGAAGTGGTGATAAAAAAATGTCAAACGGTTCATCCCAAAATCAACTAGGTGGATTCACCCCATAGATGGTAAGTCTCATGAATAAATTGCCGCTAACATGACCTCCATATTGAGGGTCTATTTCTAGCACAATCAGTCTCATTACACCCTGAGTACGGACTCTCTTTCTTAAATAGAGGTTCACCTCACAAACTAAAGAGATTTCGATTCACGTGTGTCTTGCAAACAGTACAATAGCATATCTAACTAGCATAGAAATCAAGTATCGAACTAGGATACCATCCTAATAGAGTACAGCCTAAGTACAAGTGTAAATACAATTCAAGAACTATTAAATGAATCAAGGTCTAGCATATACATTTGATATTCATGATCAATTCTCAACATATATCCAAGTAAACTAATCATATAATTAATCAAGCTCTAAGACATCATTCATAATCAATTTTAAAAGCTATCCTTGATCTAATTTAGAGATGAAAATCTCAAGGGGAAAAGTCATCACCTTATGTTTGAATCACCTGCACCATCGCTATGAAATGCGTGTTTCCTTGGAATCAATTCCTACCATCAATTGTAAAGTTGTACAATTAGATCTAAGCTTACACACTATTTAGGGTTAGGGTCTTAACTTAGGGTTTGGATTACCAAGGTTTTATGGTTTCATCCTAGGATTTAGCTCTACGAGTTGTACTATGATGTATGTGTGGTTTAAACACAATGTAATAATATGGTTAATCGAAATTTAACGTTAATGATATGGTTAATATTTGCGACCCTAGTAATAATAAGTATTAGAATGGGAACAAAATAGTGTAATTTATTATTAAAGATAATATTTTCAAGTGATGGATACCATGCTAATATCATTAGTGTTAATTTAATAATTATAAAGTATTTATTAACATGAGTGTTATAATTACCATTAGCTAATGTAGCAGTAGTAATCATTGTGATGATACCATTTAGTAAAATCCACTATCCATAATAAACATTTAAGAATGATTAATAAAATACTACCACTTAATATTTGCAAATCTGCTTAAAATAACTAGTTTTAGTATAACGAATCTGCTAATGTCTAACCATATATAATATATTAACAATCCTAATAATGAGGGTAATTTAATCATAAGAGGAGGCTCACCTGAAGATGTAACTTAGTGAATACTTATTGAGTCAACTTAGCTCGATTTCAAACCCGAGCTCCACCAGAAATTTGAAAGCTCCGATATGATGTAATTGAACCTCGCAAGACCCCAAACCCCCCCACACTGCCTGTTGGAATAGGGCGCTCGAAATCAGTTCCAGATTGATTGAACTCGGTGAAACTTGCTAAGGTAACTCAACAACGACCAACTGATGTAAAGCTCCCCTCCTCATTCTCTCTCTCTCTCTCTCTCTCTCTCTCTCTCTCTCTCTCTCTCATTTCTCTGCTTCCTTTCATCTTGCAACATCCAACAAGCTTACTGGAAACAATGGACCTGACCTGACTCGCAAAACTCTACCCAACAAGCTTCAACTGAGTCAACCCGATATGGCTTTCTCTCCCTTTCTCTTCTTCCTTTCTCTTTTCCTTCTTCTCCCTCTCTCCCTTTCCATCTGTTGGAACTCCAACAGCACCCGAACCAGACCCAAATTGAACCCATTGTTGGCCTGGATTGGAGCCAACTTGGTCTGAAGTTGGTCCGAGTCGCCTGAGGCAGATGGCGCTTTCATTCCTTCTTTCTTCTCTCTTTTCTCCTTTTTTTTTCTTCTCTTTCCTTCATGTTTGTCTTCTTCTTTCTTCTCACTTCCTACTACTAGAAACACCCAGCAAAGACCGTCAACCCAGCTTGACTCAGGCTCAGCCGGAGTGCAACAGTTGCACCCACGCACACCCATTCTCTCTTTATCTCTCCATCTTCCTCATTCCTTTCTTCTTTTTTCCTTATCAAGGACATCTAGAGGCGAACCCAAGCGTAACCAGGGTTCAACTATATCTACCTAGTGTGGTAGAATGGCAGAGAGGAAGATGGCTGCCATTAATGGTGGATCTCAAACGGAGGCTTCCTCCTCCAATCTGCCTCTTATAGATGGTCCGTATGGACCCTAGGAAGCTTGTAGACAAGCTTCATTGAAGCATGGAGAAAACTTGAGTGGTGGTTTCCAATGGAGAAGGGAAATGGCCAGTTCTCTCTCATTCTCTTTCTTTTAAACAAAAAACCTAGTTTGTAGGGCTAGGATTGCTCCAGGACAGACAGTCAGGATGGAGAATCCCTCCTCTCACGCGGATTGCCAAGCTGGCAATGAGATAGTTTCCATTTTCGGAAACATATGTTTGTAGGGTCGTTTTGCAGCAAGGTTCGTGTGTCCATACTTACAGGAAAGCCTGATGTAGTAGTCAAGTTTTGGTCAAACCTCTGTTGCGCACTAGATAGATGGTTCGGATCATCCCACGGAATCATCATGGTGGGCCATGGATCAAAAATCACGGACGCTCGTCCGCCTGCTGGCAAAACCAAGGAGAGAGAAATCTCTCTTTTTTGGAGAAAACACAGGTCAGCCCTCTTTGACCGGACTGGCATGCCCGGTGCATGGCGGGTGTGCACCAGCTGTGCACAAGCACACCAATGTGGGGCCCTTGGTGATGTTTGTGGGAAATCCACTCCGTTCGATTGATTTGTAAGGCTATTTTATGATCATCTACCAAAAAATGGGTCCACTCTATAGGTCAGGTGGCCACAATATCCCGACAACCCTTGAGTGTTTAATGGTTAGATATCTCCCTAATATAGTTTAATTGATGATTTAGGGCTTTGAGGGCTGATTACGTGGAATCTAATAGTAAGTCCTGATTAGATATGATCGTATTGTTTTACTATGTTAATAATAATGTAATTTGTTATATGAGATTTATATTATCACCGATTGTTAATATATAAATTATATGAATATTGGTAAGCAAGTATTATTTGTACATTATTTGTACATTATTTGTGTTATGTCCTAGTTTTATATAAATTGTTAAATTGTTTGAAATATGTTATTTATTATAAATTTTTCTAGTATATTTTGTAATATAAATTCTATAATTCGTAATTTATATTAATAAGGTTACACGTGTAGAAATATAGTATGGGTCATAGTTACTTCCCATTTTAATATGAAATTTTAAATATCATCTCATAGTGTACACATTTATGCTATATTATTTTATTTATTATGAATTACTATTAACTATTTAGATTACAGAATATATATATATATATATACATATATATATAATAAGTTATATATATTAGATAATTATTACATATTACGCATTCTGAATTGGATGGTCAACCTAATAATCAGATAATTTCAAAATTGATCCTAAGCGCACTTAACTTTCCCATACTAGTTTAGGGAACTTTTGACAATTGCGTGTATAACCCGATGGTCAGATTGTTCTTAAGCTTGAACTAGAATGGTCTTAGGGGTTCGCAGTGATCTCTCTAGAAATCTAACCAACCCTTTAAGTCCAATAATTTATGATTGCCCACTCGTCTAACAGTGAGGCCGATCAATAGCTTAGCTGGACCATAGCTCTCATATTAGAGTGTCTATCCTTGATAACTTAAACATTAGATAAATTTTAGAGGTAACCGTTGATGATTCCTAGGGTTTTTTTAGCCTAGTTCAAGATAACATTCAATTAGATTAGATTACACGATAACACCCGAGTATTGGAAAGTATGAGGCATTACAAACAAGGAGGAATTCATCAGCCTCTTCGAGTCACCTTTTATGGAGCTGACGCTCTCCAAGATGACAAGGGTGCTCCTAAAGGTAAGGGCATAACTATTGTTGCTTGCTTACCCAATTTGTCTCAATACTAAGCTTCGTTCTTTTCTTTTTGCAGTTCGCACCATGTGCGCTGAAGGCTTGAGCCGAGCTATGCGGAGCCAATAGGCGAGCTGAAGAGGTGGAGGCTCGACTATCATCAGTTGTGGCTTGGGCCGTCTCTATAGAGGTCTAGCTCGAGGCGACAAGGGTCGCTCTCGGAGAGTCTACGACCGAAAGGGCCTGTCTGGCCTCGCGATTGGAAGAAGCTAGGAAGGCCTTTGATAAGAGCCGCAAGGAACGCAATTAGGCTTGTGTTGTGGCCAATTAGATCAAGCGGAGATGAAGGTCACCCTCGTCGTAGCTCAGAGAGAGGCCTTGGAGGAGTATCTGTCATCCCAGGATTTTAAGGATGAGAGGAACACCCACTTCCACCAAGGTTACGCCGAGTGCGTGAGGGGGATGAAGGAGAGCTTTCCCGAGCTCAACCTCTCTGGCTTCAATGACAGCGAGTCAGGATCCGACAGTCCAGGCAAGGGAGTTGCAGTTGACCCTAAGGCATACACTGAGGAGACTCCCGATGCTACTCCTGAGGCAGGTCCTTCGGCGGCTCCTGAGTTAGCTCTTGATGAGGCGGCTGAGCCAAGAAGTTAGCTTTACGAAGCAAAACTCCTTTCTACTCCCCACATCTATTTCAGGCACTTCAAGCATGCCAAGCGCTGGGCTCGAGAGCATCTGCAGAAGCGAGCACATCCACCCTTGACATTATGTACTTTTGTTTTTTATTTTTACCAATGTAATACCGATGTAAACGCTGGAACAATACTATTGTAATATTTCTCATCCAATCTGACCAATGAATACATTTTTTTCTCATAATACATTATCCAATTTACATTATTTATCATGAATCCTAGCATGTTCGCCGATGAAGACTGAACGATGATTGTACATTGACCGACTTAAGGATAGTAGACTTTGAGATGCTCGGCATTCCAAGGATGAGGCAATGCTAGCTGGTCAGATCTTCCAATTGATATGTATCGGGTCGAACGGTGCTAACAATCATGTAAGGTCCTTCCCAATTAGGCCCCAACGTGCCTCCATCGACCTCCTTGGTGTTTTGGAATGTCTTCCGGAGGACTAAGTCTCCCACTCGGAATCATCTAATCTTGACTTGGGCATTGTAGAATCGAGATACCTGGTGCTGACGGATGATCATCCGCGGCCGAACTTGTTCTCTTCATTCTTCCAGAAGGTTGAGGTTTAGCACTAGTAGTTCCTTGTTGTCTTGTTCATCGAACGAGCTTATTCGGGCGGTCGACAACCCGATTTCCATAGGGGTAACTGCCTTCAACACATATGCTAGGGAGAACGGGGTCTCACTTGTCGGAGTCCGATCCATGGTTTGATAGGCCTACAAAACTTTGAAAAGTTCGTCGGCCCATGCTCCTTTGGCCTGGTCGAGCTTGGTTTGGAGATGTTGCTTGATTATCTTGTTGACAGCTTCAACTTGTCCATTCACCTGGGGATGATGTGGAGATGAGTAAATGTTCCTGATCCTGAGGTTTTGGCACATCTCTTGATATTGTCGATTGTCGAACTGCTTTCCATTATCAGAAATGATAGTCCGAGGTATCCCAAATCGGCAGATAATGCTTTTTCCAAACAAAATCTGTAATTTTCTGCTTGGTTATCTTGAGCAAGGGTTCGACTTCTACCCACTTGGTGAAGTAGTTTACAGCGACGACAGTGAACTTGGTCTGTCCCTTCCCTGTTGGAAAATGTCTGATGATGTTGATTCTCCATTGAGCAAAGGGCCAAGGGCTGACCATTGGGTTGAGCTCCTCCGGTGACTACCGAGGAACTGTTGTGAATCTTTGGCATTTATCACAGCTTTGGATGAGCTTCCGGGTGTCTTACTAGATGGTCAGCCAGTAGTAACCTTGTCGAACAACTTTTTGAGCCAAGGATTGTCCTCCGGAGTGATTGCCACAAATACCTTCATGAATTTCTCACATGACGTAGTCGGCCTCGCTAGGTCGTAGACATCTCAGGAGCAGTGCGAAGAATCCTTTCTTGTATAGGATCTCGTTGAGCATAGTGTAGTGCACGGCTCGGATCTTCAGTCGTCGGACCTCGGTTCGATCTTCAGGCAGCTCTCTGGTCTTGATATACCAAATGATAGGATCGACCCAAGTAGGTCCCGAATCAATGAGGAGCACGATTGCAGAGTCAGTCTCATTGACGCTCTGCTTGGCAACATACTCAATCAGGATGGACCTAGGGATTTCATCTTCGTCAGCCGAGGCGAGCTTCGCCAAAAGGTCGACTTTGGCATTTTTGGCTCACGGGATCCGGATGACAGTACAGTGTTGAAACTTGCCAATTAACTTTTTTTCTTTTTGTAGGTAGGCTTTTAGCCTCTCTTTTCTAGTCTGGTAGATATCATCTATCTGGTTGACGACTAATTGAGAATCATTGTACACGTTGAGATGAGTGACTCCCAAACTAGTGCCAAACAAAGTCCTAGGAGCAGAGCTTCATATTCTATTGTGTTGTTGGAGGCTTAAAATCCAAGCCTTAAGGCATACTGCATGTGTGTGATCAGGAGTTTCCAGGACAACCCCTTCCCTGCTTGCCTTAGAGTTGGAAGAGCCATCAATGTAGTGCTTTCAAAGGGGATGGGTGGGAGCGGTCTATTCTTGAACTTGTTGGTTAGTCGACCTCTCTAATTCTGCTGAAGTTGGCTCAGATTGTTACACTACTTCAATGATGAAGTCGGCCATTGCCTGACCCTTGAACGCGACTTTAGGTTTATAAAAGATGTCAAACTCACTTAGCTTGATTGCCTATTTTGTGAGTTGTCTCGAAGCTTCTGGTTTTTGGAGTATCTGACGCAGCGGTTGGTCGGTTAGAACAATTATTGAATAAGCTTGGAAGTAAGGTTGCAGGCGTCGGGATGAAACAACCAATGCTAGGGCCACTTTTTCCAAGGTTGGATATCTTGTTTCTGTCGGAATGAGAGCTTTGCAGATATAATAAACTGGAAACTGCTTCCCCTCGTGCTCGTAGATCAAGGCTGAGCTTACGGCAGCATTAGAAACAGCTAAGTACATCAGCAGTGTTTTGCTGGCTCGGGCTTGGAGAGTAAGGGAGGCGACCCTAAGTATGCTTTAAGTTGCTGGAAGGATGTTTCGCATTCTTTTGTCCAATTGACTATCTGCCGAACCTTTAGCTGTTTAAAGAAGGGAATGCATCTGTCTGTGGCTCGAGATACGAAGCGGTTAAGTGCTGCAACCCTTCTAGTTAGCCTCTAGATATCTTTAATCGTCTTAGGTGATTCCATGTCGAGAAAAGCTTTAATCTTCTCAGGATTTGCTTCAATCCCTCTCTGAATGACCAGGAAACCGAGGAACTTACCCGAGCTTACACCAAAGGCGCATTTGCTCAGATTCAGTTTCATCTGGTATTGCCAAAGGATGAGAAACATTTCCTCGAGATCGGCTACGTGATCTATTGCTCGGATGCTTTTGGCGAGCATATTGTCTATATACACTTCCATTGTCTACCCTATTTGGCGTGTGAATATCTTGTTGACCAACCTTTTGTAGGTCGCTCCTGCATTCTTCAACCCAAATGGCATCACTCGGTAACAATAAAGGCCTTTGTCGGTGACAAAGGTGGTTTTTGATTTATCACTCAAATGCATTACAATTTGGTTATAACCTGAATAGGCATCTATGAAACTAAGTAACTCGTGCCCCGCGGTGCTGTTGACCAACTGGTCAATCCTAGGAAGAGGGAAACTATCTTTCAGGCAGACTTTGTTTAGGTCGGTGTAGTCCATGCAGACCCGCCACTTCCTATTGGCTTTTTTGACTAGGACGATGTTGGCTACCTAATCGAGATAATACACCTCCTCGACAAACTTGACCTTTAGAAGTTTGCTCACTTCTTCCTTTATTATAGCATATCTTTCAGGGCCGAGAGCGCGCCTCTTTCGTCGAACTGGCTTGTAGGTCGGATTAATATTGAGGCGATGAGTGATTACTGATGAGTCGATGTCGGGTATGTCTTTATGAGACCATGCAAAAACGTCGGAGTATCATCGCAGCAGAGTGACAAGTTTGTCCTTCAGTGGAGATGTCAAAGACGACCCCACCTACACTGTCTTGGATGGGTCGGATTCATCAAGTGGGACTTGGATGAACTCTTCGATCGGCTGACCATGCTCGGGAGATTTGTCGCAAGAGTCGAGGGACTCGATCGTCGCCACTTCGGATGGAGCTTTCGGTACTATGGCATAACATCTTCGAGTATCGTGCTGATCTCCTTTAACGATCCCGACTCTCAATTCGGTCAGGAACTTCATGGAGAGGTGGTATGTAGAGACTATGGCTTGGAGAAGGCATAGCGAGGGTCGGCCGAGATTGGTCGACTATGAGGAAGTCAATCATAATCGTTGCTTAATGTGGCGCGTCCCTGACTGTGAGGGGGAACTGAATGGTTCCCTCAGGTAGAACTTGTCCACCGAAGAAGCCAATCAAAGGAGTTCTCATAGGCCGTAGTGCCAATCGTTCGATGCCTATCTTATCGAAAGCCTGGGTGAACAGCACATCTGCAAACGAACTTGTATCAACGAGGACCCTGAAGACCCTGCAATTCGCTACAGTGACAGTAATGACCAAAGCGTCGCCGTGCCGGTGGTGGATGCCTTGAGCGTCCTTTTCAGTGAACGTCATGTTATATTTTTCCAGTTTTCTCTCCTTTGAGGGTCGAGCTAAAATCATGATCTCAGACTCAGGAAGACTAATGCCTCTCGTATAGGTTTTTCAAGCATTATTTGAGTTGTCTCAGCCTTTATGACCATCGACGATGGTTCGGATTTCCTCTGTTGGTCGGTTATCATTCGGGCGTTCTTCCTCAATCACAGTTCTATCCGCTCCTGGATGCACGTGCTCACCGAGAGGACCTTCTCGGATGAGCCTTTCAATTTTCTGCTTCAGGTTAAAGCAATCACTCATATTGTGTCCATGATCATGATGGAAATGATAATACTTGTTCCTATTTCACCGATCAGGATTGCCTCGCAGTTTATTCGGCCAGTTGACGAAATTTTAGCCCTTTATTTCCATCAGGACTTGCTTCTGAGGCTTATTGAGCAGGGTGTATGTCGTGAACTTATTGTCGGGTCGCTTACTCGACCTGTGTTGGTCCCGAGGCCGATCATCTTTCCATTTTTTATTGGTCAAGTCAGTCTCCTTCTTTGTTGATTCTTTTGCCGAGGCATTTCTATTTTGGGCCGCCTCTCGCAGGATCCTAGATTCCTCAGTGTCAACATATTTCTACCACCGATTTATGAACTCGGCTAATGTAGACAAGGGGTTCTTGTCCAAAGAGAAGAGAAAGGGCTTATTTCTTAACCCTTGCATGATGGCGTTTAGGGCCATTTCATCTGAGTGCTTTCAGACTTGTAGGGCTTCCAGATTGAAGCGTCTGATCTAGTCCTTAAGAAGCTCCCCTTCTTTCTGAACTATGTTGTGAGACCCGTATCCTAACCCGTACCATTCCGTAGGCTTTTGCGGTCCTCCCGGTAGAATTTCGGCTACCCGCAACTCGTAGATTGCAGTTGCACGCAATCCTAAGTTGTATCCTATATTTCAGAGTTGGCTTGACCCGAGACTTGTACCCTAACGACCGCACCGTCACCGCGGTTCTGACGCCACGTATTAGGCGCCGATACGATACCCGGGCCAGGAGATGTGGGCCCACGTTCAGTTTGAGGAAAACACCACGCGTTGTAGTTCTAAGAGAATGTCACATCAATCACATTAAATGTTAAGTACTCCATTACCCATCCCCAAGCAACCCCTAAAGTCAACTCTCTCTCTCTCTCCACCCATAAGTACACCCATCCATCGCTCACCATCCCTCTCTCCCATCACTTCTCTCCCATCACCTCTCTCTCTCTCTCATTCTCTCTCTCCATTTTCAAGCAACCCCAAGGAGAGGAGAAAACTCTAATGTCCAAGCTCCATAAGAGAGCTTTGTGTGGCCCACTTCCTATCTCCCATCTCCACCATCCAAGCCTCATCTCAACCCTTAAACCTTATTCCTTTGGAGCTAAAGATGAGGAGAAGTCTGAGAAGATCAAAGGTCGGTATTCTTCTAGGGTTTGATTTGTGTGATTTTGATGATTCAAGGGCTCACTTATGGTGGGACCCATCTTAATGTATGTATTGTATCCAAGAGGGGCCCATAGTGGCAGGGTCCCTCCATCACCATCCGTTCCCTCTCTCTCTCTTTCTCTCTCTACTTTTCTTTGATGATGACGATGTTATGTAGTGGTGCCCACCATACTGTAACGTCTCGAAAAAATCTGTACAAAGACCCGAGTACCACCTCAGGCAGAAATCACTCAGGACTAAATCCTTTAGAAATTAGATGAAATTAACTAAGTGTTAAACTAGATTAGCTATGAAATTAGCTTGAACCACATTAAATACGAACTGCAAGACCCAAAACTTGTAGGATCATTAACGCTACATTACCATGAAACCTAGGACCAATCTCTAAACCCGGTTACTCTCGGGAGCACCTTGAAACTTTGTATCGGACCTAGACCGCACGTCGAAAGTCCATTGACCACAAAACTATACGCTTATGACTACCTTACTAGGCTTGACAACCATCTCAGAAATCAAATCCAGATAGTATCCAGAAGCGCACAGCTTGGGCCCGGAGCGAAGTGTGTGAGAAACGCGAATACCTTAAAAAATTGAACTCAGATTTAAGTAATTTGGGCTGTTCGCTTGCGGGCCAAATTTGAGCTTTCAAACAATTGGAATTTGACCCAATTACACCCTCGGATCAGGGGAAATTTTCAACATATGTCAGTGCACTTATCGCTCTGATCAAACACCGGCGACTGGTGACCGTTGAACTGAAACTGGTCCTCCGCGGTCGATTTGTAAATCCAATCAGACCAAAACCTTAACTCGACTTAGATCCAATGTTAGGGAGCTTAAGTCCGACCACACGCAGATGAGGGGCCACCAGAAGTGCTCCGTTAGACCAAAACAGCCATTATTTGGCTATAACATAAGTATACCATGGCCCTACGGCCATTCTCATCAGTTCTGGGCCTATATAAACCCCTTAAACCCTCTCTCTCTCTCTCTCATTCCATATGAATTTGGAAAACCCTAAGAGAGAACAGAGAAAAGAGAAGGAAAGAGAGAGTAAGAGAGAGAGAGAGTGTGTGTGTGTGTGAGGGTTTGTTGTAGGGATTCATCCCTACCGCTCCACGGGCTGAATCAGCCTTTTTGAATCACTATCCCGACGACCCGGCGATTTTGACTCCATTTTTAGGTAAGAAATCCTAACCCTAACCTATTTTAGAGATTCAAATAATGTAAGTGATGAAATAGCTAACCTATTTCATGTTATAGGTGGCGGTCGTGGCGTGGACAAAGACTTGACATACAAACTGAGTTCGATACTTGTTTATCAGCGAAAAGTGCGGACTATAAATGTTTAGGTTATGGTTTTCAAGGCTTTCAATGTCAGTTAATGATTTATGACTGACTTGAATGCTATCACATGTTTAAATACGACGTTTTCCGCGCTTTACACATATAGATGAACTACGTTAAATATAGTGCATTCCATGTATTTGTTGAAATGTCTGATTGAGTATGGAATTATGATTTGTTCTTAACATGATTATTGATTGAGAATACCTAATTGTTGTAGGTGTGGCAATTCCTATGTGGAAGGATTTGTTATAATATGTGTTTTAACAAATCTATTACATGTGTGTAATATGTGTAGTCTAAGTGTTTAATAAAATGCCTGAATGTGAAAATGCTTGTTTAAATGCATGTAATGAGGGTGTTGAGATAGGATTCTCAATTCCCTTAACCACGGTTATAGTATCCTTTATATAACCTATCCTACTACTATGTGTTGTATTGATGAAATGTCCATGTATGATAATATGTGTAGTATGTATTTGTTAAATTGCTCAAGTAAGATTTATATCTAATTTCAGTTGTCACATGCTATTTTGGATTACTAGATATGAATGCTATTATTTGGAATGTGTTTGGGACTATGGTATAGTCCAAGCAATTGGTAATAGGTCCTGATTTTGTGGCTGAGGTTATTTCGCCACATAGGACGTGTTCGATGAATCCGAGTAGTACTTTGGTTGTCGACAGTGGTTAGGCCACATGGAGTGCTTACGCACTTCATGTCAATCTACTCGATGTGCGCTCGTACCAGTCGAGCTCGTCAAGTAGCCCGATTGACTCGATGTATGTTCACCATGTATGGACCCCACTGTTTGAACCTAAGGTACCAAACTCACTAGTGGAAATCCTTTTAACCTTGGTACCTCGATCCGCTAAGACTCATGAGCTGAACATGGTGGAATGGGACACCGTGGTCGAGCTGTCGACCTACGTAGGGGTAACGAGCCCACCTGTAGTGACCAATGAGCAACCAAAGCTCGTGAGCCAAATACGGTGGTATGGGACACTGTATTCGAGCTGTCAGCCTACGACTAGGTGAAGAGTCATTCGTATTGACCTCGAGCATACTCTAAGATTGCACTGAGGCGACGAGCCTTTCCATAGCAACTAGAGTATAAGCTAGGCCTGCATTGATGTGACGAGCCCTTTGTAGTGACCTGGAACCGCAACATCGTATGAGACTAGCTAGGGTAGACGACCCTAGAATGGATCATTGTTTGGAAAATGATATAAGGGAGGTCCCTTAGCTTCCCAATCCTGCCGTATGAAAAGGTTTAATAAGAACTCGGTAATCATGCTCATGCATTGCATTGCATGTGCCTTTGGCGTTGGTGTTGAGCACAGAGGAAGGGGTGCATGCCACGACCGTAAGAGGAAGATCGTAGAGGGAATGCAAGCGAGGGCATGCATCATTAATACATATCATGTTTGCATTAACTAGAGTACTTAGGGATGTTTGATTGTATTGCTTTATCATTACTGCTTGATTGAATTGATAACAAGTTAACCTTTGCCTTATAGCTCCACTGAGTTGATCACTCACTCCCACGTTCTGGGACGGTGTTTAAACACCAACCAGACTCTATCTTAGATGTAGATTCTGGCACGACGTATGAGGCCAAGCTAGACTTCTACGATGATGAGGAGTTCTCATACATACAGTTATCAGGCGGGTCTATGCAGACCGTGTTTTGATCGATGGGGCTTACAGGGATGTTGACTAGATATCATTACACTCGTCATGATTGTATTTTGGAGCACTCATGTACATTCATTTTGTACATTTTGAGAATATACATGTATATATTTAACCTGGTAACATAATCACACTTCGGAGACTTACTACAGTTCATATATCTTATATGTCTATTATAGTCTTCCATTTACAAAATTCACTTGTCTTTGGAGTATGATATGCTATTTTGGTATAATCTCATTCATGTTTAATGCACTAATATGGACAACATTTAATCATCATTATCTATGTTGCATAAGTGATGCGTTGGAACTCGGGAGTTGAGCTTATGCTCGACCCCCAATTTTCAGGGCATTACACATGCGTACATGTGAAATCCACACCGTCCGATCGTGTGGTCCATTGGATGTGGGACCCACTTGAAATGGGGAAATGGATTGGTTGGGTACCTCACACCAGTTATATAGCTGGTGTATTGACACCACCAAGCTCTGTGGGTCCCATTGTTGTGACGTCAGCAAGGTCTATGGGACCTAGCTGTATGCGTTTTATATATGCTATCCATCCATTTTCTTTTTTTACAAGGACGGTGGTCCCACTGCTGCTAAAACGTCAGCAAGTTCTGTGGGCCACAATCATGGTGTATGTGATGATCTACACTGTCTAGATGTCTGGACGGTGGACCACACCGTGATGTATGGTTTAACCCAAGCCATGTGAGGTGGCCACGTGTGTGGACCCCACCATGATGCATTTGTTATATCTATACCGTCTATCCAAACATCTAGTGTCTGGACGCTGGACTGGATCTAATATAAAAATAAAAATAACAATAACAATAATATTAATAATAATAAATAAATAAGTAAATATCAGGTTGATTTAAAACCAGGTGGGCCACACTGGCATGGACCCCACCTGGACGGTATTGATTACATGGACTATGTTTGGACGGTGCTAGTCAATGTTTGGACAATGCTGATTTACATGGGCAATGTTTGGGCCGTGCTGATCATCATTAGAGTGTCAAGTGCCCCATAGATTGATAATGTACAGTGATACACATGTTACACCTGCAACTAGTGAAATGATTTTTGGTGTGGTCCAAGCCCATTTGAGGCCCATTAGTATGGCCCATCATGATGTATTTTTAGCCCATGTGCGGGGCCCACCTGTTTGTATTTTTGGCCCATGTGATAGGGCCCACCTGTTTTATATTTGAAGCCCATATGGTGAGGCCCACCTTGATGCAATTGTGGCTCATGTCATGCGGCCCATTGTGATGCGTATTAGGTCCATTTCATGTGGCCCATTCTGATGCGTATTAGGTCCATGTCATGAGGCCCATTATGATGTGTATTAGGCCCATGTCTTACTGATCATTTGATATATTTTCGCCCCCATATGATGAGGCCCATTGAGATGTATTTTCAGCCCATATGTCGTGGCCCATTATAATGTATTTTCGGCCCATTTGGTAAGGCCCATGTGATGTGCTTCCAGCCCATATGATGAGGCCCATTGTGATGTATTTTCAGCCCATTTGGTAATGCCCATTGTGATATATTTCTGGCCCATTTGGTGAGGCCCATTGTGATGAATTTTCAGCCCATGGGACGTGGCCCATTGTGATATATTTCTTGCACATATGATGAGGCCCATTGTGATGTATTTCCAGCCCATTTGGTAAGGCCCATCTTGATGTATTTGTGGCCCATCCGTTATGGCCCACTTTGATAGAATTGTGGCCCATGTGATGAGGCCCATCATGATATGTATTAGGCCCTTGAGAGAGGCCCATTACGATGTATATTAGGCCTTTGTGTGAGGCTATGGGCCCACGATACGTTTGGCTCTATATAGGCCACTCCTTGGGAGCAATGTTGGTTAAATGTCCACATTGATGGGCAATGATGGTTAAATGTCCTCATTGTGACCTTCCCTTAGGCCCTTTGTTAGGTCGATTACCAATTCCGATTGTCGAGGCCGATTGTTGAGGCCGATTCCAATTATCAAGGTCGATTCCGATTGTTGAAGCTGATTCCGATTGTCGAGGCCGATTCTGATTACCGAGGCTGATTGTTGAGGCCGATTCCGATTGCCGAGGCCAATTGTTGAGGCTGATTATTGAGGCTGATTATTAGTGCCGGTTATTGATACCGATTACGAGTATATCATTCGATACCGATTATATGTATGTGATAGCATAACATCATGATACCTACACCTCAGAGCCCACCTTTTATATATTGGGCCCCATAGGGAGGTCCAGTTTATTGCACGATAGAGAGGGTAAGGAAGCCCACTTATTGCACTTAGACTCGGATCTGCCCTTGGTGGGGGATATTGTGACTCTCCATCACTGTGATCACATGTGGCGGGCGCACGTGGGCGGACACTGAGTGGGCGGGGCATGAGGACCTAAGAGAGCTACTAGTGATTGGCAGGCTACTGTGCACACAGTAAAGGCAGAACTTTGCCCACATCGGGAGCATCGTTCGATGTTGTGGTGGCTATAAGTTGGATTATTTCCTTAACTATCGTGACGCGTTTTAAATCAGTGAGCCTATCTTGATATTCGGACTAGATCCGCCGTCCTTCTGTGGACCCCATCATTTGTATGCATGTTGTGAGGGATGATTGATTAAAGCATATGCCATTGGGCTGAGATATTTATGGGACTCCCTGTGAGATGGAGTTGTCCTCACATGATCACGTGTTACGCATAGGTTTGATACTTCACCTAGATACGGCTGACGATATTCGTGGACTCGTCAGGATTTACATATTTCATTGCATCCTCGATATCTGATATTTGGTTTACATGTCTCCACATTGTATATCTGATCTACATTGCTTCCTCAGTATATGATATTGGCTTATTATGTTTTCTCATCGCATAGCCTGGATAAGGCTGATGGTATTTATGAACTTGCTAGTATGTTTCCGCATTACTTTAATATTGTACGATTTATGAATTGCCAGTATTTCCGCTTACTCTGATATTTGCATCTTGACACTTACCTTGCGCACATACTTTCACGACCCTCTAAGCTTTCTATAAGCTTATGCACGATAAATGCATGCAGGTAGCGTTAGGTTGCAGCAGTGTTGAGCTTGAAGCGTGCAGCACCTTCTAGAGCTTTGATTTTCGATACATGTATTTTCCTTTCAGCATTATATTCAACTATTTATATTAGTGGATATGTGATGATGATGTTACCTTTGTGATTTGCGTAAACTTGTGGTTATGCTTATTACGAGTTAAATGCACATTGGAAAAATCCTCCTTCTAAAATCCCAGGATCGGAATCTGGCGTATAGACGCTGGGAGCTGAGAACGGGGTACTACGGAGGTTGTCGGCACCGGATTCGACGATCGGGAATTTTGTGAGCTCAGTTTCCGAGTTTGGGGCGTGACATATGTTGTTCAGATGCGCTGATGCTTTAAGTTTCTTCTTTCCCCCGATGAAGTTCGTGACCAAAGCATCGCTGAGTTCGGCAAACGAACTGATAGACTTTAGTTTTAATTGTTTAAACCAGAGAATGGCAGTGTCGAATAGAGTAAGCGAAAAAGCTCAGTACATGAATGTGTCTGAGGCATCGTGCAACTCCATGTAGGTCCGGAAGGATTCTACATGCTCAGTTGGGTCAGCCTTTCCGGTGTAGAGTGCGATCTGCGGTAGGCGGAACCTTTTTGGTAACCAAGCACGCAATACGTCAGCTACGAATGGGGATTCTACCTCCTCTTTTTCGGAAGAGTTGACTGACTAATTTTGCTTCATATGTGCAATCTGTTTCTGCAGATTTTGGATCTCAATCTTCTAATGTTCCTCGCTTTCCGTCGTTCCCTCGGCTGGGGGTCGATTGCGCTTCCCCCGATCTATCTCATGGCGAAGGTTGGAAGCGGGCAAGGGGATAGTCCCCGAAACATGAGTCGGGGCCGGCTCGGCCAGGTCCTGACATTGACTCGGTTGAGGAAATGTGTCACACCCCAAACTCAGAAACCGGACTCACAAAATTTTCGATCTCCAAATCCGGTGTCGACAGCCTTCGTAGTACCCCATTCTCGGTTCCTAACGCCCATACGCCAGATTCCCATCCTAGGATCCTACAAGGATGATTTTCCAATGTACATTTGTCTCATAAGAAGCATAACCATAAGTTTACCCAAATCACAAAGGCAATATCATCATCACATATCCACTAATATAAACAGTTGATTATAGTGTTGAAAGGGAAATATACATATATCAAAAATCAAAGCTCCAGAAGACGGTTGCACGCTCTAAGCTCAACGCTGCTGCAACCTAACATCACCTGCACGCATCTATCGTGCATAAGCTTATAGAAAGCTTAGAGGGTGGTGTAAGTGTGTGCACAAGGTAAGTGCCAAGTATTCAATACAATGTCATAATTATACAATATTGGAGTAATGCGAAAACATGTTAGTAAGTTCATAAATACTATTAGCCTTATCCAGGTTATGTGATGCAAAAAGATAATAAGCCAATATCATACACTGAGGAAGCAATGTAGATCAGTTATGCAATACGGAGATATAGTAAACCAAATATCATATACTGAGGATACAATGCAATATGCAAATCTTGGCGAGTCCACGAATGCCGTCAACCTCATCTAGTACACATAAATGTAGAAACGTAGCAACCCAGAATACTATATGTCGTGGATGCAATATGCGATGCAAATGAAATGACCAAGCTGGAGTGTGAAGTCAGGATGATAGTACGTAGTATCACAGGCTACGGGTCCATCACAAGGGACTCCTATTCAAACTAGTCTCATACCTAAATTTAGATAGTCAAACTCAATGTGGTAAACTCTTGATCTCAGGTTAGTCGTGCGCACTAACCAAAATCCTGGCTATTGCAAAGGTACATGTAACAAATAATTGTACACCACTAGCCTGAGTGGCTAGTGAATGAATGAATGAATGAGTAAAATGCTGAGTATGCAACCCCTACTCTATAAATCAGTACTGTACATCACTGGAATCATCACCGGGGTCTAGTACACTCCAAGCTGGCTACCGCCCTCGCCGGTAGCGTAGCCCAGCGAATGAAAAAGACCTCACTACTCGCCTGCCAGTAGTATATCAATGCCTACCTGACTTATCGATAGCGGACCCATTTAGGAGTTGGTCAAACTCAGCTTAACTTACAGCCCCCTCACTTGGGCGGATAAGGCCACACCCCCTCCCAACTGACCACAACACATTGGGAGATGCGACCTACTAGTATTCGGCACTCAGGCACTCATGTATCTACTCGGTCTAAACGTTGGGGTGTCTCCTGGCCACGGAGGTTTAGGGGCTTTCACCCAAAGACATCCAAAGTGCCCAGATGCTCGAACCAAACATTTTCGGTGTCCCATCTGGTCATCCACGACATGTCTATGGAGGCCATCACCCTGATGTCGCTAGGGCATACAGTAATCACAATCACACAATGCAAGATGCAGGAGTCACGCAGTCTAATCATGCATCAATCCTATGTATATCGTGCGCTCATGTGGGATAACTCCACCTATCAGGGAGTCCCAAAAACCACGTGCACTATGGCATATGCAATGGTCAATCACATCTTATAACAAACATACAGATGATGCGTATGGGCATGTATCATGATGCTATGCTGTCACATACTCATAATCGGTATCGTTAACCAACATCAATAATCCGCATCAACAATCGACCTTAATAGTCGGCCTAACAAAGGACCTAAGGAAAGGTCACAATGTGGACATTTAACCATCATTGCCCATCAATGTGGATGTTTAACCAACATTGCTCCCAAGGAGTGGCCCACATAGAGCCAAACATAAAGTGGGCCCATGGCCCTATACAGAGGCCTAATATACACCACATGGGCCTCACTCAAGGGCCACATATACACCACGTTGGGCCTCATCAAAAGGGCCGCATATGCATCACATTGGGCCTCACCAAATGGGCAAATATACATCATGTTGGGCCTCACACAAAGGCCACAAATACATCATATTGGGCCTCACTCCAAGGGCTCATATACATCATAATGGACCTCGACATATGAGCCATAAATACATCACATCGGGCCTTATCATATGGTCCGCACCAATGGGCCTCATATACATTGAGTGGGCCGTATCAATGGTCTGCACCGATGGGCCTCATATACATCGAGTGGGCCGTATCAATGGTCTGCACCGATGAGCCTCATATACATCGAGTGGGCCATATCAATGGTCTGCATCTGCACCGATGGGCCTCATATACATTAAGTGGGCCGCATCAATGGGTCGTGCCAATGGGCCTCGTATACATCAAGTGGGCCGCATCAATGGGTCACAAATACATCACAATGGGCCCCGTATACATCAAGTGGGCCACATCAATGGGCCACAAATACATCACAATGGGCCTCACATACATCATGATGGGCCTCATATCTGGGCCTCAGATACATCACAATGGGCCTCTCACCTGGGCCTCAAATACATCACAATGGGCTGAATCAAATGGGCCATATCAAATGGGCCTCATCAAATGGGCGAATCAAGTGGGCCGTATCACTATACCATTCATCTATTTTTATTTTTTTAGAGATCATTTTAGAGCATTATAAAAAATGAATCATATCAAAAAGATCATCTGAACCATACCACAAATAACAGTGGAGATAATGATTTTCCACTGTTAAAACCTCAATGGGCCCATCATAGCATTTATTTTCCATCTAGCCAGTTCGTAAGGTCACAAGGACCTGAACTGAGAGGAAAAGCAAATATCGTATTGGTCCAAAACTTCTGGAACCCAAAGGGTTTCAATGGTAGACGTTCAATCCCACTGTTTATTTTTGGCAGTGTGTTCCACTTGATAACAAATCTGTCTTATTTTTCTTCTCAATCCTTAGGACGAACTCACCAAATGGATAGACGGTTTAGATGTAACACATACATCATATGGTGGGGCCTACATTACAGCGTCCAACTACTGGATTCCTGGGCTGCTGGCCCAGCGTCTAGCAGATGGATGGCTCAGACATAACACATATATCATGATGGGCCATAAAACTGCCGAGTACAACAGCTATATGCTGGCCACACGTCCAACAAAATGGACAAATGGTGTGGATAATTACAAAAAGGTGGGTTCCCATCGTCCTTGCAGCTGGAAGGTGTGGATGCACCACACGTACATTAAGGTGGCCCCACATCCCACATGGATGGTATTAATAAAACGCTGACATCATGGTGGGTCCCGTGAGCACGTCCAAACAATTGGATGGCTTGATAAACAAATGGACGGTTTAGGTATAACCCATGCCTCATGTTCGGAGCCCACATAGCTCGGTAACGTCACTACAGCAGCTATATAGCTGGTGTGTGGTAGAGCAGCCGATCATCTACCAAACAAGGTGGGTCTCACATTGTAACATCCTGAAAATCGGGGGTCCAACATATGCTTAACTCCCGAGCTCCAGCACATCACTTATGCAACATAGATAATGATGATTAAATGTTGTTCGTATTAGTGCATTAAACATGAGTAGGATTATACCAAAACAACATATCATACTCCAGAGACAGTTAATTTACGCAAGTGGAAGACTGTGATAAGTATATAAACATATACGTGATTGTAAGTCTCCTGAGTATGATCGTTACCATGTTACATAATTACATATTTGATTCCAAAATATACAAAATGGTAAATGTAATGTCTTCAAATCCATATCCCTATAGCCCCGGTGACGCAACTCCCGATCTACATAGAGCCACTCGAGAGTTGCAAATAAGAGAACTCCTCATCATCATCGTAATAGTCAGGCTCTGCTTCGTAAACATCGCCATCACCTGCAACTACAACAGGGTCTGGTTGGTGTTTAAAGCACCATCCAAGAACGTGGGAGTGAGTGATCAACTCAGTGGAACTATAAAGCAAAGGTTAACATGTTATCAATTCAGCCAAGCAGTAATGATAAAGCAATACAACAAGCATTCCTAAGTACTCTGATTAATGCAATGATGATATGTTATAATGATGCATGCCCTCGCCTGCACTCCCTCTTGCGACAACATCTCACGATCGTGGAATGCAACACTCCCGCTGTGCTCAACTCCAACGCCAAAGGCACATGCAATGTCGTGCATGTGCATGATTAGCCAAGTTCTTAATTATGTATATTCATACAGCAGGATTGAGAAGCTAAGGTACCTCCCTTATATCATTTCCTAAACAATGATCCATCTGGGGTTGTCAATCCTAGTTAATCACATATGACAGGCAGGTTTTAGGTTGCTACGGGGAGGCTCGTCACTATCAACGCAGGCTTAGTTTATACTCGAGGTTACTATGGAAAGGCTCATCGCCTTAACGTAATCCTAGGGTATACTCGAGGTCACTACGGAAAAGGCTCGTCACCTGATCGTAGGCCGACAGCTTGAATACAGTGTCCCATACCACCATATTTGGCTCACGAGTTTGGATTGCTCACTGGTCACTACGGGGAGGCTCGTCGCCCCAGCGTAGGCCGACAGCTCGATCACGGTGTCCTATACCACCATGTCCGACTTATGAGTTCTAGCGGATCTAGGTACCAAAGTTAAACCAGCTTTTCACTGGTGAGTTTGGTCCCTTAGATTCAAGCAGTAGCGTCTATATAGGGTGAACATACATTGGGCTAATCGGGTTACTTGACGAGCTCAACTAGTACGAGCGTACGTTGAATTAGTCGACATGGAGTGCATATGCACCCCTTGTGGCCTAACCACTGTTGATAATCAACATACGACTCGAAATCCTCGAACGTATCCATCGTGGCTAAACAGTTCGGCCACCGATCCTAAACCATTATCAATTGCTTGGACTACATCGTAGCTCCAATCACATCCAACCCAACGGCATTCATAAGTGATAGAAAAACAGCATGTGACAACCAATTTCAGTATCGATTTCATTTAAGCATTTCGACACAACACATATTACACATGTTATCCTGCATAGGCATTTCACACATAAATCACGTAGTAGCAAAATATATTACATAAAGGAAACTGTAATTATAGATGAGGGAGTTGAGAATCCTATCTTAACACCCTCATTAAATATATCACGTAAAGCATTTTTTCATTCAGGCATTTTATCAAACACTTAGACTACACATATTACATACATGTAATAAGTTAGTTAAATCACATATGATAGCAAATCCTTTCACATGGGAGTTGCCACATGCACAACAATCATGTATAGTCAAGCATTAATCATGTCAAACACAAATCATAATTTCATATTCAATCAAACATTTCAACAAACACAGAATGCATCATTCCAACATAGTACACACACACACACACACACACACACACACATATATATATATTATACGGAAAACATCGTAACTAAGCACATGGGGTAGCATTCAAGTCATTCATAAATCATTAACTGACATTGAAAGCCTTGAAAACTATAACCTAAATATTTATAGTTCACACCTTTCGCTAATAAACAAGTATTGAACTTAGTTTGTATGCCAAGTCTTCGTCTACGGCATGACGGCCGCCTATAGCATGAAATAGGTTAGCTATTTCATCACTTACACTATTTGAAACCCTAAAACAGATTAGGGTTAGGTTTTCTTACCTAAGAATGGAATCGGAATCGCCCGTATAACGATACAGGATTGGTGGTTAAGCAAGTGGAGTGGCGGGATTGAATCCTAGGAACAAACGCCAACTCTCTCTCTCACTTACTCTCTTTCCTTCTCTTTTCTCTCTTCTCTCTCTTAGGTTCCAAATTCATATGGAATGAGAAAGAGGGTTTAAGGCCCTTATATAGGCCCATAATTGATGGGAATGGCCCCAGGGCCATGGTATACTTAGGTTATAGCCAAATAGTGGCTGTTTCAGTCTAACAGAGCACATCTGGAGGCCCCTTTTCTGCGTACAGTTCTGAGTAGGTCCCCTGACATTGGATCTAGGTCAAGTTAAGTTTTCGGTCCGATCGGATTTGTGGATCGACCGTGGTGGACCAGTTTTAGTTCAACGGTCGTCGACACTCGATCAGGGCCATGAGTACATGGACCTGTGTATGAAATTTTTCCTAATCTGAGGGTGTATTTGAGTCAAATTATGACGGTCTAAAACCTTAGATTTGGCCTGCAAGTGAATGACCCAAATCACTTAAATCTGAGTTCATTTTCTAAAGGTATTCGCGTTCCTCACACACTTCGCTCCGGGTTCAAGTTATGCGTTTCTGGATACTATATGGAGTTGATTTTTGAGGTGGTTGTTAAGTCCAGTAAGGCGTTCCTAATCATATGGTTTCACAGTAATCGGTCTTTTGACGTGCGGTACAGGTCCGGTTCGGAGTTTCGGTGTGCTCCCAAGAGCAACCAGGTTTAGAGATTGATCTTAGATTTTAGGGTAATGTAGCGTTAATGATTATACAAGTTTTGGGTCTTGCAGTTCGTATTTAAAGTGGTTCAAGCTAATTTCACAGCTAATCTAGTTTAACACTTAGTTAATTTCGTCTAATTTCTAAAGGATTTGGTCTTGAGTGATTTCTGCGTGAGGTGGTACTCGGGTCTTTGTACGGATTTTTCCGAGATGTTACACACATGGGCCAGCTTGGTGACGTCAGTACACTAGCTATAAGGATGGTGGGACCCACAGCTCTTACTCACGTCAATACAGCAGCTGATTAGTTGATGTGAGGTACACCATCCAATCCTCTCCCACCGTCCATGGATTGGACGGTGCGGATACAACACATAAGATCAAGGTGGGGTCCATTCGGGTGGGCCACACATCTTCATCATCACCACAAGAAAATGAAAGAGAGAGAGAGAAGGAGAGGGACCCCACCACTATGGGCCCTCCCTATACAATGCATACATCAAGATGGGTCCCACCACAAGTGGGCTCTCAAATCACCAAATCCAAGGAAATAAATCTAACCCTAAGAAAACACCTACCTTTGATCATGGACTTCACCTTCCAACAATGCATTCTAGAGCTCCAATGGATGAGATTCAATGGTAGAGATGGAGGATGATGAAGTTTTGATGGTGGGGATGAGAGATCTTGGGATAAGAAGGTGGGCCACACTCTTAGGTTTCTTATGAGAAGCTTGGACGTGGGTTGCTTGGAGAATGAGGGAGAGAGATGAGAGAGAGAGGTTGTAAGAGAGAGGAGATGGGTGAGTAATGGGTGTACTTGATAGGGGATGGGTTGTAAGAGAGAGAATTGACTTTGGGGTTGCTTGGGGATGGGGGTGTGAGGTGATGTGTACTTGACATGAGATGTGATTGATGTGGTGTTCTCTTGGATTTTGCAAATGCAAGGCATTTTCCTCGAACTGAATGCAGGCCCACATCTCTTGGTCCGGGTATCGCCTCGTCGCGCGAGACGCAGCATAGGAACCACGGCGACGGCACAATGGTTAGGGTACAAGTCTCGAGTCGAGCCGACTCAGATCGACAGGATGCAATTTAAGGTTGCGTGCAAATGCCGATTACAGGTCGCAGGTCACCGGAATTCGACTGGGAGAACCGCGGAAGCATACGGAATGGTACGAACTATGATACGGGTCTTACAAAATGCTCATGGGGCAGAAGGTTGTAGGTCGGATTGGCGGACGCCAGTCGACCGCCCTTCCCTTTGATCAGGTTCCTGTGCATGCCGAGACTGCATCTGTTCCAACATCTGCCTCATGTAATTCAGGTCGGATATGATGTCTTTTTTCGAAGCATCACGCCGACCATTCCCCAGGTTCTGCTGAGTACTCCTAGTTGAACCGAAGGTTGCTTGGCGGGCTGGAGAGCCTTGATAAGTCTCCGGTCGCGCTAGCTGGTCTACGGGTCATGGGGCTTGACCGGCCACTGGTAAGGTTGCAATTGAAGTCACCTCAGTAGGAGTTGGAATTTTCTTTTTCCCTCTCGCCATGGCAGGTCATGCAGTGCTCTTGGTAGAGCGAAAATGACTTACAAAGTTGGTTCCCACAGACGGCGCCAAACTGTTGATGTTTTTTTTTTCTGCTCACCCCCTTTTTGTTACCCGGACACCTGCACAGGGAGAGGACAAAGGAGACCCTGGCTTATACAGGGGACCTTCCGATGCCTAAGTCAGACTTGGATTCTGGGTCTAAGAGTATAATAATAGCTCAGGGGTGAGAATATGAGTATGTATGTGTACCTTTCACCTTTCGGCGTCTTTATTTATAGAGGAGGTGCGATCCCATGGATTTGAGATATTTCTCTGATTTGCAGGAGATTTGAATTCCTTATCCAAGCCGATCCCGAGATCTTCGATCTCCTAGATTTTCGAGATCAGATTTTATCTTTCGAGGATCTCGAGAAGGAAATCTTTCATCTTGAGACATCTCCTTGGTCCGGCTCTAGGCCGAACGCAATGCTCGGTTCATGAATCATCGGCCAATCTATTGGTATCGCCTTGTCCGGGTGGCTTGTAATGGCTAGTTCATGCGTTGATTCCATTATGGTCAATTGATGACGACTGATCCATAATCAGTTAATGATGACTAATGAAGATGATGGCCAATCCTTAATTGGCTGTGTGTCGATCCGTAATCGACCTATTAGCTGACCAGCAATGGCCCTGTGGCCGACCCAGAGCGTGGGTCGGACTGGGGTTGGGTCATAATATGCTCAGGTCATATTCGAGTTATGGCCGACCCATGACTAGGTCGGCATCGTATGGGCCCTGAGGGGATTTTTGAGTATCCTTGAGGGTGCTTTGGTCTCCTTGGAAACCTCGCATCTTGGCTCGGGACAAGTGGGCCTCGATCAGGCTCATCGCCTAGTGAGTCCGGACCATGTCAGTAGAATTGGTCCATTTCATAAGCCGACTTATCGACTTATAATATTTTTCCTCCAACAACACTTTTGTTTACTATGCAACCCTACAAAGGAGCCAAAAAGACATTTTACATCTATTACTTCTAAATCTCTCTATCTTCCTTAAAATTTTAAATATACCTCATTTACTTCCAATTTGATTACTCTCATTTTCATTTACTTTACTTTAATCCACACATACCTTTACTTCCATCTATTAGAAAGGTCCTCTCATTTATAAAACACTCAAGTATTGTTAGCTTTGTTCTCTCTTCAATACACTGGCAATTCTCTGTTTTATGTTTCTTTAACCAATCTCTTGCATAATTAGTAGGTTCTCAATGGTGCAAGTCCTAAGGCCCTGTTTGGGCAAATGTTTTTAGGGGTATTGAGGTGTATGGAATTGGCTGATATGATGTATTTAATGCTGTCAGTGGACTGTCGGTGGTTTGGCTGTAGTCACCAATTCCATGACCAAAGAGGGAACGTGTTTGGGAGTCGTGGTATTGCAACCATCCCACCACCTAGGCGTGTTTGGGCAGTGGGATTAGAAGGGATTAAGTGCGATGGGATTCATCTGGTCCCGTCCCAATTCCACGCCATGTTTGGAAAAAAATTTACACAGTCCGGACCTCGTCCACCACTGACCTAGATGAGGGGAAAATACAAGTATTAGCTTGATCCAAAACTTCTGTGGGCTCAGGAAGTTATCAATGGTAGGCGTTCAATCCCCACTGTCTACGTGGTGTGGCCCACCTAATGCTTTGGTTATGCTTCAATTTTCGGGCCATGCACTCAAATGAGTGGGAAAACGAATGGTGGTGTGGATAATACACATACGTAACTTCGTGCCCCACGTAATCCGGTCATCGGGACGCCGGGGATGCTTGGTTCACCACCCAATCGGTTTCCCAGATCTGTAAACTCCCCACATTCATTCTTTTATCTAGCGGTGGCCCACTTGATTATTGAATCGAGCCATTGAAAATTGGCTGAGCCACGCCCGGCTGGACATCGAGCAAGATTTCAAGCCCTGGTCCAGCCCAAGCATTGTCGGATCCAGCCGCAAAAAATAAAAAATAAAAATGCAAATGAAGGTCGTGGTTGGGGTCTTCTCGTGGCATAAAAAAGGTGGGACCACTTCAATTTGATTTGCATTTATGCCAAGTTTACGATCTCTCAGAGCCTGTGTATCATCTATCAATATGCCAGATTATCAATGAGACTCACGTGGCTTATGCACCCAAGGACAAAAACTAACACTTCAATCATCATACCCAAAAATAAACGGCTACAAAGGAAAAACAGCAACGGTTCATATTCCAACCGTTGATAGAAGCCAAATACTCAGGAGCTCAGATCTTCCAAGCCTAAAATTAATTGAGAAGACTGGATGGTCCATTCATCACGGTATGTACACCATCGAGTCTACCGTGTATTTGATGTGGCCCTTCCATCAGATATTGTTTCAGCTACTTCAACACGCCGTTCAGTGAGCTATTCTACCATTTCAACGGGGTAGATTCTCCACCCAATTGACGTATTATCAAGAAATGAAGCCGTTGTATGAAAACAAAGTTGATGTCCCAACTGGAGCAAAAACGTAAGATAATCAAACCGACCTGCACACAGAATGTTTGCTTCAGAATAAATACAAATGGAATGGTCCAAGATGCGAGAGAGATACAATTATACAAAATACAGGAAAAAGGCCTTAGATTGCAGCTAAATAGCAAACAGAAAACTCAACCTGAATTGAGCCGTGGGGATTTTATTTTATATTTAATTTTTTCATGAAAAAGACTCTTTGAGATATGCTTTCGTTGGGCCTATCTGCAACCATTAAAAGAAACAAGTGCCAAGAACAAAATTAAATCATTATTAATTTTTGGGTGGCTCATCACCAGGGCTTTGTGCTGAGTATATGCATTGGGTGGGCCACACTCAGTATATTGAATGCCCCATGTTGGCTAACTTTCGTTTTTAAACCATAAGTGGTCTCACATACTCGTTGCCAATTTGAAGATTAAATCATTCTGGTTTTTGGGCTATGGGAACATTCACACACGGTACTGAGTACCCATGATCCTGTGTTGAAACTCTTGTGAGTCTACCACTGAGGCATGAGTAAGGACCCCCTCCCATCCAGTTCATCCATGTATATAGGTGACTTAAAAGAGATATGGGCTACTTACGTCTTGATTGCTTCTGGAGAATCATCCGTTGAGTTTGAGGGTCTCGAATTTGCGTGCTCATTCTGATCTGCTACTGCTTCGGGTGATTCTGACTTATTTGAGGGCCTCCCTTCAAACATCTGCAAATAAACAGCCACACCTGAGCTGAAAGTAAACATCTGCAAGTTAGTTGTTTAATCACTATGTTAGGCACTGACAATCAGTGATAAGAAAATCAAACGTTGTGCTTTCATAAAAATTAATCTACAAAAACTGGACTATTAAAGCAAATGAGGAGACATGTACACTCTTTCAGTGGGATGCAAAAGACGATAAATATCAGCAAACCACTGCTTGTAGGGATCTGCCAAAGCAAAGTAAAAATCACAAAAGTTAATGCAAAGTAGGTAAAGCCACAATATATTAAGTTCCCCCGGCTCGTGACATGGTGGGATTTAATTGTAAATAAAATATATGCAGAGATAAGGTTTGATTGAATACTTAGCTCATTGGAAAACTTTTAAACATGCTCTGTATGAGCTCTATTACTAATAGTGGCAAGTCGATTCAATCAAATAGTACCATGTCAAGGATAACTCAAACATTTAACCAGCATTCCTTTCAACGATCCTGAGCGTGGACTGAACCAGCCATCTAATCAATCAATAGCAGTAGCAGTAGCAGTGCCTAATCTGTGTGGCCGTTTGATTTTCTACAGGTTAACAAAGACAGTTCTCCGTAATTTTAAAAAGAAGCATGTGGGGCCACTTTGGAAAAATTCAAGACTGCTGCGTTGAGAAGACCACGTCGGAAGTGAAAAGATACATTATCGAGTGCGGTGGTCCATTCGTGTTTGGTCGAGTTTGAGGTCCATCTTGACTAATCAAAATCAGGCTCAAACAGCTACTGAGTTTATTGATCTAGACCATTTATTTAGTCGGCCATACAACCAATAGCAAAAGATACACAAGTAATACCGGTCAGTCGGACAATTCAGCCCATCTGAATGGTGGATCTCAAACAACATGCTACAAACACAACATCTTCGTCCCACCTTGAAAATGTGTTGAAACCCTTGTGAGTCTACCACTGAGGCATGAGTCAGGACCCCTCCTTTCAAGTTCATCCATCTGTTATGAAAGCATGCCTCTCTCTCTCTCTCTCTCTATCTATCTATCTATCTCTCTATCTATCTATCTATCTGGGTCCACCATGAGAATTACCTAATGCAAAAAATCAGCCCTATCTACCCATCAAGCAGGCCACAAAAAATAAAAATAAAAATACAAATCCTAGCCAATGTAAAATAGGAAGACACAAGTATTGTTCACTCAATAAGCGGGTATTGCTGAGTTTTCCAAATGGTGATCCTCATGATGTGGCCAACTGATTGGACAGGTTGGAAGTTATCAGTAGTTGGACCACAACTTGTGGTCCAACCAGTTGGGGTCACTTGAGACCGTCTCATGTATGTGTGTGTGTCACACATATCCAACAACAAAAATATGCAATATCAGAAACAACTTGTGGAAAGCATTGCTAACCATCAGATAAATTTTAGATAACCTATATAGCCAAACCAGCACCAGTTCTAGCAAAACCCACAAACAAAGCATAAGTCAATATAAATTTACCTGCACTTTAGAGGAACTGGAGCTCGTTTTCTTCTGATATCAACTGTCCATTCCAAAGTCTGCAAATAAGCTTGAAGACTTTGGAGGTGAAACATGATCAATTACTTGTGCACCTATAGGACTAGCCTCAGAAGAGGAGATATTATCTACATATTCATTTGGTGAAGGATAGAATGAGCCAACTGTTGAAGGCGCATTTGTTGAGGAGGTCACAACAGGTGCTGGCTCTTCAGGCTTCTGGTCATACAGACTTTCAAGGTGGCTGCATTTAAGAAGGTACTTCTTATGTTAAGGAAAACACATACATTCACCTTAATTGTCCGTAAATAAAACAAGCTATAAAGTCAGAATTCATAAATGGGCCCTTTTAAGGCTTACACATAATCACCACCCAGTATAATACGTATCTAAAATTGTATTTTTTAAGAAATTCATGTATATAATCTTCCTGCTGCCTCCAAACACACATCTGTTGCCTACACACAGAAACAGATGTTACCCACGAAATGATACAGGTAATCAATCCGGGTTTGAAGTAGTCATACCTGGCCCTTGGTGTAACTGGGAGCAAGAGGCTGGACTTCTAAATTGGAACCTCATAGTAATGGAGGTTAATGGAGATATGGATAGAAGAAAGGATCAATGCATGCAATTCAACCAAATGGTACACTCCAATATACAGATAATGAGATTTGTAGATAAGATGCAGTTATACATGCCATATCAAAGAGTTCGAACATTAGTTATCTATTGTCTACCAAAATTTAAACAGCAAGTTCTTCAACACCATCCAAACCTACAGCTTAATTATTATATACAATATGAAGAATAAAACCAAGATTGCAACTACTAATGCTACCACCACTTGCCCAAGATTCAGGGTGGCATCATCTGTTTGTGTACTCTTGCACATCATGGTTCTCGGAATTTCTAGCACAGAATTCCGAGCATCTGTAGGTGAATGTACCTCACCACATCCCCTGTTAATTAATCCACTACTTGAACTTGCATAGTTTGCATTCCACCATGCGGTCGCATCTTGGAATGTTTTGAATGATCGATGTCTGGCACCGCTAAATCCCTCCACATGCACTCGTGCCTCATCCCAGGACATATATATCCCCGGTCGTCGTCCATGGATTACAACATAATATTTATTGTTACCCATCTGCATTCACATAAATATGACGAGGATAGGAGAAAAAGCATATTATAACGTATGAAATGAAAGCATGTGAAGATGATATATTGATAAAACCGCGGATAAGCAAGCAGATTAAATATGAAAATGCAAGCAGAATGTTATACTGGCTAAGTATCCAACAAACATTTAACATGAATGTAAATACATGACAAAAAGATTAGAAACTAAACTAACTGTTCATCTCCTTTCAGTATATAGTTATTACAAAACCACAAAATAGATTCTCCAGTTTCGATGCGTTAGAAAAGTATTTTAATCCATCAAGAAGAACCCCCACCATTTCCTCCATTCATATCAGACAAGGTTTTTTTCAACCACTCCACCCTCCGCTCAGGCGAAGATTTACGAAAAAGGATGCTAGCTGCTTATCCCGAGTCAACATCTGACCAACCTCTATAAACTCTTTGTTGGTCAGTCCCTGAACCTCCTCGAGGACATCCAGCACTTTACCAGTGCGGTTCATCTCCTTTCCAAGACCAAAGTTTCGCATTGCCTCCGCCACACCATCCAGGGAAGTGCCAAGGACGTCACAGGGACGAGCAGCACGCATCCGTTTCGCAGAAGCACTCCCACCACGACTACTCTCAGAGTCACTCGCTCGGTTGGGAGTGCTACGAAATGAACGATTTCCAGTTGTCCGACGAGACTCATTTGAATAGTCAAAATCCCCAATCGAATCTCCGAGATGATCCTCGGAAAGTTCGATGGGTACATCCGTATCATCGTCCTGCTCAGTCCAAGACTCATTCAAATCTCGCTGAATACGCGAGGAAGACGCAGCCATGTTTCGGCTTCCCTTCGCGTAGCGGCCTGTTGCATGGTCCGAACCAATAATCGCCGCCAAATCGTCCATTCGCTCAATCCGCTTTCCACGTAACCTTTCTGCTCTTGGATGCGACTACAATCAAGAAATATTTTAGTTCAGTAAACATACTTGATACAATCCTGCTTTACAATATAAGGGGTTGTACGCAATGATTACCTTCAGGTACTCATCCCAGACCTCGTCGGGTGCGGTTACTACCATACGCTCGCTGTCCCAACCGAAACCACTTGCGGCCAGCATGTCCTTCAGATCGTGGTACTCACGCTTGTGATATCGCATTCGGTTTTGAATGTTTTGCCAGTTCACCGAAATTTGCGTCTTCCTCGACACCTCCGCAGCGGCCTCATTATATGCCTCCTTCTTAAAACCGTTATCTGCTTTTCGACCTAGAGATATCTGTTCAAGCAAAGCGTCGAATAGAATTGAATCCATGGCCCGGGTCCATTTGACTTTTGCAGCACGTGAAAGCGGCTCAGCAAGCGATTTAACGGTCTTCTCGCGTGGAGAGCATCTTGTCGGCTGAATTGCAGTTCTTATTGGGGACTGCGTCGGAGTTTGTGTATCTCTTACAGAATAATCAGACATGTCACCTACTGCGTGGATTAACAAACAATTAAAAACATCTATAAACAATAATGAAGTTCAATAGTATACTAGCAACTACGTATTACGACAAGAGCATTTAATTGTATCGAGCAAATATGTAAGTCAAAAAATGACAAACTTCATATAGACTGTCTTCTCTTACATATATATATATGTGTGTGTGTGTGTTTCTTAAAAAAAAACATCAGTTAATGTATCTTTGAAATAAAGGACTCTACGTAGTCCTACTATTTGTTTGCGCGTCAGACCACATTCGCTCTGCAATCTGATCTCGAACATTAATCCACGCAGATTTCTCCTGTTGTGTCGCTTGCACTAGCCACTGGCGCTCATCCATTGTTGATATCTCATTTGGTGTAGGATTGTTCTCTGCATCTCCCACAGTTATACCAGCATCCTCCAAATCTTGTCCATCCTCATATTGTTGATGAATGAAATTATGTAGTATACAACATGCTACTACAATCTTCGTCTGGGTTTCAAATGGATATTGCGCAGCTGTCTTCAAGATAGGAAACCGTGCCTTCATTACTCCAAAACAACGTTCAACTACATTTCGCAATTGCGCGTGTCGGTAATTGAACAACTCCTTCTTGTTCATGGGTGCTCTTCCGGTTCAATATTCGTTCAGGTGGTATCTCACACCGCGATATGGCGCCATGAACCCAGGCGAGTGAGCATATCCTGCGTCGACGACAAAATATTTTCCTACATTGCGTAACAGTTAGGGTCATGGTGGTTAGTGTGTTGAGAATGATCTTCATCCATGAAGAATGTTGTATGTTATTTCTGAAGAAACATTTTACCATTTGGTACAATTAGTGGATCATCACTTCGGGTCAGCGCGTTATGTAGGACCCGTGCATCCGAAGCGGAACCCTCCCATCCAGCTAGCACGTATAAGAATGTCATGTTAAATGAACAAGCAGAAAGTACATTCTGAGACACGATACCCTTTCGGTTGCGAAAGCTTGGATGTTGGGATGATTCCACATGAGCGGGAATATGTGTGCTGTCTAATGCACCAACACAATCCTATCGTCCATTTGGTACAATTTCAGATAACTTGTTAATATGACAAAATATTAGGCCCTGTGTGGGCAACGGGATTAGAAGGGATTAGGTGGGATTGGATTCATCTGGTTCCGTGCCAATTTCACTCCATGTTTGGAAAAGCTTGGAATTAAATCCGATGGAATTGCATTGGTCCCGTGCCAATTTCACTCAATGCTAGCAAGTTGTGTAGGTCCCACCCTGATGTGTGGGCTATATCCACACCATCCACCCATTTTTTGAGATTATTTTAGAGCATGGGCCAAAAATCAGGTAATTCTAAAGCTCAAATGGACCCACCACTGAAAGCAATGGGGATTGAATACTTACCATTGAAAGCTTCTTTGGGGCCACATAAGTTTTGGATCTACCTCATTTTTTGGCTCATACCATAAAATGAGGTTACAAAACAAATGAACGGTTTAGATATAATACATATATGTTATTCTGGTAATTTCAAATGATGGTGGGTATATCCATTCAATGTACCACCGTATTACCAACAAAGCAGTGCATTAATCTAATCCCATGGAATCAGGGAACAATTCCTGCCATGGGTAATAATGATATTTTTTTGAATACAATCCCACCTACTCCCTTCTAATCCAGTTGCCCAAACAGGGCCTTAGGCCCTGTTTGGACAGTTGCATTAGAGAGTATTAGGGGGGATTGAATTCAAAAAAACATAATTATTACCCATGGCAGGGGTTGTCCCCTGTTACCATGGGATAAGCTAAATTCCATGCTTTATTTGTAATGCGGTGGTACATTGAATGGATATACTCACCATCCTTTGAAACTATTTAGAATAACACACGTGTTACATCTGAATCGTTCATTTGTTTTGTAACCTCATTTTATGTAATAGGCCTAAAAATTAGGCAAATCCAAAACTTATGTGGCCCTAAAGAAGTTTTCAACGATAACCCATTGCTTTCTACGGTGGGCTCCACTAGAGCTTTAGATCTACCTGATTTTTTGGCCCATGCTTTAAAATGATCTCGACAAATGGGTGGACGGTGTGGATATAGCCCACACATCATGGTGGGAACTACACAACTTGCTAACATTGAATGAAATTGGCACGAGGACCAATGCGATTCCAGCTAATCTACTTCCAATCTTTTCCAAACATGGAGTGGAATTGGCACATGACCAGATGCAATTCCACCCCCCCTAATACTCTCTAATGCAACTGTCCAAACAGGGCCTTATAATCCCGTTGCCCAAACAGGGCCTTAGCTTCTAAAAAAACGGAAAGTGGCCGACAGTGACGAGACTGTTACCTGAAAGTATGTTTGCCAGTAAGGATTCGATTGAATCTCCAGGGGGGTCTCAGTACCCGCGTGCTTCACAAAATCAGGGTACAAGGACACTATCGCATTAAGGATACGATGAAAGTGACGACTTACCGTTTCGCCTGAACGTATGAATCTGTGTCCTATCACACGATTACGCACGTTATGTCCTATGGTATGTAGGAAGATCACTACTTGCTCCTCAAGACTAACGTGTCGCGTTTCGCGTAGGTGCGTTCTGTCACGCAGTACGTCACATAATGAAAAGAAACATTGTCGTCTCATCCTCAACTGTGTAAAACAATCATTGTTACTCGCACGCACAATGGAGTTTATAAACCTTGCCCGCTCGTCATCCCCTTGACGCGCCGGTTCTCTTAACATATAGTGACGGCAATATTCACCAACAAAGAATACGCATGCGGCCACTGCTTGCACCACCATGGTCTCGGCTACGTCGTCTTCATCGTCGCTATCCATCTCCTAAAGTAGAAAAGAAAGTTGATGTACCTTGTCAACAACCTAGTATGTGATCAGGTATAATTTCTTCCAGACCCAAGTAGATATTTCATGCCTACATCCCCCTTTTTTTGGATACTTTCATTCGTCAGCTTATTAGTACACACTAACTGTCAGTATCCAACACTATTCGAAAGAACGTATGTTTTAAAAGAAAACTCAACCCCGGTACACATTCAATCTGCACATACATAATTCATCAATAAATGCCAAGGCTTCTTTTCATATTTTGCCATCTCCAGATTTGTCTCCACCAAATTTTTGCCTCACATGCTACAAACACTGCCAGGCTAGCACGTGTAGCTGCGGGTATTCATAGACAATGTTCGCTTCAAATATGGGGGAGTTTATATGATACTCGAGCGAGTATAGGACAGTTGATACACAGGCACTCGGAAAATTGTACACATGGCAGCTATAGACCCAACTTAAACCGACCAATTTGTATAAACCATTGTGGTTAGGTCACAATCAGCAAACCAGTTTGGTTGAGGTTTAGATGTTGAAATAGGACCAAAACAATGTCCCCTAAAATTTGATTGGTGTAAGTTTTGGTTCATGATAGATCCAAGAATCACAAAAGACTTTATGTAATGACACGTATCACATTTCTAATCACCTTATAAGTGCTTGAGTATCATCCATCACATAATGCCCGAGATTCAAAGTTATCTAGTACATATAATATATATGGTTGGGCCTTTACAAGAAAGCTGCATATTTCAGTTATTAATGGAAACTTTTAGGACAATAATGCCATCACCTGAACTGAAAGAGTAGAAATGAACCTGAGCCGAGCCAAGGGAAGAGGAAAGAAGAGGACGAGTCTAGTTGTAAAGAGACGAGGCTAAAAAGAGAAAAACTGCGTCAGAAAAAGAAAGAAAATCAGAGTCAGTAAAGGCAAGAAGAGGGTAGTAGAGCATATGATATAAAACGGTGGAATATCTATGAAATTCACTTCGCATGCCCACATGGCCGACTGTAATTTTGCCACTTGGACAATCTTGAACAGAAACTCATCTATCAGGGCCTTATCAACCAAAAAGTGAAGAGCACACCAAAGAATGTATAAAGGCTACCTTTATGTAGGAAGTTTGTAATGGAAGTTTTCCAAGAGCTATATTATAAAAAGTTGCATGTTTACTGTATCAAATAAAGTTATCCATTCCATTATGTAGGAAATAGTTGACAGTAAAGTTGTGGAGGTTAATCCATCAGATATTCAGGTCCAAGAATAAAAATGTCAAGTGAAATGGATCCATCTATCATAGAAGCTTGTAAATCTGTGCATGAGTTACAAACTATAATTACACAGTCAAGAGTATTTAATTAGAAGTAAACCCAGGCATGCATGCATTTAGATAATGCACAAACTGGTCTAGGATTTATAGCAGAACATCTGCAGCATGGTGATTCAAGCCCAGAATAAACATTTTCAATAAGGACAACATGAAGAGGCAGAGGCAATATCACAGTTATACTCATGAAAAAAACCATCCTTCAAAGAACACCAGGAGCCTCAAATGCCTCAGCACTTTCAACCCGATGCGCAAATGATCAGTAAATACAGGGACAAAATTCAAACCAAGAAGCATACATTAGTTTTGGAGAATCATACACAAGGCTTGCATAGGATACAAAAACCCAAAACTTGTCAACAACAGAGATACCAATATCCAGCAAAAACATGCAATAACATCCGACACCAGAGACAAATTATTCACAAAAACTAACTGTAATATTCTGTAACTTTTCAATGTTTCAACATACAATTTGCATGTCAGATACCTCCACCCAATACTAACAATACTCATGTCTATGAAGCCCAGAGATGACCAACTTGTACGCAAAATTAACCAAAGAAACAACAAAAGCCATATGAAGAATCCCATGAATCCAACATGCAAGAAGCCCATATGAAGCCCAGAAAACACAGTCTAGAAGTAAATCATCAGGGTCAATCCAGGAGATTGGATAACAAACACCGGTTTCAAAAATGATTTTTCCAAAATCGGAACAATTTTACAGAAAAAATGCCCATCTGTAGATACGAGATCGCCTATATCCATGCATAAGAAGCCCAGAAATCTCCAACCACAAGGAAATTCACCATCTTAAGAACAGAAGACATCAAAAAATTTCCTTCCAGCATAGACATTCTCGATATCGAATCTTATTTGCAGTATCCAACATCTAAAACATCAAAAATTACCCAAGAACAAAAACCATGTCGTAAAAAACAAAACCCCTCAAATGTCATACCCATTTGCAACTTTCCATTGTTTCAACAACAAAATAGCGTACAAGAAACCGAAACCACTGCAACATCTATTTACACCAAGGAGAGAAGAACAAAACCCATATGGAACCCAAAGCCTCTGAAGATTCCAAAATTAGAAGAAGAATAGTTTGGGAACACCTACCTCACGGAACGCCCATGGCAGCAAGCGATTGTAATACCTCTCTACCCAACTAGATGCGTGGAGGAACATGCATCCATGTATATAGGTCCGATTTGGCGCGAAAGACCTCTGCCATACCCTCTCTCCCGCCAAACCCTACCGATCCTTCTTCGTTGTAGGTTTGAGAAATCCCATCGAATGCAAGTACGATGGCTTCTGAAATCGCAGGATATGGGAAGGATGCGAGAGAGACTGGCATCGTTTCCAAGGAAGGATTTCGCAATCCGCTCAGATCTTCCGTAGTAATTCGAAGAAGTGACCGGTACCTGCAGAAGACGCCGCCCAAACACGAGAGGGGACTGGGTTTGAGGGATTTGACAATACTATCCCTCATAATACCACTCAATACCCCTAAAAACATTTGCCCAAACAGGGCCTAAGAGAGCTGACTCGATCTGCATTGGCGTTTGAGCCATGGACTCAGCAAACCCCTCACTCCGATTCGGCACTGACGCCTCCAGTACCCAGTCTGTTCGGTGATGGAAAAGCTTCATGCTATGACCATGATATATGTGTTTTATTTATGCCGTTAAACCATTTTTACAGCTTATTTTATGGGATGAGCCCAAAAATGAAGTGGATCCAAAAATCAAATAGACCTCACCACAGAAAACAACGGTGATTAAACACCCGCTATTAAAAGCTTACGGGGGCCACGTAAGTTGTGGATCAAGCTGATATACGTGTTTTCCTTCGTTCAGGTCTGTATGACTTATTAAATAGGTTAGATGGCAAGCAAACATTAAAGTGGGCACTAGGAAGTTTTCAACGGGGGGGCATTCAATCACACCTTTTTCCTGTGGTGTGATACACCTGAGATTCAGACCTGTTTCATTTTTGGGGTTTTACCCTGAAATGAGTTATTAAAATGGATGGACGGAGTGGATAAAACACCTACATCACGGTGGGTCCCACACAGCACCGACCAGTACTGAGGGTACTGGAGGGCTCACTGCCAAGTCCGAGTCCCCTTACACTCCAGCCCGCCGGAGTCGCTGCTTCACCGATCACTCTTAAACGTCTATACGCGGTATGAAAGGAATGGAGGACGCCGCGGCTGCCCTCAACACCACTCCTATCCGTTGCATCGTAAAACTCGGTCCGTACTTTCTCTCTCCTCCTCGTTTTAAATAGAAATCCTTGACTACGGGAAAAAAAAAACTGATGTCTAAGATATTTTCCGTACTCATAGGATCCATTAATGAACGTTTTGGATCCACAGCCTCCACTGAAGGGGTGGCAGGTATCAGGATTCATCAGTTCAATTAAAGATCTATTTGGAACGGAAATGGGTGCGACTACTTATATTACACTATCCTGATTGACATTTCAATTGAGAAACTGCAAAATTGGGGCTGGTGAATCCATCTGGATGTAGCTGTTCTATATCATCCTACTTTGTTATTCTATTGAGGAGTTATCTTATAGTTAGGCAGCATATGAGACTTGACACACGGACTCAGAAATTCCACACATGACAGACATTAATTCAAATTAAACTGACTAGATTGTGGAACTTAGTATTGCTGAATCATGTTCTCAAAATCATATTAGTTGAAAAATCCATATATTTTATTTGCGATCATTTGTTTGTAGAAATAGGACCCTTTTGTAGTTTTTCATTTTTTACCATCCAATAAATGTCACCCTTAAAAAAAATCCAATAAATGGCCCCAATCTAATAGTTGGATAATCAGATAAGCATAGTTTTAATATATGATACATCTAAATTAGGACCCATAATTTGGTTTAGTTTTAATTAATTGTATTCCGCATATGCAATTTCTAAGTGCTTGTGTATCATCCATCACATTCTGCCAGAGTATCAAAGTTTTTCCTGGACTGAAGGCTGACCGACCCATTTTGGTGAGTGGTCCAACCCAAACCAGACCAACTGATCCAACTAGGTTGACCTGTGATAGGATCTACATGGTGGGGTACGATTTGGATCTTTTACCATTGGCTAAACTCCTATGTTACTTTTCGATATATATATATATATATATATATATATATATATATATATATATATATATATATATATATATATATATATATATATATATATATAGGTAATTGTTGGCCAAGTATTGTGGAGTATAACAAAAAAATTGCGATGAGAAGATAATATTAACCACCTGTTTTTCTCTGACTTCGGACCACTCACTAATTTGCATTTAATCATCCTTTCAATCGCCATCAATTATGGTTGGGATTGCTTATCAATGTGGTTTTAGAGATACACTCCATCCATAACGGGACCCACAATTTGGCTGGTCTGGATAGCTGTTCATGAGTACCGCATGTCAGGAGGATGAGTCACCATTAATTTTAAATGGTGCAAGACTATTCATAGGAGTCTAGCTCCATTTGCATTTTCCATGTTGGCACGTGAGGTGTGTATGCATCAAGTTCTTTGTACATACGTCTTGACATTGTAAAGAATGGCTATTTGCCTATTTTGAGTCCAACAGTGATGGTTTCTTTGTAATCATGTCAAAGTTACTTCCAAGATAACAATAGGTAAGCTCTGGTAATTACAACAATGGGAATCCATCTAAAATATAAGCAAATATACACATCTGATAACATGAACAGTTAGGATTCTCACTTCTTCATCGCGCAATTGTAGACCAAAAATTGGATGGATAAGGTTGTCCTAATTGCCATGCTTTCTAGCCATGGTCCGTCAACATTCTAGCTCACTAGATCACACCCAACAAGTCTACCATGAATTATCCTTGTTGTCTATCAAGTTGTGGTGGATGTGAATCCAGATTGGCCCAATCATGAAGGCCACTGCTTTTGGAAAAGGTCAACAGATGGAAAGATCACCATCATCTGATTGGTGGACACCAAATGACCTATTAGAAAAGCAAAAAACTATCATCATATAAAAACAACAACTAATCGAATGAATGAGAGGAGAGAGAGAGAGAGAGATCATTTGATATTCATTTCACGCAAGCATCGAATTGATTTTATAAACGGATTGAGCAAGCAAATGCAACAATGTTAGTAGGCTGCTGGGCCTTCTCTCTCATCACATCACGTCCTTCTTCGCTAAAATGTCCCTTCTCGTTTCCCCCTTACATTCTCAGCCTTCCCAAACCCTTTTGAATCCACTTGCCTTTTAAGAGAATTTAATGTTTAGAATCATAACTTTCTTTCTTATAATAATTCATCATGACCATGATCATCATCATAATAATCAAAGCCTGGTTACAAGACAATAGTGCCATTGGTAAGGAGGGTTACTTGTCTACGCTTCTACTCCAATTGACTCACAATTGAGATAGTAAAGGCTGCCATATTCACTTGTCCTTAGATCTTGAAAGACATAATATGAATATTAAGAGTTTACGTAACAATTAAGAGATTTAGTGAGTTTACTAACCGAAACTAAAAGAAAAATTAGGTATATAGACACTAGAAGACAATGGGAGAGGGACTAGGGTAAACAATACTCGTTCCACATACTTTAGACGGGGCACTATTTGTCAAAATAACAGATGAACTTGACAAATGCATCAATAGGGGAAAAGATATCCGACTCACCTGTCATATGATTTGATGCTCAAGAATCAACCACCCTCAGCGTAGAGGACAGAGGCTAAACAAGTTGTACTTTAGTTAACGAATGTAGCCATGGAAGAGTAAGAGCACCAGAGATAAGGTGATCCTTAAATAACTTGGAGTGCTCAAAAAGCGAGTGTGGTGGAGATTGATGCTTTTCAAAGGCTCCATGGTAAGCTTCGTAAAAGTTTTCAAGTGTGTTCGTCCTCTCTCTTAGAATCTGTTTTTATTTATTTATTTATTTTATTTTAATTCCACTTTTAGCATGTTTTGCTTCTTCATACTATGGTGTGTGACTACTAGTTTTTATTAGTAAGCTGTTTCGTTCCTAGCAACATTCTATTATCTTGAATTTCTCATCAAACATGTGGCACATTGGAAGTATATTTGAGCTCTCATTGGTGTGTATTCATCAATCTTGATTAAGTCTTCCATTCTTTCCAATCTTGCGGCATCACTGCGCATCAAGGTGCGCCGTAATGGCCATTATGTTTCAGTAACTGTGGCAACTGTTACCTGTTACAAGGTCGTAATGGCCATTACAGGGGGGAAAAACAACTTGTAATGGCATGTTATGGGGCCGATGCATGTTTTTTTTTTTTTTTTTTTTTCAAAAAAAGAAAAAAATCCGCAACGGTCATTATGGTTCGTATCGTAACAGTAACAGTGGTCACCGTTATGGCGGCTGTTACTGTTGTGACCAGCATTACCGTTACAGAATATCTTGTTGTGCATTCAACATTTATCATAAAATTTTCACCATTTCAAATAAATATTACAGCATCAATTTGTGTATATATAACTATATCATATATTCTTAATATTAGAACAGCTGGAATGATCCTACTTGTATTGTTCTGCATATTACAGCATCAAGTTGTGTATTTTTCCAATACCTTGTATTGGAGTGACCGGTGTTGCAGGTAATTGCTATTGCTTGAGGAAAAAGGACCAAGAAACTTTTATAAGAGAAGGCACTGAAGAAATTCATCTTGCTTCTTTTCTTTGCTTCTATTGTGTTGTAAGGTGGAAGTCCCTTTGATGTGGCAAGTCAATTGTTTCGATTCCTTTTAAAGAATCTTCCAAGTGCTTCGGATACATCTATTTATGATAATTTTTGTTAATTCTCCTTTAATTATAGATCTTAGTCTGAGATTTCCATGCTTTTCTACTTCTTGTAAATTGCATTATTGGCTGTTGAATATTATTTTTATGTGTTACATACATAGCAGAAAAGAATGCAAAAAGAATGAAAGCCTCTTTGGAAATTGGCATTTTCATATGCTGACATCCTATATTGTATACCAGGTGGTGCTGCAATTACTTGCAAACACGAAATAGAAAAGATAAATGAAGAAAATCTACTAACAGTTTCTTCACAGCTGAGACAAGCAATGATGACAACAAGCTCCTCAGAAAAGGTTCCTGGAATGGATTGGAGCAAGAGACCTGGAGTTTCAGAAATTTCTACTGTAGGTGACTTTGGAGATCATCCATTGTCAAGCTTGAGTAACTTTATTATTGTTCATGGAGCAGGTTAGCAGAATTTCTTTTTCTTTATTTTTGGAAATTATTATCCAAATTAAACAAAGAAAACTGATTGTATAATCCTAATGCTTGCTATTTTGGTTTTTCTCGAACAATGTCCATGTGAGTAAAAAAAAATAAATATGCCAGTTTTTGGATGTCTGAATTATGAGAAAGCCTAGATTCTTGAATCTAATAAATCTGAATTGAAACTGATTGTAATCCATGCTTCTTTATTTCTTAGACGTCATCTAATAAAGGATTGGTATTACAACATGATACTGCAGAATGTATCATTTTTATCATTTTTTTTTTTTCTCTTCTTTTTCTTTCTTTAATGTGTAGCCGACCCCAATTAAATTGGGACAAGGCTTAGATGACGACGATGATGATTTTTATTTTTATGTGTGTAATTTCTGCAAGTAATTACATGATGTAAACTCCCATTTTTATTTCTGTTAAGTGTAGAAAGGATGCTCTTTCCTTGTTGTGCAAATTTTCTCTGTTATCTCAGTCTGTAAGCTTACATCATTATGTTTGTGATCCATCTGATTAAAGACAGAGGGATTGAATTTATTTAACATGAATTGGGTGTTTTTGATAGGATTGTGTTCGTCAATCTCTATCCAGACTGTAGTTACTAGCAGATCTGCATCCCTTGAAAAATGCCTACATTTCGTGCATGGCACAACTGCTATCAAAATGTTGTGAAATGGGGCATTTTTCACATCCTTTTCTGCATTCTTCTCCTAGTCTGGAAACTGGTGGCTAGTCTTCCATTATACTTTTGTCTGTTTTCATCTGCCCGAACGGTGTGCTAAAAAAGTTCTTAGAAGGGATTTTTTTTTTTTTTGGGGGGGGGGGAAGAGGTTCTAACTATTGACAACCTAAGGATGCAGGTTTATATATTGTGAATGCTTTTCTCCTATGTTTGAAGAGCGAGGAATCGGTCAACCATCTTTTTATGCATTGCTCTTTCTCAAGGGAAGTTTGGGACAAATTCTTTGCAATTTTCGGAGTAGGCATGGAGGAGGCTGTGGAGGCTCGGGTCAGGCAGTATGGAGATTATCCTTTCTTGTGGGTCTTTGGTCTTTATGGGGTGAAAGAAATGATAGATGTTTTAGGGATGTATCTGGGAATCCCAGGGGAGTTTTCCTTAAAGCAAAAACTTTAGTCGCTAGTTGGGCCTCGGTTGTAGCATAGTTGTGTGGCTGTAACCTTTTTGGTCCATAATGATCTGTGCTGTAATTTTTTATTTTTTCTTTTCTTGTTCTTTGTATTCTTTTCGACTCTGCCGTTTTATCAATAAATTGTCTTCCTTAAAAAAAAAAGAGTCTGGAAACTATGATTCAAAGAAGGAGCAAGTTTTGGATAGGCTGATGATATTGTAGAAATAATAAGAGCATTCTCAATCTAGGCTGTATGTAGAATTATTAATACTCCAGCAGGGTGATTATCAGGGTATGTTTGGTGAACCATGCAAGTTCACCTAAAAAGATTGCGCCTCAATGATTCTAATAGCTTTGGGTTTTATTTAGTCTGTTCTTAGGCTTGTTACCATGCCATTCCATGTTTTCAGGTTCTTTTGGGCACTTCCAGGCTAGTAGATCTGGGGTCCACAAAGGAGGATTGCACATGCCCCTTGTAAAAGCTGGTTTTGTGGCTACACGTATTTCTGTAAGAACCCTTTTTACAAGCTTTGGTTACTTCCCAATTCCCAAAGGCTGTGATTATCTACTTATTGTTGCTCTTTGGCCTTTTTTTTTTTTTCTGTTATTTTCCTTGGATTTCTTTGCTGGTGTGGATTTATGCTCATGTTCATAGTATTGCTTGCAATGGATTTTAATGCCTTTGACAGCATTGATTGGCATGAGATACTACAGATTGCATTGGTTGATGTAACCATGCTAGATGTCATTGTTCCTTCAATGGTTTTAGGACTTGATGTCTGAACTTGTTCTGATACATCTTCACAAGGGTGATTTCGCCGTATATTCGAGATCTTAGGACCTGTTTGGTAGACACTTAAAAATGGGTTCATCTCATTTTAGAAAACAATAATTATGTATTAGAGAACTTGATCTTGAATATATAATCACTGTTAACATGAAGTCATTGTGTATTAGAGATCCAAATCTCTAATCACGACTAACTAAAATGAGATCCACTTGTTTTTAGGCATCTCTAATCCTTCTAAGGTAGTGGCTCAACAACAAGATTTGATGGAAACACATTAGGTAAATGAACTTCCACAAGAGTGAACTTCGGCAACATGTTCAGTTTTAACGTAGAATGGGACATTCTCAAAAAAGGTAACGTCAACTGTCACAGAATACTTTTTAAGTGAAGGACAATAGCATGATAACCTTTCTAAATGCAGTACCTGAAAAAACTGCATTTAATAGAACGAGGTGCAAGATTATTTTTACCAAGCCCAAATAGATGAACAAAGAAAGTACAACTAACACTTTGGGAGGAACAAAAAATATTAACTGATCAGGAGATAACAACAAGAACTATGTTTTTTCATTCAAAATTGACGACGTCATTCTGTTTATCAAATGGTATGAGTATGAACTGCATCACCTTAGAAAGACTGAAACATTCATTTCCAATAAGAAAGCACGAATAACTTCAATCAGATGTCTAGTTTTGTGCTCAGTCACTCCATTTTATTGAGGTGTAAGCGCGGGAGGGATGATGAATAATGCCTTGAATTTGTAAGTAGGATGAAAAATCCGGAGATATAAATTCTAAAGCATTATCAGATCTAAATGTATACAGATTTGTATCAAATTGAGTTTTTATTTTTACTATGAAAGTTCTGAAATATAGAAAAAATTTCTGACCTATGTTTCATAAGAATAGCCATGTCATTTTATAATGATCAAATTAGGAACTCGTGCTGGTCCCCATACATCACAATGAACTGCCTTAAATGAGACATCACTTCTTTCATCAATTTTAGAAGGAAAATGTACTCTATAATGTTTACTTAGTTGGCATGTTTCACCACTCCAAACTTGATACCTTTGAAAGGAATGGAACAAGAGTTTGCAGTTTCTGGAGAGATGGATGACCCAAACGATGATGCCACTGGATTGCAGGACCCTCTGGAAGCATTGCAACACTTACTAATTCTCTCTCCAAATAGTACTTACTATTTTTCTGATGATCTTCACCAATTGTCTTGCCTATCTTGTGGTCTTGAAAAACACAATGAGAAGGAAATAAAGTGACAAAGCAATTTACTTACAGATAAAAGTCTAAAGGGAAATTTAAGAGCATGTAAGACCGAAGATAGGGACACGTATGCATTTGGCTAAGCAATATAGTCTAACAATGGTAGATGAGGTGCCATCAACTAACATAACAAACATATTAGATGAAATGAGATCAAAAGAAGAAATGGAAGTAAGATTATCGGAAATATGATCAGATGCTACCAAATCAATTATCCAATTAGAGGAATGAGATGATAAGAGACGTTTTACATGACTGATAAAGTGGTTGTAGAAGTGGGAGGTGCATTGTTGGATGTAAAGCCATTAGATGAGAGGAGCCATGCATATTCTTCCCGTGATAATGTGGCATTAATCTTATCACCACCGACATTCAATGAAGTGGGAGTAGTGGGCCTACCATTAGACGGAACATTGTCAGCAGTGAGGCTTGATTGTCTGGAAGGTGCATGACGGGGGGCTTCGCTCATCTTGCCCTTAATCTCCTTAAATGCTTTTGAGGTAGCTTTAGTCCATACAAACTCCCATTTCTTGATGCAATTCGTGATGAGAGCCAAGATGGAGCTAAATCCTCTAATGGACCGCCTATAAAAAGTTGCTAAGCCATGATAGCTTTGCACCTCGTGAATATTGTGCAGTTCAAGCCACTCAACTATGACCCTAACTTTCTCGGGGTTTGCTCTCATGTTCTCAGATGATAGAATGAACCCTAAGAAGATAATGCTCTTTAACATAAATATGCACTTCTTAAGGTTGGCGTACAACTTTTCAGTTCTGAGGACCTTGCAACTTGCCACAGATGGTGGAGATGTTATTCCTTTAATGTGCTATAGATAAGAATATCATCAAAATATACCACAAGGAACTTACCCATAAAGGATCTCAACACCCGGGTCATCACTCTCATAAATGTGCTCGGGGCGTTAGTCAAGCCAAATGGCATGGCTAGCCACTCGTATAGCCCATCCTTCGTCTTGAAGGCCGTCTTCCACTTGTCTCCTGGGCGTATACCTATTTGGTGATATCCATTCTTGAGGTCAATTTCGAAAAGATGGTGGCACCGGCCATCATGTCTAACATATCATCAAGACGCAGTATGGGAAACTGGTACTTGACTGTGATTTTGTTGATGGTTTTACTGTCCACACACATGCGCCATGTGCCATTAGGCGTGAGAAGTGTTGGTACGACACACGGACTCAAAACTCTCTTGAATGAAACTCTTTTTGGGGTGCTCATCTACTTGGCTCTTTAACTCTGCATGCTTTGTAGGGTTCATTCGATAATGAGGAAGGTTTGGTAGAGTTAACCCAAGGACAAGATCAACGGCATGCTGGATGTCCCTTATGGGTGGAAGCTCATTTAGTCAGTCCTCTGGAAATACATTGTGAAACTTGTAAAAAATCGGCTTCACCTCCGGGGGTCCCTCTACACTAATCTCGGGTGTAACTTCTCTAGCCACTAATGTGTACACCATCGAATCCACTGTAATCTCTCTCAAACTCCTTGGCGTTAATAACGTGGAGAGACTTAGGTTGGGATTTCCTCGTATCCCTTGGATTACTCGACTTCCCCTCAACTTTCTTTTCTACATTGCTTTTTGGTGGGAGAGGAACTAGAGTGATTTCTTGCCTTGATGCATGAATGAACATACATTTGAGCGGCTGTATATCGTCACATCTTGATCAAATCACCAAGGTCGTCTCAAAATGATGTGTCTAACATCCATAGGTAAAACGTCGCACCACAACAAATTTTAATAGGATCCAAAGTTAATAGGCATGAGACATCGCTGGTTAATAGGCATAGAAGATGCATCCACCCATGGCACTCTATAGGGCTGAGGGTGCGGTCCAGGTTTCAAATCTAAATGAGATAAAGTGCTAGTGGAGACCACATTGGTACATCTATCACTATTAACGATTAACTTACAATTCTTCTCTCCACATTTTGCATATGTGTAAAATATTGTAGTTCGACGCCAGTCATCATTCTCCTTAGCATTGGTCAAGGTGCACCTGACTGCTGCAAGTGGTGTGGTCTCGTCTTCTTCCACTACCTTATCACTAGCACCAGTGATATTGGGTTGATAGACTTCTTCTTCAAAATATCCTTGTTCATCTCTTTCTTCCTCATCGTCGTTAATCACCAGGGCCTTATTTTTATCTTTCAAGGGACACCGATGCACAAAGTGACCAAAGTAGTCTGCTTTGTCTGTGGAAATTCCGGCCATTATGCTCGACAGTGCGCCCATAAAAAGACGGTAATTTCTCAGTCACTAGATAATTTGTATGTAGGCGTTTGTTCTGAAATCCTTTTCGTAGATACAATATCTGACGAGTGGATTTTGGATTCAGGCGCAACAAAGTACGTGACACAGAGTTGTCGAGGACTCAAGGAATTCTAGCCTTTAGCCAAGGGAAGTTACAAGTTGTACATGGGCAATAACGCTGTTGAAGACGTACAAGGGATTGGCATTCTCCATCTTCGTACGCGCATAAGGCGAACAATAATCCTCCGTGATACCCTTTATGCACCGGGGATGCGTCGGAATTTAATTTCTGTTTCTAGGTTATTATTTGATGGTTTTGATATTCGATTTTTCGGGACAAGAGTTTCTTTGAGACTGAATAACCTCATCTTTGCATGGAAAAATTTAATATCAGATTTATTTATTCTAGACGTAGATTGTGATAATGCTCCTCTTGCTTTATCTGCTATGTCGAATGAAAATGTAGTGTCTGAATCTCAAAAATGGCACGCGAGGTTAGGTCACATAGGAAAGGATCGTATGACAAGACTAGTACGTTCTGGTCCGTTAGACTCCTTATCCAAAGTTGATTTGCCATTTTGTGAACATTGTGTCCGGGAAGACTTCAAAGAAACCATTTCCTAAAGCGGCTAGGTCTAAGGGCACACTAGAGATAATCCATTCAGATATCTGTGGTCCCTTTAATGTACATGCCAGAAATGGATGTCAATACTTTGTCACTTTCATTGATGATTACTCGCACTATGGATGTGTATCTCATCTTACACAAATCTGAGGCTTTTGATTGTTTTCTTAAATATAAAGCTGAAGTAGAAAATCAGCTTGAGAAAAAGATTAAAATCTTTCGATCTGGTAGAGGTGGCGAGTATACATCTGAAACGTTTAAATCATATTGTGAAAACGTTGAAATTGTTCGGCAGTACACAATGGCTTACACTCCACAACAAAATGGTGTTGCAGAGCGAAGGAATAAGACACAATTGGACATAGTTAGATCGATGATGGCACAAGCCAATCTCTCTACCACATTCCGGGGAGATGCACTGTTAACAGCCGTCTACGTCCTTGATAGAATCCCATCCAAATATATTTCTAAGACCCCATATGAGATGTGGTCAGGGAGGATTCCTTCTCTAGCCAACCTACGCCATTGGGGATCTTCGAGATATGTTTTGCTACCTACTCCGCATAGAGGTAAACTTGATAGTAAAATCATTAAATGCGTGTTCATTAGGTACTCTATGCATTCAAAGGAATACGTTCTAGTTTATGAGGACCATGGATGATGGATTGAGATAGAATCCCGAGACGTGACCTTCGTTGAAGATAGATACCCAAGCCGAATGAAACAAAAGTTCCTTTAGAATTTTTTGAAATACCCGATGTATCTCAGGAGAGTGGGAATTCTGCTTCTCAAGATGATGATGCTCCTATAGTTCGTCAGGACAGTGGGAGGACATCTCAGCAGGCTCCTGAGTTACGTCGAAGTGAAAGAGGATTGATTCCCCGAAGATACTTCGATATTGAAGGGCAAACATTCTCTTGCGTTGCGGTTGATGATGATGAACCTGATTCGTATCAAGATGCATTATTATCTTCTAACTCAGCTGATTAGGTGAATGCTATGGACGAAAAGATCGCTTCCATGGAGAAGAATAAAGTCTGGGAACTTGTTGATCTGCCTTCAAATCGCAAAGCGATATGTAATAAATGGGTACTTAAGATCAAAAGAAAGGTAGATGGTACAGTGGACAAGTATAAAGCATAATTAGTTGCTAAAGGTTTTACACAACAAGAAGGCATTGATTACGAGGAGACCTTTTCACCCGTTGCGATGTTTTCCTCAATCCGTATGATCTTGTCCATTGTCGCAAGTTTAGACTTAGAGTTATATTAGATGGATGTAAAGACCGCATTCTTAAATGGTGACTTGGATGAAGAAATATATATGCAACAGCCCATGGGTTATGTGGACAAAAAGCATCTAAAGAAAGTCTGCAAATTGTTAAATCTATCTATGGGCTGAAGCAATCTTCAAGACAGTGGTACATGAGGTTCCACTTGGCCATCACCACTTTTGGATTCACGATGAGTGAAGAAGATCATTGTGTATACCTGAAACAGTGTGGAAGATCTTTTTTTGATACTATCTCTGTATGTAGACGATATCTTGTTAGCTGGTAATGATGTGCAATTGTTGATATTGTCTAAAGATTGACTATTCTCGAACTTTGAGATGAAAGACCTCGGTGAAGCCAACTTTATTCTTGAGGTAAAAATCATCAGGGATCGCCCTAAGAAATTTTTAGGCTTGTCTCAAACAACCTATATACAAAAGATCTTAGAGCGGTTCAGGATGGAAAATTTAAAAGCTGTTGAAACCCCTATGGATAAAGCTACCAAGCTAGATAGGAAATCGTGTCCCCAGACTGAAGCTGAGAAATTGGCTATGTCCTCAGTACCTTATGTAAGCGCTGTAGGGAGCTTAATGTATGCTATGCTTTGCACCAGACCAGATATTAGCTATGCAGTTGGCATAGTCAGCCGTTATCAGAGTAACCTGGGATAGTCGCATTGGCAAGCCGTCAAACGTACATTCCGCTATCTCAGAGGGACAAAAGACCTAATGTTGTGTTATGAAGGAACAAATCTCGAGCTCAAAGGATATTCTGATGCTGCTTGGGGTAATGACGCCGACGAGGGAAAGTCTACTTCAGGATATGTATTCTTACTCGAAGGAGGAGCTATCTCATGGTCGAGTAAGAAACAGACATCTACAACTCTTTCATCTATGGAGGTCGAGAACATTGCATGTTGTGCTGCAGTTCAGGAGAGTGTATGAGTTCTCAGATTTCTATTAAGTCTGGGTGTTGTACCAAGTGTTCATCAGCCTATATTGCTGAAGATTGACAATACTTCTGCTATTGACTTGGCAAGGGACCCTAAACACCACCAGAAATCTAAGCACATTGAGATCAAGTATCATGACGTCCGTGATCAAGTGAGAGATAAGAAGGTTGCCTTCAGCTACATTCCTACTAAGGAGATGATGACTGATCCCATGATGAAACCTATAGCTAGAGATCTATTTCAGGTTCATGTGAAGCAGATGGGATTGAGGAAAGTTTGATAGATGTACTTGTTTTGTAATACATTCGATCTTTCATTAATGAATAATATATTCCATTTATTCAGTATTGACCTCTAATATAAACTAGGTAAGAAGATTATCAACATTTATTTGGAGATCATGTAAGATTTTTATTTTTGTCGGCAGGCCTGTCACCCACTCGCACGAGTTGACCAACCTTGAATGTACAAGAGGGGTACATTTGGGGCTATGTTTATACATTGAGGTATGAACTTCCCTTTATTGTGAATAATAAAGGATGAAGATATGAGTGAGTCGTATCCGCCTACAATCTTATAAAGATTGAAGATGAGACTGATGAAGTCGAATAACATAATCGCACCATTCCGTTACATGCGATCAATGTTATAGCCTGAAATTAAAGCCAGGTTATGAGGTTATGAGATGAGTTGTACCTCATGTAGAATAACCTACGTATTGTAGACCCGACATACACCTAGTTTTGTTTACTTTACGCCGTGGATTGTAGCCACGTGCTAGGACCTTTTACCTACAGATTGCTTTGATTCGATCTAATCATTGCAACGTGTAGGTAGCCAGTCCCATAGGTGACTCTTTGTGTCCTTAACTACCCTCCTCTTGTGTATATGAGGATGAGATTGAGTGTTGCTACTTTAGTGTACTATGACGAAAGGTTCTTGATTGGTCAGACTCAGTTACGCTAGGAAAGCAGCTTGATTAATTCCAAATTACACATCTGCGTGGGGAAGATCACGTGACAGCTACACCAAGTTTCTAGAACTTTAAATACGCACTTGAAGACTTATCCGCCGGCAGTATCGAGTTGTTTTTTAATAGACTTTTTCAAACAATATTTTTTAAAAAAAGCATATATATATAAGTATTGCTTTAAATCGATTTTAGTCGAAGTTTGTGAAAAATCAAGTTTTCAGAATAACTCGATAAATTGGATAAGTGTGTATGTTGGCCGAGTACTCCAGATCGGGAGTTAACTCCATCCGGTATGGTCATGCGGACTAGGACAGGCATTGCAAAGCTTGGGTTATTGAGTACTAGTTAGGTGGTCACTTAGTACTTAAGCACTTGTGAGAAGATTACGGTGATCCAGCTGGTCCCGCGCCTCTGATTCTTTTGATCGCGATATTTGGTTCTTTGATTATTTTTAGGCAAGTTAGATGGACAAATTTATGTGCCTATCCCACAATGTGATTGAGTGAGAGATGTTGGACGTAGGCCAGTGGGGCCCACTTGTGAGCAATCACTAGCGGGTACGTCCCATGTTTTCTCCGGTCTCTTCCTTTGAATTAAATTTCAAATTCAATTACGAATTTGATTTTTAATTGAAGATAGGGATTTGATCGGATTATTTGGCCTTATCCAATCCCACTCAAACTCTCCTTCCTTTCCTATATAGAGGGATGCACTTCTCTTGTGTAAGGCAATTGAATCATACGATAAACCGAGAGTTTAAAGAGAGATACTGTGTGCGCTATAGTCTGTCCATTTTAGCTTGTCCTTGGGATGATCTGATCCATAGATTGCAATCCGGGGCCACTTATACCGTAGGATCAGAGGTGTGAATAGTTCCATCTGCTCCAGTAGTAGATAGGCGGGCCGTTGGAGCACCGTTTTTCTGCTTTGTGAGGGTTCCAAACTTCGTGTAGACCGTCAGATCTTGATGGCTCACCTTCCGCGCTTCCCTACACGTTGAACTTGCTCACAGTCATTTTTCTTCTCTACTTGTTGCATGTGGATCTTCCACACTAGTATGTTTTTTGAATATCAATCTGGCCATTGAATTTCACTGCAATTAGTTTCTTCTTGACCTAGTTGCTCCCTCCCATTAAACATAAACCTGTCCCTACTCCCAACCTAAAACAACACATAGCTGCTCCTAAAATAGCCTATGGCCGTCCATAATTTCAGCCAGAACCTATCCCAGATTTCTACCCAAATCTGTCCAAAACCCAGCCCATCCTGCACAAGAACATTAGCCAAACCTTCCCATAGTTGACCCAAATCCAGCATTTGAAACAGCCCTATTTCTTCACCTTTTCAGATTAAGAAAAGTGATTTTATTAAAATACTACCTTATTATTATGTAATTTACATTCTGATACCTTTTATAAAAAGCTTTTTATAAAATTACCTCATTAATTTATGTAATTATCATTTTCATACCTTCCATTACGTTTCTCCAATGGTGGGTAAACGACTTGGATTATTTTTATAAATGACTAAAATGCCCTCTTGACGAGAATACCCTTCCGATGTACATACTTTTTTTTTTCAGCATACAAACATTTTTTTTTACACACACACACACACACACACACACACACACTCGAATCCATGAATTCAATGTTGAAACACACTCTTTCTACCATCAAGCCTTGGGTTGGAACCCCTTCAACATACAAACATTTACAAATGAGTAAGGATCATTTATCAATTGACCCAACAAAACCATCAAGCATCTTGCAGTATGTGTGAGATCTGAAACGCTCATCAGGATGGCCCAACGGTGAGAGATTCCCTAGATCAAATATCAAGCTATTATCCTGGCTTATGTGAGAGGTCTGAGGCGCTCATGCAACTGGTCCAACAATGAATATTGCTTGGCCTAATTACGCCAGCATTATAAGGCACATGTGACAGCATCCTAAGGCATGTGTGATTCCTGTTCATTTAAATTGAGAAGTGAGGAGAGATGTAAACAAGATGGAACGACAGAGGTCTTTGGTTGTCAGGAGCCTGGGGGTTATATGATATGCTAGGTGAGGCTTCATACACGGTCATCCTAGAAATTGTACATATGATGTGCATTAACTCAAAGTTAAACCAGGCAAATGGTGGGACATGTTGTTGATAGGTACGGTCTAAAAATTAGCTTGGTTGGATAATCCTAGCATCTGATTTGTGGATACTTGTTTGCTGATATAAGACCATTGGGCTTTCTCTAGCTGTCCAATAGATGTCCAGAAATATAATAGTTGGCTATTCAAATCGGCATGATTTTTGGGTCATGATACGTGTTAATTGGGACCCATAATCTGGACAGTTCAATTTGAATTTGTTGCATGCATTGGGTCCAATGCTTGAGTGCAATTGTATCATGCATCATGTTCCTCTAGACTATCAAATACTTTTATATTTCGAGGTGGTTGCAGGAAGGAAAATGCTTGCCTAATGCCTACCTCGTCTAGGTGCCTAACAGGGTCGCTTCCCTAATGTATTTTGAACCATACAGCATGCAAGAAATCCACCCGTCCATCAGGTAGACGGTCCTTTCCTTGGCCTTGATCCCAATTATGTGGGCCATCAATATAAAATCATACATAACACTACGAAATTCACTGGTATGACCCACAGACCCTACACAAAAGTGATGGTGGGCATGCCAATTCCAACTGTTTCCTAAGGTGTGGCCTACCTGAGTTTCATGAAAGTTCCACCCACGGGGCTCTCGGTTAGCAAAAGTGACCTACCTTAAGCTTGGTTCTTCCAGCAAGAAGTCTTTTCACATCGAAATTTAGTGGGATTTTCCAACCTTACACATTCCATAGTTTGCGGGAATCAAAATTGTCCAAATCATTGGCACACTTAAAGATGGATCATGGTCTAAAAATTACATTTGAGAAAATATGGTCTTTGTGACGTAATTAGGTCAGGACTTGCGTTATTGGGCCAATTGCATAAGCCTCTCCGATCTCACGTGTGCCCCAAGATGCTGTCTCCATACTTGGGCCAAGAAATGTATTTATTGTCGAGCCATCTTGATGAGCATCCTAGATATCACATGCCCCAAGATGCTTGATCAAAGTTGTGAGGTGAATTGACAAACAAGTTCCATTTGATTTGTGAAGGCTTGGTTTTGCATCCTTGTTCAAAGGGCATTTTAGTCATTTACAAAGAAATCACTTAATCTAACTGCCGTTAGAGAAATCTAAAGGAAGGTATGTGAATGCTAATTATCTAAACTACTAAGGTAGCGTGCTGAAAAGATTTTAAAAAAAGATACCGGAATGTAAATTCTATAAGAATGAGATAGCAATTTATAAAAATCCTAAAAAAAAGACGTGTAATATTTATTTATTGTCTATGCATACAAGAAGGGGTGTTTCTTGTAGTCATAGGATGGCGAGAGGAAGTCAGGATGATGTATTGTTACTCACGCAATTTTCTGAAAGATTGGACAAGATGGATGGTATTGACTGTTGGGGTCAGTGGGGTGCTTAAGGAGCACCCAACATTAGAAGGATGCATGAAGTTAGGGGCTACTACTCCTTTGCAATAATCCAGCCCCCACTCACTAGGGAGACATGGCACTAATTATGGGTATGAGCATGGGACTTGCTTGTGATATCAACAATCTCCATATCCTCGACAAGGGCCACAACACTTATTGGTCTTGGTCATGATTATCTCGATTATGTTAAGGCTACTCAACTGACTCACCTAGAAGATCTGATTAAGCGCGTGAGGTGGAGATTGCAAACTATAGTGGTAGTGTAGATCCTAATGTCTTGCATAATTGATTGAAGCCAATGAAAAATTATTTTTTGAGTGGTTTCAACTCTTCGAGGAAAAGAAGTTATGGTTTGCAGCATTACATGCACCAACAAGGGATCCATTAGTCTTCATGATGCAGGACATGAAATTTTAAACATGATATGCGAGATTCCAGGCTTTAGATCATACTAGTTCAAAACAATCACACAAAATTTCACATCCCACATAAAGTCAAGCACTCAATTAAGGGGAATCTATGCGGGTTTGGGCCTACACATGCTAGGGCTGGACCAATTAAAATTATAGACCAAACAATACTTAAAGGAGAGTAGATTTAGATACACATGCACAAGAATAATTTTCCCAATCTAAGGGATTCACAAGTTTCAATTCGAGAAACCCTAGGGTTGGAAAAAAGGCAAAGAAATTGGGAGTTTAAGACAATCTAGGGTTAGAGTTAGGGAAATCAGGTAAGAGGGGAATGAAAGAGAGGAGAGAGTGAACCTAAAGGCCGCCCGCGCGTGTGAACAGCAGGCCACGCCTGACACATTTGCGATGAGGGCAATCTGTAAGTGCGTGGGGCCCACAAATCCAAAAACCCCCTCCTTGGGGCTGGTCAGCTAGGGTTGGACTACAAACCTCCCAAGTTTCGGTCCGATCCAACGTATGGTCCGTGCGTGGTGCTCCGCCGAAGTTTCAATCTTCCTGCATGGCCAGATTCCAGAAATCTGTTGTAGAGAAGGAACGACTACAAAATAATGATGGATTTGCAAGTGGAATGACTGTAGGAGGAGGAATATGGATGGTAGAAGGTGGGGGCGAATCGGGATGGGTGTGGCTTCGCACCACGGTAGTTAGCCCTTCGAAGAAGGGAGAGTTTTGCACCCAATTGGATTTTTACAACTCGGAGAGGAGCAGGAAAACACAGAAATTTTATTCAATCATCAATGAGAAAAATAATCTATCAGGGGTGCTTATTTATAACAAAATCCTATACCTCAAAACTCGCTCCATGTGCGCAACCTCTTACTTAGAAACAAAGTAACCACAATTAACAACTAATCAAAATAATCTAAACCGTCCATGATGTTCCTAATAACAATAATAACCAAAACTCAAAGTACTAGATCGTTTGGAATAGCGAGCCACGATCATGAGAACCCATGGCGGGATTCACGTGACGATTGGGTCCACTCCAAGGAACGAAAACGTAGTCCTTTAGCTAGGGGGTCCTCCCTAGACGTCGTCATAGATCTAGATCGATGGTGGGGCCCTCCTTGCGTGCGTGGGGGGGGGGGGGGGGGGGTTATCTGCGCGAGATGTCCCCATCACTTCAAGGGACTTAGTTTTGGATAGATCCTACCATTCGGGCCATTAATCAAGTACTTAAAAAGCCGATTAATGCTCTCAAATGTTTCCAAGAGGTTTCTCAAACGTTTTCATCTGTTAAATCTTTTCATTTCATCATTAAAGTATTTTGATTAAACTTGATGGGCATCCAACGGTTGGATCTTTTATTGGTTCACCTCTTGTGCTTGTATGAGATTTTGGCCAAAGACGGAATGATTTATTCAATTTGGGTAGATGGATGGGTAGGATTACAGACTTTTGATGATGTAGGGCATATTGAAGTTTATAAGGGTGAGGACTACTATATGGTGGTGGTCCCTACAAAACCATGGATATTTAAGATATAATTCTCATCAACCACGCACAAGTAGAGAGAGAGAGAGAGAGAGAGAGAGAGAGAGAGAGAGAGAGAGAGAGAGAGAGAGAGAGAGAGAGAGAGGACCCTTCTCCACATCCTCCCTCCATCACGCATGTGTCCACCCTGTGGATAGCTTTCATCTTCTCTCAATAGCCCTATAATTCAAGAGTGAGAAGGCTTTCAATGCTTCGCTTCACTAGGGATGGAAGGAGAGATCTACTTTGAAGGATTGTCATCAGGTTTCCACATTTTTAGATAGGAAAGAATCATAGGTATGACTTTAACTCTTGGTTTTCACCTTTTTGGAAACAATATTTTTTGTATCGTTATCGCGTATAGTATTGCACCCTTGTGATATGGATACATATCAGTTATAGGCATGGCACGAGATATATTGGTTTATCATGTAATATATGGTTGTTTTTGGGAAACATGGGGCGAAATTGGTCGAATTTTTCAATGAAACTTTAGCGGTTGTTAAAAAAAAAGACATTAATATACACTTATAAATCATAACATAAAAAATAAGAGCACATAATAGGTTTCTTTTATATAGTGTCCTAATCCATTTGTTGTCTAATTGAATCGATGCAAGTATATTCAAAGTCAATTCATATAATTAAAAAATGTAAGAAGACATGCATGGAAACACAACCAATACATTTAAAAGAAAAATTAGAAATTTAGAAATATACCTGTGAATGATGTGTGTTTGTGGCTCAGACCCACAGAGTTGCACGGTGGCTTAAAATCATCATCTCTATCTCAACGAAGCTGTGAATAGAACTATTGCTCCATGAATCGACATTACTGTGACCAGGTCGTAGTAGAATGGTACTGGTGAAGATACTCTCTAACATAATGCTAGTACTCATCCACTCCGATTTGAACCAGTATCCCCATCCGTGGATACTGCGTAACCGTCATGATCTGTGGTTGATATGGATATGGGGTGGGTACATATGTAGCTCTTAAATATCCATACTGTTACCCATATCTATATTGTGGATATTCTTGCTCGCATGTGGAAGTGAACTCCTAATCGTAGTCGAAAAACGATGTGTCGTAATTGTTGGAGTCGCTCACTGCATATTTACTAGGTCCGTATCTATATCCATACTGTGGTATAGAACTCGAGCTACCTTCCCCTGTTTGTGATCCAAAACTAGAGCTACCTCACTTCTCACGAACCCCCGTGCCCCTCAGGTACCATGCCAATACTTCCTCCTCAATATATGTCAGCTTCTAGGTTTGGTTCTTCAGTAGCTTCTAACGCTCATATGCTTTATTAATGACAAGTCAAGGTTGTGTTTCTTCAGGACCAGAACCATGGTTAGTGTCTAGGTCGACATGATCAAAATCCCTCTCCATAGTGAAAGGGCTAATAGGCCTCCAAGCCTCTCCTAGACCGAGTTTCACAGTTGCCGCCACCATCCCTGTCACCATCATCACCATCATCGTCATCACCAGCATCGCTCTCAGTATCGCTCTAAGTCTCAAATAAGATCTCACCACCACGTGTACCACATGACAGTGACTACCGTGGGTTGCCCTCCGAATTCCTTGTTAATGGGTCGAAGGATTTGGGAGGAGATCCAACCTCCTGTATATAAGCGTCATCATTGATCTGCTATGATGCTGCCTCTTCACTATATGTAGCTCTAGTCATCCATCTGAAGTGTCCAAGTCATTTGATATAACCCACTCATAAAGTGGGTCCTCTGTATAATTGTCAACATATGCATGCTAACCAAACGACATTATGTCGAGCAGGCCCTGTGCTTTTTATTTTATTTTTTTCTTTCGAACGTAGCAACCTCTCTCATAGCTTTATGTTGTAGTGGTAGTTTATTAACTTTTAAAGACTCTTGTAACCCAATCTATAGGCTTGTTCATGTGAATAAGGGAGAAGGTGCTCCAATTTCTTTCACAGAGTGAGGTGGACACCATCTATGCGAGCACACAAATAGCTAGCCACTACAAAGTTTTGCAATCGTCCCATACATAGCCCACTATTCGCCTGTGAAGTATATTATTTTTTCCTCAGTTACATATGTACTATTAAAATATGAAAAGTAACTTTAAGTTGTAAGAGGTAAATAATGCAACAACTCGCATGCCATCATCTTCACCCTCGTCGATCGTGCGGCGTCACACCCAAACATTCCAACTACATCGTGGAATTGAATAATTTGTTGATGGCATTTAGCATTAAGTATGAGTATAAGGGTTTTCATGAAGTTAAAGAAGAGGTAAGTGTGTAATATGTTTATCTCATTGCCAAAATTGCCTTTCCTCAAACAGTTGGGGAATAACTTGTTATATACCTCATGCACAACTTTCTTTAAGCTTTTGTCTTCAAAGAGTACAATTGTAGTGGTACTCGGGATTTAGGAAGTATGCTGAAATCTAACACGGTGCAAATATTCACATATCAGTACAAGAAAAGAGCTATACATACTACGCAAAGAAGTACTGAAGTATTGAAGCTCCATAAAATCAAATATAAGCTTGATGAAGTGCGTGCAAAAAGGTCCTTTGTCGATGGCCATCGATTATTGCATGCACACATTTATATGCATTGGGGTCTCTAGCATTGACAACTTTTTTCATTAACTGCATGGATGCAAATAAAGATCCCATTGATGGATATATCTCATTATGCACAATCCTTAGCACTACATATATGGCTCCAAAAAACCCACCACTCTGCGCAAGCGATCTTAGAAGGCGTTGCTCAATACAAGCTCCTCAATCCTCCAACGTACTCTTTTGCCACTCTTATTCCAATTCGCATACTCCTTATAATTGAAAAGCTCTCGCAGCCCCTGCCTGTGTTTTAAGAGGCTATTTAGGGTGATGTAATTTATGGTGAACCGTGTTGCCTTGGCCGCACTATATCCTCACCACACCTCTCGCGCATCTTGGATAGTAACCAGTTGTGGTTGTAGATGAAATTTGTGATTAAATGTGCGTCAATAATTATAACCTTCATTGAAGGCCATCCCCTATTGCCTCCAGTATAAGATCCATGCAGTGGGCTATGTGCGGGGTCCAATGCAAATGGTACTTCTTCATTATCTTCTTCCCTACCTTCACAAATGTGCTCCCATTGGCCTTAAGAAACTGCACGATGTTCGTCCTACCAACGTCTTTCATAACATCATGCATCAGCCCATAAATGTAATCCGAGCTTTTTTTAATCTTATTACTAGCATTTATGGACTCCAATAATATCGTCTATCCCCTATAATATACCCTAAAATTTATGACCAACATCCTTGTCTGTCTAGTCCACCCGTTACACATCACAAAGTAACTGTACATCTCCCATGATGGATGAAACTCCTCTACATAATGCTACATGTCAGCATACCCTTCATCTAACCATTTGTCCATTATCTCACGTGGCGTAGGTGGCACCACACCCTCACCCCCACGCTACACTTTAGTAATCATATTCTTAAAGTGTGGGCTCGTTGCTACATCCGCGGGGATGTGATCATAGATTAAAAAAAATTGCAACGACTTTCTCACCTTCTTTCGCACATCCCCTCCACTAAACATTCCCTTCAATTTTTTTGGTGTTTCCCCTGCTTCTTTGTACATCATCAAATTTGAAGGTAGATCCAGTACCTGCATGCTATTGCCACAGTTCATACCCTATATCCTTACACACCACACTCCTGCATGGACCCCTCAAAAGTGGGCCCGCTTGCCTCTAACTGCCTCTCCTGATCCCTCTCTCACTCATCCCATAAAGACTCATACTCATGTTAAGATCCGGATCATCCTCATCCGAATCCATTGCATCCTGTCACCTACTGACCATGCTAACTCGTTCCTAATCTCCCTCTCCCATGTAGCGTGATCGTCTTCCATTGCTTCCCTTATCTCCTTTTTAACTCTATTAGGCATTTTGGGCAATTTATAACATTTTGATGTGCTCTCGCCAAGTATTTCTTCAGGCGGGTCACCCCTCCACTCATCATTATGTGGCGACAAAATGCACATCGGGACCTGAATTGATTATCATGAAGTGGGGGCTTGTATTTCCATCTGATTGCAGGCTGTCTCCTCCCTCTGACATTTTCTACCTGTAAAAAGAACATTAAGCAAACCAAAATGTTAGTACATGCAGTGTGCTACATTCATAATTAATAAGGAAATTTAACCGCAATGAAACTGGAATTTATATAAAAAAAATTAGCTTGTTTCTGAAAATTACCCAATTGATAAGAATGTGTAGATCACATGGTATTCCAAATCAGTTACGTAATGGTAACGGTCATAACCGTTACAGAAAAATGTGCCGTAACAGCCCCGTAACGGCCTCGTAATGGTCTCGTAACGGTCCAGGAAATACATTTTTCAAAAAATAAAAAATGGCCGTAACGGCCGATACGGGGGCTGTAACGGCCGTTACGGCCCGTATCATAATGGTAACGGTAACGGCCACCGTTACCGTTACGGAACACCTTGGTAGATTAGGTTATATGCATGTTTTGTTTCGTGTTTTGACACTAAGATTGCAACCGATTTAGAAAAAAACTGGGGAAATTTAGAAATTTTCCTAATTTCCACAAATCGGCCCTTCTTCCCCAAGTCCGAAAATTGGAGAGTTTTTTATGATTATTTCATCAAATGCTCCTAAACACTATGAAATTGGGCAACAATTGATAGCTGATTGGAGTGTAATTTCGAAAAGAAGAAATAAATATATATATATATATATATATTTCGAAAAATTCCCAAATTGCCAAGAATGTGTAGATCAGGTTGTATACTTCTTCGATTTCATGTTTGGACACTAAGATTGCAACTGATTTGGGAAAGATTGGGAAATTTTTAATTTTTCCTTGATTTTCTGCAACTCGGTCCATCTCCAAAATTCGAAATTGAAACTCTAAATCCATGTTTTTTCATGCAAAACATGAAGAATCATGGATTTTTTACCATTTGACACTAATTACAAGTTAGTTAACATCTTAATCTACATCCTTACCTAGTGTTCAAGTTAGATATTGAATATGGATATTGCAATATTCAACTTGTATCCAACCTGTTTATAGCCCTACATGCGTGCACATAACAAAGTTCATCTCTAGATAGGATGTTTGCAAAATCTTCTTCAAAATTAAAAAACACGACAAAGCTTCGTGTATCACACAAATGTTTTTCTTAAACAGGTCCCCAAGATTTGAATCTTTTTCAATAGCAACACAATTGGAAGCCCAAATTTTGCATTATGGCTCTCAATCTCTTTTTATTTTCCTCTTATTTGTAGGATCCTTCTAGCTAGGTGTTGCTCCTGCTTCAAATCCCCATTTTGAAATCTTGCACCCGCTCCTGCTTCCTACTTATTTATACTTGTTTACATTTTGAAATGGATGCTTCTCACTCTTCACCTGAATTTGTTACTACTTCACTTCACACCACAATGCAACTATAATTTCCTTTGTCATTTGTGATTTTCTTGGCATTTTGTTTTTTTTTATATACAATAAAATGTTTTCATTGGCCGTTGTTTTGTGTTCTCTTGCTAAATGGATCCTTTCTTATGATCTTTATTAGGATTTTGAGAGAGTTGTGATACATCTTATCTTAACACATGAATAGACTACATGACAAGTGAAAGGGTGACCTTGGAACCTGCATAAGGAGTAAAAAATGTGCTCGTTCTCATAAATAATCTTGATCCATCTTGATTTGCAACCAAACAATTTTAAATCCCTCGGAAGATCCGTCTCCATATCTTACTTTGATGTAAACTCTTGCTACATCTGTTCTAGATGCTGCTAATGAAGTTGGATTGTATCTTGATTACCTTCTGTCAACATAGCAACAAAAGTCTACCAGATGTGGTGGAGCCTATGAGGTCAATTTTGGAGTCGCCACTAGCCCATCTCTTTTGTATGGTTCAAGGATGGCTATAATCCTTGTGGGCTTCTCAAAATCCAAGAAAGTAATCTCCTTAATTTCGAAGAGTTGACTCCAACTAGGTCTCCAAATTTCTCTTCTGTGTAAGGACCACGGTTATGGAGTAAGAAGCAGTAAGGCACCCTACACCACAAAGATACAATCTCTACTTGAGGAGAAGGAGATTCCAAAGATTGGAATTTTGATAAATGGTCGACTTGAGCCCCAAAGGTTAAAAGAAAAGAAAGAAGAAATAAATTGAATAGAGAAGGAGAAGAAAATAAGAGGGAGGCTTGGGAAGGTGAGTTGATTGCTCGCTCATCCTCTCATGGCTTGCATGAGGTTGTGATCTTCAAAATTCTTGTGCTTGGGGCTTGAAGTTATACTCTAATCCATAGATTGAAATTTAACTGCTTGTTGAATGAGGATCTTGCCTTGTATGGTCTTCTAAGAGAAGTGAGTAGGGTGAAGAACAAAATTGCTTTACCCTCAAGGTTGTCAAAGCCTTGGCTCACCACTCCTACAAGTAGAGTTGTACTCCGTGGCTTTGGTGAAGATGGAATTCTCAAGCTCTTATGCTAAGGCCATTAGGCCATCATATAGGGTCTACTAGAGGATGAGGAGGGCCTAAATGGCAACCCCAGTTTCGTTATGGATGGGCGACATCTATGTGGGGTCCAATGGGCCACTTTGAAGACCCCACATGCATGGATTGTGCGTCTGGAAGACCTCATACTGGGAATATGCATGTGGGTTGCTATTATAGAAGCATTCGACCATTGGCCCATCTGACTATCAAATCATCATCTGCGGGCCATCGGACTGCTAGTCCACTTAGATTTTGGACCACATGGGTCCCTAGTTGTAGGTAGGGGTGTACATCGAGTCGAACCGAGTCGAGCTAGCCTTAGCTCGAATTGGCTCAGCCACTAGCTGACCTCAACTCGAACTCGGCTCAGCTCGGTCCTCGAGCTTGACTGGCCAGCTCGTCTCGGTTCGGTTAGCAGCTCGGGCCAGTTCGAGCCAAGTTCGAGCCAAGATCGAGCCGAGTTCGCCATTGCAGCATTTTCACAAACACCTGGATTGCACCTTCAAAATCTCACTGTATTTGAGACAGTAGCAATGGTTTTACAGGTACTTTATCAAATACCCTCTAAGCAACATAAAAATCAAGAAAAAAAGGGTGTTGGTTTCATATACATACCTTCCTTGCCACCAGCCACACTTCTTTGAGTCATTTCATCAAACACTTGGTGAGCAACATCAATATCAAAGTAATCGAGTCACCGAACTGGTTCGATCCGAGTTCGATTCGAGCTGGGTTCGATTCAAGTCGAGTTGAGTTGGGGCCAGCTCGAACTCATTTTCGAGCTTAAAAATTCACTTGACTCGGCTTGAACTCAGTTATGAACTGAGTCGAATTGAGCTTTTTCGAGTCAAGTCGAGCGAGCTAACCGAGCTAGCTCGGTTCGTGTACACCTCTAGTTGTAGGCCATGGTGTGCCGTAAAGGTAAAACACGTTATGGGGTCATAACGGCTGTAACAACCGTTATGAAAAAAATGACACGTAATTGCCGTTAACGGCATTACATCCCATATAAAGGCCATAATAGTCCCGTAATGGTCTATTACGAGACATATATAGGTTTTCATACTTTTTAATCAATATTACGGGATAGATATAGGTATTTCGAGAGTTTTTTCAATAAATAAAAAAAATAAAAAAGAGAGACCGTAATGGTCGTAACAGCTGTTATGCCTCGTATCGTAAAGGTAACGGTGGTGGTCGTTATGGCCACCGTTACCAATACGGAACACCTTATTGTAGGCGCTTTTATTTTTACTTTTAAGTTGGACGTGATTGATGGTTTGGATTGGGATTTGATGATTTAAATTCATTATTTTTGAGTTTGCACATTTTTTAGTAATAAGGGCATTATTGTAAATTTTACTTTTTGAGACTATAAAAAGGGGGGGGGGGGGGGTTGCGTTCACACCCTAGCCCAAGAATATTGAAGAAAAAACTCTTTTGTTCTTTTTTCTCCTCATTGCATGAGATTTGCAGGTGAAGATCTAAATTCTCCAGGGATTGGAGATGAGGTGCATCCTCATTTATGCATTCTTTTTCTTCAAAGGTAAGTCACAGTCTTTCTCTCTTTTCATTCTCTTCCTATTCAAACCCTAAACCCCATATCTTTTCTCAAATTTTCATTATTTCTTCTCCTCGATCCTCCAAACACCCAACCCATCCAAAACCCTAAGTCATGCACCCTCTCCCGTGGTCATACGCACGTGTGCATGCACAGGTGTGCAAGGCTGTCCACGTGGACAGCCACTTTCCCTTTGTTTTTGCTTTGTTTCTCCCATAAAACCCAGCCCTAATGCCCTATTCCATCCATCTTTGAAACCCTAACCCTAATCTTCCCCTAAACCCTAACCTTAAGTTTCCTATTTTGAACCCTTAGCCCCAAATTGTGTCCGAGACTTGAAATCATCAATCTAGTTGAGTGTTGGGACCATTCTATGCTAGAACGGGATTCCTGCATCTCGTAGGGATCAAAATTTCATAGTTTTATATTGATTATGCATGGTGGGATGATAACTTTGGTTAGAACCTAGCTAGTTAAATCTGAATTTTCGGATTTGTGGTATAGTCAGTGTTCGAGTTGTCGGTATCGCTACAAGTTTCGCTAGCCAGAGATAAAGATATAATATCGTTATCGCCGATAACCGGAAATGCAGGAAAAAAAGGGGGAAACATGAAGAAAATGGTGGAATTTTTCAGTGAAACTTCAGGACATACATGAATGCACATATTTACATATTCAGGAATAAAAAAATTGCAACAAAGTACATTACATAATAAGTTTTCATTTAATGGGACAAAAAAAGCATGCGATGCCATAAAAAATCACTTTAATAACAACCAAAATGAGTTTATATATTACAAACGCAGCTGGTATACAGTAATTAAGACATATAAAAGTGAATGAACTCAAAGATGCCAAATCAAGGATGGATTGGATTATCCAATTAGTGTGGTTTTTGCATGATAGAGATGTACGTCACAAATCCACTCCTACCATCTGTTTTGAAAGGCCACAATAGGACAATGTTCTAAAAGTTAGGCAGGTCCAAAAATCTGGTGGTGGGCCATACCAATGTTTTTAATGGTGGGCATTTAATGACCACTGTTTCCCTTAGTGTGGTCCACCTGAGATGCAAATCTGTCTCATTTTGGACTCATGCCTTAAAATTATCTATCAAAATAAATGGACGACATTGATAAAATATTTATCATTATGATGGCCCCACAGAGCATCGACCCATCAATCCAAAGATACAAACAAGTGACACATGCGCACCGTATAAATCAGTATGCTTATCGTACCGAGTCAACTATGTGGGGCCCATTGTGATTTATGTATTTTATCCACCCCATCCATCCATTTTACAAGATAATTTTAAGGCTTGATCCCAAAGATGAAGCATATCCAATGCTCAAATGGACCACACCACAAGAAACAATGTGAATTGAACATGCTTACTGTTGAAAAATCATTAGGGGCCACAAAAGTTTTGGATCCATGTCATTTTTGTATTTTAACTTCATCCATCTCTGTGTGATCCTATGAACAACTTGAATGGCAAATAAAGACCACCGTGGGCCATAGCTCTAAGGAAGGTTTCAACTTGGATGACAAATAAACCTCCCTGTTCCACCATAATGTTTATATACATTCAAACAGTTCATGGTCCCATTCCTGCTTGGATGAATTGAAAATAATAATAATAATAATAACAATAAATAAATAAATAAAAAATAGCCCCGGCCCACTGACTCCCACCCACTTAGTGGTGCAGGGCAGTAACCTTAGCCTTCAATAAGACAGTACAACACTTATGGTGGGGCCCACCTTGTTATATTTAATAATTTATTGTATATCCATCTTGTTCATCTATTTTTAAAAAATCAATTTAGGGTATAATCTAAAAAATGAAGCAGATTCAAATCTTTGGTGGACCTTTACATAAGAAACAGTGGTGATTGACCATTAAAACCTTCTCATGGGTTACAAAAGTTTTGGACCAACCTGATATTTGTTATTTTCCATATAAAGGTTTACGTGACCTTATCAAAGGGTTGGATGACAAATAAACGTTACAAAAACATAAAAACATTAATGTAGGCTCAAAGAAGTTTTTAATGGTGGAGGTTCAACCACCACTCTTTCTTAAAATGGCCTAGCTTAGATTTCCATCTGCTTCATTTTTTGGGCTAGTGTCTTATAATGATCTGGAAAAACCTATGGGCGGCGTGGATAAAAATAAATACATCAATGTGGGCCCCGCCATGAGAGACGCAGCACTGTTTGTAAAGCCCCGTAATTGCACCGAGTTCATTCTCGAAAAGGGAGCTTTCGTCTTGGCTGGTGTACCAAGTAGCTGGGTGTATTGACGTTAGCAAGTTCTGTGGGTCCCATCATGAGGTATGTGTTATATCCAAACCGTCCATTCATTTTATGAGCTCGTATTAAGGCTTGAGCTGAAAAATAAGACAGATATAAGGATCAAGTGGACCACACCGCAAAAAGCAATGGGGGATTGAACGTATACCATTGAAACCCTTTTGGGGGTCACATAAGTTTTGGGTCAATATTATATGTGTTTTTCCTCTTAATCTAGGTAATTTTGACCTTATGAATAGATTGGATTGAAAATAAACTTTATGGTGGGCCCTACGAATGTTTTAACGGTGAAAATCATTACCCACTGCTATTTCTGGTGTGGTCCATTTGAGCTTTGTCTATGATTTATTTTTTGACTCATGCTCTAAAATGATTTTGAAAAATGGATGAACGGTATGGATGTAATAAATACATCGTTTTGGGGCCCATTTAACTTTGATCTCCTTTGAACCGTTCGTACAACTCGGAGCTCGAGGAGCTTCATCGCTTGTCATTGCATGACACGTACCCACGCTGGTGTATACACCAGTCCGCATGCTTCCCTTTCGTCTCATCTTCCGCCTAAAAAAAAAATCCCGAATATCTTTCCCCAAATCTCTCTTTTGCAAATCCCAACTCAAATCCCCTTCAACCTCGCCGAAATTGGGTTTCTTTCAAACCTATTCTTTTCAAAGAAAAAAAAAGAAGAAGAGATTTCTTACCTCTGAAAATCCGGCGCTCAATCGTGATTGGCCCACCAAATCCATCTGAAAGCCACTCCCGCCGGCAGATTTTGAGAAGAAAATGGTAAGAGAATTTTTTATTTTTTTTTTCTATATCTGTTTTGTTTTTTTTTTTTTATTTTTTTATTATAAATAATAGGAAGAGTTGTCGCTGATAATTATTTTTTTCTCGATAAAATCGAAAATATCGCCAGTATTTCGTCGACATCAGGAAGAGAAACGAATTTTTGGTGTTTCGGTGTCGCCGGTCCAGCGACACCGATAATATCGGCGATATTATCGATTTTTCGTTGACAATGGAAACACTGGCTATGACCCCAAAAACACACCCCAATCCCAAGAATCAAAGGAGTTGGGGCTCAAAATGGACCCAAAAACATGGGGGACCTTGACTAATCCAAAGGCTGGGCCCCCACATATTTTTTTATCTAAACCCACAAGACGGGAAAAAGGTATTTCTGCGTCCTAGGAAGGAAATGACAAATATATTGGTACTTAAATGATGAAAACATTTTCTGCGTCCAAGGACAGATTTGGGGCCAATTTGGAACTTCAATTTCTTACGTTCCTGGCATCCAAACCTTATGATCCATAGGTCCATTTTGTAGCCTAGCAAATGGTCTTTCCGATGAGCTAAATATCAAGGTGATCCGATCTACGGGAACAAAGTTATGATTGAAATAGTGGACAGTGCGTGTGATTGATTGATAGTTGCAGAACAAATATTCGACCCAATTGGTGGGCCCCATATCTCCCAACCACTATTTGTCCCTCAGACCAAACCCATAAGTTACCCTATCAAATACCCTTTATGATGAGTCATAAATCACTCAAATCCTTCGAGCACTGAGATCCGATCGAAAAACTAAGAGGTGTGCATGGTAGACTGCAAAAAACAATTTTGAAAATGACATCCAGATCTTTGCACAGAAATTCAAAACCCAAATTCCATTTTCCTTTAACCTTTTGATTCACCTTTTACCGAAATACCCCTAAGAGCTTTAGTTTGACCCTAACCATCATCTTCTTATAGAGCTACAATGCTAACTAACTCGGAAATCCCAAAACTACCCTCTTTCAAACCATGAGATTCTCTCAAGTGTTTTAATCTCAACCGTTCATTTCCTAGCCTCTAGAAACCTCCTGGAACCTTACCTAAACCCAATTGCCATTAAATTCTCTACAGTTTATACCCAAATCACCAACTCGCTCCCAAGATCTTGCCATTTATCAATCATCCATAACAAACCTACCCATTAGGACACCCTTAACCTACCTTCAATTTACAACATTGCCACCCATCTCCTCTATAAATAAAGACCTTTTACTACAAGAAAGGGATCTTTGTCTCAAAATTCCCAAGTCTCCATAGCCTATCTCTAGGAGCCCAATCCCAATACTAGGAGAAATTCTAAAAATTCTATGGAGAAACACAGAAAGAATGGGAGCAAGGAGCTAAGATGATGTAGGATGAAGGTTGTCTAAGCTAAAGTGATAAATGAGATCAATTTCCAGATTACTACAATTAAATCAAGCATTAAAAAGCATGTACTATACCCAGTGTTTCCATTGTCGACGCAAAATCGATAATATTGCCGATATTATCGGTGTCGCTGGACCGGCGACACCGAAACACCAAAAATTCGTTTCTCTTCCTAATGTCGACGAAATATTGGTGATATTTTCGATTTTATCGGGAAAAAAATAATTATCAGCGACAACTCTCCCTATTATCAAAAAAAAAAAAAAAACAAAATAGATATAGAAAAAAAAAAAAAAATCTCTTTACCATTTTTTTCTTAAAATCTGCCCGCGGGAGTGGCTTTCAGATGGATTTGGTGGGCCAATCACTGTTGAGCGCCGGATTTTCAGAGGTAAGAAATCTCTTTTTTTTTTTCTTTGAAAAGAATAGGTTTGAAAGAAACCCAATTTCGGCGAGGTTGAAGGGGATTTGGGTTGGGATTTGCAAAAGAGAGAAATTTGGGGATTTTTTTTTAGGCGGAAAAAAACGATTGAAGGTTTTTCGTTGAAGATGTGATGAAAGGGAAGCAAGCGGACTGGTGTATACACCAGCGTGGGTACGTGTCATGCGATGACGAGCGTTGAAGCTCCTCGAGCTCCGAGTTGTACGAACGGTTCAAAGGAGATCAAAGTTAAATGGGCCCCAAAACGATGTATTTATTACATCCATACTGTTCATCCATTTTTCAAAATCATTTTAGAGCATGAGTCAAAATAAATCATAGACAAAGCTCAAATGGACCACACCAGAAATAGTAGTGAGTAATGATTTTCACCGTTAAAACATTCGTAGGCCCCACCATAAAGTTTATTTTCAATCCAATCTGTTCATAAGGTCAAAAATACCTGGATTAAGAGGAAAAACACATATAATATTGATCCAAAACTTATGTGACCCCCAAAAGGGTTTCAATGGTATACGTTCAATCCCCCATTGCTTTTTGTGGTGTGGTCCACTTGATCTTTATATCTGTCTTATTTTTCAGCTCAAGCCTTAATACGAGCTCATAAAATGAATGGACGGTTTGGATATAACACATACCTCATGATGGGACCCACAGAACTTGCTAACGTCAATACAACCAGCTACTTAGTACACCAGCCAAGACGAAAGCTCCCTTTTCGAGAATGAACTCGGTGCAATTACGGGGCTTTACAAACAGTGGTGCGTCTCTCATGGCGGGCCCACATTGATGTATTTATTTTTTATCTACGCCGCCCATAGGTTTTTCCAGATCATTATAAGACGCTAGCCCAAAAAATGAAGCAGATGGAAATCTCAGCTGGGCCATATTTTAAGAAAGAGTGGTGGTTGAACCTCCACCATTAAAAACTTCTTTGAGCCTACATTAATGTTTTTATGTTTTTGTAATGTTTACTTGTCATCCAACCCTTTGATAAGGTCACATAAACCTTTATATGGAAAATAACAAATATTAGGTTGGTCCAAAACTTTTGTAGCCCATGAGAAGGTTTTAATGGTCAATCACCACTGTTTCTTATGTAAAGGTCCACCAAAGATTTGAATTTGCTTCATTTTTTAGATTATACCCTAAATTGATTTTTTAAAAATAGATGAACAAGAAGGATATACAATAAATATTTCAAGGTGGGCCCCACCATAAGTGTTGTACTGTCTTACCGAAGGCGAAGGTTGCACATAATCCACTCTACTCCCCTGCACCACTAAGTGGGTGGGAGTCAGTAGGCCGGGGCTATTTCTTATTTATTTATTTATTTATATATTATTATTATTATTATTATTATTATTATTATTATTTTCAATTCATCCAAGTAGGAATGGGACCATGAACTGTTTGAATGTATATAAACATTATGGTGGAACAGGGAGGTTTATTTGTCATCCAAGTTGAAACCTTCCTAAGAGCTATGGCCCACGGTGGTATTTATTTGTCATCCAAGTTGTTCATAGGATCACACAGAGATGGATGAAGTTAAAATACAAAAATGACATGGATCCAAAACTTTTGTGGCCCCTAATGATTTTTCAACGGTAGGCATGTTCAATTCACATTGTTTCTTGTGGTGTGGTCCATTTGAGCATTGCATATGCTTCATCTTTGGGATCAAGCCTTAAAATTATCTTGTAAAATGGATGGATGGGGTGGATAAAATACATAAATCACAATGGGCCCCACATAGTTAACTCAGTACGATAAGCATACTGATTTATACGGTGCGCATGTGTCACTTGTTTGTATCTTTGGATTGATGGGTCGATGCTCTGTGGGGCCATCATAATGATAAATATTTTATCAAAGTCGTCCATTTATTTTGATAGATAATTTTAAGGCATGACTCTAAAATGAGACAGATTTGCATCTCAGGTGGACCACACTAAGGGAAACAGTGGTGATTAAATGCCCACCATTAAAAACAGTGGTATGGCCCACCACCAGATTTTTGGACCTGCCTAACTTTTAGAACATTGTCCTATTGTGGCCTTTCAAAATAGATGGTAGGAGTGGATTTGTGACGTACATCTCTATCATGCAAAAACCACATTGATTGGATAATCCAATCCATCCTTGATTTGGCATCTTTGAGTTCATTCACTTTTATATGTCTTAATTACTATATACCAGCTGCATTTGTAATATATAAACTCATTTTGATTGTTATTAAAGTGATTTTTTATGGCATCGCATGCTTTTTTTGTCCCATTAAATGAAAACTTATTATGTAATGTATTTTTTTTGCAATTTTTTAATTCCTGAATATGTAAATATGTGTATTCATGTATGTCCTGAAGTTTCACTGAAAAATTCCACCATTTTCTCCTTGTTTCCCCCTTTTTTCCTGCATTGTCGGTTATCGGCGATAACGATATTATATCTTTATCTCTGGCCAGCGAAACTTGTAGCGATACCGACAACTCGAACACTGGTCATAGCCAGGTTTGGGTTGTGTTTGGGCTTAAGCTTGAGCATGTATTTGGGGTTTACGTTTGGGTTCAGCATGGGTTTGCTATGGATGGGCTTGGACTTGGGCTCTGAGGTAAGTACTTTGCAATTCTGCTGTACATTTTCTTGATACAATGCGAGGTTCTTTTTCCATGGTGAATGGGTTAATAGTTTAAACACTATTGAGTGGGGTGTCTACACCTTCCAATAGCACCAGTAAAGGAACAAAGGTACCCATCATTATATAGATTCAAACGCAAGTTCGGAAGGTGAATTCACCTGCGAAAATGATAATTCATGTCCTTGAACAAACCAAGAGTTCCAACAGAAACCCTAACTGGCTTCTTCTTGAGCAGTTGATAATCTCTAGTAACATGTTAGTGATTTCTAAAGCAAAACGCATGACAAAGCTTCTTGTATGCATACCAGTCTTCCCTACATAAATCTCCCCTTTGATGCTCCACTCCATTCAAATCACAATACGAATACGCTCCAGTGGAGGTCTTTTGTTAAGAAATCTCCCAATGATGGCCTGCTTTCATGGCATGGAAAATTCTAATATAATTGGTTTGTGTTTGCATGTATGTATATGTACATACACACCCATATGTATATCCATGTACACACATATCTTGCTTGGTAGCATTTTCACTTGCCACTCCCCAGCCCAGCTTGATGTCAGGTAGGCACTCCGTCTTTGAATCTTTGCATTCAATCATGAATATTCCTTTCTTGAATTGGTGAAACACAATTCTCTGCAAACTCTGCTTCTTATAAGTGATATGAACTCCACCAACAAATGTGATGAAACCTGATAACAATGATGGTTTGGAACCCCAAGATTGTGAAGACAAGTTTGTTGAGCCTTGACCCGTCACCTAACCAGATGAAAACCAAGACTACGCAGGATTGAAACGCCACACCAAGAAAAACCTAAGAATCTCTCAAGAATTCAAGGTGATAAGTTTGGTTGTTTGAACGCCACAAGATTAACTTGATAAGTTCAAGAGTTCTTTTAAGAATCAAGAGGAACACAAGACCTCACATGGATAATAGTTTTTCCGAAAAGCCAATCTCTATTAAAATTCGTAATATCCACCTATATACTTGGAACAACCCTCCAAGAATAGGCAAAAGTTATAAATACAGCTTTAAAAACAACACAAATATTAACATAACAAGTCCCCAAGTTTTTATGGCTCTTGGACTTCTAAAAACACCCAAAAATAGCTAAATGACTACATTCAATGTATTTAAAACATGCCCAGCCATTCCCAAGTCATTCTCCCATTTAATATCCTTGAAACTCAACAAATTAACACCCTTTATGGTCAGACCATGCTGGTTACGAATTTGCATGATAATTAACCTCTTCAATTGCTTTGATGACATGGACTAGGCCTTGATTATTATTTGAACCCATCTTGGTCTTTTTAGAATCAGCCCAATTCTCTTGGATTAGCCCATTTAGTGCTTCCTTGAAACGTTTGGCTCTAAGTCCTCTAAGTCTTGTAATTGGGCCACTAGGAAGTGACAAAGGATCTTGTGCAAATTCAGCTCCATTCCCACTTGTATGATCAGCATGTCTAGCTCCTTGGTTTGCATCATTCTCCCCCTCTTAAGAAGGATTTGTCCTCAAATCATCACCTACATCAAAAGGAGACAAATCAGCAACATTAAAGCTTGCACTAACACCATACTCACCTGGTAAGTCAAGCTTGTAGGCATTATCATTGATGCGTTCCACTACTTGAAATGGTCCATCACCCCTTGGTAGGAGTTTTGAACGCCTTTTCTCTGGAAAACGGTCCTTCCTGAAGTGCAACCAAACCCAATCTCCTAGTTCAAACACTACCTTCTTGCGTCCCTTGTTGGCTTGTTGGACATATTGTTTAGTCCTCCTTTCAATGTTCAGCCGTGCCTTTTCATGAATCATCTTTACAAATTCTGCTTTCTTTTGACCATCTAAGTTCACACGTTCACTCAAAGGTAAAGAAGTTAAATCCAAAGGTGACAATGGGTTAAAGCCATAAACAATTTCAAATGGTGAAAACTTAGATGCAGAATGTATACTTCTATTGTAAGCAAATTCAACATGTGGCAAACAATCTTCCCATGTTTTCAAGTTCTTTTTAATGATAGCACGCAACAAAGAAGACAAAGTTCTATTCATTACTTCAGTTTGACCATCCGTTTGTGGATGACAAGTAGTAGAAAACAACAACTTGGTTCCCAACTTTCCCCACAAAGTCTTCCAAAAGTAACTCAAAAACTTTGCATCCCTGTCAGAAACAATGGTCCTAGGCATACCATGTAACCTAACAATTTCTTTGAAGAACAAATCAGCTATATGTGATGCATCATCAGTTTTATGACATGCAATGAAGTGTGCCATCTTGGAAAATCTATCTACCACCACAAAAACTGAATCTCTCCCCCTCTTAGTCCTAGGTAAACCTAAAACAAATCCATAGAAATATCAGTCCAAGGTTCACTAGGTATTGGCAAAGGGGTGTACAAACCATGGGGTTTCAACTTAGACTTAGCCTGTTTACATGTGATACACTTCTCACAGATTCTTTCCACATCACGTTTCATATGAGGCCAAAAAAAACGATCATGCAAAATTCCTAAAGTCTTAGCTACACCAAAATGTCCCATCAAACCACCACCATGAGCTTCTCTCACAAGCAATTCATGCAAAGAACACATAGGCACACACAATTTATTTTCCCGAAACAAAAATCCATCATGCCTATAAAACTTTCCAAATGCCACTTTTTCACATGCATTGAACACATCACCAAAATCAGAATCTTGTACATAAAAATCCTTAATGTATTCAAAGCCAAGCATTTTTGTATCTAAAATGGAAAGTAAGGCATACCTTCGGGACAATGCATCAGCCACCACATTTTCCTTACCTTGCTTGTATCTGATCACATAAGGAAATGTTTCAATGAATTCCACCCACTTTGCATGGTGTTTGTTCAACCTTTGCTGTCCTTTCAAATGCTTCAAAGATTCATGATCTGTATGAATCACAAATTCCTTTGGCCATAGATAGTGTTGCCAATTTTCCAAAGCCCTTACCAAGGCATACATCTCCTTCTCATAAGTGGGGTAATTTAGGGCCGCCCCACTTAACTTTTCACTGAAGTAAGCAACTGGACGGCCTTCTTGCATCAAAACAGCTCCAATACCTATCCCTGAAGCATCACACTCAATTTCAAAAGTTTTAGCAAATTTAGGTAAAACAAGCAAAGGTGCATTAGTTAACTTTTCTTTGATCAGATTAAATGCCTTTTCTTGTTCTTTCCCCCACTTAAACGGCACATTTTTCTTGATGACTTCAGTAAGAGGGGCGGTTAAGCTACTAAAATCACGCACAAACCGTCTATAGAAGCTAGCTAAGCCGTGAAAACTCCTCACTTGACTGATTGTTGTAGGCGTTGGCCACTCTTGGATTGCCTTCACCTTTTCCTCGTCCACCTCAATTCCTCTCTTACTAACAACAAAACCAAGAAACACAAGCTTATTCGTGCAAAAGGTGCACTTCTTGAGATTAGCAAACAACCTTTCTTTCCTTAAAATTTCCAAAACAGATTTCAAATGCATCACATGTTCTTCCGAGTTTTTGCTATAAATTAGGATATCATCAAAATACACAACTACAAATCTGCCAATAAATGCACGCAAAACATGGTTCATCAAACACATAAATGTGCTCGGAGCATTAGTTAAACCGAAAGGCATCACTAACCACTTATACAAACCATATTTAGTCTTAAAAGCAGTTTTCCATTCATCACCTTCCTTCATCCTAATCCGATGATATCCACTCTTAAGATCAATTTTTGTAAAGACACAAGAACCATGCAATTCATCTAACATATCATCTAATCTAGGAATGGGGTGACGATACTTTACTGTTATGTTGTTGATGGCTCGGCAGTCAACACACATCCTCCATGTTCCATCCTTCTTAGGAACCAATAGCACTGGAACCGCAAAAGGACTCATGCTGTCACGCACATACCCCTTCTCCAATAGTTCACCTACTTGCCTCTGAAGTTCCTTGGTCTCCTCGGGATTACTCCTATAAGCAGGTCGATTTGGAATTGATGCACCAGGTATGAAATCAATTTGATGTTCAATCCCTCGGATTGGAGGTAAACTATGAGGTACCTCTTCGGGAAGGATATCTTCAAACTCTTGCAAAAGAGAAACAATATCGCTCAGCAAAGCACCGATGAGATCATTAGTACATAAAAGAGCCTCCTTGTACATGAGTACAATAAGGGGCTGGTGTGAAAATAATGCTCTCTTGATCTCACTTTTTTTTGCAATGTAATTGAATTTTTCCTCTCTTGCTCTCACTATGGCCAAAATCTTCTCTCTTTCTTTTTCACTCTGATCAATGTTTTTCTCTCCCTCTTTTTTTTAAAACTTTTTTTTTTTTTTTTTTTTTTCAATTTTGGCCTTCCTTTCTTTTTCCTCTTTTTTCTTTTCATTTGATATTTGTAACTTTAATTGGTCCTCCCTGACCTGTTTTGGAGTTAATGGCACAAAAGTAATAGGTTGCCCTTTAAGAATGAAAGAATACCTATTTGTGAATCCATCATGAGTAACCCTTAGATCATACTGCCATGGTCTTCCCAACGATAAATGGCATGCGTGCATAGGAACCACATCACAAAGCACCTTATCCTCATATTTGCCAATGGATAATGCTACCAACACTTGTCTTGTCACCTTGATTTCGCCACATTCATTCAGCCATTGGAGCCGGTAAGGTTGAGGATGTTTCAAGGTAGTTAAGGCCAATTTCTCCACCAAATAAGTGTTGGCTACGTTTGTGCAACTCCCTCCATCGATAATGACACTGCAAACTTTGTTATTTACAAAGCACCGAGTATGAAACAAGTTCTCCCTTTGGTTACACTCTTCCTCCTTAATCTGCACATTGAGAACTCTTCTAGCTACCAATAAATCTCCAACCACAGCATTTTGCTCATCATCGGCATCCTCCAAAGATGGCATGTCATCATCATCTACTTCTTCCTCATTCTCTGACTCAAGCTCTCCTTGAGCGTTTATCACCATCACCCTTTTGTTTACACACTAGCTAGCTATATGTCCCCGCCCCTGACATTTAAAACACTTAATATCACGTGTTTTAGAACTCGAAGCCTCGGTGTTACCTAAAGTAGTGGCAGTCTTTGAGTTGGCATTCTTAGAGGGTTCAAATTTTGGCTTATTTTGTAGCTGCTCGTTCCTTTTTGGAGTTGTCTTCCACGGGCTGATGGTAGTCATAGGTTGTTACCTCCTAGTCAATCCCTTTCGTTTGAATTGTTCCTCCACCTTTATGGCTTGATGCACCATATCCGTCAACTCAACATAGTGCTGCATCTCAACGATATCCGCAATCTCACGATTTAAACTGTGCAAAAACCTAGCCATGGTGGCTTCCCGATCCTCTTCTACATTAGCCCGGATCATAGCTACCTCCATCTCCTTGTAATACTCATCCACACTCTTGAAACCTTGAGTTAACCTCTGTAACTTTTGATACAATCCCCTATAATAGTGACTGGATACAAAACGCTTCCTCATAAGCATTTTCATCTCCTCCTAAGTGTCCACGGGTGGCTCTCTATTTCTCCTCCTATTAATCAATAATTGATCCCACCAAACAATGGCATAATCAGTAAATTCAATTGCAGCCAATTTAACCTTCTTTATTTCCGAATGACAAACACCATCTCCATTTTAGTTTCCCACTCCAAATAAGCTTCAGGATCATTTTTACCTTGAAAAGATGGGATTTTAATCTTTATATTTCCTAAATCATTATCCCTCCTAGGCCTACCCATCCTAGCTTCTCTATTCCCATACCCATGCTCAAACCTGCCTCGGTTCAAATATGGCTCATCAAACTCCTCCGTCTCCGCCTCATCCTCAACATCCCTCCGCGGAACACGCCCACCTTGCTGCCTATTGGGGATGTCATGTTGCTGGCCCCTAGGAATTCCCGCTTCTATCCTATCCAACCTCTCATGAATAGGTTCTAATTCAGCCCTCAACATACGCCTCATCTCCCCTAACATCGCTTGCATTTGGAGGTTTGGAACTACAGGTTGTCGAAATTCTTCGGTTGTGTCTTCTCCTTGATTATTGGACATGTTTAAAATCTGCAAAACAAGGTTAGAATCCTCACAAGCACTCCCTCATGTGTTTCACTCAAGAATTAATACACTTGCACTCGTGTTTTCACTCTAAATGGCTTTTACCCTCTTATGGTCTCACACACTCTTGCCTCTTTCCACTCTTTTGTGTCTTCTTTAGTTCTTAATCGAACTTCAAGAAACTCATTCAAAATAATCCAGCAGCAATTCAAAAATGAGAAACAACCAAAACTCATCAAAAAGGTCAAGAACTTGAATAAGGTGAGAAACAAGATTGAAAGGAAGAAATATTCTTACTGAAATCGTATACTCTTCTTCTTCTTCTTTTTTTTTTTTTTTGGATGATTTTCTTTTCTTTTCTCACTAAATCAATCACAAACAGTAACAATGACTTCAAACACACAAGAATTCATAAAACCCTAAGAACAAGTATATATTGGTAGCCCTAGAAACAAGGAAATTCGACAGCCCCTTGGAAAAACGAATTTCTGCAACTTTTTTTTTTCAGCAAGGAACAAGAAATAGACGAAAATAAAAGATAGTCAAACTTATCTTAGAACTTTGCTTTGATACCAAAATGATATGAACTCCACCAATAAATGTGATGAAACCCGATAACAATGATGGTTTGGAACCCCAAGATTGCGAAGACAAGTTTGTTGAGCCTTGACCCGTTACCTAACCAGATGAAAACCAAGACTACGCAGGATTGAAACGCCACACCAAGAAAAACCTAAGAATCTCTCAAGAATTCAAGGTGATAAGTTTGGTTGTTTGAACGCCACAAGATTAACTTGATAAGTTCAAGAGTTCTTTTAAGAACCAAGAGGAACACAAGACCTCACAAGGATAATAGTTTTTCCGAAAAGCCAATCTCTATTAAAATTCGTAATATCCACCTATATACTTGGAACAACCCTCCAAGAATAGGCAAAAGTTATAAATACAGCTTTAAAAACAACACAAATATTAACATAACAAGTCCCCAAGTTTTTATGGCTCCTGGACTTCTAAAAACACCCAAAAATAGCTAAATGACTACATTCAATGTATTTAAAACATGCCCAGCCATTCCCAAGTCATTCTCCCATTTAATATCCTTGAAACTCAACAAATTAACACCCTTTATGGTCAGACCATGCTGGTTACGAATTTGCATGATAATTAACCTCTTCAATTGCTTTGATGACATGGACTAGGCCTTGATTATTATTTGAACCCATCTTGGTCTTTTTAGAATCAGCCCAATTCTCTTGGATTAGCCCATTTAGTGCTTCCTTGAAACGTTTGGCTCTAAGTCCTCTAAGTCTTGTAATTGGGCCACTAGGAAGTGACAAAGGATCTTGTGCAAATTCAGCTCCATTCCCACTTGTATGATCAGCATGTCCAGCTCCTTGGTTCGCATCAATAAGTTTTAAGAGTCAGATTTTTTTCATCTCCTTGATGTCTTTGTTGAATTAATTCTATATTTGTTGCTGCATGTCACTTGCTGTATCTTTATTTATTTTGCTGCTTATTCCTTTTCAGGTAACATCCCTCAATCTTGAAATTGTGAGAGCACTTGCACAAGGTATGGTTCAGTTGGATATTTCTATTATATCTGTTAGTCGTGTCATGAAGTGATCATTTTTGTCTAGGGCTGTCAATGGGCCTGGCTCGGGCTGCGTTGAGGGCTGTCCAAGCCTGGCCTGCAAAATAAATTCCAGGCCTGACCCAGTCTGTGCCTATGATGGGCCCAAATTGCCCTGAGCCAACCCCACGTGTTTATGCCTGACCAGAGCCTGAGCCTGAGCCTGTGCCTGGGATATGTCCTTGTACTGCTCAAGGGCACGCATGTTAGAGTTTCACCCCATTAATAGGAGTATATACTGTGAACAGGTTCTTGACAAAAAAATATAATGGTCCATAGATCAGGATGCTCACTCTTGTATGGGAAAATGGGCAGTTGGAAGAAAAGTCCAGCGGTTGAAATTCAACATGTTGTGTGGCTCATTGGATGAGCATACTGCCCTGATTTTTTGTATATGACATGTGCAGCATGCACACTACCTAATGATTGCCAGATCAATCACATTATGCATTTGAAGTTGGAAATCAGCCCCGCATGGTTGCTGTGACACCAAGTTGTGCATTATTTCAAAACTCATTTGCAAATAGTAAAAACAACATAAAAGAAAGCAAACGACCAAAATATTGGATGCACCAGGATGTTGCAGCCCATCACTGCTGTTATCCGTGCTTGCCCATCAGATGGTGTGGCCATCAATGGTGTGACCTGTCTGATCAATGGCCTGGATCACCTGGCTAGCTTCTCTTTTTCAATTCTAAAAAGAAAAAAAAAAACTTATCTTCTCCCTTCTCTTCTCCTCCTTTCTTTTCTTCTTCCATGCAATTGTTTCTTTAATATCTAGTTCTAGGGAAAGCAAAATTATACTGGTCCATAGATCAGGAAGATCACACTTGTATGGGAAATTGGGCAGTTGGAAGAAAAGTCCAGCAGTCCAAATTCAACGTACTGTGTGGCTCATTGGATGAGTGTACTGGCCTGGTTCTATGTATATGACATGTGCAGCATGCACACTACCTAATGATTGCTAGATCAATCACATTATGCATTTGGGGGAGGAAATCAGCCCCGCATGGTTGCTGTGACGCCAAGTTGTGCATTATTTCAAAACCTATTTGCAAATAGTAAAAATAACATAAAAGAAATCAAACGACCAAAAGATTGGATGCACCAGGATGGTGCAGCCCATCACTACTGTTATCCATGCTTGCCCATCAGAAAGGTGTGGCCATCAACAGTGTGACCAGCCTGATCAATGGCCTAGATCACCTGGCTAGCTTCTCTTTCTCAATTCTAAAAAGAAATTTAAAAACGACAACAACACAACTTACCATTCCCCTTCTCCTCTTCTCTCTTTTCTTCTTCCATGCAATTGTTTGTTTAATCTCGAATTTTGGGGAAGGTGATTCTGAAAACTAGAGAAATTCTAATAGCTTGCAGAAAAAAAGATATTAGCATTTAGTTTCAAAAGGGATTTATGCTTTGGAAAATAAAGAAAATTTCAATGGAGCGATGCATGGGTGTATTTTTCCAATACAATATAGTGAATGTATGTGTAATATATTAAGAAAATGCCCCTCGAAAAGCCTAAATGGGTTAGGCAGACAGGCTTTAATCATAACCTGAGCATGGCCCATTTAGTAAATGGGCTTGGATTTTTGGACCAGGCCCAGCACTCGGTCCTGATATGCTAACCCAAGCCTGGCCCAAAGCAGGCCAGGCCAAGAAGCCTGACAGGTCAGTCCGGCCCATTGACAGTCCTATTTTTGTCACAAATTCATAGTTTCATTTTGTGTGAATTTTTACTTTTATACTTCTATCCTTTTCTCTTATTTATGGGCATCAACATAGTTTGCAGAGGTATGCATGTATAAATGCACATGTAGATCATATATGATGCATAGCACTGCTGCTCATGTCTTCTTTTATTCACCTTGTCGTTTAAAAAATAATAATAATAAAAAATAATAAAGAGAGGAGATAGAAAGAAAGAAAGAAAAAAGATCCTTCAATCCATGAAGTCTCAAGGAAACCCAGGCTTTGTAACATCTCTTGTGTCTTTGTGAGCCAACATGACTAGGAAAAATCTGAGGCCACTCTGTGTCTTGAACCACATTGTGAGAAATTGAAAATGACAAGCCATGGCTGAATTGTTGCTTAGCCATGTGATGTAGGACATGAAATTAAATGTAGAATGCAAGAAATCAAGCTCATGATTATACCAATTTAAATAGTCACAAAATTCCTCATCCTACATACTATCAAACATTCAAAAAGGGGAATCTATGGGGGTCCAAGCCTATACAAGTTTAGGGCTGGGTCAAATAAAATTATAAACCAAACAAGCCCAAAGGAGTGTAAGATTCATCCATTCTTGTAAAGGATTGTTCCCCAATTCAAGAGATTCATCATGTTTCAATTCGGGGGAAAATCTAGGGTTTGCAAATTTGGGGATAATTGGGATTTGTGATTCTTTAGGGTTAAAGATCTGGATTTAAGGCTAAAGAGGAGGAACAAAGAGGAAAAATAGAACCTGAGATGAGCCACTTGCGTGGATAGCAGCTGGCTCTGGGCGCATGTGCGTGACCACTCGTCCACACGTGTGTGGGGCCCACAAAGTTGGAAACCGATTCTTAAGCTAGGATCGGCCAAGGTAAGACTCCCTCCATGCCAAATTTTGTGTCGATCCGATGCACGGTTTGTACGTGGTGGTCCGCCGAAGTTTCAGCCCCTCTGATGGGCCAGAATCTGAAAATCTGTTTATGCACTGTTATAGGATAGAACTTGGATACGAAAGAGGGTGAATCTGAAGGTGGAAAAGATGTAGAGGATGATGTATGTGGGGCATAATGAAGTGGGTATGATTTGGGATGGTTGTGGCTTCGGACCATGGTAGTTAACCCTTTGAGAAAGGAAGTGTTTCACACCCATTTCGATTCTTCAACCCAAAGACATAGAGAAGAAGAAAACTCAAAATTTTTTATTCATAAACTTCATTGAGAATACCTACATGGGGTTGCTTATTTATAAGAAAACCCTAAACCCTAAAAGACAATTTTACCCTTGCGCCATGTGCGCACACTAATACTTAAAGCCGAAGTAAATCAAATAATAACTAATCTAAGCAATCAAAACCGTTCATGATGTTTCTAATAATGAGAATAGTTAAAACTTAAAATCCTAGATCATCTAAGGTAGTGAGACACGATCATGAGATCTGATGGTAGAATTTATATGATGATCGGGTCCACTCTAATGCTCTATAGCGCAACCCTTAACTGTAAGGCCCTCCGAAGATGTCTTCGTCGATCCAAATTGAAATTAGGGCCCGCCTCCTTGAATACATGCGTAGGGTGGGGGGCGTGTGCATGATGTCCCCCATCAACTCTCCCTGACTACGAAGGTTTCGCCACTGGTGAAACAAAGCTCCTGAACCGCTCCAAGATGTCTGGATTAAGTCTCTGATGCTCCTCCTCAGTGAGCCACATACTGTCTGAAGCTGGGCGTGACTTCCACTTGGTAAGAAACTTTTGAAAGCCGCCGTCCAATGTCGATACTATCTGATGGTATAGAATATCCTCTATCTCCTCTCTGGGTGTGGGAATAGGTATGGGGGGTAGAGGCTGAAAAAATGGGTCGGGAAGGGGCCATGGATCAAGGGAAAGGTCTGGGGAATCAGGATGGTTAAGTGAAAGGTTGGACAATGTATCAGTGGTCCCCTGAAATGCAATTAGATCCTCCACATTGAGTGTGGAACTAATTCCCATGGAAGGTGAAATATCTACCACATACGCATTGGGACCGTTTCGTTTTATAATTTTCAATGGTCCAACGCTATACACGTGTAATTTACGAACGACTCCCTGAGGGTACCGCTCTAGCTTGATGCGAACAATCAAAGAGTCCCCTACATTGAATTCCTTGAATTGTTTATGTTGGTCTGCAGAAATTATGTAATGTTCATTACTAGTATTGATCTTTTACCTAATTTCTTGATGCAATGAATGAATATAATGTGCAAAGGACTTTGCAGACTCTGATGGCTTATGGGACAGGGACATAGGGACAAGATCAATAGGCTTTCTAGGTTTATAACCAGTAACGACTTCGAAAGGACTTCGACCTGTGAATCTATTGACAGAACCATTGTATGCAAACTCGGCGATAGGCAGTGCAGTGTCCCACGTCCTGGTATGCTCCTCTACTAAACACCTGAGCAAATTTCATAGGCTCCTATTGACCACCTCAATCTGACCATCGGTTTGAGGGTGGTAGGCAGAAGAAAATTGGAGCCTAGTACTCATCGTATACCATAGTGTTTTCCAAAAATAACTCATAAATCTCATGTCATGGTTAGACACTATGGTTTTGGGTAACCCATGAAGCTTGACAACCTTACTAAAGAACAACTTGGCAACATGAGATCTGTTAAAGGTTTTCGAACAAGGGATGAAGTGGGCCATTTTAGAAAAACGGTCCACGACAACAAATATGGAATCGTGTTTCCGAATAGTCTTGGGGAGCCCAAGCACGAAGTCCATACTGATGTCCTGCTAAGGGGCGAATGGAACTAGCAAAGGTGTGTATAGCCCTGTATTCTGCTTTTTTTGCTTTGCTAGTTGACAAGTACGACACTGCCCTATAATTTTGGTCACGTCCCACTTGAGGCTTGGCCAATAGAATCTATCCTCCATTAGGGCCATGGTCTTGTCTCGACCAAAATGACCTGCCACCAGTGTTTTAAATATCGACAATATCGGCCGATATATCCCACGATATATCTTGTATCTCACCTGTGCGATACGAAACGCACAAGTAGTGGGATATATCCCACATGTTCGATTCGGTGAGCACTGTCGATTTTTCATCCTTTTTTTTTTTCCCTTCTAATAATCATATTAAATCAGTGTCAAATTGTTAATGTGTAAAAAAATATGGATTGGGAGCTTCGATTTTGAGATTTGGAGATGGACCGAGTTATGGAAAATTGAAAAAAATCAAAATTTTCTAATTTCTCACAAATCTGTCACAATCCTTGTGTTCAAACATAAAATCAAACATGTATGTAACGGTTGTAACCTGATCTAGTGATTCTTCTTTTTCTTTTGAATGTATTACTTGTGTTTCCACATGTCTTCTTACATTTATAAATTATATGAATAGACTTTGAATATACTTTGCATCAATTCAGTTCGACAACTATAGATTAGGACTCCACACAAAGAAAACCTATAATGTGCACTTGTTTTTGTAATGTTTTTATGTATAAGTGTGTATTGATGTCTTTTTTAACAATCATTGAAGTTTCATTGAAAAATTTGACCAATTTCCCAATGTTTCCTCATATTTCCAACAACAATACATTACGCGATACAACCGATATATCCCACGCGATAATTGATATGTATCCGTATCCTAAGGGTGCGATACGTAAAGCGATACTGATATTTCGAACATTGCCTACGACCCTTCCAGAATGTAACTCCCAGATAAGAAAATCGCGGAGGGAGGTGCAAGGTATGCATAAAAGATCACTCCTAAACAAATATCCGTCCAATATCAAATACTCATTGCTAGCTCTTGACGGACTCTCTAAAAACGATGCGTACACAACTCCAAAATCTGGGCACTCAGAATAATCCTTTTTGACACGCTTGAGCCCTATGACTTCGACACTCATGGAATTGAGTAACACGATTCGACGACTCAACGCGTCGGCAGGCTTATTCTCTACATCGGCCTTGTGCTTAAGCACAAAAGTATACTCTTGAAGGAACTATACCCACTTGGCGTGCCCAGGGTTTAATTTCTTTTAAGAGTTCAGATATCTCAAGGCTTTATGGTCTGAGAACAAGACGGATTCTTGCAGCAATAAATAATGACGCCAGTGGCGCAACAATTGCACTACCGCATAGAATTCTTTGTCATAGGTGGAGTATTTTTGTTTAGCCTCATTCAGTTTCTCACTAAAAAAGGCGACGGGGTGCCCTTCCTGACTTAGTACTCCTATGCCGACTCCTGACGCGTCACATGCGACTTCAAAAACTTTCGAAAGATCCGGAAGTCGCGTGACTGGAGCTTTGGTCATCTTGACCTTTATCTTCTTGAAGGCCTTCGAGGCTGCCTTCATCCATTGAAACTCTCCTTTTTTTATGCAATCCATGATGGGAGCCATAATGGAACTAAAGCCTCGAATGAACCGTCTATAGAAGGTGGCCAAGCCGTGAAAGCTGCACACCTCATAAATATTTCAGGGTTCAAGCCAATTGATAATGGCAAAACCTTCTCGAGATCCGCCGACATGCCCTCAGCTGACACAATAAAACCCAAGAAGATAACTCCGTTAGACATAAACGTACACTTCTTTAGGTTGGCGTACAATTTTTCGGCTATAAGGATCCCACAAACCTGCCTCAAATGGTTAAGGTGTTGTTCCTTGGTCATGCTATAAATCAGGATATCATCAAAGTGGATGACCAGGAACTTCCCCAAGAAGGGCCTCAACACTTGGGTCATCACACGCATGAAGGCATTAGTCAGCCCAAAAGGCATGACTAGCCACTCATATAGCCCATCCTTCGTCTTGAAGGCCATCTTCCACTCGTCGCTAGAGCATACACGGATTTGGTGATAACCACTTTTGAGGTTAATTTTCGAGAAGATAGTAACGTTGGCCATCATATCCAACATGTCATCAAGACGCGGTATAGGAAACCGATACTTGATTGTGATTTTGTTGATGACCCTACTATCAACACACATCCTCCATGTGCCATCCTTCTTAGGAGCTCATCAACCTGCCTCTTCAACTCTGCATACTCTTTTGAGTTTATTCTGTAATGAGGGAGGTTTTGTAGAGTCACCCCAGGGACTAAATCAATGGCGTGCTGTATATCTCTCATAGGGGGAAGCTCATCCGGTAGATCATTAGGAAAGACATCATGAAACTCATCCACTACTGGAATGGCCTCAGTGGGTAACTCTACACTAGCATCTGGTGCACTCTCCCTAGCCACAAGGGCGTACATCATCGAGTCCGACTTAGTCTCTCCCTCAAAGTCTTTGGCATTTAGAATATAGAGAGGCTTCGACTTGGACTTCGATTCCTTCAATTCCTTTGAGCCGCTTACACCACTCTTTGTGGTGGACTTCTTTCCCGTCATGTTCTTGGGTGGGAGAGGATTTAGTTTGACTTTCTTGCCTTAAAACCAGAATGTACACACATTTGAATGACCAAATATGATGACATCCCTGTCATAGAGCCAGGGCCTACCCAAAATGATATGGCCAACATCCATGGGAACATCACACCAGAGTGTCTTTATATGATCCAAACTGAATAGGAACAAGGCAACGGTGCGAGACTGGAATGGAAGTCTCATCAACCCAAGACACTCTATAGGGTTGAGGATGGGCTTCAAGTTTAAACGGCTCACGGTGCCAGTTGATGCCACATTGACACAACTACCACTATTCACGATCATCTTTGAACTCTTATCACCATATTTTGCGTAGGTATAGAAGATCGTGTTGCGGCGCCAATCGTCGGTATTCTTTGCTTGGGCAAAGGCGCAACGCACAACTGCAAGGGTCGCAGACTCTTGCACTCCCTCTTCCTCATCACTGGGGATCTCTGCTGGCTCATATTCTTCCTCCTCACCGTCACTTTCTGGGGGCACTACTTCTACTTGCCCATCAATAAGGAACACCTTGGTGCCCTCTTTCGTGCCACACTGGTGGGCAAAGTGACCAAATCCCCAACATCTAAAACACCTAGTCGCATCGCTTTTGCGCAAGCTAGACCCGACAACTCCTTTACCCTTATCATCCTTGGGCCTAGACTGAGAACTACTGGAAGGGTTGGCCTTAGCGCCAGAATCACGAGACTCAAACCGCCTTCCCACAGATGTTTTGAGGTATTGCTCGACCTCCAACACTACTTGATACATCTGTTCAAAAGTGTCTATGTTCTTGGCAAGCAACTCTCTCCTAATGTTAGAACGGAGGCCCGTCTTAAATCGAGTAAGAGTGAGTACAGGATCCTTTTCAACTTCACACCGGGTCAAGTACTCTTCAAATTTCTCAATGTATTCAGCCACGCTCATGGAACCTTGTCGAAGAGACTGCCAATCTTCAACCAACCTCAAGTGATAAGAGAAAGGGAGGTACTTCTCCTTTAGAATTTCTTTCATTTCTCCCCAATGAATTATTGGGGGCTCCCTCGACCTTTCTTTCTTTCGCTCCACAGTAGCCCAAAACCTCTTTGCTTGGGCCACAAGCTTCATCTTGGCAAATTGAACTCGACGAGCATTCGTCATGTAGTACCACTCAAAATAGTGGTCCATATCCGCCAACCAATCTAGAAAAGATTTAGGGTCCAAGTGGCCATTAAACGTAGAGGCCTCTACTCTAACTCCCTTGAGGAGTTGTGCATCTGGGTCATAATGATCATGATGCCCCTCACAGGGTGGGTGCACGGGTGCGCGCCCATAACCATTTCCTTGGTCACCCCCATTCATTCCCTTGTCTATTCTCCTGACCACTTACCTGAGATTGGGCATCTTCCCCAATGACGGGGTTTGCCCGGGTAGAGGTCTCTAATTGGACAATGTGCACATTAAGCTGATCAAGGCGTTGGTCAATACGTTGTTCCAAGCGCCTTCCCAAAGGCTCAAACTGTTGGGTTATGTTGTTCATGGACTCTTACAATTGCTCCATGTTTAGCGTAGCGTGCAAACCAAAACCACGACCAGTACGTGTGGGTATACAACCACTCACTCAACTCAAAGACCCTCTACTGCAACTATATGCGTCTAAGTGGGACTAAATGATCCTATAGGGCTCTATATGAAGGAAATTACACAACGCTACTAAAATTCCAGTGTTGGGGTATAAAATTTGGTCAAGGGGAGAAGCTTCAAGGAGGAAAGTTGGTAAAAGAAGTAAAAGATAGAAGTGAAAGACAGATGAGTTGGGCGGGAACCATGTTGCGCGAAGGGGTGAGTTGCGCGGGTCCGCGCAACTTGTCCGTTGTCATGTTGGGCTGCGCAACTCTCTTGAGAGGGACGGATTAAGAATGCGAAGTGGGGTCCATGACACAGGATTCAAGGGCTCACACGTGCGAAAGCCTATAAATACCCCCTACCCCTCTTATTTAAAGGATTGGATGCTCAGAGGACCAGTGCCTCTAACAGATACTAGAGACAGAGAGAAGGAGAAGGGGGGCAGAGCGTTGAAAGCACGGGCCGCGCTACTCTAAGAGAGTTGCACAGGCCCGCGCAACTCCCATGGGTTGCTCGGATACTCTTTGAGGCAGCTGCTATGTCGAAATTTTCCAAATCCTCGAGCTATTTCAGATGTGTCAAAGGGATCCAAGCACTCCTTTATCATACTAATAAGGGACGAAATTCACAGGAAGCCCGCACAACTCATCTCCCCTGGAGATATGAATGATATGAGCTGGAATGCTGCCGAAATTTATATTTGAGCCGATTCGATACTTGCATTTTTGTATTTTCTAAGAAATTCTGTCTCGGAATCAAGGGATTAAAAGGATGTAATGAACTTAGAATGAATAAAATTGATGATTATTCTCTTTGCTCTATCTTTTGTGAATATTAAGTGAGATATTCCCCCGAATCAAATGCTTTTCGTTTCTGGTCGAAACAAAATGGCGACTTTGCTGGGGACATTTATCTTGCTTAGTATAGACTTAGAATGACTTAGAGAATTTCATCACTGTTTGGCGTCTTATAAGGCACCAAAATGGCGACTCTCAGGGGGAACATCCTTCCTTTCATCTTCGGGATAGAATATGTTTATGAATAAATACTAACCAATATTACATATGTTCCTTGACAGAAAAAATTTACAAGGGATGTACTTTTCGAGTTCTAGATTACAGAAGATATGGCGATCTTAGCAAAAAAAAAAAAGATTTTCTATTTCATACCGACAAGATTTGTAGTGGAGTATGCCTCTGACCAACTTCGGAGCCAATAAAAGCAGCCTGTATTGAGCAGGAAAGGCAAATTTCCAGTTACTGTTGGGGTTGTAACAGTCTCTCCAATAGCGGAAGAAAATGAGAACGATTGGATAGTAGTGGCATGTTGGAGATTGAGAATCGCAGTCAGGATAAGTCCATCAATACCAAGAACTAGGGGACCTATTACCCGAAACGCGGCAAGGAAAAATCCTGAACTCGCTCTAGCAATATATCCACGGAAATCTTTATCTTCGCCCTCGCGCCAAGAACTCCCAGCCCTACCTGCTACAAATGCTCGATGGACTACACAAAAAAAGGTAAGTCACACATGGAGAATTTGCTGATTTATGTGTCACCTCGAAGTCTTTCGCCTCACATTATGACGTAATCAATTGAATCTTACGAGAGCACGGTCAAATAAGACTCCTTTTCCAATAAGTCCCGTCACACCAACCAATTCCTACTCCACACCAATGATAGCTTCGTCAGGGAATAAAGAAGCTACAATATGTATGGCCGGAACGAGTAAAGACCTCCCGCCTACCGCTGAAGATAGACTGGAAGAAATGGCTCAAGCGCAAAAGACGTTGATGGATGAGTGTAAGAATCTTCAGGAAGCTCTGGCTACCCTTGCACACAATGTAGCCCAAATAATATCACCCCCAATGATGGCTACTGTGCATGAACAGGAACAACGACCTGAAGGTTCTCAGCCACCTAGAGTAAGGTCTCATGGATCCATTCCTGTGACAAGAATTATAACCCAAGAAGAAGTGCGCCAAGTGGTTGCGGAAGCCGTCAGAGTAGAAAGGGAACGTGACAGTACAGGAAGGTTTTGGTATCGAACACCGTATCTGAGGGATCTAGAAGACGCACCTTTCCCTGCTAATTTCAAACACCCTTAGTTTCAAAAATTTAGTGGAGACGGATCCCCCAATAAACATCTGATGCATTTCATCACGCCTATGGGAAATTTCTTCGTTGTTCCCCAATATTGTCTACGGCTATTTGTGTCTTCCTTAACAGGCAAAGCATTCCGGTGGTGTTCAAGCCTGGCCCCGGAATCAATACAGACCTGGGAACAGATGCAGGACGCGTTTATGTCAAATTTCTTTTCATCGAACCGTGATGTTAGTATTGCGGAATTTGCATTTGTAAGACAGAAGGAAAATGAGTCTGTGGAGAAATTCATCAGTAGGTGGAAAACCTTAGGGGCATCATGTCGGCGATTACCTGAAGAGAGAGAGCAGGTGAAAATGTGTCTAAGCTCCATGGACACAGGGATAACATTTGGACTCACCAGTGCCAATATAAGGACTTTTCGAGATTTGGTGACCAAAGTGCATGCGTTGGAACTGATGACTAAAAAGATGTCAGCCTTCCAAGCTAGAACCGAAAGAAGAGGGTCGAATAGGGCAATGGTAAATGCTGTTGATCAGGAGAAAAAAGAAAAACACCTTCTGCGACAAGAGAAATAAGAGGAAGAGAAGACTCAGATCAGCGAAGGGATTATAAGAATGACAAGCGACCGCGGCCATATGACTCACATAGAGAGTATGCATTCGAGAGAGAGAGAGGACGTGTTGCCAATGATGGGCAGTTATTGGCTGTCGGAACCATTAGGTTGCCCTCACCAAGATATCCAAAGGAAGCTGCAATGATGAAAGAAAGGAATTACTGTCATTATCATCGCTGTCTAAGGCATCAAACAGAAGATTGCTTCACACTGAAAAATATACTGCGAAGAATGATACGACAAGGAGAAATAGTCCTGAAAAAGGACGACGAACAGCAATGAAAGGCAATAACGAATTTGATGTTCGTAAGAGGATGGTCAGTAGCAATGGCTAGAGAAATTGATTTAGGGGACCTATCTTCTGTTGACTGCCAAAATAATGAACTTGTGGGACAGTTTATCAGTCAAAAGAAAGTTCTGAGGGCATCTGCATTCGAAGCTGCCCAATGATGGACGAATGAAGGGAAAGATCGGGAATTGCCACATAAAGCATTTTCTGTCAACAGGCTTATATTTGGTTTATCAACGATAGGCCAATTTGAAGAGCAACAATAATTTTGGTTTGAAAAGGTATCGACACTATACCTTTAAAACCAAAAAGGGGCAAGATAGGTAATAAGAAAAATCATCATAGAATGTATTTCCCTTTCTATATAAATGGAATGTAGGTTTTCAGGTGCGCCAATGATTATCACCAATGACCATAGCCAATCGCCAATCGCCAATCGCCAAATGGTCATTATTGAAGCGCCAGTGACCACCATCAAAGTTGCTGCCAAAGCTGTTACTATTGTTATCATCTTGTTATCACAAGGCCATTTAAATTTATCGTTTAAATTTATCAAAATCAATAGCATCGCCAAGCTGATATACTATCTTAACTGTAAAATTTCATTTCATTATCATCAGCAAATGCGGTATATTAATTTCGATTTATTACTCCAGCAAGGCCAATTCATCTTTTACAAGTGGCAGTAGGGGAATTGCGATAACAAGAAGCCGAATGCGCATAAGGCTTATCATTATTTGGCGATGGGGATATGACAGAACTATACGGGTAGCAGTGTTGCCTGTGGCCTTAAAAAGCCCGGAAAGAGCACCACACGCACCCATGCAGGTAGTGACCTATGCCATCTGTACAGCTTCAGGCAGCGTCATGTGGGCGGCTAGAGAGCGCCCCCTCATGAATGGGTCTGACCTTGCAGATGAAGGAAAAGTGAGTCTCTGAAGCCGGATGATTCCCCAGATCCCTGGTTTGATTTCAGTAGTAACGCATAAGGGAAAGTCTCTGAAGCAAGAGACCCCTCATTGATGGATTGGCGGCCTTGGATTTGGTACCCGACGGTAGCCTTGCGCGCCCCGTGAACTCTAGAGAGTTACTGTGGCCAACCTGTGCGTAAATGCTATTGAGTTCACAGCCTCGGTAGCTTCATTGGGCCCCTCTGATGGATCGTTGTTCGTGAACTCCTCGGCTATAATAAGCCCCGTGAACTTTAGAGAGTTACAACGGCCATTCGTGTAAAACCAACTCCAATTACTTACGAGTCTAAACTATGATTGCTCCAACTACTTACGAGCCTAAACTGTGTGTGCTACTGACTTAAACTGGAACTTAGCACCGCCCATACGAGATAACACCATATAGGCAACACTATATATTAGTAATAATTTTTAAAAAAATGCCAATACAAAAAGTAACGCTAATAAATAAAAATAAAAATAAAAATAATAAAATAATAATAAATAATGTAGTTGAAAGAATTGATTGATCAAGCATAATATTCATTCATGATATTCAGGCATAATATTCATATTCATTCATTCACTCATTCATGATATTCATTCATAGTGTTTACGATTCATCAAAGTTTGTTTGTGATATCAAAAGAAAAAGCGATAAACGCAAAAACTAGCCATGATAAACATCAAAAGAAAATTCACATGTCCTCTGAAATTCCTAGAGCAAGCATATATCAGCTCAGGTAGTCTCTTAGTTGAACCTCAGCGGTCGCATTCTCAACTTCAGCATCAATAATAAGCCTGGCCTGGTTCGGAGCGTCAATCAGCTCTTGTTCCAAGGAAATTATTGCTTCCTCCCCCTTCGAGACCTCCAGCTGTTCCAGATTGGCTATCCGCATCTTGATCTCAATATCAGCCTCGAGTTAGCTAGTTCTTGAATCCGTTTCGCGCTGCTAAGCCTCTAAGTCCAAAATTTGCTGCTTGAGGTTTGCAATCTTCTCTGTTATAGTCGCCGAGAAATGCCTAGTAGCCTTTGCTCCTCCAAGGAATGAAATTCCTTATCATAACTAGAAACAGTCGTTATTGCCTTGGAAACATTCTCTTTAAGCTGCAATAATTCTTATTGTCGAGCAAGAATTTCAGGTGTGACGACCATGTTTCGGGCATCTCCCAATTTGCGGAAAGTCCCACAGAAATGGGATAAAGACTCACGCAGAGGGGAAATATTAATCTTGGCAATTCGTGCTACATTATCCAGAGAAGTCAACACTATCTCCAAATCGGACCATTGGGATGAGTCTTTAAAGATGTAGATGGCCGCTGATATTGAGCTCTGCAATAGGGATAGCGCAAGAGGAGAGATCTTTTCCAGGGATATGATATTCGACACAGTGGCAACAGAATTTGAACTTGTAGAGCCACTGGAGACAGCGTAGACTGTAAAATGCAAATAAAATACACAAGTTAAGGTATGGATTGCAGGTAAATTAGTATAAAATAAGGAAATAAAGTAAAACGTACCTACAACTATTGAAGGTGTCGGAGCAAGAATTGCTGCTTCTGCAGATTGCCTCTCTTCTTAGGGAGCAGATGGTTTGGGTAAATTTGGAACCATATTGGCGAAAGACGGCGCTCTGGTCTCGGTGCTTGATGCCACGATAGTTGGAGTTGCAGCATCAGTGGACTCTGTTTGGAAAATTATTCCACGAGCTGCTCTGCTAGTTTTGATAGGAAATTTGAGGAATTTCCTCATTTTCTTAGCAGAGCGCTTGCCAGAAGCAGAAGCCGGAAGAACAGCCTGAGCTACATCTGTGGGAGCTAAAAGAATCTCTGGAGATGCTACAACGTTAGTCGGAGAATTTAAAGGTGCCGCACGCTGAAGAGGAGAATAGTTGCTGCTAAACGACATAGTCAAGTCAGCCCTAGCTATATCATCATATTCCCCATAGTCCAAGGGTTCTTCTTCTTCAACACCCGTAGTAGTATCCGGGAGGATGTTTTCTTGTGGGATTTCTTTATTAATTTCAGTAGCTACGCCAACTCCATCATCTTTGCCTATGTCCACTTCTGCCTTCACTTCTCCTTCTTCCACTATTTCCTTTTCTTTTGTCTCTCCTGCCTCTGCAATGAGCTCATCCTCTTCTTCTGAGTCACTAAAGGATGACCCCCGATTAGTGGAAGCAGAGTTGCTAGAAGAGGATTCTCCGTATCCCCCTTCAGTGGATGATGAAGATGATGATGATTCCAGAGAGGATTCTTCGATAACCACTTGCTTTCCTTTCCGTATTGATTACTTCTTTCCAGTAGAAGCAGGGTCTTGCGGTAGTGGTCATCGAGGACATAAAAGATCTCGCCTGCGTTTGTGATCTGGTCACAGGTGATGAAGAATCTCTGCGAGGAGGGGGTCGAACAAATGAAGGCACTTCTCGAGGCTCTGAAGGCCCGATGACCTCGGGAGTGGGGGCAGGGTCTGTAGAGGCAGGAATATGGGGTGTTTTGGTGGCATCCGTGGGAGCATTTTCTTTGTTTGTAGGCTTTCTCTGGGACTTGAAGTGTGTTAATGGAAACCAATGGGCGATCCAACCTTCGAGAGTGTTGGCGAGTTTGGCTTCGTGAGTGTGCTCCTCCACAAAAATTCTTATGCAAGCTTCGCCGCAGGCTAGAGCGCGATCGTGTTCGACAGTGTAGCCTATCCCTTCTATCATATCACGTTTTCTGACTCGAGGAGCAGGAATCCATATTGGTGAATCTACTGACAAACATCAACGGATGAGAAATGCTTGGTGTGCCCACCATTGCATCCATGGGTAAGTTGTGCGGATAAAACAGCCAAAGCCTGGAATAATGAATTTCGAATTGATTCGGGCTGCAAGCAGTTGCCTCCAGATTAAGTCCCAATTGTAGGGCCTAACACCGTAACTTTGCATGCTGCGAGTCACTTCTTCGGAGTGCTCGGGGATAGTCTGGTCATATCCGAACTGTCGTGCAAACCGATTGGGGTAGTATGGCTCCCTCCAAAACACGCTACCCTCTCGCAGAGGCAGGCTGTTGGACTGAATCAATATAAAGAAGGCTCGTTCAGCCGGAGGGAGGTTGTCATCATCAACACCTTCATGATCTACGATGTATTGAGTAAACGAGAACTGGTAGAAGTCAATAGCATATGTTGACTCGATGGTATCGATTACCCATTCGTACATTCGTTTCGGCATTATTCTTCGTTGATAATGACATAAGGGGAGTCGTGAGGGATGTACGTAAGCTTTTTCTGGATCATCATATGTCCACGGAAAGTATATGCCCAACCATCCTGAAAAGTAATGCCATGGGGTGAATGCTGAACTAGCTCCGACAGATGGATTTTGAAAGTGAGTAACAGCATCTCCAAAGGCCCGATATAATGAACAAAGTACAGGAGGTGCTAATGAATATTTTCGCCCTTCTGCCAATCCTCCCGCAATGACGAATACGGATGGTCTGATAGCATCCACCAACTTAGAACTTGGTAGCACAACTACAATCGGCCAATATGCCAAGAAGGCCGCTAACTCGCCTTTGGATGAGAATTCTGATGGGTTCCTTACCCTGTGACGGGCGTTTTCCAATTCATCTGAATGACTATTCTTAAACCTGTCAAAGGAAGAAAGGTATGAATGAGAACAATGTTAGTAAATGCATAAAATTACGGTGAAAGGAAAGGGAATGTACTGCAGCTCTCGAGAGAAATGAGCTAGCCAAAGGAGAAGTGGAATCTTTCCGGTATCGGGGAATTTGGACATCTCTCTAAAGAGTTCAACTGAAGCATCCAGCACCAATGCTTATCTTTTGGAAGAGGAAAAGTGTGAGAATTCCTCGTTGGTGGGAACATACTCGTCATAGAAGCGACCTGTTATGGGAAGGCCTGCCGTTCTATAAAGGTCCCACAAGGTGATACTGACTTCACCAAGAGGTAGATGGAAAGAATTCGTTGTAGGGCACCAGTAACTAAGAAACCCCTTATAGACCCATATGATCTTTATAGAAGTATTCAGAAGTAGAGCCTCAATTGCCCCATAAAGGCCAACCTCCATCAACGTCGCAGAATGTTTGGTGAGAATGGCCTTGGTCCAGTCAGTATAATATTTGCGAGATGTTAGGAAGCCGCGCGTGCAGAATTCTTCAGTTCCCCATAATGACCTTCTCTCCCTGAAGCGTTGGCGTATTGTCTCATGGAAAACTGTAGAAAACAGTGCATGAAGACTGTAGCATGGAATCAGAAATCGCATTCGATGCACTTTGCCAACTTGTTGCTTTGATCCTCTCTCTGAAAGAATACCCTCCAACATTCTGGGTTCTCGTATCGACCAATTAGGAGTATAAATCATGCGGCTTTCTGTCGTTCGATCCGTCGGCTCACTTCGAAGAATAGACTGATGCCGACGAATGTTCAGTGGGATCATTATTAATTCATTCCTGAGAGGGTTGTTGAATTTTATGTAGCCATCTTGAGCCCTTACGGTGTCCCAAGTATTCGGGAGCTTCCTCTTCTTATGCTCTTGGATCTTCTCTTGAAATTCTTGACGCTTTGATTTCTTCCGCTTCTTTTGCGAAAGTGTTGGTGGCGGTGTATTTTCTCTTGCCGGGGATTGGATGATATCGGTATGCAAATTGGCTGTTAGCTTCAGCCAAGCTTCCCAATCAACCTCCTGACCTTGCTTTGGAGGTCCTGATATTTCGCCAGAAATGATCGCCCAACAAATTGGCCAAGATAATGTTTTGACTCTGCTAGAGAAGTCAAGAATAGGCAAGACTGGTTCCTTTATATACGCAAGCTGTTTTTTGGTTACTTCGACTTGTTTTCGTTGAGGTTCTTCACATGCTGGAGGGGAAGAAGTGGCTACTTGGGTTGTAGATGAAGGTACAGGGCTGTAGGAGTTGGCGAGGGTTCAAGAATTTGAGAAGAGTCGGGGAGATTTGCATGGGAAGGTTGATCTGTCGGCGCTTTTATACGTCGAAAGGTCCTCTTAGTTCGGGCCATGGTTGAAGAATTTAAAGAAATTGGCTAAGTCTAGAAAAAGTTAAAAATATCAGCAGAGTTTCAGAACAAAAGTTTTTAGCACCAATTACTGAAGACTTGCGCGGATGAGTTGCGCGCAAGAGGAGTTCGCTAGGAGAGAAATTTTTTTGAAGTGAAGAATGATTAGGCGGGTTGATATTATAGGCCAGTAGCGTTGACGGCAAGTTGCTCGGGTGGGAGTTGCGCGGACCCACGCAACTCAGGATCTACAAGGGGAAGTTGATCCTTCAAGTTGAATTAGAGAAGTCAAATTTCGAATCAAGGGGGCATCTATTGGGGTATAAATTTTGGTTAAGGGGAGAAGCTTCAAGGAGGAAAGTTGGTAAAAGAAGTAAAAGATAGAGTGAAAGATAGATGAGTTGCGTGGGAACCATGTTGCGCGAAGAGGTGAGTTGCGCAGGTTCGCACAACTTGTCTGTTGTCATGTTGGGCCGCGCAACTCTCTTAAGAGGAACAAATTAAGAATGCGAAGTGGAGTCCACGGCACAGGATTCGAGGGCTCACACGTGCGAAAGCCTATAAATACCCCCTACCCCCCTCATTTGAAGGATCGGATGCTCAGAAGACCAGTGCCTCTGACAGGTACTGGAGACAGAGAAGGAGAAGGGGGGCAAAGCGCTGAAAGCGCAGGCCGCGCTACTCCAAGAGAGTTGCACGGATACTCTTTGAGGCAGCTGCTATGTCGAAATTTTCCAGATCCTTGGGTTATTTTAGATGTGTCAAAGGGATCCAAGCACTCCTTTATCATGCCAATAAGGGACGGAATGCACAGGAAGCCCGCACAACTCATCTCCCATGGAGATGTGAATGGTATGAGCCAGAATGCTACCAAAATTTATATTTGAGCCGATTCAATACTTGCATTTTTGTATTTTCTAAGAAATTCTGTCTCGGAATCAAAGGATTAAAAGGATGTAATGAATTCAGAATGAATAAAATTGATGATTATTCTCTTTGCTCTATCTTTTGTGAATATTAAGTGAGATATTCCCCCGAATCGAATGCTTTTCGTTTCTGGTTGAAACATCCCGCAATATAACTGCCCAAATAATTTGTTAACAGAAAATTCAGCCATGAAATTTGTGGATTTTCTGACAACAGAAAATTCAGCAGCCCATATTGTGAATTATGGGTCCTAAAGAACCATGTATGAGGAGGCTTGATGCATAATGGACATAAACAAACTGAACCCTAAACATGCAATGCATTCCCCTATAAAAACCTAAGCTCTGGTACCAAATTTGATGCAGGACATGAAATTAAATGTAGAATGCAAGAAATCAAGCTCATGATTATACCAATTTAAACAGTCACAAAATTCTACATCCTACATACTATCAAACATTTAAAAAGAGGAATCTATGGGGGTCCAAGCCTACATAAGTTTAGGGTTGGATCAAATAAAATTATAAACCAAACAAGCCCAAAGGAGTGTAAGATTCATCCATTCTTACAAAGGATTGTTCCCCAATTTAAGAGATTCACCATGTTTCAATTCGGGAGAAAATCTAGGGTTTGCAATTTGGGGATAATTGGGATTTGGGATTCTTTAGGGTTAAGGATCTGGATTTAAGGCTAAAGAGGAGGAACATAAAGGAAAGATAGAACCTGAGATGAGTCACGTGCATGGACAACAGCTGGCCCTGGGCGCACGTGCGTGACCACTCGTCCGCACGTGTGTGGGGCCCACAAAGTCGGAAACTGACTCCTAGGCTAGGATCGGCCAGGGTAGGACTGCCTCCATGCCAAATTTCGTGTTGATCCGATGCACGGTTTGTGCGTGGTGCTTCGCCGAAGTTTCAGCCCCTCTGATGGGATAGAATCTGAAAATCTGTTTGTGCACTGCTATAGGATAGAACTTGGATACGAAAGAGAGTGAATCTAAAGGTGTAAGGGATGTAGAGGATGATGAATGTGTGATGGGGACATCACGTACACGCGCACGCACGCCGCCCCCCCTACGCACGTACGCAAGGAAAAGGATGGCCCCACCGTCGATCTGACTCGATGACGACATCCAGGGAGGGCCTCTTAATTAGAAGACAAGTTTTGGTTCAAAAAAGTGGGCCCGATAGTCAAGAAAAGCCCATCATGGGATCTTATGATCGTGGCCTACTCGTTGGATTGATTTCATAGTTTAGGTTTTCCTTATTGTTATTATTTAGAACATTGTGAATGCTTTAGATGTCTTTGTTTAGTTTTTATTTTACTTTACTTCATCACCAAGTAATAGGTTGCGCACCTGATGCGAGTTTTGGGGTATAGGATTTTTCCTATAAATAGGCACCCCTTATAGTTCTTTTGATTCATTCAAGTTTAATAAAAATCCTGCTTTATTTTTCTGCTCTCTTCGTGTTGTGGAAGAATTCAAAAGTGGGTGCGAAGCCCTCCCTTTTTCGAAGGGCTAACTACCGTGGTGCGAAGCCACATCTATCCCCATCCCCCCATACCTTCTTCCATCCATATCGCTCATCTTCTATCATCATTATTGCTTTGAATTTTCCAGCTTTTGCAGCTATTCATCCTCCTCCTGACCCAGTTTCCCAGCCTCCACCTCTCATACCTACCCCTCCGACCCATCTTCCCAACCTCTACCTCTCATACCTACCTTTCCCGACCCATTTTCCCAGCCTCTACATCCCATACCTACCCGTCTCGGCCCATTTTTCCAGCCTCTACCTCCCATACCTACCATTCCCGACCCATTTTTTCAGCCTCTACGTTCCATACCTGTTCACTCCCCAAGTATAGGGTTGTGATGTAGTAATAAACTCGGTAAGACCGAGGTCGAATCCCAAGGGATTGGAACTTGTACGTTATCTGAAACTAAGTAGAAATAGAACTAGAATGAGATGAAATCTAAATCGATTGTAATTTGAAGAATAATGATGAAATATTAATCTAAAACTTAGGAAAAATCAGAGAAGGAAAACTAGGGATTTAGAGGATCCACTTGTAGAGATCAGGGAGATCTTATGCCTGTATTATAAATCAGGAAAATTAACTGAACTGCCATTGATATAGGTTTCAAGAGATGAAAGGTGTATGAATTAGAATGGATTCCATCACCAAACCATACCCAGGAGACAAAGCAAACAACAGAATTAAACTAATTACCAACCAATCAATGTATGAAGGTTAGGAAGGGTGCAGGACATCCAACCATGCCCGGAGACGATGGTGAACAACGGGGCTTCTTGACGTCATAAACATAAAGAGGAAAAGAACATGCTCAAAGCCATTGCAGACCCATTGTAATTTCAGTCACAACAGACCATTAAAGACTAAAAACACATTCCCATAATAAAACCCAAATCAACATCAATTTAGTCTAAACAAAGGCACAAGCAAAGAAGCATCCTATCACGCTACAAGCTTCACCTCTTAGCCCTAGCTAAGAGGTTTAGCCTAGCATGGATAGGCTATACATCTTAAAAGAATAAAATCAGGAAACCAGGAGAAATAAACAAAACAAATATTACTCTTTCTAAATCCAAGCTCCCAGCCGAACTCCCCTTCCAAGCTCTTGCTCCCCACTGCTGCCTCCAGACTTCCATCCCCCCCGTTCTCTCTCTGCATTCGTTTTATAGAGCTTGAAAAAAAATTTCCGCACGCAACAAGGAGATCGGCTACGTATCATTGAAAGCCAACTTGCGTTGAAGCAATGGTGGGGTCCATTTCAGTTGCCAGGTAGGAAATCCACTCCATCCATCGGCTTCTCCTCACAAAAACGGTCAGACCTGATCGGTTTTAGATCAGATTTGTAGTGGCCCACCGGATTTTCACCCAGCTGTCCATCTTGAAGTTGAACGGATATTTCTTGTGATCAGATGCATGGGACCAAAAGGTCACCTAGGCGTTAGTTTTGGACATATCCTGAGACAATTTAACGGTCCGGATTATCGAAACGGGTGGAGAGTGGGGCCCACAACTTCCTTGAAATTCCGGTTTTCCCGGATGTTCGCGAGACAGGGACTGCGTAAGAGTTACGTCCGATCTTAGTGGAGGCCTCGATTTAGTTCTGATGAGGAATCCACGCCGTGTATTGCAATCCTATCGAAAAACCAGTTGGGAAAAACCATTTTTGGACGTCCTTTAATGTGGCCCATTGACTCTTTGATTCCACCGTTCATCTTGCCTTCGAACGAAAAAGAAACAATCTCCATTATCCTCCGAAATTCCACCACCTAGGCGATGTTTGCACCCCTCCTATGGACTTAATGGACGGTTCCGATCATCTTAAAAATTGGAGATGGTGGCCCACGATCACTGCAGCGGTGATCGGATCGCCCTTCCTGCGCTGGACTGATGGTGGGACCCACGACTGATTTCTTTGGATAATCCACTCCGTTCATTATATTACCCTCAAAATTTCGGTCGATAATGACTGATTTTGAATCTATTTCGGTGCGCCCCATGTGATTTTCATTGAGCCGTCCATTCTCCGTTTGGGTCCTTCAAGGACACCCAATGTCTGAGAAAATCCTTATATAGAACAGAGTACGGTCGGTTTTCCCTCGTGAAGCGAATGGACGGTCCGGATTTATCAATTGATCGAAGGCGGTGGCCCACAAAACATCACCGTGGATGCTCTGTTGCAAACAGCGTATGCTGTTTCTGTTTTGAAGACGGAAATCGAGTCGGTCTTTGCCCGACCGATTCCTCGCGATGCGGTGCACCTCCGTTGCATGTGCGCTTGTGTCGGTGTACTCCATGTGCATGGGGTCTACAGGATGACCATGAGAAATATGACCCGTCCATCCTCTTTGTCCTCTAAAATGAGGGGTTGAGACCAAAATTGAAGCATATCCGGATCTCAGGTGGGCCCCGATCTATAGATCTATGGGCTGATCCAATCGTTAGGCCACTTCCACACAGATCCATCGGTTAAGATTCGACGTGTATGGTTAATTTATGGTCCTGAAGCCATGTATGGAGTTTTGAGCCAAGCGGATGGTGGGAACCCTGTGATCGTGCATTCTGGCTGACTTTCGGGCCACTTGAGCTTCAGTTTCTCAATTTTCTCGGATCTCTGGCGTGTAAATTCGTCGCTCTTGGTCCCCTGGGGTCCGTCCCTTGCCTTGATATTTTCAGAGCATCAAATACACACATTTAGCACCTTTTTGTCGTCCCCACTTGCAGATGTACCTTGCATCACAAACACGATTAAATTAGGATTTTAAACGGTGGCATGTTCATAAATCCGGTAATAACTGGGGTCTAATATGCAATATTTGACCCTCAACACAACCCCCAACCAGCATTTTGCTAGTCCCGAGCAAAAAATGCGAAAATTAAGTTGAGAATTACGAGACAATTCTTGTGAAGCCGAGTGATATTTTGAAAAACAATCCAGATATGAGAAATCTTAAGATTCATGAATGTTGATTATCAATTTCTCCTGGCCTCACATGCACGGTGAATTTCATAATCAAGTTCAAATATTAATCCATAAACTAGAATAATTTTAAACATTAAGTTCCATGGGTGTAGAGTGTAATCCTGACTTTCAACATTAATATTCAATTCTTTATTTCAGGATTTCGTTGGTAATCAACAAGAGAATTCATGATAACCAAAACTTGCCTCACAGATCATTCTTTCATTTTCTAGTTTTTTTTTTTTTTTTTTTTTTTTTTTTTAAATTTTTTAAATGGGAATCAAATTTTCACTTATAGGGAGCACACCTATGAGGAAATAAAAGATATCCCGGACTATCAGATAGTTTCAACGTTGGACGGCGGGTTTCAGAAGTACCTGATTATATGGAAGTCACGCTTAGCTTCAGACAACATGTGGTTCCCTGAGGAGGAGCTTCGGAGACTTGATCCTGACATCCTGGAGCGGTTCAGGAGTTTTATTTCGCCAGTGACGAAATCTTCGCAGACGGGGAGAATTGATGGGGACATCATGCACACGCGCACGCACGCCACCCCCCCTACGCATGTATGTAAGGAAAATGAGGGTCCCACCGTCGATCTAACTCGATGACGACATACAGGGAGGGCCTCCTAATTAGAAGACAAGTTTTAGTTCAAAAAAGTGGGTCGATAGTCAAGAAAAGCCCATCATGGGATCTCATGATCGTGGCTCACTCGTCAGATTGATTTCATATTTTAGGTTTTGCTTATTGTTATTATTTAGAACATTGTGAACGCTTTAGATTTTTCTATTTGGTTTTTATTTTATTTTACTTCATCGCCAAGTTATAAGTTGCGCATATGGTGCGAATTTTGGGGTATAGGATTTTTCCTATAAATAGGCACCCCTTGTAGTTCTTTTGATTCATTCAAGTTTAATAAAAATTCCTGCTTTATTTTTCTGCTCTCTTCGTGAGTTGTGGAAGAATTCAAAAGCGGGTGCGAAGCCCTCCCTTCTTCGAAGGGCTAACTACCGTGGTGCGAAGCCACATCTATCCCCATCCGCCCCTACTCTCTTCTATCCATATCTCTCATCTTCTATCATCATTATTGTTTTGAATTTTTCAGCTTTTGCAGCTATTCATCCCCCTACAGCCAGTTTCCAAAATCTGGACCCGTAAGAGGGATAAAACTTCGGCGGAGTACTACGCCTCGACCTTATGTCGGATCGTTGTCAAACTTGGAGGGATTGGAGGTCTCCCCTGGCCGACCAAGGTCTGGGTGTCACTTTGGGGAGGCGGGCTTCCATCACACGTGCTGCCAGCCCACTCGCGCACGTGAGTCAGCCCCAGGTCACTATCTGCACGTAGGAGCTTTCTCCGAGTCAGGTTTTCCTCTTTTCATTCATATTTCCTAAACCTTAGCCTTAGTTTGCATTAGCCCTAATTTATTTGCCCATTTTTTTCACCCTCTGGTTCCTTGAATTGAAATCGGGGAATCCCTTGAATTAGAGATTGATTACTATGCATGTGTGGATGATTATTTCTTATCTTTGAGTATAGTTTGGTTCATAATTTTTATTGATCCAGCCCCATCATGTGTAGGCCTGGACCCGCATAGATTCCCCTTAATTGAATGTTTAGACTTTCATATGGAATATGAAATTTGTGTAATTGTTTCTGAACTAACGTGATCTTAAGCCTGAAATCTCGCATATCATATTTGAATTTCATGTCCTACATCAATGTGGGGCATAATGAAGTGGGGATGATTTGGGATGGTTGTGACTTCGCACTGCGGTAGTTAGCCCTTCGAGGAAGGGAGAGTTTTGTACCCAATTCGATTCTTCAACCCAAAGAGATAGAGAAGAAGAAACTGCAGAATTTTTTATTCATTAACTTCATTGAAAATACTTACATGGGGTTGCTTATTGATAAGAAAACCCTAAACCCTAAAAGACAATTTTACCCTTGCACCATGTGCGCACACTAATACTTAAAGCTGAAGTAAATAAAATAATAACTAATCTAAGCAATCAAAGCCGTTCATGATGTTTCTAATAATGAGAATATTCAAAACTCAAAATCTTAGATCATCTAAGATAGTGGGCCACGATTATGAGATCCGATGGTAGAATCTATATGATGATCGGGTCCACTCCAATGCTCCATAGCGCAGCCCCTAACTTTAAGGCCCTCCAAAGATGTCGTCGATCCAAATCGAAATTGGGGTTCGCCTCCTCGAATACGTGCGTAGGGTGGGGGGCGTGCGCATGATGTGCCCATCACCATGTTTGTTTTGGGTTGCTCGCAATTGAGATGGACAAGTCAAAGTCAATTGACAGCACAACATAATTGGGGGCTGAAGCAAGCCAACTCAGAGATTATGCGATCTGAATCCCAAGATTTGAACTCTTATTTTGATGACCAGAATCAATAAAAAGTTTCATCGCCTAGTGACAGCTTTCTTGCCAGTTCAGCCTTGTTGTCGAGGATTATTTCGCCTTAGCAGGTTGTTACCATTGTTCATTTCTTTTTGTTCAAGAAATAAGCTAATTCTTTTGGCTATACCTTCCACATGGATATGAGTGGTTTATTTTTATCCAATTACTTCGTATTCACAATGCTTTATATGACTAAAATAACATCACCTCATATTATTATGGCAGTAGATAGTCTTTTTCACAATCTGATGGAGCAGGTCCAGCCTAATAAAGTTTAAATGTTGTGTTGCAGAAGGAATCCCGTCAATTGGAATGTCGCCGTTTGCTTGTGGATGGTCAACTTGTGAAAGAAATGTTAGATGCATTAAGAAAACCTGTGATTGATTAGATGTTCCTTTAGAAAAAGCTAGAATGTTTGTAGCAATAGCTTGATATATGCATGTAATCAACTTCAAATGCATTCTAGCAGTGTGTTCTATAATTCTATCTTTATCCAAGTTCTGTGTATGTACTAAAGGGATGCTTAGAAAAACCTGAAATTAATACATACAATTTTTTTTTAATTTTTTTTTCCAGATAACTTCTGCTGATATATCTCAGGTGGCCAAGGCTATTGCTGCTGGGTTTGTGCCTGTAAGTCTTGTCCCTTGTACAACATAATACATCATGTATCATTAGTTGCTTCTGGACATGGTATCCTCTGCAATTCGAACTACGACATTCATTATGGTTTAATGTAATAGGTAATGGTTATCACTTAATATTCAGTGATATTAGGTAATCCACTCATCAAGTGTGCTATATGTGTATGTTCAATGTCAACTTGTTGGAGAGTTTTTTTAACCATTCATTCTTTTTGTAGAGTCATGGCCCCACCAGATAAGGGGACCAGCCTGGCCTTTGTGTCAGGGCATCTTAATAGCAGAAGCCACCTCATGCGGCTTAGATGTACCACATGCTTGCCAGGTTGGCACATGTTGCATGTAAAGGTGCATTTGGGGCAGCCAGCCTCTACAATAAAGGTATTCCATAACAGTAATGGTGGCTGTAACAGCCACTGTCTTTACCGTTATAAGACGGGTCGTAATGGGCATTACTATTTATTTCTTTTTCTGAAAAATACTATTGCGGTCCCATAACGGACCTTTGCGGCTGTTACAGGACCATTACGAGGCCATTACAGGCCCTTATGGGTCAACTGTTCCATTATGACTGTTACAACCCCGTAACACCCAAAGGTTACCTCCATTACCACTACGTAACGGCTGTTACATAACCATTTTGGAATACCTTGCTCTACACTCTTTATCTATATCGGTAGAGCATATTTGGTAAATAATGCGTTTAAACTAAAAGGGATCTTGATCTCAACAACAGTATCAAAATTTTATATCCCTCTTTGCTGTATGTTGAAGTGGTGAATGCTAATGCATTAATACATCCAGGGATGCTTCTAGCTATTTCAGTGGGTTACACTGTCCTTCAACTTGAGGTTGTTGTTTATAGCATCTTAATTCCGACAGCAATTAACCCCTAATTCTATACAATGAACAGTTCATTTGATCAATCACTGTCAGAGCTGTTTCTATTAGTACATGGTGCATATGTATTTGGTATAAGATTACAGTTTTTGGAAAGTTCGGTAATTATCGTAGTGGAAGAGAGCTGCTGCATGTTAATAAACTTGTATTTTTCTGTCTACCTCAGTTGTTTCAACTAATGCTCAAACCTTGCTGATTCACTAAGAACACGACCAAGTTGATTGAGTTTGCCCATCTGAAGTTGAGCTCAAAAATTAGGAGAGTTATAATCTGAGAACCAGCAAGTTTTCAATCATCCAGGTGAGTTAAACATGGAAACTGAAAGACTGGTTGATCAAGTCCAAGGACCTGGGGATTCTAGTAGCACCCATATCAGCGGGTCGAAGATGGAATACAAGATTCTAATGACACGTTTGTATGTTTTTTATGGATGTGTGCCTTGGAAGACATGCATGTTACAATGCACATTTATCTGGAGGTGCCCTTTTAATTTCAACCAAGATGTGACGTAGAGATGATTCAGTGGACGAATTGACAGAGTATGCATGCAGGGTTTCAAGCAAACAGTACCAAACACCACCCGAATGATGGTAACATACTGAACAAACAAGGAGGAGAAAAGAACTCCATACGTCCAACATTTTCGTTGAAATAATAATAATATTAATAATCAAGAATGTCCATACAAACATATGCAGGCCTTTTATAAGGGCTTTTAGAACGCAAAAGAAAGGAACAGTGAGTCGAAGCTAAAATAAGCAACTAAATCTATGGAGACAACTGGACAGTCATCTAAAGAGAAAAGAAATTATGAAATAATCCCTATTCATGCAAATAAGGACAGTTTCCTATGATAAATCCAATGATATCTTGTCTCTTGGCTAGTCCATGCATGTCTCCTTAACTGTATGAGGAATTCACTGGCTTACACATTTAGTAACTTTCCTTTCCCCCACTCTCAAAGTTAACAAAAAAGTTACATAGCATGGATGTGGGTCCATACTTGGTAATTCTTTCTCAAACAGAATCTGTACAGCATCAAAGAATTGTGAATGCTGGAGATATCTTCTGTGGGTCCCGTGCTTATCTTATCACCCATCTGGACCAAACACGGGGCCCATCCAAGCATCCAGATGACATGTGTAGGGTGGATCTTGAACCATAATGCTTACGTCGACCCCCTCCTCTTTTTTAGGGGTCTTTATTTTTTTTATTTCTTTTGGTTAACTGATGATCCCATTTGATGAGTAGCCACCATCATGGCTCTAGTTTGAGAGCCCAAAAAGGAAAGAAAAAGGTTTGACTGACAGAGTCCCATTTGAAAGCTTCTTAAATTTCAAGCCCAAGATTGTTCCACTTCAACATCAGTTGAACATGTTATTTAAGACCAAAATCTGGTTAAGAGTTTCTAACTGTCACAGGAATTAGTTTGGTAAGGTGATGACATCACCTGTGGTGGTTCCTGCACTTCTAGGAAAGTTCAAATTGGGTTATGCGTTTGGATTTTGAAACATTTTCAAATCTGGTTAGGTTTTGGCTCATGGGAAAGTTCAGCAAGTTTTAGAGTATCCAATTTTTGTGGAGAATGTTTGGTTGTATTTTAAGGTCGTTTTTGGTAGAAGTTAATTACTTCCTAGTTCTAGTTGGTTTTTAATTTGGTTTGGGTTAGTTTAGGAATGATGTAGATGATATTTAGTTGTTGGGAGGTTCCACATACTCTAAAGTCTTTTTTATGGTGTAATTGGTTTTAGGAAGTCCTAGAGTTGCTTTGAGATTATGAAGCTGGATTTTAGAGTTGCTTGGTCTGTGATAGATACAGAGTTTTAGGGAGTGATGAATTTTGATGTATTTTCTTACACTTGGAGGTACGTGTGCATGCTGTCAGTGTGTGTGGAGGGTTCTAATTGTGTGACTATCTTATTGCTTATTCTTTGTTCTTCTAGAAATCTTTGACAGTTCTATTTTGTACTGGAGTCTAAGCTTATCGCTGTTTGTTTGATCTTTAGGGAGTTAGCAGCTGGGACTCGTGAAATATAATATATTGACAGCTCGTTATTTTTTCTAGGTTTTGCATGGAGATGCTGTGCTTGATGATGTACAGGTTGGTTCTCTGTGAGTAAATTTGGTTAGTTGGTATCCTTTAACAAGGATGAAGGATATGAGTAACTATCATATTGCTTTTACAACGATGCAGGTAAATAATTGAGGATTGATATAATTTCTATTTGTTACTAACGGTAGAGTCCCTTAATTGATCAGGGGTGCACCATCTTGAGTGGCGATGTGATTATACGACACCTTGCACAGTTCTTAAGTCCCAAATATGTTGTCTTCCTTGTATCCACAGTTTCTATAAGGATGTACTTTCAGTCACTAAGGGCCCGTTTGGATACTACCAAATAAGTAGCTTTTTTAACTTACATAAGTTAATAAGTTACGTTTCTTAAATAATTTAATTTGGTTATTAAACTTAAATAAGTAGCTTTTTAGAAAAAGTAACTTATTTTTTTTTATTGCTTTTCAACTTCCAAAAATAACTTATTTCCTCCATTTTCATTGGTGACACAGCAACTTTGGAAATTATTTAAGGGTATATGCTCTCTATGACTATAAACCCCTTCTAAGTTCATGAGATTGGAAAATCATCCAATGAATGGGTAGATGATCTAGTGGGCCCCACATGATGATGGCCCATATTGATGTGACCCTACATGATGGACAATCCACATCAAAGGTCCACCCCTAATGATGAATGACCCACATGAGCTCCACATGATGGGCAATTAATAATGGTGGGCACCACATAATAGATGATCCACATCAAAGTGGGCCCTTCCTAATGAATTGGGCACAATAAAGGTCAGCCCCTAATGATGAATGGCCCCCAACCAAGGTAGGCCCTGCATGATGGATGGCCCACATCAAAGGTGGGTCCTGCATGATGGACGGTCCACATCAAAGGTGGGGCCACACAATGAATGATCCACATCAAAGGATGGCCCCACATGATGGATGGTGGATATGAGGGGAACCAAACAGACTTATGATGTTGGAAACCAAATATGCTTTTCTACTTTTTGGATGCTAAGTATGTTGTTTGTCAAACATACTTATCTACTGATTAAGTAGAAACCAAGATAAGCTGCTTATGGCAAATAGCTTATCTAAAGTAACACGATCCAAATGCCCCCTAATTGATAAAATGAGGTTTGCTAGCCCCACATGCACCCTTTCCACATCAACCTTTATACATGGCACACATGACAATCTGGCATGTCTCTGGAATGTGCATAAGGCGTGCCTCACTCTGTGGATGACTGGAAACAAGAACCAGGCCAGTTCCCTCATCAAGCTAGCCACATGTGTGAATTGACTGTGGAGTGGACCATGGTCTAATTTGTCCCCCACGTGTCAGCTACACTTGTCCTACTGTCCTGTGAAAAGGTTCATGGAGGGTGCATGTGGGGCAAGCAAACCTCTTGCTAAAATTCCTTTCTATTTATAAGATTCCCCTCATTCTGGAGCATTGTGCTAAAATTGCCCAAGGCATGTAATTTAAGTTGTCAAAGGAAATTTTTCACATGCTTTCCTTTATATTGAGCAATGAAGACGGATGTCTTAGGAGTATATGATCATCCGCCAACAGACCCTGATGCAGTGCTCCTAAGAGAGATTGGTTAGTGTTCCTGTAAATTGAAATTGATGTTTGTTTGACATCTAGATTTTATGCTTGCCTTGTCTTGATTTGGGAAATTACCATCATGGCCTCGTCTTTTTATTGTTTTACATGACACAGTACTTCAGTGAACTTCTGCCTGCAAAATTGATTTTTAACCATTAACAGCTGTAGATGAAGATGGTAGCTGGTCCATTGTGAAACCACTACAACACATGAATAAACCAGGTACATCTTTGCGTTTACACACTCATTGTATAACTGTTTTCCCCAAGATGTACAATCACGATAGAGTTGAATAATTTTGCAAGAACACCCTTTCCTTTACCATATTGTGTTTGAAGCATTAATAATGCTTTTGTCTTCATGGATTAAGATGAGAGAGAGAGAGAGAGAGAGAGAGGAGCTCGGGCTGGCGCGGTTGGTTGGGTTTGTAAAATGATGGGTAGGGTAGGGCCTTTAGTGTGTGTGTGTGTGTGTGTGTGTGTGTGTGTGTGTGTGTGCGTGTATATATATATATATATATATATATATATATATATATTATATATATATATATATAAAATTTTAGTCGAGCTGAGCTCAAGCTAACCAAGCTTGGAATTGAGCTTCGAGCCGAGTCAAGCTCTACTTTGCTCGACCTTGGCTTGTTTTTAAACGAGCTGGGTAATATGGAGCTTGGCTCGCCTCAAGTCGCCGTTCAAGCCGAGTCAAACTGAGCTAAATCGAGCCAAGCTGAGCGAGCTTTTTGAGCTAGCTTGGCTCGTGTACAACTCTAGGACTTAGACCATCTCAATTGGCTCTCCATCATTTTAATTTTCACTTAATTCCTGAGGGTGTCTATCAACAGTGAAAATCACAGTAGCAGACCATGACACGACTGGTGGAATGGTTACAAAAATATCAGAAGCTGCAATGATAGCAAAACTTGGAATTGATGTGTATATTGTGAAGGTAATGCTTATTGGTAACTCCACATGAAATTCATGCTTGTGATTTTTCTGAGTCTAGGAATGGATGGTAAGCTCTTTCTTGGATACAGGCTGGTACAGCTCACTCTTTGAGAGTTCTAAAAGGGGAGATCGGCAATGACATTCCTGATGATTGGCTTGGAACTGCCATCAGATTCTCGAAACAGGTCCATACAACCTTGCCAATGGAAAGATAGGTATGTATGATTCTCTAATCGATACACAAAACAAAGATATGCAACTGATTCAACTTCATTCAAGTGAATCTAATGAGAATTATGATTGGGACATGTATTGGCACAAAACAAACCCAGATGAAAATAAGATGCTTCTACACATTTTATGACATGCCAGTGTGACAACATATGCAGTTTTCCATCTGGTTGATTTATTTTTTTATTTTTTTCCTTAGGACGAAAATTGAGTGTCGAACCTGATCTTGGAATGGATTTTATTTACATACACAGTGGATGAGCATGAGTAACGCTGGACCCTTTTCACATGGCCCACAATTTTATTATTATTATTTTTTAATATTCCCACGTTGTGGCATAATTCTTATAAAATTAAAATTACTAAATATAAAGTTCCATAATTCTACCCAACTTCTTATCTAAAATTATCTTATGATTTTTGTATAGGCACGTGCGTTTCTCACACGTGTCTCTATGGGCCACATGGTTCATGGATTGGATTTTGGATACATATGGCAGTTTGTCACATGTAGCTAGCTAGGGGTACGAGTGTATGGGCTTGGAAGTGCTCCACCTTATTAAGCTTTCGTACACCTATCTTACAAACTTTTGCCCCCCTATTATTCATCATGTACCTCTCTAACTCCATGCATGCTAATATGTTACACGTGTAAGATCCAAGCAGTCCATCAGTTGAACCCCGTAGAATACATGCCTTGGACCAAAAAGCAGACTGGTCAATTCATCATGTTGGCTGCGTAATTTTTGGGCCATGAGATGCACAGAATGTAACCCGCTTGCTGGATGGATCGAATCTCATGGACTTCCAAACAAATCAATAATTTGATAGCTTGTACATGGAACCACTTGTATAAACTTTAAACCAGTATATCACAATTTGATAACCCCGCAAATGCTAACTATCACATGTATGAGATCGAAGCCGTCCAACAGGCAAAGCCCCATTACGTCTATACCCTGGCCGAAACGATCAAAGCGTGTCAAAATGGGTAAGTGGGCCCATATATTTGAGATGTAATCCATCCAAAGGGGCCTAAGAATGAGGGTGTCGAGTTATCAGGTGAGCCCCATATATGCATTTTAACTTTGAATCATTGGCCACTATTTTTCTATGCAAGTGGCAGCCCACTTAAATAATTGACTCTCCATAGTCTGGCTCTCACGAGTGGTGCACGTGCGTATCACTAGTTAATTAGTCCGTGCGACCACCTCAAACTCTACATGGTTGCATTAGTAACATAGTAACATGGAGAGGTTTTTTTTTTTTTTTTTTTTTTTTTTTTTTTTTTTTTTTTTTTTTTGGGGGGGTGGCGCGCAGAGATTTGGTGAAGAAACGAGTAAATATGCAATGAAGGGGAAGATGGTGGTTAGATAGCTTATGAAAATAATAATAATAATAATGTAATCTCTTGGTAATTTGAATGCTTCCTTTGAAAGTCGGCGCGGAAGAATGAGCCCTCAAGATTTGATGGTTTACACAATATGTGACCTTTACAAAGCCAAAATTGAATGGCCTAGGTCTAATGGTCCACCCGCTCATGCATTCATGGCACAATTGGAGGAGATGGGTTTAATCACTCCTCTAATTTCTTGGTATAGATGGTCTTGGATTTCGATCTACAACTTAGATTATTGAAGGAACATGTCAGATTGACACAAACTCATAATCTCTTCTTCTTTTTAAAGATCTCATAACTGCTTGATATCATTGAAGGATGTTTTTCTTTATTTATAAAGGATTGAGAGATAACGGATAGGATTGAATATGATAAAGTTTATCTCTATCTAATCCAGTCACTTCTATATCTATCCTTCATCAAAATCTTAAATTCTCTTTGAATTTTAAAGTCCCGAGAGAGAGAGAGAGAGAGAGAGAGAGAGAGAGAGAGAGAGAGAGAGAGAGAGAGAGAGAGAGAGATCACTAGTGGTTACCCACGGGCCATTCTCAACTAGTATATAATACAGTGTAAAATTGTAGATGGAAGTAATATGAGGGGAAAAAAAAAAAACAAAAGCCAATGCAGCCATGAGCCCCCAGCTTGATTGGTAGTCAAGCAGTTTCAGGTGTTAAAATAAAGCAACAACCTGCTGCTGCTGCTGCTTGCATTTCCAATAGCTAAGGAGTGGTAAAAAGATGATCCCAAGACAATGAGACAGGAGGGAACACCACCGATATCAACAATGTAAAAAAGCAAGGCAGCAAAATGGACGGTTTGTGAGCAGCGACGAACTGAACTCAATCAGCAAATGCGCCACCACATAGGGACTATGGAGCTGAGTGATAGTCTTAAGTATACCAAACCTCTAACAGAACCGACCAATGTAGATGGGTTTTGAATCAACCAAGGGTTCCCATCAATCAAATGACGATAGTTAATACATAGTAATTTAAACTTTTAGAAATAATTAAGGAATATTTAAAATGATTACATCTAGTATAGGTATTTAAAAAAGAAAAAAGAAAATAAAAATAGAAGCCTAACAGCTAGGTCATGTTTAGCTTTGTGCAACCCGATTTTAATGGGTCTTAAGTCTCATTTATTGGACCGGTTGAGAAATTCGGTCAGGTTTGGGTACTACCTTTTAGATCCAGTTAATAACGAGGGTCTGGGGCTACTCAGGCCTGTTAACGTCATGTTGAGCCTGATTAATTTTAATGGTCTCCTGCGAACCGTACAGCATGAGACTTTGTGCGCACCACCTAGATATGTTGGTGAAATCTAGGTAAGGTTTGGCCTCACCATGATATGTTCGTGAAAGCCACTCTGACTAAGAGGCCATGATGACAATTTAGCCACGTCTGAAGAATTAGTCGGATTCATAATTCAGGTGGGCCACACCAAGGAAAAAAAGTGGGAGAAGGGGACACCTACCGTTGAATTTCACGGGGGTCGATAGTTACATTTACGTGAAATCCACTCCAAACCGTTATCTACCTTATAAAAATTCATGCGCACGTTGATTAAAAAATTAGGTACATATATATGATTTATGTGCGCCAGAGCAAGTGAAACAATTTCGATGATTAGCCTCATTTACATTGTTTTCATTAATGTGGCCCACCTAAATTATATATATATATATATATATATATATATATATATATATATATATATATATATATATGTGTGTGTGTGTGTGTGTGTCTGTGGGCCCCACCGTGAGGTCGAACTGTGTGGGCCCCACCGTGATGCGTGTCGACCATCAACACCGTGCATTTGATGGGTACCCTTTAAATTATTGGATATCCCAAAAATCATCCGTATACGGAACTTAGGTGGGCCACACCATCTAAAATTATGTGAAGACACCGTTAAAACATATAAAAGCACTTGGTGGGGCCCACATGAGTTTTTCATGCACCTGAAACTTGGTTTGAACCCTCATTAAAGTGGGACACACATAATGGATGGTCTGGATTTGCAAACCACATCTCCGTGGGCCCTCAAAAATGGTTATGAATGTTTTAATGGTGTATGGCCCCTCTCCACTTCTGTATGTGGTGTGGCCCACACAAGTCACGGATTGACTTGATTTTTGGGACCTAGGCCCATGATGGAATGGTGCATCTGAATGATAGGGTAGATGTTCGAAACGCATCACGGTGGGGCCCACACAGCTCGACCTCATGGGACGGAGCCGTCAGCTACAGTAAATGTTTATAACCCACCTTGTAGCTAGAGTGGATTTTACATACGCATCAAGGTCAGTTCACCCCCAGCGCACCAAATTAGCACAGGATGGCAAGACTAATAGTACATGGATATGCTGTGTACGGAAATTGGATTATGTACTTAGATACTCGGCATACTTTTTATCTTACTGAGTAAATTCTGTTAGGCCCACCGTGAATGTATGTGGTTTATCCACACCGTTCATCCATTTTTCCAACTCATTTGAGGAGTTGAGCCCCAAGTTGAAGCATGTGCAAAGCTCAAGTGGACCACACCACAGGAAACAGTGGAAATAATTATGTCCATCATTAAAACTGTTCTAGGGCCCACTGTGGTGTTTATTTGGCATCCAACCTGTTCATAAGATCACACAGACATATATTAAGGGAAAACACTAATTTCAGCTTGATCCAAAACTTCTACAGCCCTAAGAACCTTTCAACTGTGGACGTTCAATTCACACTTTTCCTGTGGTGTGGTCCATCTGAGATTTGGACATGCCTTATTTTTGGGATCAAGCCCCAAAATTATCTGATAAAATGGATGTAAGGGGTGGATAAAATACATAAAAGAGTTTACTTAGTACCCTTACCCTTAGCGTATTGTGTAACTGGGTACGCAATCCTTCCCTGCGTACTAACCTTGCCGGTACCCACCTTGCTACGGGCCTGATGCTAGTGGCCCCGCAATGATCTATGTGTTTTATCTAAGCTATCCATCTATTTTGCTAGCTCATTTTATGGCAGGTAGACCACACCATTGAAAACGGTGGTGATTGAACACCCACCGTCAAAAACTTCCTAGGATCCATTGTAATGTTTATTTGCCATCCAACCTGTTGATTAGGTCATATAGACCTGGATGAAGTGAAAACACAAATATTTGGTCGATCAAAATTTTGTGGCCCAGAAGAATTTTTTAGTAGTGGGTGTTCAATCACCACTTTTTCCTGCAATGCGGTCCACTTGATATTTGGATCTTTCAATTATTTTAGCACAACCCCTAGAATGATATGGAAAAGTGGATAAATGGCGTATATAAAACACATGCATCATAGTGGGCTTGTAGAGGACTTCCAGTACAATCCTACGACGAGTACCAGGGTCAGCATGCATTCCTACTACCTCCAAGCAGGCGGGCAAACCATGCAGGGAGGACTGGGACTGGCCACACGTGTATGTAAAATCCACTCCGATAATAATGCGTGGAAAAACTTTAGTAATAGGGCTCAAAGATGAGAAATTTACCACAGTAGACGCTACCTTTTATCTAACGGTTTTTATGAAGAAAACGAAACATAACTTACCAACTTAGACTTGCACGATTGCTTTATCTTTCCCTTTAACGGAAAACCCACGCGTGGTTTTTCAAAACACATCCCTTCATTCCATTGCAACGAAAAACCGACGCAAGGCCGCTTTTCTTATCATTTTCCTTACTAAAATTCGAACTTTATCATCTATATATTATCATTCTACATTTAGCATTTTCCATCTTGGTGAGGGTTATGTGGAATCCTCCAAACTGGTTGCATCTCCAATCTTCAAAAGGTTCAAATTAATCCCTCACTCGAAAGCACCCTTCCTCAACTTACATCAAGCGAGGCTACGGTTGTTGGAGGTACATATATTAAAAAAAAAAAACCCTAGTGTAGTTTATAGATACTTTCCTTTGTAGTATTGGACGACGATTAACTGACTACCTATGGAAATTCAGCTAGTAATTCACTAAGGGTGCTTGGTCAAACTTAGCCATTGCATGCTTGAATTTGAAGAAGAACTCACGGAAATTGAGACGAGCCTAAGTCGACGACAATTGATCGACTACTCGTTGAATTTCATGTGAAGTTCAGTAAATTTCATGTAAGGCTCTTACAATTTCATTTGTCAGGCTTAGTCAATTTTATGCGTTGATCGTTCAAATTCATGTGAAACTCGTTCAATTCCATTTGAAGCTCACTCAATTTCATTTTAGGGCTCAATCAATTTTATGTTAGGGTCGCTCAATTTAATGTTTGCCCAGCTCAATTTCATGCTAGGCTCGCTCGATTCAATGTTTGCCCAACTCAATTTCATGCTAGGCTTGCTGAATTCAATGTTTGCCCAACGCAATTTCATGCTAGGCTCGCTCAATTCAATGTTTTCCCAACTCAATTTCATGCTAGGCTCGCTTAATTCAATGTTTGCCCAACTCAATTTCATGCCAGGCTCGATCAAGTTAATGTTTGCCCAGCTCAATTTCTTGCTAGGCTCGCTCAATTTAATGTTTGCATTGATAAATTTCATGTTTGTCTCGACGAATTTTATTCTTGTCTCACTCAATTTCATGTTTGTATTGCTTGATTTCTAGTTTAACATGCTCTATTTTCAGTTTGCCATGCTCAATTTCAGCTTTCCTCACTCAATATATGGTTTACCTCGTGTAAGACCCGACTTGAGTTCCTGCATGTGCATGTGTGTGTATATGCACTTCATTTCTTATGGTCCCGTGGTCCTACCGGTCGAGTCCTAGCGACCTGCGACCCTCGGATTGTGTTTGCGGTCATCCTTAAGTCTGGTCGCATAGACCCGACTCGGATCGACCTGAGACCTATGTCATCTTGTTCGCGTCGTCGTTGCGGTTCCGACGACGTGTCTTGTGTGTCCATCCGATATATGGATCAAAAGTTATGAACATTTCATTGTATGACCTTTAATCATGTGGCCCACTTAGATATGATGCATGTGAACCACCACCCTTAGCACAAGTTCCAAGGCACACTACACACACTACACAAAAGCTCCATAACTAACACTACCTATCTCACACACCACTAAGAAACCTATCCTAGCCTACAACATTGTAATCTCCTCTCCTAGGCAATGATTGTCTTTCTTACAAAACAATGATGATCTCTCCCTCTCTCTCTCTCTCTCTCTCTCTCTCTCTTTATCTTTCCCTCTTTCTCATTTCCCTCCATTGCTAGCAGTACCCCACTCTCTAACGTCCCTTTCTCCCCCAATTCTCCAGCCCTCAAATCCCCAAAATCCTTCCAATCCTACCATTAAAAACATATCTCCACCATTAAAACCTTTTCTTAGGTCCAAAATCTCCATAGTGTGGAAGTTCGAAGGCTTGCTTTGCATGTGTGTGATTATAAATTTCTGATTTTCTTTTCTACCCTTTAATCTTCTTTCTCTTTATAAATGGATCATATGAGACCCACCAATCCATGGTGGGGATCCCATTTGATCCCATGGATGTGGCCCTTTGGCCCATCCTACATGCATGTCATGATTCATGATGGGGTCATTCTCCATGGACCCCATCATGATGTATCTCATGATCTACTCTATTTCAAGGTCATCTAGACCTTAAATATCGTGTTGGGATGGCATCCCAACCATCCATTATAGTTATGGATCATGCATGCATTAGTTTATTGTTACATGTACAATCAACATAGTTGTATGGATGAGATTGATTTTTGGGAGAGCCCATTAGTGGCGGGGCCCTACCCCCATGGTCGGATTGCCTTTTCTTCTTCTCTTTTCTCTTATGTGTGGATGATGATGTGTGTGGCCCACTTGGCGGGCCAAGGAAGTCCCAAAAATTCAGCAAGGGTGGGACACCCCTACCACCTTATTCTATGATTTTTGGACACTTTAATAAATACATGCAAGTGTCCTGACCTTAGTTCATGATCTGGACATGTGTGGAGCCCACTAAAGAAGGCTACACCCTTCTTAAATTGTTGTATTTATTTAGAAATAGGCTAATATGTCCAGCCATATATTGCTATCCAAAAATCTGGACTGTTTGCTTGGACTGTTATGGCTGATGTTTGGCATGGATTTAGTCCATGATTCCCATTGTTTTTCTCCTTGTTGTGAGGTATATTTTGAAGGTGTGGACCCCACCTTGAAGTGTGATGGATTACACCTTAGATTGCTCATGCAAAGGCACCCAAAAATGAGGCCCAAAGGGGGTGGGCAGTCCACCTTACTGGACCGTCCAGCCTTGTAAATTGAGGGGAAAACCCAAATTCCAGCTTGATTTTATGAGGGGTGGGCCACTTTTCTGGACCCCACCTTACTGTATTTTATGGGAAAGATCTCAATCACTCGTCCCTCCCCTCTTAGGTGAAGTTACGCTTTGGGGTGTACATTGCATGGACAACAATGTTTTAGGCAGCAGAAATTTTAATGTTCACCTTGTTGTCCATGAAGTTTTTCCATGATTTGCTTGGGCTTATGGCCTCCCATTTGGCCCATCTTGTGGCCCATCATGTTGGGACCCATCTTGGGGGTGTGGGCCACCAATTCCACCTCAGGAAATTGAGATATGGCTGCTGGAATGGTAGCCGATAGCTGGACGTTCCATCAGGGCTGGCGTCTAGCCATGGGCTGACCGTCCACCCTCTCAAGGCCCACTATAATGTATGTTTTATCCAGGCCATCCTCTCCATTGTGGACCTCTTGTGTGTGGCCCATCTCCCTTGTGGAATGTCCACATGTGGGACCCACTTTGATGTGCTTAAGGGTGGGACACACAGCCCCTTGGACCACCCACCATGGGACGCCCAGCCCATTGGGTTGTTGCTGAACGTCCAGTCCAGCAGCATGGCCCACCTGATTTATGTATTTTATCTACTCCCTTCATCTGGTGGACCCTCTGTGACATGTAGCAGTCACCAGGGATTAAAGGAACTATATAAATAAATTTTTATTGAATTTCCAGCAAGCCCAGATAGTAGGTGGGCTGAAATTTCAACAATAGGCCCAAAATTTGCTCCCCATAAATGTATGTTTTGGGGTAGCACGACTCACCAGTTTTGAGGAATATTTTGTACATGTCTTGCCCCATTTCAAATTAGATTTTTGGGCTTAATCAATGCATACTTAAGGCCCACTTCAAATGGGTTTTTTTTTTTTTTTTGGAATAATATTCATAGTTATATGTTGGGTTTCCTAGGCCCATTGTCCTAGAACCTTCTTGATAGGCCCCTAACCTTTGGGCCTATATTTAACATACTATTGTGATGGGCTTCAGGGGCCAAATACTCAAGTAGTTGGGCCCTTGGTTGCCCATTAAATTAACCCCATACTTGGGGCAAGAAGTGAGGCCCAACTCACTTGTTTTAAACATAAGAATTGCCCATATGGTTGGAATAATGGGCTACCCATTAGGCCCACCACAATGAGTGGACTCATGATCTTTATGGTTGGGCCCAAACCTTACTTGAAGGCCCACCATGTTGCCTAAGTGTTGGGCCTTGTGTATAGCCCACTAGACCATGGATTTCTTAGGCCTTGGGCATTGTTTTGCATATGTGTTGGTAGTGGGCTACCTTTTGGGACCCAGTTGAGGTTGGATGTCCTCCTTGGTGGCCCTAAGGTAGGCCCATAGGGCCCCTTTTAGGTGGTCGAAAGTTCACCTTGGACCTTTATTAGGACCATTTCTTCCTTGGACTTTCGTAACTCTCTTAGCTTGTGGACTACCCCAAAGTATTGGGCCCCCACTAGAAGACTTCTCATTAGAGTACATGTCTATGTACCTAGACCTTGTCCCTCCTTGGGAAGGAAGAATATGTTCCACATTATCATTACCGAGTAGCGCATTTATACCATTATGACCCATATGCATCATCTGCGTGTATGGATTGCACTGTGTGTGGTCATAAAGGGAAGGAGTTTCTCCCCTTGTGCACATTGAGTGCCTGAAGCTAGTGCATGATTTGTATGTGTGACTCATGCATTGATATCATATTTCATGATGATACCACCCTTGCTTCATCAAGGCCTTGCCTCCACAAAGACATTCGTGGATGGCCGTATGTATGAACACCGGAAATGTTACTTGAGCATATCGGGTGTATAGGATGCTCATGGGTGAAATTTTCAAAAACTTCCATGGTACCAAGGATTTGCCCCAATGCCGTGACTGAGTGAAAACTACGAGCGCACTAGGGCCTTATATCGTTAGGCCGCGATTCCCATTGTCGTGTAATCGGTTGGGTAGGGGTGTGGCCTTACCCGCCTGGTGTGAGAAGGTATTGTTAGGCTGAGTCTGACCAGCTCGTAAATGGGTCCACTGCTATCAAGCCTTGTTGGTGATTGGTTGTCCACAGACGGGTAGTGTGGTCTCTTACGCTCATTTAATTGTACAAGTTTGGAGAGTGACGGTCATCTAGTAGTGTACTGGACCCCAGTGATTTCCTTATGATTGGATTGGATATGAGCACTAACATTACTTTGCATCACATTTACATCGGTTATATAAGCCCATTTATGCATCGCCTTGGTATGGCAACCAGTACTCATTGCATTGTACTCATGATAAGCCTCGGTAAGGCTAGTGACATTGTCATTAATCATTTTTTCCTGTATCTCCTACTATTCTTCTGTGCACCATTATCACACACCTTCAACACCCTCTAAGCTTCTATAAGCTTATGCACGATTGATGCGTGCAGGAGATCCTAGGCTAGTGTCGTAACGGCAGAGCTTGGATTAGAGTTGAGCTTGAAGACCCCAGTGTTGCGGACTTTTCCCTCTTTCTTTCATTATCTTATGTATGTGCTTTTGAACCTTTTGTATTTGTAAAAGTTCAAATTTATAGTGAATTTTGTGATGTGTCCCTTTGTTATTTTCAAGATGTTACTTGCTGTGATCTTGGGTATGCTTGTATTGGAAATCGTTATTCGGTTATGAAAATCCTCCTTGTGAGATCCCAAGATCGGAACTTACCTTAGGAGCCGAGAATGGGGTACTACGGAGGCTGTTGCGGTCAGAATCGGCTATCGAGTTCCTTGTGAATCCGGTTACCGAGTCTGGGGTGTGACACTTTGCTCAATTTTTGCTCTTCCCTTGCTGAATTTCTAGTTTGCCTCGTTCAAAATCTAGGTTGCATCACTAAATTTTCAGGCTTCCCTCGCTCAATTATTTCTTTTACGTCGCTCAAATTCAAACTTCCCTCGATCGATATCATTTTTCCCTTATTCAATTTCTAGTTTGCCTCGCCCAATTTCTAGTTTGTCACACTGAACTTTCACTCTTCCCTCGCAGAATTTCTAGTTTGCCTTGTTCAATTTATAGGTTGCGTCGCTGAATTTTCATGTTTTTTTTGTTTTGTTTTGTTTTTTTGTTTTGTTTTTTTTTTTTTTTTTACACACCCCCACACACTCACACTAGTGGAATTTCACCACCTTATGGATACTCGAACTCTTGACCAGGTGTTGAAACTCCTGAGAGTCTGCCACCCAAGCAAGAGTAAGGATCCCTCGTTGAATTTTCATGCTTCCCTCGCTTGATTATTTATTTTCCCTTGCTCAAATTTGAACTTCCATCGCTCGATTTCATGTTTTCCTTGCTCAATTTCTAGTTTGCCTCGTTGAAGTGCACATTTGCCTCGTTGAATCAAATGTTTGCCTTAATCATTTTCATGTTTGCCGCGCTTAATTTTAGTTGAGGTTTATTCCATTTTATCCAAAGCTCGCTCAATTTTATCAAGTGCTAGATATTTAGTATTAATGTATATGAGGTAATGCTTAAATTCCTATTACTCTAATTGTATATGGATTAACCATGTGTAGAGAAGTTAGCCTTGTATCCCCTTATGATACATTTGTGATTGCTTAAATATAGGTATATTTCTAATAGATATGACATGAACCTTCAAATTACATTTTATTTTGTCTTATAAATGGTACAATGTGGAATATATGTTGAATGTTGAATGAACTTTTAAATATTCCAAATTGCTTAACCATACTTGAGATTGATATGCCACGTTTGTGGGCCGTCATTTGAGCTTAGAGGAATTATAAGAATCCATGTTAAATTCATGTGTTGATGTTTAATATCATGATTTGATAATATCTACAATTTAAAGAGCAATCTTGCCAAAATTTGAGGGATGTACGTGGGTACCATGATGCATAACATCCACGCATGACATATGAGCTTTATTGGGTGCTCAATGTAAGCCACATTCTGCTCCAGGTACTAGAATAACTATTTGAACCTATCTAGAATTCCCTCAGAACTAGGGAAAATTGCGTACCTAGAGACATAAAACTTTAGGACCCTTAGGAAATTTTAGATTTAGTTGTCTGAATGTAGAGACGAAACTTAGGTTTCCTTGAAATCATTAAAATAGCCATTCAAACTTGGTTGGAATCACTTTGGAATTATGACATTTGAGAAGATAGAGACTCAATATTTTAAGTTCTCTAGGAGATTGCCTGCACAACCATGAAAACTAGGAACAAAACCTAGGTCCCCATTAAAAACTATTAGAATGATCGTCTGAACTTAGAACTAAACTTAGGAATTATGGGAGAACAAATAAAATGCTATGATGTATATTAGATTAAACAAGAACGATCCTTGAACTTGACCTCTAATGAACTTTTTAGCAATATAGGATTTGAATTTTCCCATAATTTTCCTTAGTTGAAATGACATCGTCAAGACACTCAGTAGACAGTAGGTAAAACGAGTTTAGGCATTGTAAGCAGTTCCTTACCCATTACATTGTACATCAGATCAAATTTAAGCACTCCCTAAACTTAAAACCCGCACTAGGAGTTAAAATTCCCTAAGAAATCTCATTAGTTAGAGATGATATTTCTCATAACTTTTAGCAATTGGCACTAACTAGAAGTGAATTTATAAAGGTTTGAGAAAAAAAATTTCAGCTTTAGATGGAGTATATTGAGACTAGGAGTTTGTAATTTGAATCCCCAAATACATCTCTTTGATCAGAAACAACATCCCTCGTATGTTCCAACAATTAGAAATAATTAATAGTGAAAATTTAGAAATTTAGGTGAAATTTTAACCCTAGACTCTGCTTGTTGAGACTAGCTTTGAAAATTTATGTAAGTTTAACATATTTTAAACCAAAATCCTCATGTAGAAATGTTAGGCTCCTACATTTTTTTTTTTGAAGGCGTACTAGGCCATTATAGAATTGTCCTTTGTTAAAATAGAAGACTATATGATATTCCATGATAGATAGCGTCGCTGAATTTAACAAGCACCACATGAAATCATTCGTATCTCTGAATTTGTAATCCTTATAAGCTCTTGTTGTTTATTTAAAAATTTAACGCATTGCTTACTCTTTATTTCCTTAAGCTTTGTATCATCCTCATCTATTATGGAATGTGAGTACTCGGTCCTCTATTATTTAATCGAATTTTGTCTTATCGCAAGCTTCCATTGCTTAAACGATTCACTAATATATTGTTATTGTATTGCTTTTCAGATAATGTCTACGAGAATCATCTGTTGTTATGGCGGGGAGATGGACTATGAAAACAAGCGATACTCGTACACTGGCGAGGATTCGAAGATTTTTTCGCTACGTGTCGAGACTACGTATGAGGAACTTCTATCTAGAATTTACAAGATTATTAAGAGTCAGCTAACATATTGTGATATTAGGATGAAAGTAATGTATCCTTGCACAAATGAATCAATCCCTCCAACCGTAATCGTAGACGACGATAACATGCGAGAGTTTCTGACAACACAGTTAGAGTATTCGGATAAATTCATTCCTTTAGTTATCGAGACAACGCAACACATTAATAGGACAACACACGTGGACAGTGTGCTCGAGGAGCATGGCGTGAAATTTGAATATATGATATCTCCATTACAAGTGGTAGTAAGCAACGATCAACTGCCCGAGCCAGCTCAAACATCAAACTTTGTGAGTAGCCAAGTCAGCTAGGCACGTGACCTTAACCTCATTTATGAATACATGGCACCGCATTTAGCAACAACAACAGATCTGCCATCATCATCCACCACCCTAGCTATACGTGTAAGCGACATTCCGCTTTCAGACCTTTCCGAAACATCAAACTTCATCACTCGTCAAGTTCCAGTTGTCACACCCCAAACTCGAAAATCAGGCTCACAAAATTACCGATCACCGAATCCTGTGCTGACAGCCTCCACAGTACCTCATTCTCGGCTCCCAGCGCCTATACACCAGATTTCGATCCTGGGATCTTACAAGGAGGATTTTCCAACGTACATTTGTCTCATTAGAAGCATTACCCAAATCACAAGAACAACATCATCACCACATATCCACTAATATAAACATTTAAATCAATGCTGAAAGGGAAATATATATATCAAAATCAAAGCTCCAGAAGACAGCTGCATGCTCTAAGCTCAACGCTGCTGCAACCTAACGCCACCTGCATGCATCTATCGTGCATAAGCTTATAGAAAGCTTAGAGGGTGGTGAAAGTGTGCACAAGGAAAGTACTAAGTATTCAATACAATGTCATAATCATATAATATTGGAAATATTGGTAAGATCATGAATCATACGATATCAGTGTACGCAATACAGATCAGCTATGCAAATGAGGAGTCATAAAGAGCCAAATATCAGATGTTGAGGATGTAACACGATATACAATTCCTGATGAGTTTACGAATACCGTCAGCCTTATCTAGACCATATAAATGCAGAAACACAGTAACCTAAAATGTTATATGCCACGGATGTAATGCAATATGCGATGCGAATGGAATGAGCATGCTGGAGTGTGAAGTCGGGATGATAGTACATAGTATCGCAGGCTATGAGGTCCATCACAAGGGACTTCTATCTAAACCAGTCTCATACCTAAATTTGGATAGTCAGACTTAATGTAGTAGACTCCTGATCTCAGGTTAGTCGCACGCTCCAACCGAAATCCTTACTATCGCGAAGGTACACAATAATTAGTTGCGCACCACCAGCCCGAGTGGATAGTGAATGAATGAATGAATGAGTATGCATCTTCTGCTCAATAAGTCCACATATCAGTATCGTACATCTTTGGGATCAGCACTAGGGTCTAGTACACTCCAAGCTGGCTGCCGCCCCTACCGGCAGCGCAGCCCAGCGAGTGGAAAAGACCTCACTATCCACCTGCCAGTAGTATACCAATGCCTACCCGGCTCGTCGATAGCGGACCCATTTGGGAGCTGGTCAAACTTAACCTAGCTTACAGCCCCCTCACTCGGGTGGATAAGGCCATGCCCCCTCCCAACTGACCATGACACAGTGGGAGACGCGGCCTACTGGTATTCGGCACTCGGGCGCTCATGCGTCCACTCGATCTAGACGTTGAGGCGTCTCCTGGCCTTAGAGGTTTAGGAACTTTCACCCACGGACATCCAAAGTGCCTAGATGCTCGAACCAAACATTTTCGGTATCCGATTTGGCCACCCAATGTTGCTAGGACGTACAGTGGAGGTCACATGCCTGATGTCGCTAGGACGTACAGTGGAGGTCACATGCCTGATGTCGCTAGGACGTACAGTAATCACAATCTCACAATGTAAGATGCATGAGTCATGTTGTCCAATCATGCATCAATCCTGCGCATACTGTGTGCTCATGTGGGATAACTCCACCTATCAGGTAATCCCATAAATCATCTATACTATGACATATGCAATAATAAACATGTAGATGATGCGTATGGGCATGTATTATGATGTTATGCTGTCACATACTTATAATCAGTATCAATAACCAACATCAACAATTAGCCTCGACAATGTGGACATTTAACTAACATTGCCCCCAAGGAATGACCCACATAGAGCCTAACATATAGTGGACCCATGACCTCACACATGGCCTAATATACAACACCATGGGCCTCACTCAAGAGCTTAATACACATCACAATGGGCCTAATATACATCACAACGGGCTCCATCACCTGGCCCTCAAATGCACCATAATGGGCCTCATCACATAGGCTTCACATACATCACATAAGCCTAAAATGCATCACAATGGGTCTCATATACATCACAATGGGCCTTATCACATAGGCCTTATATGCATCAAGCCGAGGCCGAATGCTCATCACAATGGGCCTCAAATATGGGCCGCATATACATCACATTGGGCCTCGACAATCGGCCTCGACAATTGGCCTCGGCAATCGAAATCGGCCTCGACAATCGGAATTGGCCTCAATAACAATCAGAATTGGCCTCGATAATCGGAATCGGCCTCGACAATCGGAATCTGCATCGACAATCAGAATCGGCTTCGACAATCGGAATCGGCCTCGACAATCGAAATCGACCTCGATAATTGGGATCAGCCTCGACAATCGGAATCGGTCTTACCAATCGGAATTAGCCTGATAATCAGAATCGACCTTAACAATCGGAATTGGCCTCGACAATCGGAATCGACCTTGATAATCGGGATCGGCCTTGACAATCGGGATCAGCTTTGATAATCGGAATCAGCCTTGACAATCGGAATCGGCCTCAACAATCATCCTCGACAATCAGAATCGGCATCGACAATCGAAATCGACCTCGATAATCGAAATCGGCCTCGATAATCAGGATTGACCTCGACAATTGGAATCAGCTTCAACAATCGGCCTTGAAAATCGGAATCGACCTCAATAATCAGAATTAACCTCGATAAACAATCAGCCTTGACAATAGGAATCAGCCTTGACAATCGGAATCGACCTCGATAATCAAAATAGGCCGAACAAGGCTTAAGGGAAGGTCATAATGTGGACATCTAACTAACATTGCTACCAAGGAGTGGCCCACATAGAGCTAAACATATAGTGGGCCCATGGCCTCACATAATGGCCCAATATACATCATCATGGGCCTCTCTTAAGGGCCTAATACACATCGTGATGGGCCTCACTCAAGGGCTTAATACACATCACAATGGGTCCCATCCATAGGCCTCTCATACATCAAGTGAGCCACATCAATGGGCTGCACCAATGGGCCTCATACTTAACAAGTAGGCCGCATCAACTGGCCATACCAATGGGCCTCATAAACATTAAGTGGGCCGCATCAACAGTCAGCCCCAATGGGCCTCATAAACATCAAGTGGGCCGCATCAACGGGCCACACCAATGGGCCTCTGTAACACCCCGAATTTTTGCCAACCTGGAATTAGACGTCTTTAGGTAATGGGTCGATCCTAAGACCTTATTAACTTGTCAGAACTAAATCCCACAGTCTAAAAATCGTTCCTTAACCATTTTCTTCACAAATTCCACCCTTCACCACCTTTTTCTTTAAAATTTTCAAAGTACTTTCATCCTAGACACTATCCTAAACTAGCTAAGTAGTATAACTTGGATCACTTTATATACAAACTACAAAGGCCCAGGTACCACCTCGACATGTAAATCTTACAGACTAAACCCTTTAGAAATTAAGTGAGATTTAGCTAGTGTTAAACTAGAGTGCTGTGAAATTAGCACCAATCGCTTTAAATATGATCTGCAAGACTCAAAACTTGTAGAATCATTGACGCTAGGTTACCCTAAAACTTAGATCAATCTCATTACCCTGCTCACGGAGCATCTCGAAACTTCGTATTAGGTCTAGACCGCACATCGGAAGTCCGATTAACACGAAGTTAAGGAACTAGGACCGCCTCACTGGGCTTGACAACCACCTCGGAAATCAGGTCCAGTCGATGTCCCACGGCCATTCGCTTGAGTCCGGAGCGAGGGAGTGTGAAAATCACTCTTTCCTTTACAAAATAAATATCTGGAATAGTGATCTGGCACCATTCGTTTGCGGATCAGTATTAAGCAACCAGACCGTCAGAATCAAACTAGATTACACCCTCGGATTAGGAAAAATTTCAGGAACATTTACATGTACTTGAAATTTTGGATCGTGGCCCACCGACCGTCGAACTGAAAATGGTCTGCCACGTGCGATCTGGGAATCCGATCCAGTCGAAAGCGTAATCCCACGTAGATCCATGTGTTGAGAGCTTAAGCCTGACGTTTGGCTCGAGGAGGGCCACCAGAAACCCTCTTTTAAGCTGGAAAAGTGCCGAAATACCTATAATAGTCGTACCCCTTGAACATGAGTCTATTTCGGTGAGTTTTGAGACTATATAAGGACCTTAAACCCTCTCTCATGGCAGCCATACGAATTTGGGATTTGAGAGAGGGAAAAGAAGGAGAATGTGTGGGAGTTGTGGGAAGATCTCCCCGCCGCTCTACCCTGCTGCTATCGGTGCTTAACCACCTCATTCTTGCTGCTTTCCCGATGATTCCGGTGTCATTTCTAGGTAATAAACCCTAACCCTAACCTATTTGGGGGATTTGATTGTTGTAGGTTATGAAATAGCTAACCTATCACCTTCTCTAGGTTGCCTAGTTGCCGTATACGGAAGCTAGACAAACCTATCGATTCCGTTACGATTCTACGACAAAAGGTGAGGACTTTAGGTGTATAGGTTACGGTTTTCAATGCTTTCAATGTTAGATAATGGTAGATTCATGATCTGCATACAATTGTACATGTACAAAGTGCTTTCCGTTTTCTGTTTCGATTAAAATTGTAGAATTTGGAATTTCACATACTCTAGGTATTCGTATAAAATACCGTATACGTATTTTTTATGGAAATGTGTTTGACATGGTTATTTGTCGTATGGATATATGACGTATGGAAAAAATACTTATTTGGCGAAAGGATTCGCCTAAATACATGTTTACTAATAAACACTATGTATGTAGAAATACGGTATTGTAAGAAGTACCATATACATGAATATTTTGGAGATGTATTTATCATGATTATTTGTTGTAGTAATATATTATACATGGATAAAATACTCGCTTGGCTAAAGGATAGCCCTAATACATGTTTTGCTAACATACACCATGTATGTTGTAATAGTGTATTCTAAGTGTTTGTGAAAAATGACTGAATGAGTATAGAACTCTCATTCATGCTCGCCATGACTAATTGTCATGGATTCATGATTGTTGTATTGGCGATCCCCCTTTGACGAAAGGATTTGCCCTAAATCACGCCACGGCCAATATACACTATATATGCTAAAAATGTGTGGCCCAAGTGTTCGTGGAAATGACTGAATGAATATGGAACTTGGATTCCTGCTTGCCATGACTATCCGTCATGGGTGTACACATGTTATGATTGGGGCAACTCCCTAGTGAAAGGATTTGGCCTAATGCCTATGTGATCGACATATGTCATGTATGTTGATGTATGTTTGTTTAAGTGTTTCTTGAAATGTCTGAATGAGTAGTAGTTAGCAAATTGTAATGTATAAGGGTGTTGAGATATGATTCTCAACCTCTTTTAATTATGTGTATGATCTCCTTGGATAGTTGTGTGATTAGGAATTGAACATGTACAAATTCATGCTTGTGTTGTGCTTCATAATATGCTCAACTGCTTTATGATTTTAACTATGTAATGCATATGTTTAAATTTATATTTACGTCGTATGATCCGTCATGGGTGATGGGGGAGTGGAGCAACAAGTGCGTCTGGCAATGTACACAGCGTTTCCTAAACGGATAATACCGACTCGATTGTATGTGTTGAATCTTGATCCACTACTGCTTTATCTATCTGCACTTGATTGTGTTTGGGGCTATGATTATAGTCCAGATAATCGGTACCCGAATTGGATTTGTGGCTATGATCCATTTGCCACGTGAGATGTGTTCGACGAACCCGAGTCGTATTACGGTTGACGATAGTGGTTGGCCACATGAAGTGCTTATGCACTTCATATCGTTCAACTTGTTGTGCGCTCGAGCTAGCCGAGCTCGTCAAGCAACCCGATCTGTCTTATGTATGTTCACCATGTTTGGACGCTACCGCTTGAACCTAGGGTACCAAACTTACCAGTGAAATCCCTTTTAACCATGGTACCTCGATCCGCTAAGACTCATGAGCCGGGCATGGTGGTATGGGACACCGTGGTCGAGCTGTCGGCCTACGCTGGGGCCATGTGTCTCCCCGTAGTGACCATTGAGCAACCCAAACTCGTGAGCCAAATACGGTGGTAAGGGACACTGTATTCGAGCTGTCGATACTTACCGCGAGAGCCGAGTACGGTGAGACCTGTACTCGTGCTGACGGACGACGAGTCCTCTGTAGTATCTTCGAGTATACTCCAAGGTCTGTGATTGGCGACGAGTCTTTCACAGCAACTAGAGTATGAGTTGAGCCGAGTACGGTGAGACCTGTACTCGAGCTGACGGCTAGTGATTGAGCCGAGTACGGTGAGACCTGTACTCGAGCTGACGGTCAACAATTGAGCCGCATACGGTGAGATCTGTATCCGTGCTGACGGGTGACGAGCCCTTTGTGATGCCTTCGCTACGCCTCTCAAACCATAATATCGTATGAGATTAACTAGGACTGACGACCCTAGAATGGATCATGTTTGGGAATGATACAAGGGAGGTACCTTAGTTTTCCAATACTGCTGTTTGAAATGAACTAATAATTACTCGGTAATCATGCTCATCATCGCACTGCATGTGCCTGGTAGATGTGGAGCACTGAGGGATGGACGCATTCGCGAACGTAAGATGATGTCGCATGAGGGTGGTTTGGCAAGGGCATACATCATGTCATTTCATACTTGCATTAAATAAGAGTAGTTAAAATTGTTTGATTGTACTGCTTTATCATTACTGCTTGACTGAATTGATAACATGTTAACCTATGCTTTATTGTTCCACCGAGTTGATCACTCACTCCCACGATACGGACGGACGGTGTTCAACCCCCACCAGACTTTGTCTGATTGCAGATGGCGACGCTACTTCTGAGGCGGAGCCGGACTTCTATGACGACGAGAATGCTTTCTCGTACATGCTGTTTTCTAGCGGCTTCGTGAGAGTCGTGCCTTGATTGTCGGGGCTACAGGGATGTTGACTAGATCACACTACACAACTTGGTATAATTTAAAATTGTACTTGTAATTATTTAACCTAGTAATGTTATCACACTCTGGAGACTCACCACAGTTTATATATTTTACATATCTATCATAGTCTTCCGCTCGCAAATTTAACTGTGTCTGGAGTATGATATGCTGTTTTGGCTTAATCTCACTCATGTTCACTACTTTAATATAGACAACATTCAATCATCATTCATTTTGTTGCATAAGTGATGCGTTGGAACTCGGGAGTTGAGTTTATGCTCGACCCCCGATTTTCAGGGCGTTACAGCCTCATAAACATTAAGTGGGCTGCATCAGCGGGCCCACCAATGGGCCACATATACGTCAAGTGGGACGTATTAACGGGCCACACCAATGGGCCTCATAAACATCAAGTGGGCCGCATCAATGGACCACACAAATGGGCCTCATATACGTTAAGTGAACCGCATCAACGGGCCACACCAATGGGCCTTATAAACATCAAGTGGGCCGCATCAACGGGCCACACCAATGGGCCTCATATACGTTAAGTGGGCCGCATCAACGGGCCGCACCATCTACACCATTCATCTATTTAAAGATCATTTTAGAGCATTACCCAAAAATGAATTATATCGAAAGATCATCTAGACCATACCATAAATAACAGTGGTGATAATGATCTCCATCGTTAAATAGTTCAGAGGGCTGGGGCCCACCACAACATTTATTTTCTATCCAATCTGTTCATAAGGTCACAAGGACCTAGATTAAGAGGAAAAATAAATTCCATATTGGTCCAAAACTTTCGTGACCCAAAAGAGTATCAATGGTAGATGTAAAATCCCACTATTTGGTAGTGTAGTCCACTTGATAACTAGATCTGTCTCATTCCTTTTCTCATGCCACAAAATGATCTCTCAAGATGGTTGGATGGTATAGATACAACACATGCATCATGGTGGGTCCCACCGTCGAAGGTCTGGATGGTGTGGGTAAGACCCAAACATCACAGTGTGCTCCACGGGGGGTTGAACAACATCATGGTGTGCCACTGCACGGTTGGTGCTAAAATTGCCGTAATAACCACCTTAGTTGAAGTAGGAATATGCCAATATGTCCTAGAGGGGGGGTGAATAGGACTTTTTAATAATTTTATAACAATTTAAAATCCTATCACTCTAATCCTAACAGCAAGCATATATTAGGATTACTCAAGAGTAACTCTACTGGCTTCCAAGCTCGGTAGAGGATCTAATCACAAACTATTTGAGAGATGAACAATATGCAAACTAGTTTATGATGAATATGGCTGTGTGTGTGAGAGATGTGATCTTAATTAGTCAAATATGAAAGTATTTAAGGAAATCACATAAGCAAATGTAAGACAATAACAATCTCAAACACAGTCATTTTTATAGTGATTCAACTACTTGTTTACTCCACTCCTGGCAACCGCACTAAACCCTTGAGTGTACCGGATTTCACTAAGGAGGTTTCACATAGTTCACCTCAAACCCGAGGTTTTAAATCAGGTTCACCTCTAACTAGTACAACCTACACCTAGGCTGACAGTTTATACTCCCACGAGCAAGGGTCAACACATAGCACCCGATTTTAGGCACATTGGCCAAGGATCCACACAAGGAACCTCTCATGTTTATGCTGTCACGAGCAAGGGTCAACACAAGGCACCCACTTTTAGTCACACTGGCCAAGGATCTTCTACAAGACCCTAAATGTTTATGCTCTCCACAGAGCATGGGTCAACAAATGCACCCACCACGTACACTCCCGCCAAAGGCCTCCTAGATGACTTGCAAGGGGTGAGAAACACCTTAGACCCAATCATATAAAGGAATGATCATAAGGATCCTCTGGACTCTTAATAACTTATAGATAAGCAGATGAGTCCCTTTCAGCGCATTGTTGAAGATCTCCTCATTTGATGAAGAACTTCAGCTTCCTTGATCCACAACTCAGAAGATGTACGAATACATGACGATGGATTGGGTCAAGGTTATAATGGAATCCTACTCTATTGAATATTTTCCTATAAGGGAGAGAGCGATTCTAATCATCTATGCATTCAAGGCATCCCAGCATAATGATTTGCCATTAAGGTAGTAGCTGGAGGATCCTTGAATGCGGAAATTCATTCCCCAATCCACTCTATTGAATGTCAATGATGAGGGTGGATTGGAGGATGAACTCCCATGAGAGAAAGGGGCTTTGGGTATATGATCTAAGGTTAAACACTCAAAAACACTCTCTTCTTTCTCTACCAGCAATTAAGGGCAAGATCTCTATAAATAGGTAAAAGATTCTAACGGATATAAAACAATCACATTTATGACAGAGTTCGATATCATCAAGCAAGGTCGATATCATCGAGCGTATACTCTCGATTGCATCGACTGGCCGCTCGATGACACAAACTCAAATGTCATATGCTTTTGAAACCTTTTTCCAGCTGGTTGAGAGCATCGAAACATGTGTCAATATCATCGGATTTCGAACTCTGATTGCATCGATACGAGGTTCGATTCCTCGACATTTGAAAAATGAGAGAGACTTGCCTTTGAAATATTTTAGGTCTAAGATATGATTGAGGCACACTCGATATCATTAGAATTTGAATGTCAATGATATCGATGGCAGTGTTGATGCATCAATAAATCCAAAGAATTTTCCAGTAAGCTTGCTGGACAGGTTATGTCCTTTCTTGATACAATCGACTCGGCTTCGATATCATCGATATTTGAATATCGATTCTATCGAGTGCCCCTCGATCCAAGATAAAAACCACCTGAAAATATTGCTGGTTGACTATATGTCCTAGATCAATATCATCGAAGGCCTTCCGATATCATCGGTATTTGAATTCCAAGGATATCGAGGAGAACTTCGATATATCGAAGATTTTATGATTTTTCATAGAAAAATAGGGACACAATATCTCTGCTGTTGATTTTATCGAGTCAATTTCGATTGACTCAAGATTCAAATTTCGATGATATCGATACACTTATCGATACATCGATAATTCCGTCAAGAAGTATATGTGGTTGCTCGACAACTTATGTCCTCATTCGATACTATCAAGTGAGCTTCGAGGACATCGACAGCACTTGTCGATTACATTGATCTATTTATCGATAAATCGACAGAGGTAGAAAACTTAGAGATTTTCTAAAATTTTGAAAAAGTTTTCTTACCTAAAAACCCTAAGATATTCTAATAAATTTTTAAAGGTTTTAATTACCTGGTGTTTTGGGACATGTGATGTGAGGCTTAGATTTACCTGTAATGAGTTCGAGCGCACATCCGGTTGAGCAGACGATTGATTGATCTTCCTATGGAGCTTCTCTATCTAGCGGACTCAACACTCACGCTAATTGACAAACCAGGGCACTTTGAGGTGCAACTACAATGCTGCCTCATGGTGGGGCCGAACATGGCACAGTCCAAATGGACGGTGCAGAAGAAACACATAAATCAAGGTGGGGTCCACAAGCGTGGCCCACCAACAGATGAGCACGTCAAATTGATGGATGGTTTGGATGTACAGGGAGGTGGGTCCCACAGAACTTGCTGACGTGATGCAGCCGTGGAACTCACGGAGCTTGCTGACTTGCTGTAATAGCAGCTGCAGCTGCTAGTCCCAGCGAATGAATGGCGTGGATGTAACACCTACCCACATCCCAGCTGGATCAGCAGATTGACGATGTGGATGGGGTCCACATAGTGGCTGGGCCCCACATGCTACTAACGTCAAATGCAGGGGCTGAAGGCTGGTGTTTGCTAAGCCCAAGACCATCAAATCGGTGGGTCCCACCCGTCCAGCATGTTGGACGGTGTAAATGAGACCCTACATTACGGTGGGGCCCACAAAGCGTATTGGCATCTGGTACGCCAGCCAATCCATTTCCAAATCAGGTGGGTCCCCCACGTGGGGCCCACCATATACTATATTATTATATATATATTATATGTAATACATATAATATATATATTATATCATATATGGGTCTAGCATCCAGGCCCTGGACGGCCTGGATGCAGATGCACTTCACGGTGGAGTCCCACCATCCATCCACCATCCATGATGGACGGTGTGGATAAAACATAAATTAGTGGGGCCCACTTCATCAAAACGGATAGAGAGAGAGAGAGAGATCGGATCGAAGTAGCGGAGGGGCCTCGCCACTATGGGCCCCTCTTGATACAAATCATACATCAAGATGGGTCCCACCATATGTGGGCCCTCTAATCATCAAAATCTTACAAAAATCACCCATCGTAGGATCTTCTTCTTCCCTCTTCCGCCAATGCAATCTAGAGCTCCAAGAGTTACGATTCAACGGTCAAGATGAAGCTTGGACGGTGAAGATGGGAGGTAGGGAGGTAGGCAACACCAAGTTCTCTCATGGGGGGTTGAGACGTAGGTTTCTTGTTTTGGAGAATGAGAGAGAGAGAGAGAGAGAGAGAGAGAGAGAGAAGTGTAAGAGAGAGAGAGGGATGGGTGAGTGATGGGGCGTGATGGGTGAGTGAGTGATGGATGTGTACTTGTGTAAGAGAAAGTGTTGACTTTTGGGGAGAGTGGTTCTACTTGGGGATGGTATCAAGTGATGGGTTGTACTTTATTGATTGATGTGATGTGTCGTAGAGATTCTCTAGGAATTACAACGCGCAGTGTTCTCCTTGAACTGAACGTGGGTCTACATCTCCCGGCCCGGGTATCGTCTTAGCGTACGAGATGCAGCGCCGGAACCGCAGCGATGGCGTAGTCGCACTGGTACAAGTCTCGGGTCGAGCTGATTCTGGAATACGGGATACATCTCAAGGTCACGCGCAACTTCCGATTATAGGTCGCAAGTTGTTAGAATTTGACCAGGAGGACTGCAAAACCCTATGGAATGCTACGAGCTAGGATATGGGTCTTATACCCGTGTCATTCGATGATGCTGCATTCACTAATGCAGCACTACTAGAATATACAGATTCGTTGGGTGAACCGATCGATATAGCCATTGAATAAATGTTTAAGGACAAGAGTTGGTGCCAATATGTTTTGAGATGAAATGGTATCGGAGATATAGGAAAGTTTACGCTTTCCTCAGTTTACCTCACCACGTTTGGGGTTATATCGATCGAAGACAGGGACAAGAATGGAGAAACCATATAATAGGATGGCTTCATTACCCTTTTAGTTCTCCTTACATGAATGGGAGGAGAAACGGGTGCTTCATCCAATAAAGTACGCTCAACCATTCCATACGACTGCATCTCTGAATCCCCATTTCCCTGTTCTTTTTCTTTCATATCCTCTACCCCCCCTTTCTTCTTCAACTCCTTGTCTCCTCCCTCAAAAATTGTCCCCTCTATGTATAGAAATCTTCCTTCTCCTTCTTCAAGGACTCCCTCTCATTCGCTAACTTTTCAGTTTCTCTCAACAACTCACACATCCGCCTATTCAACTCCTCTTTCTCCCTGAAAAACAATTCCTTCTCTTTCTTCAACTGTGCTCTCTCGTTCAGATCTTCTCTCTCCATCTTCAACAATTCCTTCTCTTTCAATAACACCTCCCTCTCATTGAGCCTCTCTTCTCTCTTTCTTAACTCTTCCTTCTCTTTCCTCAGCTCATCCCTCTCCTTCTTCAATTCCTCTCTCTCCTTCTTCAACTCATCTCTCTCAACCCTAAATTCATCCATCAAAAGAGATGGCTTCATGATATTCCCCCCGATCCCTCTCCCTGTACGCCTTTTTCATCATTTTCCGCTGATCCCTCCTCACCCTCATCATCATTCTTGTTACCCTCTATAACGCCCTGAAAATTGGGGGTCGAGCATAAACTCAACTCTCGAGTTCCAACGCATCACTTATGCAACATAATGAATGATAATTGAATGTTATCTGTATTAGTGCATTGAACATGAGTGAGATTAAGCCAAAACAGCATATCATACTCCAGAACAAGTGAGATTGCAAGCGGAAGACTGTGATAGATATATAAAATATAAAATCTATGGTAAGTCTCTAGAGTGTGATAATGTTACCAGGTTAATGAATTACAAGTATAATTTCAAAATATACCAAGTTGTGGAAGTGTAATGTCTTCTATACCAAATACCATAGCCTCGTCAATGCAATTTCAGGTCTTCATAGACCCGTCAGAGAGTTACATGTAGGAGAACTCCTCCTAACATCATAGTCGTAGTCTGGCTCTGCATCATAAGCATCGCCATCACCTGCAGCTAAGACAGTCTGGTTGGTGTTGCAAGCATCGTCCCGTAACGTGGGAGTGAGTGATCAACTTAGTGGAACAATAAAACATAGGTTAACATGTTATCAAAACAGTCAAGTAGTAATGATAAAGCAGTATAGTCAACAATCCTAAGTACTCTTGTTAATGTAAGTATAAAATGCTGTCATGATGCATGCCCTCACCAACATACTCCCTCATGCGACACCATCTTACATTCGCTGCATGCGTTCATTCCTCAGTGCTCCACATCTTCTAGGCACATGCAGTGCGATGATGAGCATGATTACCGAGTTGTTATTAGTCCATTTCAAACAGCAGGATTGGAAAACTAAGGTACCTCCCTTGTATCATTCCCAAACATGATCCATTCTAGGGTCATCAAACCTAGATAATCTCATACAATAGTGTGGTTTTAGGACGCTGCAAAGGTTGTCAGGGCTGTTACACGCAATTGTTACACCACTCCCCCATCACCTTTTTAACGGTTCATCACTAAATGATACAGGCCTAGTCATACTCTATTCACCGCAGTAAAACTTGTCACCTCATCGCAAATTCAGAGTATGCTTGAGGTCACTACAAAGGGCTCGTCACCAATCAGTATAGGCCGACAGCTCGAATATAGTGTCCCATACCACCATAATCGGCTCACGAGTCTGGTTGCTCATTGGTCACTACGGGGAGGCACATGGCCCCAGCGTAGGCCTACAGCTCGACCACGGTGTCCCATACCACCATGCCTAGCTCATGAGTCTTAACGGATCGAGGTACCATGGTTAACGGGATTTCACTGGTAAGTTTGGTACCCTAGGTTCAAGCAGAGGCGTCCAAACATGGTGAACATACATTAAGACAGATCGGGTTGCTTGACGAGCTCGGCTAGCTCGAGCGCATAACAAGTTGAACGACATGAAGTGCATGAGCACTTCGCGTGGCTAACCACTATCGTCAACCGAAGTACGACTCGGGTTCATCGAACACATCTCATGTGGCGAATGAATCTCAGCCATGAATTAAATTTCATTTTCGATTGCCTGAATTATAATCATAGCCCCAAACACAATCAATCCTTTATTCAGAAGCATTTAGAGTAAAGCAGAATAAACAAAGTAATTCAAGCATGTTATAAAGCATGTTATAAAGCACAATATAAACAGGAAATACAAACACATATATTTCATAAGTAAGTGGTTAAACTAAACAAACAACATGGAGGAAATCATATACATCTCTAAGGTAGTTGAGAATCCCATCTCAACACCCTATTAAATTTAGTTCGTCACACAATTTCTCACACGAGCATTTTGTCAAACACTTAAACTACACCACTCCAACATACATGACGTATATTGATTTCAACATAGATTAGGACAAATCCTTATATCAAAGAGTTGTCTCATACATAAAAATCATGTTCTTACATTCAATACATATGGCAAATATAAATCATAAATTCATATTTACTTAGTCATTTCAACAAACACTTAGACTACACACTTTAGCCAACATAAACAATGTTGGCAAAAAATGTGTATTAGGGCAAATCCTTTCTCCAAACAGATTATACATCCATAACTAGTATATATACATGGCAAATACTCATGTCAATCATATCAGCAAAATTTATATGGATACGGTATTTTCTACAAATACCTAGAATACACAAAATTCCATATTCTTCGTATTTAATCGAAACAGAAAACAGACAACACTTTGTACATATGCAATTGCATGAAGATCATGAATCTATCATTATCTAACATTGAAAGCGTTGAAAACCATAACCTATACACCTAAAGTTCGCACCTTTTGTCGTAGAATCGTAACGAATTCGATAGGTTTGCTAACCTTCAATATACAGCGATGTAGCAACCTATAACATGCCTTAAGTTAGTTATTTCATAACTTACAACTATCAAAACCCCAAAACAGGTTAGGGTTAGGGTTTCTTACCTAGAAACGATGTCGGAATCGCCGAAAAAATGATTGGAATGGAGTGGTTAAGCTTACAGAGCGGCAGGATCAGGTGGCAGGGAGATGCTCCCACAACTCCCACACTTTCTCTCTCTTTTCTCTCTTCTCTCTCCTAGGTTTTTCTCAAATTCGTATGGGATGAGAGGGTGAGGGTTTAAGGTCCTTATATAGGCCCAAAACTCTCCAAAATAGACTCCAGGTCAAGGTATACTTAGGTTATAGCCAAAGTGAGGCTGTTCATCTCAACGGAGCACTTCTGGTGGCCCCCCTTGAGCCAAAGGTCAGACTTAAGCTCACAGACTATGGATCTAGGTCGAGTTAAGTTTTTATTTCAGTCAGATTTCCAGATCGCATGTGGCAGACCAGTTTCAGTTCAACGGTGAGCGAATGTCGATCGGGGATTTCAAGTACATTGACCTGTGTTGGAATTTTTCCCTGATCCGAGGGTATAATCTGGTCAGATTCCGATGGTCTGGTTGCTTATAAATTGTCCGCAAGCGACACATGCCAGATTTCATAAATTTATATTTTATTTTTAATTAATTTCACATTTCTCACACTCTTCACTCCGGGCTCAAGCGAATATCCGTGGGACACTATCTGGATTTAATTTTCGAGATGGTTGTCAAGCCCAGCAAGGCGGTCCTAATTCTATAACCTCGTATCATTCGGACTCTCGATGTATGGTCCAGATCCGATATGAAGTTTCAATGTGCTCCAGAGAGCAACTGGGAAATGAGGTTGATCCTAAATTATAGGGTACTGTAGCATCGATGATTCTACAAGTTTTGGGTCTTGCAGATCGTATTTAAAGTGATTCAAGAGAATTCTACTGATTGTTTAGTTCAGTACTTAACCAAATTCCGCCCTAATTATGACAGAATACGGTCATAGGGAAGTTCTGCACCTCTTTCTGGTATTTCTAGTTAGTCTATTATTTTAATTATTTTTCTAGTAGTTCATCATTAAGTCTACTTCATCTCCACTAAATTTCATTAGGTTTCGTATAGTAGAAAAATTCTAAAAATTCTAAAAGCAGCAGCTGTCCAAACTAATGACTTTCAGATAGTTGTCACCATGACCTATATTTAACTATATTAATTATTTTATTATATTTTTAACTTATTTTTATATGAAATTAGGCTTATCAAGCTTCAATATGGATTTTGAATCACCTAAATCGGAGTTATAACGAAAGAGATATGAATTTTCAAAGTAGGATAAAAATCACAGAATTTTCTGCTGAAAACGGGCCACCGGCCCGCCTTTTGGCGAGGCCTTGCCAACCGGGTGATGCCCTCGCCGGTCATTGACCTGTTTGAGGTGATTTTGCCATCTGATATGTAAAATGGATGTATTTTACAAACTGGGATGAGTTATTCGACGTGCAATATATGTTTTTGGGGTAGGAGAAGCTGATCTATCCATGTAGCCTACTTATTTCTTGAGATTCCAAAATGTTAATGGTGAAAAACCTATTTTAATTATTTATTTACTATTCATAGTAATTTTTAGGTTAAGTATTGATCAATATCACCTAAACTTTAAGATTTGTGTCTAATATGAAAGCACTTAGAAAATTTTGAAGGACGAGGTAGTGAAATGTGAGATTTTGAAGGAAATGTGAGATTTTGAAGAAAATGGTTTGAAAAGGGATTTGAGACTTTTGAATTGAGAGTTGGAGAAGTTAATTAGGTGTTAGGATCGACCCATTGCCTGAGGACGTCTATCACCAGGTTGGGAAAAATCCAGGATGTTACACCCTCATCCTCATCCCGGGTTTCGATGACCTACAGAATGTATCAATCCACATATAAGAGTAGGAAAAATTTTAACGATGAATTAAACAACATTACATTTTAATTAAGCTTTCATGATGTCTCACCTGAAAACTATCACGGAGCAACCGAAGGGCGTCTGTTTCCCATTCTCACAGGGTCGGTTCCAAGTTCGTTATTAAGACAGTCTGCAAAAGAACCTAGACTGATGTTAATATACGGAGTATAAGTGTCAAATTAAGTAAAGTGAACGGTGGAGAAATACATATACTTACAGTTTCGCTCTAAAAAATTGCATGTATTTTATTGTACCTTCAACCCTTCAAGCCTCGATATTGAATGAAGCGTGGAATATGCGAGGGAACAAATGAAATAACACACTCTCATAGGACTGGTAATCCCTCTACAGCCCATATCTGTTTTAATGAGATTGTATGAGGATAAAAATCTACAATTGAATATAATCATGTAGAATAAAGAAAGAGTTCTTACCTACAAAGGAAAGACACAACCATATACTTTATAGCGAACCGCACTTGATGCCATCACAACAGCTGCGACCCCTTGCGACATTGTATTGTAGGCCAAATTACCCTAAGGATAGCTATAAAAATCCTCTATGGAGTCTACTAGGAACATATAATCCATGCTACACATAGTTTTCGATTCGGTTCTCCTAACAAAACACTCTACACATATAAGTAGAGTAACCTTCACGACATCCTCGTGCTTATTGGTGTCAACTAATTTATTAAACACATCTAATAAATGCTTCTTAAAAACTGGATATTCTTTGAAGTATTTGTCCATTAATGTACTCTTGATGGGACATTTTTTTGGTATTATAAGCTCCATAGTCTTAAGCCCCGTTATGAGGGTGAAGTCCATCTTCGTGAATTGCAACTATGTCCCCCGTATCTCAAATATAAGATCACCTTTATATCTTACAAGAAGAAGGTGAAATAGAGCCCCTATAAATTGAAAGGATGAGAGGTGCAATAAGAAGGAAAATGAGGATTGCTTGAACAGACTTCGCCGAGTATCATGCCTCTCTAATCCACCCTTCACCGTGTCGAACCACCATCCCAATGAACACTTAGAGGATGGGTTTGGGAATTGAGAACAAGAATCGTCACCTACAAACATGTAATGGAAAATATATTAAAAGTAAAGTTCACTACTTCAAGAATCATAATGAAAAAAATTAGACATAGTTGAAATTGAGCGAGGCAAACTAAAAAATGAGCGAGGCAAGGTAGAAAATGAGTGAGGGAAACATGAAATTCAGCAAGGCAAGCATTAAATTCAGTGAGGCAAGATGAAATTGAGCGAGCTAATCTAACAAATTGAGCAAGGCAAGGTGAATTTGAACGGAAAACCTAGAATTTGAGCAAGGCAACCAAGAAATTCAGCGAGGGAACCTAGAAATTCAGTGAGGCAGCCTAGAAATTGCGTGAGACAACGTACAAATTTAGCGAGGCAATGTAGAAATTCAACGAGGCAACCTATGAATTGAGCGAGGCAAGTTAAAAATTGACGAACTTAAAAATTCAGTAAGGCAACCTAGGAATTGAGTGAGGCAACCTAGGAATTGAGCGAGACAACATAGGAATTCAGTGCGGCAACCTAGGAATTGAGCGAGGGAAGCTAGAAATTGAGTGAGGGAACTTAGAAATTCAGCGAGACAACTCGTGCAATTTTTAGGTTGCCTCGCTCAATTTCTAGGTTGCCTAGTTGAATTTCTAGTTTGTCTCACTCAATTTCTACATTGCCTCACTGAATTTCTAGGTTGCCTCACTGAATTTCTAGGTTGCCTCACTCAATTTTTAGATTTCCTCGCTCAATTTCTATGTTGCCTTGCTAAATTTCTAGGTTCCCTCGCTGAATTTCTAGGTTGCCTCGCTCGATTTCTAGGTTCCCTCGCTCAATTTGCCTCGCTCAATTTCTAGCTAGAAATTCAACCATGCAACTTAGAAATTAAGCGAGGTAACTTAGAAATTGTGCGAGGCAACGTAGAAATTGAGCGAGGCAACCTAGAAATTGAGCGAATGAACCTAGAAATTGACCGAGGCAATCTAGAAATTGTGCGAGGGAACCTAGAAATTGAGCGAGGGAACCTAGAAATTGAGTAAGACAACATAGAAATTGATCGAGGCAACGTAGAAATTGAGCAAGACAATCAAGAATTTGTGCGAGGGAACCTAGAAATTGACCGAGGCAACCTAAAAATTTAGCGAGGTAACCTAGAAATTGAGCAAGGGAACCTACAAATTCAACGAGGTGACCTAAAAAATTTAGCGAGGCGACCTAGCAATTAAACGTGGCAAACTAGAAATTGAGCGAGGAAAACAAGAAATTAATCGAGGCAAGGTGAAAATTGCCCAAGGCAAGATAAAATTTGAGCGAGGCAAGCTGGAAATTGAGCAAGGCAACCTAGAAATTAATCAAGGGAAACATGAATTTGAGCGAGGCAAGCTTGAAATTGGGTGAGGCTAACTTGAAATTCAACGACGTGAACATGAAATTCAGCGAGGTTAATATGAATTGGAATGAACTTTAAATGTAATTGAACTAGCCTAACAATTTTTTCTTCGGTGAATTTGACCGAGCAGTTACTGAAATTGACCGAGCTTTACATGAAATTCAATTTCTCTTCGGTGAATTTGATCGAGCAATTAATGAAATTGACCGAGCGGTTCATAAAATTTTCTGTTACATTACATGAATACGTGGAAGTTCCCCAGCATATTTTTATGATGGGGAAATGGACCAAAACCTATTGCAAATTGGATTTACAGTTTGCTCATTACGCTTTTATAGTACTGAGTTAACTGAGTTGGGCCCACCATGAATGTATGTGGACTATCCATGACGTTCATCCATTTTTCCATCTAAAGTAAGGGTTTGAGCCCAAAATGGTGGCATATCGAAATATGAAGTGGATCATACCACAGGAAACAGTGGTTCCACCATAGAAACCTTGTTATGCCCCCACAATGATGTTTTATTGTAATCCATCATGTTCATAGGATGATTTTTACATGGATGAACCGAAAACCAAGATGCGAGCTTCATCCAGTAGTTCAATGGCCCACAAACAATTTATACTGTTTAGGTAAATATACTACATTATACCTATGGTGTGTGCTTTCTTCCGTGGAGGGACCATTTTTAGAAAATCAAGAGAATGCAGATGAATGGAGAGGGTGGGATCTAGCTAGAGGATGGTGCGATCCAAGCAACAGAAGTACGTGCAGGATTTTTCGTCTCTTTTTTTTTTTTTCAAAAATGGAGCGAGGGAAGGGAGGGAGTGGAAGAGAATGGCAGTGTAAACGGAGGGGTATTTTCATCCTAAAAATGGTTGTCCATACGTGAAAGTCTAAGTTGGTGAGTTAAGTTTTGTTTGCTTCATAAAAATCACTGGATCAAATATAGCGTCTACAGTGGTAAGTTTCTCCTTAAAGATCAGCCACAACCATAATATAGGTGGGCTACCTTAGTGGAAATAGTGCTGGGTGACTCTCACTATCCAAACATTTTCAGTTTTTGTAGCTCACATAAATCATGCATCCCCATGCATGAATTTCCACAAGAAAGATAATGGTTGGAGTGGATCTCACGTAAACATCTTGGTCAACCTTGTAAAAATTCAACAGTAGGTGTTAATCTCTCTCACATTTTCCCTTGTTGTGGCTCACTTGAATTACTAATCAACCTACTTTTAAGCCTTGCAGATAAGTTATCATCACAAACCTCATGGTCAGAATGGATTTCACAAAACAATCACAGTGAAGTCCACCCTCAGCCTACAGTTTAAGAGAGCCCGCCTTAGTCCGCATGAAGTCTCTTGATCGTACAGTTTATATTTATATATATATATATATAGAGAGAGAGAGAGAGCGAGAAATGCTCACACACTAGTTCGACCATCCAACTAGTTCGATTAATTAATGCTAATTAATGTTGAGACAGAGATAGGACTTTGTTTCACATTACCTTTCAAACGGGTCTTTCAAAATGGTTAATGACTTGGGTGGGCCCTTTTGCGGTGTTAGTGTAAAATCCATCCGACCATCATGTGTCATCCGATGTTAGACTTATGGATTGAAAATCAACCCCATTGGTGGTTCAGGTGGACTGCACAGTTGGAAATAGTGTGTTAAAATATCTCACCCTCCAAAATGATTCATTTGATGAGGCCCACTTGAATCATGTGTGGATCTTATTTTTCGGTCCCACACCTATAACTTTCTGTCTCATCTAATGGTTGGAGTGGATTTTACATATTTATGATTGGGGTCCTGTAAAAATCAAAGGTGGACGTCTCTTCCTTAAATGTTCTATTGGTGTGGCTCACTTGAATTACAAGTCTGCCTTATATTTCGGCTCTAGACCTACAATGAGATTGCACATATGATGGTCGGAGTAGATCTTATATATATGACTCGGTGGGCCATATTAAAAATCAAGGTAGGCCTTTTCTCCCTTTGTTAAACTTCTTCAGATTCTAAGACAAAAGGTGTGTGTTTTGAAAAAAGAGGGAGTGGATTAGGTGCAGCCTGTCCTCAAGTAGTATTGTGCATCGCTAACCTTGGGGCCTGCCTTGATGTACGTATTGTATATCTATGCCCTACATCCATATTTTTAGATCATGATAGGACTTGATTCAAAAAACGAAGTAGATAAAATTCTCAGGTGGACCACACCACAGAAACTGTGGTGATTAGCCATTAAAAACTTTTAGTGGGCCAAAAGTTTTGAATCAAGCTAAAATTTGTTTTTTATTTTTAATTTATTTCATCAAGGTCTTTGTGAACTTATCAATAAGTTAGTTGGCAAGTAAAAAATTATAGTGAGCCTTAGGAAAATTTTAATGGTAAGAGTTCAATATCCACTATTTCCTGTGGTGTGTACCACTTGAGATTTATAACTGCTTCATTTTTTAAATGTTCTAAAATGAGCTAAAAAAACCAATGGACAGCGTGGATATACAATACCTACATCAATGTGGGCTGCATGATTAGGGACGAACTGTGTTGCATGAGGAAGAGGCCGCACTTAATCCATATTCTTTTTTTTTTTCCTTCAAAAAATATAATAAGCACTTTTTTCTTCTAATGGAGCTGAAGAAACTTAACGGCTGAAGAGGAATGTATAACCTTATTTTTATTGGGTCCATAGTGATGTGCATGTGACATCTAGTCTGATCGTCAGATGTGTCATCTCATTATACGTACGTCTTGGTACAAAATATCAAACTGACTATTGATTCAGGTAGGCCACACCATAGAACAGTAGAGCGAGAGATGTCAACCTCTGATTTTTATAATACTCACAATCATGGGTAAATTAAATCAACTCCAACCATTAGATGCCACACCAAAGGTTAGACGTAGAACTCAAAAATTAGGGCCATACTTGATTTAAGTGTACCTCATCAAAGGAATTATTTTGGAAGGTAAGCTTTTTTCGCACATTATTTCCAACTATGCGGTCCACTTGAACCATGGATAGAGTTGATTTTTGGTTCTTAGGTCTAACCTGGGTTGGCATACATGATGCTTAAGGTAGATTCTCAAGAGACCTCTTAAAAAAGCTAAGGTGAAGCAAACACCCTCTCTCAGTATTAAGCGCCTAGCTAGTTGGACCAAAATGTAGTGTCCAACTAGTTGTGTGTGAGCATTTCTCATATATATATATATATATATATATATAACACGCACACACACCCCACACACTCACGCTAGTGGAATTGCACCACCTATGGGTACTCAAACCCTTGACGGGTGTTGAAACTCCTGAGAGTCTACCACCTGAGCAAGAGACTAGATAGAGAGAGAGAGAGAGAGAGAGAGAGAGAGAGAGAGAGAGAGAGAGGGGCATGCACACCTATGCACCTGCGCACGTGCGCACCTTTGCACACATGTCATGGGCGTCTAATCCGAACAGTTAATGTGATGCACAATCCCATCAAACCCCATGGGACCAATTTTCACACTGATCTAAAACTATGGTGCGCCATAGAAAAGAGATGCAAATCAAGGGAGGAAACTGTTTTCTTTTTCAATGGCCCACCAAGTTTTGAATCAAAGTATAAGTTAGGCCTTAGGGGTTTAATGGGGTGTTGCATCATGTGGATCATTCAGATTTGGGACTCACATCACATATGATGAGTCCTCAAAAAGTTCGCACGAGTTCCGTCCGAACTGGTGCGCAGCTGAGCATTTCGCGATATATATGAGGCATGCTCACCTGCGCACCTTTGCACACGTGTCATAGGCACCTAATCCGAACGGTCTATGTGATGCGACATCCTATGAAACCCTCAGGGACCAATTTTCACCCTGACCTAAAACTCTGGTGGGCCATAGAAAAGAGATGAAAATCAAGGGAGGAAATTATTTTCCTTTTCTATGGCCCACTGAAGTTTTGGATCAAAGTAAAAGTTGGGCCTTGGTGGTTTCCTGGGGTGCTCCATCACGTGGATGGTTTAGATTTTGGACTCACATCATGCATGATGAGTTCTCAAAAAGTTCGCATGAAAAATGAACTCATAAAGTTCGCATGAAAAATCCTGCGAATTGGTGCGCAACTGAGCATTTGGCTATATATATATATATATATATTGAACATTCTAGGAAAGAAAAAGGTGTCCTAAGCCACACACATGTAACATAACTCATTTAAACACCATGCACATTTTAAAGTGGCATGAGTGCGGGATCTAATCCATCCATCGGAAAGCCAAACCATTTAAATGCTCTTATTTATTGTGAATGCAAGTCCAAACATCAATCCAAAGACCTAATGGATACCAATGGGTACCCAAAACCCATCAAATTCGAGTACATATCTATTACAAAAAAACATCCGCATACAATCGATGCAAGCAAAGCAAAATCATAAAATAAAAGAGCCAAACAAAAACTCAAGCACCAAATAAAAAAAAAAGATGAGGCACAAAGGTTTACATGGTTTTGCAATATGCTTACATCCATTGGACAACAACATAACATGTTCATCTTCATTAAAATAAGAATAATTAAAAATACAAGACTTATCTCTCTCTCCCACTCTTTTACTATAGAAGGAATTTCTCACCTAAAAAGTCTTAAAAGATTGCACGCACCACTCTCTATCTATGTTCCCATATATTAACAACACTATAGGAGAGTACATGCTAAAAGCTTAACCCCACTAGGCTTCACATGTACCTACATATGTATAAAGTTATGTATACAAGAGGAGGGATAGAAACGTCTTCTCATCGGATAGGCATTATGATGCTTATGTATATACATTATCGTCTTAGATGATGGTGAGTTACCACCTTAATATTTTTTTCACTTGAAGACAAGTTTCTTTAATAGTGTGAAAAACACTTACCATAACAGTCTTCTAAATGTCATCAATCACTAAGTAACAATGAGCACAAGAAAAGTCATGTACCAAACAAACTTCTCCCATGTAATAGACTTCGTTAACATATCCTCTATATTGTCATATAATATCCGTTCATCTTTCACCACATCATGAACAAAGCTATGCTGAACATCAATGTGCTTGGTCCAAATATAAAATACCGGATTCTTACTCAAGTGTAATGCACTCTAACTATCATTATGAATCATAATTACTTTCTGCTTGAATTTCAATTATTTTAGTAACCTATTTAAATAAATACCTTCTTTACATGCTTGTATAACTAACATATACTTTGCTTCTATAATACACAAAGCCATCATGGATTACAATCTTGATATCCAACTAGCTGCATCGTCAGCCAAAGAGAAAACATAACCTGAGGCAGATTTTTTTTTTTTTTTTTAATCATGATCTCTTTCATAACTATATCTACAAATCCAATAAATTTTAGATTTTGGCCACGATAACAAATAGCCACCTCAGAAGTACTTTTCAAGTAATGAATAATCTAGTTCACAATAGTCCAATGATCTCTACCTAGGTTCACTATGTTATTTACTTGTTACTTCCATTACTTGTGCAATATTTAGTCTAGTGCACATTATGGCAAAGATAAGGCTCCTTAATGTCGATCAATATGGTACTTGAGATAATCTGTTTTCTTTACTTATATGCTAGGACACTAATCTAAAGACAACTTACAACTAATAAGGAATGGAGCACTGACTATATTAGAATATTGATGCGAAAGTAGCGTAGAATTCTTTTAACATAATTCTTTTGAATTATTTAGACTCTTTTATTCTTCCTGTCTCTAAGTACCTTTATTCCAAGAATTTGATTATTGACTCTCAAATCCTTTATATAAAAAACTTGTAATGTTACTATAGTATCTCTACTAGTACCTACAATTAACTTGTGATCTAATTGCAATAACAATATAATGAAGCCATCATTACCATAACTACGAAGATAAGTACAATGATATGCCTCACATTTTTAAAATCTCAAGCTAACAATAAATGAGCTAAATTGATTATACTAATACATTAGTACTTTCTTGATATCGTAAAGCAATATGTTTAGTCGATGAAAGATATTATTTTTATTTTCTTTAATAAAACCTTAAGGTCATCTAAAAATTTTTTCGTCAAGATTTTTATGTAAAAAAGTAATTTTTATATACAACTACTCAGCTCCAAGTCCAATACTGCTACGTACTCAACACAGTATGAATAACTGTCAACTAAATAATTAGATAGAATATGTCATTAAAGTTGATACCTTATTTTCTAGCATTCTCGTTTCCCATTAATTAGGCTTTGTATCTTTATATGTTCAAATTAGTATCTTTCTTCAACTTGCAAAACTATCTATAACTAATAATAACCTTCCACCACTTGTTATGAACATGACCTAAGCTCTTGTGTCATGCAAACATAAGCAGTAACATAATCCTTGAGCAAACATAAGGTGTTGTAGCTCTCTTTTGTCGGCCTTGATCACTTTGAGTTTCAGCACCTAGTATCTTGTATAATGCTCTTCATCTCCAATTATATAATTAGCATTTGATATTTTAAGTTATTATGGTAATTTCAAACATCGTTTAAAGATTTTAATTCAGTTATCTCTCTCAATTCTGAGTTCGATATTTTTTTTTTATCTTTTTATATAGACACTTCATTAAAAATGACAGCTCAATTAATCACCAACTTGTAAACATTTGAATCTCACAATTTGTACCTATTTATTCCATCTGCATAGCCAAGACACTTTCTTAACCTCACATCCAGCTTAGTCTTTAGCTATTTAGAAATCCATACATAAACACTACAAATAATATGAATAAATGAATAATTTATAGATTTTTCAAACCATATCTTTTAAGGGATCTTGCAATCTAACATAATTGCAAAAAATTTATTTACCAACTAATAAGCTATTGTTTATAATCGATATTGCTATTGCATAGTCATTCACATTTATAGTCACATTCATAAATATTCATAGACATTGTCATATCCACATAAAAGAGACAATAACACATAATTAGAAGGCTTTATAATTAGAAGACTATTATTAAATCTTTTATTAATTTGGATTCTTACTACATTCCAATCTATGGTATAAAGTAACCCTTAATTATAAGGCATTAATAGAAAAGAAAGTGGCATTTAAAATAAAAAGAAAATAAACAATGTAATGCAATAAAGGTGATAAAGATGTATAATATATGCAATGTAAGGGTGAGCAAGCCCTTGTGATCAGAGTGTAGCTAAAGTGTCCCACATAACAGTTGTGTCCAATGGATTTAGGCTTTACACCTTATTAATGAACATTGGCTCCACGCCCCCTCACATAATCATCTCATGGCTATTAAGAACGAATTAAATCAGATGTTTCTATTTCTTAATCTTTCCGCCTTGCTCTGGAGATAAATAGTGCTCCAAGCATTGTACTGGTAATGCTTCCATCTCCAATATTGAGTCAATGATGTCATCAGCACAACACAGACTCAGGAGGAAATATGGGGCTATGTAGTCATGTATATGTATCTCTTAGTAAGGATGTTACGCCCCCAAACTTGGAAACCTGGCTCACAAAATTCCCGATCGTCGAATCCGGTGCGACAGCCTCCGTAGTACCCCATTCTCGGTTCCCAGCACTCATATACCAGGTTTCGATCCTGGGATACCACAAGCAGGATTTCCAGCATAAATGTATTTCATAACAAGCATAACCACAAGCGTAACCCATGAACAATAACTAGAACACCATCACAAAATCCACTATGATAAAAAACTTTAAAGTACAATGCGCACAAAGGAAATACAATGATAATATTGGGGCTCTAAAAGCTCGGCCACACGCTCCTGCTCCTGCTTAGCTACGACTGTGTCCTTACATCACCTACATGCATCTATCATGCATAAGCTTATAGAAAGCTTAGAGGGTAGTGAAAGTGTGTGAAAATGCCAAGGTTTGTCAATTAGCATGAGTGTTGAGTCTGCTAGTCAGAGAAGCTCCATAAGAAGATCAATCAAGCGTCTGCCTCAACCAGATGTATGCCCGAACTCATCACAGGTAAATTTAAGCCTCACATCCCATGTCCCAAAACACTAGGTAATTAAAACCCTTAAAATTAGTTAGAATATCATAGGGTTTTTGAGTTAGAAAACTTTTTTAAAATTACCGAAAATCTCTAAGTTTTCTTCCTTTGTCGATTTATCGAGAGACTGTTCGATATAATCGAAAAGTGCAATCGATGTCCTCGATGACCAATCAATACCATCGAAATCGATACAAAAGATGTCCAACAACCACATATATTTCTAGACGGATTTATTGATGTATCGATATACCTATCGATTTCATCATTCTTTGAATCTCGAGTCTATTGAAATTGACTCGATAAAATCGACAGTAAATTGGATGTGTCCTTGTTTTTCTAAGAAAAATCATAAAGTCTTCGATATATCGAAGTTATCCTCGATATCCTTGAAATTCAAATTTCGATGATATTGATCAGGGTCGAATATTGCATATCAGACCCAGTAATTACCTGATTTTACATACATGATAATGTTTAATGCCGGATTTTAATTATATTTTTATTACAGGACGAAATCAGGAGCGTTAATTGGAATTTGATGTTAAAGGCATGGATTTGACGTTCTGAAGTCACCAGAGCACGGGATGAACTCCAGAAAACCAATGGTGAAGAATACACACGCCTGGGATCTGAGGAAAGCACGCCAAAGGGGCTCGAAAAGGGTCCAGAATGCAAGATCACATGTTTTCCGCCATCTGATCAACTCAAAACTTCATACATGTGATGAGGGCCATAAATCAACCGTACATATTAAATTTCAGCCCTTGCAGATCTTGGGAAGTGGTCATACGGACAGATCAGCCCGTTAATCTACAATTTGGGACCCGCCTGATATTTGGAACTGCCTCACATTTGGTCCTGACGGTGGAAATAATATGAGAAAGAGGATGGACGGTGTAGATTTCTCAAAAATATCTCGGTGGGCCTTGTGTATGGGGAGTGTACACCGAGTACACGTCTGCCATTGCAAGCACCGGACCGCCCAGAGACGGTCGGGCCAGCGGGCGCCCGACCCGCGCCCGTCTTCAAAACGCGGAAGAGCCGTCCAGCGTCCCTTCCAGCGTCCGCCGGTCGTCGTTTGTGGGGTCCACCTTGTGTCCAAATGGACAATCCAAGCCGTCCATCCACTTCCTAGGGCGGCAGTTGCCCTCGCCTAGGTGAAATTTTGGTCCATGCACAGGGACATGTGTAGATCTCAGCCGCACACAAGTTGGACGGTGAGTTCAAAAGTCAGGTGGGCCTCATCAACAGTAGGCGAAACTCTGCATTCCCAACCGATTTTCCGTCCTCCACGCAATGGACGGAGTGGATCTTCCATGTAATCAACGGAATGAGATAATATGTTGTTGATAATAATTTTAACAAAAACTTAATAAGTTTTTAATAGGTTAGTTTCTAAAATAAAGAAAAGAACTCTAAGTTAGTAAAATCCTAAGCTATGAATTATGATAAGAGAGAATCCTAAATTCAATTTGGAACGAAACAGTCCCCGGCAACGGTGCCAAAAACTTAATGTTTTATTTAAACCAACACGATTTAAATGATTTTTAAACTCGCAAGTATACGAATCAGATGTAGATACGGTACGTATTACGAGATCGTTCCCACGAGGACTGGTCGTCACAACTCAAATCTATGACTCTCCTTAACTAATCCAACAAATAATGGAACTAATTACTAAGCACAATTCTATGAAAAAAAAAACAATTAAAAACAGGGAAGAAAATTCAATCAGAGAGAGCACTAGGACTTTCGAATCCACCCCTAATTATTTTAACCCTTGTTTTGTCTGTTGATTCACCTTGATCTAAATTGATACCACTTATACAGAGAAAGCACAATCTGTGTCCTGACTCGGTCATACAAACTGTCTAATTCCTTTAAGCAATGCCATGAATAACAAATTTCATGTCCTTGGTCGGGAACATGGAATGTACATTCATTAAAGCACCCTGTTTCTTCCTCTATAGGAAACTTGTTCCTGATCAGACACAAGCACCTGTAATAAGCATCCAAACAACATCCATCTATATACTTTGATCAAGTTCATAGATGGAGAAGTATGAAATTTAAACCCATAAAGCCTACTTAGAGAAAGAGACAAATTAAATAATATTCAAAGTGAATTCAACCAATACAAGAGTTAATCAAATCAGGGGCTTCATCTCAGCCCTAGCTGAGAGATTAGTGACCCATAAAATCCATAAAAAATATTAAATAAAATTCATAAAAATTCAACACCAAACCAATCGATCTCTCTCTCTTCCTCCTTTTCTTTCTTCTCTTTCTTCTCTCCCTGGCTCTGGATCTCAAATTCCCTGGTTCTGAATGCCTCTCCCACATCCATAACTTCCCTTTTATAGCTGCTGGATGGCTGGAATCGGTGGCAGAGTCGTAGAAGGACTCAAAGTACAATTTTTCGCAACCGTGATCGGTGGGCCCCACAGAGGTGTTTTCTGGAAAATCCACCCTGTCCATTGGATTCAGGACGAAATTTCAGTAAAGAATGGGTGGTTTTGAAGGTCCATTAACGTGGCTCACAGAAGAAATCTCAAAAAGATCAGATTTGAACGTCGCCGGGTAGCCCTTTTGTGGCCTCTGTACCGCACACGTGTGTACGTATGGGAGTGAACTATCAGCATGGTTTTGTAGTATTCGTGGCCCTCTACACGATGGACGGATCGGATTGACCGTACAGTCGACGGGTGGGGCCCACAAACAGCCGCAAAACGGACAGCGTCCGTGCGTTACGTGGCTGCGAATCTCCGTCCGCTGACAATGGTGGGGCCCATTCTATTGATTATATGGAAGATCCACTCCGTCCATTGCGTGGAGGACGGAAAACCGGTTGGGAATGCAGAGTTTCGCCTACTGTTGATGAGGCCCACCTGACTTTTGAACTCACCGTCCAACTTGTGTGCGGCTGAGATCTACACATGTCCCTGTGCATGGACCAAAATTTCACCTAGGCGAGGGCAACTGCCGCCCCAGGAAGTGGATGGACGGCTTGGATTGTCCATTTGGACACAAGGTGGACCCCACAAACGACGACCGGCGGACGCTGGAACGGACGCTGGACGGCTCTTCCGCGTTTTGAAGACGGGCGCGGGTCAGCGCCCGCGCTGACCGTCTGGGCGGTCCGGTGCGCAGCCGGTGCACGTGTACTCGGTGTACACTCCCCATACACAAGGCCCACCGAGATATTTTTGAGAAATCTACACCGTCCATCCTCTTTCTCATATTATTTCCACCGTCAGGACCAAATGTGAGGCAGTTCCAAATATCAGGCGGGTCCCAAATTGTAGATTAACGGGCTGATCTGTCCGTATGACCACTTCCCAAGATCTGCAAGGGCTGAAATTTAATATGTACGGTTGATTTATGGCCCTCATCACATGTATGAAGTTTTGAGTTGATCAGATGGCGGAAAACATGTGATCTTGCATTCTGGACCCTTTTCGAGCCCCTTTGGCGTGCTTTCCTCAGATCCCAGGCGTGTGGATTCTTCACCATTGGTTTTCTGGAGTTCATCCCGTGCTCTGGTGACTTCAGAACGTCAAATCCATGCCTTTAACATCAAATTCCAATTAACGCTCCTGATTTCGTCCTGTAATAAAAATATAATTAAAATCCGGCATTAAACATTATCATGTATGTAAAACAGGTAATTACTGGGTCTGATATGCAATATTCGACCCTGATCAGATATCAGAAGGCCTTTGATGATATCGGTCTTGGACACTCTATTTTTTAGCAAATTTTTCAGGTTGGTTTATCTTGGATCGAGGGTCACTCGATAGAATCGATATTTAAATATTGATGATATCGAGGCTGGGTCGATGGCATTGAGAATGGACATAATCTGTCCCGCAAGCTTAACTAGAAAATCCTTTGGATTTATCGATGCATCGACACGACTATCAATATCATTGACTTTCAAATTCTAATGATATCGAGTGTGCTTGATCATTCTTTTAACCTGAAATATTTTAAAGGCAAGTCTCTCTTACGTTTCAAATGTTGAGGAATCGAACCTCATATCGATGCAATCGGAGTTCAAAATTCGATGATATCGACACTTGTTTCGATGCCCTCGACCAGCTGGCAAAATGTTTCAAAAGCATTTGACATTTGAGTTTGTGTCATCGAGTAGCCAGTCGATGCAATCGAGAGTATACGCTCGATGATATCGAACTCTGTCATAAATGTGACCGTTTTATATCTGTTGGAACCTTTTGCCTATTTATAGAGAGCTTGCCCTTAATTGCTGGCAGAGAAAGAAGAGAGTGCTTTTGAGCATTTAACCTTAGATCATATACCCAAAGCCCTTTCGCTCATGGGAGTTCATCCTCCAATTCACCTCATCATTAACATTCAATAGAGTGGATTAGGGAACGAACTTCCACATTCAAGGATCCTCTAGCTACCACCTTAATGGCAAATCATTAAGTTGGGATGCCTTGAATGCATAGATGATTGGAATCACTCTATCTCCCTTATAAGAAAATATTCAATAAAGTAGGATTTCATTATAACCTTGACCCAACCCATCGCCATGTATTGGTACATCTTCTGAGTTGCAGATCAAGGAAGCTGAAGCTCTTTATCAAAGGAGGAGATCTTCAACAATGCGTTGAAAGGGACTCATCTGCTTATCTGTAAGTTATTAGAGTCCAGAGGACCCTTGTGATCATTTCTTTGTAGGGTTAGGTTTAAGGTGTTTCTCACCCCTTGCAAGCCCTTGTAGGAGGCCTCCGGCGGGAGTGTACATAGTGGGTGCATTGTGTTGACTCGTGCTCTGTGGAGAGCGTAAACAGTGAGGTTCCTTGAGTGGATCCTTGGCTAGTGTGCCTAAAATTGGGTGCGTTGTGTTGACCCTTACTATGTGGAGAGAATAAACAGTGAGGTTCCTTGTGTGGATCCTTGGCTAGTGTGCCTAAAATCGGGTGCTATGTGTTGACCCTTGCTCGTGGGAGCATAAACTGTCAGCCTAGGTGTAGATGTACCGGTTAGAGGTAAATCTGATTTAAAACCTCTAGTTTGAGGTGAACCTATTGTGAAACCTCCTTAGCGAAATCTGATACACTCAAGGGTTGAGTGTGTAAGCCGGGAGTGGAGTAGACAAGTAGTCGAATCACTATAAAAATGATTGTGTTTATGATTGATGTTTATCTTTGATTACTTGTGTGATTTCACCTTCATATTTAATCACATCTCACACACAGTTACATCCATCATAAACTCTGACTTGCATCATGTTTATCATTAAATTAGTTTTTTGATTGGATCCTCTAATTGGCTTAGAAGCCATTAGAGTTACTTTGAAGAAATCCTGATTTTAAATAATCATAAAACAATTGAAAAAAGTCCTATTCACCCCCTCTAGGACATATTGGCATATTCCTACTTCTACTAAAGTAGTCACTACCGCAATTTCAATTAGTATTAGAGTAGGTCTCTCTTATGGGCTTCACCGCCTAGAGAGTGATCTTGACTGAAGTTGGTAATATGGCCAAAGGAGAGGGCTCATCGGTCTCTAGACCTCCAGTATTTAATGGATCAAACTATGCATACTGGAAGGCTAGAATGCACTACTTTCTGAGATCTTTGGATCATGATGTTTGGGATATAGTTAAAAGAGGATATGTGCCACCATCTGAACAAATAATACTTGAAAATGGCACAACTATAACCAAACCAAAATCCAAAGAAAAGTGGACAGTATTTGATAAAGAAAACCAAACTGCTGAGGCTAAAGGTATGAATGCTATCTACTATGTTGTGTCCCAAGATATTTTCAATCAAATCAGTATGTGTGGGACAACCAAAGAAGCATGGGATTTATTGGAAACAACCCATGAAGGAACGAGTACTGTGAAGAGATCCAAACTGCAACTCCTAACATTACAGTTTAAAAGTCTCAGAATGGAAGAACATGAGACCTTCATGGAGTTTTTCACAAAACTGAATATTATCTGCAACTCCATGGGTGGATTAGGTGAGAAGGTTCTGGTCCCAAAAATCTATAGGAAAATACTAAGATAATTACCAGAACGGTTCAAACCTAAAGTAACAACCATTGAAGAGTGTAGGAACATCGATGAAATGAAAGTAGAAGAACTAGTAGGCTCCCTAAAACATTTGAACTACACTTCAAGCAAACCCCTAAATCCAAAACTACTGTCCTAAAAACTTCAAAGAATACAATAAATGAGGACATTGAAAGTGAAAGAGAAAACAAAGATGAAGAAGTGGCTTTGTTGGCACAACGATTCAGGAAGTTCTTTCGGAAAAATCGTGGTCGTCTATTTAAAGGAAGAAAGGTGGACAACAAGTATTCTACATGTAAATTTGGTAAAAAGACCAAAGAACCACAATGTTATGCCTGTCAGAAGTTTGGACACCTGTCTATAAAATGCCCAAATAGAAAAACTAAGAGTAAGGCAATGGTTGCCACATGGGATGATACGGAAGAATCAAACTCAGAATCTAGCGACTCAGAGAGCGATGGTGATCAGAAATCTTTGAAAATTCTTATGGTCTCCACTGCCCTAATCATTTGCATTGAAACTGAGAACAAGGAAGAACCACAACCACTAAATCATTTTCGTCAGACGATGAGGAAACTGAAAAGGAAGAAGAAGAAGAACAAAATAAACTACAAGATGCTTACAATCAACTCTACATCCATAGCATTAACATAGTTAGAAGACTGGGTATATCTGAAAACAAAAAGGAATTGCTGCAAAAAGATCTGGATAAAACCTTAGAAATTAATACACATCTAAACAATGATCTACATTAATATCACTCAAATAATGATAGACTACAAAGAATCAACACCTTCCTTAAATCCGAGTCTGAAAAACTAAGCAAACCAATTGAGCTATTAAAAGACAAAAACATGCTCCTTCAAAATGAAAATCATACACTCCTGTTTGATTTAGAAGAATCCAAAAAAATCACTAAGCTAAACTATAAGTTTTCCCAGAGTGGTGAGAAGTTAGAAAAACTCTTAGGTATGGGAAGACCTAGAAAGGACAAGAATGGCTTAGGATATGATAAATTTAAAACAAAGACTAGAAATGCAGCACCAATAACTGAAAAATCTACTGCTTCAGGTAGTAGTATAAGAACTACTCCAGTTTGTCATTTATGTGGTGATTCGGGTCATTATAAGTTTGAATGCTTGACATCTAGGAGGACTCAACATAACTCTGGTCAAAACCATATTGGTAAATTCAAACCAACCAGAGAAATACAAAACATTAGGAGTCCACCTTGGAATATGGATAGAAGAAACACACATCCATCACCACCTAGAATGACTAACAGAATGAAGGAAGTAGTGAATTAAGTGGCTGAATTAAACAAGAAAATTAAATCTACCACAGTTAATAATCCTGTCACAAAATGGGTAGTGAAAGAAAAGAAAAATTGCCTTATTACTCATTCAAATCATATAACAAGCAATGATACTAAGTGGTACCTAGATAGCGGTTGCTGAAGACATGTCGTGAGTGACAAATCCCTTCTGTCAAACTACTCAGATCTTAATGATGGGATAGTCACCTATGGAGACAGAAGCACCACTAAAGTAATTGGACAGGGAGTCATTCAAGGAATTACTTCATTAAAAAATGAGAATGCCTTTTGCATAAAAGGATTAACGCATAATCTTCTGAGCATTTCTCAAATATGTGATAATGGGCACGTGGTTACATTCAATAATCAAGAATGTTAAATCTGTAACCTATCAGGTAAATCAATGATGAAGGGTTGTCGCACAAATAACCACTGCTATGTCATTAAAGGCAGAGGAAGGGATGATCCCTATGTCTAAAAATATTGAGCATAGAAAAACAAGTCCAGGTCATGCATCGAGATCTGGATATCTGCTAAAATGATGCAATTTTTGCTGAGCTCCTAATGATACATCTGAGGTTTCTCACCTCAATCTTTTTTTTTTTTTGTATATAAACATTTTAGTGTTTATAATTTTGATTTGTACAATGCTTGTACAAAATTTTGCTGTGTATACTGTTGATTCAAAGATATTCTATACTATATATGAAAGTTTGTGGAATTGCGAAAAAAAATGAATGAAAATTATTCACCTTCGATATGTCTGTTGATAAGTCATGTGGATTTTTGATTAATCGATATAAGGTCGATATCATCGACGCCTCTTTGGAATGGGAAGAGTCATATGATCGAGAATGATATCAAAGACAGTTTCGATAACATCGAGTGGGATCTCTCAATATCATCGAAACACTGGTCAATAATATCAAATATTGCCGCCCGATATTAGGCAGTTGAGCGGGAAAATCACATTTTTCATCAAAAAGTCATTTTACCTTCTTCTTGCTTGTCTCCTTTCGTCGGTTCGCACATCCAAGAGTCATAGACGTTCCTCAAAACTAGTATTAACCATTCCATTCATTCTTTTCAAGATTTCATCTTGCTTTTAGATTGGGTATTTTCAGATTTTCAAGAGGAAATTTTGTCCGATTGTCCCCAAATCTCTCAAATCTCTTTTTGTGAGAATTAAAAATGGGGAAGGACAAGGGGAAATCGTCTGGGCCTGGGGAATCCTCGCGATCATCCCAACAGAAAGTTCTTGCTCTAAAGGAAAGAGCAATAACTACTGATCATGGGACTCCCACTAGGCAGTGAACACGACCAACCACACGTGGCGGGTCCCAATCCGAGGCACAGACACCTCCTCCACCTAAAGTGAATCTAGCTTTAGCCAAATATACCGGTAGGAAGCTTATCCATGAGAGAAAGATTGACAAGGACTGTCTAATGCCGTATATCTGGAATCTCTTTTTGCTTAAATTGACTGGTTGCTTGTTCTTGACTTTGGTGGGCCATGCCACTATGAACGGACGTACAACTTTTTGGTTTCTTATCATTATCCTGTATTTGATCCACCTTCCATCACTGTGTCTGTTGATGGTGATGATGTGGAGATCATACCTGTGTCTATTGCAGGAATCTTTGGTCTTACCCTGTCACCGGTCGGTCTTCCAGATATGGATCTTGAAAATATTGAAACTTGATCCATGGTCACTAAGTTTCTCTGCCACGGTCGTGACATTCCTTGGTACCAAGGCAATGCTTTGAAATCTAAATTCATGGAACCACAGTTTCGCATTTTGCATGGTATCTTCACGTCAAACATCTATCCAAGAAGTACTAACCGTTCCGATCTCACTGGGTTTATGACCATGATAGTCTACTCCATAGCCACAAGAATCAAGGTCTGCCTCCCTACCCTTATTGTACATCAGTTAGTCTATGCCATTCATACATCTCGAGATGTTCACTTGCCCTATTATACACACTGTGTGCAATGCCATCAGCTTTCCAACTACCGACGATCCGGAACTTCCCCTTCATGTCTTCAACAAAAACATCATTCGAAGGATGGATTTAAAATTCCACAAGTTTCTTAAGGATCCACCGGAGGAAGGAATTCATGCAAAAGGAGAAGGAGGTGAAGACGATGCTCCTGTTGAAGGGGCTGGAATGGCTAGGAATGAACCTCTTGCTCCCCATCAAGCTCCATCCACATCAGAGCCCGGGCATACGAAAAGGTTTAAGCTCCATCAGGACATGATTGGAGCTATACAGTGAGATGTCTTCCAACTGAAGGAGTCTGTGAATACATGATTTACTGTCTTGGAATGCCTAGTAAATGGAGTGCAACAAATATGCAATAATTGGTGGATCTACTTGAAAGTGCCCTAGTTTGTCAAGTTACATGTGCGTTGAGTCAGAGTGCCTACATAGTTTGATAGGAAGATCAATTCAAGCGTCTGCCTCAACCGAATGTGTGCGAGCTCATCACAGGTAAAACTAAAGCCTCACATCCCATGGCCCAAAACACTAGGTGAAGAAAACCCTTAAAAATAAGTTAGAAATCATAGGGTTTTTGAGGTGAGAAAACTTTTTCAAAATACGAAAATCTCTAAGTTTTTCTCGTCTTGTCGATCTTATCGGAACACCCTCGATATGATCGACCTGCTCTGTCGATGTCCTTGATACCTTAACGATATTATTGATGTGAGGACCAAAAGTGTCTAGCAACTAAATATTCATCTGGACGGATTTATCGATGTATCGATACATCTATCGATATCATCGATATAAGCACTAAATATGTCCAACAACTTCACAACACATCTGGACGAATTATCGATGTATCAATACACATACCGATATCATCGATATTCAAATCTCGAGTCCATCGATAGTGGCTTGATAAGATCGACAGGCAGATTTCTGGTGCCCCTATTTTTTTAATGAAAATCTCAAATTCCTTCGATATATCGATGACCGTCCGATATGATCTAAATTCAAATGTCGATAAGATCGGAGGTCCATCGATGATATCGATAGTGGGCGCGCATCTCTCACACCAGATATTTCAGGTTATTTTTAACTATGATTGAGGACCCTTTAATAGAATCGATATTCAAATATCGATGATATCGGCACTAGGTCGATTGCATCGAACAAGGACATAAATTGTCCAGCAAGCTTAAAGATAAATTAGTTGGATTTATCGATGCCTCGACTCTGATCACGATATCATCGACATTCAAATTCCGATGATCTCGATGGTTCCCCAATCATTCATGAAAACCTAAAATATTTCAAAGTCAAGTCTCTTTCATTTTTCAAGTGTCGATGGATCGAACCTGTCATCGATGGAATCGACGTTCGAAATCCGATGACATTGACAATAGTTTTGATTCATCGACCAATTGGCAAAGAGTTTCAAAAGCATATGACATTGAGTCCAAGTCATCGAGCAGACCATTGATGCTATCGAGAGTATACGCTCGATGATATCGAACTTGCTCGATGATATCGAACTCTATCATAACTGTGACCATTTTATATTCGTTGGAACTTTTTGCCTATATATAGAGGACTTGTCTTTTGTTGTCGTGAGAGAAAGAAGAGAGAGCTTTTGAGTATTTCAACTTACATCTTATATCTAAAGCCCTTTCTCTCAAGGGAGTTCATCCTCCAATCCACCCTCACCATTGACATTCAATAGAGTGGATTGGGGAATGAACTTCCGCATTCAAGGATCCTCCAGCTACTACCTTAATGGCAAATCATTAAGCTGGGATGCCTTGAATGCCTTGATGATTGGAACCACTCTATCTTCCCTATAGGAAAATCTTTAGAGAGTAGGATTCCATCATAACCTTGACCCAACTCGAAGCCAAGTACTGGTACATCTTTTGTGTTGTGGATCAAGGAAGTCGAAGACTCTTTAACAACAAGGAGGAGATCTTCGTCATTGCGCTGAATGAGACTCATCAACTTATTTGTAAGTATCCATAGTCCAAGAGGACACTTATGATCATTCCTTTCTAGGATTGGGTCTTAAGTGGTTCTTACCCTTTGAAGTCCTCAAGGAGGCGTCCGGCGGGCGTGTACGTAGTGGGTGCGTTGTGTGGACCCTTACTTTGTGGAGAGCATAAACATCCGGGTGCGTTATGTGGACCTTTGCACTATGGAGAGCATAAACATCTGGTTAGGAGCGAACCAGTAAAACTCCAGGGTTAGAGGTGAACCAAGTAGAAACCTCTATGTAAAGGTTGAAGGTGAACCAATTTAAAACCTTAGGTTTGAGGTGAACCCAGGGAAACCTGCTTAGTGAAATCTGGTACAATCAAGGGTTGAGTGCGGTAGCAGGGAGTGGAGTAGACTTATCATTGAACCACTATAAAATGACTATATTTGAGATTGTTATTTTGATTGAGTGATTTGCTTTAATATTTTCATATCTGAATATCTGATCACTTCTCACACACCTACACAGTCATATCCATCATGAACTAGACTCTATATTGTTTACTCTTTAAGCAGTTTGTGATTGGATCCTCTACCAGGCTTGGAAGCTAGTAGAGTTGCATTTGAGTAATCCTAAGATTACATGATCATAGGATTAGTGAAGTAGGTCTTGTTTATAAATCATAAAAATTTTAAAAAGTCCTATTCACCCCCCTCTAGGACATATTGGCATATTCCTTCAACTCAAGCGGTTTTTACCGCCATTTCACTACTCACCTACCGACGTGATGATACTGCACCATCTTCCTCTGCACCTCCGCCATGAAAAGACAGTCTGTGTGCCTTCGCATACACCCCACTCTCATCTCAACATTAGGACATAGGTATCTTTTTGTATGCCCTACGTTTACATGAGTGTGTGTGATGGCTTCCTAACTTGTAAAGTCTAACAGTTTTTTTTTGTGTTGTTACTGTGCCCATGGATGGGCCTAACACTGGTAGTTGTTTTGGTCTTTTTGGGTGCCCATGAATGGGCTGAATTTTATTAGGATGAATGATTATACTACTGCTAATCTTGGGCAGTATATGTATAGTTTGGATACTTTTTGTTATGGCAATCTATAAATCATTGATCTTTACTGCCAGATTTACATTTTGAGATCCCCTGTTTTATCTAGTTTATATCATCTATGGGATGTGATGTGTGTGATGCATGTGATATTTTAATCTCTATATACCCATGATTGCTGAAATGCGATGTTAGTTTACATCTATCTATTATATGCATATGATCTCTAAAAGTTAGTTCTCCCAATTGCTTCAACTTCGTTCAATATCAGCTATAGTATAATCCTTTGCCAATGACTGAGAAAAAGGGGGAGAACAAATCAAACACCTCGATGAAAAAATTGTGTATATTTGTTTGTAAATGGTGATGCAGGTGTTAGGGGGAGCAACTGCACCAAGATAGGGGGAGAATGCTATCAGGGGGAGCAGCTACTGATTGTGTGTATGGGTACACTAGATATTGTAAAATTGTGTTAAATACATGTACACACAATTTAGGGTATTTTTCTAAATGTTGTTCTAGGGTGTTTTGGTATTTTGTTACGTAATTGACAAAGGGGGAGATTGAAAGTGCTCAGGTTTGTCAATTAACGTGAGTGTTGAGTCTGCTAGTTAGAGAAGCTCCATAGGAAGATCAATCAAGCATCTGCCTCAACCGGAAGTGTGCCCGAACTCATCACAAGTAAATCTAAGCCTCACATCCCATGTCCCAAAACACCAGGTAATTAAAACCCTTAAAATTGGTTAGAATATCATAGGTTTTTGAGTTAGAAAACTTTTTTAAAATTGCCAAAAATCTCTAAGTTTTCTTCCTCTATCGATTTATCGAGAGACTGTTCGATATAATCGAAAAGTACTGTTGATGTCCTCGATGACCAATCGATACCATCGAAATTGATATAAAAGATATCCAGCAACCACATATATTTCTAGATGTATTTATTGATGTATCAATATACCTATCGATATTATCGATCTTTGAATTAGTCCAGAGATCTTTGTGGTTACTGGACATCAAAGTCCTCATTTCGATAATATTGACTGAGCTTCGAGGACATCGATAATAGGGTTCGATTTCATCGAGCCATGTATCGATAAATCGACAAAGGTAGAAAACTTAAAGATTTTTCTATTTTTTGAAAAAAGTTTTCTAACCAAAAAACCTAGGATGTTCTATTCAATTTTAAGGGTTTTAATTACCAAGTGTTTTGAGACATGGGATGTGAGGCTAAGATTTACCTGTGACGAGTTCGGGCACACATCCTATTAAGGGAGACGCTTGATCAATCTTCTATGGGGCTCCTTTGTCTTGTTGACTCAACGCTCACGCTAATTGATAAATCAAGGCACTTTCAAATTAAAGACTTTTGCTGATAACAAGGTGACTATCCAGAGCCGTATTGCCCTTTAAAGCAAGAAATCGCTCAACTGGAGAAGCAGGATTTGGAGGAAGATCTGAACATTAAAAGAGTACAGGAAAAGATATAATGTAGCCTTCATTCCGTGGATGCTGAAAGATCTGAACTAGCTAAGAATGAATAACTAATTGCCTCCTTGGAAGAAAAGTTAGCTGATATCCCGGATCCTACCAGAATTATCTCAAATGCCAAACTGGAACACGTAGCTGCTCAAGTTAATCTTCAAGAAAATTTGCAACAATACTTAGCAGCATTAGGCATAGCAAGAGAACTATGAGATATAAAACTTTGGCATATTTTCTTTAGTTTATACAAGTATTTTGTGATGTTCTTGATAATGGTTCTCTTGTATGTTTCTGCAATGTTCTGATTGATGTGTTATACCCTTTCTTTCTTTCTTTTTTTTTTTTAAAAGCACCTCTTTTGACTTATTAGTAAGGGATTTCCTATATGATTTTTGTCTTAGTTGGCGGTGCTAAGTTTTAGTTTAGTTAGATAATCACACAGTTTATCCTCTTGAGTAGTGAAGCCACATAGTTTTTTAGACTCTTGAGTAGTGGAGTCGGGTCTCACGTGATAGTCTCTGTAATTCTTAGGAGTTCACTTGACTTCTCATAGCCTGGTGAGTTCACAAATCGTGATCCATCAAAGGGGCCTAGTGAAGCGACCGGGGCCGTGAACTCGGTTGGATTTACGCACAGGGTTGGCCGCAGTAACTCTTTAGAGTTCACAGGGTGCACAAGGTGACCTTTGGGGTACTAAATCTCGGGTCGTCAATCCATCAATGAGTAGGTTTAGGCCATTCCTCATGAGTTACTATTGAAATCAGACCACAGATCTGGGGGGTCTTACGTATGATTGGCCTATCTATGGACAAGGCCAAAGAGCTCACATTACAGCCCACATTTTCTTCGCCTACAAGGTCAGACCCATTCACAGGAGGACATTTTCATCCGTTTCCCGTGATGTTGTCGGAAAGCTATATAGGCGGCATGGGTGTTACACATGACTAGTCGTTGAGGACTTTTGGGCCTTTTAGGGCTTTAAGTCGCTGGCTTTATCTACAGCCCGCATGGGTGTGCATATGATGGCCTTCACGGGCTTTTTAGGGCCACTGGCTTCTCACTACTGCCCGAATGGAGAAAATGATAGGCCTTATGCGTAGTTGGCCGCTTTTAGGGCTTGCTAGGCTGCCTTAAAAGATAATGGTAAGTATCCATTATTGTCGCGAGAATGATAGATATCTTTGATTGAGATTAATACATCACTGCTTCTGCTAGTATCTTCATCGATATTCGTATGTGTTCACAATATATCAGCTTGGTGATGATATCAATTTCTTTAAGGCTCACTTACTGACAACAGTGATGATCATTTTTTTTTCTTTTGTATTAATTGCTGACATATAATCTTGGTATGCTCGCGAATTTCATCTTTATTCATTTGTCTGACAGGAGAGTACGTGGCCGTGGTCTTGTTTATTTTTACCCCCTTTTGATACAGAAGCATTATTTTGACAATCTTCTAGATCAAAATCAAAATTATCTTTAAGGACAATATCTTTTGATGAAGCGAGCATTGGCAGGTATGCTGATACTTTGTCCTTCTTGGTCTACAACTTTGTACACTCCATTAGAGTGTACCTCTTTTATTATGTATGGCCCATCCCATTTGGGCTCAAATTTTCCCCTGTTCTATGGGTGACCACTATCGGTCTTTTCAACATTAGCATCATATCCCCTTTTTTGAAAGAGCAATACTTGACTCGTTTATCAAAGACAACCGATATCCTTGCCTGATACAATTGTAATCGTTGCTGAGTTGCCAAGCATTTTTCATCAAATAAATCTAGTTCTTCCAACCTTATTTTTGCTTTTTCATCATCTGTAATTGACTGATGTAACTTGTGTTTCGATCTGGATGACTACTTCTACGCCATATACTAGTGAATACGGCGTTGCTCTTGTTGCTGTCCGGTGGGTAGTTTTGTAGGCCCATAACGCTTCTTGTAACTTTTTATCCCAGTCACGCTTGTTTCCTGTCATTGTCTTCTTCAGTATTTTCACAATCATTTTATTAAATGCCTCTGCTAATCCATTGGCCGGCGGATAGTAAGGTGTTGAAAATGAATGGTGAATACTGAATTTCTGACATAGCTTCTCCATACCTCTGTTCTTGAAAGGAGTGCTGTTGTCTATAACAATTTTCTTCGGGATACCAAGTCGGTATATTATTGTGTGTCGGATGAAATTGACCACATCTTTCTCATTGACACTGCGTAATGCAATCACTTCTGTCCATTTGGAGAAGTAATCTATCGTCGCTAAAATATATTGTTTTCCTTTGGACGAGGGCGAATTTATAAGACTAATAACGTCAAGTCCCCAGGCAGAGAAAGGCCAAGAGGTGATTGACTGATGTAAGTCTTCTGGAGGAATATGTATAACATCTCCGTGAATCTGACATTCATGACATCGCTTTGCATAATCTATCGCATCTTTGAACATGGTAGGCCAATAATACCCCATTCGATGTACTCGATGAAATAAATTTCGGCTAGCTTGACATGCCCCACATTCTCCAAAATGTGCTTCTCGTAACATCTGTCCTGCTTCTTGTTCATCTAGGCAATGTAGCAGCATCCCATTATGGATTTTCTGTATAACACTTCGCTGCATATGGTGAATCTGCCCGACCTCTGCTTGATTTGTTGTCTCTGCGCTGAGTCTTCTGGCAAGATATCATATTTGAGGTAATCTACAAAAGGCCGACGCCAATCGCTTATCGTAACTTCTAAACACGATATAGGGAGCGCTCGATAATTTCATCAATAACCTCTGAAGAGGGTAAAAATCTTCTTTCTTCTATAATCACCTATAGAGGACACCGGTTTGGACAAGACAGAGCTGCTGCCAGGCTGGACAAAGCATCTGCTTTTACATTTTCAGCTCGCGGTATATGCTTGATTTCTACATGGTAGAATTGCTCCAATAACTGCTGTGCTTTCCGACAATATTGCAAGGCTCTTGCTTTCTTTTTTCGAATTTAGTCGTTAATTGATTTGTGATCAATTTAGAATCCCCGACGATTTACAGAGTTTTTATCTTCATTTCTTGAGCAATTTTCATTCCGATGATGAGGGCTTTATACTCGAATTCCTTATTTGTGCACGCAGCACCCAACGTGAAAGAGTAAGGTAACAAGTCACCTTGAGGGGTAATGAATATCACCTCGGCACTAGCCCCCGATGCTTGAGAAGCACCGTCAAAATACATCTTTCATGGGCTTTGCGACTCGGCCAACATAACTTGTTCATCAAGAAAATTGTCACTAATGGTCTTACCCTCTGTCACGGGATGCGTTGCCAGGAATTTTGCCACTATTTGCCCTTTTACCGCTCTTGTCGGCTCATACGTGATCGTATATTTTGAGAGGAGCAACATCCATTTAGCCAACCTTCCTGATAGCATCGGTCTTGTCATTAAAAACTTTATCGGATCTGCTCTTGAGATCAAGGTTATGTTATGAGAGAGACAATAATACTTGAACTTCTGTACCATGAATATTAACGTCAAACATTCCTTTTCAATCGGGGAATAATTGCATTCTGTGCCTATTAGAGTTTGGCTCAGATAATAAAGAGCGGTCTCTTTCCCAGATTCATTCACCTGTGCCAACAAGGCTCCTAACGAATTCTCGGCCGCTGATATATACAAAATGAGCGGTTTCCCTTTCATAGGGGTTGTCAGTACCGGTGGCTGTTTCAACAATTCCTTTATCAAATCAAATGCATTCTGACAGGCCTCTTCCCATACTAACTTTGTCCCCTTTTTCATTAAATGAGAGAATGGTTGACATCTTCCTGCTAGATTTGAAATGAAACGGCGAATATATGCCAACTTCCCTTGCAAGCTTTTTAGTTCCATCAATGTGTTTGGAGGTGGTATATCTTGAATGGCTTTAACTTTCTCTAGATCGATTTCGATGCCCCTGTGCCTAACGATGAAACCGAGGAATTTTCCTGATGACACACCAAAAGCGCATTTAGTTGGATTCATTTTTAACAACTTCTTTCTGAGTTAACGGAAAATTGATGTCAGATGTTCGCAATGTTCTTAATGATTACCTGACCTAACTACCAAATCATCCACATAACACTCGATATGCTTGTGCATCATATCTTGAAAGATGTTCTGCATCGCCCTTTGATACGTTGCCCCAACATTCTTGAGACTAAATGGCATGACTTTATAGTAATAAATTCCCATTGAGGTTCTAAATGTTGTTGCTTCTTCATCTTTTGGTGCCATTCTAATTTGATTATCACCGACGTAACCATCCATGAAGGACATGACAGCATACTGAGTCGTACTATCAATTAGCAATTCGGTTATCGGGATAGGAAAATCATCTTTTGGGCAAGCTTCGTTCACATCTCTGAAATTGACACACACTCTGACTTGCCCATTTTTCTTCTTTACTGGGATGATGTTTGATATCCACTTAGGATATTTCACCTCCTTGATAAACCCACTTTTATCAGCTTGCTCACTTCTTCTTCTATCAGGAGAACCAAGCCTGGGTGAAATTGCCTTTGCACTTGTTTAACCGGCCTTTTCTCCTTAGAAATATTCAAACGGTGCATCGCTAATAATGGCTCCAGACCTGGGATCTTTGCATACGTTTAAGCGAAGACGTCTCTATATTCTTTGAGAAGTTCAACGTATTTCTCGGCCTCCTGCTCAGAAAGACCGGTGCTGATGAATATGTTTCTTGACTCTTCTTTTGTACCCAAGTTTACTTCTCATAAACTGTCTATCATTGGCTGCCCCCCGTCTTCCTTTTCTTTGGGGCCATTTCAGGATGCTCAACTATTTTAGGATCTTCCTCTAATAACTGCTCAACTGTGACCATGTTCACCGATGATTTTGCCCCCAATCCTTGAAATTTTCCTCGCTTTTCCTGACCAAGCCCAATAGGAATCGGAATTCCTTTCCCATGATTTAAGCTAGTGGGTTCTTCATAATCGAAACCTATGCTTTTCATGATTTTCTTGCTTGTCGGGCTATATTTTTTAAGATCTTGCGGTGTCAGCTTATCACAATACACATTATTCTTGGCCTCTTCCCCTATCTTTGCTTCTGCTGGGGCATAGAATTCTATTGGTTCTAGGTACTTTGCGCTGGCCCTGACCTGAAACCTTTTCAGAACAGCTGAAAATGGCTTATTTCTTTCAGCATACAATAATGACACTGTATAATTGGATTGTAAAATTTTCAATTGTTCAGGCGATAACAGAGTTAGCGACGGCTGCCTTGGTTGTCTCAGATGTTTCAGCACAAAATAGAATTTCTTCTTTGTTTCTGTAGTTCTGGATGATTCCACTTTTTTTGTTTCTTCTTTCATCATCTTCACTTGAATGTTCCTCCGGACTTTACTTTCATCATTCTTTCTCTCTTCTTCTTTAGCGAACCCTTTGTAATAACTGGCGTCCGCAAAGAAGGCTTCAGCTTCTGTATAAGGCCTTGCGTCGACCATTACTTTATACTGTATCCCACCTTTACAGTACTTAAAACATTGATACAACGTAGAGGCCACAATACCGTACTGATGTATCCACAGCCTCCCTAAGAGAAGATTATATGTCGTCACGACATTTATGACGTGGCAAACAACATCAATAGTTAGCTCTCCTATTTCCAATGTTATTGTAATTTTACTGAGTGCACGTTGCCCGTCCTGATTGAAGCCTTGTATCATCATTCCACTCGAGCGTAGATCAGAGCGATGATAACCCAGTTTACTAAACATTGTCAGTGGTAACAGATTCACCGCGGACCCATTGTCAAACATAATCCGTTTAGCTTTCTTACCACGACGTGGCCTTCTATCATTAATGGCTTGTTGTGTCATGTATCATAAACTAAATCATCATTAGAGAAGGAGAGTACTAGCATGCAGTCTTCTTGCTCTTTGCATTCTTCTCTTTTCATTTTCGCAAGCAACGTTTCTCTAACATCGTGATCAGATAGCGCTTGAATCAAACTTTGCCGAAATTCCTCTGACAACTTAAACGCATCATAAACACTCAACCGAGCCGGTATGCCTTTCAAGTGACTTACCACATCTTAAGTTACCATCATCATCTCACTCTTCTCTTCTCTCTTATCACCATCATGTTGACCTTCGATGATTTCTTTTCTTATAACCCTTATTTTCTACCTCACGGGGCTTACTGTCCTTTTTTCTGACCGTAGCGTAATCATTACTACCTTTATTGTTGTCTTACAATATTCTTTCTCTTTCTTTTCTTAGGCCTTTTCCCGGATTGTCAGCACATTCACTGTTACCTTTGTATCCCTTTCCTTTTCTTTTCCGATCACTATTTCACCCCTGTCTATCATTCATTGTACTATACACTTCAACGTATAATAATTTTTCATCGGATGTCCCACCAGGCAATGATAGCGGTAAAAATCTCTTTCTCTCACTTTTGTCACGTCTTCAGGGCGCTTGGGTACTGATAATTCTATTATACCGGCTTTTAGTATTTGGTTCATCATAGGGACAACATCTTCCCTATCGAATGCAAACCCTTCGTGAGAATTGAGTGCTCTGGGCCTTTTTCCACTGTATCTGTTTCTCGACCAGTTTAAATTTTTTTTTTTCCGTTCTAACCTTTTTTCTCCCTAATCTTTTGCATCTTGACTTCTCTTTCATGATCCACGGTATTTATGGCCATCTTGGTGGGTCCCCTCCTGGTTGTCTTATAGTGAAATGCTTGCATCTTCCGAGTCATCAACTCTAAAGCATGGCCTTAGCGGCTAGGTCACGAAAAGTCCTAATATCGGCACTAGTGAGTCCGAACGCGATTCCAGCTTCCATGGAGTTCAGATACATCTTGACCTATTCCTTTTCCTCTGGCAGCTATCTACACGAGGCTCCCAATGTCTTCCATCTGTATATAAACTTCTCTACAGGTTCCCCCTCTCTTTGCCATACATAAGCCAATTCCGTAATACTAACATCGCGTTCTGAAGAGAAGAAGTTTGACATGAAGGTGTCCTGCATTTGCTTCCAAGTGTGTATCGATCTCGGAGCCAGACTGGAATACCATCGGAACGTTTTGCTTGTCAGAGATGATCCAAATAACCGTAGACAATACTGTGGTATCGTAGAGAAATTCCTCATGCTAGTAATAAGTGCATTAAATGTTCCTCCAGTGACCCCTCTCCATTAAACTTCTGAAAATCTAGATGCTTAAAGTTGGCTGGGAACGGGATGTCTTCTACCTCTCGTGGGTACGACGTTCGATATCTGAAACGACCAACATTCTCACACTCCCTTTCTACATTGACAGCTTCCTCAGTAACTTGCATCACCTCCTCTCGTGTCATAGTTCTTGCTGCTAGGACAGACCCAAGTGATCCTGTCCCTGGTGGTTGAAAGCCTTCAGGTTGGTTTTCTTGCTGGTTCATTGTGCCCATCATCGGGGGAGCTGCTATCTAGGCTACATTGTATGCGAGGGTCGCTAAGGCTTCTTTGAGATTTTTGCACTCTTCCATTAGTGTTCTTTGTGCTTTCGCCATTTCATTCATATGACCCTCTATAGTCTGCATGTTCTCCTGGTTTATTCCAGCCATATGTACTACGGCTTCTCCGCTCCCTGATGAAGCTGTAGTTAGAGTGGGGTGGGAATACGTTAATGTTATAGGACTTACGAAGAGAGGGGAGGATGGAGTATCATTCAATTTCTCTGTACTCTCATTGCCACTTTTTGATTGGGGCGATACAGACATCGGTGAGCCTATCAGTAATGCCTTATCTTTTTACTCTTTGTCCATCTGACTCTTAGGGCAACCAAAGCTAGGAAGTCACGTGATGTTAACTGCGAAAATGTTCGATCAGGATATATCGCAGGAGGGGCAAGTTCGGGGTTCTTCTTAGCAGCGTTACGTGTTATCGGTCCTCTAACTCTTGGTGAAGGCGGATTCATTCTGGGGCTTCTCATATTCCGAGCTCTCATCTTGCGAGACATTACAACAATCCAGTCCTTGTTACCTTCCGGCGCTTGAGGCGAAGTAGACACAACTCCGACCATTGCTCGGGTTAAGTCATTTTTGCTTATAGGAGGTTGAGCCCTGCGCTTAAGAGGTTGGTTTGGCACATATTCCACCATAAATCTAGTCGTAGTGAAATAGAAGTTCACTTTCCTAGGAGAAATTGCCATTGGTCGTAATTTGCAGTTTGATCTCTTCACATATAAAACATAGAATTAAATTATAGTTAGTATTTGAAGAATTACATAATCTATCTTAAAGATGAAGGGGAGGATGTTCCCACTAAGAGTCGCCATTTTGGCGTCGAAAGACACCAAACTACAACGAAAGTTCTATAATACTCTCAATGTTAATATCAAATAAGATAAATTAGATCCTCAGCAGAGTCGCCATTTTGTTTCGAACAAGAAACAAATGCATTTGATTTGGGGAATTATCTTATTAGAACATAACAAAGAAAGAATACACAGAACAATTATTGTATTAATGATACTGAGTTCATTTACATCCTCTAATATCCCTTGATTCTAAGATAGATCATTTAAAATACATAAATCGACAAAGTTCGAATGTCGAATCTCGAATTCGGTAGCATTTTGACTTATACTTCGGTCATCTCCTTAGGAGGAATGTTGTGCGAGTTTGATCATTTGATCTTTCCTTTTATTTTGAGCTTGTCCCTTATGCAAAAGGAGAGCTTGAAGCGATGAAGATCGAACTTGGCGATTTCGGCAGCACCTTGGCCCTTTTCATTACTGGCTGTATGTAACGCCCTGAAAATCGGGGGTCGAGCATAGGCCCAGCTCCTGAGTTCCAATGCATCACTTATGCAACATAGATAATGATGATTAAATGTTGTCCATATTAGTGCATAAAACATGAATGGGATTATACCAAAACAACATATCATACTCCCAAGACAAGTGAGATTGCAAGCGGAAGACTGTAATACATGTCTAAGATATATGAACTGCAATACGTCTCCGAAGTGTGATTTTGTTACCAGGTTAAATAATTACATGTATAATTCCAAAATATATAAAAGGTATAATGTCATCTAGTCAACATCCCAGAAATCCCCGTTGATCAGGACATGGCTCACTGAACTCGCCTGAAAACTGCATCTAGGAGAATGCCTCCTTGTCATCCTCGAAGTCCGGCTCTGCCTCATAGGCATCACCACCACCTGCAACTAAGACAGAGTCTAGTTGGTGTGTACAATACCGTCCCGTAACATGGGAGTGAGTGATCAACTCAGTGGAACTATAAAGCAAAGGTTAACATGTTATTAATTTAGTCAAGCAGTAATGATATAGCAATACCATCAACATCCCTAAGTACTTTGATTAATGCAAGAATGGCATGTAGTAATGATGGATGCCCTCACTTGCACTCCCTCTGCGATCTTCATCTCACGATCGCGGCATGTCAGTCACTTCTTTAGTACTTTACCCAACGCCAAATGGCACATGCAATGCGGTGCATGAGCGTGATTTCCAAGTTCTTATTAGTCCTTTTCATATAGCAGGATTGAGAAACTAAGGTACCATCCTTATATCAATTCCCAAATAATGATCCATTCTAAAGTCGTCAGTCCTAGTAAATCTCATATGATGTTGCGATTCTAGGTCACTACAAAGGGCTCGTCACCTGATCAGTGTAGGCCTAGTTTATATTCTAGTTGCTAAGGAAAGGCTCGTCGCCTCAACACAGTCTCAGAGTATACTCGAGGTTACTGCAAAGGGCTGTCACCTGATCAGTGTAAGCCGACAACTCAAATACAGAGTCTCATACCACCGTATTTGGCTCACGAGGCGGTGTTGCTCACTGCTCACTACGGGGAGGCTCGTCGCCCCGGCGTAGGCCGACAGCTCAACCACGGTGTCCCATACCACCATATCCGGCTCATGAGTCTTGTGAATCGAGGTACCAAGGTTAACGGGATTCACTGGTGAGTTTGGTACTTTAGGTTCAAGCAGTAGTGTTCATACATGGTGAACATACATTGGGTCAATCGGGTTACTTGATGAGCTCGACAGGTACGAACGCACGTTAAACCGATCGACATGGAGCGTGTAAGCACTCCGTGTGGCCTAACCACTATCGTTAAAACAACGTACGACTCAAATTCGTCAAACGTATCCATCGTGGCTAAATAAATTCGACCACCGATCATAAGCCGTTACTGATTGCTTGGACTATACCATAGTCCCAAACACACTTGTAATAGCCAAGACTATATGTGACAACCAAATCTGAAATACAACTATTATCTGAGCATTTCAACATAACACATACTAAAGATGTTAGCATACATAGGTATTTCAAAAGTAAATCATATAGTAGTAAGATAGGTTACATAAAGGAAACTCTAACTATGTATAAGGGGATTGAGAATCCTATCTCAACACCCTCGTTAGGTACATCACATCAAATATTTTCTCATTCAGGCAATTTACCAAACACTTAGACTACGCATATTACATACATGTAATAAATTTGTTAAACCACATATCGTAGCAAATCCTTCTGTATAGGAGATGCCACGCCTACAACAATCATATATTTGCAATCAATAGTTATAGCATGCACAAATCATAATTCCACATTCATTCAAACATTTCAACAAACACTTGGAATGCATTAAAAAAAATACATAGTTTATATATATATATGTAATTTACAGAAGACATCGTATCTAAACACATGTAATAGCAATCAAGTCAGTCATAAATCATTAACTGACATTAAAGCCTTGAAAACCATAACCTAAATGTTTACAGTCTGCACCTTTCGCCGATAAACAAGCATCGAACTCAGTTTGTATACCCAGGTTTGTCAATTACCGTGAGTGTTGAGTCAGTCAGACTGCAGAGCCTCATAGGAAGATCATTTCAAGAGTCTGTCTCATCCGGATGTGTGCAAACTCGCCACAGGTAAATCTAGCCTCACATCCCTTGTATCAAAACATCAGGTATATAAAACCCTTAAAACAAACTAGAACATGATAGGGTTTCTAAGTTAAGAAAACTTTTTTTTAAAAAAAAGGAAAATTCTCTAAGTTTTCTTGCTTTGTCGATTTTATCGATACACATCTCGATATGATCGACTTGCGTTGTCGATTTCCTTGATACCTAAACAATATCAACGGGATGAGGACAAAAGTGTTCAGCAGCCATATGAACATCTGGACAGATTTATCGATATCATCAATATTCAAATCTCGAGTCCATCGAAAGTGACTCGATACTATCGACAGGCAGATCTCTGGTACCCCTATTTTTTCTTAAGAATATCATATGTGCATTGATATATCGAAGCCTCCTCGATACCATCGAAATTCAAATCTTGATGATATCGAAGGGCTCTCAATGATATCGGTCTTGGGCGCCAAGTTCTTCCAGCTAAATATTTCAGGATTGTTTATCTATGATCGGGGGTCACTAGATAGAATTGATATTCAAATGTTAAAAATATCGGTATGGTCTCGATTACATCGAACAGGGACATAAACTGTCCAGCAAGCTTAAAGAAAAATTCGTTGGATTTATCGATGCATCGACACGAGTATCGATATCATCGACATTCAAATTCTGATGATCTCAATGGTCCCTCGATCATTCTTGCAAACCTGAAATATTTTAAGTCATGTCTCTCTCGTTATTCAAATGTCGATGAATCAACACTAGTATCGATTGTATCAGAGTTCGAAATTCGATGTCATCGACACCTATTTCGATTCCATCGACCGTTGGCAGAAGGTTTCAATAGCGTATGACATTTGAGTTTGTGTAATCAAGCGGACCATCGATACCATCGAGAGTATACGCTCGATGATATCGAACCCGCTCGATGATATTGAACTCTGCAATAAATGTGACCGTTTTATATCCGTTGGAACCTTTTGCCTATATATAGAGGACTTGTCTATTGTTGCTGGTAGAGAAAGAAGAGAGTGCTTTTATGTGTTTTACCTTAGATTATAGACCTAAAGCCCTTTCTCTCAGGGAAGTTCATCCTCTAATCCGCCCTCATCATTGACATTTAATAGAGTGGATTGGGGAATGAACTTCCGCATTCAAGGATCCTCCAGCTACTACCTTAATGGAAAATCATTAAGCTGGGATGCCTTGAATGCATAATCGAAGTCACTCTATCTTCCTTATAGGAAAATATTTTATAGAGTAGGATTCCGTCTTAACCTTGACCCAACCCGAAGCCTCGCATTGGTATATCATTTGTGTTGCGGATCAAGGAAGCCGAAGAATCTTCATCAACAAGGAGGAGATCTTCGTCAATGTATTGAATGGGGCTCATCTGCTTATTTATAAGTTATTAGAGTTCAGAGGACACTTGTGATCACTCCTTTTTAGGATTGGGTCTTAGGTGTTTCTCACCCTTGCAAGCCCTCGTAGGAGGCCTTCGGCGGAAATGTACATGATGGGTGCATTGTGTGGACCCTTGCTCTGTAAAGAGCATAAACATCCAGTTGAAGGTGAACTTGTCTAAAACCTTAGGTTCGAGGTGATCCGAGTGAAACCTTCGTTAGGGTCTTATGGAAGATCCTTGGCCAGTGTGCCTAAAAGTAGGTGCGTTGTGTTGACCCTTGCTCATGAGAGCATAAATAGTCAGCCTCAGTGTAGGTTGTAAAGGTTGAAGGTGAACCTGATTTAAAACCTTATGTAACACCCCGTACTTTCAGTACTTCGGGTGTCACCACATGGATCCAAATTAGCTTACATATATGCATTGACCCACATAATTTGCCTTACACGTCGCTATCCAACGATCCTCAATCTATTCATCTTAACCCTTAGATTTTAGACTATGACAACTCACAATATCATAATAAGATTTGAGATCAATCTGTCCATTTGACTATCACAAGTTGAACTGTATTTAAATAAATGAAAATCTTATTTTTATAATCTTGAGCGTGATGACATCTCATCATATACCTATTTAGTACAGTCGAACCGTATGAAACCAATGTAGGGATCAAAATCACGAGGTCCACCATTCATCGATCTACAACATCCCGTAGGAAGATTCATCCCATTAAGACCCCTAAAGTTATCGATAATGAAATACTAGGCAAATCCAATCGTTGGATTGGTTTATAATGGTCCTAACTCCCAATGACCTACAGTGTGGCCCACATCATGAATTATATATCCTGTGTGCAGATAATAAATAATAATAATAAATACAAAAATGATATAAATACATATATACACATAACAAAATAAACGAAATAAAATAAAATTAATATTATTATATGTGTAGTAACAAGTCTTGAAGTTGTGGACAACCCATATGGCCACTTTAGCCATTGACAATCGATTTGGGGTAAATCTGACCACCAGAACAACTATAATAATCCGTTAAGGGTCAAGATCTGGTTGGTATGGCCCACCTGGGTCTCACCGTCAACCTAAAATGGGCCAGGTTTCCTATGAAGGGTTCCCAATGCGAATGGACAGTATGGATTATGATACTGACATCTCAGCAAGCCTCTACACGGTGCATGTGCACTAAGGGCACTGGTACACAAGCCACACCGAGACCAAGCCTTTTTGCAAACAAGAAATATCTCCCACCACCTGGAGATTTAAACCGACTCTCTTTGAGCTCCTAGGTGACCCACCACGGCCACTTTCCGAACATTTTGAACCGTTAAAATCCTTCATGAGGCCCGCACGATCATAACGGTATAGCCGTTTGATCATCTGATTTCGAACAAAGGAGATTGAACTCCACCGTCCATCCTAACCCAAAAGCCGCCCGATTGAGAACCTGCAGTGAGAGGAGAAAGACAACTGCCCTTCCTCTTTGGGAAGGGCAAATCTCAACCGTCCATTGGGAAGATAATCCTAGTCGTTCCCTCTCTCTCACCCTCCCTATAAAATGGGTCTAGTAGCCCTAGAAGATTTGCCAGGAGAGAAGAAGTAAGAGAGTGTGAGAATGAAGAGAGAGAAACAGAGGCTGCTGCAGCAAGAACGTGGGGTCAGCATCCACCCACCTCAGGTTATCCATCTTCCCTCCCCTTTTTAGATTGATTCTTAGGCTTCTACCAGACCTTGCATTGACTGAAACCACGACCAAATAATGGTCGTGTGTTACGTCATTGGAGGCTCTGTTTTGAGTAAAGATAAACGGCCAAACAATGGCTGAAATTTGGGGCTGAGAACCGACTCAACTAAAGCCTTGTTTTCAGCAGGATCTAGGCCAATCGATGGCCTTGAATCTAAGTTTAAATCCAGGACAAACGAGACCCATACAGTAACGCTTTAGACCAGATTTTGCAACCCTGTTTCAGTCTGAGTCCAGGCCAGACAATGGTTGTGATATGGACTGAGATATCAGCTCGTTACGGGACCCTGTTTGGGGCTAAGGTTGAGCCAATCTCCACCTCCATGTGAGTCTGAAACTGGGCCTTAAACTGCTGCAACGAGCCCCGAAGAAACAACTCCAAACGTAGAAGTAGGGACTGTTCGCGTGGGGTGTGGGACGTTTTCACGTTAAAAAGAAAAGAGAAGGCTGATGGGCCCTATACGAATACTGTGGGCCACCTTGCTACATATCCACACTATCCACTGACCTCCTCTTGCAATCTCGACCATGAATAGCGAGCTTTGACCATCTAATGATATGGCCCACCTAAATAATCAAGCCTTAAGAGAAGCCGAACGGTCTTCTTTCGGTCGCCATAGAGACCATGTGGATGTGCATGGCCAGGAAAGATCAACCTGGCCCTGGATGGTTTTCCTCCCTTTACTTGATGAATGGTTCAGATCCTCCATGAGGGTGGCCTACAACGAGGGAGGGAAACCTCTGTCGATGCCATCGACTCTGTGAAATCGAAATGGCAGGTGGTCTGGCTTTTGGGCCCTGCATAAAATGCAGGTGGGCCTCATCAACGTTAGTGGGCTGACGCTAATTGTGAGCCCTGTGTTGACCGTGGCCCCACTAAATAGGGGTGGGTTGCTCTAGTGTTAGGCCACTACGGGCTAATTGAGTTGGACCGTCCATCAGGGACTCTATATCCAGCAAAGAAGCCCCTGGGCCGGACGTTCTGAAGTCACGTCCAGCGCTGGCATTAGTAGAAAAGAAAAAAAAAAGAGAGATATATAATAATATATATACTTGCCAACCTGTTTACATGTAAAAATTTTGAGATCTCATCGTAGCTAATGAGTCTGGAAAATCTGACCGTTCCACGTGGACCAGACCTCAGGAAACCCCTTGGTCCCAATTTTTACTTGGAACCGAAACTTCAGTGGGCCAGGATTAATGCAAATAGTTTCTTCCCTTGAATTACATTTACCTTTGCTATGGCCCACCAGAATCTTAGAATAGGGTGAAAATTCACACCCTAGGGTTTCTTGGGATTCCACATCTTATGGACCATTCAGATTCGACACCCAGGATCATGTGGGACCCACATGTTTGAAAACCCACACGTGAAGAGAAGTAACTGCATGCATGGAGCAGAGGGTGGGAAACTGTTCACGTGAGCCACTCAAATTTTGCGAGATCTCATCTTATTGGATGAATTTGGGAAATCTAAACGGTCCACATGGAGCAGAGCCTCATAAAATCCCCTGCCTCCAATTTTTACCTAGAACGAAAACTTCGGTGGACCCTGGTTAATGCAAACAGTTCCTTCCCTTGTAATCGGGATTCTCCTTGCCATGACCCATTGGAATCTTAGATCGGGATGAAACTTCACCTCCTAAGGTTTCTTGGGGTTCCACACCTTATGGACCGTTCGGATTTGACGCCATGCTCACGAGGGACCCACCACGTTCTCAAGTTCATAATGTATGCATGCATGTGATGAAAAGACACGTGTATATATTACATAATGCATATTCACTCTGTATAACTTACATATTTTATGAAATATATGCATGTGATATACATATATAATTTGTGGTACATATACACCTGCATGTATATAACGTATAAATTTATACCATGTAATCTACATGTATGTGATACGTACACACTACGTATATAATGTATACATATATCTTATGAAATTTAGCTATACATTATGAGATATACATATATATTTTGTGATACACATATACTATGAATATAATGTGTACATGTACTGGTATGCTATGTGACGAGCTCATCCATATGGCGGTGGGCCACATACATGAGCCCTGCCAGGATAAGTATTCTAACCATACAGTCTGGACAGTGGGTCCCACCATGATACGACCGTTTTCCTACGATGTAAATGATTTATTTACACCATGACCCGAATTTCTTTGGATGATTAAATGTGGCAAAAAGTGTTTGCTGATCGGGCCCCAGTTTCCATTAAAATGGGTGACATATGTTTAGCAGGCTTGATCGCCCTTGGTCACAACCCAAACACCACCTGTCCTCAGGTACTAAGCCTTATGACCCATTGTCTAATTCATATAGGGAATTACGAGTACGGTATAGATTCGTTACCTTCCCAAGAAAACACGCCTCTAAAAGCATTCTATGCTCTGTCTGGTGATGATTCTTCCCCTTGAGCTTTCCATCTTCTCATTAGCTTAAGTTATAGTTTTTATTTAAATTCATAATTGATATCTCCCTTTATAATCACATGTGTTAGCTGGTGGAAATTAAATTGTTGTCTTACATGCTTTATGATTATCCTGTATAATTGTTCATGCTCGTGGATTATTTGTGGATTGCTCACGGAACTTAAACTGGTACATTAGTGGGAAATTCCCACATATGAATGTACACCTATACTTGGGATGTAACTTGACTAGTTGTGATCATAATGGACCTTCGACTCGGTGGTTATTGAGTGGTGGTCTAGATAGATCATTAATGTAGGCTTACCATTCAGGGTTGTTGCGCCCAATGGTTTTTAAGGATGGTCCTTATCGTATGGTTTTGATATTCGCCCTATGTGGCATATTTTGATACTCGCCCTACGTAGTTTTATCTGATATCTTCCCTACATGAGTTCGATGTTTTATACTGTACAACCATGCGATGGTAAGCCCCATATATTATAATATGATTGACCACCAGTCGACGGGCTTCCATTAAACATCCTAAGATGGTAGTCTCATGAGCCAGGGATGGTGGAATGGGACACTATGCCTGAGCTGTCAGCCTACGCTGGGCCATGTGCTCCCCATAGTGACCTTTGAGCTTATTAAACCTGCTGAGTGTAATTAGATTAATAATGGACTGGCTAATCATGCATACATCGCACAGACCAACATCTATTGCTATAGTACGTGATGTACGTATTGTTCCGACTGGATGATGTTTCCCAGGTTCGATGATTGCATGGGCGGCGGCCCTGTCCGCACGGATGAGTATTCCCGGGGCATGAACGCATTACATGGGCGGCGGCCCTGTCCACACGGATGAGCATCCCCGGGGCGTGAACACATTCCATACATCCATGCACATAATAAGATCTGCATCATTTACTGTTTTGTATATTTTATTTTGTAACTATACTTACCTAATGCGGCGGTGTGTAATCTTGAGGGGAGTTCACATTGAGTTGGCTACTCATCCATCAAATATTTAACCGTACAGGTAGCACAGATGTCTTAAGTGATTTTCAGGTTCAGGCTGATGTGGAGCCGAGTACAAGGGTCAGGGTTCCATGGTTGTATCTACCTCGAGGAGCTGCGCGATCTTGCGGCTTATGTTTACATTCTTATGTTATTTTTCATGTACTAAATCATGTGGATTCTTGTATTTGTTATGTTGAGACATTAGTTTGTATAAGTCATTATGGGCACTCTCTTGTATATTTTAAATGATAATGGAACTTTCCTTTATGCTTACTTGTCCATCCTACGCATGTCTGCTTACTCTAATAAAAGAAGAAAAAAAAATATTACATATCAAATTTGACCATCCTTTAAGGTTAACAACTCGGGTTTTTGGGACATGGGTCGTGTACTCCGGTCCTGAAGATTCGGGGCGTTACACCTTAGGTTTGGGGTGAACCGCTGTGAAACCTCCTTAGTGAAATCCGGTGCACTCAAGGGTTGAGTGCGGTTACCGGGAGTAGAGTAGACAAGTAGTCGAACCACTATAAAAATGACTGTGTTTGAGATTGTTATTCTTCTATTTATGTGATTTACTTTAATATTTTCATATCTGAATATCTGAAATCACACCTCACACACATACACAGTCATATCCATCATAAACTAGCTTGCATATTGTTCACTTCTTAAATAGTTTGTGATTGGATCCTCTACCGGGCTTGGAAGCCAGTAGAGTTACTTTTGAGTAATCCTAATATGTGCTTGCTGATTAGGATTAGTGTAATAAGATTTTAAATAAACCCTAAAAACTTTAAAAAGTCCTATTCACCCCCCTCTAGGACATATTGACATATTCCTACTTCAACTAAAGCGATCTTCACTGCTATTTTCACATGTTTGTATTGCAAGGTGAATTTGGGAGCTTGGATTGAAAAGAATGTAAAAGCATGAATGTGATGATAAAAAATCACCAAGGCAAAAGATGAATCGTAGGAGACCAAGAATGAAGAATTCACATACCAAAGATCCAAGGAAACCAAGTACAAAGGATGAAGAAAAGACTGGAAAAGATTATTTGTCATGCCCCAAACTCGAAAATCGGGCTCACGAAATTCTCAATTGTCGAATCCGGCGTCGACAGCCTCCGTAGTACCCCATTCTTGGCTCCCAGTACCCATATATCAGGTTCTGATCCTGGGATCCTATAAGGAGGATTTTCAACATGAATTTGTTTCATAATAAGCATAACCCACAAACAACAACCAACAACATCATCACAAATCCACTATGATAAAAAACTTTGAGTACAATGCGTAAGGGAAATACAATATCGATAATCAAAAGCTCCAAAAGTCCGCTGCATGCTCCAATCTCAATGCTGCTGCTCAGCTATGACTGCGCCCTAGCATTACCTGCACGCATCTATCATGCATAAGCTTATAGAAAGCTTAGAGGGTAGTGAAAGTGTGTGCGCAAGGTAGCAATGGAAGTATGCAATATCAGAGTAATGCAGAAATATGCTTGTAAGTCCATGAATACTATCAGTCATACCAAGGCTATATGATGCAAGGCATGAATACAATCGACGATATCAAGGCCATGCGATGCAAGGTATGAATGATGTGGGCCATACCAAGGCCATGCGATACAAGGCATGAATGATATCGGCCATACCAAGGCCATGCGATGCGAGGCCTATGTAGCCGAATGTCATATGTAAGATGCAACGCACGCATGCCAATCCTCATCTGAATCTACATAACCATACAGCTCATCGCTAGAGCATCAAATATCAGTACAGATCTCACTCTAGACAATCACCGAGGTCTAGTACACTCTACGCCACCTTGTCGCCCCTATCCGAGCGTACAACTGAGTAAGTGGAAGAGACCTCATTATCCACTTGCCAATATCGGGCCCGACTCGTCGATAGCGGACCCATTCCTCAAGCTGGTCAAACTCAACCTAGATATTGCCCCCTCACTCAGGCGGGTAAGGTCACACCCCTTTCCAACAGACCATAACATAATGGGAGATGCGGCCTACTGGTATACGACCCTCATGCGCTTATGTATCCACTTAGTCTCAACGTTGGAGTCATCCTCTGGTACCATCGGATTTAGAGATTTTCACCCATAGACATTTATGGCGCCCCGATGCTAGTAATAGTATTTCCAGTGTCAAATCTTGCCATCCATGATATGCCTGTCAAGGCTATGGCCCTTATGTCGCTAGGGCGTACAAAAATCATATCACACAAATGTAAAATGCATGAATCATACTATCTAGTCATGCAGCAATCCTGCACGTACCGTGCTCATGTGGATAACTCCTCCTATCACAGAGTCCCATAATAATCTGCCCAATGGCATGTGCTATGATCAATCACTCCTCATATCAAGCATACATATGATGTGCATGGGCATGGATCATGAAGCTATACTAAGCATGTTATATGATGATGATGTACTCTCCTCATATCAAGGATGGGCCTAGACAGCCTATTCATATCAAGAATGGGCCTAACAATTATGAGAGCCCAACGTTTTGGGTTAGCCCACTAAGGAGAGGTGAGAATGGGCCTAACAATGGGCCCTAGGGAGAGTTACAATGTGGACATTTAACCATCATTGCTCTTACAATGTGGACATCAAACCATCATTGCTCCCAAGGAATGGCCCATTATAAACATGATTACATACATCTTGGTGGAATCACACATCACTTCGGTCCTCATATACATTGCTTCGGGCCTCACTCATGGACTCACATGCATCACATTGGGCCTCATACAAGGGCCTCATATACATCGCATTGGGTCACATCCCATGAGCCTCAAATATATCACAATGGGCCACGTCCCATGGGCCTCGAATACATCACAATGGGCCACAACCCATGGGCCTCAAACACATCACAATGGGCCTCATATCTGGGCCCAATATACATCACATCAAGGTGGGACCCATACACTATATTTTCATTTTATTATATCTACACACATCTATTTTTTTAGAAATTATTATAGAGCATTACACAAAAAATGAATCATATCGAAAGTTCATCCAGCATACCACAAATAGTGGTGGAGATAATGATTTCACCGTTAGCAATTCAAGGGCCACCATAACATTTATTTTCCATCCAATCTGTTCATAAGGTCATAAAGGCCTGAGCTAAGAGGAAAAACAAATTTCATATTGATCCAGAACTTCTGTGACCCCAAACGGTTTTTATGGTGGACGTTCAATCCTCCACTAATTTTTGCAGTGTGGTCCACTTGATAGGAAAATCTGTCATATTTTTCTTCTCGACCCTTAAGACAAGCTTGCAAAGAGGATGGACGGTTGGGATATAACACACACCTCAGGATCATACCCGCAGAACTTGCCGACGTCAAACCAGCAGTTATATTGCTGGTGGATGGATGGTCTAGATCTAACACTTACTCATGATTAGATGCACATAATTGCTAACGTCAAACCAACAGTTATATAGTTGGTGGAGCCCACGTCCTTAGATGGACGGTTGGGATGAAACGCATACCTCATGTGTGAGGTCCACCGTTAAATGGATGGTGTTGATAAAACACCTGCATCACGGTGCAACCCACCATCCAGTAATCTGGACGGTGGACCCGATATACACAGGTGGCTCCCACGTGAGTGGGCCACCCCACGATCAAGCTGATATCAACATTTTCCCACCGTCTAGACTTGTTGGACGGTGAGGATATAACATTCTTCAGGTGCGTCCATATGGACGGACGGTGTGGATGGAACCCATACAGCATGTGGGTCTCACACGTCCCACGTGGACGGACGGTGTGGATGCAACCCATATGGCATGTGGGTCCCACACGTCCCATGTGGACGGACGGTGTGGATGGAATCTATGGAACTTGCTAACGTCAATACCACAACTATATAGCTGTGTAACGTACACCAGTCAATCCTTTTTCAGGTAACACCAAGGTGGGTCCACATGTGTGGCCCACCTTAGCTTTGAATAAGCTGATATTTGTATTTTCCTTTCATCTAGGGCTGCTGGACAGTGCCAGCAGCGTTGGACTGTCCAGTCACTTGCTGGACATCGACAATGTGGGCCCCACGGGTGGCCGGCATGGATATAGAATACATACTTCATGGTGGGGTGCATCAGGGTGGGCCACACACATATCATCATAATCATAAGAAGAAGAAGAAGAAGAAGAAGAAGAAGAAGAAGAAGAAGAAGAAGAAGAAGAAGAGAGAGAGAGAGAGAGAGAGAGAGAGAGAGAGAGAGAGAGAGAGATCGGCATGACGGAGGGGAGGGGCTCTGCCACTATGAGCCCTCCTTATACATGATAGGGAACATACATCAAATGGGTCCCATTACATCAAAATCAACGGTGGAGATCCCTTTTTCACCAAAAATGCAAGGTCTAGATGACCATTTCTCAATGGAAAATAAAAATCATGATGGGGTCCATGGAGAATGGCCCCATCATGGGATGAACATATGAATCATGGTGGGCCATCGGCCACACCTAGGGTCCAAAGTGAGATCCATACCATCAATCGGTAGGCCCCACTTGGCCCATCATTAAAATCACTACTCTAGTCCAATAATCACCCACTGATTACACTTCTTCTTTAGTTCCTTGGAATCCTTAGCTCCTAAGCTCTCTCTTTAAGGGTTGATGATGAAGATTGAAGGGTTGGATGGTGAGTGTGGGGGTAAGAGATGGCCTTAATCTTTTCTCTCCTTAGAATTTTCTCTCTTGTTGCTTGGGATGGTAGAGAATGGAATGAGATGGAGAGAGAAGGTGATGGGATGAAAGGGATGGAATGGATGGAAGAGAGGAATGGTGTGGTGTAAGAAAGGGATGGGTAGAGAGAGAGAGAGAGAGAGAGAGAGTTGACTTGTGGGGGGTGAGGTGGCATGAGATATGGGTTGCTTGTCTTTATTGATAAGAAAAGGATGGGAGAGGCATGGATTGTGTATTTGACTAGTACTTAATTGATTGATGTGATGAGTTGTAAAGATTCTCTTGGAATTTGCAATGCGCGGCGTTTTTCTTGAAATAAACATGGGCCCACAACTCATGACTTAAGTATCATATTGGCGTGCAAGTCATGGCGTTGGAACCGCAGCGACGGCGCTGTCGCTAAGGTACAAGTCTTGGGTGGAGTCGACTCGGGTTGACAGGGTGTGACTCAGGGTCGGTGCAAATACTATTTACATGTCCCGAGTTGTCAGAATTTGACCGGGAGAACCGCGAGATCCTAAGGAACGGTACAGACTAGATTATGGGCCTTACATTATTTAATCTGCAGTAGAAAACAGACAGATTCTATCCAACTGAAGCTAACTTCCGGCCAACTGAAATCGTACAAAATAGTCCATCAACCAATGATGGAATTCATAGCTAATTCGATTCGACCGAAGGATAATTCAGTCCAACCGAGTCTAAGTTTGGTCCGACCGAATGAAGGATTCAGTGCAATCGAAAGTGCATGAAATGCTTCAGTGAAGAACGATGAATTTTTGAGTTAATTCAGTTCGACTGAAGATTAATTTGGTCTGACCGAAACTTAAGTTCTGTCCAACCGAACCCAAGCTCGGTGTGACTGAAATCGGGGAACTGCTAAAACAGAATCCTTTCATGATTCAAACTCAACTTTGGTCCGACCGATGGGTAATGTGGCTGTGTAAATTTGAGGCAGTTTCAAGGTCGGTTTACAGAAATTCCAAGGCGGTGTGAAAGATAGTATTTCACAACTATAAATAGGAGTCCCTAGGACATCCTAAACCATCTTCTGGGGTTCAAGGAGTGGAGCCAAAGGGTGGAGCAGTCTCCTAAGAGTTTTTCTTCCTCTTCCTTAGTTTATTTTTATGTTTTGTTTAAGAGTTTTTGGTTCAATCATATCTATGGTTAACTAAACCTTAACTAAACCTCTTAGCTAGGGCTAAGAGGTGAAGCTTGTAGCATGTTTGGAGATTTATCTTTCCTTGATTCTTGTTCTTATTAAACCTCATTGATTTCTAGTTTGATATTAAAGGAATATTTTCAGTTTTCTATGGTTTATTATGACTTAAATTATAATCGATGCTGTGATAGATTTGGATATCTTCTTTCCCTATTTTGAGATTGTGAGATTGGTAAATCCTACTGTTCACCATTGTCTCCTGGGCATGGTAAGGTGATGGAATCCCATCACAATTCTCCTCCATTGAGAATTAGGTCAAAAAAAAGTTCAGATTTGATTTAAAGTGCTTTATCTTCTAACTGGATAGGATAAGACTCCAATTCCAATTATGTTCCTTGAATCAAGTCTAGAAAAACTCTTGGTGACGGCTTCTCCACCATTTTGCTCCACTCCTTAAACCCTAGAAGATTCCTAGGAACATCCTAGGAACTATTTATAGTTGTGAAACTCTAACTTTCGCACTTAGTTGGAAAAGTCTAGAAATCGCCTCAAATTTATGCAATTTGCTAAAATACACTCCAATCTGCACAGTTTCCCAAAATATACTTCACTCTGCACAATTTCACAAAATGACCCAGAGTTTCAGAATATGCTTTTTGAGGACGATTTCAGGATTCCTTTTCTTCACTTCAAATCTTTGATTCTCGTCATTCCTCACTTGGTTTTCTTAGATCTTTGACATGTGAATTCTTTAATCTTGGTCTCCTAAGATCCATCTCTTGCCTTGGTGATTCCTGAACATCAAATCCATGTTTTTAACACCCTTTTCAATCCAAGCTCTTAAATTCACCTTGCAATACAAACATGAGTAAAATAGAACATTAAGCAATATCATGTTCATAAAACTAAAATATAAATGGGGGATAATATGCAATAGTTAACCCTCAACACAATCCCCAACCAACATTTTGCTAGTCGCGAGCAAAGTATGCAAAAAATAATATTTTGAGAACCACAGGATAATTTCTATAAGCTCAAGTGGTTTAAAAAAAAAACAATCTAGATAATAGAATTCTAAAATACATCAATGTTGTGCATTACCTTCTCCTAAACTCTAGCACTCGGTAAGTTTCATAATCAAGTTCAAAGCATTAATCCTCTAATTAGAACCATTCCAAACATTGAGTTCCATGGGTGTATAATGAAGTCTAGACTTATCACAATCAAAGGTTTAATTCAACACTTTGATGATAACATTGATAATTAAAAGAGCATTCAGGATAACTAAAACCTAAACTGTAACTTGCCTTACAGTTCATCTTTTAGTTCCCTCTTTTATTCTTCCAGCTTTTCATTTTTCCATTAACTTTTTCAAGATCTTTAATAGGTAGCCCTTTTCGACGACAACTATTTTTTTAGCTGGGTATTTTCTTTTTCTTTTTTTCTTTTCAATTCTTCTCATTGAACATGATAGACAAATTCCCTACGTTGGTTCCTTCCATGCTTAATAATCATCAAGTTAACAATTCAATATCAAACTCACACTTTAATGTGTCTGGATGTGACATGTGAAATCATGACTCAATCAATGTTTAAAACTTCTAATCGATGATCAATGACTCAACTTAATTTTGAGATCTCCCAAGTGACTAAAATCCAAGAGACACAAGGCATCAACATTAAGTATTTTGTAATGCTAATTCATGGATTAACTTTGAGATCACTTAAATTTACAGAAATTTTAGAAAATTTTCTCAAAATTTCACAACTTCACCCAAAGACTAAGAAAACAACTGATTAGCCTGCGTAATCTACACCCCCAACCTAAAATCTACATTGTCATCAATGTAAAAGGGATAAGCATTCAATGCAAATAAGGCAACGAAAAGAAAAGGGAAGTGGCGGAAAGGTAGTACCTAAAGAAGGAATTCTGAGGTTTTTTTTTTTCCAAAATATTCTAATGTGAAGATGGGTTAGCACAAGAATTAAATCATCAGAAAGCAAACTTTCCTAAATAGCAAAAAGAAAACTATCCTAAACGGCAAAAAGCAAACTATCATAATCCTAAATTCTTTGAAAGCAATAAACCTAACTAGGAAAACAGGAGAAAGCTACTTAGTCATGCCACAAGGTTCTTCCTCCAGCCAATATCTTGATAAATTTCTCAGTAGGTTTCGTAACAAGATCATCTAAAAGCTCTTTTTTGCAATAGGCTTGGATGCCCTAGAGCATGATTTTCCAGAGAAATTTGTTGACCTCAGCATAAAGTTTCCTTTTAATCTCCTGAGGTGTCCAAAGTACATATGATTCACCTGATACAGAGAAAGTTTCAGAGTTAGCACAACATAGTGAATCAGAGATTACAAGTAAATAAAATTCAGAGAAATTCTCAGTAGGTGATATAGTCTCAACATATTCCAAGTTTTTGGCTTCGGTTCAACTTTTTGCTCTTCCTTCCTTAATGGTAAATATTCAAGATTTATGGAAGGAGGGGCTTCAGAATAAGGGTTCTCTTAGTCAGTAACAACCACTGAGGTATTGTTTTACAAGGCATCTATTATTTCTTTTATCATGGGATCATTTGAATCTGTAAAATATGTCAAGCAATCTTCCAGAAAGCTGTGAGATTCGGTTGAGAGAGACTCGTTCTCCACATCGAGATCTGTGATGATATGACTAATAACTCCATCGTCTTTGAAAGTAAATGGAAATATGTTCTCTTACTCTTCATCTTGGTGAGAATAAATTGTCATGGGATGTATCTTGCCTTGGCCTACATATATATATTTAGGATCAGCAGGTGAAGAATTGATGTGAAGACTTTGTTCATTGATACCGCTCAGTAAAGGCATTGTATCATTAAGGGTTGACAACTCAAATAGTGGCCTCCACTGGGTGGTTTCAAATTTCAGAGTCCTATCGAGCAACTCGTCCATCTCCCTAACCATATTATAATTTAACTCAGGGGAGTGGTCTAAATATGCATCACAATAGTTGGAAGGGTCAGTTGAAAGGAGCTCATCCTCCACATTTAAATCGGACATGTCAGATGGGGAGTAGATTATTATGGTCAACAACTTTCTGTACCTCTTGATCATTGACCTAGACAAAACTTGAGGTTGATTCTAGTGAAATTTGGGTTGTAGACTCATGACCGTCATCTCAATTCTCATCATTTTCTAATTCAGTGCAGTACATAAGTGGGATGGGATCACTTTCCTCATATTGTTTTTCTAGGTTGAGTTGAGGCTTGAATAAACTAGCATCTTCCTCCTCGTTGAAGTCAAGTGTGTCATGTGACTAGAGTATGTTAGTATCATTATATTTGAAAGACACCCACGTCTCTTGATCATTCCTTTGGACAGTCATTGAGATCGACTCTTCGAAAAATAGAACCATATGTTCATTAATATAATCCAACTCTTCATTCTCAATTTTAGTACCCTTTGTAAGCGAGCTAGGATCACTTTCCTCGCATTGTATTTCTGGATTGGGTTGAAGCTGGGATAAACTAGCCTCTCCCCCCCTTATTGAGGTGTGACTGATGTTCTAACCTGTTTGATTTAATCAATTCGATAGATTTTTTAATGGCTACGAATGATTGCATGAGATATTGATTGAATTGCTCTTGTGCATTCATGAGTTTCTGAAGTGAATCCTCTTGGATCGTTTCTGGTTGGATTTTAAAGGTAGGGGATCCAAGAGAATAATCACTATAATCTCTCATTAGTTCCTCTCCCCAATGTTAATGTTTCCACTGATCATTGTCTTATGGGTCATAGGTGGCAAAGTTGGATGTTTTGTTGGCACACATTATCAGCCATAATATAATCATGCATTGTTTTCTTCTTGTTTGATGGGTGATACTCGTTCTCACTCCAATATGGGTCAAATGGAGTGTAATTATTCTCCCACCTATAATCACCGAAGGGCTTCTTAACCGGTGAAGCATTATATTCTGTTTGGTTCTCGATGATATTTCTAGAAAATTTTTGCGACATAGGTTATTTTCTAACTTAATCATCTGATAGCCTGTTGAGGGGTCAAATATTGCATATTATCCCCCATTTATATCTGGGTTTTATGAACATGATAATGCTTAATGTTCTATTTTACTCATGTTTGTGTTGCGAGGTGAATTTAAGAGCTTGGATTCAAAAGGGTGATAAAAGCATGGATTTGATGCTTAAGAATCACTAAGACAACGGATGGATCTTAGGAGATGAAGATTGAAGAATTTACATGCAAAAGATCCAAGAAAACTAAGTGAGGAATAAAGAGAATCAAAGATTTGAAGTGAAGAAAAGGAATCCTAAAATGGTCATGAAAAAGTATATTCTGAAACTCTGGGTCATTTTGTGAAATTACGCAGAGTGAAGTATATTTTGGAAAACTGCACAGAGTGAAATCTATTTTTACAAACTGCGTAAATTTGAGACAGTTTCTAGAGTTTTCCAACTAGGTTTAAAAGTTGGAGTTCCATAACTATAAATAGGACTCCCTAGGATGTTCCTAGGCATCTTTTAGGGTTTAAGGAGTGAATCAAAAGGGTGGAGAAGCCGTCGTCAAGAGTTTTTCTTCTTCTTCCTTAGTTGTTTTCATGCTTTCTTCTAGGGTTTTAGATCTAATCATGTCTATGGTTGGCTAAACCTCTTAACTAGGGCTAAGAGGTGAAGCTTATAACATGATGAGATGTTTCTATTATTTTTATTCATGTTTATGTTGAACTCCATGGATTCTAATTTAATATTTAAGGAATACTTTCAGTTTTTAATTGTTTATTGTGACTCAAATTATAGTAGATCTATAATAGGTTTGAGTATCTTCTTTTCGTGATTTGAGATTGTGAAATTAGTAAGTCCTGCTGTTCACCATCATCCCTTGGACATGGTAGGGTGATGGAATCCTTCCTAATCTTCACAATTCTCCTGCTTTGAAATTATGGGATTGATAAATCTTATTGTTTATCATTGTCTCCTGGGCATGGTTCGGTGATGGAATCCCTACCAATTATCATAGTTCTCCTTCATTGAGAATTAGGTTAATGGAAGTTCAGATTTGGTTTTATTGATATATTTTCCAATTGGATAGGATATGACTCCAATTCTAATTGTGTTACTTGAATCAAGCAAGAGGGCTCCCTGATCACTACAAGTGGATCCTTGGCACCCCAGTTCTCACCTTTAAATTCTTAGTTTTAATTAATCTATTAACAATTACTCTCTCAAATACTTTAGAATTAGTTTCACATCTTCTTCTAGTTATATTCAGAAACATACAAGTTTTAGTCCCTGTGGATTCGACCTCGATCTTACTGAGATTATTACTACATCGCAACCCTACACTTGGGGTTGTGAACAAGTTTTTTGCGCCGTTGCCGGGGATTGATGGTTGCATTTTCTGGATTTGATTAGTTTTGGAATTAGGTTAAGATTATGATTTTTCTACTTTCTATTTTTAGGTTAGGATTTTTTCAGAATTATTTTAGAAATTAACTTAGCTTTCTATTTCTAGGTTTAGAAACTTTCCTTCTTTGTTTTTAGAAACTAATTTACTTTCTAATTCTAGGATAAAAACTTTCCTAATTTGTTTTTAGAAACTAATTTTTATTTTTTAGAAACTTTCCTAATCCATTTTTAGAAACTAATTTCCTTTCCTTTTTCTGTTTTTAAAAACGAACTTACTTTCTATTTTTAGAAACTTTTTTTTTTTTTTTTTATAGAAACTAGGTTGCTTTCTTAGTTCTTTTTTAGAAACTAATTCACTTTCATTTTTCTTCTACAGGATCCCAAAATAGAAACTTCTAATTTGGTAACTTCTTTCTAATTCTCTTTCTTTCTATTTCTAGATTTATAAACTTTCTTAATTTTTTTTAGAAACTAACTTTCTATTTCTAGTTTTAGAAACTTTCTTAATTTTCTTTTAGAAACTAATTTTTCTTTTCTATTTCTAGATTTAGAAACTAACTTTTCTTTCTATTTCCAGATTTAGAAACTTTCTTAATTTGTTTTTAGAAACTAATTTATTTTTAGGACTAATTTTTTGTTTTGTTTTTAGGTTAGAAATTTTCTAGATTTTTGGTTTTAAGGACTAACATTGTCTTCTGTTTTATAGGATCCTAATATAGAACTCTCCAAACCGGTAAACTCCTTCTAACTTCTCATCTACTTACTTTCCATATTGCTGTAGGAATTTCCTTTTATTCTATTTTAGGATTAGGTTTAGGATTAGGGTTTCACCATGTATATGCAAGAGTGGGAACGTCAATATGCTGAGCTAGTTTTAGGGAATGCAAGAAATTGTGAAGGGTTATCAGATGATTATGTTAGAAAACAATCTACGCCTCAAAAATTTTCTAGAAACATCATCGAGAACCAAACGGAATACAATGCTCCACCGGTTAAGTAATCCTTACGCAATCATACGTGGGAGAATAATTACACCCCACAGACTAAGAAAACAGTATGTAAGTGTTGGGGTTATCATAACTATAGGAGTGAGAATTATTGTCACCTATTAAACAAGAAGAAAACAATGAGAGATAATATTATGGGTGATAATACGTATCAACAACCATCAGATTCTCCCACCTATGACCCGTATGACTATAATTAGTAAAAACATCAATAGTGGAAAGATGAACCAACAATACATCATAGTGACAATTCTCTTGGGTCTTCTACCTTTGAAATCTAACCAGAAACGATCTAAGAGGATTCACTTCAAGGTTACACAAATGATTTTGTTGGCATTAGAAAAATGATAGAAGCGCTTGCATCGTGTCTCGATAAACTAATGGAGGCTAGTTCACCCCAGCCTCAACCCAATCTAATTCTGCATTCCTAACTCCATACTTATAATCAGTGGAAACATCAAGATTGGGTAGTTGAATCAACAATGCATCATAGTGACAATTCTCTCGGGTCTTATACCTCTGAGATCCAACAAGAAATGATCTAAGAAAATTCACTTCAAAATTTCAAACAAACTCTAGAGCTCATCTAGCAAAACACACTTCAAAGATTTCAAGAACTTATAAAAGATATACAATAATTAGGTTCATGTGATGCGATTATGGAGAATACTGAAATTGAGAATGAAGAGTTGGATTGTATTAATGAGCATATGATTCAATTTTCCGAAGAGTCGATCTCGATGACTATCCAAAGTAATGATCAAGAGACATGGGTTTCTTTTAAATATAATGACACTGACACGCTCCACTCATATGACACACTTAACTTCAATGAGGAAGAGGCTATTTTATTTGAGCCTTAACTCAACCTAGAAAAACAGTGTGAGGAAAGTGATCTCATCCCACTTATGAATTGTACTGAATTGGAAGATGATAAGTATTGGGATGAGAATAATGAGTTTACAGCCCAAGATTCACTGGAATCGATTTCAATTATGGTTCAGGAAAGTGATCACGAGGTACAGGAAGTTGTCGATCATAATGCTCTACTCCACCCATCTGACACACCTGATTTAAATGTGGAGGATGAGCCTCTTCCAATCGACCCTTTCAGCTCTTTTGAGGCGTGTGTAGACCACTCCCCAGATTTAGATTATAATATGATTAGAGAGATGATGAGTCGCTCGATATGACTCTAGAATTTGAAACCCCAAGTTAAGGTCATCATCTAAGCTGTCAACCCTTGACAATATAGTGCCTCTACTGAGTAGTAGTAATAAACAAAATCTTCACATCAATGCGCCTACTGATCCACAATCTGTCTATGTAGGGCTGGGCGAGATGTATCCAGTGACAATTGGCTCTCACCATGGTGAAGAGTAAGAGATCATGTTTTCCTCTATTCTACGAGAAGACGAAGGAATCATTGGGCATATCATCACAGACCTCAATGTGGAAAATGAGACTCTCTCAACTGACTATCTCAACTCTCTAAAAGATCACTTGGCATATTTTACAGATTCATATGATCCCATGAAAAAGAAATAACGGATGTCTTGCAAAACAATACCTTAGTGGTTGTTACTGACCGAGAGAACCCTTATTCTGAAGCCCCTCCTTCCACAGATCTTGAATATTTACTATTAAGGGAGGAGGAGCTGAAAGTTGAACCGAAGCCTAAAACTTTAGAATATGTTGAGACTACATCACCTACTGAGAATTTCTTTGAATTTTATTTACTTGTAGTCTCTGATTCACCATGTTGCACTAACTCTGAAACTTTCTCTGTCTCAGGTGAATCATAGGTACTTTAGACACCTAAGGAGATTAAAAGGAACCCTTATGCTAAGGTCCACAAATTTCTCTAGAAAATCATGCTTCAGGGCATTAAAGCCTATTGCAAAAAGGGCTTTTGGATGATCTTGTTATGAAACCTACTAAGAAATTTATCAAGATACTGGTCGAAGGAGGAACCTTGTGGCATGACTAAGTAGCTTTACCCTGTTTTCCTAGTTAGGTTTATTGCTTTCAAAGAATTTAGGATTAGGATAGTTTTCTTTTCACCGTTTAGGATAGTTTGCTTTTCGCCATTTATGATAGTTTGCTTTTTGCTGTTGAGGAAAGTTTGCCTTCTGATGGTTGAATTCTTGTGCAAACCCATCTTCACATTGAGATATTAAAAAAAAAAAAAACTTAGAATTCCTTCTTCTGGTACTACCTTTCCACCACTTCCCTTGTCTTTTCGTTGCCTCATTTGCATTGAATACTTGTCTCTTTTACATTGAGGACAATGTAGATTTTAGGTTAGGGTGTGAATTAGGCAGGCTAATTAGTTGTTTTCTTAGTCTTTGGGCGAAGTTGTGAAAAATTGAGAAATTTTTCTGAAATTTCTGTAAATTTAAGTGATCTCAAAGTTAATTCATGAATTAAAATTACAAGATACTTAATGTTGATGCCTTATGTCTCTTGGATTTTAGTCACTTGGGAGATCTCAAAATTAAGTCAAGTCATTGATCCTCGATTAGAAGTTTTAAACATATATTCAGTCATGATTTCACATGTCACATCCAGCTTACACATTAAAGTGTTAGTTTAATATTGAATTATTAACTTGATGATTATTAAGCATGGAAGGAACCAACTTGGGAAATTTGTCCATCATGTTCAATGGGAAGAATTGAAAAGAAAATACATAGCTAAAAAAAAATAGTTGTCATCGAAAAGGGCTACCTATTAAAGATCTTTTAAAAAGTTGACATAACGTGAAAGCCATCGATGGAAAAATCAAAAGCTAGAGGAATAAAAGAGAGAACTAAAAGATGAATTGTAAGGAAAATTTTGGTTTAAGTTTTAGTTGTCCTGAATGCTCTTTTAATTATCAATGTTATCATGAAAGCAACGAATTGAACCTTTGATTGTAATAAGTCTAGACTTCATTATACACCCATGGAACTCAATGTTTGGAATTGTTTTAATTGGAGGATTAATGCTTTGAACTTGATTATGAAACTTATTGAGTGCTCGAGTTTAGGAGAAGGTAATGTACAACATTGATGTATTTTAAAATTCTATAATCTGGATTGTTTTTTTTTAATCACTTGAGCTTATAAAAATTATCCAATGGTTCTCAAATATTTTTCGCAGACTATAATCAGGACTAGCAAAATGCTGGTTGTGGATTGTGTTGAGGGTCAAATATTGCATATTATCCCCCATTTATATCTTATTTTTATGAACATAATAATGCTTGTTTATGTTGCAAGGTGAATTTAAGAGCTTGGATTGAAAAGGGTGTAAAACAATGGATTTGATGCTCAAGAATCACCAAGGCAAGGGATGGATCTTAGGAGACCAAGATTGAAGAATTCACATGTCAAAGATCCAAAAAACCCAAGTGAGAAATGAAGAGAATCAAAGATTTGAAATGAAGAAAAAGAATCTTGAAATCGTCCTAAAAAAGCATATTCTGAAACTCTAGGTCATTTTCTGAAATTGCGTAGAGTGAAGTATATTTTGAGAAACTGCACAGAGTGAAGTCTATTTTAGCAAACTGAGTAAATTTGAGACAGTTTCTAGAGCTTTCCAACTAGGTGCGAAAGTTGGAGTTCCACAACTATAAATAAGACTCCATAGGATATTCTTAGGCATCTTTTAGGGTTTAAGGAGTTGAGCAAAAGGGTAGAGAAGCCGTCGCCAAGAGTTTTTCTTCTTATTCTTTAGTTGTTTTCATACTTTCTTCTAGGGTTTTAGATCCAATCATGTCTATGGTTGGCTAAACCTCTTAGCTAGGGCTAAGAGGTGAAGCTTGTAGGATGATAGGATATTTCTATTGCTTTGATTCATGTTTATGTTGAACTCCATGGATTTTAATTTGATATTTAAGGAATACTTTCATTTTTTAATGGTTTATTGTAACTCAAATTATAGTAGATCTGCAATAACTTTGAGTATCTTCTTTTCCTGATTTGAGATTGTGAAATTAGTAAGTCTTGTTGTTCACCATCGTCCCTTGGGTTCTTAATCTTCACAATTCTCCTGCTTTGAGATTATGGGATTGGTAAATCCTGTTGTTTGCCATTGTCTCCTGGGCATGGTTTGGTGATGGAATCCCTGCCAATTATCATAGTTCTCCGTCATTGAGAATTAGATCAATGGAAGTTCAGAGTTGGTTTTATTAATATATTTTCCAATTTGATAAGATAGGACTCCAATCCTAATTATGTTACTTGAATCAAGAAAGAAGGCTCCCTGATCACTACAAGTGGATCCATGACACCCTAGTTCCCACCTTTAAATTCTTAGTTTTAATTACTCTCTTCCCAATTACTCTCACAAAACTTCAGAATTAGTTTCATATCTTCTTCTAGTTATACTTCTAGTTAAATTCAGGAATGTATAAGTGTCAGTCCCCTTGGATTCAACCTCGTTCTTACCAAGATTATTACTACATCGCGACCCTACACTTGGGGTTGTGAGCACAGCCCTTCACAATTTCTCGCATTCTCTAAAACTAGCTCAGCATATTGACGTTCCCACTCTTGCATATACATGGTGAAACCCTAATCCTAAACCTAATGTTAACAAAAAATAAAAGAAAAATACTACAGCAATATTGAAAGTAAGCAGAGGAGAAGTTAGAAGGAGTTTATCGGTTTGGAGAGTTCTATGTTAGGATCCTACAAAATAAAAAACAATGTTAGTTTCTAAAAATAAATCAGAAAAAACCCAAACCTAAAAACAAAACAAAAAGTTAGTCCTAAAAAAAATTAGTTTCTAAAGATAAATTAGGAAAGTTTCCAAATCTAGAAATAGAAAAAAAAAATTAGTTTCTAAAAACAAATTAGGAAAGTTTCTATATCTAGAAATAGAAAGAAAAGTTGATTTCTAAAAAAAAAATTAAGTAAGTTTCTAAATCTGGAAATAGAAAGAAAAGTTAGTTTTTAAAAATAAATTAAGACAGTTTCTAAATATGAAAATAGAAAGAAGTTACCAAATTAGATGTTTTTATTTTGGGATCCTGCAGAAGAAAAAGGAAAGTGAATTAGTTTCTAAAAAAGAACTAAGAAAGCAACCTAGTTTCTAAAAATAGAAAGTTAGTTTCTAAAAACCAAAAAAAAAAATGAAAGGAAATTAGTTTCTAAAAATGGATTAGGAAAGTTTCTAAAAAATAAAAAATTAGTTTCTAAAAACAAATTAGGAAAGTTTTTATTCTAGAATTAGAATGTAAATTAGTTTCTAAAATTATTATTTTTTTAAAAAAGGAAAGTTTCTAAACCTAGAAATAGAAAGCTAAGTTAGTTTCTAAAATAATTCTGAAAAAATCCTAACCTAAAAATAGAAAGTAGAAAAATTCTAATCTTAACTTAATTCCAAAACTAATCAAATCCAGAAAATGCAACCGTCAATCCCTGACAACGGCGCCAAAAACTTGTTCACAACCCTAAGTGTAGGGTCGCGATGTAGTAATAATCTCGGTAAAACCGAGGTTGAATCCACAGGGACTAGTCTTGTGCTTTTCTGAAATTAACTAAAAGTAAAACTAGAATAATATGTAAAACTAATTATGAAGTGATTGAGAGAATAGTTGTGAATTAAGTAATTAAGACTAAGAATTTAAATGTGGGAACTAGGGTGCCAAGGATACACTTGTAGTGATCAGGGAGCCCTCTTGCTTGATTCAAGTAACATAATTAGAATTGGAGTCTTATCCTATCCAATTGGAAAATACATTAATAAAACCAAATCAGAACTTCCATTGACCTAATTCTCAATGAAGGAGAACTATAATAATTGACAGGGATTCCATTACCAAACCATGCCCAGGAAACAATGGCAAACAACAGGATTTACCAATCCCATAATCTCAAAGCAGGAGAATTGTGAAGATTAAGAAGGATTCCATCACCCTACTATGCCTAAGGGACGATGGTGAATAAAAGGACTTACTAATTTCACAATCTCAAATTAGGAAAAGAATATACTCAAAGCTATTGCATATCTACTGTAATTTGAGTCACAATAAATAATTAAAAACTAAAAGTATTCCTTAAACATCAAATTAAAATCCATGGGTTCAACATAAACATGAATCAAAGCAATAGAAACATCCCATCATGTTACAAGCTTCACCTCTTAGCCCTATCTAAGAAGTTTGGCCAACCATAGACATGATTCAATCTAAAACCCTAGAAGAAAGTATGAAAACAACTAAGGAAGAAGAAGAAAAACTCTTGGCGACAACTTCTCCACCCTTTTGCTCCACTCCTTAAACCGTAGAAGATGCCTAGGAATATCCTAGGAAGTCGTATTTATACTTGTGAAACTCTAACTTTCGCACCTAGTTGGAAAACTCCAGAAACCGCCTTAAATTTACGTAGTTTGCTAAAATGACTTTACTCTACGTAGTTTCCCAAAATATACTTCACTTTGGGCAATTTCACAAAATGACCCAGAGTTTCAAAATATGCTTTTTCAAGATGATTTCAAGATTCTTTTTCTTCACTTCAAATCTTTAATTCTCTTCATTCCTCACTGATTTTTTTGGATCTTTGGCATGTGAATTCTTCATTCTTGGTCTCCTAAGATCCATCCCTTGCCTTGGTGATTCTTGAACATCAAATCAATGCTTTTAACACCCTTTTTAATCAAGCTCTTAAATTCACCTTACAACACAAACATGAGAAAAATAAAACATTAAGCATTATCATGTTCATAAAACCAAAATATAAATGGGGGATAATATGTAATATTTGACCCTAAAAAACTAGCTATGATGTAAGATTTGATGAAAGCCCTCTATTCCACAAGAATGATCAAGAGGACCAAGAGGAACCAAAAAGGTTGATCGTCGATGTCCAGATTGACATAGATGATACTCAGGCAGAGATAAATGCATAGACAAAGGTACAAAATCAGGTGGAGCAGCCACCTTTGAGAAGGAACCCACGACATGATCACAGGTTATCGGCAAGATACATGGACGACTCTAATATTGCATATACCTACGTTACAGATGAGGGGGACCTGTCTACTACTCAGGAGGCTCTCAGTGAGCCTGATGTAAGAAAGTGGAAGGCGACTATGGATGATGAGATGGATTTGTTGCACAAAAACCACACATGGGAGCTGGTGGAGCTTCTAGTGAGCTGAAAAGCGATCAGATGCAAGTGGTTATTCAAAAGGAAACAGGATAGATCAAAGCTAGATTGGTAGTGAAGGGTTATGCTCAGAGAGAAGGAATTGATTTTACAGCGATATTCGCGTCAGGGGTTAAGCAGGTGTCTATTAGATTCGTGTTGACACTGGTTGCCTAATACGATCTCAAGCTGGAACAAATGGATTTCAAGACTGCATTCCTACACGGGGAGTTGGACGAGCAGATCTACATGAAGTAACCAGAGGGCTACAAATTAAAGGGGCAAAGAAAAAAGTTTGTATGTTAATGAGGTTATTGTACGGCCTGAAACATTCGCCTAGGCAGTAGTATAAAAAATTTGATTCTTTCATGGTGAGTCAGAAAATTACTCGGAGTGAATACAATCATTGTGTCTATTACAAGATATTGAGTGATGGTAAATTCATCATCTTAGTATTGTATGTTGATGATATGTTGATCAGCAGTCATGATATGTTTGAAATCAGCGTACTGAAGACTCAGTTATCAGGGACATTCGAGATGAAAGATCTGGGGGCTACAAAAAGGGTTCTCGGCATGGATATTCATAGAGACAGGAAGAGGAGCAGGCTTTGGTTATCACAAGTAGAAGACCTTGAAAATGTATTGATCAAGTATAGGATGGACTAGGCAAAGCTGGTGAGAGTTCCCCACACGGCTCACTTCAAGCTTTCCTCAGAATAATGTTCTAAATCAAATGAGGAAAAGCAGGTTATATTTCATGTTCCTTATTCGAATGCAGTTGACAGTTTAATGTATGTCATGGTGTGTACGAGACCAGATATTTCACAGGCAGTCAGTGTTATGAGCAGATACATATCAAACTCTGGCAAGCAACATTAGAAAGTGTTGAAATGGCTACTTTGATACATTCGAGGTATAAAATACTACGTCTTAACTTTTCAGAAGATGGGAACAAAGTTGGTAGGGTATGTGGATTCAGACTATACAGGCAGTGTGGATTCCAGAAAGTCTACTTCATGATACTCGTTTGTACTAGTGGGTGGAGCAATCAGTTGGATGTCAAAGCTTCAGTCCGTGGTGGCTCTTTCCATGACTAAAGCAGAGTATATGGCAGTGACAAAAGCGTTTAAGGAAAGTGTTTGGTTGAGAGGCATGATAAATCAGTTGGAGCTTCAGCAGGAAGCCATGCCGGTTAATTGTGATAGCAAAAGAGCTATAAATTTGGCTAGAAATTTCATTTATCACTCTCGTACTAAACACATTAGTGTTCATCACCACTTTATCCGATAGGTGCTTGAGGAAGGAGGCATAACACTGGAGAAGATTCACACCAGCATGATCTAACAAACATGCTCACTAAGGTCATTCCTACAGAGAAGTTCAGTTCTGTGTAACTTATTTAGGCTTGGTGGTGGCATAAAAGAAGGCCAGAGTATGCACGAGAAGCATTGATTGAAGCTATGATGTGATGTAGAGATAAGAGAAGAGGGCAAGAAGCTACATGCTTGAAGATTGAAGACAGTGGAGATTGTTATTAAAAGATGTCTTAAATCTGGAATTTCCATTATCCTCAACCAGTCGAAGGTCAGGCTTGACTAGTCGAAGGTTACGCAACTGCGCCTGGACTTTGTAAATTCGAGGTGGTTTTCAGACTATTCTAAAGTCGGTGCGTAAGTGAGGTTTCTTAAACTATAAATAGGAGTTCTTAGGGCTAGTCTAAAGTATTCTAAGGCTTCCTAAAGGTATTTCAAGAGTTTCTAAAAGGGTTCTAGGGTTATCAAAGGGTGTAGCAAGGGTGAGATTCAAGCTTGTTTGAATCGGGTAAGTCTTTTTCTCTTTGTAATTTATATTTTCATAGTGAAGATCTATCTCTTTGTGTCGTGGTTTTCTCCCGAAAGGGTTTTCCACGTTAAATCTTAGTGTTCTCTTGTGATTGCTTGGTGCCATTGGTTGCTATCCTAGATCCATATCTGTGTGATTCCGCAACACAAATCCTAACAGTACTCTCTTTTGGATGTTCTCCCCTTGCTTAGGCCTCTCTCTTCACCAAAGTCTCCTAGAAATTAGAGTTATGCCAATCGGAGGTGGCGACAGTCTGCCATGTGGCACAACTCTAATATTAGTTCGAGTATTTTGGCTGGCTCAATTCAGGCTTAAGACCTACTGGGTTTGGCCTGGACATGGCTTAGTTTAGACTTTTTAGGGGTTAATTTTAAGCCTAAGGTTTAGGGGATTACAAGTCGTATTCAATCCTAATCTTGGTGTAATTGGTCATCCCACATACGGTAGGATGTATCTAGAAATACAATTGTAAAACAGATGTTAATATTGATCTCTGCTAAAAGGCTTCTTAACCTCTAGTTTTGATACTAGTTGCATAAAAACTCCCACAAATAATCAATGCTAGAAAATCGAAGCCACAAAAGAAAAGAGACAAACAAAAACTTAAGTATCAAAGAAAAATAAAAGACAATAGGCACGATAATTTACATGATTTAACAATATACCTACATCCATGGGGTAGTAACATGGAGCTTTCTTTTTCACTAAAATAAGAGAAATCGGAAATCTAAAGCTTACCTCTCTCTCCAACTTTTCCACTATACAAGGAATCTTTAACCTAGAAAGCTCCGGAAGATTCCACCATCTCTCTACCTATGTTCCCTTATATAAATAACTCCATAAAAGAAGCACATGTTAAAAGTTTGCCACAACTAGGGTTCACACGTTTTGTGCATAGATAAGAGGGAGAGAAATATTTCCTCACGAGATACACATTATAACATTGGTGTATACATGGCCTTAGTGCAACGGGGAGTGATCGCCTCAACAATATCTAGATCGGACTTTGGTTAACCTAGGTATGCGCAGGTTTTGAGTTTGATTTTTTTTTAAAATTTTAAGTTTATTAAAAATCCGGCTTGAAAAGACTAGGAGGACTTGGTCAAAGCCACCACGAGTCACATCAAGGCAGATAAATTATCAAGTCAACTCAATGAGTCTGCCTGAGTCAAGGCCAAGTCATCGCCAAAATCGTGCTTTCTAAATAGGGAAATTGACCATACTGACCTCGAAGTTTGGGTCAATTACCTAGAAAGCTATGACATTCCATATATCCTAAGAGTGACCTTCTGACAACTTTTGAAGATTGTTTCGGACGAAAATGCCCTTGTCCTTGGTTCAGAAGTTGTACGGTTTTCTAAGGAGAAGAAGTTACATCATATTTAATACCAAGAAAGTGATGTGTACAGAACCCTTTTTTTTGCGCATGGGCAAGGACTAAACTCATGGGGCTCAACATTGATGTCACTACGCCAAATTAGCCAATTTGCGACGTATTTTTGCGACAGACTTCGTCCGTCTTGGTTTAACAACTGATTTAATCCGTCGCTAACGGAAAAGGTCCGTCGCTAATCCCGTGTTTGTTGAAAATCCGTAGTCTGAACATCGCTGAATTTAGCGACGGACCCAAATCCGTCGCTAAAATCTGATTTACGACGGATTTTGGTCCGTCGTTAATAGGCGATGGACGAAATCCGTTGCACAATTTGATTTTGTAAGCTCTAAATTCCCGCTCAAAACACCAAATGGCGTGCTTTTCAGTTGCTTTTTCGACGGATCATGGTCCGTCGTAAAAGGACTTTTGCGACGGATCATAGTCCGTCGTAAAAGGACTTTTGCCTTGACATTATTTTTTTTCATTTTTTTAACAATATGGTGGAAAATTAAGTTTTTTTGTAGTCTAATAGTTGTTTTTAAATAGAATTTCAGTGGTTTAATTGTACATATTTGTATCTAAGATTATTTTTTAACAATTGATTGAATGCAAAAAGAAAATTTATTCTGTTTTTATATCAAATGAGTGGAATTTTTATTTTTATTTTTTAATTTAAAATTAATATTTAAATGATTTATAATATCATATGAAAAAGAATATTGAGAAGTTAAAAAAATTTAACAATGTTTGAGAAAAGAAAATTAGATTTTGAAAAAATAAAAATCGTTATTTAATAAAAATCTATTTTGTGGGAACAAAAAAGAATTTTGAATAAAGTTGATAAATTTGAAAAAGAAAAAAAAAAGCATTTGATTTTGAGAAAAAAATAATATCCTGAAAAAGAAAATTAAAAATATTTTTAAAAATGTGAAATTTTTCATAATGTTGAAAAATGAAAATATTTTAAAAAAGAAAATGAGAGTTTGAAATTTGAAAAATAAAATAAAATTTCATATTTTAAAAAATGTGAAATTTTATTTTATTTTCACTGAAAATAAAATTTGAGTGAAAAATAAAATAAATTGATATTAAAATATCAATACTTTATTAAAAAATAAACATTTTGAAACGAAAAATAATTAAGTTGAATAATTTTGTGATTTTGAAAAATAATTGAAAATGTTCAAAATTTAAAATTAAAAGAAAAAGTTATTTATAAAAACACTAAGATTTTGGAAAAATATATATATAATTTTTTTTTTTTAAATGAAAAGTTGAAAACAACATGATGCTTTTGAAGAAAAAAAATCGGCATTTTGGAATTTTTGGGAAAAAAATTAAAATTAATGAAAATTTTAGATATTTTGAAAATAAAAATTTAGAATTTGTATTTTAATTTATTTTCTAAAATATTTTATAATAAAAATTATATTTTGTTAAAAGTTTTCAAAGAAAAATTAAGAGTAAAAAAATATACATTTTGAAAAAAATGTTATTTTTAAATGGAAATTGAAATTTATTTGTGAAAAAGAAAAATTAAACAAATTATTAGGCACATCCACTAATTGAACATTTAACCATTTTTGAACAATCGAATTAGTCCATATTGAAGAGTAAATAACTTCATATGTTAAAATCAAATTTCCCTTAAATTGTTGATCAATCTTGTATGCCTAATATCTTTCTCATATGTAGTTAGCCTGATTGGGGCGAGTAACTAGTCAAATTGAGGGTATTGATCAGTAAAATAGAATGAATGGACTAGACATATAAAATGGGCTAAATATTGTTGTCAAAATTGTGACCTAACTTATTGACCTCGCGAGAACCTACGAATTAATGTTAATAAGTTTTGTGGGCCCCATCATGATGTATGTCGAACATCAACATCGTGCATTTAATGTGTCCCCTTTAGGTTATGAGATATCTCAAAAATCATCCGTAAACGAAACTCAGGTGGGCCATACCATCTAAAACCATGTCAAGACATCTTAAAAAATATAAAAGCACTTGGTGGGGCCCACATGAGTTTTGGATGTGGCTAAAACTTGGTCTGACCCCTCATCCAAGTGGGACACACATGATGAGTGGGTTGGATATGTGAATCACATTAAGGCAAGCCCAATATATGATTATGAATGTTTTAAGGAAACCCCTCTACATTTAGGTGAGTTAGTCATTACCCTTACCATAGTAAACTCTGTGGGGTCCACCGTTATATATTTATTTTATCCACTGTTTATCCATGTTAACAAATAATTTGAGGTCTAAAGAACAAAAATGAAGCATATCCAAAGCTCAAGTGGACCACACTACAGGAAATAGTGTGATTGAACCTCTACCATTGAAAAATTCGTGGAGGCCATAGAAGTTTTGGATCAAGCTGATGTTTGTGTTTTCTCTTCATTCATATATATTTGATATTATGAATAGGTTGGATGGCAAATAAACGTTACTGTGGGTCCAAGGAAGGTATCAATGGTGGAAATCATTATTCCACATTGTTTCATGTGGCATAGTCCACTTGAGTTTTGGATTTACCGAAAATTTGGGATCAACCCACACTGTTCATCCATTTTTCAAGATCATTTCAGAGAATTATTCAAAAAATGAATCATATCCAAAAATTAAATGGACCGCACCACAAGTACCAGCATGGATGGGAATGGATTGACTACTCCCCTGCCGCCCGCCCGTTGGCTAGTATTCGATGCTATGTGGGCCCCACCATGATGTATGTATTTCATCCATTGTGTTCATCCATTTTTACCGATCATTTTAGGGCTTGATCGAAAAAATGATAGGAATATAAACCTAAGGTGTACCACATCATAGGAAAACAATATTGATTGGATATCCACCATTAAAATCCTCTTAAGGCCCACAATACTGTTTATTTGACATCCAATTTGTTGATTAGATCATACAAGCCCTGATGAAGGGAAAAAACAAAGATCAGCTTGATCCAAAACTTTTATGGCCCCAGAAGGGTTTCAATGGTGGACGTTCAATCCCCCACTGCTTTTTTCAGTCTGGTCCACTTAATAGTTAGATCTGTCTTAGTTTTTGTCTCAAGCCTTATGACAAGCTCGCCATATGAATGGATGGTTAGGATATAGCACATACCTCATGATAGGACCCACATAACTTGTTAACGTCATCCAGCCCCCTCTCTCACGAGCGCGGATGGCTTTTGGCAAGCTGAGTAGAGAGACTGCTAATGAAGTGACGCCACCAAGTTCTGTGGGCCCCACCATGATATATGTTTTATATCCACACCGTCCATCCATCTAAAGAGATCATTTTAGGGTAAGATCCAAAGAATAAGTCACATTCAAAGCTCCAGTGGACCCCACTAGGGAAGATAGTGGGGAGAGTGACACCACCATTAAAACCTTCTAAAGTCCACAAAAGTTTTATATCAAGCTGATATTTGTGTTTTCCCTTCTTTAATGTCTTTGTTAACTTTTGAACAAGTTGGATTTCGAAAAAACATCATGGTGGGCCTTAAGAAGGTTTCAACGGTGGGCATCAATCTTCCAGCTGTTTTCTTTGGTGGGGTCCAGTAAAGCTATGGATCTGCCTCGTTCTCTAGGTCATGCCTTAAAATAATATATCCAAATGAATGGACGTTGTGGATACAACACATACATCCCGGTGGGGTCCATAGAACTTGGTGACGCCACTTCAGTAGCGAGTCTCACTACTCAACCTGTCAGTATCTAATCCGCGTCCCTCATGAGCGGGTTAGAGCGTCGGCCCCCTCTCGTTTGAGCTTTTGAGGACTGGTTAGGGCACCGGCCCTAACCAGTCTTTGTTTCAACCCCTCTCCCATACGCTTTCCTCTCTCCATTCCTACAGATCTCTCCTTCCTCTCTCTCTTCCTGTCGATCTCTCTCCCTCCTCTCTCTCTTCATGGTGAAAATATGGTGACTCGCCTGATGGAAAAGGTGGATTTGAAGCTCGGGTTAAATCAGATTCACACAGGTGAAAGTATTTCTCTCTCTCTCTCTCTCTCTCTCTCTCGATCTCTCTCAATATTAATGCCGATTTAGGAATTTGGGAGTTAGTAGTTTGTAGATTCCTGATTTGAATGTGGACCCTTATTTCAGGATCTGGAGATTTTAGGGTTTACAGATTTGAATGTGGACCCCAAATTGGGGATTTAGGAATTTTAGGATTTTGGGGATTTTCGGACTTTTAAAATTGGGGATTTTCTGATTTTACAAATTGGGATTTTCTGATTTTACAGATTTTTTTTTAAAAAAAATATTCTGTTGCTGTACTCTTTCTAATTTTCATGGTGGATCCTAAAAATCAAAGCCATGCCACAAGGAATAGTGTCAAATCATGCTAAATTTACTATATATAGCCAAGATGAGTCTTGGAATATCTTGATTTTCGGGGAATCCATTCATCCCAATGTGGCAAATCATATAAGTAGATTGGATGGCATATAAATATCAGGGTGGAACCTGTATGTACTTTGGACGATTTTGGTGGTGGGAATTATTATTTCAACTGTTCCCCGACAGGTGTTGTCCTTGGTTTTGGAAGATTTTGGGTACCGCCCACTCCACATGGTCCATATAGGCAATTTGGATCATTGCAACATGCCTTGGATCTAGCTACAATTAGCGGTGAAACTCGAACATGTGGATTTGGATTGAAGATGGATCTAGCGGTGCAACATGTCCTCCTTATACACAGTAGAGATGTGAAAGATGGAGGAAACGTATGTATACTTAGAGAAAGCAGTTAATTGTGTCTACTGTATAATATAATCAGATTTCTTTCCAATGGTTTAAACATTGCATTATCTCGTTTGGCATCTCTACTCTAATGGAATAAGAACTTTTAAAATAAGAGCTACTCTAATAACCTCTTTTTGTTCTAGCAGTTGTTTTAAATAAGCTCATTTGGTAAAATTACTTTTTCAAATCTGAAAACAACTCTTATTTAAAATAAGCATGCTTGGTAACATGTTGAAATAAGGGCATTTTTTAAGGGTAGTAGATATTATTTAAAATAAAAAAAAAAAATTACAACATGACTTTGTGTTGATTCATTTAAGAACCTCCTTTTTATTTATTTTTTTGTAGGGTTTGAAGATAGAAAAAAAAAAGTTTGAATCATTAACCTTGATCATCAATCATTTAGGCCCCACATTTGATTGATAATAACTCTTGGGAACTACTTTGATTGGATGAATCCAGCCATTTGATTAGTGGTCATTGATCAAATGGCTTGCATTTTTGTTGTCAATTATTTGGGTGGAGAAAAACATGAGAATCACACCCACTTTTCAATGATCTAACAGTTACGCTTTAGAAGTGGACAATGTTCTCTTCTCTAAGTAACTGATATGCTACTCTCAGCTTATCCTTTTGTAACTGATATGCTTGAGAACACACAAGGATGAACTACACTTTGCGGGGAACAAAGTATAAGGGAATGTTCAAAAGAGCTGCCTTGATAAGCTTTGTGGGCCAGATTGTGCATTCTTATTTGCCAAACATCTTACTCCATCATAAATTCCAGGCCGGGAACATCACTCTCAAGTTTTGCGCAGTCAGATCACTGACTTGCTCCATCATGTATGTGATGAATAGTGTCCTATTAACAGCATTTGTCGACAATGTAATTCAACATTTGTGATATCCATGGCCTACTCACCATAGAAAGTCTCTCTGCTTATTTTTTCAATCCGATAATGGTGGTATATGAATGATGCATTTAGATCTTATCTAGTAAGGAATGGAATTATTCACTAATTTCTTTCCTCATACCCAAACAAAATAGGGTTGCAGAACGTAAGCATCATCATATTGTTGAGAAAAGAGTCAATACTGATGTAACTTGCTCATACTTTCTGTCCTCATACACTAGTATTAAGAAATTGTGGTTAAGGCTCTGTTTGGTAATGGGACTAAAAGTAAATTGTCATAGGAATGTTTCCTGCCAGGCTCTGTTATTGGCCTTTTTCCATGGGAATTGTAATTTTGAATAAGTTCAGAAATATTGGAATTTAAGAGCATTATAGTTTGAACACAAAATGACCAAAGAAAAGATGGAAAAGGTTTAATCATTATAGTTTCAACACTAATAATTGCTCTGAGGGAGCATTTTTTCCTTTTGGGCAATGCTCATGTGTCTTCTTGTTTGTAGTTTTTGGTGCTATCTCAACGCCTCTTTAATGAAGCTTGTTGTTATGCTTCAAAAAAAAGAAAAAGAAAAAAAGAAGAAGGATGGAAAAGGTTTAATAATTGCTCTTGGAAGGCCATGTTCCTACTGTAATTTAGTTTTAGCTCTACCAAGCATTGCCTAAAATAAAAGCCATTGTGGGCTTCTATCCTTCAATCCTTCAGCTCATGGGAGTGAATTTGGTGGTTCTATGCTTGTCATGAGCAGATGGAGTTTTGTTAGGCAGTATCTATCAAATTCCACGATTTTAAGTTGTAGTGCGATTGTGCTAGGCTAATGTGACCCAAGGATCTTTCGATTTTGACTGATTCATAGAGTTTGGTTGTGGCCCCATAAATTATTTGCATGGGCTGCTCAGATGTCGGACACTCTTTCACTGATTCATGCGTTGCAACATCTTTTTGTTTCTGAATTGATGCAGGTGGAGTCGATTTCTTTCTTTCTTTCTTTCTTTCTTCTTACTTGGTTTCTTTCTTTCCTTTCCTTTTTTTTAAAAAAAAAAAATTAGTTGAGCGCAGATCATGTCTATTGTTAATGGTCAATCTATGCATTAGTGGCTAGCTCAATTCACTACTTGGGATAGTTAATTTATTTTGCAGTAGATTCATTGATGGAGACTAGGTGCAGGTCAGTGGTAGCTTGAATTTTCTCCAATTATTTATGCATTCATGGTCTTCTGATGTTGGTATGGTGATATGGTGATGTCTTAGATATGGGCAATTTGTCTAACTTTGAGTAGTCAAAAGTAGGCCACTCATTTATGCATTGTCAATTTGCAGGCTAATGTTGTCTATATTAGTCAAGCACTTGGATAACAAAAATGTTAATAAACAGCCCAGCATGCAGATTGATGTAGTCAACATTACCACAAATCTAGCTCAACAGTCAAGGCTGGTGCCTTCTATAGCTATAGTTGGTGCAATAAATGACCTGGCGAGATACTTGCGCAAATGTTTCCTGTGCTTCATTAAATTACCAAAATTGGGAGATGCCATAAATGAGCAGAGGGCTACTCTGCATTCTGCTCTAGAGAAGTACCTTGTACAGCTAGCAAATAAGTTGTGTTATTCCTCTCTACTCGCCATATATCAATAAAAACTGCAATCTCCTTTTTATGTGTTTCCAAAACTAAAAGGAACATCTTGGAATCTTGTAACCTATAGATGTTTCAGGTTTGAAAATAGCTCTCTCTCTCTCTCTCTCTTTAACACCAAATCTACCAATACACTCACATTGACACCAAAAATCACTCTCCTCCAATTACTTCTCCTTTCACCTAAAGTCCCATTTGTTAATCTAGTGGACTGTGATTTGTTTGTCATAGAAGTATTACAAACTGATGTTTGATTAAATGGTTCTATTTTTTAGGTGTTGGGCTTGATACTTTTTCTAATTGTAGCAATAATATGTTTGGGGGACCTGTGGATATTCTTCTTTTGGATGCTCACCCAGATATCTACCATGCTTTTGAAGGAAACAAATATTCTCACACTTCATTAGAATACATCAGTTGGATCAACTGACATAACTGACAAAATTGTTTCCTATCACTTAGGTTGTTAGTCTCCTGGCCCTTACACATACAATTTGTTATTGGTAGACTCTCATATCTTATCTAATGGCATAATACATGCTAATAATTAGCCATTTGCATTGATTATTTGGTGCTAGGTGTCATAGAGTTCATGATAGCAGAACTGCTTTACTTGCAATGGATGGATCCAAACCAGCCAATTTATCTTTACATCAATTCAACTGGAATGACTTGTGATGATGGTGAAACGGTATGTTGGTTCTCGTTTCCAATTTTTTTTTTTTTATAACTATATTGTGTGACTCTTGGATAATCTTCATCATGCTTGTGTAGCTTTTCACAAGCAGCAGTTGCAGCTCAAGCTGGTGCTTCAGTTATCCAGATTTTTGTTGGTAATTCCAATGGAATTGTATAATATCTTCTTGAATTTGTTTCTTATGGGTTTTTCTTTCATGTTGTAAAGAAAGATTCAGATTCAGGTTCTGACTTGTATTCGGATGGATCAGATATCCTAGAGCAATTGATAAGGAAAAGGAAAGAGAACTAAAAGATACAGAGGTAGAATTGCAACTCAATATCAAAGACAAATCAGATGAGTTTAGATTGCCTACAGAAGAGGCACTTCTCCATTAATTTTACTTCGAAGTTCTCCTGGTTCATTTTAAATTTGGAAACTTGAGGCTCTTATGATTTTCCTTTAAGAGCTTCAAGAAGAGGCACAGTGACCACCAGATCTTCCAAAATCTTCAGCGCAAAATAAAAGAGTGTGCTATCTCTCTGTCAATCTTTTGCATTTTCTCCTCTCTCTCTAATTATAATTTTTGGATTGATACCCTTTACTAATTATATCATTTTCAGCATTGCTATGATATAATTTTATTTTATTTTTTCCTTAAATTCAGATGTTTCCAGTTGCAGAACTTATTAAAATGTTCGAAAATCCATGACCCACTTACTTGGACAAACTCTCTAAAGGTGAAAAGAGACTGACTTTATTCTAATCATACTATTATTCTTTAATTTGTAATAGCTTGGGTTGGGTCAAAATACTGCTTTGTTGATCATAATAATTTTTATAATCTATCACATAGACCGTTTATGCTTTTGATAGTAAGCATTTATGTTATGGTCTGCCAACGTTTAAATTTCCAAAAGGCATTGTTCTAGTAATTGTGTAAATACATTCTTAGATTAGTTAATCAAATGTCAGGATTGAAGTACAACCATAGTTGTATTTTCATCTAGCAACAAAACAAGTCAGTATACCAAAATGAAACAGAAATAAAATGAGTTGGGACAAATAACTAAATTGGAGTAGAACTGCTTCAGATTGAATCTTGCTTATGAAATGCATGTTAGTTAAATTGGAGTATTTTCTCAATGCATATTAGCTTTTGTAGTGGAATGGCTTATGGTTCCTTTTGAAGGTATTAAAAAGTACTAGTGCTCATTACAAATGATAAATCTGAGTTAGTAAGAGTGATGGAAAAAGCTAAAGGGAGAGTTCTTTCATGGGCTTTAGTGCGCACAGATTTTACAGGAGTTAATTAGGAGGATCTTTGTAGAGATTAGCTTTGAAAGTTTTGGTGGAGGCAATGATGACGCTGGTCTGGAAGCAGCAGAAGTTGGACGGGTAGTGTTATCTCAGGGTCCGCCAAGCACGACGGCACCGGTGATGACGAGCGCGACCATGACTTTGTATTATTTGTGGAACCTAATGTTGTGTAACAGTTTGATTGAGTTAAACTTTAAATAGACTGTTGTTAATTGTTTTGTTGGTATTATGGCTTTCATGATTGATAGTTTCATGAGTGGATTAAATGAATGGATTAGTAGTTTAAATAAATATTTAAAAAAATAAACATTTTTAGCCTCAATTTGTAACTGAGGCTTGGATTTAGCCTCGGTTGTTGAGAACCAAGGTTGAAATTCCCGTGGCTAAAGGCTCTAGCCTCGGTTGTTGAGAACTGAGGTTAAAAATAGATTTAGCTTCAATTAGAGGCAATTGAGGCTAAAATTTGGATTTAGTCTCAGTTGGAAACAATGGAGGCTAAAATTTTAATTTAGCCTCATTTCGAGAAAACTGAAGCTAAAAAAGTTCTTTTAGCTTCACTTGAAGAACCGAGGCTATAAAAGTCATTTTAGCCTTAGTTGCTAAAACTGAGGCTAAAGCCTTTAGCCACAGGGGTTTCAACCACTGTTTGGATAACTGAGGCAAAACTGAGGCTAAAGGTTTTAGCCTCAGTTTTTAACCTTTTTAGCCTTAGTTTTGAACCGAGGTTAAAGCCCCCTTTTCTGTTAGTGACAGTTCATCTCTGGAAGGAGGCTAGGTTGCTTGGAGTTGTTTGAATCATGGGATGAGGCATCAACCTTCACGTTGCTAACCATGTAATCATTGTTGACGGTTCATGGAACCCTACTTATGATCTTCAGGCTCAGGTTTGGAGGTATGACATAATCGAGATATTTATTTTCTAAAAAAAATTAATGCTTAATCTTTTGGAGAGCAGTTTTCTCATTATTGCTATTTGTTTCTAAAATGTATTGCTTTCTTGCAGGTATGGACAAACAAAGCCAGTTTATGCATATCGTTTGATGGCACATGGAACTATGGAAGAAAATATATATAAACGGCAGGTACAAACAAAACATGACTACTAATAAATGATGTGTATGAGGCTTTACTTACCATCACATTGTGAATCTCTAGATCCCATTTTACTGATTTAAAAAAAAAAAAACTCTAGATCTCATTTTATTTTCAAATCTTTCTTGTGTGGAAGAAAATGTGTTTTTTTTTTTATGATTTTTTATTACTGCAACAGGTGACAAAAGAGGGACTTGTTGCAAAGGGTGGTTGATAGGCAACAAATACATCGGACCATTTCTAAGTAAGGAGGTACTACTTCTCTTGGATTTGTATTTTAATTGATGGGACATAATTATGATGATCATTTGTTAAGTTTTCAGGGAAAATGATATTCTTTACATTATCTTATTTCATCAGTAGCTGACCTAATTTTGGCTTTTCAGGGTATTTTAATATGGCTCAGTATTGCATGATCTTTTGTCCCTTTTCAAACACTTTGCTGTGAAATCAAGGTTATCTTCCCTTCTTAGGAAATGGGATGTACAACAAGAGGTTTGTTTTGGGCTTTGTACTTCTCGGACATTTTCTTTATAGGTCATAAAGTATTCATAATAGTTTTTTTTTTTTTTTACTAAGCTGTGAAATTAAGCTTTTATCTTCCCTACCTAGGAAATGGAAGGCCGCACTTCAATCTATAAGTCCATTAATCTTGCTAGGATTTGGTTGGCACATTTTTACAGCAGGTATAGATTATCAGGTAGGGAGCTTTTTCTTGGTCAGCTTGGTTCTTTTACAATTATGTTTCTCGGTGAATGGTAAAGAAACCTGGCTCAAATCGAGTTTGTAGTGTTGAAATTGTTCTTAGTTTTGCTTCTTTTAGTATCTCTTTGGATGCTTTGTTGAACTGTATTGCAATTATTCAAATTCATTATGAGAAGAATATGGCCAAATTGTGACTGGCGCCATTTTAATTCGTTGCAGTTCCATGGGCTTTTAAGTTGGACAGTTGGACTTGGAATGACAATAATTTCAATTTGAGTGGCTAGCCTCACTAGAGTCATTTACTCATTGAATTAAACTATTGCAATTCAATTTTGGGTGAGCATCCAAACACAGCCTTAACTGTTGGGACTTGGGAGTCCAATATTAGTTTTCTTCCCCCATGCTTATTACATTTCTTTTCCTTTTTCTCTATGGGTTTTGTATCATTTCCTTAATTAGATTTTGGGATTTCTAGTTTTAGATTCTCTCTAGCTATTCTTTTGGACAAGTGTTCTCCATTTTGTTTGTCTTTTGCTTACTTTCCTTGGCTGTCAAATATTTAAGCTCAGTTCTGCATTTTTGTTTTGTTCTTCAACTGGTGGAATGAGAGGTTTTAGGATAGATGAATTTATCCCTCAGAAAACATCTTGCATACATCTACATACATTAGCCAACATGACTTTCACTGTTGCAGATATCCAAGACTGAATTTTTTAAGTTTTATTTTTCATGTCATGTGATGGAAGAGCTCCTGAAGGAACTCAAGAAAGGAGAGAGGCCAGAATAGTTGCTGACTTTGATTTGGATGCATACATGAATGTGGTCTACTGTTTTCTTCCTTTTATTCTAGAAGTGGTTGGAAAGTTTCTATCAGCAATGATTAAAAGCTATAGTTAATTTTGATAGGCAATAACAGATGATTCGAGCTCGACCAAGCTCGAACTCGGCTTGAATTTTTTCAAGCTCCAAAAACCAACTCAACTCTGTCCGAAACCAGTTTCAAGCCGAGGCGAGTCGAGTGAGCTGACCGAGCTAACTCAACTCGTGTACAACTCATGTTCTACTTGCAAGGTAAGTGTGAGGCTAGGAAACCTCCAAGCTATGGAGAAATTTTTTAGTTTTACTTTCAATGGTCTTTATTTGTTTGTCCTTTTTATATGATTCTTTTCTATATAGACTATATATATGTTCCTTTCTGAGGAAGTTTCTATTATTTTCATTGTTCACAGATAACTCATTGAAGCACTAAGACGTTTGGATTTTGTGGTCAATCCATGGTTTCTTGGCCATATAAAATGAGAATGGTACGTAATTTTCCATCCAAGCTCAAAAATAAAAACTCTTTTCCTTTGAATATAGGGAGTCTGCTTAACCACTGAATATATAAGGGCTTTGAATAATCCAGAGGTTAGAATATTCCAACAAAAGAGTTTTTATTTTTATTTTTGTACCCACACTGTGGCTGCTAGCAAAGACCCTTCCCTTTCTACTTTTGGTTACACACTAGTGCCATTTTGTACTACAGAATTCTTTTAAATTACAGATTTTGTGAAATGAGTCTATGCAATTGCACTATTTCTATTCATTACAAACCCTTGTGAACGGTTTAAATTACAGAATTCTTTATGCTCGTCTTAGTAGTGCTTCTAACCCTATTTTAACAATGGCTTAGTATTTGATTTTTTTACTGACAAATTTACTTAAATATACAATTTGCAGGTTCGGACTAGAGCCATGTCTTTGCAAAGGTATATTTGCTCAAGGGAGGATATATTAAACTATGCTACCAAGTTGCTAAAGGAAGAGCTCCCTCTTTCTGTGAGGCTTCTTGGTATGTAGATTGTTTGCATGTTATGCATATTAATCATGGGATGTTACAAGGATTCATATGACACAGAGTAGCAGTGCTTAGGTGTCCTGTTTTTATTGATTGAGAATTGCAATCTCATTGGCCTAGAGTCTTTTGATGCTCTCAAGTCTTTTGATGCTCTTCAGTCATTTTAGCCCATTTCCCACTTCATGTACTTGTATGCTATACTATGTATATGCCCATTTTCCAAGCATTGGTTAAGCAACACATGCATCTTTCAACACAGATATGATGCATAAAAGGAACTTTACGAATGGCTTGCTCAGCAGGTTGTATCATCTAATGTATGTTTTCCAATTTGTTATTTCAAGGATTGTGCCCTAATGACATTAAGGGCGTGTTTGGCCGATTGCATTAGGTGTGATTAGAAGGGATGGAACTAGTTTTAAGGTAATGATGTTGTTGGTGGATGGGTTGGTGTTCCACGGTATGTATTTATGAATATAACTGTATGATGGTTGAATGGATGGATAGGGGAATCAAAGATATTTTTTTGGGTCTGGTTTCATGGATCAAATGGTAATAGAGATGCAGTTTCATAAATGAAAGCAGTTACAAGCACTGACAAGTTGCTATCTTCTAATTATGCAAATGTATCCTGTTGGGAAATAGGAATTTCGCAGTTCCTACACTTTCATTTGGTCATTTTGTTAGACATTAGTGCATTAAATGCAAATTGCGTTGCGCTATTGTGTATTGATTCCAACATCTAAAGATCTTTTCAAACTGTATTGTGCTCTCCCAGTGAATGCTATGAAGTTCAGAAACGCTCTTACCTGAACCTCTAATGGCTAGGATGAATTCTAATATTTTATTTTGTTAATTGGTTTTAGTTGATTAAACTATTCACTTTTCATGGATTTGAGCTGGTTATTTGTAATATATAAAGGGTTGACTAAACTAGCCTTTTCTTGGATTGAATCTGGTTGTTTGTAATATATGTAGGAAGGGCTCAAAAGAAGGTTAAACAAGCGAAGATACTAAGTAGCCAATTTAAGACAAGGCATAGCCAACCGTTGAAGTTCCGGGTAATTTCTTTTGTATGGGTCCTAGTTTGGGGGGAAAGTATTTAGTTAGGAGGGTTAAAAGTCAATTTTTGTTGGAGTGCGCCATTTGGGTCATTTCCTCTTTTATTGAATTGAGTTGCTACCAATTTTGTGAATAGGATTCTTATCAAACAATAGTGTGAATTATTTTTTGAATGACTATCAGGTGCAAGATTAAAAAAATAATAATAATGATTTATTAATTTTTATTTTACAGATATTTTAGCGACGGACCAAATCCGTCGCTAATTTCTGAACATCGAAAATCACCAACGGATTTGAGGTACTTTGCTTACTTATTAGCGATGGACCTTATCCGTCGCTAATTTCTGACCTTTGAAAATCAACGAAAGATATGAGGTCCGTCGCTTACTCATATTAGTGACGGACCTTATCCGTCGCTAATGTTTTTAGTGACGACTAATTTTTTGAATATTACTGACAGATTTTTTATTTTTTACGACGGATTTTATCTGTCGCTATGATGCGATGGACCTTATCCGTCGTAGATTAAACTTTTATCCGTCGTAAAACCAAAAATGACCCAATAAACAGCGAAGGACGAAGTCAGTCGTTTATTTGGGTTTACGACAGATTTGGTCCGTCGCAAAACAGCGATTTTGGCGTAGTGTATGTGTATAATCCATGCCACCCATCCTTCTTGTTGTGTCATTTTAGGGTTAGGGCCCAAATATCAGCCTGATCTAGAGCTTGTGTGGGTCACATAATAGAAAATAATGGTGACAATGGAACCCACTGTTGAAACTTTCTAGGCTCATTTTGATATTTGTTAGAAGTGGACATTGCCCAAAAATGACTTTTTGGGCCCACGCCGAGCTAGCCGACAAGGTGGACGAAACGGATCTCCCCATTGTTGGCCTTAAGCTATTGTACCAATGGTTTGGTAAAAAAGGAAGTGAACACGTTCAAAACCACGATCCATACAATATAACAACCATGACCTATATAACATGACAACTACGACCCATGCAAACCATGACCCAAATGGGCCCACAATGATGTATGTGTATAATACATTTCGCCTAACCTTTTTGTCGTGTTATTTTAGGACGGGCCCAAATATTAGCCCAATTCAGTGCTTTTATGGCCCACAAAATAGAAAATAATGGCGACTGCTGAAATTTTTCAGGCTCATTGTGATGTTTATTAGAAGTGAACTGTAACGCCCTAAAAATCGGGGGTCGAGCATAAACTCAACTCCCGAGTTCCAGAACATCACTTATGCAACAAAATGAATGATGATTGAATGTTGACTGTATTCGTGCATTGAACATGAGTGAGATTAAGCCAAAACAGCATATCATACTCTAGAGACAGTTAATTTTGCAAGCGGAAGACTATGTTAGATAGATAAAATATATAAACTATGATGAGTCTCCAGAGTGTGATAACATTACTAGGTTAAATAAATAGAAGTACAGTTCTAAAATATACCAAATGTGTAAGTTTAATGTCTTTTATCCCCAGTACCACGTACACCACGACAATACGGCAAGACTGTCTTCGAGACCCGTCAGAGGGTTACATGATAGGAGAACTCATCACCATAGAAGTAGTCTGGCTCTGCTTCACAAGCATCGCCATCACCTGAAACTCAACAAATCTGTTTTGTGTGTACAACACCGTCCCGTAACGTGGGAGTGAGTAGCTAACTTAGTGGAACAATAAGGCATAAGTTATCATGTTATCAATACAGTCAAGCAGTAATGATAAAGCAGTAAATCAAACACTCCTAGTTACTCTGATTAATGCAAGTATGAATGCGGGTATGATGGATGCCCTCACCAACATACTCCCTCATGCGACACCATCTCACGTTCGTGGCATGCTTACATCCCACAGTGCTCCACATCTTCCAGGCACATGCGATGCATGATGAGCATGATTACCGAGTTTTTAATTAGTCTATTTCAAACAGCAGGATTGGGAAACTAAGGTACCTCCCCTGTATTATTCCCAAACATGATCCATTCTAGGGTCGTCAGTCCTAGTTAATATCAGACAATGGTGTGTTTTCTAGGTCACTACAGAGGCTGCCAGGACTGTTACGCACAAAGGTTGCACCACTCCCCCATCACCCCTTAAACGATTCATCACTATACAGAAACAGGCCTAGTTCATACTCTATATATATCGCGGCGAACCCTAAGGCGCACTGCGACTTCAGAATATGCTCGCGGTCACTACAAAGGGTCATGGTTGCTACGCACAAAGGTTGCACCACTCCCCCATCACCTTATCAATGTAAGCCGACAGCGCGAATATAGTGTCCCATACCACCATAATCGGCTCACGAGTTAAGTTGCTCACTGGTCACTACGGGGAGGCACGTAGCCCCTGCGTAGGCCGACAGCTCGACCACGGTGTCCCATACCACCATGCCCGGCTCATGAGTCTTAGCAGATTGAGGTACCATGGTTAACGGGATTTTCACTGGTAAGTTTGGTACCCTAGGTTCAAGCAGTAGCGACCAAACATGGTGAACATACATTAGACAAATCGGGTTACATGACGAGCTCGGCTAGCTCGAGCGCACAACAAGTTGAACGACATGAAGTGCATAAGCACTTCGCGTGGCCAACCACTATCGCCAACTGAAATACGACTCGAGTTCGTCTAAAACATCTCACGTGGCGACATGAAACTCAACCACAATTTCCAATCTAGTACCGATTGTCTGGACTATCATAGCCCCAAGCAAAATCAATTGTCATCCATAGCATGTGGAATAAAGCATGATAAACAAAGTAATTCAAGAACGCTAGCAATCATGTTGTAAAGCATGTCATAAAGCATGTTAATAAAACAAGTTACAAAGCATGTTCAAAAGCATGTTGTAAAGCACTGTACAAATAGGGATACAAATACATATACTTCATAGGTGAGTGGTTAGAGTAAATAACCACATGGAGGATATCATATGTGACTCTAAGGTAGTTGAGAATCCCATCTCAGCACCTACCTAAGGTTCTAACACTTAAGCACTTACACTCACAAGCAATTTCACCAACACTTGGAATGCACTATTTCACCATACATGACGTATGTTAGAGGAAAGTGCACTAGGGTTGTCCCTTTACCAAACTAGTATTTTATACGTATATATCATATTCATACAAAGAAATAATCATGATAATTACATCAGCAAAATTTATACGCATGGGGTATTTTCTAGGATACCCAATTTCGACATACATAGCATTTACAAGGGAACTTGTATTACGGCGATTCCTTTCGCCAAGCAATTATTTTATGCGCACATAATATATTTATACAACAATTAATCATGACAAACACCTCACTAAAATATACATGTATACGGTACTTCTTACAATACCGTATTTCTACATACATAGTGTTTATTAGTAAACATGTATTTAGGCGAACCCTTTCGCCAAATGAGTATTTTATCCATACATCATATATCCATACGACAAATAAACATGTCAAATACATTTTCATAAAAAATACATATACGGTATTTTATACGAATACCTAGAGTATGTGAAATTCTAAATTCTACAATTCTAATCGAAACAGAAAATGGAAAACACTTTGTACATGTGCAATTGCTTGCAGATCATGAATCTACCATTATCTGACATTGAAAGCGTTGAAAACCGCAACCTATACACTTAAAGTCCTCACCTTGTGTCGTAGAATCGTAACGGAGTCGATAGGTTCGCTAAGCTTCCGTATACGGGAGTTTGGCAACCTAGAGAACGAAAGAGGTTAGCTATTTCCTAACCTACAACTGTCTAATCCCCCAAACAGGTTAGGGTTAGGGTTTATTACCTAGAAATGACGCCGGAATCGCCGGGAAAGCGATGAGAATCAGGCGGTGGAGCCCGAATAGCAGCAGGGAACAGCAGCAGGGAATTCCTCCCACATCTCCCTCACTTTCTCTCTCTTTTCCCTCTCTCAAATCCAAATTCGTATGGCTAGAATGGGAGAGGGTTTAAGGTCCTTTTATAGCCTAAAACTTTCCCAAAATAGACTCAGGTTCAAGGGTTACTGCTAATATAGGATATTCGTCACTTTTCCAGCTCAAAAGAGAGGTTCTGGTAGCCCTCCTTGAGCCAAACGTCAGACTTAAGATCACCACCTATGGATCTATGTGGGATTACGTTTTCGACTCGATCGGATTCCCAGATCGCACGTGGCGGACCACTTTCAGTTCGACGGTCAGTGGGCCACGATCAGAAATTCCAAGTACATGTAAATGTTCCTGAAATTTTTCTTAATCCGAGGGTGTAATTTGGTCGGATTCTGACAGTCAGGTTGCTTAATACTGACGTGCAAGCGAAAGGTGCCAGATCACTATTCCTGATATTTATTTTGGAATGGGAATAGTGTTTTTCACACTCCCTCACTCTGGATCCAAACGAATGGCCATGGGACATCGGCTGGACCTGATTTTTGAGATGATAGTCAGGCCCAGTGAGGCAGTCCTAGTTCCTTAACTTCGTGTTAATCGGACTTCTGATGTACGATCTAGACCTAATACGAAGTTTCATTTCATTCCCGAGAGCAGCCGGGAAATGAGTTTGGTTCTAAACTTTAGGGTAACCTAGCGTCAATGATTCTACAAGTTTTGGGGCTTGCAGATCGTATTTAAAGCGATTCAAACGGATTTCGTAGCTAATCTGGTTTCGCACTTAGTTACTTTGTCTCATTTCTAAAGGATTTAGTCCTAAGTGAATTAAGTCGAGGTGGTACTGTGCCTTTGGAGTTTGTATATAAAGTGATCCAAGTTATACTACTTAGCTAGTTTAAGATAGTGTCTAGGGTGAAAGTTCTTAGAAAAATTGGAAGATCAAGGTGATGAAGGGTGAGGTTTGTGAAGGAAATGAGTTCAAAGGCGGCTTTAGACTTTGGGATTCAGTTCTAATAAGTTAATGAGGTATTAGGATCGACCCATTGCCTAAGGACATCTAATCCCAGGTTGGCAAAAATCCGGGGCGTTACATGAACATTGCCCAAGTTAGGACTTTTTGGGCCCACGTCTAGTTGGCCGACAAGGTGGATGGATCGGATCACCCCATTGTGGACTTTAAGCTATGGTACCAATGGTTTGGTAGAAAAGGAATTAAACACGTTGAAAACCATGATCCATCACTACGCCAAAATCATTATTTTACGACAGACCAAATCCGCCATAAAACCAAATAAACAACGGACTTGGTCCGTCGCTGTTTACTAGGTCGTTTTTGGTTTTACGACGAATTTTATCCATCGTTTAATCTGCGACGGATAAAATCCATCGGTAATATTCAAAAAATGTCGTCACTAAAAACATTAGTGATGGACCTCAAATTCGTTGTTGGTTTTCAATGTTCAGAAATTAGCGACGGATTTGGTCCGTCTCTAAAATATCTGTAAATAAAAAAATATATCAATAATTTATTATTATTATTTTTTAATCTTGCACCTGATAGTCATTCAAAAAATAATTCACACTATTGTTTGATAAGAATCCTATTCACAAAATTGGTAACAACTCAATTCAATAAGAGAAATGACCCAAGTGGCCCACTCCAACAAAAATTGACTTTTAACCCTCCTAACTAAACACTTCTTACCCGGAACTTCAACTGTTGGCTATGCCTTACCTCGAATTGGCTACTTAGTATTTCTCTTGTTCAACCTTCTTTTGAGCCCTTCCTACATATATTACAAATAACCAGATTCAATCCAAGAAAAGACTAGTTTAGTCAACCCTTCATATATATCAAATAACCAGCTCAAATCCATGAAAGGTGAATAGTTTAATCAACTGAAACCAATTAACAAAATAAAATATTAGAATTCATCCTAGCCATTAGAGGTTCAGGTAAGAGCGTTTCTTAACTTCATAGCATTCACTGGGAGAGCACAATACAGTTTGAAAAGATCTTTAGATGTTGGAATCAATACACAACACCACAATGCAATCTGTATTTAACGCACTAGTGTCTAACAAAATGACCAAATGAAAGTGTAGGAACTACGAAATTCCTATTTCCCAACAAGATACACCTACATAATGAGAAGATAACAACAACTTAACAGTGCATGTAACTATTTTCATTTATGAAACTGCATCTCTATTACCATTTGGTCCATAAAACTAGACCCAAAAAAATATCTTTGATTCCCCCATCCATCCATTTAACCATCATACAGTTATATTCATAAATACATACAAATAAATGTATCATACGATTATATACATATGTAGGGATGGACTTGTTTCAGACCATTCATCCAATGCACTCTACCACGTGTTTACAAGTCAGCTAATGCACCACCCATTGTATATACTAGTATGGTAGGCCAGTGAAACATCCAAGCCATCCACTAGGTGGAGTTCAGTGTGTAGAGCCCAAAGATAAAGGTGGTCCATTCAGTTGGTGTGCCATGATAGTAGAAATAAGCCAAGCGGATTAGAAAACTTTGGTTATTTTTTTTCACAACCGTACATTCATTCAGTTGATTGTGGCCCACCTGACTAGTGGACTGACCTGATTCTTGGGATAGGGAATCTCATCATGATGGATGGCTTGGACATTCCACTTGTTCGCCTTACTAAAGTATGTCGTGGCATGTGCATTAGCTGACTTGAACATGCATGTGGGCTTAGCAAAACTTTGTATGCATCAACCAAGGGCAATTTTTCCCATGCAAATAGTTTTCAGAGGATCATGAACTTTGGATTTTCAAGGAACATGGGGAGGAATTTGAGACAAACGTAACATGTATTTAGGTAATTTGGAGGCATACGCGTGTGTAGCAACCAACGTTTCAGATTGTACCTATCATCCCCATCAATAGTGTGGAGTTTACCTCCACTGGGAATAGGGGCATTTTTCATATTTTAAAATGTTGCTGCAATATGCGAGTAGCTTGTTGGCAGTCTTAATTGTGTAGTGTGGAATTATGTTTAACATGTGAGTCGGTATCAATGTGAGCCTTTGCCATTTCCAGTTCCAAGACCTTGATAAAGAGGAAGGTGAATGTCTACTTGGCAACCAATCATAATTTCTTTTTGCCAATCTACCATTTAAAGCCAACCCCAAATCGATGGAATAAAGGCTCGGATGATGATTGTATAACAGGAATTTGGAAACCAGGATTGGATCATGGGTTTATATATATATATATATATATATATATATATATATATATATATATATAATGAAAATGTTTTTTTTCTTCTTTTCAACCGGTAATTTTCATTTAAAAAAAAAGTTCTAAATCCTTAAAAAAAACATTAATTTGCAGATGAACTACATTTTGTTCGTGAAATAGAAGAGAAAGGAAAGAAGAGACATACCTTCTCTGAAATTTGTGGTTATCACTGCATTTTTCTATTTGGTTTGTTGCAGATTTCAGTTGTTCTAGATCCGACATAGCTTCAATGGCGGAACACCGAAATGGCAATGCAAAACCTTCTGACAAAAATGTTGTTGGGGCACCCAGTGCTTACACGATCAATCTTGATAACTTCCAGAAGCGGCTGAAAGTGTTCTATTAACAACGAAGGTAAAGTGTTCTGCCATTATCAATTAATAGAATTGATAGAAGAAAGATCAGATTGTAATATGTTTCTTCATTTGCTTACTATGCAGAAGTGTCATTTTTGAATGCTATTGTAATCTCCTAATCATGGCTGGTCAAATGAAAACAAAACAATTGTTCACTGACTAAAACCACAAGTTTAGAAGGAAAAGGAAAGGATAAAAAAAAGAGTCAAGGTATATACAGAGAATATAGAATCAGTACTTACCACAAACCACACTAGCTCTTTCATTACAAGAGCTTTTGTAAGACCGTGCTTCTTCAAAGCTTCATGGACTCTGGATTGGACATACAACAGAAACAAAAGAAATCAAAATACAGTTTTATGTGCATAAGTGCAACATGTTTGCATTCTTAAGAGTAACATCATGATTTTACATTAAATTTTGAGAACTGTTGTACTTAGGAAACAGAGGAAAATAGTCATACTTTGCATTGGAATTGCGGCAAGACCTATATTATACAGTTACATCTACATTGACATTGAGCAGGTCTTTCAAAATCGATGATCAACCTACAATTCTCAGGACGTTTTGTCTTTCAGAATACCACTTCTTGAAAGTCACCAGAAGTTAAAGATCATTTATCACTGAAATATGGAGATAAGGGATGCATTTGCAACTGTCCATGTAAGATGAACAAACATCGCTTATAATACGATGAACCAAAAGAGCTTAAAACTACTCTTCTACACATGATAGGAAAAGTGATAACAGGCGGGAAAAAGTTTCAGACCTTGAAGAAGGCTCCTTAGCTGACTCTTTGATCACCTAAGATGACTCTAACAAAGGTGTAGAGCTCTTGTCAGTATCTGGGCCATTTGTGAAGATTGCATTAAGCCCAAAACTAGCATCAAAGCTACCGAAACTCAATCCACTTCTCTCAGCTTCAGGGAACATGAAGATGGTTTGGAATGATGACGTGTTTGTCTGAGAAATGCAAATCCTCTAGCTTCTTTTCCAGCTTCACTGTTACCTCTTGAGTCTGCAGCACTAGACGCAGATAGTGACTGAGAACTAACTTCTTAGAAGCCTTGATGCATAAATCAATCAAGTAAAACTTAGTGACCCAAACTTGAATCAGCTGTATTTTCAAAGCACAATTTGACATAACTGTCTGTGCAGGAAATGTTTATAAAAATATCAACCATTGAAACCTTAGAAATGAGTTGTATATTCACATTTTGAACTTTATCTTGGCACATACAACTGTACAACCAAAATAAATTCATATCAGTGCACCACTTATATATATATATATATATATATATATATATATATAAAGAAAAAAAAAGGGATAGAAATTAGAAAGAAAAAGAAAAAATCAGATCTTGGAAATTAAGATTCTTGCCCCAACATGTTTGTTATCCCAACCAAAGGTATTGTCAGTCTCATCAGCTCCAAGTGTCTGACCATTCGCTTGAATGTAGTTCAGATAAGCTGGGCTTTCGGTGACTTTGTGCAGCTAAGCAGCTCCCCACAACAAATCATCCCTCATATAAAGACAATGAAAAATCAGAGCTTTAAAAAAAAAAAAAAAAAAAAAAAAAAATTCTATATAAAAGAGAAGTTAAACATTAAAAAAAAAAAAAGGAAAAACAAACTTATAGTGTTGGATTTGTTGGATTTGTCATTTTCAATTCATGCCTAATCTAAGAGTGTTGGGTTAAGGCTTAGATGATGGTGATGAAAGCAGGAATTACATTTTCAAAACAGAATTCCTTTAATAATTATTATAAGAAAGAAGAAGAAGAAGAAGAGTTCCCCTATAAAATTCAGCGATTAGTATTTTCCTTTATGCCCACTAGAATGAGAATTGCATGAGAAACTTTGTCTAGGTGATTGTTTGGGTGTGAATATACCCATTCATTGTAAGTTTGCACAAATATGAGATGCAGCAATTAGTATTTCTTTTTTTCTTTTTAAAATCTAAACTCCTTGTACCTAATCCACTAATAAAAACATAACAATTCACGCTTGCCCCAAAGAAGCGACATTGACTTTTTTTTTCTTTTTTCTTTTTTACTTGCAAGAATCCATATTTGTTTCTTTGTTTTGCTTTCTTCCCTCTTTTTTTTTAATGTACTTGCAAGAATCCATGTTTGTTCACAATGCATGCAAGTTTGTTCACAATGCAAGCAGATCAATATGAAGCTAGATGCAAACATGATGAAGTGTGACAACTGACAAGTCTATGAGCATAAAGGTGTCCGTTTGCAACCATTACAAATCAAAACATTCAACTTAGTTTGAGGAATACTGAGCATGAATGCTAAAAAAACTGACATTTTATAAAAATTTCATTTGCAGATGGTAATCATTCTTGGAATTGAGAGAGTATGAAGTAGACACGAACATGGGAAAGTCATCTGAGCAACAAAAACAAAAATGCATCTGAAACAACTGAAAGAAAAAGTACCAGCAAATGCACAATAAATAATATGATAGATATTGCAACCATCCAAGAAAGAAATTGTGAATCATTTCACATTTGACAAGGAACACAAGGAGAAAATGTGATATGCTCTGCTTTTTCCAGAATAGTAAATGGGAAAACGTTAACCATGCAATAACAAAAATATAAAAGCATATCATTCTAATAACCCAAAAATAAGCAAACATACTAAATAAGTGTAAATAGAAGGTTGCAAAGGACTAGACTAACCACATTACACTACAATTTATGGAAAAAATTCTGACTTCTTAGAAATGTTCATATCAGCCACATATATGAATGGAGACTTCTATTCAAATTAACAATTAACAACCTTACATAAGCTAAACCTTCAAAATAAAATAAAATGAGGCATTCTTCTGGTTCATAAAAACAACAAAAACTAATAACTCCTTACAAGTTTACAACACTGAAATTAGAACTTATAAATGAAAGGAAATGTGCAAAGAAAGTCCCTTGCCTTGCCAGACTTTTGATTAGGAACAGTGAAGCTAAAAATTTTCTTCAGCCTGGGCGTAGGTTCATTGATTGTAATCGTTGTAAAAAGCTGGAGCAAAATCCAATGACACTATCAACCAATCTAAGGCATCACAGAAGATACCATTCAATCCCAAATGAGCTTCAGTGGATATCCAGACTTAATAAACTCAATAGTTCCTGAATTAGAAAGGGATCACAAAACCGTGGGTCCCACCCGTACAAATTCCATAATGAAGGAGAGAGGAAGGGAGGGAGGGAGAAAGAGAGAGAGCTTATAACGCAAGTGGAAGTGTAGGTGGTGATGGTGAATTTCCGGTCGCTCTCGTAATCCAAGACTCTTGATATTCATGTTAAGGTTTGATTTGGATTGGTACTTCATGGGCATGCACTGAATCAGTCTTTGGCATCTTTGTGTTTTCACCCGTTTTCAGTTGGGAACCCGTGTAATGCATCCGTTGGCTGGGTGCAATTATTTCAACCAATATGAGCTGTTGATGCCTTCCTTTTCATCTTTAAGGCAAGATGTCATTGTGGATATCTAAAGTTTGTTTCCCTGCTCTTTGGTTCAACATTATATTGACCAGATCAGAGATGATTTTATAATATTTAGGAATGACAAAAACATAGTGATTAGTGACCACCAGTTGAGTGACTGGACTGTGAAACTATATGCATCACAACTTTGAATTTCCGGCAAACATACAAGCGAATTGGTATCATTAGGCCCTTTCTATTCTTTTCTTTTTTCCATTTTCTTATCATATTTGTTCCATGCAGTTTTGTACACTAATCTCATGCACTTTGTTTATCAAGATTAGGCGTTAATGCCAACCGTATGATAGGTTGGTTTCACTCAAAAGTGTTTTGGATGCTTGATTGAATTGAATTATAATTCATTCAATTCATTATCAGAAGAAATTATTGAAGTGGGCTAGTGCCTTTTTTAACCTGCAATGACAATCAAAATTTCAATATTGTGAGTTTCATGTTGAACTCGATAGTAGTTGCAATTTGGGGGCTAGTCCCTCATCATGAATAGAGCTAACTGGGGCTATCTTATTAAATTAGTATTATTGCAATGTAATTCAATGGAACATATCAACACAACTTCAGCATGAGTTTGCCATGAAAATTCGTGGATTGGACCATAAATACATGTTGGAGAAGGTGGTGCACCTTGCTGCTTCAACCTCGAACTTGAGAGACGGTGGAATGACTGGTCCACGTGGCAGCTACTCCTACCTTGCTTGAGAAAAATCATGCTTGGTAAAGTGATATTCTCTGTATCCATACCGCCACTTTCATGCATGTGTGGCGTAAGATAACGTTGTTTAACATACTCTGCAGCTCGAGCACCCCTGTGGCCTGAAGATACAATATATGCATAAGATTAACAAAAGAAAGGCAAATACACAAATCTAAAGTACAAAATAAAATATACTTGAATAGTTGCAAGCACAAACTAATATCGGCTTCAACTAATTTTATAGACTCTCCAAAGAATGCTTAGTAATGCAAAGCAAAAGAAAGAAGCCTGCAATTTCGAGTCAGAATGCCTGACAACGAAGTGGATGTTTCATATTAGAAAACATTCAAAAAAGGAATTAGGTGTGTCAAGGTATTAGAGCACCTGATTTGGGGCCTTTGATCCACACCATTCATCTCCATCATTCTCATCACAAGCACCACCACGTTGCCACATCACCACCGCAGCCACACTAGCCGTCACCTGGAAATCCAGCAAAACCCTATCTCAGACACTGCTAGACCAACACTCAGATCCGCCATCATTTCCGTCTCTCAGATCCCATTCACAGCCCACAATCTCGCTCTCTGCATTTTCTTCAGCCTTCGCCACCTTTGCTGAAGCCCATCTCCATCGGAACCCTTGTGAGCACACCACCAGGAACCCTTTCTATTCAGATCCGACATCCCTGTTACTATTGTAGACAGGAAACAACAACATAGATTCGCCACTGCAATTACTTTCACCCACAACAGCCTTAGATCCAATGACTTCTCTAAACTCAGGCGCAAAGAGAGAGGGAGAGGGAGAGGGAGAGGGAGAGGGGGAGAGAGAGAGAGAGAGGCGTAGATGAGAGGGGTTGGTTAGGGCTGGCGCCCTAACCAGTCAAAACTTAGAAGTTTTTAACGGTGGTGTCACTCTCCCAACTGTTTTCTCTGGTGGGGTCCACTGGAGCTTTGGATGTGACTCATTCTTTGGATCTTAGCCTAAAATGATCTCTCCAGATAGATGGACGACGTGGATACTAAACATACATCATGGTGGGGCCTACAGAACTTGGTGATGTCACTTCAGTAGTCGTCTCCCTACTCAACTTGTCAGTGGACAATCGGCGCCCTTGAGAGAGGGGGCGGGTGACGTCAGCAAGTTACGTGGGTCCTTTCATAAGGTATGTGTTATATCCAAACCATCCATCCATATGGGGAGCTCGTTGTAAGGCTTAAGACAAAAAATAAGACAGATCTAACTATCAAGTGGACCACATGATGGGGGATTGAACGTCTACCATTGAAACCCTTTTGGGGGTCATGGAAGTTTTGGATTAATATAAAATTTGTTTTTCCTCTTCATCTAGGTCTTTGTGACCCTATGAACCGATTGGATGGAAAATAAACGTTATGGTGGGCACTACAAATTTTTTAACGGTGAAGATCATCACCCCTACTAGTATTTGTGGTGTGGTCCATTTAATCTTTGGATATGATTTATTTTTTGGATAATTCTCTAAAATGATCTCGAAAAATGGATGAACGTGTGGGTTGATCCCAAATTTTCGATAAATCCAAAGCTCAAGTGAACCATGCCACATGAAACAGTGTGGAATAATGATTTCCACAGTTGATACCTTCCTTGGGCTCACAGTAATGTTTATTTGCCATCGAACCTGTTCATAATATCAAAAAGATGTGAATGAAGAGAAAACACAAACATTTGCTTGATCCAAAACTTCTATGGCCTCTAAGAATTTTTCAATGGTAGAGGTTCAATCACATTATTTCCTGTGGTGTGGTCTACTTGAGCTTTGGATATGCTTCCTTTTTGTTCTTTAGACCTCAAAATATTTGTTAACATGGATGAACGGAGTAGATAAAATAAATAAATAAATAAATAACGGTGGACCCCTCAAATTTTACTTAATATGATAAGGGTAATGAGTAACTCACCTAAACAGAGTGGAGATGGGTTTCCTTAAAACATTCATAATCATATATTGGGCCTGCCTAAATGTGATTCACATATCCAACCCCACTCATTATGTGTGTCCTACTTGGATGAGGGGTCAGACCAAATTTCAACCGCATCCAAAACTCATGTGGGCCCCACCAAGTGCTTTTATATTTTTTAGGATGTCTTCACATAGTTTTAGATGGTATGGCCCACCTGAGTTTCGTATACGGATGATTTTTGAAATATCTCATGACCTAAAGGGGACACATCAAATGCACGATGTTGATGTTCGACACACATCATGATGGGCCCCACAAAACTTACAAAAATCAATTCTTAGGTTCTCACGAGGTCAATAAGTTCGGTCACAATTTTGACCTGAATATTTGGCCCATTTTACATGTCCGGTCAATGTACTCTATTTTACTGATCAATACCCTTAATTTGACTAGTTGCTCGCCCCGATCAAGCTACATATGTGAAAGATATTGTGCATACAAGACTGATCAACAATTTGATTTAAACATTTGAAGTTATTTATTCTTCAATCTAAATCTAGATTGGTTAGATTGTCCAAAAATAATTAAATGTTCAATTAGTGGATGTGCCTAATAATTTATTAAAATTTTTTTTTTCACAAATAAATTTCAATTTCCATTTAAAAATAACATTTTTTTCAAAATGTATATTTTTTAACTCTTAATTTTTCTTTGAAAACTTTTAACAAAATATCATTTTTATTATAAAATATTTCAAAAAATAAATTAAAATACAAATTCTGAATTTTTATTTTCAAAATATCTTAAATTTTCATAATTTTTAATTTTTTTTCCCAAAAATTCCAAAATGCCAATTTTTTTTTTCTTCAAAAGCATCATGTTATTTTCAACTTCTCAATTTTTTTTTTAAAAAAAATTATATATTTTTTTCAAAATCTTAGTGTTTTTATAAATAACTTTTTCTTTTAATTTTGAATTTTGAACATTTTCAATTATTTTTCAAAATCACAAAAAATTTTGACTTATTTATTTTTCATTTCAAAATGTTTGTTTTTTGATAAAGTATCAATTTTTTAATATCATTTTATTTTAAAATTTTCAATTCTTTTTCACTTCTCCATTTTTTAAAAAAGCATTTTATTCGAACTTGTCAATTTTTATTGAACTTCACAAATTTTTATTTTTTTTTCAAATTTCAAACTCTCATTTTCTTTTTTAAAATATTTTCATTTTTCAACATTGTGAAAATTTTCACATTTTTTAAAATATTTTTAATTTTCTTTTTTAGTATATTATTTTTTCTTAAAATCAAATGCTTTTTGTTTTTTCTTTTTTTCAAATTTATCAACTTTATTAAATATTCTTTTTTGTTCCCACAAAATAGATTTTTATTAAATCACGATTTTTATTTTTTCAAAATCTAATTTTTTTTTTCAAACATTGTTAAAATTTTTAAACTTCTCAATATTCTTTTTTATGTGATATTACAAATCATTTAAATATTAGTTTTAAATTAAAAATAAAAATAAAAATTCCACTCATTTGATATAAAAACAAAATAAATTTTCTTTTTGCATTCAATCAATTGTTAAAAAATAATCTTAGATACAAATATGTACAATTAAACCACTGAAATTCTATTAAAAAACAATTATTAGCTACAAAAAAAAAAACTTAATTTTCCACTATATTAAAAAAAATTGAAAAAAAATAATTTCGAGGCAAAAGTCCTTTTACGATGGACCATGGTTCATTGCAAAAGCAATTGAAAAGCACGTATTTTGGGTGGGAATTTGCAAATGTTCATTTACCGTCGCCAAATCAAAATTTGCGACGGATTTAGTCTGTCGCCTAGTTACGACGGATAAAAATCCGTCGTAAATACGTCGTAAATCAGATTTTATCGACGGATTTCGGTCCGTCGCTAAATTCCGCGACGTTCGGACTACGAATATTCGAGAAAGACGAGCTTAGCGACGGACTTTTTCCATTAGCGATGGATTAAATCCGTCGTTAAACCAGAGATTTTTGTCCGTCGCAAAAATACGTCGCAAATTGCCCATTTTGGAGTAGTGCATACAACATGACAACCACGACCCATATAACATGGCTACTACAACCCTTGCAAACCACAACCCAAATGGGCTGCAGTTGTATGGATCGTAGTTATCATGTTATATGGGTCTTAGTTGTCCATTTATATAGGTCTTAGTTGTATGGATCGCAGTTGTCCTGTTATATAGGTCACAGTTGTCCTATTATTTGGGTCTTAGTTGTCCTGTTATATGATTTGCAGTTGTATGGATCGTAGTTGTCCTGTTATATGGGTTGCAGTTGTCCTATTATATGGGTTGCGGTCACAGTTGTCCTGTTATATGGGTCTCAGTTGTATGGATCGCAGTCGTCCTATTATATAGGTCGTAGTTATCCTGTTATATGGGTCGCGGTCGCAGTTGTCCTATTATATGAGTCTTAGTTGTCCTGTTATATGGGTCTCAGTTGTATGGATCGCAATTATCCTATTATATGGGTCGTAGTTATCCTGTTATATGGGTCACGGTCGTAGTTGTCCTATTATTTGGGTCGCAGTTGTCCTGTTATATGGGTCTCAGTTGTATGGATCGTAGTTGTCCTATTAAACGAGTCGCAGTTATCTTGTTATATGGGTCACGGTCATAGTTGTCTTATTATTTGGGTCGCAGTTGTCCTGTTAAATGGGTTGTAGTTGTCTTGTCAATGTGGGCCTAAGTCAGGACTTTTTGGGCCCACAGCAAGCTGGCCGATAAAGTGGTTGGATCAGATCACCCCATTATGGGCCATATATAACATGATAACCATGACCCATATAATATGATAACCACGACCCATATAACAGAACAACTGAGACCCAAATAACAGGACAACTGCGATCGCGACCCATGTAACAGGATAACTGCGAACCATATAACATGACAACTGCGATCCATTCAACTGCAAACCATATAACAGGACAACTGCGACCCAAATAACACGACAATTACGATCGCGACCCATATAACAGGATAACTACGACCTGTATAACCGTACAACTGCGACCCAAATAATAGGACAATTGCGATCGCGACCCATATAACAGGATAACTGCTACCCATATAACAGGACAACTGCGATCCATAGAACTGAGATCCATATAACAGGACAACTACGACCCATGCAAACCACAACCCAAATGGGTCCACATTAATGTATGTGAATAATCCACGCTGCCCATCCTTTTTGTTGTGTCATTTTAGGGTTAGAGTCAAATATTAGCCATGACCCTTTATGGATGAAAACCACCATCCATTGTGCATGTGAACCATGACCCTTCAAATGGATCGTGGTTGTCATGTAACAAGGGTCGTGGTTGTCGTATTATATGAGTCGTGGTTGTGAAGTTATATGGGTCATGGTTGTCATGTTATATGGGTCGCGGTTGTCATCCGGGTCGTGGTTGTCACGGGTCGTAATTATCAGGTTATATGGGTCATGGTTGTCATATTATATAGGTTGTGGTTGATATAGGTCATGGTTTTCATGTTATATGGGTTGTAGTTATTATATTATAGGGGTCGTGATTGATATGGGTCATGGTTGTCATATTATATGGATCGTAGTTATCATGTTATATGGGTCGCGGTTGTTACGTGACGTGTATAGTTCGTGGTTGTAACGTAATAAGGGTCGATGTTGTGATGTTATAAGGATCGTGGGTCCTGTTGTGATTTGTAGGGTCCACCATAAAGTTTATTTTTCATTCAATCTATTCATAAGGTTACAAATACTTGTGTGAAGAGGAAAAGCAAATTTCATGTTGATCCAAAACTTTTGTGACCCCCAAAAGGGTTTCAAAGGTAGACGTTAGATCCCCCATTGCTTTTTACGGTGTGGTTCACTTTATCTTTAGATATGTCTTGTTTTTAGTCTCAAGCATTAGGACGATCTCGCCAAATGGATGGACGGTTTGGATATAACACATCCCTCATGATGGGATCTAACGTCTGGTGTAAGACAACCACGACCCATGTAACATGCCAACTACGATGCATGCAAACAACGACCCATATGGGCCCACATTGACGTATGTGTATAATCCATGCTGCCCATCCTTATTGTCGTGTCATTTTAGGGGTAAGGCCCAAATATTAGCCTGATCCAGCACTCGTGTGGGCCACAAAATAGAAAATAACGGTGACTGTTGAAACTTTCCAGGCTCACTGTGATGTTTGATAGAAATGGACAATGCCGAAGTCAAGACTCTTTGGCCCATGGCGAACTGGTCGACAAGGTGGATGGATTGGATCACCCCATTGTGGGCCTTAAGCTATAGTACCAATGATTTGGTAGAAAAGGGAGTGAACACCTTGAAAACTACGATCCATACAACATGACAACCACGACCCATATAACATGGCAACTACGACTCATGCAAACCATGACCCAAATGGGCCCACATTGATATATGTGTATAATTTATGCCACCCATCCTTTTTGTTGTGTCATTTTAGGGGTAGGGCACAAATATCAGCCAGATCTAGCACTCGTGTGGGCCACAAAATAGAAAATATTGGTGATTGTTGAAACTTTCCATGCCCACTGTGATGTTTGTTAGAAGTGGACACTGCCCAAGTCAGGATTTTTGGGCTCATGTCTAGCTGGATGACAAGGTGGATAGATCGGATCACACCATTGTGGGCTTTCGGCTATGTTGTAAATGGTTAGGTAGTAAAGGAAGTGAACACGTGAAACCACGATCTATGCAACATGATAACCACGATACATATAATATGACAACTATGACCTATGCAAACCATAATCCATATGGGCCCACATTGATGTATTTGTATAATCCATGCCGCACATCCTTTTTGTCGTGTCATATTAGGGCTAGGGCCCAAATATCAACCTGATCTGGTGCTCGTGTGGGCCACAAAATAGAAAATAATGGTGACTGTTGAAACTTTCCATGCTCACTGTGATGTTCGTTATAAGTGGACACTACCCAAGTCACGACCTTTTTGGGCCCACAACAACCTGGCCGACAAGGTGGATGGATCTGATCTCTACATCGTGGGCCTTAAGCTATGGTATCAATGCTTTGGTAGAAAAGGAAGTAAACACGTTGCAAACTACAATCCATGCAACATTACAACCACGACCCGTATAACGTGGCAACTATGACCCATGCAAACCATGACCCAAATGAGCCCACATTGATGTATGTGTTTAATCTATGCGGCCCATCCTTTTTGTCGTGTCATTTTAAGGGTAGGCCACAAATATCAATCAGATCCAGTGCTCGCGTGGGCCGTAAAATAGAAAATATTTGTGGCTATTGAAACTTTTCATGCTCACTGTGATGTTTGTTAGAAGTGGACACCACCCAAGTCAGGACTTTTTTGGCCCATGTCTAACTTGTCGACAAGGTAGATGGATTGATCACCCCATTGTGGGCCTTAGGATATGGTACCGATGGTTAGGTAGTAAAGGAAGTCAACACGTGAAAACCACGATCTATGCAACATGACAACCATGATCCATATAACATGACAACTACGACCGATGCAAACCATAATCCATATGTGATCAGGGTCGAATACTGCATATCAGACCCAGTAATTACCTGATTTTACATACATGATAATGTTTAATGCCGGATTTTAATTATATTTTTATTACAGGAGGAAATTAGGAGCGTGTATAGCAAAATGATGTTAAAAGCATGGATTTGGTGCTCCAAAATTACCAGAGCACGGGATGGACTCCAGAAAACTAATAATGAAGATTTTACACGCCTGGGATCTGAGGAAAGCACGACAAAGGGGCTCGAAAAGGGTCCAGACTACAAGATCACATGGTTCCCAACATCCAATTGACTCGAAACTTCATACATGTGATGAGGGCTGTGAATTAACCGTACATATTAAATTTCAGCCATTGAAGATCTCGGGAAGTGGTCCAACAGGCAGATCAGCCCTCAGAATCATGATTCTAGGCCCACCTGGCATCTGGATTTGCCTCAAATTTGGTCCTAATTCATTATAGGCCAAGATAAAACAAATGGTCGGATTAGATTTCTGAAGAACATCACAGTGGGCCTTGTATGTGTGGCGTGTGCATGGAGCGCACGTGTAGCCGCGCCACACCGGACCGCCCGGACGGTCAGCGCAATCGCTGACCCGAGCCCGTCTTCTCAAAATCTCGTCCGCCATCCAGTGTTGCGAAGACGACGTGCGTTCTTCGGTTGTGGGCCCCACACATCGCCCAAATGGACGATCCAAGCCGTTCATCCGATTCCTGGGGCGGACATACCCCACGCCTAGGTGGAACTTTAGTCCCATGCATCTGTACGGACTTTGATCGTTGAAAAACGTAAAACGGATGGTGAGTTCAAATCTCTGGTAGACCCCACCTAAAACAGAAGAAAACTGGTCATTTTCGACTGGTTTTCTGTCCTTATTCCAGTGAACGGAGTGGATTTTTGGTTCGATCAAAGGGATGGGCCCCACCATTGCAACAGAAGACGGTTTCGCCGTCCGCGTAAGTGATTCGCTGGCGAGTTTTGCGAATGGCAGTGGGTCCCACAGAGGTCTTTCCGGACGATCTAATCCATCCATCTTGTAGACGGCCACAAGAACTACAAAACCATGCTAAGATTCCACTCCCATGCGTACACACGTGTGCGGTACAGAGCCAAAAGTGGACTGCCCCGGGACGTTCAAATCTGATCTTTTTGAGATTTCTTCTGTGGGCCGCGCCAATGGACCTTCAAAACCACCCATTCTTGACTGAAATTTCGTCCTGAATCCAATGAACGGGGTGGATTTTTCAGAAAATACCTCTATGGGGCCCACCGATCACGGTTGCGAAAATCTGTACTCCGAGTCCTTCTACGACTCTGCCACCGATTCCAGCCATCCAGCAGCTATAAAAGGGAAGTTTTGGACGTGGGAAAGGCATTCAGATCTAGAGAATTCGAGATTCAGAGCCAGGAAGAGAAGAAAGAGAAGGAGAAGGAGAGAGAGATTGTTTGGTTTGACGTTTTGTTTATAAATTTTATTTAATATTTTTTATGGATTTTATGGGTAACTAATCTCTCAGCTAGGGCTGAGATGAAGCCCCTAATTTGATTAGCTCTTGTTTTGGTTGATTTACATTGAATATTAATTAATTTGTTTTTTTCTCTAAGTGGGCGTGATTGGTTTAAATTCCATATTTCTCCATCTATGAACTTGATCAAAGTATATAGATGGATATTGTTTGGATGCTTATTACAGGTGCTTGTGTCTGATCAAGAACAGGTTTCCTATAGAGGAAGAAACAGGGTGCTTTAATGAATGTACATTCCATGTTCCCGACCAAGGACATGGGATTTGTTATTCATGGCATTATTTAAAGGAATTAGACAGTCTGTATGCCCGATTAAGGACACAGATTGTGCTTTCTCTATTTAAGTGGTATCAATCTAGATCAAGGTGAATCAACAGACAAAACAAGGGTTAGGATAATTAGGGGTGAATTCGAAAGTCCTAGTGCTCTCTCTCTGATTGAATTTTCTTCCCTGTTCTTAATTATTTTTTTTTTCATAGAATTGTGCTTAGTAGTTTATTCCATTATTTGTTGGATTAGTTAAGGAGAGTCATAGATTTGAATTGTGACAACCAGTCCTCGTGGGAACGATCTCGTAATACGTACCATATCTACATCTGATCCGTATACTTGCGAGTTTATAAATCATTTAAATCGTGTTGGTTTAAATAAAACATCAAGTTTTTGGCGCTGTTGCCGGGGACTGATTCGTTCCAAATTGAATTTAGGATTCTCTCTTATCATAATTCATAGTCTTAGGATTTTACTAACTTTAGTTTTGGATTTTTATTTTATTTTATTATTTTTTTATTTATTTAATTTTTAGAACCCTTCTAACTTGGTAACTTCGTCCTAATTTCTTTATTATTTATTTATTTATTTATTTATTATTATTATTATTATTATTATTTTTTAGATTAGGTCTTATCCCCTAGATACTAACTTGTTTTATTTGTTTTGCAGGTTTTTAACATAGTAACTTCTACTCTGGTAACATCTTTCTAACTCCTTCTTTACTTTTGGTATTGCTGTAGGATTTTGCTTTCTTCTAGGATTAGACTCAGAGTAAGGTTCTATCATGGAATCATGGGTACATGCATATGCTGAGTTGGATAGGTTTTATTGGGAAATGCCTGAAGGTTATGGAATTCAACATATACCTCAAGATTTCTCTCCATCGAGAATAGACATTGAGAACCGACTAGAACGTTATGTTCCATCGGTTAATAGGGCAGTATACGATCGTAATTATGGGAATGAGGATTATTATCAACCATCATATTCTCCCATGTATGATCAGTATGACTATAACCAGTGGAACCATCAAAACTGAGAAGATGAACCAACAACATATTGTAATAATTATTCTCTTGGATCCCATACCTTTGAGCTCCAACCAGAAACGATCCAAGAGGATTCATGTTTTAATCCAGAACAATTCAACCAGCATGTTGCGAAATTGATGAAATCATTAGAAGCACTCAATTCGCGCATTGAAAGGATAGAGGAAGCTCGCTCATCCCAACTACAATCCAATCCAAAAATACAATGCGAGGAAAGTGATCCTCACTCGCTTTTAACGAAATCTGGAATTTGGAATGAGGAGTTGGATTCCATTAATGGGCATACGGTTCAATTCCCCGATGAGTCGATCTCAATGACTGTTCAAAAGAATGGGGAAGAAACATGGGTGTCTTTCAAATACAGTGATGATGACACACTTTCCTTACATGACACACAGGATCTCAATGATGAGGTAGAGGTTAGTTTATTCGAACCTCAACCAAATTTAGAATGTGAGGAAAGCGATCCCATCCCAAGTGCGCACTACACAGAATTAGACAATGATGCGTATTGGGATGATGATCATGGATGTTCAGCCCCAATTCCCTTGGAATCAATCTCAAGTTTGGTCCAAGTCAATGATCAAGACGTACACGAAGTGGTCGATTATAATGAACCACTTCCCTCACGTAACATGTCTGATTTTAAGGTAGAGGACGGGCCCCTTACAACCGACCCTTCTAACTCTTGTGAAACGTATTTGGACCACTCCTCTGAATTACATGATGATATGATTCGGGAGATGGACGAGCTACTCGATATGACTCTTGAATTTGAAACCACCCAGTTGAGGCCACCATCTGAACTGTTGAATAATGATGATTCATCGCCTCTTCTGAGTAGTATCGATGAACAGAGTCCATGCATCAATGCTTCGTATACTGATCTTCAATGTACTGCAAATATTGGAGCAAGAGAGCACACCTCCGTTTACTTTAAAAAATGATGGATTCCTTGGGCAGATCATCACGAGCTCTAATGTGGGAAATGAGTCACTCTCAGCTGAATGTCCCACCTCTTTGGATGATTGCTTGGCACACTTTGCAGATTCAAACGATCCCATGATAAGAGACATAGTGAATGCCTTGCAAAACAATATCTCGGTAGTCATCACAGACCGAGAGGACCCTTACTCTGAAGCCCCTCCCTCCCCAGATCCTCACTATTTACCATTAAGGGAGGAGGAGCTAAAAATTGAACCGAAGTCTGTTACTTCAGAATGTGTTGAGACTACGTCACTTTCTGAGAATTTTTCTGACTTTCATCTATGTGTAGTCTCTGATTCACCATGGGATACTAACTTCGAAACTTCTTTTGTCGCAGGTGAATTGTATATACTCTGGATACCTCAGGCGAATCAACGAAAAATTTCTTATAAGGTACATAAATTTCTTTGGAAAGTCAAGTTCCAGGGCGTCCAAGCCTATTGCAAAAATGGATTTTGGATGATCCTGTTGAGAAATCTACTAAGAAATTTATCACGATATTGGCCAGAAGAGGAACCTTGCAGCATAACTGAGTAGTTTTCCCTGCTTTCTTAGGACTAGGGTAGTTTCCTTTATGTTGTTTTAGGATAGACAGTAAACTTAGCACTCCTGGGAGGCAACTCAGTCTTTTGTTTTATGCTTTTTCTTAGTTAGTTACTTAAATGTTTGTGGGTAACATTACTGCAAACCCTCACGAGACTACAACTCGTCCACTAGGGGTAACCTAGGGGTTTAAAGGCTTGTTGCATGTGCTAAATGCAATCGAGAGCACCTGCGAAAGTGGTATAGGTAGGATCTTCTTTGATTTTTCTTGTTGTTATTTTTACTTCTGTTGTTCTCTCTCTTGTGCTAGCTCGCTTTTATGATGAAATTTTTTTGAGAAAGCTTCTTGATTCTCCATCCAAGTACTATCCTTCCATCACTCCTCTTTTATTTTCGTTGTCCCATGTGCATTGCATGCTTATTTCTTTTACATTGAGGACAATGTAGATTTTAGGTTGGGGGTGGGAGATTAGGTTACCTAATCAGTATTTTCTTGGTCTTGAGCAAAATTTGTGAAAATTTTAAAAATTTTTCTGGAATTTTTATTGAATTCAAAGTGATTTTGAAGGATAGTTGTGATTTTAACATTATAAGATATGTGATGTTGGTAACTTATGACTCTTGGATTCGGCCATCTGCTTGATTTCACAGTCAATTTTGAATTGTTAATTCATGATTAGAAGTTGTGAACATTGATTGAGCCATGATTTCACATATCACATCTCGCTTACACATTAAGTTTTCGGTTCGATAACTGAATGATTGACTTGGTAAAAAGAAGAATTAAAAGGCTAAGTCACATAATCTTCACCATAGGTTTGCTCCCTATAGGTGTAGATTTGATTCTCCATAGTTGACAAAAACAAAAAAAAAACAAAAAAAAAAACAAAAGTTAGGCGACAAGTTTTCGCCATAGGTTTGCTCCCTATAGGTGAGAATTTGATTCCCCTCAGTTGCGTTACTGCTCGTAAAGAAAATCAAAAGATGGTAACATGAAAAGTTAATCTGTGAGATAAGTGTTGGTTTCAAGTTTGATTGTCACGAATTATCATGAAATTGACAAATTGGATCTCTTATTGATTGTAAGTCGAGATTATACTTTACACTCGTGGAACTCAATGTTTAGAATTATTCTAATTCATGGGTTAATAGTTTGAAATTAATTATGAAATCTGCCGAGAGCTTGATTCTAAGATAAAAACTCTACACACCAATCATGAATCTTAGAATTTTCACATCTCAGCTATCTGTTCACCAGTCACTTGAGTTTAAAGGAATTGTCTTTTATTTCGGAAATTAATTTTCGCATGATTTGCTCGGGACTAGCAAAATGCTGGTTGGGGGTTGTGATCAGGGTCGAATACTGCATATCAGACCCAGTAATTACCTGATTTTACATACATGATAATGTTTAATGCCGGATTTTAATTATATTTTTATTACAGGAGGAAATTAGGAGCGTGTATAGCAAAATGATGTTAAAAGCATGGATTTGGTGCTCCAAAATTACCAGAGCACGGGATGGACTCCAGAAAACTAATAATGAAGATTTTACACGCCTGGGATCTAAGGAAAGCACGACAAAGGGGCTCGAAAAGGGTCCAGACTACAAGATCACATGGTTCCCAACATCCAATTGACTCGAAACTTCATACATGTGATGAGGGCTGTGAATTAACCGTACATATTAAATTTCAGCCATTGAAGATCTCGGGAAGTGGTCCAACAGGCAGATCAGCCCTCAGAATCATGATTCTAGGCCCACCTGGCATCTGGATTTGCCTCAAATTTGGTCCTAATTCATTATAGGCCAAGATAAAACAAATGGTCGGATTAGATTTTTGAAGAACATCACAGTGGGCCTTGTATGTGTGGCGTGTGCATGGAGCGCACGTGTAGCCGCGCCACACCGGACCGCCCGGACGGTCAGCGCAATCGCTGACCCGAGCCCGTCTTCTCAAAATCTCGTCCGCCATCCAGTGTTGCGAAGACGACGTGCGTTCTTCGGTTGTGGGCCCCACACATCGCCCAAATGGACGATCCAAGCCGTTCATCCGATTCCTGGGGCGGACATACCCCACGCCTAGGTGGAACTTTAGTCCCATGCATCTGTACGGACTTTGATCGTTGAAAAACGTAAAACGGATGGTGAGTTCAAATCTCTGGTAGACCCCACCTAAAACAGAAGAAAACTGGTCATTTTCGACTGGTTTTCTGTCCTTATTCCAGTGAACGGAGTGGATTTTTGGTTCGATCAAAGGGATGGGCCCCACCATTGCAACAGAAGACGGTTTCGCCGTCCGCGTAAGTGATTCGCTGGCGAGTTTTGCGAATGGCAGTGGGTCCCACAAGAGGTCTTTCCGGACGATCTAATCCATCCATCTTGTAGACGGCCACAAGAACTACAAAACCATGCTAAGATTCCACTCCCATGCGTACACACGTGTGCGGTACAGAGGCCAAAAGTGGACTGCCCCGGGACGTTCAAATCTGATCTTTTTGAGATTTCTTCTGTGGGCCGCGCCAATGGACCTTCAAAACCACCCATTCTTGACTGAAATTTCGTCCTGAATCCAATGAACGGGGTGGATTTTTCAGAAAATACCTCTATGGGGCCCACCGATCACGGTTGCGAAAATCTGTACTCCGAGTCCTTCTACGACTCTGCCACCGATTCCAGCCATCCAGCAGCTATAAAAGGGAAGTTTTGGACGTGGGAAAGGCATTCAGATCTAGAGAATTTGAGATTCAGAGCCAGGAAGAGAAGAAAGAGAAGGAGAAGGAGAGAGAGATTGTTTGGTTTGACGTTTTGTTTATGAATTTTATTTAATATTTTTATGGATTTTATGGGTAACTAATCTCTCAGCTAGGGCTGAGATGAAGCCCCTAATTTGATTAGCTCTTGTTTTGGTTGATTTACATTGAATATTAATTAATTTATTTTTTTCTCTAAGTGGGCATGATTGGTTTAAATTCCATATTTCTCCATCTTTGAACTTGATCAAAGTATATAGATGGATGTTGTTTGGATGCTTATTACAGGTGTTTGTGTCTGATCAAGAACAGGTTTCCTATAGAGGAAGAAACAGGGTGCTTTAATGAATGTACATTCCATGTTCCCGACCAAGGACATGGGATTTGTTATTCATGGCATTATTTAAAGGAATTAGACAGTCTGTATGCCCGATTAAGGACACAGATTGTGCTTTCTCTATTTAAGTGGTATCAATCTAGATCAAGGTGAATCAACAGACAAAACAAGGGTTAGGATAATTAGGGGTGGATTCGAAAGTCCTAGTGCTCTCTCTCTGATTGAATTTTCTTCCCTGTTCTTAATTATTATTTTTTTCATAGAATTGTGCTTAGTAGTTTATTCCATTATTTGTTGGATTAGTTAAGGAGAGTCATAGATTTGAATTGTGACAACCAGTCCTCGTGGGAACGATCTCGTAATACGTACCATATCTACATCTGATTCGTATACTTGCGAGTTTATAAATCATTTAAATCGTGTTGGTTTAAATAAAACATCAATATGGGCCCACATTGAGTATTCGTATAATCCGTGCCGCCCATCCTTTTTGTCGTGTCATATTAGTGTTAGGGCCCAAATATTAACCTGATATAGTGCTCGTGTGGGCGAAAAAATAGAAAATAATGGTGACTGTTGAAACTTTCCATGCTCACTATGATGTTTGTTAGAAGTGGACACTGCCCAAGTTAGGACTTTTTGGGCCCACAACAACATGGCCGACAAGGTGGATGGATCGAATCTCCACATTGTGGGCCTTAAGCTATAGTACCAATGCTTTGGTATAAAAGGAAGTGAACACGTTGCAAACCATGATCCGTGCAACATTACAACCATGACCCGTATAACATGCCAACTACGACCCAAATGGGCCCACATATGTGCATAATCCATGCTACCCATCCTTTTTGTCGTATCATTTTATGGGTAGGGCACAAATATCAGCCAGATCCAGCGCTCGTGTGGGCCACAAAATAAAAAATATTGGTGATTGTTGAAACTTTCCATGCTCATTGTGATGTTTGTAAGAAGTGGACACTGCCCAAGTCAGGAAATTTTGGGCCCATGTCTAGTTGGCCGACAAGATGGATGGATTAGATCACCCCATTGTGAGCTTTAGGCTATGGTACCATTGGTTAGGTAATAAAGGAAGTGAACATGTGAAAACCAAGATCTATGCAACATGACAACCACAATCCATATAACATGACAACTACGACCCTTGCAAACAATAATCCATATGGGCCCACATTGATGTATTGGTATAATCCGTGCTGCCCATCCTTTTTGTCGTGTCATATTAGGGCTAGGGCCCAAATATCAACCTGATTTGGTGCTCAAAATAGAAAATAATGGTGACCGTTGAAACTTTCCATGCTCACTGTGATGTTTGTTAGAAGTGGACACTGCCCAAGTCAGGACTTTTTGGGCCTACAATAACCTGGCTGATAAGGTGGATGGATCGGTTCTTGGGCCTTAAGCTATAGTACTAATGCTTTGGTATAAAGGAAGTGAACACGTTGCAAACCACGAACCATGCAACATTACAACCACGACCCGTATAACATGGAAACTATGACCCAAATGGGCCCACATTGATGTATGTGTATAATCCATGCCGCCCATCCTTTTTACCGTGTCATTTTAGGGGTAGGGCACAAATATCAGCCAGATCCAGCGCTCGTGTGGCCCACAAAATAGAAAATATTGGTGATTGTTGAAACTTTCCATGCTCACTATGATGTTTGTTAGAAGTGGACACTGCCCAAGTCAGGAATTTTTGGGCCCATGTCTAGTTGGCCGACAAGGTGGATGGATCATATCACCCCATTATGAGCCTTAGGTTATGGTACCATTGCTTAGGTAATAAAGGAAGTGAACAAGTGAAAACCATGATCTATACAACATGATAACCACAATCCATATAACATGACAACTACGACCCTTGCAAACCATAATTCATATGGGCCCACATTGATGTATTCGTATAATTCATGCCGCCCATCCTTTTTGTCGTGTCATATTAGGGCTAGGGCCCAAATATCAACCTGATCTGGTGCTCGTGTGGGCCACAAAATAGAAAATAATGGTGACTGTTGAAACTTTCCATGCTCACTGTGATGTTTGTTAGAAGTGGACACTGCCCAAGTCAGGACTTTTTGGGCCCACAATAACCTAACCGACAAGGTGGATGGATCGAATCTCCACATTATGGGCCTTAAGCTATAGTACCAATGCTTTGGTATAAAAGGAAGTGAACACGTTGCAAACCACGATCCATGCAACATTACAACCACGACCCGTATAACATGCCACGACCCAAATGGGCCCACATTGATGTGTGTGTGTATAATCCATGCTGCCCATCCTTTTTGCCATGTCATTTTAGGGGTAAGGCACAAATATCAGCCAGATCCAGTGCTCGTGTGGGCCACAAAATAGAAAATATTGGTGACTATTGAAACTTTTCATGCTCACTGTGATGTTTGTTAGAAGTGAACACTGCCCAAGTCAGGAATTTTTGGGCCCATGTCTAGTTGGTCGATAAGGTGGATGGATCAGATCACCTCATTGTGAGCCTTAGGCTATGGTACCATTGGTTAGGTAATAAAGGAAGTGAACACGTGAAAACCACGATCTATGCAACATGATAACCACAATCCATATAACATGACAACTACGACCCTTGCAAACCATAATCCATATGGGCCCACATTGATGTATTCGTATAATCCATGCCGCCCATCCTTTTTGTCGTGTCATATTAGGGCTAGGGCCCAAATATCAACCTGATCTGGTGCTCGTGTGAGCCACAAAATAGAAAATAATGGTGACTGTTGAAACTTTTCATGCTCACTGTGATGTTTATTAGAAGTGGACACTGCCCAAGTCAAGACTTTTTGGGCCCACAACAACCTAACTGATAAGGTGGATGGATCGGATCTCCCCATTGTAGGCCTTAAGCTATGGTACCAATGCATCAGTAGAAAAAGGAAGTGAACACATTGAAAACCACGATCCATGGAACATTACAACCACGACCCGTATAACATGACAACTACGACCCATGCAAACCACAACCCAAATGGGCTCACATTGATGTATGTGTACAATCCATGCTGCCCATCCTTTTTGCGGTGTCATTTTAGGGCTAGGGCCCAAAATATCAACCTGATCCGGTGCTCGTGTGAGCCATGAAATAGAAAATAATGGTGACTGTTGAAACTTTTCAGGCTCACTGTGACACTTGTTAGAAGTGGACACTGCCCATTTCAGGACATTTTGGGCCCACGACAAGCTGGCCGACAAGGTGTATGGATCAAATCACCTCATTTTGGGACCATTTGGGTCGTAGTTTGCATGGGTCGTAGTTGTTATAATGCGTGGATCGTAGTTGTCATGTTGCATGCAACGTGGTTTGCAATGTGTTCACTTCCTCTTCTACTAAACCATTGGTATCATAGGTTATGGCCCACAATGGGGTGAATTGATCCATCCACCTTGTCGGCCAGCTTGCCGTGAGTCCAAAAAGTCCTGACTTGGGCGGTGTCCACTTCTAACAAACATCATAGTGAGCCTAGAAAGTTTTAACAGTCACCATTATTTTCTATTTTGTGACCCACACGAGCACCGGATAAGGCTGATATTTGAGCCCTAGCCCTAATATGACATGACAAAAAGGATGGGTGGCATGGATTGTACACATACATCAATGTGGGCCCATTTAGGTCGTGGTTTGCATGGGTCGTAATTGCCATCTCATACGAGTCGTGGTTGTAATGTTGCATGGATCGTGGTTTACAACGTGTTCACTTTCTTTTCTACCAAAGCATTGGTACCATAGCTTTAGGCCCACAATGGGGAGATCTGATCCATCCACCTTGTCGGCCAGGTTGTTGTGGGCCCAAAAAGTCCTAACTTGGGCAGTGTCCACTTCTAACAAACATCACAGTGAGCATGGAAAGTTTCAATAGTCACCATTATTTTCTATTTTGTCTCCACACAAGCACTAGATCAGGTTGATATTTGGGTCCTAACACTAATATGACACGGCAAAAAGGATGGGTAGCACGGATTATACAAATTCATCAATGTGGGCCCATATGGATTATGGTTTTCATGGGTCGTAGTTGTCATGTTATATGGATCGTGGTTGTCATGTTGCATAGATCGTGGTTGTCATGTTGCATAGATCGTGGTTTTCATGTGTTCACTTCCTTTACTACCTAACCATTAGTACCATAGCCTAAGGCCCACAATGGGGTGATCTGATCCATCCACCTTGTCGGCCAGCTAGACGTGGGCCCAAAAAGTCCTAACTTGGGCAATGTCCACTTTTAACAAACATCATAGTGAGCCTAGAAACTTTCAAAAGTCACCATTATTTTCTATTTTGTGGGTAACAAAAGCACTGGATCGGGCTGATATTTAGGCCCCAGCACTAAAATGACACGACAAAAAGGATGGGAGGAATGGATTATACACGTACATTAATGTGGGCCCATTTGGGTCGTGGTTTGCATGGGTTGTAGTTGCCATGTTATATGGGTTGTGGTTGTCATGTTGTATGGATAGTAGTTTTCAATGTGTTCGCTCTCTTTTTTACCAAATCATTGGTACCATAGCTTATGGCCCACAATGGGGTGATCCGATCCATCCACCTTGTCGACCACTTCATTGTGGGCCTAAAAAGTCGCGACTTAGACAGTGTCCACTTCTAACAAACATCACAGTGTGTCAGACCCGTATCCTAAATCGTACCGTTCCGTAGACTCCTACAGTCCTCCCTGTCGAATTTCGGCGACCTGTGATCTATAATCGGTATTTTCGGGTGACCCTGAGTTACATCCTGTCAATCTCAGTCGGCTCAGCCCGAGACTTTGTATCATTGTGACCGGGCCATCGCCGCGGTTCCAACGCCGCGTCTCGCGCACCGATGTGATACTCAGGCTAGGAGTTGTAGGCCTGCGTTTATTTCGAGCAAAATGCTGTGCGTTGCGAATTACGAGAGAATCTCTACAACCTTTCACATCAATCAATTTATGTACTAGTCAAGTACACATCCATCACTCACCCATCCCTCTCTCAACCAAAGTCAACCCCCATGTCATCTCTCCTTACACTACCATACCTCTCATCCCATCACTCCATCTATCACCACTCTTCTCTCTTTCATTTCTCACTCCATCCCAAGCACCAAGAGAGGAAACGTCCAAGGGAGAGGAGAAGCTAGGTGTGGCCCACTTCTTACCCTCATCTCTTATCTCCACCCTTCAATCTTCATCTCCCACCATCAAAGAGGAAGCCTAAGAGCTAAGGAGTCCATGGAGCCTAGAAGAAAAGAAATCGGTGGGTGTTTATAGGTTTAGATTGTGCTTTTTGTGATGGACCAAGTGGGGCCCACTGATTGATGGTGTGGATCCTATTTGGGACCCCCTTTGATGTATGTTTTGTAACCTTGAGAGGCCTATAGTGGTAGGGTCCCTCCATCTCACTGATCTCTCTCTATCTCTCTCTTTCCCATCTTGTGGTCCACCATGATGCAGGTATGTTATCCAAGCTGTCCACCAAGTGGGGCCCGCACCGCAGCCATGTCCATCAGGGCCCACTTGGTTGTCCATTGAGGACTGACATGGACGAAGCGAATCACAAATATCAGATTGATGTTCCAAGCTGGCGGGCCACACTCTCGTGGACCCACCTTAATGTAGTGTACCCACGCCTTCCATCCAGGCCTCCCAGGCCATGGGCCTGAGAATGAGCAGATGCAAATCTCAGGTGGAGCCCACCATGCTGTATCAGCACGTGAGACCACCATGGTGAGTGTTTTATCCCAGCCGTCCATCTGTATGGACCACCTTAATATATGTGGGTTTTCCACATGTGGGACGTGGGACCCACTGTCATAAGTGTTTTATCTAGGACAGGATGTGGACCCCACAATGATGTATGTGTATCATCCTCACCGTCCAGACCTTGGACGATGGGATGTAGCTGATGTATTGACGTCTGTAAGATCTGTGGGTCTGCATGATGTATGTATCTCATACCATGTCATCCATTTGTATCATCCACACCATCCAGATGACTGGACGGTGGAAAACCCCCCTGAAGTATGTGTTGTATATACATCGTCCATCTAGGGACTACAATGATATATGTATTTGTCTCACCGTCAATCTGAATGGTAGGGACCACGCAGCAATGCTGTTGTATTCACGTCAGAAAGATCTGGGGCCCGATGTGATCCAGACCGTCCAAGTCATGTAGAGCCCACCTTGATGGTATGTATTTCATCCATCATGTCCGCCCATGGGACCCATCAGACATGCTTTAACCTGGCCGTCCAAACCATGTGGGACCCACCAGATGTCACATGGATGCAGATTAGCTACTGGCAGGTTGGTTGAAGTGACGTCACCAAGATCTGTGGGGCTTTGATGTATGTATTCCATCTAAACCATCCATCCAGCTGGTGGGTCCCACACGTGTGGACCCACCTGGGAGCTGATTGGCTGGTGTAACTTACACTAGCTATATAGCTGATGTATGATGCCAATAAGTTTTGTGGGACCCACCTTAAATGTATATATTTCATCAGCAGCGTCCATCTGGATAGTGCCATGTACGGCCCCACCTTGATGTATGTAGTCTAGATCCTAGTTGTCCGTCCGTTTTGGACAGGCGGGGCCCATAATGATGTATGTATTATGAATCCATACCGTCCATCTATATGGGTGGTGTGGGCCCCTCTTTGATCTATATGTTCTATACACCCCATCCTCCTATTTTGAGGTGTGGGCCCACCCCACACGTGTGACACTTGTGGGCAATTGGGACCCACCTTGATTTATGTATCTTGTATCCACACCGTCCATCTGGATGGTGTGCTGGGTAGGGGCGCATGATGTTTGTGTTTCACCCCTGCTGTGTGGCACCCACCTGGTGATAATGTGTTACACCCACACCGTCTAAACCATGGACGGTGGGTGCGGACTGGCCGGAGTACCTCACACAATCTCACACGATGTATGTGTTTCATCTATATTGTCCAATCATTTGATGTGGACCCCACCATGATATATGTGTTTCATTAACACTGTCCATCTAATTGGTGAGCTTGTCTTAAGGATTGGGACTAAAAATGAGGCAGATCCATGTATCAGGTGGACCACACTGTAGAAAACAGTGGAGGATTGAACGTCTATCATTGAAACCTGTTTGGGTCATAGAAGTTCTGGATCAATATGGAATTTGTTTTCCCTCTTAATCCAGGTCTTTATGACCTTATGATCAGATTGGATGGAGAATAAACTTTATGGTGGGCCCTATGATTTGTTTAATAGTGAAAATCATTATCTCCACTGTTATTTGTGGTATGGTCCTGTGAACACTGAAAATTGGCGCCCACGCTGATTTGAATATTTTTTATTTAAAAGGTGAGAGTTAGCAAGCTGGTTTGTGAATGTTGGTGTCGCCACTAGCCAATTAACCTCAGAATCCCGCAGTCGGCTAAAACTTGTGAAATATGTAAGGTTGGAGAAATCCGAAGACTCTCCTACCTTAGATTGACTCCTGGTCTAAGATCCGGGATTCCAGGTAAGGGACCTCGGTTACAAAGAGGGAAGGTGTTAGGCACCCTCTCTGCCTATACAAATGTATGGTCTCTACTTGGTGTGGTACGGAAATCTCAAGGGATGAATGATGTGGTCGAGGTAGGACTAGGCACACGTGGATTTCTGATGCGGCAAGATCCGAGATTTTGACAAGCCACTGAGCATACGTCCAATAACGTGTCTAGAAGGCGGATGTGATGATACTCATGCAAAAAGGTAAAGAAAAGTGGACTAGATCACTAAAAATTTCTAATGTGGCAGGATCCGATGTACAGTGAGCCACAGAGCATATGTTCACTAGAGGTCTAGAGAAGCAGGAGGGTTGAGAAGGGAATAGATGTCATGATGAATGCTTATATATAAAATGAAAAGATCTTTGGCTTGAACTTAAGTAGGCTAAGACATGGGTTGCACCATGATCAATCCGAGCTAGACTTGGAATTGGGAAGGTTAGGAGGAGGCTAAGAGATGGCTAGAAAAATCTGATCTTTGAGGCTTAGGAGCTCTCTCTCACCCTCACTCTCACTCTCTTCTTCTCTCCCTCTCTCTCTCACACACTTGGAAAGTGAAAGTTATTGTTGTAAAAATGTGAAGAGGATAGGGCTATTTATAGCCTTCTCCAATGGCAATGTGGTAATTGCTAGGTTTGTGTAACGCCCCGTACTTTCCAGTACTCGAGTGTTACTGTTAAAAACCGAGTCAGTGAATAGGGGTAACCTTTAACCACTTATGAAGCCATCCATCCATGGTGCGAATTATAATCAATTTAACCTTTATTTTTTAAAAACTTATAATCTAAAACTATAATAGAAATTTATTCCATATGGCCCACTAATAGAGGTAATCCACCTTAAATTTGGGACCGAGGCCTAGTGAAAAACTTACAAACTTAACGGGTGCTGCTGACGAGAAATAAAATAAAATAAAACAAGATTAAGCTTTAAAAAGAAGATAATAATAATAATAGTAATAATTAAATAAGACCATGAGATGATGGTCCTAATAACTTACAGAACGGGATCCACAATAGTGAACACGTGCATATGTGAAAATAATAATAATAGTAATAAAGTAAACCAAACAATCGTAATAAAAATAGTAATAAAATTTATATTATGAGTAGTACTTGAGTTAGTGACATGTTATGAAGGCCTTGAACATACATTGAGACTTATGTAATAAAATTCATATAAACAACTTAGGGAAAAATAGAATAAAACTACAAGAATAATAATAATAATAATAATAAATAATGATATTATTATTATAAGGGTTGTAACATGATGTTTATGCTAGAAAAACATAATAGGTCATATAATCTATAGTCTAGCCATTGATTTCTAGATTAAATGGTCCCTTGGACCTTTTCAACTATTGACATTCAATCTCGGGACGATCCGACCACTAGATCAATGGAAAGCCACTGTTAGAGCTAGGATTCAATCTGTACGGCCCACCTGGACCTTGGATTTGGCTCACCTTTGTTCTAAGGCTTTAACTAGACCTGTGAAACTGAATGAACAGATTGGATTCATTACAAACGTCACTATGGGCCTCATGCACCCATTGTGAGTGCACCAAAGATGTGCACACGCCATGCACCAAACCCGCTATCAAGTCAAATCGGGCGCTGACCCCCATTTACTTAAACGAGAGGTTTCTCTCTCTCTCTCTCTCTCCGATCTTCACAGCCAACTGTCGGACGACCGTTTAGGATGTTCATGGCCCACCTTGATCACCCAAATGGGAGATTTGAACTATACATCTGAAAGGGGGTCCACATATGAATAAACCCTAGGTGATTTCACCTGATGGCAGGCACCCATATGCACACAGGAACCGGTGCAAACAGGACCGAAAGCACATTGTTTTCAAAAATGGAAACCGCCCCTGCTACTGTCAGCTTAGCGATCCACGTGAGTGGTGTTTAGCACGATCTCTGACGTCCATCCGAAGCAATCCCAGGAGTCTGTTTTAGCTGAGCGGTTTAAGGCCCCCTCAGCAAAGAAAACCACAAACAACTTCAGTTTTTACCCACCAGATTTGAAGACGGTTTTAGCTAGAGCGATCTGGGCCATTTAGTTCGGATCGTAGGGCTATTAGGAAGCTAGAGTTGTAATAAGAATGGGAGAGAACCAAGCAAATGCATCTCATCTCCCAGTTTTAAGAAAAATGGTCATTTCTCCCAACGTCCAAACCCACCATCCAAACTCTATTGAAGCTTCAATTCGTTGATTTCCCAAGCTCCATTACACCCCTAGAAACCATTCCATGTTGCCGGAATGAAGGAAGAAGCCTTCATTGGAGATCCGCCAATAATGGCGTTCATCTTCCCCACCGTTCAAACCGAGTCAAATTGTTCAGGCAGTGCAGTTTCGTCGGGTGACATCCCTTGCTGGGTGATCCATCTGGGAGGAAACAGAGCGAGGAGAAAGAGGAAGGAAGAAAGGAAAGGGTGCATGATGCACCAGCTCGGATCGGGCCGAGTCACGATCATGACTCCGGCCGAATACGGACCTGGTTCCGCCAAGTTGAACCTCGACTGAGGTGAGTCCAGCCACCCCTGGACGTTTCAAGGGCCTTAAAGAAGGAGAAACATAGAGAAGGAAAGAGTGTAAGAAGGGAGAAGAAGAAGATAGGGAAGGAGAGAGAGGGAACTGTTCCGAGTTGACTCGACTCGGCTGAAACTCGCTGAGTTGAGTTGGGCGAGTCAGACCAGTTCTGTTTAGTCCAGTGACTTGCTGATGTAGGGTCTTGGGTGAGGAGAAAAGAAGAAGAAAATGGAAAGAAGGAAGAAAGAGAGATGGAGAGAAAGAGAGTAGAGGGGCAGTGGTGTTGTGCCAAGTCAACTCGACTCGGACCGAGTCGGCTAGGTGAGCCCACATTCGCTTCCCAAAATTTAATTATTTCGATTATCATTGTTACTGTTATTACTAAATTATGGATTATTAGAGTTAGATATAATTAACCATTAGTAAATTTTATATATACTAAAATTAGTTGTTATAGACAAAATCTTAATTATTAAATATAAGTGCTTTGTTTCTCATATTATCACTAATTGTAGAGCACACTATTTAATTCTCATCAAAAGATTATTAGTGTCACGTTAGCTAATATTAAGGATATGGTTAATATTAATAATTATTTTTAGATTACTATTATTATTATTCGTAGTGTTATTGTTGTTATTTAGCCATTATTAAATTATTATTTTAAGTTAGTAATATCATCAATACCGTTATTGCATCACATAGAAATTAAATCCAAAAATTAAACCAAAACTTACACTCTAGGGTGAAGTCCTAGACCTAAGTAACATAAACCATAAATTATGATCCTAATTGGTAAGTTATTCTCTACGACATCACTACAGGTTCCCTTACTATGATATTACTATTATAAGTCACTATTAATATCATTACTCGTGGGTTGTTAGATAATTTAATATAATATTAGCCATTGTAATATTTCCAAAATTAATGACTAAATTATTTATTAATTTTACTCAATTATTACTCTCATTAACAATTTCATTAATGGTCACACCAATTAAAGTCCAAATTCCATAATCAAATTCTAGAATCTAAGTTTAGGACTAAACCCTGAGATGGAACCCTAATTCTATATTAAAACCCTAAAAATAAGTAATCCAAACCCTAGGTTATAATCACAACCATAAAGAGTACGTAGAACATGGATCTAACCATACAACTTATAATTCATGATAGGGTTCAAGTCTAAGGGTGTACGCGCTTCCTAATAACATTGGAAGGCGAGTCGACAAATAAGGTGATGATTCTTCCCCTTGAGCTTTCCATCTTCTTATTAGCTTAAGTCATAGTTCTTGTTATAACATATAATTGATCTCCCTTTATATTCACATGTGTTAGCCGGTGGAAATTGAATTGTTGTATTACTTGCTTTATGATTATCCTGTATAATTGTTCATGCTTGTGTTCTTTTTTGTGAATTGATTGTGGAACTTAAACTGGTACATTAGTGGGAAATTCCCACATATGAATGTACACACATACTTGGGATGTAACTTGACTAGTTGTGATCGTAATGGATCTTCGACTTAGTGATTATTGGGTGATGGTCTAGATGGATCATTGATGTGGGCTTACCATCCAAGGTTGTTGTGCCCAATGATTTTTAAGGATGGTTTTCATCGTATGGTTTTGATATTCCCCCTATGTGGCATATTTTGATACTCACCCTACATGGTTTTGTTTTGATATTTTCCCTATATGGGTTCGATGTTTTATACTGTGCAACCATGTGATGGTAAGCCCATATACTGTAATATGATTGGCCACTAGTCGACGGGTTTTCATTAAACATCCCAAGATGGTAGCCTCATGGGCCGGGGATGGTAGTCATAGGATACTATGCTTGAGCCATCAGCCTACGCTAGGCCATGTGCTCCCCCTAGTGACCGTGAGCTTACTTAAATCGGTTGGTTGCAATTGGACTAATAATGGGCTGGCAATTCATGCATACATGGCATATTTTCGATGACTTGGATCACTCTGCCCTGCGATTATGCTGAATGTTGCGCTTATGAACAGTCATTCGATTTATAATGATAATTTGGACCTTCATGCCCATGCAATTACGCTGAGTGTTGCACTGATGACCAGTCACATCCTTGGGTGACGACCCCATTGCTTGTCTGGATGTTTTTCTCGAGGCACTGCCCGTCTAGATATTTTTCCTGGGGCACAGACCATCTGGATGTTCTTCCTGGGTCCATGATTGCATTCATGCATCCATGCATCTAATAAGACTGCATTTACTCTATTTTGGTTGTCTGGATGTTTTATACTATTTCTTACCTAATGCAGTGATGTGTAATCTTGAGGGGAATTCACACTGAGTTGGCCACTCATCCATCAAATATACAACCGTACAAGTAGTACAAGTGGCTTAAGTTATATGCATGCTCAGACTTGATGAGGAACAAAGTACGATCGCCAGGGATGCATGACTGTATTTGCCTGGAGGAGCTGCATAATCTTACGGCTCATATTTATATGCTTTCAATTATTCTTCATGTATTGAATCAGGTCAATCTTGTATTTGTTAATTTTGGAGACATTGGTTTGTATAAGTCATTATGGGCGGCTTCTTGTATATTTGAATGATAATGAAATTTTCTTTTATGTCGATTTGTCCACACTACGCTCATTTGCTTACTCTGATGAAAGAAAAGAATATATATAGTCAAAATTTACCATCCTTTAAGGTTAACACTTAGGTTTTTGGGACACGGGTCATATACTCGGGTCTAGAAAAGTCGAGGCGTTACAGTTTGGGAGGGGTAAATGCTGACATGGCAGTTTGGGATTGGTTAAGGAGAGAGGTACGCCACATAGCGCACTCTCATTGGCTCTTGGGGTTGGTAAAATGGTAAATAATGCTGGCTGGGGGGTAATTTCAAAAGAAAGTTGACTTTCAGGCACAGAGACAGATGTTGCTCGGAGGACACACGCGCCCCACGAGCGGAGGTAATCGGAGTACCGCCGGCGGTAGTCAAACTATCGCCCAGGCCGGGCTCGAGCGTGTGGGTCTCGTTTGGTGCACTGGTTCGTCTGATGGTCTTCTTTTCAGGTTTTTTTTACTCAACTGGGTGCATTTCATGCTGATTTGGCTCTAATGAGTTTTTAGTTAGGTTATGGGATTTTAGGTTCGGATTTTGGTTTTGGGTTGGGTTTTTGGGTTTGGGTTAGGTTTTTGGGTTTGGATTAGGGTTTTAGGTTCAAATTAGGGTTTTGGGTTTGGATTAGGGTTTGGGGTTTAGATTATTGACCATGGTCTGGATTGTCCTTACCTTTTCAAGATGTTAGCCTGGGTGGGGTGTCTATAGATGCTCCTCTATGGCTGAGGTTGCCAGCAACCGCAGGTCAAAGTAAGTGGACACCCTACCCTTCTGGTTAGAAAGGATAGTGACTTGAATCTGTTGCCTGCCACTGTATCATTGTCAGCTGACTGTTTGGAAAAGAGATGACTTGCACATATCATGAGGGCTGAAGAAAACGTTGTGATTGTCCCTGCGCATTGGTACGGCATTACGGGTCACCAATCTCAACCCTTTCACGTCATATTGTTAATAGATTTGGAGGGTAAGTCTAAAAGTAGGGCCTCTGCACGTTGGTGCAGCTTTATGAGGATTCTTGTACTGTTTGGTCTGTCATTCCTTTGCAACATAATTATCGTAGGAGTATTCGATCCATTTGATCGTCAAAGTGGTTAGTTGCCTTGTGCATTCATGCGGCCTTATGGGGAACTCACTGCGCCAACTTGGACTCGATCAAATTTTGTGAACATCTCGGACTAGGTATGTGCTTGTAGTCTGCTGATTCTGATACTTTGGTTACAATGGATTATTATCACTTTGAGTTTGATTATTCTTTCCAGAGATAAATCCAATCATTTTTACTAGCATTCGTACGACTGTCCAGATATAGAGATCGGGCCAATCATATATGTATCATGTACAGATTCGATTATCCTCCGAGAAAACAAGGAGAGGTCGAATCTTATTTAGTTGTTTGCACTGACCGCAACTGGAGAATATAGAAGATTCCTCAATGTACTGCTCGCCATGTGCATTTTTTGAAAACTTTGTTTGAAAGTTATTCCCTCTGGAGCTAGACTCCTTAGGGATTTTATCTGAAAATATTTTTTGAAAAATATTCATTCGATCTCGCGGGTGGGTGTCATCGTTCGGTTTTAATTTGTAAAAATTAACAGTTGCATTGCCTCCATAGATAAACTGATGTGGCTAATGGTTTGAAATATTTTTTAGATTTTTTGAAAGATCCGTCCGATCTTGTCGGTGAGCACAGTCGTCTGGTTTTTATTGTATAGTTCAGATCAAACAATCAGATGGTCTCCACTGAAATAGTGGTGAAGATCGCTTTAGTTGGAGTAGGAATATGCCAATATGTCCTAGAGGAGGGAGGGGGGTGAATAGGGCTTTTTAAAGTTTTTATGGTTTATTTAAAATCCTATTGCACTAACCCTAACAACATGCTCATATTAGGATTACTCAAAAGTAACTCTACTGGCTTCCAAGCCCGGTAAAGGATCCAATCACAAACTATTTAAGAACTGAACAATATGCAAACTAGTTTATGATGGATATGACTGTGTATGTGTAAGGCGTGAACTCAGATATTCAGATATGAAAATATTAAAGTAAATCACACAATCAGAAGAATAGCAATCTCAAACACAGTCATTTTTATAGTGGTTCGACTACTTGTCTACTCCACTCCCGGTAACCCCACTCAACCCTTGAGTGTACTGGATTTTATTAAAGAGGTTTCTTAGTGGTTCACCTCAAACTTAAGGTTTTAAATCAGGTTCACCTTCAACCTTTACAACCGACACTAAGGCTAACTGTTTATGCTCTCACGAGCAAGGGTCAACACAATACACCCACTTTTAGGCACACTAGTTAAGGATCTTCCATAAGACCCAAACTATGGTTTCACACGGTTCACCTCGAACCTAAGGTTTTAGACAGGTTCACCTTCAACTGGAAGTTTATGCTCTCCACAAAGCAAGGGCCAACACTACATACCCACTATATACACTCCTGCTGGAAGCCTCCTACGAGGGTTTACAAGGGTGAGAAACACCTTAGACCTAATCCCAAAAAGGAATGATCACAAGTGTCCTCTGGACTCTAATAACTTACAAATAAGTGGATGAGTCCCATTCAGCACGTTGACAAAGATCTCCTTTTTGATAAAGAATCTTCGGCTTCCTTGATCCACAACACAGATGATGTACCAATACGAGGCTTTGGATTGGGTCAAGGTTAAGACGGAATCTTACTCTATAAGATGTTTTCCTATAAGGAAAATGGAGTGATTCCGATTATGCATTCAAGGCATCCCAGCTTAATGATTTGCCATTAAGGTAGTAGTTGGAGGATCCTTGAATGCGGAAGTTCATTCCCAATCCATTCTATTGAATATCAATGATGAGGGTGGATTGGAGGATGAACTTCCCAAAGAGAAAGGGCTTTGGGTATATGATCTAAGGTAAAACACTCAAAAGCACTCTATACTTTCTCTACCAGCAACAATAGGTAAGTCCTCTTTATATAGGCAAAAGGTTTCAACGGATATAAAATGGTCACATTTATGATAGAGTTCGATATCATCGAGCAGGGTCGATATCATCGAGCGTGTACTCTCGATTGCATCGACTTGCCGCTCGATGACACAAACTCAAATGTCATACACTTTTGACACCTTTTGCCAGCTGGTCGATGGAATCGAAACACAAGTCGATGTCATCGGATTTCGAATTCCGATATCATCGAGCTAGTGTCGATGAAAAATGAGAGAGACTTGATATAAAATATTTCAGGTTTTCAAGAATGATCAAGGGACCTTCGAGATCATCAGAATTTGAATGTCGATGATATCGATACGGTGTCGATGCATCGATAAATCAAAGGGATTTTCGTTTAAGCTTGCTAGACAGTTTCTATCCCTATTTGATGCCATCAAAATCGTATCGATATCATCGATATTTAAATATCGATTCTATCGAGTAACCCCCGATCATAGATAAACCATCTTGAAATATTTTGCTGGAAAAATAGGCGCCCATCACCGATAACATCGAGAGCCTTCCGATATCATCGAGATTTGAACTTCGATAGTGTCGAGAAAGGCTTCGATATATCGATGTACATGTAATTTTCTTAAGTAAAAACAGGGGCACCGGAGATCCGTCGGTCGATATTATCAAGTTACCTTCGATGGACTCGAGATTCAAATATCGATGATATCGATATGTATATCGATACATCGATAAATCCGTCCAGAGATATATGTGGTTACTGGACGCATTTTGTCCTCATTTCGATGATATCGTTTAATCATCGAGGAAATCGACAGCACAGGTCGATCATATTGAGATGTGTATCGATAAAATTGACAAAGGAAGAAAACTTAGAGAATTTTCTGATTTTGAAAAAGTTTTCTTAACTTAAAAACCCTATGATGTTCTAGTTTATTTTAAGGGTTTTATATACCTGGTGTTTTGAGACATAGGATGTGAGGTTTAGATTTACCTGTGGCGAGCTTGTACACATCCGGTTGAGGCAGACGCTTTGAATTGATCTTCCTATGAGGCTCTGTAGTTTAGCTGACTCAACACTCACGCTAATTGACAAACCAGGGCACTTTCAATCTCCCCCATTGTCAATTACGTGACAAAATACCAAAATACCCTAGAATAGTATCTAGACAAACACATCCTAAATTGTGTGTACATGCATTTTACACAATTTTACAATTTCTAGTGAAACCATGTACACAACCAGTAGTTGTTCCCCCTTTCAGCATTCTCCCCTTATCTTGGTGCAGCTGCTCCCCCTAACACCTGCAACACCATTCAAGCAGATATATAACTTTCTATTCGGGGTGTTTGAATTGTTCTCCCCCTTTTTGTCAGTCATTGACAAAGATATAGCAGTTGATATTGACTGAAGTTTGAAATATTTGGGAGAACCAACATCCAGAAGCATACATATAGAGATGTATAATGATTAATTCGGTTTGAGCTGACATCATTTTCAGAAATTATGGATGCATATTAGACAGAATAAAGCAGTGAGAAAAGCAGAGGAATTAATCATCACATACATTCCATATCAGAAACTAGATGAACCAGGGGATCTTAAAATATAATCATAGCAGTAAGTAGATACAAATTATAACCATCCATAGCCGCAATATCCAAAAAAAAATTGCCCAAGGTTAGCCAGTAAGTTTTAAGTAGTTTAAAGTCAGCCAAAAAGTAGCAGAACCATTAACACAGATACGCGTGATGATCCAATGGCAACTGCATGACCCTACTGATGCTTAATATTCTGGAGGATTCCTATGTGCGAGCAAATTCACCGCTTGCTGAGTTGTGTATTGGAGGACGTCAATTTTCGCTTCAATCGCAGTGAGGCGCCTTTCACAGTTGTTCAGTCGTTCCTCCATCCCAGCCATCCCGTTCAATAGGTGTCGGTCGAGGTGATGGGTCTGGTGGTTTGTGATAGATTCTGGACTGACAACCGGCGTGCGATTTGATCCCCCATGTGTAGGCCGAGCTGAAGGTTGAGTATGTTGGATTGCTGGTGGCATGAGACGCTCATTCCTGGGAAGAGAAGAAGAGAGAGAGAGAGAGAGAGGGAGAGAGAGACATAATTGTTGGGCCTCCTGAACTGCATCACTGTCAAACCATGCTTTGGGATACGCAATGTCAGATGTGGCATGAAGCCCCTCATGATGTGCTAGTTTACAGATAAGCACAGGAAAGGGCAATGTCTCCCGACAGTTGCCTTGAATCACACGAATGATTTGCTTAAGAAGAAGAGTTGGCAGGCACACTTGATTTTCTTTATATACATCATAAAGCACATTGATCGCAAATGGAGGGAGGTGATTACCTTTGACATCGCAGGGATATACATTGGACCCAAAAATGCTATGAAGAACTTTGAAGGTGGGTCTAAGATAGTTGATGTGAAGTAGATTGTCATCATTTCGAGGGACAGTAGTGCCCTGACACAACGCATGAGTTACTTCACCCCATACTCCCAGACTGTTAAGATTCCTGTTGGTCACTGGGATTCTAGTGACATCAAGGTCTAGAATGTGAGCCATGGTGATTGGAGTGATAACCTTTGAGTAACGTGCGAGTTCAACCTGAATGCTGGGGGGATCAATACTAATAACATGACAATGTTTAAAGAATTCTCGAATCACACCCAGTTGATATGATCCCCCAAGATTTAAAATATTCTGCCAACCTATTACTTCCAAAAGTAGGTCCACCCCAAAAGGCTCTATGACACTATTGAGTACTAGACATTCAACAATGGGGAGTGGACGTCCTTCCATAAGTGGATGCCTAGTGGATCCTGATTGCATGTTCTTTGATTGCAGATAGTGAAGAGAAGACTTACCTTTCCCCTTGATCATGATATGTAGATGTGAGAGACTGGCAAGGGAGAGAGGAAGTAATCAGAGAAGAGGAAGAAATGAGTTTAAATTCAAATGTAGTCTTCTCTTAATATAGCAGCTTTGTTGATTATATCGATTAGCTATCGATATCATCGACATGATTTTTATCAAGAATTGCACTGACGGTTGTTGGAAAAACAATTATTCATTAATGCAATTCAACCGTTGGTAAAGACTGCTGGTTATTAGCTTGTATACCCAAGATTCTTCAATTTTATCGACGTTGAATATTAATATCATCGAGCTGTAAATTTTGATGATATGGACGCAGTTCAGATACATCGAGAATGTTATAATCTGGCATCCCAAAACTGACATGGTTAATATAAGAGGTTTAGACTTGTGGCTGACACTTAACCAAGAATGTCCCAGAGTGAAGATTTACCTATGTGGCTCATGTTTACTGGGATATTTTTAATAAGTGCATACTCCAATGGATTTTTGAAGGTCATTAAACCTATTTGTATCAAGAGGTTTGGTGAGGATATCTGCAAGTTTCTTTTCTGTGGAAACATAGTCCAATGTAATAATCTTGTCATCAACAAGTTCTCGGATAAAATGATGACGAATGTCAGTGTGCTTGGTCCGAGAACGTTGGATAGGATTATTTGAAATGTTGATTGCACTTGTGTTATTACAGAAAAGACTCATAATGGGTTGTTCAATCCCGTAGTCCAATAACATCTGTTTCATCCAAAAGAGTTGTGCACAACAACTTCCAGTGACAATGTATTCAGCCTCGGCAGTGGATAATGATATTGAGTTGTGCTTCTTACTCTGCCAAGAGACCAGACAGTTTCCAACATAAAAGCATCCTCCACTTGTTGATTTCCAATCATCCAAATTTCCTGCCTAGTTAGCATCAGAGTATCCAGCGATAATAGTGGATGTTTCAAATGGATACCACAGTCCGAAGGAGGTAGTTCCTGTTATGTATTTAATGATCCTCTTAACGGCCGTTAGGTGAGACTCCTTAGGATCTGCCTAATATCGAGCATATACTCCCACGCTAAAAGATATATCAGGACGGCTAGCAGTGAGATATAGTAGGTTGTCTACCATACTTTGGTAGAGATGTTGATCCACACTCTTACCATTTACATCTTTGGAAAGTTTGAGTGTGGTACTCATGGTAGTATGATAAGAGCGACCAGATTCAAGACCAAACCTTTTCACCAAATCGTTTGCATACTTAGTTTGACAGATGAATATTCCATCATATAGCCACTTGACTTGCAATTCTAGGAAGAAGTTTAATTCACCAACCATACTCATTTCAAATTCAGATTTCATGAGGTTGAAAATTTTGAGAGCAGCATCTTCACACGTTGAACCGAAGACTATATTGTCCACATAAATTTGTGCAATAAGTAATGAGTTTTTTATTCTCTGGGTAAACAGTGTCTTATTTACACTTCCTCTGCAGAATTCATGGTCTAAAAGAAATTTTGTTAATCGTTCATACCAAGCACGTGGTGCTTGTTTGAGACCATACAGAGCTTTGTTTAGATGGTAAACATGATGGGGGTTCTTAGGATCTGAAAATCCTTTTGGTTGTTCTACATAAACTTCTTCAGCAAGATCCCCATTAAGAAAAGCACTCTTAATGTCCATTTAGAACAGTTTAAACTTTAGTGTGCATGCAACGGACATAAGAATTCTAATAGACTCAAGACGAGCGACATGGGAAAATGGCTCATCAAAATAAATCCCTTCTATCTGTGAGTACCCTTGAGCAACTAGCCTTGCTTTGTTTCTGATTACATTGCTTGACTCGTCGGATTTATTCTTGAAGACCCATTTGACTCCAATGACATTTGTATCGAGTGGTCTGGGAACCAATTGCCATACCTCATTTCTCTGAAATTGTTGGAGTTCTTCTTGCTTAACATTTATCCAGTGTTCATCTTGAAGAGCTTCTACAATATTCTTGGGTTCAATTTTTTAGGTAAAGCAGAAATGGCTATAGATATTTTCTATCTGTCGTCGAGTTCTTACACCATCATTAGGATCTCCAATAATTTATTCTTGAGGGTGATCCTTAATGATGGATGGTTGGGGTTCATTGGGTAATGGAGATTTGTCATCCAATTTATCTAGTATGCATGAATCTACATCATCTTCTAATTCATTCACAGGGGTATCTTCTTCATGAGGTTGATCATCAATTACCATATTAACTGACTCCTGAATAGTGAGGGTTCTTAGATTGTATACTCTATACGCATGACTATTCATGGCATACCCCAGAAAGATACCTTCATCACTTTTGGACTCAAATTTTCTTAGGTGATCTCTGTCTCTGAAGATATAACATTTACTAACAAGGACTCGAAAATATTTCACACTAGGCAGTTTCCCATACCATAGTTCGTATGGATTTTTATTCAAACTTGCTCTAAGATATACTCTATTTATGATGTAGTGGGCAGTATTGATAGCTTTTGCCAGAAACTTTTTGCCATATCTTTCCCATTTAGCATAACTGACCCGATTTCCTGCAATACTCAATTTTTTCTTTCAACGACTCCATTTTGCTGTGGGGTTTTTGGGGCTGAGAATTCATGACAAATTCCTTTCTCATTGTAATATTTTTCGAATCTTTCATTTTTAAATTCCCCACTATGATTACTTCTAATGCGATTGATGCCGTATCCCTTTTCATTTTGGAGTCGCTTTACCAGGATCACAAATTCCTCAAAGGCATCCGATTTCTCTCGAAAAAATGCGACCCAAGTAAATCTGGAGTAGTCGTCTACTACCACCAAGAAGTATCTTTTCTTGTCATGGCTCTCCACTTTAGTTGGACCAACTAGATCCATATGTAATAGATCCAAAGGTTTTGTTATTGCTATGGTGGTTATCTTTTTGTGTCCGACTTTTATCTGTTTTCCTTTTAGACAATCTCCACAGACAACTTCTTCTTCTTTTCTAATCTTGAGAAGTGTTCTAACTAGATTTTTTGAATTGAGCTTTGCTAAATTTTGGTAGTGAACATGTCCCAGCCTTTGGTGTCATAATTTGGATTCATTCTTTACGGCCATATTACACTTTGTGGATAGCACACTCTCACTTATACTTTCATTGAAATAACAGTTATCACTAGTGCGTAAACCTTTTTGGGAGATTTTCCTATATGATCTAAAATTCTATACACATCCTTTGAGAAAGTGACCAGATGTTCTTTGTCATAGATTTGGGAGATACTAAGGAGATTATGTTTCAGACCTTATACACAAAGGACATGTTTGATATTTGGAAGGCCTGATACAGCTATTGTTCCTTGTCCAGCAATTTTGGCTGAGCTACCATCTCCAAACGTGACTGATCCTCTATTAAAGTTTGAGTACTCACAAAAGTGAGTTTGATCACCAGTCATGTGTTTGGAGCATCCACTATCAAGGTATCATTTTGAACTATTGCCGACTTTCAGAGTAGTATGAATTACAAGACAATTATTCTGGTTTGCCACACCCTCTTGGACACTTTTGAACATGATTCCGACTTCAGTCAAGATCACTCTCTAGGCGGTGAAGCCCTTAAAGAGAGACCTGCTCTGATACCAATTGAAATACTGGTGAAGACTGCTTTAGTTGAAGTAGGAATATGCTACTATGTCATAGAGGGGATGTGAATAAGACATTTTAAAGTTTTTATGGGTTATTTAAAATCCTATTGCGCTAACCCTAACAACATGCTCATATTAGGATTACTCAAAAGTAACTCTACTGGCTTCCAAGCCCGGTAAAGGATCCAATCACAAACTATTTAAGAAGTAAACAATATGCAAACTAGTTTATGATGGATATGATTATGTATGTGTATGAGGTGTGAGCTCAGATATTCAGATATGAAAATATTAAAGTAAATCACATAATTAGAAGAATAACAATCTCAAACATAGTCATTTTTATAGTGGTTCAACTACTTGTATACTCCACTCCCAGTAACCGCACTCAACTCTTGAGTGTACCGGATTTCATTAAGGAGGTTTCACAGCGGTTCACTTCAAACCTAAGGTTTTAAATCAGGTTCACCTTCAACCTTTACAACCTACACTGAGGCTGACTGTTTATGCTCTCATGAGCAAGGGTCAACACAACGCACCCACTTTTAAGTACACTGGCCAAGGATCTTTCATAAGACCCTAACTGAAGTTTCACACAGTTCACCTCGAACTCAAGGTTTTAGACAGGTTCACCTTCAACCAGAAGTTTATGCTCTCCACAGAGCAAGGGTCAACACTACGTACTCACCACATACACTCCCGTCGGAGGCCTCCTACGAGGGCTTGCAAGGGTGAGAAACACCTTAGACCCAATCCCAAAAAGGAATGATCATAAGTGTCCTCTGGACTCTAATAACTTACAAATAAGTGGATGAGTCCCATTCAGCACGTTGACGAAGATCTCCTCCTTGTTGATGAAGAATCTTCGGCTTCCTTGATCCATAACACAGATGATGTACCAATACGAGGCTTCGGGTTGGGTCAAGGTTAAGATGGAATCCTACTCTATAAGATGTTTTCCTATAAGGAAGATAGAGTCATTCTGATTATGTATTCAAGGTATCCCAACTTAATGATTTATCATTAAGGTAGTAGTTGGAGGATCCTTGAATGCGGAAGTTCATTCCCCAATCCACTCTATTGAATATTAATGATGAGGGTGGATTGGAGGATGAACTTCCCTGAGAGAAAGGGCTTCGAGTATATGATCTAAGGTCAAACACTCAAAGGCACTCTATACTTTCTCTACCAGCAACAATAGGCAAGTACTCTTTATATAGGCAAAAGGTTTCAACGAATATAAAATAATCACATTTATGACAGAGTTCGATATCATCGAGCAAGATCGATATCATCGAGCGTGTACTCTCGATTGCATCAACTCACCGCTCGATGACACAAACTCAAATGTCATACGCTTTTGACACCTTTTGCCAGTTGGTCGATGGAATCGAAACACAAGTCGATGTCATCGGATTTCGAACTCCGATATCATTGAGACTAGTGTAGATTCATCAACACTTGAAAAATGAGAGAGACTTGCTATAAAATATTTCAGGTTTTCAAGAATGATCGAGGGACCTTCAAGATCATCAAAATTTGAATGTTGATGATATCGATACGGTGTCGATGCATCGATAAATCCAAGGGATTTTCGTTTAAGCTTACTGGACAGTTTCTGTCCCTGTTCAATGCCATCGAAACCATACTGATATCATCGATATTTGAATATCGATTCTATCAAGTGACCCCTGATCATAGATAAACCATCCTGAAATATTTTGCTGGAAAAATAGGCGCCCATCACCGATAATATCGAGAGCCTTTCAATATCATCAAGATTTGAACTTTGATGGTATTGAGAAGGGCTTCGATATATCGATGCACATATGATTTTCTTAAGTAAAAACAGGGGCTCCAGAGATCTGTCGGTCGATATTATCGAGTTACCTTTGATGGACTCAAGATTCAAATATCGATAATATCGATAGGTATATTGATACATTGATAAATCCTTCTAGAGATATATGTGGTTGCTGGACGTATTTTGTCCTCATTTCGATGATATCATTTAAGCATCGAGGACATCGATAGCACAGGTTGATCATATCGAGATGTGTATCGATAAAATCGACAAAGCAAGAAAATTTAGAGAATTTTTTGATTTTGAAAAAGTTTTCTTAACTTAAAAACCCTATGATGTTCTAGTTTGTTTTAAAGGTTTTATATACCTGGTGTTTTGGGACATGGGATGTGAGGCTTAGATTTACCTGTGGCGAGCTTGCACACATCCGGTTGAGGCAGACGCTTTGAATTGATCTTCCTATGAGGCTCTCCAGTCTAGTTGACTCAACACTCACGCTAATTGACAAGCCAAGGCACTTTCATCCACTAAAATAATCGGGCATTGTATTATATTTGTATTTTTGGTATTTTTCCTTCTTTTTTTTTATTTTTTTCCAGCAACTTATCTTTTTTACTTTATTAAGATTCCCAATTTCTCGCGAGATTTTAAATTTCTCGTGAGATTTTAAGATAACAAACAATTTTCAGGGGAGATTTTTTTTTCTTTTTTCTTCCTTTCTTTTTGCCTTTTCTTGGGTTGTTGTCCAATGGACCAAGGGGAGATCCAAGCATCCCTTCTTATCAAGGGAGACAGGCCTGCTGTCCCATGCAATTCTGGTCAGGGGCTGCAGTCGGACTACCACCGATGGCAGTCCAATTACCGCCAGTCACTGGCTTTATCCGCTGGTTCAGGGTGGACGCTGGTTTGACTGGTGTAGCCTCCTCCCTTATTTGATTTCATTCCAGGGGTATCCAGGGACACCATTGTTGCTCCTTGGAAGTTTCTTGGCCATTGATCTCTGCAGTTTTTCCTTGTTTTCCTTCCTTCTTTACTTTTCAGGTGGATGATCAAGAATCTTTGCTTGTATTTGCTTGGAGTTTGGCCAGATCTTCTTTGTAAGATATTTAAAGGAGTTTATTTATGGCCTTGGATCTCCTATTTGGGCCTAAGGAGAATCATGATCGGGACCGTTGATCATTTTGGTCTGATCTTAATCATCGGACCTTGTTGGATTTTTCATTTTGGGGTAAAGAGTTGGCTGGATTTTTTGTTTTAAAAATTTTGTTAGAGTGGGGTGTGATAAGAAAGGGGGCCCCACTCTTTTATTTGGTTTTTGTTTTTTATTTTTATTCTTTTTGTGATGATCTAGACCGTAAGATGGGTGATTTGGGACCCACTTGAGCACTTTGATGGTATGGATCTTGATGGCGGGCCATTCCTTGTGTAGTGGATCGCTCACCTTAGCTTGATTTTTAGTTCCATGCATGGATGAAGTTTTCTTAAGTTGGCCTCAAATCATGGTCTTGATTTTGGTCAAGTTGGACTGACTCTTGATTTGGGGTATGTGGGCTTAGGAGATGGGCTTGTGAGAATATGGACTTATGGAAGTGGGCCGGACTTTGGACAAATGGGCCAAGAGAATGGGCCTTGGAAAAGTGGGCTCTTGAAAGTAGGTTCTTGAAATTGGGCTTGGGTCTTAAAGATATGGATTTTTGAAAATGGGCGTGAATGGGCTCTAAACATTTGGGCTTTAACTGTTGACTTGGGCCTTTTTGTCTTTAGATTTTGACCATTGACTTGGAGTTTTTAACTTGGGCTTTAACCATTGACTTGGGCTTTAACCATTGACTTGAGCTTTGACTATTGACTTGAGCTTTGACTTGGGCTTTGACCATTGACTTGAGCTTTGACTAATGACTTGAGCTTTGACAATTGACTTAAGCTTTGACTTGGTAGCGAGAAGGATACTTACCTGTGAATCTTGCTTGTGCAGCATGCCTCACCATAGTAGGAATGAGGCTGTCCCTTCTCGTCAGTCTGTTGATCCGTGTTACGTTCCTTGCGAGGGCCGTCACTTATCTGATGTGGCTAGGGAGGGTGGTGCTCCTGCGATCTTGAGGGGTTATGGAGTTAGGACACACTGGCCAGACTGGTTTCATGATCCTCAGCCTCTGTTCTTTGACATACTGGAACGCACACCTTTTATTGATCTGTTTCGAGTTCGTCTTGGCAAGACGAACATGTCCCTCTTGTCCGTTTTGACAGAGCGATGGCATGCAGAGATCAACACTTTCCATTTGCCCTTCAGCGAATGGGGGATCACCCCATATGACATTTATATGCAGTTGGGTCTGAGGTATGATGGGGGATCCGTCCCATTTGAGGATGATCTCCTAATACCTTCTCCTGATGATTGGATGAGCCTGCTAGGGATGATGTAAGATTCTGCTGAATTTTTCGGCCATCGGTTCAAGCTACTTTAACTGTCCACCAATTTTGCCTGGCGCATTCCTGAGACCGAGGCCATGGCCATTGTGAAGGCCCGTGCCATAATATTGTACACCACGGGGGCGATGATTTTCTATCACAAGAACAAGTTGGTGAGTTCCCGTTTGTTGACACTTGTGGATAACATGACTTTCCCCACGACATACAATTGGAATGCGTCCCTCCTTACTTATTTGTACGAGGGGTTGGATAAAGCCAATTGCTGCCTCAGCAAGTCCTTAACTGGCTTCTATCCGGTCATCGAGGTACGATTAAGCCCTTTTATATTTTCACTCCCCTTTAGATGATTGCTCGTAGTTTCTGATTGAGGCCCCATGCAGGTCTACTTCTTTGACCATTTTTTGCATCTAGCGCCTACTTTGATTGACTATTCTCCTCCTTTTCCACATATGATGTTGTGGTATAAAGATAACCGCAGCCACACGTGTAGTTTCCTTGACCTTTCGTGGAGGTCGAACGTCGATGCCCTAGTCCATGATGATGTAAGCGATTGTTCTGTCCCCTTGTTAGTTGCTCCTGCTTATTTTTTATCTTTGATTTTCTGGTTTTCTGCAGTTTTGTACCAGGCTGTCTCTTCGGTCAAACGTGGCGCTTACTCCTGCAGCTCAGGAGGCTTTTCAGACTTCGCGACGACGCTGCATCCTGGAAGATCCTAGCGTGACGAAATGGTATCTTGGGGGGAGGCTCTTTTAGTAGTTGACTAGCAGTCCTTTGGTTCAACTTAGCCCTCCGATCAATCCGTCGAATTGGAGGACGGTGCCCAAACGGGAGTTGACTGCTGCTTTGGAGGAGTTTGATGTTAGTGCCTTTGTCGATCTGGCAAGGGAGTACAGCTCATGGTGTAAGCAATACGGTATTAGCCTGATCTTGCAGCCTGCCTATGCTTCGGGCGGTGGTGCACGTTTTGCTGGAGGGGGACTCTTGAGGTCGCATGTTCATCAGAAGTATACAGATGACTATATACCCAATGATGATTAGTTCTATTATATCATGTGATCATGTATCATTAGCTGTATCATCTTCTGTATATATGAAATTTTAGTTACTTGATGCTGCTTCTCGGATTGTCCTTGATCATTTTTTTAATCTCATTTTGACTTTTGGGTAGACGTTTCATGTACTAAGACCTCTGAAGTGGACCCCACCTTGATCTCGCTGAAAAGTGGGTCCGGGGAGTAGTTGGACTACGCCGCTGACTTTTTTCTTCCCGTTCAGTCTTGTCAGCGGTGCAGAGATGTTAGGGTCTAACGGCGGTACTTAGATTACCGCCGGTGATAATTGGATTACCGCATCCATCCGTCTTTTCTTCCAGCAAGCTCCCTTCTTCTCTGTCTACTTCCAGCAACTTCTCTGGCCATTTTTCCTTTTTCTTAGATCCTCTGATCATTCATTTTACCCTCTTTTCTTCCTTTTTGTCCTAATTTTTTATCTCTTCTCTCCTTTGTCTTCTTCTTCTCTTATCTTTATTATGGCTAGTCATAATGGAGATGTTGGTGGGCCCAACATGAATGATGGAGTGATGGGTGGTGGGTCTTTTATTTATGGTGGTGAGAGCTCATTTATGGGTGGATTGATGGGGGTTGGTGGTGGTGTGATGGGCTCTTTTGGAAAGGTTAATGCCATTTATGGCATGGCTCCTACCACCATTAATGGTAGCCATGAGGTGAGATTGGATGAATTAGATGGGTTTGATGGATTTAATGGTTCTATGCTTGGTGGGCCATTGGGTGTTATGGATGTTGGGATGGTTGGACCATTAGATAGTGTGGATGGTGTTGGAGGGATGGTGGATGGTCTGGATCTTATTGGGCCATGCTTGGATGATGAGAATGCTATGTTGATGGACCCGAGCAGTGTAGATAGCGCGGATTGGATCCGGATGGGTGGCGGCCCCCCTTTTGATGGTTCGGGCAGTTTAGATTTGGCTGGTGATGGACCTCCTGTAGCTGGCTTAGGTCAGATATTTCACACAAATTTTGAGGCAGCGATGGGACAGGCTGTTGTTGTCAGGGATCAGGGTATTGGTCCAGTCAGTTACTAGGGTACTTTAGGTATTACAGCTCCTGGGGCATGTACTTTTCAGACTTCTCCTAATGTGGCAGTCGTTGGAGGCTCGGGCCCACCTGTTGCAAATTTCCAGGGTACTTTTCGAGATGCGATGGGTGGGTCAGGCTTTTTTCGGCACCATGAGATAGATCTGCTAGATAAAGGCATGCCTATTTTCGACGATTCGCCTATGGATCATGGGTTTCAGATTATAGAGGGTGTGCCTGTCTGGACTTGCCGGTTGTAGCCACGCAGCACGTGTTCTGAATGCCCTGAAAATCGGGGGTCGAGCATAAGCTCCACTCTCGAGTTCCAACGCATCACTTATGCAACATAGATAATGATGATTAAATGTTGTCCATGTTAGTGCATTAAACATGAGTGGGATTACACCAAAACAGCATATCATACTTGAGAGACAGTTAAATTATGCACGAGGAAGACTGTGATAGATATGTAAAATATATAAACTATTATAAGTCTCCAAAGTGTGAACATGTTACCAGGTTATATATATATATATATATATATACATGTATACTCCAAAAATGAACAAAAAGAATATACATGGGTGCTCCAAAAGTACAAAATAACAAGTGTAATGGTGTCTAATCAACATCCATGTAACCCCATCGTTCAGAACATGGTCTACATAAACCCGCCTGAAAACTGCATATACGAGAATGCCTCCTCTCGTCCTCGAAGTCTGGTCTGCCTCAGGAGTCGCGTCGTCATCTGCAATCAAGACAGAGTCTGGTTAGTATTTAAAACACCGTCCCGTAACGTAGGAGTGAGTGATCAACTCAGTGTAACTATACAGCAAAGGTTAACATGTTATCAATTCAGTCAAGCCGTAATGATAAAGCAGTAAAATCAAACATCCCTGAATACTCTTATTAATGCAAGAATGATATGAATAATGATGCATACCCTCGCCTACACTCCGATGTGCGACACTATCTTACGATCGCAGCATGCTTTCTTCCCTCTATGCTCTTCAACCCGAGGCACATGCAGTGCGATGTTATGAGCATGATTACCAAATTTTTATTAGTCTTTTTCATACAACAGGATTGGGAAACTAAGGTACCTCTCTTATATCAATTCTCAAACAATGATCCATCTAGGGTCGTCAATCTTAGTGAATCACATACGATAGGCAAGTTTAGGTCACTACCACCAACACCCTACCAACTGGCAGTCTATTTTCAAAGGCTCGTCGCTAACTCGACTAGGGACCACAGCCAGGCTGTGCCAGGGTAGGCCTATTTTGTACTCGAGGTCACTCCACCAACGCCCTACCAATTGGCAGTCTATTTTTGAAGGCTTGTCGCCAACCCGACTGGGGACCACAGTCAGGCTGCACTAATGGAGGCCGACAACTCGAATACAGTGTCCCATACTATCGTATTCGGCTCACAAGTTTAGGTTGCTCACTGGTCACTACGGGGAGGCTCGTTGCCCCAGCGTAGGCCGACAGCTCGACCACGGTGTCCCATACCTCCATGTCCGACTTATGAGTCTTAGTGGATCGAGGACCAAGGTTAACGAGGTTTTCACTGGTGAGTTTGGTACCTTAGGTTCAAGCAGTAGCGTCCAAACATGGTGAACATACATCGGGTCAATCGGGTTACTTGACGAGCTCGACTAGTACTAGCGCACCTCGAGTTGATCGACATGAAGTGCGTAAGCACTCCGTGTGGCCTAACCACTGTCATCTACCGAAGTACGTCTCGGATTCATCGGACACGTCCTTTGTGGCAAAACAACCTCAGCCATTAACATAAAATCTGTTACCGATTGCCTGGACTATATCATAGTCTCACACACATTCTGATATGAGGAATACACATACATGAGAATCATATATCATTTATCAACCAATGTAAGCATGAATAACATTTGAATATATTATGAAGCACATATAATACGCCATTCTACATATATGTATTCCACACAAAGCACACCATTTAGATTGCAGTTATTAGCAGGAATTTATACACATAGCTAAGGTAGTTGTGAAACCTATCTCAACAACCCTATTAGATACAGTTCATCTAACTACTTCTCATATAGACATTTTATCAAACACCTATACTACAATGTCAACACACATAACATATATTATCTATGTCATGTATTTGGACAAATCCTTCCAACAAGGAGTTGTCACGAATACAACAATCATGCATTTGCATTATATAAACATAATAGGCACAAATCATGATTCCATAGTCATTCAGTCATTTCAACAAACACTTAGACTACACACATCTCCATATATGTTGTATGTTGGTTATACATGTATTAGGCCAAATCCTTTTACTAGGGAGTTGCCCCATATACCACACGCATATACCCAAGGCAGATAATCATGGCATGCACGAATCCGGGTTCCATACTCATTTAATCATTTCCACAAACACGTGGGCTACACACTTTAACATATATAGTGTATATTGGTCGTGGCATGATTTAGGGCAAGTCCTTTCGCTAGGGAGTTGTCGCATACATAACAAGCATATAGTCATGGCAAATAATCATTTTAAACATAAATCCAAATTCCATACGTATTCAAACATTTCAATACGTACATAGAATACACTATATTCAACATAGCTCATATATAATCGTAAAGCGAAACAAACGACACATTTTGCATGTGAAATAGCACCCACGTCAAGAATAAATCATTAACCGATATTGAAAGCCTTGAAAACCATAACCTATACATCTATAATCCGCACCTTATGCCGATAAACACATAACGGAGTCATTTTAAACACGTAGTCTTTGTCACCGACAAAATGACTACCTATAACATGCATTAGGTTAGCTATTTCATCATTTCACTATTTGAAACCCTATAATGGATTAGGGTTAGGTTTTCTTACCTAAGAACGAAGTCAGAATCGCTGGAATAGCGATTTGGTAGTGATGGATAGGCACGTGGAGTAGCGGGGATCGAATCCCAGGAGTGACTCCAACTTCTCTCTCACTTTCTCTCTCTTCCTTCTCTTCTCTCTCCTAGGGTTTTTTTTCAAATTCGTATGGAGTGAATGAGAGAGGGTTTAAGGTCCTTATATAGGCTTAAAACTGATGGAAATGGCCCCAGGGCCAAGGTATAATTGGGTTATAGCCAAAGGGCGTCTGTTTCAGCTCAATAGAGCACTTCTAGAGCCCCCCCTTGAGCCTAAGTTCAGACTTAAGCTCCCTGACCATGGATCTAGGTCGAGTTAAGTTTCTAATCCGATCGGATTTACAGATCACCCGTGGCGGACCAGTTTCAGTTCAACGGTCCACGATCACCGATCAGGGCCACAAGTACACTGGCCTATGTATGAAATTTTCTCTATTCCGAGGGTGTATTGGGGTCAGATTCTGATGGTCTGAATTCTTATATTTGGGCCGCAAATGACAAGTCTCAGATGACTTAAATTTAGGTTTTATTTCTAAGATATCCATGTTTCTCACACACTTCACTCCGGGCTCAAGCGAATAGCTTCGGGACTATCTGGACTTGATTTCCAAGGTGGTGGTCAAGTCCAGCAAGGCGGTCTTAATTATATAATTTCGTAGTAATCGGACTTTCGACGTGCGATCCAGATCCGATACGGAGTTCAATGTGCTCCCGAGAGCAACTGGGTAATGAGATTGATCCTAGATTTTTGAGTAGCCTAGCGTCAATGATTCTACAAGTTTTAGGTCTTACAGATCGTATTTAAAGAGATTAGTACTAATTGCATAGGTAAACCAGTTTAGCACTTAGTTAATTTCGTTTAATTTCTAAAGGATTTGGTCCTGAGTGATTTCTGCCTGAGGTGGTACTCGGGTCTTTGTACGGATTTTTCTACGATGTTACAATCTACCCCCCTTAAAAAAATTTGTCCCTGAAATTGTCTAAGGGTAATAAGTAAAGGTTTTCAGGTTAGTTCTGTTGGTTTCAGGTTTATATACGTGTTATGGTATATAATAGCTACACTAGCCTAACTCATATCGGTCTACCCCCCTTAAAAGTTTCTACCTTTAAGGTTTGAAGATAAATGTCTAAGTTATTATTATCGTGCTAAGTGTCTGATGTTAAAGTTTACCTAAGGGTGGTATGTTCTACCATTTATGATTGGGCTAATACGGAAAGCCAGTTGTGGTAGGCTCGAACCCAATACGTCGATTGCCCGCCTGACCAGGGCAGACAATACATTGTATCCCTTCCTAATCCTGATGGATTCTGGTCTTCTGCTCGGTCAAGCAGTGAGTCCTTTGGTAATCACCCAGGATTGAGAATTGAGTTAAGCCGCGAATACCTCGTACGGATATGGTTCTGAAATTTCGAAATCGGATCATCCTAAGTATTTAAGGAGTATTATAATTCGCTAGGAGGTTCAAGCCTCATGTCTATAAGGTTGTCCTTTGGATCTTGTTCAATGAGAGTTCTTGTTTAACCTAAGTTTAACTTGGTGGATAATAAGTTCTTTCCTGGTGCACATAGTCAAAAGACTATACTAGAAGGGTTTTCAATCTCCTAATATTATAGTTGTAGGTCACCATTTCAATCATACGGCTAGGGGGTTATGAGCAGATTTACACTTTGGTTTCATTAACTTCGAGAGGTAGGGAAGAGTTGAGAGTCCTAAAATATTACAGGAGTTTAGAATGCTAGCAACATAAGGCCGTGGGAAGGGAAAGAAAAGGGACATCTCCTCGACGCGGTATGAACCTTGAATTTACAAGGGAAATAAGAAACTTATAACCTTACTGTGGTCCACCTCTAACATGATCTTACGGAGTATTAAACTATGAAACTCAATCCTACTCGAGGGTTCTAATTTAATTGTACAAAAATAACAACAACAATATATATATATATACATATATATATATCTACGTATAATCAAATTTAATCACAGGGTAATTCCTAGTATGAATATAAGAATTCCTAAATGATATGACCAACCTATTAGCAACTTGAAGTTGTAGAAATTTTCCGTTTCGACCTTTTTATTATTTACAACATATTTGTCCTCTCTAGTTACCATATTATTTTTATAATGAGGATAGTAATCCATTGTTAGGCCTATTCTTTCATACGAATTGGTTTAATAGACCTAGTGTCTACCAATAGGAATACAGGTGTACCTTGAATATGAGCAGTGACCTCAAAGGTCAAAGGCGCTGCAGTTGTTGACTCAGTGAAATGGCCAAGCTATATGTCCTAAAGGGGGGGATGAATAGGACTATGTCAAATTAAAATAAAATTAGCGGAATAAAGATAAACAGATAGCCTTACAATTATAAATCAATTCACAATGCTGAAATTAATTCAACCTTAATAAATAAGTATTGAGAGGTTGATACAAATTCAGTTCTAAGGACAACCTTACACCATAATAAACAAGGGCTTATGGTAGGACAACCTTATTTCTAGAACATCTTCTGAATCAATAACTCAATCTAAATAGAAATAACTAAATAACAAGGAGTTAAAATAAATTACAGAAATAGAGATCTAACTTATTACAACAATCTCCACACTTGCTTGAAATGTAAATTGTTACAACATTCACATCCACACGTACATTCCACAAAATTGAATGATAAATGATATGAAAATTAAGCAAGCATTCAATCCACAAGACAAAGAGTTATAGTGGTTCGCCTGTATGTACACCAACTGTCTTTCAACAGCCACACAGAATGCTACTCCACTCCTAATATCCTCACACAGGGGATATTAGCGTTTACTATCAAATAAGATTTCACAGGTTCACCCAAAACCTTTACAATTGTATCTTTTTAACTTGGGCTTACACAATTCAAAAACCCACACTTTTGAGTTTTCTAGCTCTCCTTAGATAACCACACAAATTAAGATTTTTCTGGCAAATCCCAAATAAAAACCAAAATAGAATGGAATTTACAAAATTGTAAAATACCTGGATTTCTCCTTTTCGTTGTAGCCCGATAGAACCAATCGGAGTAGATGTTCGAATAAAGAAGTTCAATGTCCACTACTCACTTTAATATGGTTCTAAGTTCTAATTGATTTTAGATTTAAATCAGTTGGGCGTAGCTATATTTGATTTTGATTCAAAGAAGAAGGAATAAGGCAATTTCTCTTTTCAAATGAGATTGGAATACAGGAACAAAATCAAATTAAATAAGCTAGCAAAAAGAGAAAGCAATTATACACAAAATAGCTTTAAACAAACACAAACTTATCTTAGAGTGGAGCCTTCAATTCACTTAATTTTCAATGAAAAACTCTGAAATTGGTGTGCTATTTATAGCTGCAGAAATTCGTCTTCGACTGGCCCTACGGTCACCACAACTGGTCAAAGAATAAACTGATTTTTGAATTTTTGAGCACGATCGGATCATACCATTGTACAACCAGTCGTAGGCAATCCATGACTGGTCGAAGGCAGTCCACGACTGGTCGAGACCCCTCTACGACACTTGATTTAGTAGCTGGAGTTTGAGTCGTAGCACTACGACTTATCGAGGGTCGAGTCGAGACCATCCCACGACCGATCGTGGGATACTTGATTTAGTAGCTGGAGTTTGAGTCGTAGCACTACGACTTGTTGAGGGTCGAGTCGAGACCATCCCACGACCGGTCGAGAAGACTCCAGGACTGGTCAAAGCCAAACCAGAAAATCTGATAAATGCAACAATTTTAAGACTGGTCTTGGAACTTCTTAGACTGGTTGAACCAGTGTTAGGACAGGTCGAACAAGGTCTAAGACTAGTCTTAGAATATACCATATAAATGTATTAATATTAAAATGAATTATGTAGCCAAAGTGACCTACCCTAAGGTCAATCTAAGGTTTATCATACCTAGGACATGAAGTATGGACATTGAAAACTTCATTTGCTTGGATCTTGAACTTCACTAAGCTTGAAATTTTCTTGATGTAGCTTGTACACTTCACAAGCCTTGAATTCAATGTTGCTTTGAGTTGCACTTGAATCCCGTACTTATATTTGAATCTTGAACTTCCACTTGCACTTGAACTTGAGTCTTGACCCTGAGCTCTTCTTTAATATCTTCTACATTGTTGCTTGAACTATCATGAAGCTTGAAGTATTCTTTGAACTAGACTTCAAGTATTGACGTGGTGTCTCAAACAAATATATCAAGATATAAACACAAGACATACGAAGAAGTTTTTACACACAATTTTACAATCAAAGAGGAATCAAATCATAGCACTTACAATCTCCCCCTTTGTCAAATTTGTGACAAAACACCTCTCATACTTTAATAAGATAAGCATCACATTGTATAATAACGAATCATGCACCAGTTGTCATAAAATAAGCATCCCCTTGAGACAATTCAACTCCCCCTGAGTAGGCATATGTTGTGCAACTCTCCCTGAGTAGGCATATGTTGTGTACCCCTATCATATCAATCATAATCCATAGAATTCACAGATTCTCCCCCTTTTTGTCAAAATATGACAAAGGAAGAAACAAAGATAAGATATGAAAGACAAAATTAGAGAAAGCAATTCAGAAAGATAGAATGATAAAAAGTTCAGAGTTAAGAACATTACATAAGAAGTGATAAAGGTGAGTCAGAGTACATATCAAAGATTTAACATTCTCAATCTGAAGTTTAAAATAGTTATTAAGTGAAGTTTAAAATAGGCATCCACACAACCAAAGAAGGTAAATTAGTAAAATTATTACAGGCCAAAGATTTAACATTCTCAATCTGATCCAGAAGATGGAGCAGGTATGTTAGGATCACTTTGATGAAAGTTCTTCTGTAAGCACCTAAAATATTTGCGCATAATTTTAAATTGTTGCTTGTGGCCAACATTTATTTGTTCTACCTTTTCCTCTAATGCACGCAGACGTGCATTGAAATCAGATGGTTCAAAGTCTGGATCATTTCCAGAGTTAGAATCAATTTCATTAAAAATATCATCCATGTTAATATCATCTGGCGGTAACTCATCACCTTCGACACCAATCTCAGCTTCAGTAGCAGCTCCACCAGTACCAACATCAACTTGACCAGGGGCCAATCTCTACTTCATTTTATTCAAGTTGGAATTGTTAAATATGAGGTGTTGGATAGGAGCCTCACCGACGGGCATAACGATTAACATGTGAGTGGCTAATACATTCAACAGATATACAAATGGAATATCACCATGACCAGGATAACTAGAATTTGAATAATAGAGGAACAAATCAAAGAAGGCAAACAAACATTAGCACTAGTAATGATTGAGTACAAAATGTGAACCATAAACAGAGTCAACTCAGTCTTGTTTTCAGAGCGGGGATACAGATTATAAGTGAAGATACGATGCAAAACTCTGTATTTGGGTAACAAGTATCTGGTTTTGAGGGCATTCCCATTTGCGGTCCATGGTGCATTCACGTTACACAATGCTCTAGTATAAGTACGTTTTTTCGATTCTGACACTTTCTCAGCAAGTGCACTAAGATGAATACCATCATCATTTACTGGTATGTTCCTAAGGTCTGAAATTAAATGTCGATCAATAGTAAAAGGCCCTTCTCTAGTAGTAATAGTGAAAGTCAGTTGCTCAGAAGAGAAATCAGTTATGCATGCAACCATAGCCTGTGCTATAGATTGGTATGCCAGCCCGCCCCAGCGTAAAATGTTTTCCCATCCTACAGATTGAAGGAGAGGAAGGAGACTGAAAGGAGCGATATGGTTTAAATCAACGACTTTTTCAACAATCACATTATGCATACGCAAATCACGTACATGTGATGGATCATCTTCAGGAGCCTTAAGATGACGTCTAGTGATAGCATTTGAAAGAGAAGAAGAAGCACCTCTAAGATTTTTCTTTTTACCTCGAGAATCCATATTCTTGAAGAAATGAAAGAAATTTTAAGAAAATAGAGATGGGTTTCTCTAGATTCAACAAATGGGGAAGAAAAACCCAAAAAGTTGAAGATCTATATGAAATAGACAACAATAATTAAGAAATCTAAGAGAAAAAATTAAGATACTTTAAGAAAGCAAGGAAAATCACTCTAATCTGAAGGAATCGAACATAAGGGTTCGACTAGTCGAAGCTCGGCTCGTTGGTGAAGAGGGTTAGAATGAAGAAGAAGAGTGTTTTCCCCAAATTAAAGAGGTCAGCACGCTGCACGAACGGTCTTGGGACATACTCGATCGGTCGTAGCAAGATTGGTCGAGCACGTCCTCGACTGGTCTTAGACCAGAAAAAATATGCAATTTCCACAGAATTTTGAAATTTAAATTAATAACATATTAACATTATATACAATATGATACAAAGATGCATGATTAATCATTTAAAATAGCACATACCAAGATCAAATTTCAATTTATTAAACCTGCTTTTGTCGAGCGGTTTAGTAAAAATGTCAGCAAGCTGAGTCTCGATAAGAATATATTCTAAAGATATTATTTTTTCTTCCACTAATTCAAGAATATAATGAAACCGAATGTCAATGTGCTTAGTACGTGAATGCTGGATTGGGTTTTTTGAAATGTTTATCGCACCGAAATTATCACAGTGTAAAACCATCGAGTCTTGTGCGATTCCATAATCATTCAGCATACGTTTCATCCAAACCAGCTGAGTACATGCATTTCCCGCTGTAATGTATTTGGCCTCAGCAGTTGAGAATGATATGGAACTTTGCTTCTTGCTAAACCAAGAAATCAAACAGTTTTCAATGTAAAAACAACTACCGCTGGTTGATTTTCTGTCATCTATATTTCCTGCCCAATCAGCATCCAAATACCTAACCAATTGAACACTAGTATCATAGGGATACCAAAGACCCATATTAACTGAACTTGCGACATATCGAATAATTCGCTTAACAGCAGTTAAGTGAGATTCTTTAGGATTAGACTGATATCTAGCGCAAATTTCAACACTTAAAGCAATATTAGGTCTACTTGCAGTTAAGTAAAGTAAACTACCTATCATGCTACGATACAATTTAGGATCTACATCTTTACCTATAGAGTCTTTTAAGAGTCTTAGAGTTGTATTCATAGGAGTATCAAAATTCTTACCATTATCAAATCTGTGAAATAAAAATTTCATCAGATTGTTGTTTTATTTGCAACCCTAGAAAATAATTTAATTCACCAACCATGCTCATTTCAAATTTAGATTTTATTAGATCTGCAAACTCAACAGTCATGTTAGTATAAGTTGATCCATAAATTATATCATCAACATAGATTTGAACCATTAAGATATCATCATTATGTTTCTTAACAAAGAGCGTCTTATCGACACTACCCATCTGAAAATTGTGACTTAGTAAAAACTTAGTCAATTTTTCATACCATGCTCTGGGAGCTTGTTTCAGATCATAGAGAGCCTTTTTAAGGCGGTATACATGATTAGTAAGCTTAGGGTCTTCAAACCTAGTTGGTTGTTCAACATATACCTCTTCATGTAAGTCGTCGTTTAAAAAGACACTCTTCACATCCATTTGAAAAATTCTAAACTTTCTAAAACATGCAATAGATATGAAAAGTCTAATTGATTCAAGGCGAGCAACTGGGGCAAAAATTTCATCATAGTCAATCCCTTCAATTTGCGTGTACCCTTGCACAACCAGTCTTGCCTTGTTTCAAATGATATTTTCCAATTCATCAGACTTATTTTTGAAAATCCATTTTGTTCCAATAATGTGTTTATCATTAGGTCTAGGAATAAGATACGAAACATCATTTCGGACAAACTGATTAAGTTCTTCCTGCATCGCTACTATCCAGTTTTCATCAAAAAGTGCTTTTACGTCAACCGGTTCTATCTGGGATGTAAAGCATACGTAATTACATATGTCTTCTAATTGTCTACAAATGCGCACCCCAGTGAGAGGGTTTCCAAGTATTTGAGAAGTTGGATGATCTTTGACAGTCCTTAATTCAAAATTAGTTTCACTTGATGAAGTATCTGGTTTTTTAAATATAAGAGCTTCATCATTATCTGACCTAGGGGCAGGTGTATTCAAGTGATCGTCAATTACTACATTTATTGACTCTTGAATCACACCAGTCCTATTATTCAGAACATGATATGCATGACTGTTTAAAGAGTATCCTAAAAAGATCCCTTCATCACTTTTAGTGTCGAACTTTCCTAAATTTTCACGGTCACGTAAAATATAGCACTTGCTGCTAAAAACTCGAAAGTATTTGACAGTAGGCTTTTTCTCAAACCACATTTCATAAGTTATTTTATTATTAGATTTGCAGATATAAACACGGTTAATAATGTAGCAGGCGGTATTCACTGCTTCAACCCATAAATTTCTAGGGAGCTTCATGCTATTCAACATAACATTTCCCATTTCTTGGAGCACTCTATTTTTCCTTTCTACAATACCATTTTTTTTGGAGTTTTGGGTGTAGAGAATTCATGTGATATTCCCTGATCACTACAGAGTTTCTCAAAATCTCTATTTTCAAACCGGATCCATGATCACTTCGGATCTTACTGACTTGAGAACATTTTTTAGTTTAGATCCGTTTGATAGTCTTTTTCACTTCATCAAGGGTTTCTGATTTGTTTCTTAAAAATGAAGCCCAAGTGTATCTTGTATAATCATCTACAATGACCAAGATATATTTTTTGCCACCTCGACTTTCCATTCTGATTGGTCCTATAAGATCCATGTGGAGAAGCTTGAGTGGTCTAGATGTGGTATTGGAGTTCACCTTTTTGTGAGAGCTCCTAGTTTGTTTACCATACTGGCATTCACCAGATATTTTGTCTACTTTTTGCACTTTAGGTAGACCTTTAATTAGTTCTCCTTTGCTCAATCTGTATAAATTTTGGTACTGTACATGTCCAAGATGTTTATGCCATAATTCTGTCTCATTGGTATGGACCATTTAACACATTTGGTTAGATGAGCTACCATCGCTTACTATATAGCAGTTTTCAGAAGTTCTGTGACCAGTTAATATTACAGAACCCTTTTTGTTTAAAATTTCATAACCTTAATTGGAAAATTTTACACTATGGTTATTATCGCATATTTGAGATATGCTCAACAGGTTGTGTTTTAAACCTTCAACATATAAAACATCTTTAAATAAAGGGAGGTTATAGAGTTGGACCTTACCTTTGCCAATATTCTTGCAATTGCTACCATCACCAAATGTGACTGACCCATCAGTCATATCTTTAAGATCGGTAAATAAACCTTTGTCACTTGTCATATGCCTAGAGCATCCATTGTCTAGGTACCACTTAGAATGGCTTGTTGCTTTGAAAGCAGTGTGAGCAACCAAGCAGGCAACTTTAGGAACCCATTTCAGAACTGTTTTGGGTTTAGGAGAATGGTTGGTCTTCTTTTGTTTGATGTTGTAAGAATGACCTATTGAGTTAGATTTTAAGAGCTCCTTAAGTAAATCAATTATTTTTTCAGCTAGTGGATTTCTGATCTGATTTTTAAAATAGCTGCTTTTAGGTTTTTGAAAAGTTTTTGTATTTTTAGAAAAACCTTGACAAGTACCTTTTTCTTTTGAGTTAGAAGCCTCTCCTTTCACAAAGTTGGGAGGAGTACTCTTCTATTTAGGAGATGTATTTTTATCATAGCCCAACCCGGATCGATCGCCACATTTTCTTGATCCAGATAATAATTTTTCTAACTTTGGATCACCTTAGGCATATCTCCATGTATCCTTCAAACTCAGAAGAGAAGATACTTCATTTTTAAGTTTCTCATTTTCAGATTTCAAATCATCAATTAGGAAGGTTTTGAATTCCAAATCACATTTTGATTTTTCGAAACAATCCAAAATTTACAAATTTTCTAAAATAAGAGTTTCAAAAATTCTTTGAGTTTAGAAAACTTTTCTTTTTGAAGTTTAAGTTTGACAGCAATTTTACAACTTTTCTTATATAAGGCGTTATAAGCATCTTGAAAATCTTCTTCATTTTCATGATCACTATTCAAATTTTCTTCACTTGTCGAATCATCGTGATCTGAAAAAGTAAACTTGGCTAGAGTTATGAGGGCCTTAACTTCACTGCCCGACTCGGTTTAAGAATTTTTTGATTCAGAAAAGGCTTCAGAATCAGACGATTCATCCCAAGTAGCCAACATACCCTTCCTTTTGGGTCTGTCCTTTCTAGGACATTTGTTTGCTAGATGCCCATACTCTTAGCAGTTGTAACACTGACTGTCTTTCAAAGACTTTCAAGTTTTAGACTTAGGTTTAGATCATTTCTTTTCATTTGACTTTTGAAAATCGACCCTTTTCTTACTTTTGAAAATCATATAAAACTTTTTCGCTAAAAGAGCCATATCATCTTCAGAATTTTCTAAATCTGAGTTTTCTTAAGAAATACCTTTAGATGACTTCAAAGCGATAGATTTGCCTTTAGGAGCTTTAAAATTTAATTCATAGGTTTGTAGTGAACCAACTAGTTCTTCTACCCTCATATTATCCGTATCACGAAGTTCCTGGATCGCGGTTACTTTAAAGTTGAACCGTTCAGGAAGTGAGCGTAGTATCTTTGCACACACTTTACTTTCTGGGATTATATCGCCAAGACCCCACATTGAGTTTACAATGTCATTTAATCTTGTATAAAAGTCCATAAACATTTCATTTTCCTCCATATGAATTTCTTCAAATTTGGTTGTGAGGAGTTGGACTTTAGATTTTTTTACAATTGATGTACCCTCGTGTGTCATTTCTAATATATCCCAGGCTTGCTTTGCAGTATCACAGGATATGAATCTTTCGAACTCTTCCGGTGATAGTGCACAAGTGATTGCATTAGTGCTTTTGCATTGGTACTACCTTCACTTTTCTGAAGTTTGGACTAAGAAGTATAAGGTGTTATTCTCATTGATTTTGATCCATTGATACCAGTTACTTCAATGATAGGAGGGCTCCATTTAGTCACTGTGGCTTGCCACACACTCTCATCCATTGATTTGAGGGAGATCCTCATTCTGGCTTTCCAATAGGCATAGTTGGAGCCATCAAAGGGTGGAGGCCTAGTGACTGAAAGGCTATCAAAATTTGACATCTTTTTATATAGCTTAGATCTAGCTCAGGAAATAAATCCAAATAAAAAGCAATAAGAACAAGCTATTAGGCTCTGATACCACTTGAAATGGCCAAGCTATATGTCCTAGAGGGGGGGGGGGGTGAATAGGACTATGCTAAATTAAAATAAAATCAGCGGAATAAAGATAAACAGATAGCCTTACAATTATAAATCAATTCACAATGCTGAAATCAATTCAACCTTAATAAATAAGTATTGAGAGGTTGATACAAATTCAGTTCTAAGGACAGCCTTACACCATAATAAACAAGGGCTTATGGTAGGACAACCTTATTTCTAGAACGTCTTTTGAATCAATAACTTTATCTGAATAGAAATAACTAAATAGCAAGGAATTGAAATAAATTTCAGAAATAGAGATCTAACTTATTACAACAATCCCCACACTTGCTTGAAATGTAAATTATTACAACATTCACATCCACATGTACATTCCACAAAATTGAATGATAAATGATATGAAAATTAAGCAAGCATTCAATCCACAAGACAAACAGTTATAGTGGTTCGCCTGTGTGTACACTAACTGTCTTTCAACAGCCACACAGAATGCTACTCCACTCCTAATATCCTCACACAGGGGATATTAGCATTTACTATCAAATAGGTTTTCACAGGTTCACCCAAAACCTTTACAATTGTGTCTTTTTAACTTGGGCTTACACAATTCAAAAACCCACACTTTTGAGTTTTCTGGCTCTCCTCAATAACCACACAAATTAAGATTTTTCTGGCGAATCTCAAACAAAAATCAAAATAGAATGAAATTTACAAAATTGTAAAACACCTGGATTTCTCCTTTTCGTAGCAGCTCGGTAGAACCAATCGGAGTAAATGTTCGAATATAGAAGTTCAATGTCCACTACTCACTTTAATATGATTATAAGTTCTAATTAATTTTAGATTTAAACCAGTTGGGCGTAGCTATATTTGATTTTGATTCCAAGAAGAAGGAATAAGGCAATTCCTCTTTTCAAATGAGTTTGGAATACAGGAATAAAATCAAATTAAATAAGCTAGCAAAAAGATAAAGCAATTATACACAAAATAGCTTAAAAACAAACACAAACTTATCTTAGAGTGGAGCCTTGAATTCACTTAATTTTTAATGAAAAATTATGAAATTGGTGTGCTATTTATAGCTGCAGAAATTTATCTTTGACTAGTCCTAGAGTCACCACGACTGGTCCAAGAATAAACTGATTTTTAAATTTTTAAGCGCGATCGGATCATACCGTTGTACGACTGGTCGTAGGTAGTCCATGACTGGTTGAAGACAGTCCACGACCGGTCGAGACCCCTCTACGACTGGTCGTGCGACACTTGATTTAGTAGCTGGAGTTTGAGTCGTAGCACTACGACTTGTCAAGGGTCGAGTCGAGACCATCCCACGATCGGTCGAGAAGACTCCAGGACTGGTCGAAGCCGAACCAGAAAATCCGATAAAATATAACAATTTTAAGACTGGTCTTGGAACTTCTTAGACTGGTCGAACCAGTGCTAGGACTGGTCGAACAAGGTTTAGGACTAGTCTTAGAATAGATCATATTCATGTATTAATATTAAAATGAATTATGTAGCTAAAGTGACCTATCCTAAAGTCAATCTAAAGTTTATCATACCTGGGACATGAAGTATGGACATTGTAAACTTCATTTGCTTGGATATTAAACTTCACTAATCTTGAAATTTTCTTGATGTAGCTTGTACACTTCACAAGCTTTGAATTCAATGTTGCTTTGAGTTGCACTTGAGTCCTGTACTTATATTTGAATCTTGAATTTCCACTTACACTTGAACTTGAGTCTTGACCTTGAGCTCTTCTTTAATATCTTCTACATTGTAGCTTGAACTATCATGAAGCTTGAAGAATTCTTTGAACTAGAATTCAAGTGTTGACGTGGTGTCTCAAACAGATATATCAAGATATAAACACAAGACATACGAAGAAGTTTTGACAATCAAAGAGGAATCAAATCATAGCACTTACACTTAGGTGCTTCAACTGCAAGTGCATGCACACGGGCTTGTTGAGGATGGTTTGGTTGCGCTGCCATAGGTCTTTGAGGTGGCTTATTCTGAGATATAGGTAGTTGGTAAAATCGCTGCGCTGGTGATGCAGATCGTAGAGGTGGAGTCGCTACATCACGTGGTGGCCGACGGTCGATCTTCTGACTTGGCGTGACATCGTTGTCTTTCATCTTGGTGAAACAGAGGGGATCAGTGTGTCCGCCTTTATCATAATATCTACACCAACGTTTCACTTGCCTTTGCTGGGTCGGCAGAGCCATGGGCCTAGGAGGCAAGCCTACATGTGGCCTCTTACCTAGGACTGGCTGGTCCTGTGATTCGGACTGAGGCCTCGAGCCCATTGGTATACATGTTTGAGAAACTCTGTCTCCATCTTGCTCAGCTCTTAGAGACATGTTGACTAGCTCGGCGTAATTGAAAATGCTAGCACAACATGTCTGAGTGCGGATATTGGGCTGCAACCCATCTGAAAAAAACTGCATTTTCATCAGTTCATCAGTTAGTATCAAAGGAGCGTATTTGGCTAGCTCCGTGAACCTGTTCTTGTACTCTGCTACTGTTATGCCCCCCTGTCGGAGGCGAAGGAACTCTCCCTCCTCATGGTGGTACGTGAGGGGAAAATATTTCTCGTGGAAGTGTATCTCAAATGCACCCCAAGTCCACACATGTCCTATGGGAACCATTTGTAGGACGTTGTCCCACCATAAACTAGCCTCCTTCTTAAACATATAGGTGGTTAGCTCAACTTGTTCTACCTCAGTGCAGTGCAGTGGCTTCAACATCTTAGAGATGAGATCTATCCAGTACTCAGCCTCCTCGGATCTGTAAGTACCCGCAAAAGTGGGAGGACGGAAATGCTGAAAGCGCTCAAAAAGTCTGTTGGTATTCATGTTCCCAGCAGGGTGCATAGGTGATGCAGGCAGAACAACACTCATCTTCTGGGTAAGGGCCCCTGCTATGGTGGCGAAAAACTGTTGCTACTGCTATTGATGTTGTGCCTGCTGTTGCTGCATCAATAACATCATCTGCTCCAGCCTATCAGTAGGGGGAGCTGGCTGAGGCATGGGTGGCGTCGACGTTGACGCACTGTTCTGCTCAGGAACAGATGGTGTAACAGGTGGCACCACTGGTGGTATCATATGTGTCAGCCCAGTGGCAGGGCCAATGGCCGGCTGAGAATCCGGCATGGCAGTGTGGATCAGGCTCAAACTAGGATCCATCTGTCAATCACTCAGGGAAGATACCCCATCAATCAGATCGCCAAAAGTGAGACGCGCCACAACCCGTGCAGCCTTAGGTGGCATTCCCTATATTCAACATAGGGTGCAACCTAAGTCAGATTCAGCATACTCACAAACACTTTTACGCAGCACTCATACATAGACTAAACCAACTTCATGCATTTCATTTACCAAAATTGTCATAATACATGAAATATAGTGTTACATGAATCATGACAGAAGATGCATGTGAGCTAATACAACCAAGACTTCAAACATTTAAAACATTCTACCAACTACTACACCATTAGGCCTATCAACATGAAAACACAAAGATCCTATCACAGCCACAAAACAAGCCACAGGGTGATGGCATGGATGACTAGGCATCCGAGTCTGGCGAAGGAGGAGGGGCACCCTTATCCTGCAGACAGCACAGGAAAGTTTTCAAGGTGCGAGTCACCTTCTTGAACTTATGTTTCACGAGGCCCTGAAGATTCATCATATCCTATCGTAGGACAGCCTGACTCTCCTCAAGTCAAGCTAAACGGGCATCCCTAGCAGCCCGATCAGTGTCCCGCTTCGGTGCCGTAGGAGGGGAGCTCTCCTCTGTGTCCTGGGTCTCCTCTTCTTTCTCGCTCTCTTCCTCTTCTATTTCAGCTGCACCCTCTTCCTCACTCTCTTCCTCTTCACTCTCCATCTTATCCTCACTCTCCTCAAGTCGGGCTTGTCATTGTCGTGGATCGATTTCTATCTAATTGAGAGTAGTTTCATTGATGAAATGTTGCGGCACTGGGAGTTCTGCGCCAAGTCCGTAGCCGAACTCGCATGCAATCTTGCATATGAGTCGGCCGAAGGGGAGCGAATCAGTCCTTCTATTGGAGCGTGCGGTAAGAACTATCTGCCACAAAACATATGTAGGCACGCACAACTTCTCTCCCTTCCCCACTTGATACAAGAAATCTACCATCAGGCGCGTGCACTCGTTGCGATTGCTCCACTTAGGGTAGACGTTAAACGAGCAGATATGGTGGAGTAGGTGAAAATCATCCATCATGTTTGATGCCAGGAGGCTATTGTTTGGTTGCCATTGAACCAGTCGACCACAAAGGAAATGCGTATGCCGATCCCTTTCACGTGCACTCTTCAAATTCGTCTCGCTCGCGTGGACTTGGCCAAGCGGTATTCCCCTGAGTCGAGCTATCAGGCCAACGTCAATTGTGGCTTCCCGACCTCTTCCCGCGGGAATCTTGAACTATAAGGGCTCCAACGTAGGCTCTTGAATATGTGCATAGAATGCACAAATAGTGCCCACATTTGCATGATATTTTCCCTTAAACACAGGGCCCCTCCTAGCTTCACCCAGGTGCTCCAATAACAGATACTCCCCAAAGAGTCGTCCATCCACATGCGCTTCAAAAAGGACCCTACGACGCTTATAAACTCTATGCGATAAATTTGCCAGTAGAGCTCTTGGGAGAGGAGCCTGGGGATCGAGGTCTCGCTTAATCTGTATCTCACGTTCAATGCCCGTGCTTGTGGTGGCGCCTTTCTTTTTCCTTGGACGAGTAGGGCGACTAGGCCCGGCTTCATCCACGGCACCCTTTCTCTTTCCCATAAGAGAGAGAAAGGTGGAAATAAAAAATATAGCCGTAATAAGCTCGAATAGAGCCATGGAAAAGTGAAGAAAAGGGAGGAAATGGTTGGGGTCTTTAGGTCTCCACGGATTTGAGCCTCCAAAGGGTGTGTTAAGGCTCAAATGACAGTGATTAAAGAAGGAAAATGAAGAGATGGGATGGGTTAGTGGGTTTACACGAATTTGAGACTCAAATGGGGGGTTTAAGATCTCAAATGAAAGGAAATGAGAGGCTTGGGAGGTGGGTGTTGCTGAAAACAGTGGGGGTGTATGTGTTTTGAAGGAAAATGACGAAATGGGTGAATGGAGGGGAGATTTGAGAGAGAAACACGAATTTTTAAAGAAAAAGGAGAGCTTAGAGGGGTAGATTATGTAGAGGGGGTGTGTTAAGAGTGGTTAAAACCAACCAACCCTACATCAGTGGGCCATACAATGCCCTAGGAGCATCGGCCAGAGCCAGCCCACCCGGCCGGCCCATCTGGCGGCGAGGTCCTCCCTGGTCTATGGAGTTTTTGGCTAGGGTGAACCCTTTGGGTGAGGTCCTCCCCTCCCCCCCCATTAGGTCCCCCCCCCCCCATTCGGTCTAAAAACATGTGGGGCCCACCTTGGGTCCCCCTGGACTTGTTCGGTTTGGCCCCCGACTCTAATTCGAGTCATTTCGGGTCCTTTCGGGTATGTTTCTGATGTACAGCTGCACATGGAGATTTTTGAAGGCTAGGATGGGGTCAACCATGGTCTAAATCTATAGATTGACGGACTAAGGAAGGTCTGGGGTCGCCTCAAGCGATCACGGAGGTGTACGGTCTCGATCTCGGCGATCGATACCGATGAACTTCGTCAATTGGCGAAATCAGGAAAACCTAAGATTGTTTCTACATTTTCCTTACACCCACCTATGTCAAAAAGCGTCAGCGTACATCGTGTGACCATAATCCAGGTCCAGTTTAATCCAAATTATGCTCTGATACCAACTTATAAAGCCCTGAAAATCGGGGGTCGAGCATAAGCTCCACTCTCGAGTTCCAACGCATCACTTATACAACATAGATAATAATGACTAAATGTTGTCTGTGTTAGTGCATAAACATGAGTGGGATTACACCAAAATAGCATATCATACTCTAGAAATGGTTAAATTATGCAAGTGGAAGACTGTGATAGATATATAAAATATATAAACTATTATAAGTCTCCAGAGTATGAACATGTTACCAATTTATATATATACATGTATGCTCTAAAAATGAACAAAAAATATATACGTGGGTGCTCCAAAAGTGCAAAATAACAAGTGTAATAGCGTCTAATCAACATCCCTATAACCTCGTCGATCAGAACATGGTCTACATAGTCCCACTTGAAAACTGCATGTAGGGGAATGCCTCCTTATCGTCCTCGAAGTCCGGCTCCACCTCAGGAGTCGTGTCATCATCTGCAATCAAGATAGAGTCTGGTTGGTATTTAAAACACCATCCCGTAACATGGGAGTGAGTGATCAACTCAGTGGAACTATACAGCAAAGGTTTACATGTTATCAATTCAGTCAAGCAGTAATGATAAAGCAGTAAAATCAAACATCCTTGAATACTCTTATTAATGCAAGAATGATATGAATAATGATGCATGCCCTTGCCTACACTCCCTCATGCGACACCATCTTACTGTTGCTGCATGCTTTCTTCCCTCTGTGCTTTTCAACCCGGGGCACACGCAGTGCAATGTTATGAGCATGATTACCAAGTTTTTATTAGTCCTTTTCATACAGCAGGATTGGGAAACTAAGGTACCTCCCTTATATCAATTCCCAAACAATGATCCATCTAGGGTCATCAATCCGAGTTAATCACATACGATAGGCAAGTTTAGGTCACTACCACCAACACCCTACCAACTGGCATTCTATTTTTGAAGGCTTGTCGCCAACCCGACCGGGGACCACAGCCAAGCTGCACCAATGGATGCCGACAGCTCGAATATAGTATCCCATACCACCGTATTCGACTCACGAGTTTGGGTTGCTCATTGGTCACTACAGGGAGGCTCGTCGCCCCAGCGTAGGCCGACAGATCGACCACGGTGTCCCATACCATCATGTCTGGCTCATGAGTCTCAGCGGATTGAGGTACCAAGGTTAACAGAGTTTTCACTAGTGAGTTTGGTACCTTAGGTTCAAGCAGTAGCGTCCAAACATGGTGAACATACATCAGGTCAAGCAGGTTACTTGACGAGCTTGACTAGTACGAGCGCACCTCAAGTTGATCGACATGAAGTGCAAAAGCACTCCGTGTGACCTAACCACTGTCGTCGACCGAAGTATGACTCGGATTCATCGGACACGTCCTTTGTGGCAAAACAACCTCAACCATTAACACAGAATCTGTTACCGATTGCCTGGACTATATCATAGTCTCACACACATTTTGATATGAAGAATATGCATACATGAGAATCATATATCATTTAGCAACCAATGTAAGCATGAATAGCATTTAAATATATTATGAAACACATATAATATGTCATTCTACATATACGTATTCAACTCAAAGCACACCATTTAGATTTCAGCTATTAGCAGGAATATATACACATAGCTAAGGTAGTTGGGAAACCTATCTCAACAACCCTATTAGATACAGTTCATTTAACTACTTCTCATATAAACATTTTATCAAACACCTATACTACAATGTCAACACACATAACATATATTATCTATGTCATGTATTTGGACAAATCCTTCCAACAAGGAGTTGTCACGAATATGACAATCATGCATTCGCATTCTATAAACATAACAGGCACCAATCATGATTCCATAGTCATTCAGTCATTTCAACAAACACTTAGACTATACACATCTCCATACATGTTGTATGTTGGTTATACATGTATTAGGCCAAATCCTTTTACTAGAGAGTTGCCCCATATACCACACGCATATACCCAAGGCGGATAATCATGGCATGCACGAATCTGGGTTCCATACTCATTTAATCATTTCCACAAACACGTGGGCTACACACTTTAACATATATAGTGTATATTGTCGTGGCATGATTTAGGGCAAGTCCTTTCGCTTGGGAGTTGTCGCATACATAACAAGCATATAGTCACGACAAATAATCATGTTAGACATAAATCCAAATTCCATACGTATTCAAACATTTCAATACGTACATAGAATACACTATATTCAACATAGCTCATATATAATCATAAAGCAAAACAAACGACACATTTTGCATGTGAAATAGCACCCACGTCAAGAATAAATTATTAACCGACATTGAAAGCCTTGAAAACCATAACCTATACATCTATAATCCGCACCTTACGCTGATAAACGCATAACGGAGTCATTTTAAACACGTAGTCTTTGTCACCGACAGAATGACTACCTATAACATGAATTAGGTTAGCTATTTCATCATTTCACTATTTAAAACCCTAGAACGGATTAGGGTTAGGTTTTCTTACCTAACAACGAAGTCAGAATCACCGGAATAGTGATTTGGTAGTGATGGATAGGCACGTGAAGTAGCGGGGATCGAATCCCAAGAGTGACTCTAACTTCTCTCTCACTTTCTCTCTCTTTCCTTCTCTTCTCTCTCCTAGGGTTTTTTTTTCCAAATTCGTATGGAGTGAATGAGAGAGGGTATAAGGTCCTTATATAGGCCTAAAACTGATGGAAATGGCCCCAGGGCCAAGGTATACTTAGGTTATAGGTAAAGGGTGTTGTTTCAGCTCAACAGAGCACTTCCGGAGCCCCCCTTGAGCCTAAGGTCGGACTTAAGCTCCCTGACCATGGATCTCGGTCGAGTTAAGTTTTCAATCCGATCGGATCTACAAATCGCCCGTGGCGGACCAGTTTCAGTTCAATGGTCCACGATCACCGATCAGGGCCACAAGTACATTGGCCTGTGTATAAAATTTCCCCTGATCCGAGGTTGTATTTGGATTAGATTCTAACAATCTGAATCCTTATATTTGGCCCGCAAACGACAAGTCTCAGATGACTTAAATTTATATTTTTATTTCTAAGATATCCATATTTCTCACTCATGTCACACCGGGCTCAAGCGAATAGCTTTGGGACACTATCTGGACTTGATTTCCGAGGTGGTGGTCAAGTACAGCAAGGCAGTCTTAATTATATAATTTCGTAGTAATCGGACTTTCGACGTGTGGTCCAGATCCGATACGGAGTTTCAATGTACTCCCGAGAGCAACTGGGTAATGAGATTGATCCTAGATTTTTGGGTAACCTAGCGTCAATGATTCTACAAGTTTTGGGTCTTGCAGGTCGTATTTAAAGTGATTAGTGCTAATTGCACAGGTAAACTAGTTTAGCACTTAATTAATTTCGTTTAATTTCTAAAGGATTTGGTTCTGAGTGATTTCTGCCTAAGGTGGTACTCGGGTCTTTGTACTGATTTTTCTTGGACGTTACATGTTCTGAGAGGCTGCACATCTGGATCGAGAGCTTGACCGAGTCCGAGATCTTTAAGCTGGGTTCCCTAGGCTTTCGGGAGGTTCTTCATTTCCACAGAGTTCGCTTAGACTGGTGACTATTGAGCGCGGCGTTATATGGTTGGGTTCCAGCGTTGAACATGTTTTCCTTCAATGATTTAGAGCTGGGTCCGTCTTTAGAGGAGTTAGCGAGCTTGTCTGGTCTTCCTCTCACACAGGAGCCTTACATTCCTTCATTCGAACCGGTTCGTCCTGCTGATCTAGGTCCTTGGTTTGGATTTTCAGCTGCTTTTCCCACTACAAGGGTAGAGCTGATGAGCTTTCGCTTGAGCTTCTGTATGATCGCTATTCTACTACTTGAGGGGGTCTGGGATCTGACCGCCAACTTCAGCGCTTGAATGCACTGATCTTCTGTGCATTGGCGGAGTTGCTCTTCTCAGGCTGGCAATAGTCATCTTTGGTGGTTTTGCTTGATGTCTTTTATCGCATTCTGGGTTGTCGGAGCATTGTCTCTGTGGTGCTAGCGGAGCTCCTTTTAGGCTTGACTGAGTGCTCGCTCGGTCATACCCGCATTCTTCGGGGCTGCTGTTCATTCATTCAGGTACTTCTCGCTTCGGTCCTCTTTCCTTTCCTCTTCTTTGTTATCTGCATGCAACTTGAGCTCAACTTATGCCTTTCTCCAGGTAGGCTGTGGGAGCACCTTTATATGACCCCCTCTACTTTTGTGGCCTGACTCCCATCGTGATGATGTGCTGTCTCTATTGCTTGATGGTCTTCCCCTTGGTGCGGAGGCCACTGAGTCACTTTATCGTCGCATGCTCTCCCAGCTCCAAGGATAGGAGTTTAGTTGGGAGGCTCCATGGCTCTGCCGTACTCCTTTGATCTGCAGCACAGCTCGTACTCCTCTGTTGTTATTAGGCCTCCAAGGATACTGCTCTTATCATCCTACTCATTTTCTCCGGCAGTTTAGCTTCTAGCAAGATGTTCCCGACTTCGCCTTTTATGGATTTGGACATACTCCTCTTCCTTCTGGCTTAATCGCTCTATATCGATGAGTCTGGATTTCTTGGCAGGGCTCTTTAGATGTGGCGGCTCTGGAGTTCGAGTCTTGGGTTCCACCCTTGGCGACAGTACCATACCAGCGATGGGTGGCAGAGCAGTGGCTTTATCATCAGGTCCCCAGTTGGCACTTGGTGGATGAGACCGATAATTAGGACATGGTTAGCGATACTGCTTCATCCTCCTCATGTGTCGATGATCGTTGGAGGCTTTCGAGGAATGGCCATTCATTGATCCATCGTTTCTGCTCGCGATTCATGGCCATCTTATATCTAAGATTGTCGTTATCCATCATTCCTATGAGGATATGGCCCACCGGTTGGCCGTGGGGAGGCAGTATGATGAGGGCATGCTTACTGCCTGGAGAGGGATGAGGTCTTCTACCTGCGCATGGAGGTAGAGCGACTCAAGTAGAGATTGTTGATATATGAGGGATAGGAACTTACCTGGGATCCCTGATTTTGACCAGCTACTTATCCTGTATGGATGGATATATATATATATATTTTTATTTTTCTTGTTTTTATTTTTGCAAGTAAAAAAGAGCAAGTAATGTAAAAGACTTTTGACCAAAAAGAATATTTTTGTGTGTGCAAAAACTTGTGAATGCTAGCTCAGGTTTGGATTTGTGCTTTGGACAATTGGGATCAGAATATTGGGCTCAGCCCACGTTGCGTGCAATAGTCTAGATTGTGTACTAGAGATCTTGGTTCCCTGAGAGTGTGTCCAGGATTATGTCCTTTGGATTTGAGCAGAATCTAATAGAATACTAATCCGAAGTTGGTGCTTTCCTTGTATCTCGTTGTTGCACTTGCTGCCTTGGCTTCTTCTATACTTACACTTATATATATATATATATATATATTTGTTTTTTTTTTCTCTAGCCATTTTTGCTCGTAGGGCCCTTTCGGATTTTCACCATGTCCCAAGTTTTCGTTCTTGCCTGCCCCTTGCCAGCTGTACTATTTTTACCCTTAGTGCCTTTTCAGGTTTTCACCAAGTCCGCTACATGCCCGCTGTTTTTACTCAAGCCGCCCTTTCAACTCGCCATTTTTGCTTAGGCATGTTTCTCTCTTTTTTTGGTTTTTAAAGTGTCGAAAGAGACAGAGAGGTTTCCTTCAAAGCTGGCCAGATGGTTACCCTCTTGTCCTTGTCTTTGATTACAATCGTAAGCTGTTTTATGTCTGTTGGATTATTTGGGGATGATGATCTTATTTTCTTCTCCTTTTTTGTTCTCTTTTCGAGATTTTCTGTTTTTTCCTCTCTCTTTTTTCTCTTCTTTTTCTTTGTTTCTTCTTCTTTTGGTGATTTTTTTTACGGGAGAGATGACATATATATATATATAGATATATATATATATATATATTGGTCTAGGAGAAGTGATGGGTACTTTTTAGTGAGAGAAGTGGTGAGTATATTTTTTTTTTGATGGACGAAGGGTGCTTTCTCTTGTTCTTCTTTTAGGTTTTGGCTGGGGGAAATGATGGATACAGCTTTGCAATTATAATCATTAACAAGTTAGGTATGGTTACCCGTGATAGATATTCACGTTGTCGGCGTTGATGGGCTCAGGAGGATCTTCTCCTCTCAGACTGGTGAGCCGAAGAGCGCCTCTTGGAAGTACCTCCCGAATGATCAGCGGTCCGTCCCATGAGGGTTGAACTTTCATCTAGGATCTGGCAAGTGTGGCGGTACGATACGCTTCATGCCATGTCACCCACTTTGAAATTTATTTTTCAGACCCTCTTGTTGTAGGCCTGGGTGATCCTTCTTTGGTAGCATTGCAAGTGACATAGCGCCCGCATGCGCTTTTCGTCTACCAGATGCAGTTGATCGTATCTTGCTTGTTATCATTCGCCCTCTTCAACTTCGCTCTCCAGCAATACTCGGAGTGATGAGATTTCAATTTTGACTGGAAGCACTGCTTCCATTCCGTATGCGAGTTGGTATGGAGTTGCGCCTGTAGCAGACCGTACAGACGTCCGATAAGCCCAGAGTGCGTATGGGAGCATTTTTGACCAGTCACGATACGTTTTGACCATTTTCTCCAGTATGCAGATCATCTTATTTGCAGCTTAGACCCCACCATTCATTTAAGGACGGTAGGAGCTTGACTGATGATGTTGAATCTTGAATTTATTGAGGAAATCACCCATCCTTTTATTGACGAATGGAGTCCCGTTGTCTGTAATAATGGCATGAGGAACCCCGTACCGATTGATGATGTTGTTCTTCATAAACTTGATTACGTGAGATGCTGCGATGGTGGTGTAGATGCTGCCTCTATCCATTTGGTGAAGTAATCTACCGCCACCAGGATGTACTCATGCCCGTTTGAAGCTTTGGGGTTGACCTTGCCGATGATGTCAAGTCCCTATATAGAAAAGGGTCATGGTGTCATCAAGTTGTAGAGTTCAGAAGCCGGCGCATGGATCTGGTTCGCATATTCCTGACACTTGAAGCATTTCCTGACGTGTTTGCAACAATTTGTCTCCATCATTAGCCAAGAGTAGCCGAGCCGTAGGATCTTTTTTGCCATCATATGTCCATTCATGTGTGGGCCGCATAGTCCTTCGTGGATTTCCGACATGATTTGTGCTACTTCTGTTTCAACCACGCAACGGAGAAAGACTTGATTGAAGGATCGCTTGTAGAGGATACCCCCGGTGATTGTGAACTGGGCCACTAGCCGTTGGATGGTGTGACGATCGGTTGACGTCGTTCCTTCTGGTACTTTTAATGCTCGAGATACTCCTTGATGTCTGTGTACCATAGCTGATCGTTCGGAGAGGTTTCGATTTAGTTGATTTGTAGGTAAAATGCGGATTCTTCCTGGAGTTCGACGGTGAGTTTCCATTCAGCTACTCCTTTTAGGATTTTCGGCATCGAGGCAAGGGTAGCCAAGGCATCTGCAAATTGGTTCTTGGCTCAGGGCATGTCAGAGTATGTGATCTCTTCAAACTCCTCGGTCAAATTCTCCAAAAGACGTAATACAGGATCAACTTTTCATCATTGGTCTTCCAGTCTCCATTCGTCTGATTTGATGATGAGTTGTGAGTCTTCGAAGACTTGTAACTTCTTCACGTTGAGGATTATGGCTTCTCTTAGACCAGCGATACATGCTTCATATTCAGCCACGTTGTTGGTGCATTGGAACGCTAATCACCTGAAAATGGGAATTGGGATGTCGTAGGGAGAGTAGAGTATTGCTCCTACCCCACTCCCTTTTGAATTTGCGGCTCCTTCGAAGAAGAGTGTCCACTCTCCTACCTTTCTTTCTTCTTCTTCCTCGATTAGGAGGATGTCCTCACCAGGGTAGAAGGTCTTCACTGGTTAGTAATCTGGCAGAGAGTGTGGTAAATGGTCAGCTAGTGCTTGCCCCTTGATTACCTTCGAGTGACATAAGTGATGTCGAGCTCGGAAAGCAGCAGTTATCATTTTACGATCATGCCTGTTAGTGCCGGTTTCTTGAAAAGTACTGTAACGGGTCCATGCAAGTGAGCAGAAGGATTAAGTGAGCGATCATGTATTGTCATAACCGTTGCATTGCCTAGACTAGGGCAAGGCACGTTTTCTCTAAGCTGGAGTATTTAGCTTCATAGCTTGTGAACCATCAGCTTAGGTAGTAGATCGCTTACTCCTTTCTCCTTATATCGTTGTGGTGGCCGAGAATGCATTCGATCGCTTCCACTGCGATAGAGATGTACACTAGTAGGGTCCTACTTGGGATAGGTGGCATGAGCACTGGAGGATTTAACAAATACTTCTTGATCTTGTCGAAAGCCGTTTGATAGTCATTGTTCCATTCCTTTAGCGAATTCTTCCTTAGAAGCTTGAATATGGCTCACAGATGGGCGTGAGTTGTAAGATAAATTGACTGATATACTGGATCCTTCCGAGGAAACCCTGAATCTCTTTTTCGCTACTGGGCAGCGTCATCTCGATGATTGCTTTGGTTTTGGTCTCATCCACTCGGATGCTATCTTCGCTGATGATAAAGCCTAACAGCTTGCCTCCTGTTGCGCCGAAGACACACTTTTGTGGGTTGAGGCGGAGCTTGAACTTTTTTAATCTATCGAAGAGCTTCTTGAGGTCTTCAAAATGTCCTTCGATCATGCAAGATTTGACAATCATGTCATCCATATAGACTTCCATTTCCTTGTTTATCATGTCGTGGAACAAGACAGTCATGGCTCGCTGATATGTGGCTCCCGCATTCTTTAACCCGAAGGGCATAACCTGATAACAGAAAGTTCCTCATTGTGTGATGAAAGAAGTCTTCTCATGATCTTTAATGGCCATGTTGATTTGATTGTAGCTGGAGAAGCCATCCATGAAGGATAAGATCTTGTGTCCAACAGTATTATGTACCAGCATGTCGATGTGAGGCAGAGGGAAATGTCTTCAGGACTTACTTTGTTGAGGTCTCTAAAGTCAATGCATATCCTGACTTTACCTCCTTTTTTGGGACTTGTACGATATTTGCGAGCCATTCTGGATAGGTGGAGACCATCAGGAATCCCACATTGTATTGCTTGATGACTTCATCACGAACCTTTAGGGCCCATTCTGGCTTCATTCTTCGGAGCTTCTGCTTGACAGGCTTCATGTCTGGCTTTGTTGGCAAGTGGTGTACTACCAAATCTTCATTAAGCCCTGGCATATCTTCATAACAGAAGGCAAAGTTGGACAACCTCGGTCTCAAGAATTCCATCATCCTCTGTTTGTATTCCGGAGACAGTGATCTACTGATGCACACCTCTCTAAGGAGTTCTTATGATCCCAAGTTCACAACTTCGAAATTGTCTGCCACAACATTGGCCTTTGTTTCGAACCTTTCAAGGGAATCCTCGAGTTCGAGAGTTGTATCATCATTTCTGAAAAGGCCAAGCTATATGTCCTAGAGGGGGGGGGTGAATAGGACTATGTCAAATTTAAAATAAAATCAGCGGAACTAAAGTAAATCAATACCCTTACAATTAAGAATCAATTCACAATGCTAAATTAAAATCACCTTGATAAATAAGTATTGAGAGGTTGATACAAATTCAGTTCTAAGGACAACCTTACACCATAATAAACAAGGGCTTATGGTAGGACAACCTTATTTCTAGAACCTCTTTTGAATCAAGGACTCAATGTTAATATAAGTAAATGAAATAGCAAGGAATTGAAACTAAATGCAGAAGTAAAGATCTAAATTATTACAACAATCCCCACACTTGCTTGAAATGAAAATAGTTACAACATTCACATCCACTTGTACATTCCACACAATCGAATGATAAAAGATATGAAAATTAAGCAAGCATTCAATCCACAAGACAAAGAGTTATAGTGGTTCGCTTTGTGTACACCAACTGTTTTACAACAAACACACGAATGCTACTCCACTCCTAATATCCTCACACAGGGGATATTAGCGTTCACTATCAAATAGGTTTTCTCAGGTTCACCAAAAACCTTTACAATTGTGTCTTTTTTACTTGGGCTTACACAATTCAAAAACCCCTTTTTCTGAGTTTTCTGGTTTTCCTCAGACAACCAATACAATGAGATTTTTCTGGCTCAATCTCAAACAAAACCAGTACAATGAGATTTTTCTGGCTTAACCTCAAACAAAACCAAAAATAAATGAATTTTACAGAATTGTAAAATACCTGGATTTCTCCTTTAGCAGCCCGGTAGAACCAATCAGAGTAGATGATTGAATGTCAAAGTTCAATTTCCAATACTCACATTCATAAGGTTCTAAATTCTAATAGATTTTAGATTTAACTTGTTGGGCGTAGCAATATTTGATTTTGATTCCAAGAAGAAGGAATAGGATAATTCCTCTTTTCAAATAAGATTGGAATATAGAAACAAAATCAAATTAAATAAGCTAGCAAAAAGGAATATTAAATAAGCACAATTTAGCTTAAAATAAACACAGACTTATCTCAGAGTGATTACTTGACAATTCTTGAAATGGAATGGAGTTGAGATGTCAAAACTCTGAATTTCGTGTTCAATTTATAGAAGAAAAAATCGTTCCTACGACTGGTCTTAGAAACTTAGGACTGGTCGTAGCTCTAACAGATTTTTGAAAGAATTGAGCGCGATCTTAGAAAGCCGTTCCACGACTGGTCGTGAGTACCCTACGACTGGTCGTGGGTCACCTACGACTGAGTCGTAATACCTACGACTGGTCGTAGGACCATGAAATAAGTTGCTGGATTTTGAGTCGTAGCTCCACGACTGATCGTGGACTAGTCGAAGCCAACCTACGACCGGTCGAAGGACTTCCAGGACGGTCGTGGGCGTACCCGTAAAATTCCAAAAATCTTTAACTACTTAAGACTGGTCGTGGAATTTCTTGGACTAGTCGAACCAATGCCAGGATCGGTCGAACAAGAGCTAGGATCGGTCTTGGAATAGACCAAACTTATGTAAAATAAACATTTGATTTATGTATCCAAAATGACCTACTTAAAGGGTCAACCTAAGGTCATTCAAACTCAATCATGTCGTATGGACATTGAACTTCAACCATTCAATGAATGTAGTTTGTTTGAACCATATCAGGCTTGAGATCTTGTAGCTTCAAACTTGAGATCTTCATCAGCATAACAACTACTTCATGCATTGCTTATTAGTCTTGAAGTCATGAGTCGTTCTCTAAGACTTGAACATCAACATAGTAGCTTCTTGAACTTCAACATCTTGAGCTTCAACTTGTAACATCTTGAAGAATCCAACTTATAGCTTCTTGAAGTATTTAAGCAGTGTCTTGAATAAAAATCATCATACAAGCACAAGACATAGATAGATGTTTTGACACATCAAAATTTGACAACCAAAGGAGTATGAGACCATAACCCTTACAATTTCCCTCATCCTAGGCTTCATCCAAACGCATGAGCTCAAAGTCCAACTCTAGATCAAAATCATATGAGTCGATGTCGAACTCTGATGCTGTGTGTAGAGTGCTTGGCACAGTGATTTTTGAAAGTTTTTCTGATATTTTTTATTTTTGAAGATTTTCTAATGTTTTGTGATTTTGAGAAATATTTGATGTTTTTGTGTTTTTTGAAATATCTGATGTTTTGTGTTTTGAATGTTTTCTAATTTTTTTGTGTCACCAAGGGATCCCGAACAGGACGGTGTTGCAAAACATGATTGATCCTGTCCTGATTCGGGGTACTAACTGCTATTTACATTGGCTTTTTTTAGGCCGACATCTGTGGGTGGCTTACCGAATGATTCGATTATTAACGGGATGATTGTCCAGCTTAGTTCTTTCCCCATTTTGATCTTGTTGCTCTACTCTGTTTGTACCTGTGTGTCATCTGTCCTGATGACCATGATGTCTATAGGACTAGGTTCAAAGTCTGAGTCTGATTCAATCTCTTCAATCAGAAGTTGGAGCTCTTCGGGCTCTCAAGTCCACATTGTGGTGGGATATTGATGTCTGTCCATTCAAGGGAAGGCCACTTCCCTTTCTCGATCCAATGGATGGGCTACTTTTGCCCCTTGTGCTACTGTGTTGTTAACAGGGATGTTTCCCCTTGACTGTTGGTGGGGATGGGTGCCTCTCCGCTCTTGCCTGGGTGACTTGTAGTGGGCACTCCTGGTCCTGGATCCTCTATGGGTGGCCCTACATCCGTGCCCCTAACTTCATGTGATAGGTTTGGGGGTTCTGCCCTTGGCATTGAGTGTGCTTTTAATGCCCTGAGGATCTTATCCCATTGTATTGGCAACCAAATGGATTCCTGGCTGGAATGTTCTGTTAGTTTGAGCCGTTGAAGGTGATCCTCAAGAGAGATCATCGTGTCACCACGGATTGTTCCGGCTTTGACAAACTCGATGGGTGTACACTTCAATGGTTGCCCCTTTTTTGACCTCGCAGTCTGATCTTCCGGTGTTGGTTGATACCCCAGTCCCTGTCTTTGCACATTGGCCTGAGCTGGCTTTACTACCATACCTTTCTCAAGGAACTCAGTACGGTAGTTCAGGATTAGCCGTTTTGCAAGAAGGATGACATATTCGACTGCAAGTGGGTAGGGGTTGGCAATGGAGTTCACAATTTCAAACTCGAAACTATGATATGATATGTCGCCCTCTGTGTGCTGGATGTCAATCACTGGAATATCAGTCTCTAGGGTATTGACCGCCACCGGTAGGATGATTTTTGGTTTGGCTAGCACTTAGCTGATCCGATTTCCCGAATGGAACTTAACCCTTTGATGGAGAGTGGATGCGATGGCTCCAACAGCATGGAGCCACGGCCGTCCCAACAGAAGGTTGAATGATGATCTGAAATGTGACATGAGCCATGTCTGGTCGATTTGTGACTCAATGTCTATTTTCGTCTCTACTTGCCTTCGGGAGTTATCGAAGGCTCTGACACTCATAGTTTTAGGCCTGAAAGAAGATGGTTCAATCTTTAAATGTTCGGCAGTCCTCAAAGGGAAAACGTTTAGGCTTGATCTGTTGTCAATGAGTATGAGTGGTACTTTGAAATTCCTATAACAGACGACTATATTAAGTGAGCACCCATGTTTGTGACCTTTAGGTGGCAATTCATCATCAGAGAACGTGATGGCTCGTGGTGCGAGGAGTTGTCCGATCATGCTTGCCACCATTTCAGGAGGTACGTTAGGAGAGATATGTGCATCATTTAGAGTTTTCGCAAAGATTTCTTGATGCGATCTGGACGTACACAAGAGTTCCCATATGGAAATTTGTGCAGGAATGGATTTGAGCTGAGCTGCTATGTCGTAGGCAACATAAGTTTTGTGGGTTGTTCCCGACAAAGTTCCCCAGGTTTCTTTTAGGTTTTAATTGTCTCTTCTGAAATTCCTACCATTATTGCCCACTTCAGCGTACCCTAGATAGTGTCATGGGATTGCTTTCATGTTATAGGAGGGAACCATCCTCCCTTCCAAGTATATCATCGGATCCTGAGGTTGTGGATTCGCTACCAGAACAGTTTATGGTGGACTTGATGATTTTACCTAGAGTATGACTGGATCCTGACGGGGTTTGACAGTGGGATTTTCCTTCTCCTCTTGATGTGTACTTTGTGAAGGAGGGATCCTCTAGGCATGTGCCAGTTGGTGAGGCATTAGGAAACTTGGGGATTAGACCAGGGGTGCCCCTTGGAAAGAGAGAGGCTGAGAATGTGACCTGGTGGGCGTTGTTGATACCCTTTGGAGGATGAGAGGTGGTGCTGTTGGTGCTGCCTCAAGGATGAGAGGTAGTGTTGTTAGTGTTGCCTCGAGGAATACCTGTGGCCCAGGCGGAGGTGCCTGTCGGTATCCCCATGTCCGATTTGTTGTATCGGGCATAATTGCTTATATAGAGTGATGTGGGAAGGAGTATGTGGGACACACTTTCTTAATGTTGTTGATGGTAGAGGTGTCAGATGTGTTGGGTCCTACTTGATGTGATGGCAAAGGATTTTGAAGAATGTTGACTTAAGTGGTGCTGCCGTCCTGTGGGGTGATCACGATTTTCTGACTTTCGATCAAATCTTGGACCGCGTGTTTCAAGGTGAAACAGCGGTCTGTTAGATGACTAGGAGCCTGGTGATATCACAATATTGATTTTCATTGTATCCTGGTGGCAAGGGATTTGGCGGAAGTCGCAGTTGGAGTGGTGTCAGGAGTTGCCTTAGGATCAACATTGTCAAGACCTGACTATACGTTTGTGTGAGTGAGGTGAACTTCCTACCCAACATGGCTTGCTTGTATGAATTTTGCGCATTTCCCTTAGGCTGTTGTGACTGTGGTTGAGGTGGTTGCGCCTGATATCCCTGTTGGGTTTGCTCTGGTTGGTATTTCCTGTTTTGTTGTGGCTCCGGTGGTGGAGCGTACTAGTTACCTTGAGTATTAGTGACGATATTGTTGACTTTGGTGGTACGTTGCACGAGAGCAGTGCCATTTCCATCACATATCCAATGGGTTTCCCCTCGACTTTGTTTCTTTTGATTGAGGGGGCTTGATGTGGCCATGGTGAAATGGTTTTAGCTCTTATCCAAGCTTCTACTTATTCTCCAGCTCGGATGAACTAGGAGAAGATTATATATGGGTATGAGATCATGTATCCTGAGATGTTTGGATTCGCCGAATGGACAATCATGGATATCTATTCCTCATCATCAATGGGGCTTCTCATCCGAGCTGTCATGGCCCGCCATCGTCCCACATACACTGACAATGATTCTCACTTTGTTGTCTTAAGGCGGCCAGATCGGCTCTTCTCGAATTCATGTCATATTATAGGAAAATCTGTCAATGAATGCTTGGGAGAGTCTCTCCCAAGTCCTAATCTGATGGTTGTCCAACGAGGTATACCAGTCCAGGGCATCGTCCTTGAGGGATTTCTGGAAAAGCTGTATCAAAGCTCCATCATTCCCAGCTATTGCATTGAGTTCCCCACAAAAGGTTTTTAGATGTGATGTGGGACATTCGCTACTGTCGTATCTTTTGAATTTTAGTACCTCAAAGTTTGGAGGCACCTGAGCATCCGAAAAGGGACACAAATCCTTGAACTTAGTGGATGGGAGATCCACTCCTTGCTCCCTTTGCAGTTGATTTTGTACCATTTGCAGTTGTTCTTGCATTTCATCCATTTCAGATTGTGGGGTTGCGTATATCTTCCGCCTCGTTGCAAGGCTTGTGCTGCTTCCTCCTCATAAGGGTCAAGTTCTTCAACCCTTTGATTTCCAAGAATGGGGGTTGTTGGAAAGAAGATGGACTCCCGGTGGCAGGAGGTAGCTAAAATTAAACTTCACTCCCTTTTGGGGGAAGGTGTGATGTACGGAAATGGCTTCGCTCGGGGTATCTGCCAATTCCGGAATATTGCTCCCATTAAGGGGAGTATGTTGGACTCGAAACTGACCCCCTTCGTGGGCATCCGCTAGTTCTTGTCTGTAATCCCGTTAGGGGGAACTTGTTGTCACACCGCAAACTCGAAAACTGGGCTCACAAAATTTTCGATCACTGAATCTAGCGCCGACAGCCTCCATAGTACCCCATTCTCGGCTCCCGGCACCCATACACCAGGTTCCGATCCTGGGATCCTACAAGGAGGATTTTAAACATGATTTGATTCGTAATGAGCATAACCATAAGCATAACCCACGAACAATAACCATAAGAACACCATCACAAAATCCACTATAATCAAAAACTTTAAGTACAATGTGTATGAAAGGGAAATACAAGCTAATGAAAATAACAGAAAATCGAGAAGCTCGGCTGCAAGCTCCAACGGCGGTAAGGCTATGGCTTTGTCCTGGCATCACCTGCACGCATCAATCGTGTATAAGCTTATACGAAGCTTAAAGGGTGGTGTAAGTGTGTGCGTAATACGAGCGTGCTCAGAATGTAAGGTCAGAGTAATGCAAAATCATGTTGATGAGTACATGAATGTAATCAGCCGTACCAAGGTTATGCGATGCAAGATATGAATGCGATCGACCATAATAAGATCATGCGATGTGAGATGCAACTCAAGCATGTCAATCCTTATATCAATGTAGCTCATCACTAGAGCATCAAATATCAGTACGGTTCTCATTCTGGATAATCAACAGGGTTTAGTCACTCCAAATGGCACTGTATCTCTCCCAGCCACATAGTCCAAGTGAGCGTAAGAAACCTCACTATCTGCCTGGCCAATAGTCTGTCAATACCTATCTAGCATGTCGATAGCGGATCCATTCACGAGCTGGTCAAACTCAGCCTAGTAATGCCCCCTACGCTCGGGCGGGTAAGGCCACACCCCTTTCCAACTGACCACGACATAGTGGGAGACACGACCGTCTGGTATTTGGCCCTCATGCGCTCATGAATCCACTCGGTCTCGACGTTAGAGTCATCTTCTGGTACCATCGGGTTTAGGGATTTTTACCCAGAGACATCTATGGCGCTCTAATGTTAGAATTAGTATTTTCGGTATCTAATCCAACCACTCACAATGTGTCTGTGGAGGCTATGGCCCTGATATCACTAGGGCATACAATAATCACAATCACACAAATGTAAGTGCATGAATCACCCTACCAAACATGTAACAATCTTGCGCGTACCGCGCTCATGTGAGACAACTCCGCCTATCAGGGAGCCTATAAATAATCTGCCAGAGGGCTATGCTATGATCAGTCACTCCTTATATCAAGCATACATATGATGCATATGATCATGAGTCATGAATTTATACTAAACATGTTATATAGTGATGGGCTCCGTTCATAACGAAGATGGGCCTAGATGGCCTACACCCTACAAGTATGGGCCTATCGATGGGCCCTAGGGAGAGTTACAATACAGACATTTAACCATCATTGCTCTCACAATATAAATGTCAAACTATCATTGCTCCCAAGGCCTAACCGCTAGAACAACATCACATAAACCATGGTGGAATCGCACATTGCAATGAGCCTTATGTACATTCCGTTGGGCCTGGACCCAAGGGCCTTCAATACATCAAAATGGGCCTCATAACATGGGCCTTATATCTATTAAGGCAGGCCTCAACAACGGGCCTCATACAAATCAAGGTGGGCCTCAATAATGGGCTATAAATATGGTAAGTGGACCACACCACATGGGCCACATGTATATCAAATGGGCCATACTCAAAAATAGTGGTGATAAGGATTTCCACCATTAAAATTCCCAAGGCCCGCCATAACATTTATTTCCTATCCAATCTAATTATAGGGTCCCAAAGGATTTCAATGGTAGTCATCCAATCCTCACCGTGCAGTGTGGTCCACATGATAAATAGATCTGTCTTATTTTTTTTGTCTCAAGCCTTAAATTGTTTTTTAAAATAAATCGTTGGACAGTTTGGATGCAACACATGTATCATGGTGGGTCCCATAGGGATGGACAACATAGATGAAGTACATACCTCATTGTGGGGTCCACACTAATGGAAGATGTGGATTACAATATACACATCAGTGGGTCCCACGTGGGGCCCACCATAATGTTTGTTTTCCACCAAGCTTGTTAACAAGGCCACACAAACATGAGGCCCACCAAAATGTTTATTCCCACCCAAACTGCTAATAGGGTCACACGGACCTGAGTAAGAGAAAAAAAAACAATTTTTATAATGATCTAAAACTGCTGTAACACCCAAAAAGGGTTTCAATGGCAGACATTCAATCCAACTGTTTCCAATGATGTGGGCCACCTGAGCTTCAGATAAGGCTGATTTTTGGGAGGGGCCATTGTCCCAAAGGGGACCTACCAATTGCACGGAGTGGATGTTCGACACACATCATGGTGGGGCCCACGGCTGGGACCGTGGGTCCTCACAATCCGTCTGCACTCAAGAACCACTGCTTTTGCCAAGACGGCCAAGAAGAAGAGGCGCTGCTGCTTATATTTTATTTTTTATTTTTTTGAAAAACTGTTTTTCTGTGGTTTTTTCGTAGTAGGGCCCACATCATGTGGATCCACTCCAACCATTGGACTCCATGGCTCAAGACCAACCAAATGAGCCCAATATGCAGCATGTTTTGGTGAGTAAAAATATCAATGTTGGTTTTAATGGTAAACACTACTATTTCTCATAGAATGGCCCGCTTAATTATCAGATTAGCCTCATGTTTTGGCTCAACGCCTAAAATGGGGTGGGGAACAGGATAGATGGTGTGGATTAACTTCGTACATCTAGGTGGGGCCTGCATGAGCAGCCCACCCAAAAAGAAAGCTATATTTTTTTAAGCCGTTAGTACACACCCATGTCAGTACACACACTCCATGTTAGCCGCACCCTATTCCCGTTCACGTCCAGCGTCTAAAGACGCTGGACGACATGGATAAACACATGCATTATGGTGGGTCCCACACACATGGTCCACTAAGATTTTGGATGAAGCTGATACTTGTGTTTTTCCTTCATCTTGGTCGTCTAATGGACCCGCTGCAAGGTGAACCTCCCAATTGGACGATCAAGATCATCTTGCACCATGGTGGACACAAGACATCACATAAAAAGAAAGAGAAAGAGGGAGGGAGAGAGAGAGAGATACAATGAGATAGAGGGACCCCGCCACTATAGGCCCCTCTCGACATTGCATACATCATTTTGGGTCCCACAACAAGTGGCCCAAAAGTTGAAATCAACGGTGGATCACCCACCTCTAGGCCTTCTTCTTGCTCCCTTGGACTCTTATGCTCCTTACCTTCACTTTTGATGGTGGTTGATGGAGTTTTGATGGTGGGGATGAGAGATGAGAGGGTAGGGAAAGTGGGCCACACTTGGCTTTGGGAGAGAGGGGGCTTGGACGTATGGTGTTTTCATAGGATTTGGGAGGTTGCTTGGAAAAATGAGAGAGAAAGTGAGGTGATGGGTTGATATGGGATGGGTGGAATGGGTGTTGTAAGGAGATGTATGGGTTGGGTTGAAATTTTGGTAAAAGAAGAATGGGTAGAGAGAAAGAGTTGACTTATGGAAAAAGGAGGAATGGATGCTTGTACTTGAGGTATGGCTTGTACTTGACATTGATTGATTGATGGGACATGTTGTAGAGATTCCCTTGAAATTTGTAACGTGTAGCGTTTTCCTCAAAATGAACGTGGGCCTACATCTTCTAGCATGTGTATCAGATCAGTGCGCGAGTCGTGGCGTTGGAACCGCGACGACGGCGCGGTCGCCAAGGTAGAGGTTTCAGTTCGAGTCGGATTCGGTATGTAGGACTCAACTTAGGATCATGCACAAACGTCAGATATAGGTCGAGGATACAGTTGAAGGACTGCGGAAGCCTACAGAATGGTACGGACTAGGATACGGGTCTTACAGCTCTCCCCTCCAAATAAAATTTTTATCCTTTACACAATCATCACAACTAGACAACTCATAAGGAAGAAGAAATATAGCATCATCATATAAAATCGGAAATAGCATACATGATACGTTATACAATCAATCATCAAAGAGATGAGGATAGCGCTCTGAATCTCGGCTTGCGCTCCCAAGATGCCTCATCAACAGAATGGTGACTCCACTGAACCTTCACCAAGGGAATGATCTTAGTCTGGAGGACCTGCTCCTTCCGATCAAGGATACGAACTGGCTGCTCAATGTAATAAGCGTCCTCACGAACCTCCAACGGCTGCCAATCGATAACAGGAACTACGTCTGACCCACACTTCCTCAATATAGAGACGTGGAAAACGTTGTGGACGCCAGACAACTAAGATGGTAAGGCAAGCCGTAGGCCACAGGGCCAATGCACTTAGTGATCTCAAAAGGTCCTATAAATCTCGGGACAAGCTTGCCCTTCACTCCAAATTGAACTACGCCCTTCATGGGTGAGACCTTGAGATACACCCTATCACCTTTTACAAACTCCAAGGGACGACGCCGAAGGTTAGCAAAACTCTTCTGCCAGCTCTGAGCTGTACGCATCCTTTACCTGATGATATCGATAGCCTCTGACATCTGCTGCACAAGCTCGGGACCTAGGAGACACCGCTCTCTAACCTCAGTCCAATAACTCAAAGATCTGCACGGTCTGCCATACAATGCCTCAAAGGGAGCCATGTCAATGGTTGCCTGATAACTGTTGTTGTATGTGAACTCAGTCAATTGCAGATGCTCATTCCAGCTACCCCCAAAGTCAATCATGCAAGCCCGAAGCATGTCCTTAAAGATCTGATTGACCCTCTCGATCTGGCCATCGGTCTGCAGGTGATACATGGTGCTGAGCTGCGAATCAGTGCCCATCGCTCTCTGAAAGCTACTCTAAAACTGAGACGTGAACCTTAGGTCTCTGTCAGAAACGATCGAGACTAGAATGTCGTGCAGTCTCACAATCTCCTCCGTAACATCCTGGATTTTTGCCAACCTGGAATTAAACGTTCTTAGGCAATGGGTCGATCCTAACACCTTATTAACTTGTCATAACTCAATCCCAATGTCTAAAATCGCTTTTGAACCCATTTCCTTCACAAATCCCACCCTTCACCACCTTGTTCTTTCAATTTTTCTAAGTACTTTCACCCTAGACACTATCTTAAACTAGCTAAGTATTATAACTTAGATCACTTTATATACAAACTACAAAGGCCCAGGTACCACCTCAGACAGAAATCATATAGAACTAAATCCTTTAGAAATTAGGCGAGAATTAGCTAGTGTTAAACTAGAGTACCTGTGAAATTAGCACCAATCGCTTTAAATACGATCTGCAATACTCAAAACTTATAAAATCATTGACGCTAGGTTACCCTAAATCTAGGATCAATCTCATTACCCGACTGCTCTCGGGAGCATCTCGAAACTCCGTATCAGATCTGGACTACACGTCGGAAGTCCGATTAACACGAAGTTAAGGAATTAGGACCGCCTTGCTGGGCTTGACAACCATCTCGGAAATCAAATCCAGATAGTGTCCCAGCGCTATTCGCTTGAGCTCGGAGCGGGGAGTGTGAGAAACATGAAAATAATTCCAAAATAAATAAGGATTTATGAAATCTGGCATGTGACGCTTGCAGATCAGTATTGAGTAACCTGACCGTCAGAATCTGACCCAAATACACCCTCAAATCAAGGGAAATTTCATACACATGTCCATGTACTTGAAATCTTTGATCGTGATCCACTGACCGTTGAACTGAAACTGGTCTGCCATTTGCGATCTGGAATCCCGACTGAAACGAAAACTTAACTACACCTAGATCTAATGTCTATGAGCTTAAGTCCGACCTTTGGCTCAAGGGAGGCCGCCAGAAGTCCTCCGTTGAGCTGAAACAGACCCGCTTTGGTTATAACCTAAGTATACCTTGACCTGGAGTCTATTTTGGTGATGTTTTAGCCTATATAAGGACCTTAAAACCTCTCTCATTCAGCCCATATGAATTTGGGAGAAAACCTAGGAGAGAGAAGAGAGAAAAGAGAGAGAAAGTGTGGGAGTTGTGGGAGCATCTCCCTACCACCTGATCCTGCCGCTCTACAAGCTTAACCACTCCATTCTAATCACTTTCCCGGCGATTCCGGCTCCGTTCCTAGGTAAGAAAACCCAACCCTAACCTGTTTTAGAGTTCTAGGTAGTGTGTCTTGTGGAATAGCTAACCTATTCCCTGTTGTAGGTTGCCAAATCGCCGTAGACAAAGGTGTTGGGTTCAAACTGGTTTTGGTTCAAGCTTACCGACAAAAGGTGGGGACTTTAGGTATATAGGTTATGGTTTTCAATGCTTTCAATGTCAGATAATGATAGATTCATGATCTGTATGCAATTGCACATGTACAAAGTGCTGTCCATTTCATTTTTCGGTTATACGTTAACTATGTTGAATATACTGTATTCTCCGTATTTGTAGAAAATACTGTATATGTACAAATTTTGAAAGTATGTTAGCCATGATTAATTACTGTATGAATATGCTATATATATGTATAATACTCACTCGGCGAAAGGATTCGCCCTAATACATGTTTTTGCTAGTATACGTTATGTATGTAAAAAGGGTGTATTCTAAGTGTTTGTGAAAATGACCGAATGAATATAGAATTCGCATTCGTGCTCGTCATGACTGATTGTCATGGATACATTATTTTTGTATAGGCGACACCCCTTTGACGAAAGGATTTGCCCTAAATCACGCCACGGCCAATATATACTATATATGCTAAAATGTATAGCCCAAGTGTTTGTGGAAATGGCTGAATGAACATGGAACTTGGATTCCTGCTTGCCATGACTCTCCGTCGTGGGTGTACGCGTGTTATAATTGGAGGCAACTCCCTAGTGAAAGGATTTGGCCTTATACCTATGTGATCAACATACGTCATGTATGTTGATGTATGTAGTTTAAAGTGTTTGTTGAAATGTCTGAATGAGTAGTAGTTAGTAAATTGTAATGTATAAGAGTGTTGAGATAAGATTCTCAGCTACATTAGAGATGTATATGATTTCCTCCATGCTACTTGTTTAATTTAACCGCTTAATTATGAAATATAGGTGTTTATATTTCCTGTTTATATTGGGCTTTATTACATGTTTTATGACATGCTTGTCAACATGCTTGAATTACTTTTCTTATTCTGCTTTACTCTACATGCTTCTGGTCATGGATTGATTGTGTTTGGGGCTATGATTATAGTCCAGGCAATCGGTAACGGGATTGAATTCGTGGCTGAGATTCATTTGCCACGTGAGATGTGTTTGACGAACCTGAGTCGTACTTCGGTTGGCGATAGTGGTTGGCCACATGAAGTGCTTATGCGCTTCATATCGTTCAACTTGTTGTGCGCTCGAGCTAGCCGAGCTCGTCAAGCAACCTGATCTGTCTTATGTATGTTCACTATGTTTGGACGCCTCTGCTTGAACCTAGGGTACTAAACTTACTAGTGAAATCCCTTTAACCATGGTACTTCGATCCGCTAAGACTCATGAGCCGGGCATGGTGGTATTGGACACCGTGGTCGAGCTGTCGGCCTACGCTGTAGCCATGTGCCTCCCCGTAGTGTCTATTGAGCAACCAGACTCGTGAGCCGATTATGGTGATATGGGACACTATATTCGAGCTGTCGGCCTACATTGATTGGTGACGAGCCCTTTGTAGTAACCTCGAGCATACTCTGAATTTGTGGTGAGGCGACGAGTTTTGCCGTGGTGAATAGAGTATGAACTAGGCTTGTATCAATTTAGTGATGAACCGTTAAAAAGGTAATGGGGGAGTGGTGTAACAATTGCGTGTAACAGCCCTGACAGCCTTTGTAACGCCCTAGAACCACATTATCGTATGAGATTATCTAGGTTTGACGACCCTAGAATGGATCATGTTTGGGAATGATACAAGGGAGGTACCTTAGTTTCCCAATCCTATTGTTTGAAATGGACTAATAATAACTCGGTAATCATGCTCATCATTGCATTGCAAGTGCCTAGAAGATGTGGAGCACTGAGGAATGAAAGCATGCCGCAGACGTAAGATGGTGTCACACGAGAAAATATGTGGTGAGGGCATGCATCATGACAGCATTTCATACTTGCATTAATAAGAGTACTTAGGATTATTTACTGTACTGCTTTATCATTACTGCTTGATTAAATTGATAACATGTTAACCTATGCTTTATTGTTCCACTGAGTTGATCACTTACTCCCACATTACGAGACGGTGTTGTCCACACCAATCAGACTTGTTTGAGTTTCAGATGATGGCGACGCTGTGAAGTGGAGCCGGACTTTTATGAGGATGAGGAGGATTCTTCCTTTATGTAGTTTCAGGCGGGTTCCTGTGAGTCGTGTCCTGATCGACGGGGCTTTCTGGGATATTGACTAGAGGACCTTACACATTTAGTATATTTTACAATTATACTTGTAATTATTTAACCTAGTAACGTTATCACACTTTGGAGACTCACCACAGTTTATATATTTTATTTATCTATCACAATCTTCCGCTTGCTAACTCACTTGTCTCTGGAGTATGATATGCTGTTTTGGCTTAATCTCACTCATGTTCACTACACTAATACAGACAACATTCAATCATCATTCATTTCGTTGCATAAGTAATGCGTTCGAACTCGGGAGTTGAGTTTATGCTCGACCCCTGATTTTTAGGGCGTTACACCTCGATAAATAATCTCTCAAGCCGGTCTAAAGGCCAAGTTGCACGAATCGCAAAAACATGTGCCGACTCCGTCAGACGATCAACGACAACCCACATGGCGTCATGACCGCGCTGAGTCCTCGGCAAGTCCAAAATAAAATCTGTCGACACATGCTCCCACTTCCACATTAGGACGCTCAACGGCTGCAATAAACCAGGGGGTCTCTAATGATCGGCCTTGACATGCTGACATGTGTCACACTCAGCCACAAAAATGGCCAAAAATACTATCTCCTCATATCACGGTATACCTTTATCGAGCCAGGGTGGATAGAAAACCGCTGTCAGGCCCATATCCTAGACCGTATCGTACCGTAAGCTCTCACGGTCCTCCCGGTCGAATTCCGATGACCTGCGATGCATAAATAACATTTGTGCGTGACCTTGAGTATCATCTTGTAATTTCGAGTTGGCTTGAATTAAGACCTATGTCATTGCGACTGCATCGTCGCTGTGATTCCAACGCCGTGTCTCATGCGCCGATCCGACGGGTAGATCAAAAGATGTACCATTTACAATATTTTGAGCCCTTGATTGATGTGAGGTCAACTTTGAGGGGGTGCACACGTTTCCCTAAGTGGACCCGTCCTAGGAGCACCATTTCCTATGAGAGCTTTAGTTAACTCTCTCTTACAAGTCATTATGAGATTCTCTTCCCTATGCTCTTACAACCCATTATTACCCTCTTACAACCCATCCTTTCACTCTCTCTCATCTCTCTACTCTCTCTCTTCTTCTTCATTTTTCTCCCTTAGCAAGTGAGGAGCTAAAAACGTCCATGGCAGCCTTCCCATTTCCAACCACCTTCTAGTTAGATCTCTCTCAATCCAGCCCTCCAAACCCCATCTCGACCATTAAATCAACCTCCTTGGAGCTTTAAGACCTATTGGAGAAAAGTGGAGTCAAGATCTAGAGGTGGGTGCTTCTCTCTCTCTCTCTCTCTCCCTCTCTCTATTATTTTGTGTGATGATGTGGCTGTGTGGCCACTCGGATGGACCCCACCTTGATGTATGTCCTATCCAAACCATCCAAACCATGTGGGCCCGACCTTAGGGAGATGGGAAAACACAAATATCAGGTTTATCTACACAGGTGGGCCACGTCCATGTGGGACCCACCTTGATGCATTGTATATACCACCATCCGTCCAGTGTCCAGGGACGCGAGACGTGTTTAGGAGGCGAATGGCCAGTGTGGTGTACTGACAAGCTAACACAAATATATATATATATATATATATATCAGCTTGTTTCCAAGTTTTGGGTGGACCGCTCATGCAAGACCCACCTTGACGTATCAATCCAATCCATCCCGTCCATCCCATTCCACAGATCATTTTAGACGTTGAGCCGAAAAATGAACCCAATCCGTATTTTGGCGGGCCATAGCATAGAAATTATTGGTTTTTACCGTTAAAATTGACTAGGACCCACCTTGAGCCAAAACATACTGAATATTGGACTTGTTTGGTCAGTCTTGAGCCATGGAATGCAATGGCTGGAGTGGATTCACCTTATGTGGGCCCCACCTATGAAAAACTGTAAAAAAAACATCCTTTTCAAAAAAAAATTATAAATAAAGCAGCAGCGTCCTACTGCAATTGACGTAGGAGGTAGGGACCACGGGTCCCAGCCATGGGCCCCACTGTGATGTGTGGGAACATCAACACCGTGCATTTTGATGGGTCCCCTTGGGGAAGTGGGCCCTCCAAAAATTAGCCCTATCTAGAACTCAGGTGGCCCACACAGCAGGAAACAGTGTGATTGAACGGCTGCCATTGGAACCATTTTGTGGTCATAGAAGTTTTGGATCATATGAAATTTGTTTTTCCTTTACATCTGGGTCCGTGTGACCTCACCAACAGATTGGATGGTAAATAAACGCTATGGTGAGCCCCACGTGGGACCGCACCTTAATGGCTATGGTTGGCCCTCACCGTCCAGATAGTTGGACGGTGGGCTGTACCATGAAGTATGTGTTTCATCTGCGCCTGCTCCCCCTTGTACGTGGGCTGTGTCCATGCAGCGTGGGATCCACCTGATGTATTTGTTTCATATACACTGTCCACACCACTAGACGGTGGGACCCACCCCACGTGTGGGGCTACCATGGTGTATGTGTATGTCCAGGCCCTTGACAGCCTGGACGTGGATATAATAAATATAATATTAATATATTATAATATATTATTTTAATATATCATATGATATGTTATATATTATAATATATATTGTATATATACATGAGGGTGGGCCCTACGTGGGGCCCACCTCGCTTCTTTTGTGCTGTGATATTAATTCTCCTTTGATGACAAAGAAGCTCACGCAGCCCCCACATTGATGTGTGTATTTCAGCTACACCGTTCACTATTTGGATGGTGGGGCCCACCATGATGCATAAGTTGTATCCAAACCGTCCAACCATATTGAGATATCATTTTATGGCAAGAGTAAAAGGGATGGGTTAGATTTAAAGTTCAGGTGGACCCCACCATTTAAAATAGTGGACAGTGACCTTCACCGTACAAACTTCTAAGGGCCATAGCAGTTTCCACTCAAGCCTATATTTTTGGTTTTCACTTCATCTATCACCATGTTAACTTATGAATAGGTTGGATTTCAAATACATCACGGTGGGCCACACCGTGATGTAACCAGCCCTTTGATCAGGTGGACAACACTGCAAAGAAATAGGGGGATTTTAACCTCTACCATTGAAACCCTTTGGGGCCATGGAAGTTTTGGATCAATATGGGATTTGTTTTCCCTTTTAATCTAGGTCTTTATGACCTTATGATTAGATTGGTTGGAAAATAAACTTTATAGTGGGCCCTGTGATTTATTTAACCATGAAAATTATTATCTCCATTGCTATTGTGGTATGGTCCAAATGATCCTTCAATATAACTCATTTTTTTGGGAATTTATAGGGCCCGTTGTTGAGGCCCACCTTGATGTGTATAAGGCCTATTGTCGAGGCCCACCTTGATATATATGAGGCCCATTGGTGCGACCCCAATTTGATATATAAGAGGCCCATTGGTACGACCCCGATTTAATATATATAAGGCCCATCTTGATGTACTTGTGGCCCATCCGTTGAGGCCCACTTTAATATATATGAGGCCCATTGGTGCAACCCAATTTGATATTCAAGAGGCCCACTGGTGCGACCCCGATTTGATATACATAAGGCCCATTGGCGAGGCCCGCTTTGATATAGATGAGGCTCATTGGTGCGGCCCGATTTGATATACATGAAGCCCATTGGTGCGACCCATCATGATGTATTTTGGCCCATGGGCGGGGCCTGCCCGTTTGTATTGTTAAGGCCATGTAATGAGATCCACTCGATATACGAGGCCTAGTATTGAGGCCCATGTGATGAGGCTCATATGATATATTTGAGGCCCAAGTACAAGGCCCACCTATTGTGTATTCGAGGCCCGATATGATGTATGTTGGCCCATATGACGAGGCCGATGTGACGTAAATGAGGCCCATCATGATTGTTTGTGAGGCCATGGGCCCACCATATGTTTAGCCCTATGTAGGTCACTCCTTGTAAGCAATGTTGGTTAAATGTCCACATTGATGGGCAATGACGGTTCGACGTCCTCATTGTGACCTGTCTTTAGGCCTTGTTAGGCCACTCTCTTCATGGGTTAACCCAAATAAGTGGGCCCCATTCACCATAGACGGATGGCTCCATGCTATCGGATTTGATATAACCACAACCAAGAGCCGACCTTTACATTATGGTTGATTGGTTGTCCATCTATGGACCCTACCTTGTTTGTATATACTGGTTGTTGGTGTCGATTATTGATGTTGATCGTCGGTGCTGATTATCGATGTTGATTATCGGTACCGATTATTGAGGCCAATTTCGATTTGTCGAGGCCAATTGTATAGGTTGATTCCGATTGTTGAGGCCGAGTATCGAGGCCGATTCCGAGTGTCAATTCTGATTGTTGAGGCCGATTTTAATTGCCAAGACCGATTGTCGAGACCTATATAATGTATATATGACCCATAGTTGAGGCCTATTGTGATGTATTCGTGGCCTATGGGCAAGGCCCATTGTGATATGTATTAGGCCCATGATGCATGACCCATTTGATGTATTCGAGACCCATGTGTGGGGCCCACATGTCGTGTATTTGAGGCCCATGAGCAGGGCCCACCTGTTATGTATATGTGGCCCTTGAGTAAGGCCCATGGTGTTGTATATTAGGTCCTTGTGTGAGGCCATGGGTCCATTATATGTTTGGCTCTATGTGGGTCATTCCTTGAGGGCAATGTTAGTTAAATGTCCACATTGTCGAGGTCAATCGTTGATACCGATTATGAATATGTGACAGCATAACATCATGATACATGCCCATACGCATCATCTGCATGTTTGTTATGAGATGTGATTGACCATTGCACATGTCATTGGGTAGGATGATATGAGACTCCCTGATAGGCGGAGGTTATCTCACATGAGCGCACGGCATGCGCAGGATTGATGCATGACCAGATTATATGACTCATGCATCTAACATTGTGTTGCGATTACTGTACGCCCTAGTGACATCAAGGTCATAGCCTCTACAGGCATGTCGTGGATGGCCAGACGGGACACCAGAAATTTGTTCTAGCATCGGGCTGCCATAGATGGCCTTGGGTGAAAATCCCTAAACCCTCTTGGTACCAGAGGATATTTCAACGTCTAGACCAAGTGGATACATGAGTACCCCAGTACCGAATACCAAGAGGTCGTGTCTCCTACTGTGTCGTGATCGGTTGGGAGGGGGTGTAACATTACCCGCCTGAGTGATGAGGCAATGTCTAGGTTGAGTTTGACCAACTTGAGGAATGGGTCCGCTATTAACGAGCCGGGCCCGATATTAGCGGGCGGATAGCGAGGTCTCTTCTACTTACCCAATTGTGTGCTCGGACAGGGGCGGCAAGCTGGTGTAGAGTGTAATAGACCCCGGTGATGATCCCAAAGATGAATAGTACTGATATGTGGACTTATTGAGCAGGAGTTACATACTCATTCATTCATTCATTCACTATCCACTCAAGCTGGTGGTGCGCAACTATTGTTATGCGTACCTTCGCAATAGCTAAGATTTCGGTTGGGGCGCGCGACTAACCTGAGATCAGGAGTTTACCTTATTGAGTCTGACTATCCAAATTTAGGTATGGGACTGGTTTGGATAGAAGTCCCTTGTGATGGACCCCATAGCCTGCGATACTACGTACTATCATCCCGACTTCACACTCCAGCATGGTCATTCCATTCACACCGCATATTGCATTACATCCGTGGCATATAGCATTTTGGGTTACCTATGTTTCTGCATTTATAATAGTTAGATACGGCTGACGGTATTCGTGAATTCATTAGAAATTGTATATTACATTGCAACCTCGGCACCTGATATTTGGCTCTCTATGACTCCTCATTTGCATAGTTGATCTGTATTGCGTACTTTGATATTGTACAACTCATGAACTTATCAGTACTTCTACTTACTCTGATATCGTATAACTCATGAACTTGTCAGTACTTCTACTTACTCTGATATCGTATAATTCATGAACTTGTCAGTACTTCTACTTACTCTGATATCGTATAATTCATGAACTTGTCAGTACTTCCGCTTACTCTGATATTTGCGTGCTTGGTACTTACCTTGTGCACACACTTACACCACCCTCTAAGCTTTCTATAATCTTATGCATGATAGATTCATGCAAGTGATGTTAAGTTGTAGCAGTGATGAGTTTGGAGCGTGCAGCGGTCTTTTGGAGTTTGATTTTCATTTTTATGTATTTCCCTTTCAACATTGTACCCAAATGATTATATTAGTGAATATGTGATGACGATGTTGCCTTTGTGAATTGGGTAATCTTATGGTTATGCTTATTACAAGTTAAATGTGTATATATATATAAAAATCCTCCTTATACGATCCCAGGATCGAAATCTAGCGTATGGACGTTGGAAGCCAAGAATGGAGTACTATCGGGATTCCTGTGAATCCAATTTCCAGGTTTGGGGCGTGACAACCGCGATCGATGTGCCTCGGTCATAAGATCTCTACACAACTCAAGAATATTCGGGACACACAATCGGCCTCTGAAGCGAAGTCCACCATCAGAACCAATCTGCCAATCTGTCTGACTCTCGATGTCGCCTCGCTCGCAATCCCAGAACAACTGTCACTGTCACGAGCCTCGATCACCCTTGCGACAAGAGAGGGTTGAATCGATAGGCTCGATAGCAGAATGATAGAAGACTACATACCAAAATAGAAGTCGCACTCTGCTATATCCTCAAGCATCCTCCACTCCTGAATCATCATATGTGCCACCAGGCCTCATGGTTTACGGCTGAAAGCATCTGCCACCACATTTGCCTTGCCTGGGTGGTACTGGAGGTCAAAATCATAGTCTTTCAGAGGCTTCATCTAGCGTCTCTGCCTCATGTTTAGCTTGGACTGAGAAAATAGATACTCCAAGCCTTATGGTCAGAGAAGAGCTCGAACCTGACCCCATACAGAAAGTGTCTCCACACCTTCAGTGCAAAGACGACTGCTCTAGCTCCAAATCATGCGTGGGGTAGTTCAGCTCATGGACCTTGAGCTGACGAGATGCGAAGGCTACAGGCCTGCCGTGCTGCATCAGGACAGCACCTAAACCAATACATGAGGCATCAGTAAATACAACAAATCTATCACTCCCAGAGGCAAGAGTGAGGACAAGAGCGAACATCAGATGGTCCTTCAGCTCCATAAATACTTACTCACAGGCATCGCTCCAAATAAACTCTACGCCCTTCCGAGTCAACCTGGTCAATGGGGTTGCAATACGGGAGAAGCTCTCGATAAAATGCCAATAGTAGCCCGCTAAACCAAGAAAACTGCAGATCTCGGATGTAGTCGTGGGCTGATCCCACTGACATACTGCTTCAACCTTCGAGGGGTCCACTGCGACACCCTCCCTCGTCATCACGTGACCAAGAAACCTCACCTCCTCCTACCAGAACTCATACTTCTCCAACTTCACATACAGCTAATGGGCACGGAGGGTTTGTAAAGCGATCTCCAGATGCTGCATATGGTCCTCATGGGTCCTCGAATATATCAGAATGTCGTCGATGAAGACCACAACAAGTTGATCGAGATATAGATGGAAGACCTCACTCATCAACTGCATGAAGACTGCAGGTGTATTGGTCAGTCCAAAGGACATGACCTGAAACTCAAAATGACCATAACGCGTCTTGAAAGCCGTCTTCGGGATGCCCTGCTCTCAGACAGGAATCTGATGATAACCGGAACGTAGGTCAATCTTTGAAAAGAATTGTGCACCCTGCGGCTGATCAAACAAATCATCTATCCTCGGGAGCAGGTACTTATTATTGATCGTGACCCGGTTGAGTTCGCGGTAATCTACGCAGAGTCTCAACGAGCCATCCTTCTTCCTAACGAAGAGTATCGGCACAACCCAAGGTGAACTGCTCGGATGAATGAATACTAACTCATGCAACTCATCCAACTATCGCTGCAGCTCGCGCAACTACATCGGTGTCATACGGTACGGGGCCTTCGAGATAAGCACAGTACCAGGCACAAGATCGATGTAGAACTCAATATAACGGCTCGGCGGCAATCCCGAAATCTCCTGGAACACATCGGGAAAGTCACAGATAATCGGTGACTGATCAATACATGCGGTAACAAGCTCCTCAACCACACAAGACATCAAGTAGGACAATGGCTCTCCTCAGGGCTCTATAACGAACTGAAACTATAGGAAGCTTTGTATGCAGAACGTGACTGTCCTCGCGGAACAGTCCAAGATGGCGTGGTACTCAGCAAGCCAATCTATGCCCAGGATAACGTCGAAATCTAACATCGGTAATATAAATAAGTTCACGGGCAAAAAGATATCATCGACCAGAACGGGGCAAGATGAACAAAAATGGCCCAATACTGTGATCTTCCCCAAGGACGTCGATACGGTCAATCCCTCACTAGCAGACTCTGTCGGCAATCTAGTCGACCGGTAAAAATCATCAGATATGAATGAGTATGAAGCACCGGAATTAAATAGTACTCGGGCGATGCATACAGAGACTGGGAGTATACCCTCAACGACTCCTCCAGAGGACTGCGGGTCCTGCTGAGCTGCGTAGAATCTTGCCTGATCTGGCTAGGGAGATGCCTATCCACTCTGAGGTCGTGGTGCTGCTGATGCCTCTGCGCGCCCGTGTCTTCTTGTCTCTTTCTGTCTTTAGGGCCTCAGGCCCAGGCCGAGGTGGCTCGATCATTCTGACTTTGGAGGTTCTTCTTGCATGTCGCTACTATGCTGGAGGCTGCTGTGGCCCTCTCAACTACAACAAATGAGGGTGGGGGCACTCATGTACGCGGTGTCTTGTCCCACCACATCTAAAATAAGTCCTTGACAATGGCTTTTGGGGTGGTGTTAGAGGTGTCGATGGTGCTGCTGGTGCTCTAGCGGATGGATGGATCCTGTATCTCTGCGGTCGTCAATGCTATTGTGTAACGACTCGAAAAATCCCGTACAATGGCTCGAGTACCACCTTAGGCAGAAATCACGGAGGATCAAATCCTTTAGAAATTAGACAAAGTTAACTAAGTGTTAAACTAGATTAGCTATGAAATTCACTTAAATCACTTTAAATACAATCTGTAAGACCCAAAACTTGTAGAATCATTGACGCTAGGCTACCCTAAAATCTAGGATCAAACTCATTACCCGAATGCTCTGGGAGCACATTGAATCTCTATATCAGATCTGGACCGCACATCGAAAGTCTGAATAATACGAGGTTATAGAACTAGGACCGCCTTACTGGGCCTGACAACCATCTCGGAAGTCAAAACCAGATTGTATTCCGGGGCTATTCGCTTGAGCCCGAAGCGAGGAGTGTGAGAAAACCTAGTTTTCTTTAGAAATTAAATTAAATTTAAGTAATCTGAGACTTGATATTTGTGGGCCAAATATAAGCAATCAGACCGTCAGAATCTGACCCAAATACACCCTCGGATCAGGAAACATTTCCCATACATGTCTGTGTACTTGTAACCCTGATCGAGTTCCTGTGACCATTGAACTGAAACTAGTCCACCACGTGTGATCTGGAAACCCGATTGGAACAAAAACTTAACTTGACCTAGATCCATAGTCAGTGAGCTTAAGTCTGACCTTTGGCTCAAGGAAGGGCTCCAGAAGTGCTCCGTTGAGACGGAACAGACCCATATTAGACATAACCTAAGTATACCTTGACCCTGGGTCTATTTTGGAGAGTTTTAGGCCTATATAAGGACCTTAAACCCTCTCTCATTCTCACCATACGAATTTGAGAAAACTCTAGGAGAGAGAAGATAAGAAATAGAGAGAAAGTGAGAGAGAAGTTAGAGTTATTCTGGGAAATCAATCCTGGTTGTTCTCCGTGTTTATCCACCACAACAGTATTGCTTTTCTGGCGATTCTGATTCTGTTTACAAGTAAGGAATCCTAACCCTAATCAGTTCTAGAGATCCGATGAGTGTAAGTGATGAAGTAGCTAACCTATTTCGTGTATTAGGTTGTCGTTCTGCTAATGATTAAGACTTGGTGTTTAACTGAGTCTGTTACTCATTTCTACGGCGTAAGGTGCGGACTTTAGGCGTATAGGTTATGGTTTTCAATGCTTTTAATGTCAAATAATGATAGATTCAAGTTCTGGGTGTTATTGTACATGCACAAACCGATGTTCATTTTGCGTTTCGATTGCGTATACAAATTATGGCATATTGTGTATTTTGTATATTTGTAGAAAATACCGTATACGTACAAATTTTGAAAGTGTGTTTGCCATGATTAATTACTGTATGAACATGTTATATATATGTATAATACTTACTCGGTGAAAGATTCACCCTAATACATGTTTTTGCTAGTATACGCTATGTATGTTAAAAGAGTGTATTCTAAGTGTTTGTAAAAATGTTTGTAAGAGTAAGTACTTAGATGATAGTGCTTTAGATAGGTGTTGAGATAGGATTCTCAACTACCTTAGTGATGTGCATGATTTCCTTCATGCAAGTTATTTAAGTCAATTGCTTACTTATGAAATATATGTGTTTGTATTTCCTACTTGCCTTGTGCTTTATAACATGCTTGTTAACATGTTTGAATTATTTTGTTTATTCTGTTTTACTCTACATGCTTTTGATTAAGGATTGAATATGATTGGGGCTATGTTATAGTCCAAACGATCGGTAACAGACTTGGGTTCATGGTTTAGATTCATTTCGCCACGTAGGATGTGTTTAACGAACCCGAGTCGTACTTCAGTTGGCGACAGCGGTTAGTCCACACGAAGTGCTTATGCACTTCATGTCGTTCAGCTGGTTGTGCGCTCGTGCTAGTCGAGCTCGTCAAGTGACCCGATCTGTCAAATATATGTTCACCATGTTTGGACACTACTGCTTGAACCTAGGTACCAAACTTACCAATGTAACCTCGTTAACCTTGGTACCTCGATCCGCTAAGACCGAGCATGGTGGTATGGGGCACCATGATCGAGCTGTCAGCCTACGTTGGGGCCACGAGCCTCCTCGTAGTGACCAGTGAGCAACCCAGACTCGTGAGCCGAATACGGTGGTATGGGATACTGTATTCGAGCTATCGATCTACACTGATTGGTGACGAGCCTTTATAGTGACCTCGAGCATACTCTGAATCTGCGGAGTGACGACGAGCCTTCCCATAGTTAACAGAGTATAAACTAGGCTTGTATTGATAAGGTGATGGGGGAGCGGTGTAACGAGTGCGTGTAATAGCCCTGACAGCCCTTTACAGCGACCTAGAACCGTATCATCATATGAGATTATCTAGGACTGATGACCCTAGAATGGATCATTGTTTGGGAATGATATAAGGAAGGTACCTTAGTTTCCCAATACTGCTGTATGAAAAGGACTAATAATAACTCGGTAATCACGCTCATAACATAACACTGCATGTGCCTGGAAGATGTGGTGCACTGAGGGATGAACGCATGCCGCGGACGTAAGATGTTGTCTCACGAGGGAGCATTGGTAAGACATGCATCATGACTGCATTCCATACTTGCATTAATAAGAGTATTTAGGTGTTTGATTGTACTGCTTTATCATTACTGCTTGATTGAATTGATAACATTTTAACCTGTACTTTATTGTTCCACTGAGTTAGCTACTCACTATCATGTTACGGGACGGTGTTCTAGACACCCACCAGACTCTGTCTTAGATGTAGGTATCAACAAGACGCAGGAGGCTGAGCCTGATTACTATGATGATCAGGATGAGTTCTCCTACATGTAGTTCTCTGGAGGCTACGCTTAGGTCATTCAGATGACGGGGCTACAGGGTGTACCATTCTAGTTGTACCATTTTGACATTTGATTTTTTTGAAACAAATACATGTATATGGTGACTCAGTAAGGTGTTCATACTCTGGAGACCGATTGTGACATTTCTTCTTTATATACAATTATATACATCTTTCAGTCTTCCGCTTGCGTTTTATAACTTGGTCTAGAGTATAAATTACTGTTTTGGTATAATCCCACTCAGGATTATTGCACTAACACAGACAACATTCAATTATAAACATTTATGTTGCATAAGTGATGTTTTGGAACTCGGGTGTTGAGTTGCTACTCGACCCCCGATTTTCAGGGCGTTACAAGTTGTATCAGAGCATGATTTAGATTAAACCGGACCTGGGTTATGGTCACACGATGTACGCTGACGCATTTCGACATAGGAGGGTATAAGAAAATGTAGAAAATAGTCCTAGGTATCCCGATTTCGCCAATTGGCGAAGTTCACTTAAATCGATCGTTTAGTTTGAGTCTGTACTCAACCGTGATCGCACGAGTCAACCCCAAAACACTTCTAGACCATCAAACGATGGGTTTAGATCACAATTCACCCCATCCCAGCCATTAGAAATTGGTACATATAGGTATGTATCAGAAACATCCCAAAACTACATGAAACAACTTAAAACGGGGTCAGGGGCCTACCCACACCATTCCAAAGGGACCCAGGGTGAGACCCATACCTTTTTGGGGCCTAGGGGTCACGAGGACCTCGCCCAAATGGGAGGCATTGCTGAACAGTCCAGGGAGTGGCGAGGGCCTCCCCGAGTTGATGAGGCCTCGCCGGTTAACGGGCTGGCCTGGGCGGGCCGGTCGGGCCGACGCACTTTGGGGCCTAGGGTGACCCCCTGATACATGGGCCGTGGTTTAAAACCACCCCAAATGCATACCTCCTTCACAAAATCCCCCTCCAAGCTCTCCTTTTCCTTCAAAAATTCAGTTTTCTCTCTCAAACCTCCCCTCTAATCGCCCATTCCACCATTTTCTGTTAAAATCCACACCCCTCCATCATTTACAATAACACCTACCCTCTACCCTTTCCGTTTTCTCTCATTTGAGCTCCACACCCCCTCATTTGAAGCTCAAAATTGTGTAAACTCTCAACCCATCCCATCTCTTCATTTCCTTTCTTCAAACCCTGTCTTTTGGAACTTTACAATCCCTGTTGAGGCTTAAACTTGTGGAGAACCAAAACTCCAGCCCCCATTTCCCCTTATCCTCATTTTCCATGGCCTTCTTTAAGTTCATTTCGGCCATTTTCTCGATTTCCACTGTCCTTTCTCTCATGGGAAAGAGAAAGGGGGCTGCAGATGAAGCTGGGCCTAGCCACCCTGCCTGTTCAAGGAGGCCGAGAGGCACCACCGGTAGCACAAGCGTCGCTCGGGAATTTCAGACAAAGTGGGATCTTGATCCCCGGATTCCTGTTGAAAGGGCTTTGTTGGTGAAGCTGCCCCCATGGAGTGTATGAGGGCCGTAGGGTCCTCTTTAAAGCTCAGGTGGATGGATGACTCTTTAAAGAATATTTGTTGTTTGAGTTCCTGGAAGGGGCCCATTGGGGTATACTATTTGATGGTGGGTATCGCGCCAATGCGAGCTCCGTCCGAGCTTTTTATGCCAACATTCATGAGCCGACGCTCAAACCCTTGCATTTCAAGATTCCATGTGGAAGGGATTGGTTAGCTACTATTGATGTCAGATTGATATCCCGGCTTCTAAATGTGCCCCTTGGCGAGGTGCATGCTAGCGAACTGAATCTGAGGACTGTACGTGAAAGGGATCGTCGTACACGTTTTCTTTATGGTGGCCGACTGGTCGAGTGGCAGCCGAACAAAAGTCTTCTAGTGACCGATATGTCTAATGACTTCCTTTTACTCCATCACATCTTCATATTCAATGTCTACCCTAGGTGGAGCAATCGCAGTGAGTGTACGCGCCTCATGGTAGATTTCCTGTATCAAGTGGGGCAGAGAGCGAACCTGTGCGTACCTACGTTAGTGTTGTGACAGATAATACTACACGCTCCGCTAGAAGGACTGATTCGCTCCCCTTCGACCGACTCATATGCAAGATTCCACATCATTTTAGCTACAGTCTTGGGGCAGAGATGCCAGTGCCGATTCATCACATCGACGAGACTACCCTCAATCAGATGAATATCGGGCCACGACAATGTCGGACTCGACTTGAGGAGAGTGATGATGAGACGGAGAGTGAGGAAGAAGAGAGTGAGGCAGAAGATGGAGCTGAAATAGAAGAGGAGAAACAGGAAGAAGAGGAAGAGGAGGCCCAAGATACAGAGGAGAGCTCCCCTCCTACGACACCGGTGCAGGGGCGGGTCGGTGCCGCAGATGCTCGTATAGCTCGACCGGGAGGAGGATTATCTTTGAGCTACGACAGTCGGTCGTCTGTCTGCGACAGATGTCATGGATCTTCAGGGCCTTGTGAAGCACAAGTTCAAGAAAGTAACTCACGCGTTGAAAACCATCATGTGCTGCCTGAAGGATAAGGGTGCCCCTTCTCCATCGCTAGACTCGGATACCTAGTCATCCATACTATTGTCTTGTAGTTTGTTTTGGTTACTGCCTTAAGATGCTTATGTTTTCATGTTGATGGGTGTAGTAGTTGGTAGAATGTTTTAAATGTTTGACGCTTTGGTTATATTAGCTCCCATGCATCTTCTGTCATGATTCATGTAACTCTGTATTCCATGTATTATGATAATTTTGGTAAATGAAATGCATGCAACCTCTTTTGCTATGAAGTGTGTGCAATGCTTAAGTGATTGTGTATTGTGTTGTTATGCTTCATCTTACATGCTTTGCACCCTATGTTGTATAGGGCATGCCACGGAAATATACCTGGAGCACGGCACACCTTGCACTCACTGATACGATGGATCAGGTTCCCTCCCACAGAGATGGTCGTATGGACCCTGGTTTGGGCCTGGATCGTGAGACTATACCTGTGTCTCAGCCTTCTACTGGTCCTACAGCTGGACTACCACCTTATACACCACCGGTTCGCGAGCAGAACCGTGTGTCTTCCTCGACGCAATTCGCACCTCAGCCTGCTCCACCTACTGATAGGTTTAAGCAGATGATGATGCTGATGCAGCAACAGCAACAGCTCTTGACCACCATTGCAGGGGCCTTATCTCAGGGTGGGAGTACGACTCCACCTTCACCATCTGCACATCCTGCTGAGACTGTAGAGCCTTCTGCTCAGGCTGAGGACGTGCCACCGCCTGCACCTGCTACATACCCTATGGGGCATTTGGGTACTAATGGCCTTCTTGAGCGATTCCAGCACTTGAGGCCTCCTACTTTTACGAGTTCTCACAGACTCGAGGAGGCTGAATATTGGCTAGATTGCATCTTCAAGATGCTACGGATGCTACATTGCATCGAGTCAGAGCAGGTTGAGTTGGCCACATTTATGTTTGAGAAGGAGGCCAGTATGTGGTGGGATGGTGTCCAACGGACAGTCGCAGTTGGCTACGTATGGACCTGGTCATCTTTTAAGTTTCATTTCCATGAAAAGTACTACCCTCTGACCTACTGAAATGAGAGGGAGAATGAGTTCTTGTGCCTTAGGCAGGAAGGTATGACAGTTACTGAGTATGAGCATCGATTTACTGAGCTGGGCAGATACGTCCCTACGATACTCGCTGATGAGCAGATGCGGATACGATGTTTTTCTGAGGGCTTGCGACCTGATATTCGGTCGAAGATGTGCTGTGTCAGCATACCCTCCTATGCCGAGTTGTTCATATGTCTATACGCGCAGAGCAGGACGTAGAGTGACTGATATGCGCTCGTGGCACTATAGTTCCTAGGCCACGACTAGATATACAGAGCAGGCCATTCCTCGGCAAGAGACCTCGTGTTGACTCTCCTCCCAGGATCGCGGTGCCAATAGTTCCGATGAGGCATCCAGGTGTGACCTATTCTTACTGCCGAAAATTGAGTCACCCTGCAGAGAGTTGTTTTGCTCGGATGAGAGACAGCGGGTTTGCACCACTGCAGAGGATTGATCGTCCTCACCCTCAGGCTTTATCAGCTCCACCACTACGGACTGCACCTGCACATCCATCCTTCAGACTACCTGCACCTCGTTTTAGGCCCCACAGCGACCTATGATGCCTCAGCCCAACCAACCACAACAAGCACGTGTTCATGCGCTCACAGCAAAAGGGTCAGAGACAGCACCTATGGCCTTCGAGGTCACTGCACATGTTCAAGGTACTCCTGTCTTTTTATTGGTGGACACTGGATCCACTACCTCTATCATTTCAGGTGTGACAGTTAAGCTTCTAGCTTTACATACTACTCCCACGAAGGGCGTGAAACTCACTACTGCTACTGGGACTTTTTCGGATATCACACGGGTGTGTGAGGGTTGCTCCGTAGATTTGGGTAGCAGGACGGTATTTGTTAACCTCATTGTCGCTCCACTATGGCACTACGACATTATCTTTGGTATGGACTGACTCACCGAGATGAAGGCAGAGATTGATTATGATAAGCGGGTCGTGATAGCCAGCGGACCTGACGGCACGGTCTTTACTTTTCCAGTACAGGTTAGTTGGACATGTCGCGTTAGATGCTATGCCATTTTACTTGAGCTTGTTGATGGGCCGATATTAGGAGACATGCCAGTAGTTCGGGAATTCGAGGATGTGTTCAGGACGATTCCTAAATTACCTCCTCGGCGCGAGATTAATTTTACAATTGATCTTGTGCCCTGTGCGACCCCCATTTCATTACCTATGTACCAGATGCCTCCATGTGAGATGGAAGAACTGTGGAAACAGATTGATGAGCTGGTAGATAAGGGCTTCATACGACCCAGTGTGTCTCCTTGGGGAGCTCCTATGTTATTTGTCAAGAAGAAAGATGGATCGCTGCGGTTATGTATTGATTACCGCAAGTTGAACAAGTTGACCTTGAAGAACAAATATCCTTTGCCCAGGATAGACGACTTGTTCGATCAGTTGAAGGGGGCAAAGTATTTTTCGAAGATCGATTTATAGTCAGGTATCATTAGTTGCACGTCAAGGATGAAGATGTGTAGAAGACGGCTTTCAAGTCCTGTTTTGGGCATTATGAGCTCCTTGTGATGTCGTTCGGTCTTACGAACGCACCGGCCGTTTTCATGGACCTAATGAACTGGGTATTTCAGCCATTCCTATGTCGATTCGTCATCGTGTTTATCGATGACATCCTGGTATACTCTACGAGTCGAAAAGAGCACGAGGAACACTTACAGGCAGTCCTTGATACTCTGAGGAAGAACCAGTTGTTTGCGCAGTATAAGAAGTGTGACTTCTGGCAGGAGGAAATCAAGTTCTTAGGACATGTGGTGTCCAAGGAAGGAATATCAGTGAACCTTGCTAAGGTAGTCGCAGTCTAGGACTGGAAGCAGCCTGGTTCAGTTACTGAGGTGAGGAGTTTTCTGGGCCTGGCAGGCTATTACCGACGATTCATTCGAGACTTCTCGAAGATAGCCAGACCGTTATCACAGTTGACACGAAAGGATCTGAAGTTCGCCTGGAATGAGAAGGCGGAAGCAGCTTTTCAGGAGCTGAAGGACAGGCTGACGTCCGCCCCTGTGCTAGTATTGCCAGAGTAAGGGGTTAAGTACACTATATATACTGGTGTGTCTCGCGTTGGTTTGCGTTGTGTCCTTATGTAGAAGGACAGGGTGATTGCGTATGCCTCGAGACAATTAAGGAAGCATGAGGAGAATTACCCTACGCATGACCTTGAGTTAGTAGCGGTCATATTCGCATTGAAGCTTTGGAGACATTACCTCTAAGGATAGGAGTTCGAGCTTTTCTGCGACCACAAGAGCCTTAAGTAAATATTCACTTAGCGGGACTTGAATATGAGGCAGCACCGATGGATGGAGACTTTGAAGGACTTCAAGTACGAGGTTTTCTACCATCCTGGCAAGGCCAACCTTGTGGCAGACGCGTTGAGTCGCAAAAAGGCTATAGCGTTTGCTGCTCCGGTGATAATAGCATAGTGGGATATGTTGGAGTTCGTAAGGGACTTCGAGCAGAAACTCACAGTGGAGGAGCCATTCGAGTGTGTCACACACATTCGGGTGTGGCCACTTATTGATGACCGAATTATCGAGGTCCAAAAGGGCGATGAGCGGTTGTCTGATCTTCAAGAGAAAGCTAGTGATGATGTAGACTCCGAGTGGAGAGTTGGCACAGATAGGGGCCTACGATACCGTGGCCGCCTATGCATCCCAGATATTCAGGACTTGAGACAAGAGCTTCTCGAGACTTCTCACAGTTCGAAGCTTGCGATGCACCCTAGTAGCACAACGATGTATTAGGATATGAAGCGGTCGTATTGGTGGGACAATATGAAGGTCCATATCGCAGAGTATGTGTCCCGTTGTCTCATGTGTCAACAGGTCAAGGTCGAGCATCGTCGACCTCCAGGACTCCTTCAGGCCATGCCCATAGCTGAATGGAAGTAGGACTTCATCTCTATGGACTTCATCTCGGGGCTACCGAAGACGAGAAAGGGTTATGACTCTATTTGGGTGATCATGGATCGATTAACCAAATCGGCTCATTTTCTTCCTATTAGAGTGACGAACTCTGCAGACGACTTGGCTAGGTTATACATCAAAGAAATAGTGCGTCTGCATGGAGTTCCCTTGGAGATCGTATCGGACCGAGACACGCGATTCACGTCTATCTTCTGGACTCGTATCCAAGAAGAGATGGGTGTGAAGTTGAAGTTCAGTACCGCGTTTCACCCTCAAACCGACGGGCAGACAGAGCTGGTGAATCAGATTTTAGAAGATATGTTGCGAGCCTATGTGTTAAACTGCAATGACAGTTGGGATGACTGCCTCCCATATGCAGAGTTCGCCTACAATAACAGTTTTTAGGCGAGTATTGGTATGGCTCCTTACGAGGTCTTGTATAGGCGCCCTTGCAGAGCATTGCATTGATGGGCTGAGGTTGGCGAGCGCAGTTTGATTGGCCCAGAGTTAGTATAGGAGACTTCAGAAAAGATCGACATTATCAGGTGTCGACTCCTGACGGCCCAGAGTAGACAGAAGAGTTATGTCGATACGAGGCGGCGACCGCTTGAGTTTGAGGTTGGAGATCACGTATTCCTCAGAGTTTCCCCTGTGAAGGGAGTCCTTCGGTTTGGGAAGAAGAGAAAGCTTACGCATCAGTTCATTGGCCCGTTTCAGATACTTGATTGAGTGGGAGCAGTGGCATATCGTCTCGCTTTGCCTACACCACTCACGGGCGAGCACAACGTATTTCATATATCTATGCTGAAGAAATACGTCCCTGATCCTTCACACATCATCCATTGGAAGCAGGTGCAGTTGAGCGAGGATGCTACATATGTGCAGCATCCGACACGTATCCTAGACAGGAAGGAGCAAGTGTTGCGTAGTAAGGTGATTCTACTCGTGAAGGTACTGTGGATGCATCATACAGAGGAGGAAGCTACCTGGGAGACAGAAGCCGAGATCCGAAAGAACTACCCTCATGTAACGCCCTGAAAATCAGGGGTCTAGCAAAGCTCAGCTCACGAGTTCCAACGCATCACCTATGCAACATAGATAATGATGATTATGATGAGAGCATTGAAACATGAATGGGATTATACCAAGACAACATATAATACTCCAGAGACAGTTAAATTGCAAGCGGAAGACTGTGATAGATGTATAGAAGATATATACTATGGTAAGTCTCCAAAGTGTGATAATGTTGCCAGGTTAAAGAATTATAAGTACAATTTTAAAATATACCAAAGGTGTAGCATTATCTAGTCAACATCCCTGTAACCTCGTCAATCAAGGCACGGCTCACATGAAGCCGCCAGAAAACAGCATATATGAGGAAGCATTCTTGTCGTCACAAAAGTCCGGCTCCGCCTCAGGAGTAGCGTCGCCATCTGCAATCAAACAAAGTCTGGTGGGTGTCCGGAACACCATCCCATAATGTGGGAGTGAGTGATTAACTCGGTGGAACGGTAAAGTATAAGTTAACATGTTATCAAAACAGTCACGCAGTAATGATAAAGCAGTACAATCAACAATCCTAAGTACTCTTGTTAATGCAAGTATGAAATGCTGTCATGATGTATGCCCTCGCCAACATACTCCCTCATGTGACATCATCTTATGTCCGCGGCATGCATTCATCCCTCAGTGCTCCACATCTTCCAGGCACATGCAGTGCGATATGAACATAATTACCGAGTTGTTATTAGTCCTTTCCATACAGTAGTATTGGGAAACTAAGGTACCTCCCTTATATCATTCCCAAACAATGATCCATTCTAGGTCGTCAGTCCTAGATACTCTCATACGATGATGCGGTTCTAGGTCGCTGTAAAGGGATGCTAGGGCTGTTACACGCACTTTTTGCACCGCTCCCCTATCACCTTTTCAATACAGGCCTAGTTTATACTCTATTTACTACAGGAAGGCTCGTCACCTCATTGTAGATTCAGATTATGCTCGAGGTCACTCTACCGGGTACGGTCAGGGCTGTCAGGGCTGTTACACGAAATCGTTACACCACTCCCCCATCACCCATCAAAACAGTGTAGGCCGACAGCTCGAATACAGTGTCCCATACCACCATATTCATCTCACGAGTCTGGTTCCTCACTGGTCACTACGGGGAGGCACATGGCCCCAGCGTAGGCCGACAGCTCGACCACGGTGTCTCATACCACTATGCTCGGCTCATGAATCTTAGCGGATCGAGGTACCAAGGTTAACGGGGTTGCACTAGTAAGTTCGGTACCTTAGGTTCAAGCAGCAGCATCCAAACATGGTGAACATACATTAGACAGATCAGGTTACTTGACGAGCTCGGCTAGCTCGAGTGCACGATAAGTTGAACGACATGAAGTGCGTAAGCACTTCACAACCACTATCGCCAACCGAAGTACGACTCAGGTTCGTCGAACACATCTCACGTGGCGAATGAATCTCAACCATGAATTCAATCCCGTTACCGATTACCTGGACTATACAATAGTCCCAATCACATTCAATTACGGAACAGTTAAAGCAGTAATGGATCAAGATTTCAAATCATACAATCAAATATCCAATATTGTCCACTTAGGGCTGCCAGGGCTATTGCACGGAATCGTTACACCACTCCCACATCACCCTTCACGGATTTTATGGAATACAACTTAAACATGTGAAGTAGTCAGAGCATAATTAAATAAACAAGTAATTCAAACATATTAATAAGCATGTTATAAAACACAATGTAAACAGGAATTCCAAAAACATACGTTTCATAAACCAGTAAGTGATTAAACTAAACAACTTACATGAAGGAAATCATACACATCACTAAGGTAGTTGAGAATCCTATCTTAACACCTACTCAAGGCACTACTAGATTAAGTACATATCTATACAAGCATTTTCACAAACACTTAGACTACACATTCCAACATACCTATAATATACTAGGTAAAACACAAGTCGTAGCAAATCCTTTCACAAAGGATTACCACATGAACCATGATCATGCTTTAATGACCAATAGTCATGGCAAGCATAAATCATAGTTCCATATTCATTTGAACATTTCTGCAAATACTTAGGCTACAACTGGTACGTATACGACGTATGTTAATATAACAGGTGTTATGCTAATCCGTTCACCCAGAAGTTGATACACATGTATCTAGCATACCTAGACAACAATTAATCATGGCAAGCACAAATCCGTATTTCATACGTATACGGTATTTTCTACAGATACGAGGAATACAATATATTCAACATAGTTAACGTATAACCGAAAAATGAAACGGACAACACTTTGTACATGTGCAATAGCATCCAGATCATGAATCTATCATTATCTAACATTGAAAGCGTTGAAAACCATAACTTATACGTCTAAAGTCTGCACCTTTTATCGGTAAACTTGAACCGAAACCAGTTTGAACCCAACGCCTTTGTCTACGGCACAACGACAACCCGAATCATGAAACAGGTCAGCTATTCCATCACCTACACTCTTGTAAATCCTAAAACAGCTTAGGGTTAGGTTTTCTTACCTTCGAACGAAGTCGGAATCACCGGAAAAGTGATTAGATCGTGATGATTAATCACGTAGGATAGCAGGGTAGAGCATCAGGAAGAATCTCTCACTGCTCTCACATTTTCTCTCTTTTCTCTCTTCTCTCTCCTAGGTTTTCTCAAATTCATATGGTGAGAATGAGAGAGGGTTTAAGGTCCTTATATAGGCCCAAAACTCTCCAAAATAGACCCAGGGTCAAGGTATACTTAGGTTATGTCCAAAGGGCATCTGTTCCAGCTCAACGGAGTACTTCTGGAGCCCCCTCTTGAGCCAAAGGTCGGACTTAAGCTCACAGACTATGGATCTAGGTTGAGTTAAGTTTTTATTCCAATCGGGTTTCCAAATCGCACGTGATGGACCGGTTTCAGTTCAACAGTCATAGAGTCTCGATCAGAGTTATAAGTACACAGACATGTATGGGAAATGTTTCCTGATCCGAGGGTGTATTTGGGTCAGATTTCGACGGTCTGATTTCTTATATTTGGCCCGCAAACATCAAGTCTCAGATTACTTAAATTTAATTTAATTTCTAGAGAAACCCAGGCTTTCTCACACTCCTTGCTCCAGGCTCGAGCGAATAGCCGTAGGACACTATCTGGATTTGATTTTCGAGATGGTTGTCAAGCCCAGCAAGGCGGTCCTAACCATTTAACTTCGCGTTAATTGGACTTTCGACGTGCGGTCCAGATCTGATACGGAGTTTCGTGATGCTCCCGAGAGCAACTGGGTAAAGAGATTAATCCTAGATTTTAGGATAACCTAGCGTCAATGATTCTACAAGTTTTGGGTCTTGCAGATCGTATTTAAAGTGATTAGTGCTAATTTCATAGCCACTCTAGTTTAGCACTAGCTAATTCTCGCCTAATTTCTAAAGGATTTAGTCCTGTATGATTTCTGTCTGAGGTGGTACTTGGACCTTTGTAGTTTTTATAAAAAGTGATACAGGTTATTAATACTTAACTAAAATACGCCCTAATTACAACAGAAGAAGGTCCTAAGGCAGGAGAGGCTGATGTTCCAAATAACCTATTCGTTGATGATTCCATAAGGTTAATGGTCAAAAGCCCATTTTATTTATATATGTACTATTTATAATAATTCTGAGTTTGAGTATTGTTCTTCATCACCTACACTTTAAGATTTGTGTCTAATGTGAAAGTACTTAGAAAGATTTAAAGAACAAGGTGGTACGAGGTGAGATTTGTGAAAGAAATTGGTTCAAAAGCGATTTTAGACTTTGGGATTGAATTCTGACAAGTTAATAAGGTGTTAGGATCGACCCATTGCCTAAGGACGTCTAATTCCAAGTTAGCAAAAATCCAGGATGTTACAATCTACCCCTCTTAAAAATAATTTCATCCCCGAAATTGGCTAAAGGTAATAAGTAAGAATTCTATTATTTCATTTACCTAAGACTTATTGATTTCAAGTTTATATGCGCGGTAGGGTGTATATTGTGAATGCTAGTCTAGTACATTTTAGGCACTACCCCCGTTAAAAATTTATTTCTTTTATCCCTTGCTTATCCCCTAACAGGTTGATCAATTTATTCTGTCATCTATTTGATGTCTTGACGACAATTCCTACCTATTTAGAGTAAGATATTTTTAATGTTTGACCAACACGGAGAGATGGTTATAGTGGGCTTGATCTCGATACATCGATCATCTACCTGGCCAGGGTAGAAAGCTCATCGTATCCCTTCCTAGTCCTGGTAGATCCTGGGTCTTCTGCTCGGCCAAGCAGTGAGTCCATTGGTAGTTGCCCAGGATTGAGAATTGGGTCAAGCCGCGAATACTTCGCAGTTGTATATGTCAGTAACTTTGTAGTCTGATCACTCTAAAAATGTAGGGAATGTCAATCATTGAAAGGCTCAAATTTCATATCTATAAAGTTGCCCGTTAGGTCTTGGTCTAGGAGAGTCCTCGATATTATCTATGTCCAAGGAAACAGTGAGTCAAATCTTACTAGATCATCCTAAAACGGTTTCTCATAGTAGAACTTGCTAGGGCTTCTATTATGTTCGTATTTAATGAGCACAATTGTAGATGCGTTAACCTTGACTATTGTAACTCAGTTCGCACCCGGCCTATTCTGTACTATGAATTTGTTTAATACTTGAACCCTAATTGATTTCATTCCATGACTTCATTATTGGCATTCTAAGGAAGATTTAAATCCTATTTATTGACCTAACCTTGCGTATAACTGGGAGTAATTTCTTTCGATCCTGGGCCAGTGGGGCAAGGGACAACCATGCAACCGCTGCGCCTATGAGCGGGTAGATGTGTATACCTACTTAACTAACTGGGTTCATAACTTATCTACCCCCCTTAAAATTGTTTCTATTCTCAGGATTCAAGAATTTGTACATCGATCTGTATGTCAGAACGAGTTAAAATTTGAAACCTATCTTTGGTATGACATGGGAAGCGATTTAGCAATACATTGGTCTTCTTTTCATCATGATGCGTATTATGGCATTGGTATCTATGATTATAGAAAGGAACTAAAGATGATGAGTATTGTAGTTGATTTCAGGGGCAGGTGTGAGTTTGAGGCAAGATGCCTAATTCTACTAAGGAGTTTTGTCACGGTCCAGACTTATCTTATTTAATCATGTCTAGCTTAACAGGCAGGCTATCTTTCTACGTTCATATGCACAATATGTATGCCGACATGGCATGTAATTTGGGACCTAATTCCTAACTGTCTGTTGCTCATTTGGGCAATTCCTTAGGCCTAAAAGACAAAGTCTCTATCGGCTATATACTCCTAATACTTCTCAAAGACGAAGTTATAAAACCGAATAACTAAGTCTATTATTCAATTGGCTTAGCATAACTAATTAGTCCTTTACTTTCCTTAGCCTAACCAGTAGTCTAGTCTTAATTTAGGAGTAGCGAAAATCCATTGGTTGTAATCCAAAGTCTATGCTTATACACTAGATGATTTTATACCCTTTTTAATATAAGAAATTGTCTTATCTCTTAGGGTCAAACGTTGTCTGATTGGAATTGAGTTGCCCGAACTTGAATTTAACTACGCTCGAGCACTACACACATGCTCATACTAGCTAAGAAGGTCCTAGGGTTCACGTTATCAATTTATTGGATTTCCCATACTGTTAGGTCGTTCGAATCTACGAACACCACTTAGGTCCAAAACTCCAAGGGCCTATTTGGCTAGTGGTCTTAAGTTATATTAAATGGGCTTGCATTGCTAATCCCACTTCGGGATTTAGGAGTGGCATGTTTGGTAGGAGGGTGGGAGGGGATTAAAATTAATGTCATAGGCTTTGGAAAATGAGTCTTGTGTTAGAATGTGTGAAATGGGATTTCTAAATCCCATGATAATGAATCTCTAAGTGTACTTGGAAAGGAAAATTCCGGGATTTACTTTTAATTGCATATACTCCAAACATGGTATTAGAAAACATGGGATACACCCAATCTAGGGACCATACCTTACATATGCATTTATTGTTACGTTTACAAGTCTATCCACCTTACTCACCTAATGCAGTTGGCCGAACGGGACCTAAATGTTCTAAACAAAAATTGCGGGTCTTGTACTCAAATGAAAGGAATTGAAGAAGATAGAAGAGGGATTTGTTGGGTTTCGAAATCTTGAGCCTACATAGGATGTAGCCTTATGTGGACCATGACAGAAGATGCATGTGAGCTAATACATTTAAGGCGTCAAACACTAGTACATACTACCAACGACTACACCACGAGGCCTATCAACATGAAAACACAAAGATCCCAACGCAGCAACAAACAAACCATGAGACAACTGCATGGATAACTAGGCGAAAATCGAGAAAAATGGCCGTACTAAACTCGAATAGAGCCATGGAAAAGTGAAGAAAATGGAGGAAAGGGCTGGGGTCTTTAGGTCTCCACGGATTTGAGCCTCAATAAGGATTGTAAAGGCTCAAATGACAGGGTTTGAAGAAGGAAAGTGAAGAAAATGGATGAATTAGTGAGCTTACACAATTTTGAGCTTCAAAGGGGGCTATAGGAGCTCAAATGAAAGGGAATGGAGAGGGTAGAGGGTAGGTGTTACTGCAAACGATGGAGGGGTGTGGGTTTTAACAGAAAATGGTGAAATAGGCGATTGGAGGGGAGGTTTGAGAGAGAAATTCAAATTTTTAAAGAAAAGGGAGAGCTTGGAGGGGTAGTTTGTGAAGGAGGTATGCATTTGGGGTGGTTTTAAACCATGGCCCATGTACTAGGGGGTCACCCTAGCCCCCAAACAGCATTAGCCCGCCCGACCGGGCCCGAAAACTGGCGAGGCCTCGCCGACCTGGTGAGGGCCTCTCTACTATCTGGAGTGGTTGGCGATGCCTTGCCATTTGGACGAGGTCCTCGTGACCCCTAGGTCCCAAAAAGATGTGGGGCCCACCCTGCGTCCCCCTGTAAGTGCTCCGTTTAGCCCCTACTCCATTTGAGGCATTTTCGGGTCCAATTGGCAAACTGAAATGATTTTTTGGACGTGTAATATATGATTTTGGGGTAGGAGATGCTATTCTATCCAACTAACCTATTTATTTCATGAGATTCCATAATTTTAATGGTTAAAAGTCCAATTTATATATATATTTACTATATGATTTTGGGGTAGGAGACCCTATTCTATCCAACTAACCTATTTATTTCACGAGATTCCATAATTTGAATGGTCAAAAGTCCAATTTATACATATATTTGCTATTTATAGTAAAAAATATTTTAAGTATTATTCTTCTTCATTTATACATTAGGATTTATGTCTAGTATGAAAGGACTTAGAAAAAGTTGAAGAATGAGGTGGTGAAAGGAGAGATTTTGAAGGAAATGGGTTAGACTTTAGAATTGAGTTCTGAGAAGTTGTTTTCAATATCTTGGTTGATAATTCATGAGAGTGGTGAGATTGATGAGGGATGTTGCTTGTAGAGTAAGAGCTGGATGGATGAAGTGGAGATGTGCCTTTGGAGTTTTATGTGATAGCCGCATACCAAATCAACTAATGGGGAGATCTTCTAAGACAGCTCTAAGACCATTCATGCTTTATGGACCAGAATCTTAGGCTGTTAATCGACAACATGTTCATAGGATGTATAGTTGAAATGGGGATGTTGAGATGGATAGGTGTCTTCATAAGTAATAAGATAAGGGAAAGTAGGCATTGATGCTTTAGCCATGTGAGATGGAGGCCAAGAACAACACCGTTTGGGGGTGAGTTGGTTTTAAGTTGAAGGTTCTAAAAGGGTAAAGAAAAGGCCTAAAAGGATGCGCTTGGAGGGAAAAAAAATGATTTGATGATCTATGGTTTAACTGAGGATGGTCCTGGATAGAGTGGAATGGTGGAACATCTGAACTTAAATGTTTTCTTCCCTTTGTGGTCCTAGATTTTATTATTGTTGCGATTATTTGTTGGCCTACTGAATCACTTAGTAGCAATAGAGATCCGGTCTGTGGTGGTGGTGAGATTTGGGTGCAGCTGGGTATATGAATCATAACAAAAAATTAGAAGAACTCACAATTGTGGACTAAATTACAATATTCAGTCTCGTATGTCGGCGAAACTTGGAATAATAATGTGGTTTCTAAGTTTTATCACCTCTTTTCTAATTCAGAGTGCGTCAGAGTATGTCGTGTTACCATAACCCAGGCCTGATTTAATCTAAATCATGCTCTGATACCATCTTGTAACGCCCTGAAAATCGAGGGTCGAGCAAAGCTCAGCTCCCGAGTTCCAACGCATCACCTATGCAATATAGATAATGATGATTATGATGAGAGCATTGAAACATGAATGGGATTATACCAAGACAGCATATCATACTCCAGAGACAGTTAAATTGCAAGCGGAAGACTATGATAGATGTATAGAAGATATATACTATGGTAAGTCTCCAGAGTGTGATAATGTTGCCAGGTTAATGAATTACAAGTACAATTTCAAATATATACTAAAGGTGTAGTGCCATCTAGTCAACATCCCTGTAACCCCATCGATCAAGGCACGGCTCACATGAAGCTGCCAGAAAACAACATATACGAGGAAGCATTCTCGTTGTCATAAAAGTCCGGCTCCGCCTCAGGAGTAGCGTCACCATTTGCAATCAGACAAAGTCTGGTGGGTGTCCAGAACACCGTCCCGTAACGTGGGAGTGAGTGATCAACTCAGTGGAACGGTAAAGCATAAGTTAACATGTTATCAAAACAGTCAAGCAGTTATGATAAAGCAGTGCAATCAACAATCCTAAGTACTCTTGTTAATACAAGTATGAAATGTTGTCATAATGCATGCCCTCGCCAACATACTCCCTCATGCAACACCATCTTACGTCCACCGCATGCTTTCATCCCTCAGTGCTCCACATCTTCCAGGCACATGCAGTGCGATATGAACATGATTACTGAGTTGTTATTAGTCCTTTTGATACAGTAGTATTGGAAAACTAAGGTACCTCCCTTATATCATTCCCAAATAATGATCCATTCTAGGGTCGTCAGTCCTAGATACTCCCATATGATGATGCGGTTCTAGGTCACTGTAAAGGGCTGTTAGGGCTGTTACATGCACTTGTTGCACCGCTCCCCCATCACATTTTCAATACAGGCCTAGTTTATACTCTATTTACTACGGGAAGGCTTGTCGCCTCGCTGTAGATTCAGAGTATGCTCGAGGTCACTATACCGGATACAGTTAGGGCTGTCAGGGCTATTACACGAAATCGTTACACCACTCCCCCATCACCCATCAAAACAGTGTAGGCCGACAACTCGAATACAGTGTCCCATACCACCATATTCGGCTCACGAGTCTAGTTGCTCACTGGTCACATGGGGAGGCACATGGCCCCAGCGTAGGCCGACAGCTCGACCACGGTGTCCCATACCACCATGTCCGGCTGATGAGTCTTAGCGGATCGAGGTACCAAGGTTAACGGGGTTGCATTGGTAAGTTCGGTACCTTAGGTTCAAGCAGCAGCATCCAAACATGGTGAACATACATTAGACAGATCGGGTTACTTGATGAGCTCGTCTAGCTCGAGCGCACGACAAGTTGAATGACATGAAGTGCGTAAGCACTTCGCGTGGCCAACCACTATCACCAACCGAAGTACGACTCGGGTTCGTCGAACACATCTCACGTGGTGAATGAATCTCAACCACGAATTCAATCCCGTTACTGATTGCCTGGACTATACAATAGCACCAATCACATTCAATTACGGAACAGTTAAAGCAGTAATGGATCAAGATTTCAAATCATACAATCAAATATCCAATATTGTCCGCTTAGGGCTGCCAGGGCTGTTGCACGGAATCGTTACACCACTCCCCCATCACCCTTCACGGATTTTATGGAATACAACTTAAACATGTGAAGTAGTTAGAGCATAATTAAATAAACAAGTAATTCAAATATATTAATAAGCATGTTATAAAACACAATGCAAACAGGAATTCCAAAAACATACGTTTCATAAACCAGTAAGTGATTAAAATATACAACTTACATGAAGGAAATCATACACATAACTAAGGTAGTTGAGAATCCTATCTCAACACCTGCTCAAGGCACTACTAGATTAAGTACATATCTATACAAGCATTTTCACAAACACTTAGACTATACATTCCAACATACCTATAATATACTAGGTAAAACACAAGTCATAACGAATCCTTTCACAAAGGATTACCACATGAACCACGATCATGCATTCACGACCAATAGTCATGGCAAGCATAAATCATAGTTCCATATTCATTTGAACATTTCTGCAAACACTTAGGCTACAACTAATACGTACACGACGTATGTTAATATAACAGGTGTTAGGCTAATCCGTTCACCCAGAAGTTGATATACATGTATTTAGCATACCTAGACAACAATTAATCATCGCAAGCACAAATCCGTATTTCATACATATACGGTATTTTCTACAAATACGAGGAATACAGTATATTCAACATAGTTAACGTATTACCGAAAAATGAAATGGACAGCACTTAATACATGTACAATAGCATCCAGATCATGAATCTATCATTATCTAACATTGAAAGCGTTGAAAACCATAACCTATACATCTAAAGTCTGCACCTTTTGTCGGTAAACTTGAACTGAAACCAGTTTGAACCCAACGCCTTTGTCTACGGCACAACGATAACCCGAATCATGAAACAGGTCAGCTATTCCATCACCTACACTCTTGAAAATCCTAAAGCATCTTAGGGTTAGCTTTTTTTACCTACGAACGAAGTCAGAATCGCCAGAAAATCGATTAGATCGTGATGATTAATCACGTAGGATAGCAGGGTAGAGCATCAGGAAGAATCTCCCACTGCCCTCACACTTTCTCTCTCTCTTCTCTCTCCTAGGTTTTCTCAAATTCGTATGGTGAGAATGAGAGAGGGTTTAAGGTCCTTATATAGGCCCAAAGCTCTCCAAAATAGACCCAGGGTCAAGGTATACTTAGGTTATGTCCAAAGGGCATCTGTTCCAGCTCAACGGACCACTTCTGAAGCCCCCCCCCCCTCTTGAGCCAAAGGTCGGACTTAAGCTCACTGACTATGGATCTAGGTCGAGTTAAGTTTTTATTCCAATCGAGTTTCCAAATCGCACGTGATGGACCAGTTTCAGTTCAACGGTCATAAAGTCTCGATCAGGGTTACAAGTACACAGACATGTATGGGAAATGTTTCCTGATCCGAGGGTGTATTTGGGTCAGATTTCGACGGTCTAATTTCTTATATTTGGCCCGCAAATATCAAGTCTCAGATTACTTAAATTTAATTTAATTTCTAAAGAAACCCAGGCTTTCTCACACTCCTCGCTCCGGGCTCGAGCGAATAGCCGTGGGACATTATCTGGATTTGATTTTCAAGATGATTGTCAAGCCCGGCAAGGCGGTCCTAACCGTTTAACTTCGCGTTAATTGGACTTTCGACGTGCGGTCTAGATCTGATACGGAGTTTCGTGATGCTCCCAAGAGCAACTAGGTAAAGAGATTAATCCTATATTTTAGGATAACCTAGCATCAATGATTCTACAAGTTTTGGGTCTTACAGATCGTATTTAAAGTGATTAGTGCTAATTTCACAGCCACTCTAGTTTAGCACTAGCTAATTCTTGCCTAATTTCTAAAGGATTTAGTCCTGTATGATTTCTGTCTGAGGTGGTACTTGGGCCTTTGTAGTTTGTATAAAAAGTGATCCAGGTTATTAATACTTAACTAAAACACACCCTAATTACAATAGAAGAAGGTCCTAGGGCAGGAGAGGCTAATGTTCCAAATAACCTATTCGTTGATGATTCCATAAGGTTAATGGTCAAAAGCCCATTTTATTTATGTATGTATTATTTATAATAATTTTGAGTTTGAGTATTATTCTTCATCACCTACACTTTAAGATTTGTGTCTAATGTGAAAGTACTTAGAAAGATTTAAAGAACGAGGTGGTGCGAGGTGAGATTTATTAAGGAAATGGGTTCAAAAGCGATTTTAGACTTTGAGATTGAGTTCTGACAAGTTAATAAGGTGTTAGGATCGACCCATTGCCTAAGGACGTCTAATTCCAGGTTGGCAATAATTCAGGATGTTACACCTCAGCTTCTCGAGGAGTACGAAAAGGTACTAATTTCGAGGACGAAATTTTCATTAAGGGGGGTAGATTGTAACGACTCGAAAAATTCCGTACAATGGCCCGAGTACCACCTCATGCAGAAATCACGGAGGATCAAATCCTTTAAAAATTAGACAAAGTTAACTAAGTATTAAACTAGATTAGCCATGAAATCCACTTAAATCACTTTAAATACGATCTGCAAGACCCAAAACTTGTAAAATTATTGACGCTAAGCTACCCTAAAATCTAGGATCAAACTCATTACCCGACTGCTCTCGGGAGCACATTGAATCTCTGTATCAAATCTAGACTGCACATCGAAAGTCTGAATGATACGAGGTTATAGAATTAGGACCACCTTGTTAGGCCTGACAACCATCTCGGAAGTCAAAAACAGATTGTATTCTGGGGTTATTCGCTTGAGCCCAGAGCGAGGAGTGTGAGAAAACCTGGTTTTCTTTAGAAATTAAATTAAATTTAAGTAATCTGAGACTTGATGTTTGCGGGCCAAATATAAGCAATCAGACCGTCAAAATCTGACCCAAATATACTCTCAGATCAGGAAACATTTCCCATACATGTCTGTGTAATTGTAACCCTGATCGAGTTCTTGTGACCGTTGAACTGAAACTTGTCCGCCACGTGTGATTTGGAAACCCGATTGGAACGAAAACTTAACTCGACCTATATCCATAGTCGGGGAGCTTAAGTTCAACCTTTGGCTCAAGGGGGGAGCTCCAAAAGTGCTCCGTTGAGACGGAACAGACTTGCTTTGGACATAACCTAAGTATACCTTGACCCTGGGTCTATTTTGGAGAGTTTTAGGCCTATATAAGGACCTTAAACCCTCTCTCATTCTCACCATACAAATTTGAGAAAACCCTAGGAGAGAAAAGAGAAGAAAGAGAGAGAAAGTGAGAGAGAAGTTAGAGTTATTCTGGGAAATCAATCCCTGCTGTTCTCCGTGTTTATCCACTACAACAGTATCACTTTTTTGGCGATTCTGATTCCATTTACGGGTAAAGAATCCTAACCCTAATCAGTTCTAGAGATCCGATGAGTGTAAGTGATGAAGTACCTAACCTATTTCGTGTCTTAGGTTGCCGTTCTGCCAGTGATTAAGACTTGGTGTTTAACTGAGTCCATTACTCGTTTCTACGACGTAAGGTGCGGACTTTAGACATATAGGTTATGGTTTTCAACGCTTTCAATGTCAGATAATGATAGATACATGTTCTGGGTGTTATTGTATATGCACAAACCGATGTTCGTTTTACGTTTCAATTGCGTATACAAATTATGGCATATTATGTATTCTGTATATTTGTAAAAAATACCATATACATACAAATTTTAAAAGTGTGTTTGCCATGATTAATTACTGTATGAACATGCTATATATATGTATAATACTTACTTAGCGAAAGGATTCGCCCTACTACATGTTTTTGCTAGTATACGCTATGTATGTTAAAAGAGTGTATTCTAAGTGTTTGTGAAAATGTTTGTAAGAGTAAGTACTTAGATGATAGTGCTTTAGATAGGTGTTGAGATAGGATTCTCAACTACCTTAGTGATGTGCATGATTTCCTTCATGCAAGTTGTTTAAATCAATTGCTTACTTATGAAATATATGTGTTTGTATTTCCTACTTGCCTTGTGCTTTATAACATGCTTGTTAACATGTTTGAATTATTTTGTTTATTTTGCTTTACTTTACATGCTTCTGATTAAGGATTGAATATGATTGGGGCTATGTTATAGTCTAGACGATCGGTAACAAACTTGAGTTCGTGGTTGAGATTCATTTCGCCACATAGGATGTGTTTGACGAACCCGAGTCGTACTTCAGTTGGCGACAGTGGTTAGTCCACACGAATGCTTATGCACTTCATGTCGTTCAGCTGGTTGTGCGCTCGTGCTAGTCGAGCTCGTCAAGTAACCCGATCTGTCTAATGTATGTTCACCATGTTTGGATACTACTGCTTGAACCTAGGGTACCAAACTTACCAGTGTAACCCTATTAACCTTGGTACCTCGATCCGCTAAGACTCATCAGCCGGGCATGGTGGTATGGGATACCGTGGTCGAGCTGTCGGCCTACGCTGGGGCCACGAGCCTCCCCGTAGTGACCAGTGATCAACCCAGACTCGTGAGCCGAATACGGTGGTATGGGATACTGTATTCGAGCTGTCGGCCTACACTAATTGGTGACGAGCCCTTTGTAATGACCTCGAGCATACTCTGAATCTGCGGAGAGGCGATGAGCCTTCCCATAGTTAACAGAGTATAAACTAGGTCTGTATTGATAAGGTGATGGGGTAGCATTGTAACGAGTGCGTGTAACAGCCCTGGCAACCCTTTACAGCGACCTAGAATCGTATCATCGTATGAGATTATCTAGGACTGACAACCCTAGAATGGATCATTGTTTGGGAATAATATAAGGAAGGTACCTTAGTTTCCCAATACTGCTATATGAAAAGGACTAATAATAACTCAATAATCATGCTCATAACATAGCACTGCATGTGCTTGGAAGATATGCAGCACTGAGGGATGAACGCATGCCGCGGACGTAAGATGTTGTTTCACGAGGGAGCTTTGGCGAGGGCATTCATCATGACTGCATTCATACTTGTATTAATAAGAGTATTTAGGAGTGTTTGATTGTACTGCTTTATCATTACTGCTTAATTGAATTGATAACATGTTAACATGTGCTTTATTGTTCCACTGAGTTAGCTACTCACTCCCACGTTAAGGGACAGTGTTCTGGACACCCACCAGACTCTGTCTTAGATGCAGTTATTGACGAGACGCAAGAGACTGAGCCTGATTACTATGATGATCAGGATGAGTTCTCCTACATGCAGTTCTCTGGAGGCTACGCTTAGGCCATTCAGATGATGGGGCTATAGGGTGTACCATTCTAGTTGTACCATTTTGGCATTTTGATTTTTTTGAAAAAAATACATGTATATGGTGACTCAGTAAGGTGTTCATACTCTGGAGACCGATTGTGACATTTCTAGCTTTATATATAGTTATATACATCTTTCAGTCTTCCGCTTGCGTTTTATAACTTGGTCTGGAGTATGAATTATTGTTTTGGTATAATCCCACTCATGATTATTGCACTAACACAGACAACATTCAATCATAAATATTTATGTTGCATAAGTGATGTTTTGGAACTCGGGTGTTGAGTTGCGACTCGACCCCCAAATTTCAGGGCGTTACATGTTGGGTGCAAGTGGAAGGGGCCTGCCTCTTCCGACCCCTCCTCTGATCTTGATCACTCTGCCCGCCAGCCCACTCAGTCTCATAAATCTGGGCCCTTCGTACTACCACCTGAAAGGTCGGGAGCTCATGCCCAATAACACGGCCTCGAAGACCATAACGTAACCCGTTCTCGAAACAGCAGGCCTTCCGCTCCTCATCATCAACCAAATATGGCGCGAACCTCGATAGTGCCACAAAATGGGCCGCGTACTGTGCCATCGTCATGTCCCCCTACACCGAAGTCTCAAACTCTAATGCTCTCTGACGACGAATGTGATCAAGGAAGTACTGCTGCTCAAATCGATCAATGAAATCCTCCCATGTCAAGACATAAATAGGTCCTGCAACACAGGTAATAGAGGTCCAGCAATGCTCTGCCTCACCCTGGAGAAGGAATACAGCCAATCGGACTTGCTGCTGGGTTGTACATGCAATAGATCAAAAATCTTCTCTACATCGGAGCGCCAACTCTCGGCTACAGTCAGATCAGGCTTGCCCTGGAAACGCGGAGGATCGAGCTGTCTGAACTCTCGAAGAAGGGCGCTCGCGCGCTCCTGCTCGGCCTGGGCTGGCGAAACAACTGGGCACCTGCTCTGTCCCTGAAGCATAGCAGTCATAGCCTGCAACATCTACTGTAACTGAGAGGCACTCACAGGTACGATCGGATCCCCACCAGTCTCATGTGGAGGAACGACATCCTCAAACAGGGAAGCAAGGATCTCAGGGGGCAGAACAGGAGTCATAGGTGGTAAAGTTGGAGCCTCAGGTGGTGGAGCGATTCGCTCGAGTCGTTCGCCTAGGCGGCATGTCCTATATGAAGAATAAGGACGTCAATCAACCTTGAGAATCGTACGAATACAGATTGGAAGGTTACGCACTCGGAACTTAATCGTCCTAAATTCATAGCAAACATGTGATGTTGTTCTCGGTTATTCCCAAGTTATGCTCTGATACCAACTTTTGTCATGTCCCAAACTCGAAAACCAGGATCACAAAATTCCTGATCGCCGAATCCAGCGCTAACAGCCTCCATAGTACCCCATTCTCGGCTCCCGGCACCCAAACACTAGGTTCCGATCTTGGAATCCTACAAGGAAGATTTTAAATATTATTTGATTCGTAATGAGCATAACCCACAAATAATAACCACAAGAACACCATCACAAAATCCACTATGATCAAAAACTTTAAGTACAATGCATATGAAAGGGAAATACAAGCTAATGAAAATAACAGAAAACTCGAGAAGCTTGGTTGCACGCTCCAACGGCGACAAGGCTATAGCTGCGTCCTGGCGTCACCTGCATGCATCAATCGTACATAAGCTTATATGAAACTTAGAGGGTGGTGTAAGTGTGTGTGCAATATGAGTGTGCTCAGAACGTAAAGTTAGAGTAATGCAGAATCATGCTGATGAGTACATGAATGTAATCAGACGTACCAAGGCTATGGGATGCAAGATATGAATGCGATGGGCCATAATAAGACCATGCAATGTGAGATGCAACTCAAGCATGCCAATCCTCATATCAATGTAGCTCATCACTAGAGCATCAAATATTAGTACGGTTCTCATTTTGGATAATCACCGGGGTTTAATACACTTCAAATGGCACTGTTTCTCTCCCAGCTGCACAATCTAAGTGAGTATAAGAAACCTCACTATCCGCCTGGCCAATATTCTGCCAATACCTATCCGGTATGTCGATAGCGGATCCATTCACGAGCTGGTCAACCTCAGCCTAGTAATGCCCCCTACGCTCGGGCAGGTAAGGCCACACCCCTTTCCAACCGACCATGACACAGTGGGAGACGCGGCCTCCTAGTATTCGGCCCTCACGCGCTCATGAATCCACTCAGTCTCGACATTGGAGTCATCTTCTGGTACCATCGGGTTTAGAGATTTTCACCCAGGGACATCTATGACACCCCGATGTTAGAATCAGTATTTTCAGTATCCAATCCAACCACTCACGATGGGTCTGTGGAGGCTATAGCCCTGATATCGTTAAGGCATACAATAATCACAATCACATAAATACAAGTACATAAGTCACCCTACCAGACATGCAATAATCGTGCGCGTACCGCGCTCATGTGGGGCAACTCCCCCTATCAGGGAGCCCATAAACAATCTGTCTGAGGGTATATGCTATGATCGGTCACTCCTCATATCAAGCATACGTATGATGCATATGATCATGAATCATGAATCTATACTAAACACGTTATATAGTGATGGGCTCCGTTTATAACAAAGATGGGCCTAGACGGCCTACACCCTATAATTATGGGCCTATCGATGGGCCCTAGGGAGAGTTGCAATGCGGACATTTAACCATCATTGCTCTCATAATGTGGACGTCGAACCATCATTACTCCCAAGGCCTGGCCGCTAGAACAACATCACATAAACCATGGTGGAATCGCACATTGCAATGGGCCTGATGTACATCCCATTGGGCCTCGACCCAAGGGCCTTCAATACATCGAAATGGGCCTCATAACATGGGCCTTATATCTATTAAGGCAGGCCTCAACAACGGGCTTCATACAAATCAAGGTGGGCCTCAACAATGGGCCATAAATTTGGTAAGTGGGCCACACCACATGGGCCACATGTATATCAAATGGGCCATACTCAAAAGTAAGTGGTGATAAGGATTTTCACCATTAAAATTCCCAAGGCCCACCATAACATTTATTTCCCATCCAATCTGATCATAGGGTCCCAAAGGATTTCAATGGTAGCCGTTCAATCCTCACCGTGTAGTGTGGTTCACATGATAAATAGATCTGTCTTAGTTTTTTTTATCTCAAGCCTTAAATTGTTTTTCAAAATAAATGGTTGGACAGTTTGGATGCAACACATGCATCATGGTGGGTCCCATAGGGATGGATGGCATAGATGAAGTACATACCTCATGGTGGGGTCCACACTAATGGAAGGTGTGGATTACAATACATACATCAGTGGGTCTCACGTGGGGCCCACCATAATGTTTGTTTTCCACCCAACCTGTTGACAAGGCCACACAGACATGGGGCCCACCGAAATGTTTATTCCCACCTAACTTGCTGATAGGGTCACACGGACCTGAGTGAGAGAAAAAATAATAATTTTTATAATAATCTAAAACTGTCGTAACACCCAAAAAGGGTTTCAATGGCAGACATTCAATCCAACTGTTTCCAGTGATGTGGGCCACCTGAGCTTCAGATAAGGCTGATTTTTTTGGGTGGGGACACTGTCCCAAAGGGGACCTACCAATTGCACTAAGTGAATGTTCCACACACATCATGGTGGGGCCCACAGCTGGGACCGTGGGTCCCTGCTAATCCATTCGCACGCATAGCCACCTGCACTGTATGGTCAGCAGCAGTAGGCGCTGCTGCTTATCTTTTATTTTTTATTTTTTTCAAAAACCATTTTTCTGTGATTTTTTCGTGGTAGGGCCCACATCATGTGGATTCACTCCAACCATTGGACTCCATGGCTCATGACAGAATAAATGAGCCCAATATGCAGCATGTTTTGGCGACTAAAAACATCAATGCGGGTTTTAACGGTAAACACTACTATTTCTCATAGAATGGCCCGCTTGATTATCAGATTGGCCTCATGTTTTGGCTCAACGCTTAAAATGGGCTAGGGAACAGGATAGACAGCGTGAATTAACTTCATACATCTAGGTGGGGCCCGCATGAGCAGCCCACCCAAAAAAAAGCTATACATTTTTTTGTTAGCTGTTAGTACACACCCATGTCAATACACGCACTCCATGTTAGCCGCACCCTATTCCCATTCACGTCCAGTGTCCAGAGACGTTGGACGGCATGGATAAACACATGCATCATGGTGGGTCCCACACACGTGGTCCACCAAGATTTTGGATGAAGCTGATACTTGTGTTTTTCCTTCATCTTGGTCGTCTAATGGACCCGCTGCAAGGTGAACCTCAAAATCGGACAATCAAGATCATCTTGCACCGTGGTGGCCACAAGACATCACATAAAAGGAAAGAGAAAGATAGATAGAGATACTGTGAGTAGAGGGACCCCGCCACTATGGGCCCCTCTCTACATTGCATACATCATTTTGGGTCCCACAACAAGTGGCCCAAAAGTTGAAATCAACGGTGGATCACCCACCTCTAAGCCTTCTCCTTGCTCCCTTGGACTCCTATGCTCCTTACCTTCACTTTTGATGGTAGTTGATGGAGTTTTGATGGTGGCAATGAGAGATGAGAGGGTAGGAAAAGTGGGCCACACTTGGCTTTGGGAGAGAGGGGGCTTGGACGTATGGTGTTTTCATGGGATTTGGGAGGTTGCTTGGAAAAATAAGAGTGAAAGTGAGGTGATGGGTTGATATGGGATGGGTGGAATGGGTGTTGTAAGGAGAGGTATGGGTTGGGTTAAAATTTTGGTAAAAGAGGAATGGGTGGAGAGAAAGAGTTGACTTATGGAAAAAAGGAGGAATGGATGCTTGTACTTGAGGTATGGCTTGTACTTGACAATGATTGATTGATTGACTGATTGATTGATGGGACATGTTGTAGAGATTCCCTCGAAGTTTGCAATGCACGGTGTTTTCCTCGAAATGAACGTGGGCCTACATCTTCTAGCCTGGGTATCAGATCGGTGCACGAGTCACGGCGTTGGAACTGCGGCGATGGTGCGGTCGCTAAGTTATAGGTTTCAGTTTGAGCCAGCGTCGGTACGTAGGACTCGGCTTAGGATCGTGCACAAACGTCAAATACGGGTCGAGGATTGCCGAAATTCAACCAGAAGGACCGCAGAAGCCTATAAAATAATACGGACTAGGATACGAGTCTTACACTTGTGTTGTAACCTGATTGTTGTGATGTGTGGGAGGGTTTCTCCCATTTGTTAGTTGTTGTTGTGGCTGTGTTGACTCCTCTGGAAGAGGCAGAACAGGATTAACTAGAGGAATGAGAGAGAAAGTGAAAGGAGTTTGTGGGATTGAGTTATTTTAGACACTAAGTTGTGTTACCTATGTGTTTGATATGGTGCTTGGTACCAAGCGAAGTAACAACTCCTGTAATGCCTTGAAGTTCTGAGACATCTCGTTCAAGGCTGTAGTGACTGGCGAGTTTATTGGAGCTGTCGGTGCCAATGCTGGTGCTGGTATAGGTACTGCTTCTGATGCCGATGCTTCAGGAGCTGGCGGAGCTACCGGCTCTTCTTCATAAGTAACCAAGGCTGCTCGAGATCGAGTAGTCATAGCTCAGATTGTTGCCCAAAATAAGTGTAAGCCAAAGACTGATTTTTTTGTCTGAATGCCGTGATGATGTCCCTTAAGATTAAAGTGCCACACACTTTCGAGTTAGGTCTCGGCTAGTGGGAGCTAGCACAAGTTCTCCAGTAGAGTCGTCATTCTGTGAACACTGAAAATTGGCGCCCACGCTAATTTGAATGTTTTTTGTTTGAAAGGTGGGAGTTAGTAGGCTGGTTTGTGAATATTAGAGTCGCCACTAGCAATTAACCTCAGAATCCCGCGGTCTGCTAGAACCCACAAAATATGTAAGGTTGGAGAAATCTGAAGACTCTCCTACCTTAGATTGACTCCTAGTCTACGATTTGGGATTCTGGGTAAGGGACCTCGGTTACAAAGAGGGAAGGTGTTAGGCACCCTCTCTGCCTGTACAAATGTACGGTCTCTACTTGGTGTGGTACGGAAATCTCAAGTGATGAATGATGTGGTCGAGGTAGGACTAGGCACATGTCACGCCCCAAACTCAGAAACCGGGCTCATAAAATTTTCGATCGCCGAATCCGGTGCCGACAGCCTCCGTAGAACCCCATTCTCGGTTCCTAGCGCCCATATGCCAGGTTCCGATCCTGGGATGCTACGAGGAGGATTTTCAACATCAGTTTAATTCATAATAAGCATAACCAAAGGCATAACCCACAAACAACAACAAAAAAAAAACTCCATCACATTTCCACTATGATCAAAAACTTTACAAGTACAATGAGCATAAAGGGAAATACAATAGGAATGAACAAAACGCTCCAAAAGATCTGCTCTGCGCTCCTGCCTCAGCGCTGCTGCGTCCTCGCGTCACCTGCACGCAACGGTCGTGCATAAGCTTATAGAACGCTTAGAGGGTGGTGAAAGTGTGTGCGCAAGGTAGTAATGCAGTTATGAAGTATCAGAGTAATGCGGAACATGCTGACGAGTCCATGAATACCACTAGCCATACCAAGGCTATGCGATGCAAGGTATGAATGATGTCGGCCATACCAAGGCCATGCGATGCGAAATGTAACTCAAGCATACAAATCCTCATCTAAGTCCACATATCAATACAGCTCAAAACCTGGGATATCACCGGGGTCTAGTACACTCAAAACCAGATTGCCGCCCCATCGCGCGCAAAAAGGTAAGTGGAAGAGACCTCACTATCCGCCGGCCAATATCGGGCACGGCTCGTCGATAGCGGACCCATTCCTCGAGCTGGTCAAACTCAGCCTAGCGTTGCCCCCTACTCTCGGACGGGTAAGGCCGCACTCCCTTCCAACCGATTACGACACAATGGAGAGCGCGACCGTCTGGTAATCGGTACTCGGCGCTCATGCACCCACTCGGTCTAGACGTTGGAGCAACCTCTTGGTACCATAAGGGTTTAGGGACTTTCACCCAGGGATATCTATAGCACCCCATGTAGAACAAGATTTCCGGTATCCAATCCTGCCAACCACGATACGCCTGTGGAGGCTATGGCCCTGATGTCGCTAGGGCGTACAGTAACCACATCACATAATGCGAATGCATGAAACACACTATCCAATCATGCAGCAATCCTGCGCGTATCGTGCGCTCATGTAGGGCAAGCCTAACCGGGAGCCCCTAAACAACCTGCCCGAAGGCATATGCTATGATCAGTCACTTCTCATGTCAAGCATACATATGTGCGTATGATCATGAATCATGGAACTATACTACACATGTTATAAAGTAATGAACTATTCTTGCAAGACAGATGGGCCTAGACATGGACGGCCTACACATACCCAGTATGGGCCTATCGATGGCCCTAGGGAGAGTTATAATGCGGACATTTAACCAACACTATACCCGCAATGTGGACGTCAAACCAACATCGCTCCCAAGGCATTATCTGTTGTAAACATCATTACATAAACCATGTAGAGATCACACATTGCAATGGACCTTAGGTACATCCCATTGGGCCTTAAATACATCGAATGGGCCGTGTCACATGGGCCTTATATTCATCAAGTGGGCCACATCCATGGGCCGCACCAATGGGCCTTAAGTGCATTGCAATAGGCCGTAACCCGTGGCCTCTATAGTGCATCAAATGGGCCTAACCTCATGGGTCATATGTGTATCAGATGGGCCACACCAATTGGGCCCCATACGTACATCGAATGGGCCTTAACCCATAGGCCCTAATACATCGCAATGGGCCTTAACCCATGGGCCTTAAGTATGTCAGGTGGGCCTAAAAGGTTGGGCCACAAAACAGATACCAAAGTGGGCTCACTTGAAGTTTGGATCTGCCTCATTCTTTAACTCATGCTCTAAAATGATATTTCACAATGGATAGACGGATTGGATGTCATATGTGCATCATGGTGGGGTCCACATGCGGCCCACCATAATGTATATATAAAAATCCTAAAATAATATAGATATAATATATATATATAATATACATATATAATATAACATATATATATACACACACAGCACACGCACCACGCACACACACGCATGCACACATGCACGCCCTCACACACGCACGCCCTCACACCCACCGTCCACTGGACGGTGGGAAACACATATTTCATGTGGGCTCCATGTGGGGCCCACCGTAATGTTTACATGCCATCCAACCCGTTGACAGGGTCCCACGGACCCAGTGAAAGGAAAAACATAAATTTCATCTTGATCCAAGACTTCTGTGGGCCCCAAAAAGGTTTCAATGGTAGACCCTCAATTTTCACTGTTTCCTTTGGTGTGGGCCGCCAAAACAGTGGATGGGCCTGATCTTTGGAGGGGGTCTACTCCATGGAGGGGTCCACCTAATGGACGGAATGGATGACACATATACATCATGGTGGGGCCCACGATAGGGGCCGTGGGTGGCCACATCCGTCAAAACTCAAACAGGCCGAGCGCGCGCTGCGCCCTCTGACACTGGCAGAGGCGGCCTACTGCTTCTTTTCTTTTTTTTCTTTTTTTTTATTTCTGTTTCCTTGCAGAAAATGGTATGCGGGGCCCACTTTCAGAAAATCCAGCCCGCCCATTGTGTTCTCGGGCCCGGAATGCATCCAACAAGTCTAAGGTTCAAATTTTTTTTGGTGTGTAGATAAGGCAAGGTGGGCCCTAGAAGTTTTGAATGGTAGAATATACTGTTTCCTATGGTACGGCCCGCCTGAGTGTTGGATCGACCTCATCTTTCGGCTCAACGTCTAAAACATCCTTGTGGAGGGGATGGACGGTGTGGATTGAACACATATAACCTGGTGGGGCCCATACATGGGAGCCACCCAAAAGCTTAGAAATAAGCTGATATTTGTGTCATTCTCCAGCCACGTCCAGCGTCTGGACGGGTTGGCGCACACATGCATTAAGGTGGGCCCCACTTGGGTGGGCCACCAAATGAATGGATGGTGTGGGTACAACACATTTAAAGTGGCCCCACCGGTGAATGGCTTGGATAAGGTACATATGTCATGGTGGGGCTCATTTCAAGTAGACCACACAACCATCACATGATCTAAGAGAAAAAAGAAAAAAGAAAAAATGAAATAGAGAGAGATAGAGAGTGAGACATAGAGAAATCGGTGAGTATGGAGGGACCCCGCCACTATGGGCCCCTCATTCAAAAGTACATCAAGGTAGGTCCCACATTATGGACCCTAAATCGACAAAAATGAAGGAAATATGGAGCTACAAACACCCACCGCTTGATCTTCTTGTTCCCTCGGCTTGCAGGTCTCCTTGTGCTCCTCTTTGATGGTGAAGATGAGAAATGGAAGGCTAGGATGAGAGATGAGAGGGTGGAGAGGTGGGTCACACTTGTGGCTTGGAAGGAAAGGGGAGATAGCTCATACGTATGGTTGCTTGGAAATGAGGTTTGAAAAAGAGGGAGAGATAGAGTATTGTGAAAGGAAGGAGTGATGGATGTGGTATGATGTATTGGTGATGGGTGTAAGACACCTTTCTTGACTTTTTTGGCAAAAGGTGTAAGAAGGCATGTGTGTTGTAAGAACTTTTTGACTTTTGAGGCTTATTTGGGAAAAGGTGAAAGTGATGTGTACTTGACCCTTGATGGATTGATGGGTGATTGATGGGACATCTCGTAGAGATTCCCTTGGGTTTCGCAACGCGCGGCGTTTTCCTCGCACCGAACGCTGGCCTACATCTCCTGGCCAGAGTATCGCCTCGGCGCGTGAGTCGCGGCATCGGAACCGTGGCAATGGTGCGGTCGCAATGGTACAAGTCTCGGGTTGAGTCGACTCGGGTTAACAGCATATGAATCAGGGTCGTGCGCAGATATCGGTAAGGGTCGAAGGTTGCCGGAATTCGATCAAAAATACCGCGGGATTCTGCGGAACGGTACGGTCTAGGATACGGGTCTTACAGCACACGTGGGTTTTTTATGCGGCAAGATCCGAGATTTTGGCAAGCCACAGGGCATACTTCCAACAACTTATCTAGAAGGCTGATGTGATGATGCTCATGTAAAAAGGTAAAAAAAAGTGGACTAGATCACTAGGAATTTCTAATGTAGTAGGATTCGATGTACGACGAGCCACAGAGCATACGTTCACTAGAGGTCTAGAGAAGCAGAGGGGTTGAGAAGGGAATGGATGTCATGATGAATGCTTGTATATAAAATGAAAAGATCTTTAGTTTGAACTTGAGTGGGGTAAGACATGGGTTACACCACGATCAATCCGGGCTAGACTTGGAATTGGGAAGGTTAGGAGGAGGCTAAGAGATGGCTAAAAAAATCTAATCTTGGAGGCTTAGGAGCTCTCCCTCACCCCCACTCTCACTCTCTTCTTTTCTCCCTCTCTCTCTCTCTCTCACTTGGAAAGTGGAAGTTATTGATGTGAAAATGTGAAGAGGAGAGGGCTATTTATAGCCTTCTCCAATGGCAATATGATAATTGTTAAGTTTGAGAGGGATAAATGCTGACGTGGCATTTTTGGATTGATTGAGGAGAGAGGGACGCCATATGGTGCACTCTCATTAGCTTTTGGGGTTCGTAAAATGGTAAATAATGCTGGTTGGAAAGGTAATTTCAAAAGAAAGTAGACTTTCGGGCGCAGAGACAGCTATTGCTTGGAGGACACACACGCCCCACGAGCGGAGGTAATCGGAGTATCACCTGCAGGTAGTCAAACTACCGCCCAGGCCGGGTTCGAGCGTGAGGGCCTCGTTTGGTGCACTAGTTCGTGATGTGGCCTACTTGATGTATATGGCACCCATTGGTGCGGCCCATTGATCTGGCCCACTTGATGTATATGAGGCCCATTAGTGCGGCCCATTGATGTAGCCCACTTGATGTATATGAGGCCCATTGATGGGGCTCAATGTGATGTATTTATAGCCCATTGATGAGGCCCAATGTGATGTATTTATGGCTATTGGAGCATAAAATAATGAAGAAAGATTGAAAGGGTAGAAGATCAGAAATTACACATGAATTAAAAAAATGAGAAAGAAAGAAGAAGATCAAGTATCTTATTCAGTGGTTGCGCGGGTCGCTAACCAATGATTGGTTGCGCGGATCGTGCAACCGATTTCCTCCATTGCGCGGGTCGCGTAACCAAGATCAGAGACAGTTTATTTTAGACAGTCAGATCTGATACAAGGTGGGTCCCATGGCACAAAGATCAAGGGTTTGCACGTGTGGAGGCCTATAAATACCCCACTCCCCCTTTCATTTGAGAGAGGAAGAATTTTGGAAGAAGAGTAGTGCTCTGAAGGAAGACTGCAGGTGAGAGAAGGAGAGCGGTTATGGGTTGCGCAGGCCGTGCAACCGCAGCCAGGCTATTGTATGGCCAGTAATAAAAGGGGCCAAGGTGCTTCCGAAATTGTCAAGTTTGATCTTCGTCGCTCCAAGCTCTCCTTTTACATAAGGGACAAGCTCAAAAAAGGGAAAGATTGAATGATCAAATCAGCACAACATTCCTCCTAAGGAGATGACCAAAGCACAAGTCAAAATGTTGCCGAATTTGAGATTCGACATTCGAATTTCGTTAATTTATGTATTTTAAATAATCTATCTTAAAATCAAGGGATATTAGAGGATGTAAATGAATTCAGTATTGTTAATACAATAGTTGTTCTATATATTCTCTCCTTGTTATGTTCTAATAAGATAATTCCCCAAATCAAATACATTTGTTTCTTGTTCGAAATAAAATATCGACTCTGCTGGGGATATTTATCTTATTTAATATTAACATTAAGAATATTATAGAACTTTCGTTATAGTTTAGCGTCTTTTGATGCCAAAATGGCGACTCTCAGTAGGAACATCCTCCCTTTCATCTCTAAGATAGATTGTTTAATTCTTCAAATACTAATTACAATTTAATTCTATGTTTTATGTGTGAAGAAATCAAACTACAAATTATGACCAATGGCAATTTCTGTAAGGAAGGTGACTTCTATTTCACTGCAACCGGATTCACGGTGGAATATGTGACGAGCCAGCCTCCGAAGCATAGGGCTCAGCTTCTTGCAAGCAAAAACGACTCAGCCCGAGCAATAGCTGGAGTTGTGTCTGCTTCACCTCAAACATCGGAAGGTGACAAAGACTGGACTATTGTAATGTCTTACAGGACGAGAGCATGGAATACGAGAAGCCCCATAATGAACCCGCCTTTGCCAAGAGTTAGAGGACCGATAACACGTAATGTTGCTAAGAAGAACCCTGAACTTGCCCCTCTTGTGATATATCCCGGGCGAACAGTTCCGTAGTTAACATCGCGTGACTTCCCGGCTTTGGTTGCCCCAAGAATCATATGGATGAAAGAGCAAAAAGGTAAGGCATTACTAGTAGGCTCACCGATGTCTGTATCACCCCAATCAATCAATGGCAATGGGAGCACAGAGAAGTCGAATGGTACTCCATCTTCCCCTCTCTTCGTAAGTCCTATTATGTCGACATATTCCCGCCCCACTCCAACTACAGCTTCGTCGAAGAGTGGAGAAGCCACAATACATATGGTCGGAACGAACCAAGAGAATATGCCAACTACGAAGGACTGTATGAATGAAATGACAGAAGCACAAAGAGCACTAATGGAAGAGTGCATAAATCTTAGAGAAGCCTTAGCGACACTCGCACATAATGTAGCTCAGATAGCGGCTCCTCCAATGATGGGCACAATGAATAGACAGGAGAACCAACCCGAAGGCTTTCAACCACCGCGGCAGGATCACTTGGGTCCATCCCGGCAGTGAGAACTGTGACACAAGAAGAGGTGAGACAAGTTGTTGAGGAAGCTATTAGAGTAGAAAGAGAGCGTGAGAATATCGGTCGTTTCAGATATCGAACGTCGTACCCAAGAGAGGTAGAGGACATCCCGTTCCCAGCCAACTTCAAGCATCCAGATTTTCAGAAATTTAATGGAGAAAGAACATTTAATACACTTTATTACTAGTATGGGAAATTTCTCTACGATATCGAAGTATTGCTTACGATTGTTTGGATCATCCTTGACAAGGAAAGCGTTCCGATGGCATTCTAGTCTAACTCCGGGATCGATATGCACTTGGGAGAAAATGCAGGACGCCTTCTTGTCAAACTTCTTCTCTTCAAAACGTGATGTCAGTTTCACAGAATTAGCTTCTGTATGAAAAAGAGAAGGGGAACCAGTAGAGAAGTTCATAGATAGAAGGAAGACATTGGGAGCCTTGTGTAGACAGCTGCCAGAAGAAAAGGAACAGGTCAAGATGTGTCTGAACTCCATGAAAACGGGAATCGCATTCAGACTCACTAGTGCCAATATCAGGACTTTCCGTGACTGTAACGACCCGTAAATTTCCGTACTTTGGCTCGAGTACCACCTCGACCAGAAATCAATTAGGATTAAATCCTTTAGAAATTTAACAAAGTTAACTAAGTGCTAAACTCGATTAGCCATGAAATCTGTTGGGATCGCTTTAAATACGATTTGCAAGACCCAAAACTTGTAGAATCATTGACGCTAGGTTACCCTAAAGATTAGGATCAAACTCATTACCCGGCTATTCTTGAGAACGACTTGAAACTTCGTATTAGGTCTAGACCGCACATCGGAAATCCGATTAACGCAAAGTTAAGGACTTAGGACCGCCTCACTGGGCTCGATAACCATCTCAGAAATCAGGTCCAGTCGATGTCCCACGGCTATTCACTTGAGTCCGGAGTGAGGGAGTGTAAAAATCACTCTTTCCTTTACAAAATAAATATCTGGAATAGTGATCTGGCACCATTCAGTTGCGGATCAGTATTAAACAACCAGACCGTTAGAATCAGACTAAATTACACCCTCGGATCAGGAAAAATTTCAGGAACATTTACATGTACTTGGAATTTCGGATCGTGGCCCACTGACCGTTGTGGAACTGAAGCTGGTCCGCCACGTGTGATCTGGAAATCCGATCGAGTTGAAAACATAATTCCACGTGGATCCATGAGTGGTGAGCTTAAGTCTGACGTTTAGCTCAAGGGGGGCCACCAGAAACACTCTTTTGAGCTGGAACATCGCCGAAATGCTTATAATAGCAGTAACCCTTGAACCTGAGTCTATTTTGGGGAGGTTTTAGGCTATAAAAGGGCCTTAGAACAGCCCCTCTCACAGCCATACGAATTTGGGATAAAACCCTTGTGAGAGAGAGAGAAAAGAGAGAGAAGACTTGGGATTTGTGGGAGCACCTTCCTCCTACTTCTTTCAATCATCGCACGACCTGCACCGCCTCTTTCCAGGCGCTTTCCCGGCGATATCAACTCCGTTTTAAGGTGAGAAACCCTAACCCTAGGTCTGATTTGAAGTGTATAGGCTATAGGTAGTGAAATAGCTAACCGATTTCACTCCTTAGGCTAGAAAACTCCCGAATACGGAAGCTCATCCAACCTTGCTGATTCGTTGAGATTCCAAGGTGAAAGGTGAGGACTTTAGGTGTATAAGTTGCGGTTTTCAACGCTTTCAATGTCAGTTAATGGTAGATTCATGATCTGCATGCAATTGCACATGTACAAAGTGCTTTCGTTTTCTGTTTCGATTAGAATTGTAGAATTTGGAATTTCACATACTCTAGGTATTCGTATAAAATACCGTATACGTATTTTGTATGGAAATGTGTTTGACATGTTTATTTGTCGTATGGATATATGATGTATGGATAAAATACTCATTTGACGAAAGGGTTCGCCCAAATACATGTTTACTAATATACACCATGTATGTAGAAATACGGTATTGTAAGAAGTACCATATACGGGTATATTTTAGCGATGTGTTTGTCATGATTAATTGTTGTATAAATATATTATGTGCGTATAAATTAATTGCTTGGCAAAAAGAATCGCCGTAATACATGTTCGCTTGTAAATACTATGTATGTTGAAATTGTGTATTCTAGAAATACCGTATATGTGTAAATTTTGAAAACGCAATTGTCATGATTATTTGTTGTATGATTACGATATACGTGGATAAAATGCTAGCTTGGTAAAAGAATAGCCCTAATACATGTTTTACTAACATACGTCATGTATGTTGAAATAGCGTACTCCAAGTGTTTGTGTAAATGCTTGTGAGAGCAAATGCTTGGATGTTTGCACCGTAGGTCGGTGCTGAGATGGAATTCTCGACTACCTTAGAGACATGTAGGATTTCCTCCATGTGGTTGTTTACTTCAACCACTCACATATGATGTATATGTGTTTGTATCCCTATCTATATAGTGTTCTATTACATGCTTTATAACATGCTTTATATCATGCTTTATAACATGCTTTATGACATGCCTCCTAACATGTTTGTGTTACTTTGTTTATCATGCTTAACTCCACATGCTATTGATGAGAACTGTTTGAGTTTGGGACCATATCTATAGTCCAAACATTTGGTACCAGACTTGAGATTGTGGCTGAGAATCATGTCGCCACAAGAGATGTGTCTGACGAACCCGAGTCGTACTTCGGTTGGCGATAGTAGTTGGCCACACGGAGTGCTTTTGCACTTCATATCACCCAACTTGTTGTGCGCTCGAGCTAGTCAGGCTCGTCAAGTAACCCGATATGTCAAATATGTGTTCACCATGTTTGGTCATTACTGTTTGAACCTAGGGTACCAAACTTACCAGTGGCAATCCCGTTAACCATGGTACCTCGATCCGCTAAGACTCATGAGCCGGACATGGTGGTATGGGACACCGTGGCCGAGCTGTCGGCCTATGCTGGGGCCATGTGCCTCCCCGTAGTGACCATTGAGCAACCCAAACTCGTGAGCCGATTACGGTGGTATAAGACACTGTATTCGAGCTGTCGATACTTACGGCGAGAGCCGAGTACGGTGAGACCTGTACTCGTGCTGACGGGCGACGAGTCCTCTGTAGTATCTTCAAGTATGCTCCAAGGTCTGTGATTGGCGATGAGTCTTTCACAACAACTAGAGTATGAGTTGAGCCGAGTACGGTGAGACCTATACTCGAGCTGACGGCTAGTGATTGAGCTGAGTACGGTGAGATCTGTACTCGAGCTGATGGTCAACAATTGAGCTGCATATGGTGAGATCTGTATCCGTGCTGACGGGTGACGAGCCCTTTGTGATGCCTTCGCTACGGCTCTCAAACCATAATATCGTATAAGATTAACTAGGATTGACGACCCTAAAATGGATCATGTTTGGGAATGATACAAGGGAGGTACCTTAGTTTCCCAATACTGCTGTTTGAAATGGACTAATAACAACTCGAAAATCATGCGCATCATTGCACCGCATGTGCCTAGTAGATGTGGAGCACTGAGGGAGTTACGCATTCGCGAACGTAAGATGTTGTCGCATGAGGGTGGTTTGGCAAGGGCATACATCATCATGTCATTTCATACTTGCATTTAACAAGAGTAGTTAAACTTGTTTGATTGTACCGCTTTATCATTACTGCTTGATTAAGTTGATAACATGTTAACCTATGCCTTATTGTTCCACTGAGTTAGCTACTCACTCCCACGTTACGGGACGGTGTTTGCAACACCAACCAGACTCTGTCACAGGTATAGGCGGCGCGTCGGTTCAGGAGCCGGAGCTCGATTTCAACGAGGACCAGGATGAGTTCTCATTTATGCAGTACTCTGACGGCTATGCTTAGGCCGACTGCATCGCGGGGACTTCAGGACTCATCTTTTAGATTGTATTTTGATTTTGATTCAGAAACAGTATATGTATATGGATACTCAGTTAGTGTTCATACTCAGGTGTTCATAAAAATTTTGTTCTTTATATACTTTAAATATACAATTTCAGTCTTCTGCTTGCCTTTATACAATTGAACTGGAGTATGAATTACTATTTTGGTATAATCTCATTCATGTTTATTGCTCTAACTCAGACAACATTTAACCATCATTATGTATGTTGCATAAGTGATGCATTGGAACTCGGGAGTTGAGTTCATACTCGACCCCCGAATTCCAGGGCGTTACAGTGACCTAGCCACTAAGGCTCATGCTTTAGAGCTGATGACTCGGAAGATGCCAGCGTTTCACTATGAGACAGCCAGGAGGGGACCCAGTAGAATGGCCGCAAATACCGTCAATTGTGAAAAGAGAAGTCAAGATACAAGAGACTCGAGAGATAAAAGGTCGGAACGGAAAGAAGAATCGAACCAACCAAGAAACAGATACAGTGGAAAAAGGCCCAGAACGCTCAATTCTCACGAAGGGTTCACGTTCGATAGGGAAGATGTTGTCCCTATGATGAACGAACTGCTAAAAGCCGGTATGATAGAATTACCAGCACCCAAGCATCCTGACATGACAAGAATAAGAGAGAGAGAGAGAGATTTTTACCACTATCATCGCCTGGTGGGACATTCGACGGAAAATTGTTATACGTTGAAATGTATAATACAACGGATGATAGACAAGGGTGAAATAGTGATCGAAAAAAAAAAGAAATGGATGTAACAACAACAGTGAATATGCCGACAATCCGGGTGAAGGCCCAAGAAAAGAAGGAGAAAGAAGATTGTAAGGTGACAAGAAAGGTAGCAGTAATTACGCTATGATCAGGAAAAAAGATAATAAGCCCTACGAAGCAGAAAACAGGAATTATAATAAAGGAAATTGTCAAAGGGTAGAACGATAGTGATAAGAGAGAGGAAAAGAATGAGACAGCAAAGGTGACCTACGATGTAGTAAGTCACTTGAAGGGCATACCAGCTCGATTAAGCATCTACGATGCACTTAAGCTATCAAAAGAATTTCAGTAGAGCTTGGTTCAAGCGCTATCCAATCATGATGTTAGAGAAACTCTATTGGCAGAAATGGAAGGCGAAGAATATAAAGAGCGAGAAGACTGCCTACCAGTCATTTCCTTCTCTGACGATGATTTAGTCTATGACACCGAGCATAATAGACCACTAATGATAGAGGGTCATATCTGTGGCAAGAAGGTTAAACGGATTATGCTTGATAACAAGTCTGCACTGAATCTCCTACCATTCTCAATGTTGAGTAAACTGGGTTATCATCGTTCCGATCTACGCCCTAGTGGAATGATGATACAGGGCTTCATTCAAGATGGGCAACATGCACTCGGTAAAATTATAGTCACACTGGAGATAATAGAGCTAACCACTGATGTCGTGTGCTATATTATAAATGCAGTAACGACATACAATCTTCTCCTAGGGATGTCATGGATACATCAGTACAGCATCGTACCCTCTACTCTGCATCAATGCTTCAAATACTGTAAAAATGGGATACAATATAAAGTAATGGCCGATGCGAAGCCTTATACAGAAGTTGAAGCCTTCTTTACAAATGCTGGTTATTATAAGGGGTTCGCTAAAGAAGAAAGAATGAATGATGAAAATAAAGTCCTGGAGGACATTCAAGTAAAGATGATGAAAGAAGAAACATAAAAGGCAGAATCATCCAGAGCTGCAAAAATAAAGAAGAAATTCTATTTTGTACCGAAGCATCTGAGACAACCAGGGCAGCCGCGGTTAACTCTGTTATCACCTGAACAATTGAAAGTCTTACAGTCCAATTATACAGTGTCATTGTCGTATGCTGAAAGAAATAAGCCATTTTCGGCTGTTCCGGGAAGGTTTCAAGTCAGGGCAGATCTTAAAAAATATAGCCCAACAAGCAAGAAAATCATGAAAAACATGGGTTCCGATTACGAAGAACCCACCGGTCTAAATCATGGGAAAGGAATTCAGATTCCTATTGGGGTTGGTAATGAAAAGCGAGGAAAATTTCAAGGATTGGGGGTAGAATCATCGGTGAATATGGTCACAGTTGGGTAGTTATCAAAGGAAGATCCTAAAATAATCGACCATCCTGAAATGGCCCCAAAGCAAATGGAAGATGGGGGGGGGGGGGGACTAACGATAAATAGTTTGTGAGAAGTAAACCTGGGTACAGAGGAAGAGCTGAGGAACACATTCATCGGCACTGGTCTTTCTGAACAGGAGGCCGAGAAATACGTTGAACTTCTCAAAGAAAATAGAGACGTCTTCGCTTGGACATATACGGAGATGCTAGGTCTGGAGCCGTCAATAGTAATGCACCGGTTGAACATTTCTAAGAAAAAAAGGTCGGTTAAACAGGCGCAAAGGCGATTTCACCCGGACTTGGTTCCCCCGAAAGAAGAAGAAGTGAACAAGTTGATAAAAGTTGGGTTTATCAAGGAGGTCAAATATCCCAAGTGGATATCGAACATTATCCCGGTAAAGAAGAAAAATGGACAAGTTAGAGTGTGCGTTGACTTCAGGGATCTGAATAAAGCCTGTCCGAAAGATGATTTTCCTCTACCAATAACCGAATTATTGATTGACAGTACAACTCAGTATGCTATCATGACCTTCATGGATGGTTATGCAAGTTATAATCAGATTAGAATGGCACCTGAAGACGAAGAAGCGACAGCGTTCAGAACTTCACTGAGAATTTATTGCTATAAAGTCGTGCCATTCGGTTCAAGAATGTTAAGGCAACATATCAAAGGGCAATGCAGAGTATCTTCCAAGACATGATGCACAAACATGTTGAATGTTATGTTAATGATTTGGTGGTCAGATCAAGTAATCATCAGGAACATCACAAACATTTAGCATTGGTCTTCAGTCAACTCAGAAAGAAGCAGCTAAAAATAAATAAAGCTAAATGCCCATTTGGTGTATCATCAGGAAAATTCCTCAGTTTTGTTATCAGGCATAGGGGCATTAAAATTGATCCAGGGAAAGTTAAAGCCATTCAAAATATGCCACCTCCGAAGACATTGAAAGAATTAAAAAGTTTGCAAGGAAAGCTGGTGTACATTTGCCGTTTCATTTCAAATCTGGCAGGGAGATGTCAGTCGTTTTCTCATTTGATGAAGAAAGGTGCAAAGTTTGTATGGGACAAAGCCTATCAGAATGCATTCGATTCAATAAAGGAATTGCTGAAACAGCTACCAGTATCAACAGCCCCGATAAAAGGGAAGCCGCTCATTTATACATATCTGCAGCAGAGAATTCGTTAAGGGCCTTGTTGGCACAGGTGAATGAATCTGGGAAAGAGACCGCTCTTTATTATCTGAGCAGAACTCTAATGGGCACAGAATGCAATTATTCCCTGATTGAAAAGGAATGTTTGGCGTTAATATTTGTGGTGCAAAAGTTGAGACACTATTGTCTCTCTTATGACATAACTTTAATCTCAAGCGTAGATCAGATAAAGTTTTTTATGACAAGACCGATGCTATCTTGGAGACTGGCCAAATGGATGCTGTCACTTTTGGAATATACTATTACGTATGAACCGGCAAAAGCAGTAAAGAGGCAAGCAGTGGAGGATTTTCTGGCAGCACACCCTATAGCAGAATGCGAGACTATTAGCGATGATTATCCCGATGAACAGGTTATGTTGGCCGAGTCACAAAGCCTATGACAGATGTATTTTGACGGTGCTTCTCGAGCATCAAGGGCAGGAGCCGGGGTGATATTTATTAGTCCTCAAGGTGACTTGTTACCTTACTCTTTCACGTTGGGTGCCGTGTGTACAAACAATGAGGCCAAATATAGAGCTCTCATCATCGGAATGAAAATTGCTTAAGAAATGAAGATAAAATGCTGCATATCTTTGGGGATTCTAAATTAATTATAAATCAATTAAAAATCGAATTTGAGATAAGAAAACAAGAACTCTTGTTATATTGCCAAAAAGCACAGCAGTTATTAGAGCAGTTCTTTCATGTCAAAATCAAGCATGTACCGCAGTTTGAAAATGCAAAAGCAGATGCTTTGGCCAGCCTGGCACGGCTCTATCCTACCCAAATCGAAGTCCTCTCCAGGTGTTTATAGAAGAAAGAGGATTTTTACCCTCTTCAAAGGTCATTGATGAAATTGCTAAGACACTCCCTATATCGTGTTTGGAGGTGACGATAGATGATTGGCGTCAGCCTTTCATAGATTACCTCAAATATGATTTCTTGTCAGAAGACTCAGCACAAAGATACCAAATCAAGCAAAGGTCGAGCAGATTCATCATATGTAGTGAAGTGTTGTATAGAAAATCTTACAATGGGATGCTGCTACGTTGCCTAGATGAACAAGAAGTAGGCCTGATGCTGCAAGAAGCGCACTATGGAGAATGTGGGGCACATCAAGCAGGCCGAAATTTATTTCATTGGATACATCGAATGGGGTATTATTGCCCTACCATGTTCAAAGATGCGATAGATTATGCGAAGCACTGTCACGAATGTCAAATTCACGGAGATGTTATACACATTCCTCCATAACACCTGCATAAATCGGTCACCTCTTAGCCTTTTTCTACCTGGGGACTTGACGTTATTGGTCCTATAAATCTGCCTTCGTCCAAAGGAAAATAGTATATCTTGACAGTGACAGATTATTTCTCCAAATGGATAAAAGCGATTGCACTACATATTGTAAAAGAGAAAGATGTGGTCAATTTCATTCGATACACAATAATATACCATCATAGTATCCCGAAGAAAATTGTCATAGATAATGGCACTCCTTTCAAAAACAGAGGTATGGAAAAAGCTATGTAAGAAATTCAGCATCCATCATTCGTTTTCAACACCTTATGATCCACCGGCCAATGGATTAGTGGAGGCGTTTAATAAAACGATAGTCAAGATACTGAAGAAAACAGTGACAAGAAACCAGCGTCATTGGAATAAAAGGTTGCAAGAAGCATTGTGGGCATACAGAACTACCCACTGGACAGCAACAAGAGCAACTCTGTATTCACTGGTTTATGGTGTAGAAGCGATCATCCCAACTGAAATACAAGTAGCATCACTCAGAGTGGTGTACATCAATCAATTACAGACGATGAAAATGCAAAAATAAGGTTGGAATAACTAGATTTGCTTAATGAGAAACACTTGGCAGCTCAGCAGCGGTTGCAGTCATATCAGGAAAGGACATCGGCCGCCTTTGATAAACGAGTCAAGTATCGGTCTTTCAAAAAAGGGGATATGATGCTGATGCTAAAAAGACCGATAGTAGTCACCCACAAAATAAGGTGCAAATTTAAGCCAAAATGGACAGACCGTACATAATAAAAGAGGTATACTCTAATGGAGCGTACAGAGCCATAGACCAAGACGGACAAGGTATCAATATACCGGTCAATGCTTGCTTCATCAAAAGATATCATCCCTGAAGATACTACTGATTTTGATCCAGAATATTATCAGAATAATGCTTCCGTATCAAAAGGGGGTAAGAATAAGCAAGGTCATGGCCATGTACTGTCAGATGAATGAATAAAGAAGAAATTTGTGAGCGCATTAAGACTACGTATCAACAAGTGTTTCAAAAGGAAAGTGACCATCGTTATCATCATCAAGCGAGCTCTATAGAATTTTATTAAAATTGGTATTGTCACTAAGCTGATATATTGTGAGCAACACATATGAATATCACTGAAGATATTAGCAGAAGTAGTGATGTATCAATCTCAATCAGAGATATCTATCATTCTCGCGACAACGATGGCCACCTACTATTATCTTTTAAGGGAGCCTAGCCAAGCCCTAAAAAATGGTCACTACGCATAAGACCTATCATTTTTGCCATTCGGGCAGTAGTGAGAAGTCAGTGGCCCTAAAAAGCCCGTGAAGGCATACCCATGCAGGTTGCGGACGAAGCTAGCAATTGAAAGTCCTAAAAGGGCCAAAATTCTTCAACAGCTAGTCACGCATAACACCCATGCCGTCTACATAGCTTTTCGACAACGTCATGGGGAACGGATGAAAATTTCCTCCCGTTAATGGGTTCAACCTTGCAGACGAAGAAAACGCAGGCTGCAGTGTGAGCTCTTTGGCCTTGTCCATAGATAGGCCAACCATCGTAAGACCCCCCAGATCTTTGGCTTGATTTCAGTAGTAACTCATGAGGAAGAGTCTAAACCTACTCATTGATGGATTGGTGACCCTAGATTTGGTACCCCAAAGTCGCCTTGTGCACCCCGTGAACTCTAAAGAGTTACTGCAGCCAATCCTATGCGTAAATTTAATCGAGTTCATAGCCCCGATAGCTTCACTGAGCCCCTCTGATGGATCGCGGTTTGTGAACTCACCAGGCTATGAGAAGTCCAGTGGACTCCTAAGAGTTACAGAGACTATCATGCGAGACCTGACTCTACTATTCAAGAGTCTGAAAAACTACGTAGCTGAAACGACCCACCCCAAGGACAAAATATTGTCCGCTTTGCTCAGAGGACTCACGGTTTTGTTCTCATGGTTGCCCCCAAAACATGTTGTATCCTTAAGGTGTGAACCCCACATATAACCAGCACAACTTCCTACGACTCTTCTGATGTGGGACAAGTTCAACCCCTACTGCGTACACAGTATCCTGTCAACCACCGATAGCTTGTCCAAGCCTTTTTTTAGGCCCCGCACACATCAATGTCTGCCCACCTGTGCCCGCCCACATGTGCAACAATAATGGGGCATCACAATATCCCCCACCGAGGGCAGAGCCATCCTCAGCTTTAATACCATATGAAACGACCCACCTAAGCACACAATATTGTCCGCTTTGCCCAGAGGGCTCACGGCTTTGTTCTTAGGGTTGCCTCCAAAACGCGTTGTATCCTTAAGGTGTGAACCCCACATATAACCACCACAACTTCCTACGACTCTTCCGATGTGGAACAAGTTCAACCCCTACTGTGTACACAGTAGCCTGCCAACCACTGGTAGCTCACCCAGGCCCTTTTTTTTAGGCCCCACCCACATCAGCGTCTGCCCATGTATGCCCGCTCACATGTGCAACAGTGGCTCCACTACTCAAGAGGATAAACTTGAAAAGGCCAAGCTATATGTCCTAGAGGGGGGGGGTGAATAGGACTATGCCAAATTTAAAAATAAATCAGCGGAACAAAAGTAAATCAATACTCTTACAATAATGAATCAATTCACAATGCTAAATATAAATCACCTTGATAAATAATTATTGAGAGATTGATACAAATTCAGTTCTAAGGACAACCTTACACCATAATAAACAAGGGCTTATGGTAGGACAACCTTATTTCTAGAACCTCTTTTGAATCAAGAACTCAATGTTAATATAAGTAAATGAAATAGCAGAGGAATTGAAAATAAATGCGAAGTAAAGATCTAAATTATTACAACAATCCCCACACTTGCTTGAAAATGTAAATAGTTACAACATTCACATCCACTTGTACATTCCACACAATCAAATGATAAAAGATATGAAAATTAATCAAGCATTCAATCCACAAGACAAAGAGTTATAGTGGTTACTTTGTGTGTACACCAACTGCTTTTACAACCCACACAGAATGCTACTCCACTCTAATATCCTCACACAGGGGGATATTAGCGTTCACTATCAAATAGGTTTTCACAGGTTCACCAAAAACCTTTACAATTGTGTCTTTTTCACTTGGGCTTACACAATTCAAAAACCCCTTTTTCGAAGTTTTACGGTTTTCCTCGGACAACCAATACAATGAGATTTTTCTCGCTCAATCTCAAACAAAACCAAGACAATGAGATTTTTCTGCTTAACCTCAAACAAAACCAAAAATAAATGAATTTTACAAATGTAAAATACCTGGATTTTTCCTTTAGCGGCCAGGTAGAACCAATCGGAGTAGATGATTGAATGTCAAAGTTCAATTTCCAATACTCACATTCATAGGGTTCTAACTTCTAATAGATTTTAGATTTTAACTTGTTGGGCGTAGCTATATTTGATTTTGATTCCAAGAAGAAGGAATAATATAATTCCTCTTTTCAAATAAGATTGGAATAGAGAAACAAAATCAAATTAAATAAGCTAGCAAAAAGAATATTAAATAAGCACAATTTAGCTTAAAATAAACACGGACTTATCTCGAGTGATTACTTGAAAATTCTTGAAAGGAATGGAGTTCGGATGTAAAAACTCAATTTCGTGTTCAATTTATAGAAGAAAAAATCGTTCCTACGACCGGTCTTAGAAACCTAGGGTACTGGTCGTAGCTCTAACATTTTTGAAAATTTGAGCGCGATCTTTGAAAACCGTTCTACGGCCGTCGTGTGTACCCTACGGCCGGTCGTGGGACACCTACGACTGGTCGTGGGACACCTACGACTGGTCGTGGGACCATGAAATAGGTTGCTGGACTTTCAGTCGTAGCTCCACGACTGATCGTGGACGAGTCGAAGCCAACCTACGACCGGTCGAAGGACCTCCAGGGCTGGTCGTGGGCGTTCCAAAAAATCCGAAAAATCTTCAACAAATTAGGACTGGTCGTGGAATTTCTTGGACTAGTCGAACCAATGCTAGGACTGGTCGAACAAGAGCTAGGACTGGTCTTGGAACAGACCAAGCTCATGTAAAATAAACATTTGATTTATGTATCCAAAATGACCTACTTAAAGGGTCAACCTAAGGTCATTCAAACCTGAAACATGTCATATGGACATTGAACTTCAACCATTCAACGAATGTAGATTGTTTGAACCAATATCGCTTGAAATCTTGAACAATATCAGTCTTGAAGTCTTGAACAATATCAGGCTTGAAGTCTTGAACAATATCAGTCTTGAAGTCTTGAACAATATCAGGCTTGAAGTCTTGAGATCTTCATCAACATAAATCAACTTTGAGATCTTCAACATCTTGAGCTTCATCTTGTAGCTTTTTAAACTTTAACATCTTGTGCTTCAACTTGTAGCATCTTGAAGTATAAAATCATCATACCAGCACAAGACACAGATAGATGTTTTGACACATCAAAATTTGACAACCAAAGGAGTATGAGACCATAACCCTTACAATCTCCCCCTTTGTCAAATTTGTGACAAAACACCACACCAAGTATATAATTCTTCCAATAGACATAAGAGAAGTACAAAGCTAGCACAGATGAACAGATGATAAGCAATGTATAGACATAGACATGATAAGCAATAATTATATTCCCACAACTCATGAGAAGTTTAACTCCCCCTGAGTAATAGCACAACAACATTTAACTCCCCCTGAGTAATAGCTAGCACAACAACAAAACAAAATTTGTAACATTTCACCAAACTTCTCCCCCTTTTTGACACAAAATGACAAAGGAAGAAAAGCAGTTAATGTGCATAACCAAGTTGGAGTTTAAGCAAAAAAAATAGTCCATAACCAACAAAAAGGTATGAGATGCAAGCTAATATCAGTAAATATTACAGACCAAAAAGAAATTCAGTCAGAACCAGAAGAGGGTGCAGGATTAGATGGATCGATTTTATGTAAACCCTTAGCAATTCGCCTCATATATTTACGCATATAGGAAAATTGTGTGTCTTGAGTAACACGAATTTGAGCCACTTGCTCTTGAAGAGAATTCAACCTTTCATCAAAATCAGAAGGCTGAAAATCAGGATCATCAGCCGAGTCCGACTCAAGTTCTTCAAATAAGTCATCCATATTCACGTCCTCAGGAAGATCACTAGCTTCACATTACACCTTCACCTCCACTTGCTACCAAAGATCCACTTGGCCTCTAGCCAAATCTAAAGTCATCTTATTAAGATTGGAGTTATTAAAAGGAAGATGGTGGATGGGTTTTTCTCTAGTGGGCATGGCTATGAGCATATGATTTGCTAACCTAGTCAATAAATAACCAAAGGGTATATCACTATGTCCAGGATGGTGACGTGACAGAATAATGGAATGACAGATTAAAGAAGGGAGGCATATATTAACACCAGAGACAACAGAATGCAAAACACGAACCATAAAAGAAGTGAGTTCGGTTTTGTTACCAGAACGTGGATAAAGATTCGAAATGAATATCTTATGAAGTACTCTGTGTCTGGGTAACAAATACCTTGAGGGAAGTACATGACCTTTATGAGTCCAATGAACATCCATATTACATAAATCTCTAGTAAGCATTCGTCGTTCAGATTCTGAGAGACTATCATGTAAAATATTAATTGGAATGCTTTCATCATTGATAGGTATTTCCATAATATCTGCAATCAAATGTCGATCTACAACAAACAAACCTTCTTGAGTATCAACTTTAAATGTTAAATTCTCAAGAGAAAAATCGCAGATACATGCAAACATGGATTGGGCAATGGACTGGTATGCAGCTCCACCCCAATGTAGGATGTTATCCCATCCCACAGATTCCAACAAAGAAGGAATACCAAAAGAAGCAATGTGATTGACATTAACATGACGTTCAACAATTACATTACGCATACGCAAATCACGAGCATCAGTAGAATCATTTTCAGGAGAACGAAGATGACGTTGAACAATAGAAGTTGATCTAGATGAAGATGGACCTCGAGTAGTTTTCTTTTTACCTCTAGGATCCATTTTCAAAGAAAGATTTCAAGGAAACAACAAGATGCAAGATAGAAGGAATGAGATTTAGATAGAGCAGATTTTTTAAGAGAAAAACCCCAAATCCTGCAATCAATGATCAAATAGATTCCACAAACATGAGTTTTGAAGCACTAATAGTAAGAATCTACAAGAAAAATGTAAAAGAATCACTAACCTTGAAAAACAATGAAGATGGGTTGGGGCAGCCGTAGCTAGGACGGTTGGAAAGAAATGAAGAAATGAAGAAGAAGACTAAAATCCCCAATTTTAAGTGAAATCCCGTGCTTTACGACAGGTCGTGTACGTGTTCGACCGGTCGTAGCACGACCGGTCGTGTATTCTCACGACAGGTCGAGTATGACAAAAAATTTGCAATTTTTTCTATATTTTTTTTTTAAAAATACTTTCAAGTTTAAGCAAATAAAACATCAAACTTATGATACACAAAATCATGCAAACTCAATTTAAATTGCACATACCGAGATCAAATTTTAATTTATTAAACCGGCTTTTGTCGAGCGGTTTAGTGAAAATGTCCGCAAGTTGAATCTCGGTTGGAATGTAATCCAAATTTATTAATTTTTCTTCCACTAATTCACGAATGTAATGAAATCTAATGTCAATATGCTTAGTACGTGAATGCTGAACTGGATTTTTAGAGATATTTATTGCACTGGAATTATCACAAAATAAAATCATAGAATCTTGAGTAATTCCATAATCGCTTAACATTCGTTTCATCCAAACAAGTTGAGTACATGCATTTCAAAGAACAATGTATTCACCTTTCAAATGATTGATAGCGATATAGAACTTTGCTTCTTGCTAAACCAAGAAACAAGACAATTTCCAATGTAGAAACAACCACCACTTGGTTGATTTCCTATCATCAATGTTTCCGGCCAAGATCGACATCTGCGTGCAGGCTAATTGAACATTAGTCTCATGAGGATACCGAGAGACCCAATTTAGTAGAACTTGCGACATAACGCATAATCCGCTTAACAAAGTTAAGTGAGATTCTTTAGGATTTGATTGATAACGAGCACAAATACCAACACTCAAAGCAATATCAGGTCTACTAGCAGTTAGATAAAGTAAACTACCAATTAAACTACGATATAATTTAGGATCTACATCATTACCTGTAGAGTCTTTTGAGAGTCTTACAGTTGTACTCATAGGAGTATCAAAATTTTTACCTTTCTCAAATCCAAATTTTTTAATTAAACTCTGAGCATATTTGGTTTGTGAAATAAATATCCCATCAGGTTGTTGTTTTACTTGCAATCCTAGGAAATAGTTTAATTCTCCAACCATGCTCATTTCGAATTTAGACTTCATCAAATCTGCAAACTCAACAGTCATGTTAGTACAGGTTGATCCATAAATAATATCGTCAACATATATTTGAACCATTAGAATATCATCGTTATATTTCTTAACAAAGAGTGTCTTATCAACACACCCCATCTGAAAGTTATGACTTAGTAAAAACTTAGTCAATTTTTCGTACCATGCTCTGGGAGCTTGTTTCAGACCATAGAGAGCTTTCTTAAGACGATACACATGATCAGTAAATTTAGGATCTTCAAACCCTGTAGGTTGTTCAACATATACCTCTTCATGTAAATCACCATTCAGAAAGGCACTCTTAACATCCATTTGATAAATTTTAATTTTCTTAAAACATGCTATGGAGATAAAAAGTCTGATCGATTCAAGACGAGCTACAGGGGCAAATGTTTCATTATAGTCAATACCTTCGATTTGTGTATATCCCTGTACAACTAGTCTTGCTTTATTTCGAATAATATTTCCAAGCTCATCGATTTGTTTTTGAAAATCCATTTTGTTCCAATAATATGTTTATCTTTAGGTCTAGGAACAAGTTGCCGGACATCATTTCGACAAATCCGATTAAGTTCTTCTTGCATCGCAAGAATCCAATTTTCATCGAGAAAGTGCTTCTTTTACGTTACCCTGGTTCAATCTGGGATGTAAAGCATACGTAGTTACATATGTCCTCTAATTGTCTACGAGTGCGCACACCAGGTGAGAGGGTTTCAAGTATTTGAGAGGTTGGATTATCTTTAACAAATCCTTAATTCAGGATTAGTTTCACTTGATGAAGTTTCTTGTTTTTCAAGTATAAGAACTTCATCATTATCTAAACTAGGGACAGTGTCTTCATAAGATCGTCAATCACAACATTTATTGACTCTTGAATCACACCTACCCCTGTTGTTCAACACGATAAGCACGATTTGTTTAAAGAATAACCTAAAAAGATCCCTTCATCACTTTTAGTGTCGAATTTTCCCAAATTTTCACGGTCACGCAAAATATAGCACTTCTTTGCCAAAAATTCGAAAATATTTGTGAAAGGCTTTTTCTCAAACCACATTTCATAAGCCGTTTTATTATTAGATTTACAAATATAAACACGGTTAATAATGTAACAGTCTGTATTCAACCTTGACCAGAGATTCCTAGGTAGCTTCATGCTATTTAACATAACATTTCCCATTTCTTGAAGCACTCTATTCTTCCTCTCGACAATTCCATTTTGTTGAGGAGTTTTAGGTGTGAGAATTCATGCGATATTCCACGATCGCTACAAAATTTCTCAAAACCGCTATTTTCAAATTCGGATCCATGATCACTACGGATCTTCTTGACTTGAGAACATTTTTCGGTTTGAATCCGTTTTATAATCTTTTTCACTTCATCAAGGGTTTCGATTTATCTTTCAAGAATGAAACCCAAGTGTATCTTGTATAATCATCTACAATAACTAAGATGTACTTTTTGCCACCTCGACTTTCCGTTCTTGTTGGTCTATAAGATCCATATGGAGAAGCTCGAGTGGTCTTGTGGTGATATTGGAGTTCACCTTTTTGTGAGAGCTCCTAGTTTGTTTACCATCTTGGCATTCACCACGGATCTTGTCTACTTTTGCATTTTAGGTAGACCTTTTATTAGTTCACTTTTGCTCAATCTGTATAAATTTACGTAGTGTACATGTCCAAGGCGTTTATGCCATAAATCATGTCTCATCGGTATGGACCATGTAGCACGTTTGATTAGATGAGCTACCATTGCTTACTATATAGCGGTTTTGAAGTTCTGCACACAGTTAATATTACAAAACCCTTTTCATTTGAAATTTCACAACCTTGATTAGTAAATTTAACATTATGGTTGTTATCGCATATTTGAGATATGCTCAACAAGTTGTGTTTTAAACCTTTAACATATAACACATTTTTAAATAAGGGAAGGTTATAGAGTTGGACCGTACCTTTGCCAATTATCTTGCAGTTGCTACCATCACCAAATGTGACTGACCCATCAGTCATATCTTTAAGATCGGTGAATAGAGCTTTGTCGCTTTGTCATATGTCCGGAGCATCCACTTGTCTAGGTACCATTTTGAATGGCTTGTAGCTTTGAAAGCGGTGTGAGCAACCAAACAAGTAACCTTGGGAACCCATTTCAAGATCTTGTTTTGGGTTTAGGAGAATAATTGGTCTTCTTTTGTTTATAGTTATAAGAGTGACCTACTGAGTTAGATTTTAACAGCTCCTTAAGTAAATCAATAATTTTTTCACTAGTGGGTTTGAATCGATTTTTGAAATTTATATAGCTTTTTGTGTTTTTGAAAGGTTTTTGTATTTTTAGAAACAAATTGACTTGATTAGTACCTTTTCCTTTTGAGTTAGAAGTCTCTCCTTTCACAAAAATGGAAGGAGCATTCTTCTTTAGGAGATGTGTTTTTATCAAAGCCCAACCCGGATCGATCACCACATTTTCTTGATCCGGATAATAATTTCTCTAATTTTGGATCACCATGGGCATATCTCCATGTGTCCTTCAAACTCAGAAGAGAGGATACTTCATTTTTAAGTTTCTCATTTTCAGATTTCAAATTTTCAATTAGGGAGGTTTTGCATTCTAAATCACACTTTGATTTTTCAAAACAATCTGAAATTTGAGATTTTTCTAAAACAAGGGTTTCAAAACATTCTTTAAGTTTAAAGAACTTTTCTTTTTGAAGTTTTAGTTTGACAACAATTTTACAACTTTCTTTATATAAGGCATTGTAAGCATCTTGTAGATCTTCATCATTTTCATGATCACTATCCGATTTTCTTCACTTGTTGAATCATCGTGATCTGAAAAGGTAAACTTGGCTAGAGTCATAAGGGCCTTAAGTTCACCGCCCGACTCGGTTTTACAATTTTACGATTCGGAAGAGGCTTCAGAATCGAGACGATTCATCCCAAGTAGCCAACATACCCTTCCTTTTGGATCTGTCCTTTTAGGACATTTGTTTGCTAAATGCCCATATTCTTGATGATTGTAACATTGACTATCTTTCAATGATTTCCAAGTTTTAGACTTAGGTTTAGAACGTTTCTTTTCATTTGCCTTTTGAAAGTCGACTCTTTTCTTACTTTTGAAAATCTTATAAAACTTTTTCGCTAAAAGGGCCATATCATCTTCAGACTTTTCTGAATCAATTTTCTTGAGTAATACTTTTAGATGACTTCAAAGCAATAGACTTACCTTTAGGAGCTTTAAAACTTAATTCATAGGTTTGCAAAGAACCAACTAATTCTTCTACCTTCATATTGTCCGTATCACGAAGTTCCTGGATTGCGGTTACCTTTGAATTGAACCGTTCAGGAAGAGAGCGTAGTATTTTTGCACACACTTTACTTTCTGAGATCTTTTCACCAAGACCCCACATAGAGTTTACAATGTCATTCAATCTAGTGTAAAAGTCCATAAACATTTCATTTTCCTCCATATGAATTTCTTCAAATTTAGTTGTGAGGAGTTGGACTTTAGATTTCTTGACAATTGTTGTACCTTCGTGTGTCATTTCTAAAATATCCCAGGCTTGCTTTAGTATCACGGATATGATTCTTTTGAACTCATCCTAGGTGATAGTGCGCAAGTGATTGCATTTAGTGCTTTAGCATTAGCACTACTCTCATTTTTCTGAAGTGTGGTCCATTGAAAAAATGGTGTAATTTTCATAGATTTTGAACCATCAACACAGCTACTTCCATGGTAGGAGGATTCCATTCGATCCTTGTGGCTAGCCACACACTTTCATCCATTGATCTGAGAAAGATTCTCATTCGGCTTTCCAATAGGCATAGTTGGAGCCATCAAAAGGTGGAGGCCTAGTAATCGAAAGGCTATCAAAATTTGACATCTTTTATATAGCTTAGATCATTAGCTCAGGAAATAAATCCAAATAAAAAGCAACAAAAAATGAGCTATTAGGCTCTGATACCACTTGAAAAGGCCAAGCTATATGTCCTAGAGGGGGGGGTGAATAGGACTATGCCAAATTTAAAAATAAATCAGCGGAACAAAAGTAAATCAATACTCTTACAATAATGAATCAATTCACAATGCTAAATATAAATCACCTTGATAAATAATTATTGAGAGATTGATACAAATTCGATTCTAAGGACAACCTTACACCATAATAAACAAGGGCTTATGGTAGGACAACCTTATTTCTAGAACCTCTTTTGAATCAAGAACTCAATGTTAATATAAGTAAATGAAATAGCAAGGAATTGAAAATAAATGCAGAAGTAAAGATCTAAATTATTACAACAATCCCCACACTTGCTTGAAAATGTAAATAGTTACAACATTCACATCCACTTGTACATTCCACACAATCAAATGATAAAAGATATGAAAATTAATCAAGCATTCAATCCACAAGACAAAGAGTTATAGTGGTTCTTTGTGTGTACACCAACTGCTTTTTACAACATGACCACACAGAATGCTACTCCACTCTAATATCCTCACACAGGGGATATTAGCGTTCACTATCAAATAGGTTTTCACAGGTTCACCAAAAACCTTTACAATTGTGTCTTTTCACTTGGGCTTACACAATTCAAAACCCCTTTTAAGTTTTCTGGTTTTCCTCGGACAACCAATACAATGAGATTTTTCTCGCTCAATCTCAAACAAAACCAAAGACAATGAGATTTTTCTGGCTTAACCTCAAACAAAACCAAAAATAAATGAATTTTACGGAAATGTAAAATACCGGATTTTTCCTTTAGCAGCCCGGTAGAACCAATCGGAGTAGATGATTGAATGTCAAAGTTCAATTTCCAATACTCACATTCATAGGGTTCTAACTTCTAATAGATTTTAGATTTTAACTTGTTGGGCGTAGCTATATTTGATTTTGATTCCAAGAAGAAGGAATAATATAATTCCTCTTTTCAAATAAGATTGGAATAGAGAAACAAAATCAAATTAAATAAGCTAGCAAAAAGAATATTAAATAAGCACAATTTAGCTTAAAATAAACACAGACTTATCTCAGAGTGATTACTTGAAAATTCTTGAAAGGAATGGAGTTCTGGATGTAAAAACTCTGAATTTCGTGTTCAATTTATAGAAGAAAAAATCGTTCCTACGACTGGTCTTAGAAACCTAGGACTGGTCGTAGCTCTAACAGATTTTTGAAAATTTGAGCGCGATCTTTGAAAACCGTTCTACGACTGGTCGTGTGTACCCTACGACTGGTCGTGGGACACCTACGGCTGTCGTGGGACACCTACGACTGGTCGTAGGACCATGAAATAGGTTCTTGGACTTTCGGTCGTAGCTCCACGACCGATCGTGGACGAGTCGAAGCCAACCTACGACCGGTCGAAGGACCTCCAGGGCTGGTCGTGGGCGTTCCAAAAATCCGAAAAATCTTCAACAAATTAGGACTGGTCGTGGAATTTCTTGGACTAGTCGAACCAATGCTAGGACTGGTCGAACAAGAGCTAGGACTGGTCTTGGAACAGACCAAGCTCATGTAAAATAAACATTTGATTTATGTATCCAAAATGACCTACTTAAAGGGTCAACCTAAGGTCATTCAAACCTGAAACATGTCATATGGACATTGAACTTCAACCATTCAACGAATGTAGATTGTTTGAACCAATATCAGGCTTGAAATCTTGAACAATATCAGTCTTGAAGTCTTGAACAATATCAGGCTTGAAGTCTTGAACAATATCAGTCTTGAAGTCTTGAACAATATCAGGCTTGAAGTCTTGAGATCTTCATCAACATAAATCAACTTTGAGATCTTCAACATCTTGAGCTTCATCTTGTAGCTTTTTAAACTTTAACATCTTGTGCTTCAACTTGTAGCATCTTGAAGTATAAAATCATCATACCAGCACAAGACACAGATAGATGTTTTGACACATCAAAATTTGACAACCAAAGGAGTATGAGACCATAACCCTTACAAAACTGTGTGTGATTATCTGACTAAACTAAAACTTAGCACCGCCAACTAAGACAAAAATCATATAGGAAAATCCCTTACTAACAAGCCATAAGAGATACTAAAAAAAGGGAGAAAGGTATAACACATCAATCAGAACACTGCATAAACATACAAGGGAACCATTATCAAGAACATCATAAAATACTTGTATAACTCGTAATTCCAAGAGCACTTGTAGTAACAAAAGAGAAAATGTCAAAGTTTTACATCTCATAGTTCTCCTGTTATGCCTAATGCTGTTAAGTATTGTTGCAAATTTTCTTGAAGATTAACTTGAACAGCTACGTGTTCCAGTCTGGCATTTGAAATAATTCTGGTAGGGTCCAGGATACCAATTAGCTTTTCTTCTAAGGAGGCAATTAATTCTTCATTCTTAGCTAATTCAGATCTTTCGACATCCACGGAATGAAGGTTACATTGCATCTTTTCCTGTACTCTTTTAATGTTCAGATCTTCCTCCAGATCCTGCTTCACCAGCTGAAAGATTTCTTACTTCAAAAGGGCAATACGATCCTGAATAGTTGTCTTGTTATCAACAAAAGTCTTTAGTTGCTCCTGTAAAGATAGTTGTTCTTGGTCGTGACGAGAAATGATGGGATCAATCTGAGAAACCTTCTCCTTAGAGTATGCAAGTTGCTTCCTATACTCTAAAATCTCGGGCTGGACAATCATAGTTTCAGCTAATGTCAGAGCAATTACTGAATTATGGAATCTAAGGAGAGAGTCGCATACAGAAGAAACGTTGACTTTCATCACCCATGCAACACTGTCCAAAACATCTAAAGTAAAAGCCAGATTTGACCATTGATCAGGATCTTTAAACATCTTGACAATAGCTAATATGGAATTCCTAATCAACGCCAATTTATACGCAAAGATCTTCTCAAGAGATAGCACATTTGATGAAGTCCCAATAGAACCAGAACTTGTTGTGCCACTTTGAGGTAAGTTCCCTATTAAGAAACAAAAGATATAAAGTTATAGCAAAACTATAAGTGCAGATAATATGGAAAGTGTAAATGAAGAAAAGGGTATACCTTCTACTAGTACCGGAACAGTGGGAGGTTTCATCTCTCTAGTAAGAAGGGGATTAGGTCCCACCATCTCAACAAAAGATGGAGCCCTAGCTTCAGTACTCGAATCAATAGTGATGGGTGTTGGTAGATCAGTTGATTCTACCAGAAAAGCAATTTCACGTGCCACTGCCCGTGGAGGCATCGAGAATCTCGGTGAAGCCGCTGGTACGATGGGAGGTATATCTACGGGGGAAATATTATCTGCCCCAGTATTAACAACATGATCACCTAAAATAAAAATATGTAAGATAGAGAAGGAGAAAAAGATGAAAGTAAACAAAAAAAAAAAAAGTAAGATTTTCTTACATGGTGAATAACCATATTCCCCATAGTCTAGAGGTTCATTTTCTTCTTCCCCCACTATAAGTGAAGCCTTTTTAGGAACAGTCTCAGAGGTCGAAGGGACATGTTCTTCATCAACATGAACATTTTCTATAATGACATCTTCTTCGCCGATAATATCAACTTCCCCCTCCTCATAGTCGTCGTCGTGATCCTCTTTTTCCGCCTCAGATTTGTCAGAAACAGTATCTCTAAACGAGGAAGTTAAACCTTCGCTCTCTGAATCTCCTTCACTGACTTCTTCAATGATAACCTGTATCCCTTTAGAAAGAAGAGACTGGCTACTTCCCGGTTGAGGATCTGCACTAACTAAATCTGGAGAAGCAGAAGCAACAGTCCCTTCTGGAGGTGAAGGGGAAGAAGCTTGGGCACGCGTTCGAGATCTTATTATGGGTGAAGAAGGACTGGGCTGGACAGTCCTGGGGGCAGGAGAAGTGGTTGACTGATGTTGAAGATGAGTAGAAGAGGTTGGCTGGTCTTGAAGATTGGCAACGTTCTTTGGCATAGGGGAAGCAGCCTCTGTGATTTCCTCTTTTTTTGAGTGGTGCTGAGGAACTTTTTCAAATTCATACATGACACCGTAAGCTATCCACCCTTCTAGGGTATTGTCAGGCTTCTTTTCACGAATAGGTTCACCTACAAATATTTTGATGCAAAGATGACCAGCAAAAGGAGCGGGACTGGTCTCCGCTATGAAGCCTACTCCCTCTTCAATCATGCGACCCCTAAGTCTTGGTGGTGAAGCCAGATGGGCTTAGCTACTAGCAGACCTTTCCTTACCAAATAAGACTGGTGAACCCACCATCTCATGTGATTATATGAAGCCCAAGGAATACGGTCACAGCCCGGGATAATGAAAGAAGAATTAGCTCGGCCTAGCAATTGCTTCCATACCATTGCCCAATTAAATGGACCAGTGTCATAACTCTGCATCCTTCGGGTCACTAGTCCACAATCTTTGGGAACTGATTGATCGAAGCCGAATTGACGAGCAAAATTACTGGGATAGTACAGCTCCTTCCAAAATTCTGCTCCCTCCCTCAACGGGAGACTGCACGACCTGATCGACAAAAAGAATGTCCTTTCTCCCTAAGTAAGTGACTCTGTGTCTGACTTATTTGTGTCTGTCATGTAACGGGGCAGGCAGAAATAAAAATAATTAATCTTAGCATCAGAAGATATAGCATCTTTCATCCAGTCATAGGACCTCTTTGCCATGACTCTCTTTTGAAAGAACCAGAGGGGAATCTGAGAAGGATGAACATAAGCTTTCTCTAGAACTTCAAAGGTCTAAGGGAAATAGACGTCGAGCCAGCCGATGAAGTAGTGCCATGGCATGTAAGTAAAAGCAGAGTCAACGGAGGGACTTTTTATGTGAGATGCGATCTCTCCGAAGCCTCTATAAATTGAACATAAAGCAGGAGGAGCAAGGGAGAATTTGACCCCTTCGGTTATGGCACTGGCTACTACAAACAATGAAGGGAAGATGGCATCTGCTGACTTGGAGCTGGGAAAAACCACTATGCTTAACCAGTAAGCGATAAATGCTGCGAGCTCCTCGTAAACCGAATATTCAGTGCGCTCTTTTATGTTCCCATGAAGGCCTTCTAGCTCTCGCAAGTGGTTACCGTTAAACCTAAAAAAAAAGGGGGGGAGAAGTATGAGATATCAAGATTAATATGTATCAAGATGCAGTAAAAACGCTAATTTGAAAGGGAGAAAGGTTACCGAAGAGCTCTGCTAAAATGGGCTAGCCATTGCATAGGGCGAATCTTGTGGATATTTGGAAACTTAGACATCTCCTTGAAGAGTTCAGTGGTCGTTTTCAAGATGGAGGCGATGCGATCAGGCGAAGAGACAAAGGCTAATTCGTCATTAGTGGGACAAATTCATCATAGAATTTTTCGGTTATCGGCAGACCGATTATCCTATGGATATCCCAGAGCGTAATGCTCATTTCACCTTCAGGAAGATGGAAAGAATTGGTGGAAGGGCACCAGTAATTAAGAAAGGCCTTCAAGATAGAAGACTCCTTATAAAAAGGATATGATGTTGCCTCAATTGCGGTGTAGATACCTATCATGGATAAAGTCCCCGTATGCTTCGCAAGAACTTTGTGGCCCATTCAGAATAATAATTACAAGGAGTTAAGAGGCCCCTTGTTTTGAATTCTTCAGGACTCCAAATGAGGCGACGTTCCCTGAAACGCTACTGAAGCATCTCGTAAAAACGAGTGGGATAAAGGCTATGGGGATTGTAAGATGGGGTGAGGAAGATCATGGAATGAATATCACCGATTTGCTGTCTCGGTTTTGTTGGCTGCAGAATGCCTTCCAGTAATCTTGATTCTCTAAACGACCAAGACTCCGTATAAGCTAATCTTTCTCCGTTCAGATGATCACTAGGCTTGCAATTCAAAATGGAATGATGACAATGAATGCTGACCGGAATCACCACGATGCCTTGCTTATAAGGGTTGTCAAATTTTATGACACCCTCAATCGTGCGAACCGACTCCCAGGAGTTATGCAATTTCTTCCGATTGTGTTCCTTAATTTTCTCCTGAAATTCTTGGGCCTTGTTCCGGCGAATCTTCCTCGGTCAGGAAGGAGGTGAAGTGTTTTCCCTGGCGGGAGGTTTCTAGCTGATGGTCTAATGATGCACTGTCGATTTCAGCCATTGCTCCCAGTCGTATTCACGACCTTGTTTGGGAGGTCTTTCAAGATCGCCAATACCGATGGCTCTGTGGATGGGGGATGGAAGCGTATTGATGCGTTCAGTGAAGTCGAAAACAGGGAGCACCAACTCCTTAATGTAGGCAGGGCGCTTAGTGGTTATGTTAAAGCACTTTCGTAAAGGCTGGGTTAGGGATGACAGAGATTTTGTGGCTTGAGAAGATGGAGGGTTTGGTAGTTCTTGATGTGAAGGATGAGCAGTAGGAGGATTGACTACAATGAAAGTTCTTTTTGTGTGGGCCATGATGAGAAAAGTGAATCCTGAAAGAATTAGGTTGAGAAAACATTAGTAGAAGAAAAAACTAAGTCTAGAAAATGATCAAGGATCTGGACTAAGGGTCTGTTGCGCAGGTTGCGCAACCGAAGTCCGTTGCATGGGTTCGGGCAATGTGTTTATACCTTGGGTGAACAAGATATTCATTGCGCGGGTCGCGCAATCAAGTTTGGTTGCGCGGGGGAAAGTTGGCGGGACAGAGCTCCGTTGCAAGAAATGAGAAGTGGGAGAATGAAGTAAACATTGCTATTTATAGAGGATGGAAGCCAAGTACGGTGCTCGGGTGGCTGTTGCACGGGTCGTGCAACGTATTAAAAGAATCAAAAATTAAAAATAATTGATCCTAATTCTTTGATTTCAATAAACAAAGAAAGGATTAAGGGGGCATTTATTGGAGCATAAAATAATGAAGAAAGATTAAAAGGGTAGAAGATCAGAAATTAAACATGAATTGAAGAAATGAGAAAGAAAGAAGATGATCAAGTATCTTATTTAGTGGTTGTGGGGCACACAACCAATGATTGGTTGCGCGGATCGCGCAACTGATTTCCTTCATTGCGTGGGTCATGCAACCAAGATCAGAGACAATTTATTTTAGACAAACAGATCTGATACAAGGTGGGTCCCATGGCACAAAGATCGAAGGTTCGCACGTATGGAGGCCTATAAATACCCCCCCCCCCTCTCTCATTTGAGAGAGAGAAGAATTTCGGAAGAAGAGCAAAACTCTGAAGGAAGACTGAAGGTGAGAGAGAGAGAGAGAGGTTATGGGTTGTGCAGGCTGTGCAACCAACAAACTGGTTGCACGGACCGCGTAATCAACAACTAGTTGTGCAAGTCACGCAACTAGGCTGTTGTATGGCCAGTAATAAAAGGGGCCAAGGTGCTGCCAAAATTGTCAAGTTCGATCTTCGTCACTCCAAGCTCTCCTTTTGCATAAGGGACAAGCTCAAAAAGGGGAAAGATCGAATGATCAAATCAGCACAACATTCCTCCTAAGGAGATGATCGAAGCACAAGTCGAAATGCTGCCAAATTCGAGATTCGACATTCGAACTTCGTTAATTTATGTATTTCAAATAATCTATCTTAGAATCAAGGGATATTCAAGGATGTAAATGAACTCAGTATTGTTAATACAATGATTGTTCTGTATACTCTCTCTTTGTTATGTTCTAATAAGATAATTCCCTAAATCAAATGCATTTATTTCTTATTCGAAACAATGGCCCATTTGATGAGGCCCGATATGATGTATATGTAGCCCATGTTATTTGGCCCATTATGATGTATATGTGGCTCATGAGTGAGGCCCGATGTGTTGTAGATGAAACCCTTGAGTGAGGCCCGACATGTTGTATACGAAGCAGTGTGAGCGGCCCATTGTGATATATATTAGGCCCGTGTGAGTGGCCCATTGTGATGTATATTAGGCCCGTGTGAGCGGCCCATTGTGATGTATGAGAGGCCCATTGTTGTGGCCCATTGCGATATATATAAGGCCCATGAGTGTGGCCCAATGCGATGTATACGAGGTCCTTGTATGAGGCCCATTATGATATGTATTAGGCCCATGTGATACAGCCCAATGCGATATGTATTGGGCCCTTATGTGAGGTCATGGCCCACTATATGTTAGGCTCTATGTGGGCCACTCCTTGGGAGTAATGTTGGTTAAATGTCCACATTGATGGGCAATGATGGTTAAATGTCCACATTGTGACCCTCCCCTAGGCCTTGTTAGGCCTATTCTCATCATTCTCCAAGTGATGAGGCCGATTATCGGTGCCAATTATCGATACCGATTACGAGTATGTAACAGCATAGCATCATGATACATGCACATACACATATCTGCATGCTTGATATGAGATGTGGTTGACCATCGCATATGCCATTGGGTGGATTATTATGAGACTCCCTGAGAGATGAAGTTATCCCACATGAGCGCGCGGTACGCGTAGGTTTGATGCAGGACTGGATGGTATGACTCATGCATCTCACATTTGGAATATGACTACCATATGCCCTAACGATATCAGGGCCGTAGCCTCCACAGGCATATCGTGGATGGCCAGATGGGACACTGAAAATCTTTTGCTACAGGAGTCCATAGATGTCCCTGGGTGAAAGTCTTTAAATCTCCATAGCCAGGAGACGCTCCAACATCTATACCGAGTGAATACGTGAGCTCCCGAGTGCCGAATACCAGTAGGCTGCATCTCCCACTGTGTCGTGGTCGGTTTGAAGGGGGTGTGGCCTTACCCGCCAGAGGGTAGGGGGCATAGCTAGGCTGAATTTTCCTAGCTCGTAAACAGGTCCGCTATTGTAACGCCCTGAAAATCGGGGGTCGAGCATAAACTCAACTCCCGAGTTCCAGAACATCACTTATGCAACAAAATGAATGATGATTGAATGTTGACTGTATTCGTGCATTGAAATGAGTGAGATTAAGCCAAAACAACATATCATACTCCAGAGACATTTAATTTTGCAAGCGGAAGACTATGATAGATAGATAAAATATATAAACTATGATGAGTCTCCGAGTGTGATAACATTACCAGTTAAATAAATACAAGTACGCTTCTAAAATATACCAAATGTGTAAGTTTAATGTCTTCTATCCCCGCACCACAACCCCGACAATACAAGACTGGTCTTCGAGACCCGCCAGAGGGTTACATGACAGAGAACTCCTCCTCATCACCACAGTAGTAGTCCGGCTCTGCTTCACAAGCATCGCCATCACCTGAAACTCAACAAATCTGTTTGGTGTGTACAACACCGTCCCGTAACGTGGGAGTGAGTAGCTAACTCAGTGGAACAATAAAGCATAAGTTAACATGTTATCGATGCAGTCAAGAATGATAAAGCATAAATCAAGCACTCCTAGTTACTCGATTAATGCAAGTATGAATGCGGGTATGATGGATGCCCTCTCCGACATACTCCCTCATGCGACACCATCTCACGTTCGCGCATGCTTACATCCCACAAAGTGCTCCACATCTTCCGGGCACATGCGATGCATGATGAGCATGATTACCGAGTTTTTAATTAGTCCATTTCAAACAGCAGGATTGGGAAACTAAGGTACCTCCCTTGTATCATTCCCAAACATGATCCAATCTAGGGTCGTCAGTCCTAGTTAATATCAGACGATGGTGTGTTTTCTAGGTCACTTTGCAGAGGTTGCCAGGGCATTACGCACAAAGGTTGCACCACTCCCCATCACCCCTTAAACGATTCATCACGATACAACTATACGGAAACAGCCTAGTTCATACTCTATATATCGCGGCGAACCCTAAGGCACGCTGCAACTTCAGAGTATGCTCGCGGTCACTACAAAGGGCTGCCAGGGCTGTACACACAAAGATCGCACCACTCCCCCATCACCTTATCAGTGTAGGCCGACAGCGCGAATATAGTGTCCCATACCACCATAATCGGCTCACGAGTTGAGTTGCTCACTGGTCACTACGGGGAGGCATGTAGCCCCAGCGTAGGCCGACAGCTCGACCACGGTGTCCCATACCACCATGCCCGGCTCATGAGTCTTAGCGGATCGAGGTACCATGGTTAAAAGGGTTTTCACTGGTAAGTTTGGTACCCTAGGTTCAAGCATTAGTGACCAAACATGGTGAACATACAAAAGACAGATCGGGTTGCCTGACGAGCTCAGCTAGCCCGAGCGCACAACAAGTTAAACGACATGAAGTGCATAAGCACTTCGCATGGCCAACCACTATCGCCAACCGAAGTACGACTCAAGTTCGTCGAACACATCTCACGTGGCGAATGAATCACAGCCACGAATTCAATTCTAGTACCGATTGTCTGGACTATAAACATAGCCCCAAACACAATCAATTTCGTATAGTAAAGCAGTAATGGATCAAGGTTCAAATCATACAATCAAAGTTTGATAATATCCGTTTAGAGTCGCTGTGGTGTTTGCACAGACGCATTCGTTGCTCCACTCCCCCATCACCCATGACGGATCGTACAACGTAAACATGAATTTAACATATGCATTACATACATAACATCATAAAAGCTGAGCATGTTATAAAGCATAACACAAGCATGAGTTTGTACATATTCAATTCCTAATCACACAGCTATTCAAGGAAATCATACACATAATTAAAGGAGTTGAGAATCATATCTCAACACCCTTAAACATTGCAATTTACTAACTACTACTCATTCAGACATTTCAACAAACGCTTTAAAATTCAAGAATCAACATACATGACATATGTTGATCACAGAGGTATAAGGCCAAATCCTTTCACTAGGGAGTTACCCCAATCATAACACGCATACACCCATGACTGATAGTCATGGCAAAGCGTGAATCCAAGTTCCATATTCATTCATCATTTCCACAAACACTTGGGCCACACATTTTAGCATATATAGTGTGTATTGGCCGTGGCGTGATTTAGGGTAAATCCTTTCGTCAAAGGGGTATTGCCAATACAACAATCAATTATCCATGACAATTAGTCATGGCGAGCACGAATGAGAATTCTATACTCATTCAGTCATTTTCACAACACTTGGAATACACTATTACAACATACATGGTGTATGTTAGCAAAACATGTATTAGGGCTATCCTTTAGCCAAGTGAGTATTTTGTCCATATATAATATATTACTACAGCAAATAATCATGATAACTATATCTCCAAAATTTATACGTATACAGTATCTTCTAGAATACGCATTTTCAACATACATAGTGTATATAAGCAACCATGTATTACGGCGATTCCCTTCGCCAAGCAAATATTTTATACGCACATAATATATTTATACGACAATTAATCATGACAAACACATCGCTAAAATATACATGTATACGGTACTTCGTACAATACCGTATTTCTACATACATAGTGTTTGTTAGTAAACATGTATTTAGGCGAATCCTTTCGCCAAGCTATTATTTTATTCATATATTGTATAATCATATATTAAATAAGTATGTCAAACATTATTCCAAAAGAAATACGGATACGGTATTTCTAACATACACAATTTCAACATACGTCGCATTTACAAGTGAACATGTATTTTGGCGATTCCTTTCGCCAAACTAGTATTTTATTCATATATTATATAATTATACATTAAATAAACATGTCAAGCATTTATCCAAAAATATACGTATACGGTATTTCTACGTATAACTAGAATATGTGAAATTCCATATTTCACACCGTTAATCAAAACAGAAAACGGAAAGCACTTTGTACATGTGCAATTGCAAGCGATCATGAATCTACCATTATCCGACATTGAAAGCGTTGAAAACCGTAACTTATAAGCTTAAAGTCCTCACCTTTGCCTTTGGAAACGGAACGAATCAAAAAGGGTGATGGATCTTCCGTCTACGGGCGATTTCTAGCCTAAAGAGCGGAATCGGTTAGTCGGTATACATCCTACCTCGATTCCACCATAAATCAGACCTAGGGTTAGGTTTTCTTACCTTCAAATGAGGCGGAAAACGCCGGGAAATCACTTAGAACGGAGCGGTGTAGGCCGTGTGGTGAGCCAAAGCAGGAGGAGGAAGATCGGCGACGATCTCCAAGTCCTTCTCTCTCTTTTCTCTCTCTTCCTCTAGGGTTTCTTGCAAAATTCGTATGGCTGTGAGAGGGGCTGATCTAAGCTCCTTTTATAGCCTCAAACATTACGAGAATAGACTTAGGTTCATGGGGTACTGCTTATATAAGATATTCGTCGCTTTTCCAGCTCAAAAGGGAAGTTCTGGTGGCCCTCTTTGAACTAAACGTCAGACTTAAGCTCACCATCAATGGATCTACGTGGGATTACGTTTTTGACTCATTCGGATACGCAGATCGTACGTGGCGGACCACTTTCAGTTCGACGGTCAGTGGGCCACGATCAGAAATTCCAAGTACATGTAAATGTTCCTGAAATTTTTCTTAATCCGAGGGTGTAATTTGGTCTGATTCTGACGGTCAGGTTGCTTAATACACGACGCGTCAACGAACGATGCCGATCACTATTCCGGATATTTATTTTGGCTTATGAATAGTGTTTTTCACACTACCTCGCTCCGATTCGAAACGAATGGCCGTGGAACATCGGATAAGGCCGATTTTTGAGATGATTGTTAAGCCCAAGGGGCGGTCCTAGTTCCTTAGCTTCGGGTTAATCGGACTCCGATGTGCGACCTAGACCTAATACGAAGTTTCGTTTCATTCCCGAGAGCAGACGGGAAATGAGTTTGGTTCTAAACTTTAGGGTAACCTAGCGTCACTTGTTCTGCAAGTTTTGGGTCTTGCAGATTGTATTTAAAGCGATCCTAACGGATTTCATAGTTAATTGAGTTTAGTACTCAGTTAACTTTGTTAAGTTTCTAAAGGATTTAATCCTACGTGATTTCTGGTCGAGGTGGTACTCAAGCCTTTAGAGTTTGTATATAAAGTGATCCAAGTTATACTACTTAGCTAGTTTAAGATAGTGTCTAGGGTGAAAGTTCTTAGAAAAATTGGAAGATCAAGGTGGTGAAGGGTGAGATTTGTGAAGAAAATGGTTTAAGGAGCGATTTGAGGTTTTAATTGAGCGTTTAAGAAGTTAAACCTGTGTTAGGATTGATCCATTGCCTAAGGACGTCTAATCCCAGGTTGGCAAAAATCCGGGGCGTTACAGCTATCGACGTGTTGGGTAGATATTGGCTGACTACTGGATAGGCGGATAGTGAGGTCTCTTCCACTTGCATGGTTACGCATCCAGTGGGCGGCGATCGCATGTAGAGTATACTAGACCCCAATGATGATCCCAGAGATGTACGATACTGATGTGTGAACTTATTGAGCAGGAGTTGCATACTCAGTATCTTATTCATTCATTCATTATCCACTCGAGCTAGTGGTGCACAACTAATTATTATGTGTACCTTTGCAGTGGCCAGGATTTTAGTTGGGGCGCGCGACCAACCTGAGATTAGGAGTTTACCACATTGAGTCTGACTATCCAAATTTAGGTATGGGACAGTTTGGATAGAAGTCCCTTGTATGGACCCCATACCCTGCAATACTACATACTATCATTCGGACTTCACACTCCAGCTTGGTCATTTCATTCGCACCGCATATTGCGTTACATCCGCAGCATATGGCATTTTGGGTTGCTATGTTTCTGCATTTATATGGCCTAAATACGGTTAGCAGTATTCGTGGACTCATCAGGATTTGCATATTGTATTGCTTCATCAGTATATGATATTGACTTATTATGGTTTTGCATTGCATAGCCTGAATAAGGCTGATGGTATTTACGGACTTACCATTATGTTTCTGCATTGCTCTAATATTGCATACTTGGCACTTACCTTGTACATACACTTACACCACCCTCTAAGCTTTCTATACTTATGCATGATATATGCGTGCAGGTAGCGTTAGGTCGCAGCAGCGTTGAGATTGGAGCATGCAGCTGTCTTCTAGAGCTTCAATTTTTTATATATGTATATTTCCCTTTCAGTATTGTATTCAACTATTTATATTAGTGGATATGTGATGATGATGTTGCCTTTATGATTTGGGTAAACTTGTGGTTATGCTTCTTACGAGATAAATGTTCTATGGAAAATCCTCCTTATAGGATCCTAGGATCAAAATCTGGTGTATAGGCGCTGGGAGCCGAGAATGGGTTACTACGGAGGCTGCCAGCACCTGATTCAGCGATTGGAAATTTTGTGAGCCCGGTTTTCGAGTTTGGTGCATGACACAATGAGCCTGAAAAGTTTTAATAGTCACCGTTATTTTCTATTTTGTGGCCCACACGAGCGCTGGATCAGGCTGATATTTGGGCCTTACCCCTAAAATGACACAACAAAAAGGATGGGCGGCATGAATTATACGCATATATCAATGTGGCCCCATATGGGTTGTGGTTTGCATGGGTCGTAGTCGCCATGTTATAGATCGTGGTTGTTGTGTTGTATGGATCGTGGTTTTCAACGTGTTCACTTCCTCTTCTACTAAACAACTAGTATAATAGCTTAAGGCCCACAATGGGGTGATCTGATCCATCCACCTTGTCGGCCAGCTTACCGTGAGTCCAAGAAGTCCCGAATTGGGCAGTGTCCACTTCTAACAAACATCACAGTGAGCCTGGAAAGTTTCAAAAGTCACCATTATTTACTATTTTGTGGCCCACACAAGCACCGGATCAGGTTGATATTTGGGCCCTAGCCCTAAAATGGCATGACAAAAAGGATGGGCTGCATGGATTATGCACATACATCAATGTGGGCCCATATGGATCATGGTTTGCATGGGTCGTGGTTGTCATGTTCTATGGGTCATGGTTGTCATGTTACATGGGTTATGGTTTCCACGTGTTCACTTCCTTTACTACCTAACCATTGGTACCATAGCATAAGGCCCGCAATGGGGTGATATGATCCATTCACCTTGTCGATCAGCTAGACATGGGTCTAAAAAGTCCTGACTTGGGCAATGTCCACTTCTAACAAACATCACAATAAGCCTAGAAAGTTTCAACGGTCACCATTATTTTCTATTATATGACCCACATGAGCACTAGATCAGGCTGATATTTGGGCCCTAGCCCTAAAATGACAGGGCAAAAAGGATGGGCGGCATGGATTATACACATACATCAATGTGGGCCTCGATGTATGGTCAAATTCTCAGGTCGTGGTTGTAATGTGGTAAGTGTGACGCCCCATCACTGTTGCACATGTGGGCGGGCACACGTGGGCGGATGCTGATGTGGGCTAGGCCTAAAAAAAAGGACCTAGGCGAGCTACCAATGGTTGGCAGGCTACTGTGCTAGCAAGCTACTGTGTACATAGTAGGGGTGAAACTTGTCCCACATCGGAAGAGTTGTAGGAAGTTGTGGTGGTTATATGTGGGGTTCGCACCTTAAGGATACAACGCATTTTGGGGGTAACCCTGAGAACAAAGACATGAGCCCTCTGGGCAAAGTGGACCATATTTTATCCTTTGGTGGGTCATTTCATATAGTATCAAAGTCAAGCCGTGAGCCCTCTAGACGCCCCGTCACTATTGCACATGTGGGCGGGCACACGTGGGCGGACGCTAATGTGGGTGGGGCCTAAAAAAAGGGCCTGGGCAAGCTACCAGTGGTTGGCAGGCTACTATGTACACAGTAGGGGTTGCACATGTCCCACATCGAAAGAGTCGTAGGAAGTTGTGGTGGTTATATGTGGGATTCGCACCTTAAGAAAATAATATGTTTTGGGGGCAATCCTGAGAACAAAGTCGTGAACCCTCTAGGCAAAGCGAACAGTATTGTGTCCTTGGGTGGGTCATTTCAGTAAGGGTTGTAGTTTTCATGGGTCGTAGTTGTTATATTATATGGGTCGCGGTTGTCATGTTATATGGGTTGTGGTTGTCATGGGTCGTAGTTGTCATGGATCGTGGTTATCATGGGTCGTAGTTGTCATGGATCGTAGTTATCATGTTATATGGGTCGTGGTTCTCATGTTATATGGGTCGTGGTTGTCACGTTATATGGGTCGTGGTTGTAATATGGTAAGGGTCATGGTTGTTATAGGTCATGGTTCTCATGTTATATGGGTCGTGGTTGTCACGTTATATGGGTCGTGGTTGTAATGTGGTAAGGGTCATAGTTGTTATAGGTCGTGGTTGTCATGTTATATGGGTCGTGGTTGTTGTGGGTCGTAGTTATCATGTTATATGGGTCGTGGTTCTCATATGATATGGGTCGCGGTTGTTACATGTTCACTTCCTTTACTACCAAATGAAAGGATAGCCATTGGTACAATAGCCTAAGGCCCACAATGGGGTGATCCGTTCCGTCCACCTTGTCGGCCTGCTCGCCGTAGACCCAAAAAGTCCTGACTTGGGTAATGTTCACTTCTAACAAATATCACAGTGAGCTTAGAAAGTTTCAACAGTGGGTTCCATTGTCACCATTATTTTCTATTATGTGACCCACACGAGCTCTGGATCAGGCTGATATTTGGGCCCTAGCCCTAAAATGACACGACAAGAAGGATGGGCGGCATGGATTATACACATATATCAATGAGGGCCCCATGAGTTTGGTCCTTGCCCATGCACAAAAAAAGGGTTCCGTACACATCACTTTCTTGGGATTAAATACGAGGTAACTTCTTCTCCCTAAAAAACCGTACAACTCCAGAACCAAGGATAAGGGCATTTATGTACAAAACAATCTTCAAAAGTTGTCAGAAGGTCACTCATAAGATATATGGAATGTCGTAGCTTTCTAGGTAATTTTCCCAAACTTCGAGGTTAGTACGGCCAATTTCCCTTCTAAATACTTAGCTCAATATCTCGTCAAGTCGAGTTGACCAAGCTGACTTTTGAGTATAGTGAATGAGTTTTAAAACTATTAGAGGTTGTTTGGAAGTAAGAAAGTTAGAGGAACGTGTTGACATAAAAAAAAGCCCCTCACCTTACACGCTAAGCGTCATCGTGGGCTCTGGGAGCGCAACGTTGTAGTGCCCTCATTAGGTCTCGACGGCATCTTGGCGATGTCCCAATGACACCCTAATAGCGTCCCAACAACACCTCAATAGGGCCCTAGTGGTTGCTTAAGCATGGCTCAACGGCAATCCATCGCCTGTGCCAGCACACAACCCCTCATTGCCCATCAGCCAATAAGTCACGGTCTCGCAGCAGCACGCTATTGTCCAACAAGCACACTATCGCCTGACAAGTACTTAGTCATTAACTTGCGGTAGCCAGTCATCGCTCGGTGAGCACTCGACTACTACCCCTCGCCTACCCAGCATCAATGGTCGTTCAACCATAACCCCGCAGCAACCCGTCATCAGTGTTGACGAGACCTCTTGTGAGGCCATTGTCGATGCGACCCCTTGTGAGCCCATCACTGGCGTGGCCCCTCATCTGCCTGCTGCCAGCACTATTACCTAATGGTCACTCAATCATAGCCTCGCGGTAGACCGTCGTCAGTGCACGAAGTCAATTTACTTCGACTTTTATAAATAACCCCTAGGGTTCTTATTTCATTCATTTAAAAAAAAAAAAAAAACTCTCCAAGGACCTTTAGTTGTTTTTATCTCTCCATTTTCATGCCCACTCACGAATAAGTAAGGAGAGACACTATTGATAAAATTACGAAAATAATATTTTCTGTAAAATATGAAAACCGAAATTCTAAGTTGATTTGAAATAAGGACAGGCTGAAGCACGTCTGGGACGCTATCCTTAAAGTGTTATTTACCCCTACTCAAGTGAATTGAGTATGCTGAAAGTTTATAGGCAAACCGCTTCTAGGATATAACGAGCCTGATGTGGGTCTACATTCAACAAATACGAAGGCCCACTAATGGAACTCTGTTACACAGTCTAGCAAAAATATAGTAAAATAAAAAAATCCCAGAAAGAAAAAGAGAGAAGAAGATTTCTGTGAGTAAGACCACTACAAGGGTCTGTTTTTCTTGTTCTTCAGTTATTGGTTCAGTTGAACTGTTCTAGACCACACCGATGGTCTGTTCTTCAAGCAATGATTCAACCTTGCTGTCTTGCTGGAGAGGAATAGTTATGGCTCAGTTTGTATGGGTCTGCTGGAGTGGGTTGAGTAATGGTTTAGAAACCCATCCAGGCTCTCTTATATAGGCATTGGTGGTTGGGGAGTTATGGTCCAGGGACATAAATCCCATTAAACCATTTTCTAGCTATTGAAAAACTAGCCGTTTATGACTGTTTTCTGACTATTGTGCATAAGCCATAACAGTTGCTGCATGCTGACTGTTGTGAGACAGAACTAGCCATCTTCTAGTTATTGGGCTAGCCATGCAGCAGTTACAGCATGGTTCTACACTTAATTACATAGCTGTTACACATCTGCTACAACAGTCATATTCAGCCCCACTATATATACTGAAGGACTTCTCTCTCAGTCCTCTAGTCTCTCTTCCAACCAGCCACTCACCTTAGCCACTTAGTCGCACCGCGACTCACACACGTCTCACTTCGGTTCGTGTAAGATCATGAAGGAGCGACTCTCTGCGACACGATGCGGACGTGCGAAGTGCAAAGTGCGCTACTAGCGCCTCTACAGCCACACTACATCACATGCTCGTGCTCTTGCACCGAGACCGAGCCCGAGCACGAGTATGCGCACGCAAGTGTTCTAGTGCCATGCAAGTTCCATTCTCCTTTAGACCATATGGGTAAGTATTATAATACTCCACACTCCTTATATAAACCACAAAAATCCCTTCTCTTTTTCCAATGTAGGACTATTCCCAAAACCATAAAAAATGTGTTTTGCAAACACATTTTTTTATATAATATTTAATATATTTAAAATATATATTTTTTAAAATCAACATTTTGCAACAATGCCCCACTTGATTTTTTAAAAATATATTTCTCGGAAAAATATTTCTGCCAGAATAATCAGCTTATATGCATAAATAAATATATCTTTCGATTTTAATCTTCCCTTAATGTAAGTATCTCAAAACTCTATCGAAATGATTGGTAGCCGAAGCGTTGAACCAATTATTCCTAGATAACAGAGTCGGAGAAACCACACACATATGTGTTATATGTTATTTAGAGTTCCCATAATCTTGCTCAGCAAATTAATGGCCATGTGCTTATCCTAATTCATGAACGATTCCATAAGAAAACTCTTAACTCTCATGAGAGACGGCACCATCTCTATGTTCATATAGGTAAAATCATTTCAGTGTCTTCGTTACTGTAAGACACTTGTCCTTTAGACTAGATTTCATTAAGAGTTCTAAGACTCAACCCTCTTTCGTAACGCTCAGCACTTATCTATTATGGATGAGGTTTTATAATTTAGTGCTAAAAAACTTTTCACATATCAGTGACTTGTTCTTACCCATTAAACCCAAAATTAGAGATTTTCTGAAGTTGGGTTACCATCACTGGTGGAACTTTGGTTGAAGAGTTTTAACTATATTCCTTTAAATGTAGCCTTTACTACCTCTCTTGGTAAAGGTTTGGTAAAAAGGACTGTCAAGTTATTGCTTGATTTCACATAAGAAATAATAATGATTCCATCTCGAATCAATTGTCTGACATAATCATGTCGAAGACTTATATGTCTAGACTTACCATTATATGTGCCGCTATAGGCTTTAACTAATGTGGCTTCACTATCACAATGTAGTGACACAGTCGATATAGGCTTTACACCGAAAGGGATTTCTAATAGAAGATCCCTTAGCCACTCAGCCTCTTTGTCTGTTGCAGTCAGGGGTATAAATTCGGACTCCATAGTCAAGTGCGTTATGCAAGTCTATTTCTTGGATCCCCAAGATACAGTTGCACCTCATAGGGTGAATACCAACCCTGTAGTAGACTTATTGCCCCCTGCACTCGATATCCAACTTGCATCGGTATATCCTTCCAATACGGCAGGAGACTCTAAATAAAATAGTCATAAGTCTTTGATTGCTTTTAAATAACTAAAGACTCTATTGATTGCATTCCAGTGTTCAGTACTAGGGTTACTAGTAAACCTACTAAGTTTACTCACAGTATATGCGATATCAGGTCTAGTGCATTGCATAACATACATAAGACTCTCTATAACACTCGCATATTCTAATTGTGCAACTGTTCTTCCGTTATTCTCTTTTAGCTTGATACTTGGATCAAATGGGGTTTTTATTCTTTTATATTTAGATGGTTAAACATGTTTAGTATCTTTTCAATATAATGAGATTGACATAAAGCATAATCCCCACAATATTTTTTTAACTTTGATACCTAGGATGGTATCAACTTATCCAAGATCCTTCATTTTGAATACGGAAGATAAAAACCTCTTTGTTTCAGTCACACCTTCCATTTTATTACTTATTATTAACATGTCATCAACATACATATAAATAATAATCATACAGCTACCATCTATTTTAGAATATATGCATTTATCAGCTACATTATGCATGAAACCATGAGATAGTATTTTGGAATCAAACTTCTCATACCATTGTTTTAGTGTTTGCTTTAATCCATACAAATATTTGATTAATCTACATACTTTGTTTTCATTTCCTGGTAGAATGAATCCTTCGGGTTATTCCATGTATACCTCCTCATTGAAGTCATCATTCAGAAATGTGGCCTTTACATCCATTTGGTGGATGTGAAGATGATGTATGGAAGCTAACGCAAATAATATCTTAATGGATGTTATCCTAGCTACATGAGAATATGTGTCAAAATAATTTATCCCTTTTTTTTTCTAAAACATTTAGCTACTAATCGAGCTTTAAAGGTTTGGATAGTCTCATCAGTGTGATATTTCTTCCTAAATAACCACTTGCAACCTATGGGTCTAGAACCTAGAGGTAAGTTTACTAGTTCTCATGTTTGATTTGGCATTATAGATTTCATTTCATCGTTTATAGCTTCTTTCCAGAAAGCTGAGTCTCTAGAGGATACAGCCTCTTTATATGTTTTAGGATCATCTTCTATAGTTATTACTATAGGTATTTTTCTTATAACATTTTCTCTATCTCCTTCTACATGATGGAAAAAGATGCGCTGAGAGTATATATAGTCATCTCGTAGACTCTTCTCTATTCTTACCCTTTGACTCCTACGAGGTTCAACAGGAGCTTCCACTATTTGTGGAGATATACTATCTGGTTCTCTATCAGGAGTTTGGACTTCATTATCCTTTAACTTCAGGGATAGTGAGTTCTCAAAGAACTCAACATCTCTTGATTCTATTATGGTATTAGACTCTATATCTAGAAGTCTATAAGCTTTACTATTTTGTACATACTTTACGAAGGCGGACTTGATAACTCTAGGTCCTAACTTAGTTCTTTTTGAATTAGGGGTTTTGCAATACGCAAGACACCCCCACACTTTTAGATATCCTAGGTTAGGTTTTCTTCCTTTCTATGTTTCATATAGAGATATTTAATATTTTTTAGACGGAATTCTATTTAGTATATGACACGCTGTAAGCAGTGCCTTACCCCATAGACTCAGTGGCAACTTTGCTCTGATTAGCATTGAGTTGACCATTTCTACTAATGTTCTATTTTTTCTTTCAACTATTCTGTTTTGTTGAGGTGTGTATGGCGCGGTACATTGATGTATTAGTCTATGTTCTTCATAGAAGTTATCAAATTCATTAGAGAAGTATTCTCCACCTCTATCGCTACGGAGAATTTTTATCATCTTATTTAGTTGATTCTCTACTTCTGCTTTATATACCTTAAACATGTTGAATGCTTTATGTTTACTCTTTGACAGGTACACATACACATATCTAGAGCAATCATCAATAAAGGTTATAAAATACCTTTTACCTCTACAAGTAAGAATGTCGTTTAACTCACAGATATCACTATGTACAAGATCCAATACTTGAGACGATCTCTCAACACCTGGAAAAGGTTATTTCCTCATTTTGGATTATATGCACACTTCACACTTATCGGTTTCATTATCTGTGTATGAGATTAAACCATTTTTAGTCATGAACTTCAAGGTACTATACCCTATATAGGCTAGTCTATCATTCCACAGTCCAACGGATTCAACCATATACGCAGATGTGCTACTTTCATTCAGAGAAAACTTGACCATGCCATTACAAGCATATCATTTTTCCGACAAAGTTCTCATTCTTAGACAGAATCAGTTTTCCTGACTCGTACATCACCCTTATTCCTGGTTTACCCAGAAGGTCCCCAGAAACTAAGTTTCGCCTCATGTCTGGGACGAGCAGGACATTTGTCAAAATCACTTTCTTTCTAGAGGTAAATATTAGTTCGACGGTTCCTTTGCCAACAACCTTCGATCGGACTTCATTACCCATTTGGACTTCTTGACCATCGGTCAATTCCTCATAGGTTTTGAAAGCAGATCTGTCGTAGCACGCATGTATGGTAGCAGCAGTATCTTACCACCAACCAAGAACCTTTCCTTGGATAGTATTCACCTCAGTAATCATGGCCATAATATCGCTTTCTTCTACCGCACTTGCCTCTTTTTTAGACTTGCGATATTTGCATACTCCGGCATAGTGCCCGTTTTTCCAATAGACATGGCATGAGCCTTTGAACTTTCTGTTCTTCTTTTGGGTGTTTTTCTTGAATTTTCCTTTATCGGGTTTCAGGGAATCGTCCTTCTCGGGATTCTTGTTATTAGTGTTCTCTACTGCATGTACCTTAGACGAGGCATTCCCATTGTCATTCTTTTTATCGCGATTGTAGGATTCTTCCTCAATTCTGAGATGTTTCTGGATTTGTTCCAGTGTGTAGTCCTCAGTCTTATACAGCAACTTCTTTCTATAGTCTTTCCACATCGGTGACAATTTAACGATTATAGCCCCGATTTGAAATGATTCAGGAAAATCAATTTTGATGGCTTTAATTTTGTTTACTATTAGCTATAGTTCTTAGATTTGGGGTAGCAGAGATTTGTTATCTACCATGTTAAAGTCAAAATACCTGGCAATGAGAAACTTGTTGGTACCTTCTTTCTCTTCTTTGTACTTGAACTCCACAGCGGTCCAGATTTCTTTCGCTAATGAAGTTTGTATATACAGGTCGTACAGTTGGTCGGAGAGCGAATTCAGAATGTGTCCACGACACAAAAGTTCATCTTCAGCTAGTTTGGAGCGGGCAGCTATCTGTTCAGGTGTGTCCTTATCAGTTGCTTCAGGCAACGATTGCAAGTTTGGATCTAGAATGTAGTAGATCTTCAGCGCCATCAGAAGAAATTTGAGCTTGTCTTACCACCTTGTAAAATTGGTTCCATCGAACCGGTCAAGACGAATCAAGTCCTGATTCATCAACTTGATTGACGATACACTATCGGCTTCCATCAGTTAAAATAATGCTTTAAGATTGTTGATAAAATTACAGAAATAATATTTTCTTTAAAATATGAAAACCGAAAATCCAAGTTGATCTGAAATAAGGACATGCTGAAGCACGTCTAGGACGCTGTCCTTAAAGCATTATTTGCCCCTACTCAAGTGAATTGAGTATGCTGAAAGGTAACAGGCAAACCACTTTTAGGATACGACGAGCCTGATGTGGGTCCGCGTTCAACAAATACGAAGGCCCACTAATGAAACTCTGTTACACAGTCTAGTAGAAATATAGTAAAAGAAAAAATCCCAGAAAGAAAAAGCGAGAAGAAGATTTCTGTGATTAAGACCACTGCACTGGTCTATTTTTCTTGTTCTTCAGCTATTGGTTCAGTTGAACTGTTCTAGACCATATTGCTGGTCTGTTCTTCAAGCAATGGTTCAACCTTGCTGTCATGCTGGAGAGGAGTATCTATGGCTCAGTTCATATGGGTCTACTGGAGTGAGTTGAGTGATGGTTTGGAAACCCATCTAGGCTCTATGCAAAGTGCGTCACTAGCGCCTCTACAGCCACATATGCCCACGCCCTCACACCGAGCCCATGCCCGAAACCGAGACTGAGCCCGAACGCGGACGCGCGCGCGCGGGTGTGTAGCACTGGAACATGCAAGTTTCATTCTCCTTTGGACCATATGGGTAAGTATTATAATACTCCATACTCCTCATATAAACCACAAAAATTCCTTCTCTTTTTCCAACGTGGGACTATTCCCAAAACCATGAAAAAGGTATTTTGCAAACACTTTTTGTATATAATATTTAATATATTTAGAATTATATATATATATATATATATATATATATTAAAATCAACATTTTGCAACAGCCACCCACTATCTCATAGCCACCGGGACAGCGCCCGCTGCCCTTCTCCTGACCAACTACAAATCTGGGCTCGCCTATCCAAAAGCGAGCACCGTCAATGCTACTCTCACCTATGCTCACTCTCGTGCTATACAGTACAGAGTCCAATATTTGGCTGAACTACATGCACAAGCAATACCACACACTGGCCTTATTATCATATTTATTATCATATTTCATAAACGCAACCCTACGTTGCCCACATAGAAACTGTTACAACCAATCGCCTATTTGAATACAGTTACACGCTCCCTGCAATGTTACTGTACATGTCCCGTACCTGGGAAGCCCCACGCTACCTATCTCATACTCAGATGGTGTCACACACCATTTCTCTTCACTCTTATCTTCTTTTGGCATTGTGCTAGTCCGAGTTCAGTCATGTATTTAACACATGACACTAGCTGGTCATAAGGGGAAGTCATACGAGCGCACTCTGCTGTCACTTGTATGACAATTCGACTCTCGTATGCTCTCGGGAGACCCGACGTTCACAGTCAAGGCATGCCCCAACTAGTCATCTGGACACTTAAAATACAAATGATCACTAGTTAAGGCATATGCATCGCATGCATTACTTTGCTTCTTTTTATATATATATACTAAGAGAAACAATACTAATACTTCTTATTTTCTTAATTTTAGTTAATGTTTGTAATGTTGTCACATGAAGTAGGTGTATTGTCCAATCATGTAAGGCTTTTTATTTCTTGTATTTGGGTAGTTTGATTGGAAGGGGAAGCATATAGCGTCATTAATTTGAAAAGTTCCGCAACCTACATAAGCTAGTACCAAGGCCTGCGCCCTCAGGTTTCTAACCATCTTAACATCACCTCACATCTCCTCAAAACTACACATTGTACAGGCTTATAGGCCTTCATGCATTTGGACTGTATTAATCTCCATCAAGTAGTAAGTTCATGCCTTACACCTTATTTCATTCATATAATGCACACCTTTGTTATTATGTATGCTTTACCTTAGAATCAAGATATGTCCCCATGGACTGTAATTAAGGGCCTATGCCAAACGATAACCCCGAATACATCTTTGAACCCATGTCAAAAAAATGCATCTTTAATGGGAAGTGCTTTCTTTTAATATGTATCTTGGTTGACAAATATTCTTAATAGAAACATCCCAGTATTATTACAATCCGAACAAAATTCATGGTAACACGTGGATTGCTTTCTCCAATCTTACGGTGGTTAGAGAAGAAGTTGGGCATTTTATTAAGAGATGTCGAGCTATAATCCTGAGAATATCGGGAACAACTCACATCTCTTCTTGAGAGTTTGTCCACTCCTCGTACCTAAAAGAAGTAGGTTCCAGCAAGCTCGACAACATTATCTCCTTCTCTCTTTCCTTCCCTCTGCCAATGTGTGGTAAGCATCCAATTCATTAATGAATTGCGATTTTAGGTCCTTGGATCAAATATTCCAAATGTTGGCTATAACCAAAGGTTTGGATACCTGAACCAGGCTCCCTTATCCAAACCGAATGAAAACTCGACACGCTTTACCAACTGAAAACCTTTGTATATGCACGTGGCCTCTCAACAATTTTCTTATTTGAGAGATTTTTGGGGATCTTACATTAACGGAATATTGGACATCAGCAAACTCTATTTTGATCCTAGTGACAAATTTCAAATTTCCTGACTGACAACTAAGTCATAATAACTTGAAAAAAAAAAAAAAAACCTGTCCATATTTTAATATCACATGATAATAATATCATTTAATCAAAATTCTGCAATATTATCATCATATTTGAAGCTTTTATAGAGGAATGATCTAAATTCTGCACTTTTTTCCCCACAAATGTGTCACATATGGAGGATGTCTGATCCGTATGAAAAGATGAGCCCCACCATGAAATCAAAATCACAGATTATTTGAATAGTGTGACCCACCCAATATTCATTTCCGATGCTCCGATGTCTTATAAATGTGATATATTGACGAGGGCTATTATGAGGGCTAGAGAATAGACAGTGTACATCCCCTATCATTTAAGTTTGAAACACGCTTGCTTCTTTAAATAAATCTCTCTCAACCGTTTTCATTTCCTGCTTTCCACCTTTCTCCCAAGTCCATGTTCCTTTGGGAGAGAACTGGTCAGGATCGATCATTCAGACCTCTGATCCGATGAGACCCACCATGAATAAATATTTAATGCCCCAGACGCATAAGGGTGGGAAAATCCTCCTAACACCCTATTCATCAGCGTATAATATGTATTAACGGTTTAGAAATTAGAACACAACTATTCAAATTTATTCAAATCAAAACTACTAATCTATATATAGCCAGGTGAATTTTTGGTTCACAACTTATTTACAATTAGGCCCCTCAAATGAACAGTCTAGATCATCAAACCACGAGGGCCACTTCTAAAACAGTTCATCAAGCCTCCAAACCCTGTGTTTGCTTCATTTATTTAGTACAAAGAAGCTATTTGGTGCACCAAGAACCTATATATGTCTAGTTGTCAATCCAACATGGGGCACAACAATCCACCATATGACCATTGGTTTCACAGGGCCACTGCTTTGCCACGTTAAAATACATGAAAAGATGAAGAAAACCTCTGTAACCTGATTTTATTTTATTTTTTTAAATCATGCAATCTGTGAATAAAATAGAGATATTGGCAACAGTAAGCATTGAAACAAGGTCCACCACAAAATGACTCACTACTAATCCAAGTTAGACTTGGTATCCATCTAACAAATGGTCAGGTTCGCTGAGAGAGCTTTACATGGATGAGAAGGATGTGGGCAGGCCCAGCAAAAGCACAACTTTGAATAGGTGCTTGCAGCCAGACCAGTTTCAAAATCCAGGCCCGGTCCCACATCAACCACCCTACTCATCATATAAGGAAAATTTGAGAGCAGTGCGTCAGATACCGAAAACCCAAGGGGCCATCAACTTAAGATTAGCATCTTTGGCAAATTTCAATTACTGGATGCTAATTTAAAAATAATAATAATAATAACAATAATAATAATAATAATAATAATAATAACATGGGGTTGGGGTCAATAAGATAATGTATTCCCCTGAACCATATATAGCAAAGCAGGAACAGTTTACCAACAGAAAGCACTCAACAGATTCATGTACAGTGTCTTGCAGGCACAACAAACCCCTCTGCCAACTTGAAACGGGCGGAGGTTAAAGTTTTGAAAGGATCACTGAAAATATAGCTGTAACCACACTGTGATACTAGAAAGGAGTTTATGAGATATGGGCTAAGGCACAGCTCATGACTGGATCAGCTGCCTTCGTTTCCTCAGTTAAAAGAGTCTTACAAACCCAAATAGAAAACTGCCGCAGTAGGGCATCTATCTTCTCAGTCTGAAATGGTGGAGCCACTTAACACCCACACCAAACATTGTTGAATAAATGCAAACCAGTGGGGGGACAGTAAGGCCAAAGCTACTTGGGGCCGATGTCCTTGAGAGCACATATCTGCTCCTCTCCCATGGCAGACATCACAGTCACAACCAGATCTTTCCCTTCACCAAACCCGTCTTTGATCTGCATTTCCCCAAAAGAGAATTACAGCCCAAAACTTTTGAAGAATAAATGGGCTCAGTAGAGTCCAGAAAGAACCAACAGAAGCAAAACAGAAACATGATCCTAAGCTTAGGAAGAAAAAAAATGATGTAAATTTCACATTTTGCACCAAAAAGAATTTTTTAAGTTGTTGAACGATTCTGTCCATGCATTACTCTGGACCTGTATGGTTAACGGTTTCTTTGTTGCACCGTTCTCTCATTAGTGCCTAATAAAAATAAACTGGTGAATGTAGATTCACTTTCTGATTATAGTTGGTTTCTATTAACAAAATCGTGAATTCTCCAAAAACTTAAAAAAATAAATAAATAAATAATAAATTTTTAAAAACCTACTCTCTTTTTTTTGAGAGCTAACTGAAATTTTATTATGAAGCGCACATAAAAACGCATAAGAATACAACCCAACTCTACAACTCAAGGGAGAGAGAAAGAGAGAGAGAGAGAGAGAGAGAGAGAGAGAGAGAGAGAGAGAGAGTGACAAATTTAATTGCCTTTACATAAGAAGCCCAACTCAAAACCCTACCTTTAACTTCCTTAATAACCACTTCCAGCGTAGAACTTCTATTCCAAAAACAACACCTAACAGTCTCCCCAAATGGACCAAAAAACTACAAAAATAAGCAATCTCCACACCACTTTCCCAACTTTACCAACCCCTCCATGCCAAGCCCACATCAGATCCGCAATAGAATTCGGCATCACCCACACAAATGGAAAGCATCCAGGAAATGGTCCCACAAATGTGGGCCCAATGCGGGCCCTGCTTAATTCAGATAAGTCTAACGACGGGCCCAATGTGGAAATGCACATGGTTGGGATCAACTAATGGTGGCCTTAAGTGGAAATGAGCGTGGTTAAGATTGACTAACAATGGGCACCACATGGTTACGATCATCTAGCGTTGGGCCCCACATGGAAATACACATGCTCATGATCAATTAGTGATGGGCCGTGTGATTACAATCATCTGAAAAATGGGACCCAAGTGGAAAACACACGGTTAGGGTCGACTAATAATGGACCCACATGGTTAAATCATTTAAAGATGGACCCATGTGGAAATATACATGGTTAGGATCAACTAACGATCAGCCCACATTGATAAGATCATCTAACAATGGGCCCAACGTGTAAATACACATGGTTATGATCGACTAACAATCAGCCCAAATGGTTAAGCATCTATAGATGGGGCCCAATGTGGAAATCACATGGGCATGACCGATTAGTGATGGGGCTCACATTGTTAAAATCATCTAATGATGGCAATGTGGAATATTGATGGTTAGATTGACTAAGGATGGGAGCACATGGTTAGTGATTACAATCATCTAGATGAGGAAAGAGAAAATTGGTTGAGATTGGAAGAAGAACAAATATGAAATTTCCTCTCAAGTGAGGAAATAGTACTTCTTACATTTTAAAACAGAATTTGGAAACGGCCATCGCCTGGAAATTTTAAGAAATGGAAAATTTGATTTTCCATTAAAATTTTGAAAAAAAAAAAAAGAAGGAAAATTTATTTCTACAGAAAATCGATTTCCACTTCACAATTTCAATTAATCCAAACAGGCCCTTTAAATTAAATTTCTTGGAAGACAAAAAAGAAAAAAGAAAAGGAGAGAGAGAGAGAGAGAGAGAGAGAGAGAGAGAGAGAGAATCCTTTACTGTCATGATAAGTACATACGTGTTCTAAACTGTTAATAACGATGATACATATATTACTTTTCTTTGTGTATATTGATGGGAAATGGATGATTGATGAGTTTTTAAAATTTCTGATTAATTTATATTTTCCGCAGATATTCTCAATTTTTTTAAGAATCAGAAAAAATCTTATGATTTACAATATGATTCAACCCTATTACGACTGGTGATACAATAGCAATTTTGACTACATTATTTTACGCTCCTACGATTCTATAATGTTGTGTTTAAACGGGATTTTCACAATCTGAACTCTGTAACCACCCAGATTCAGTAAACTGAAGCCCAATCTGCAATTTCCATAGCCCTAACTTAGGCCTAAAGAAATCTTAGTCTGGAACTCTGCAGTCTGTAGATTTTACTTTTTTTTTCCTGCAGTTTCTGCTGTTATTCAGTTTTCTGCAAGCTTTTGTACATTCTAAACCTAAAATCACCCTCCTAGAAACAACCTCTAGCTAAAATCACAACATCACACTAATTTCCTGAAGATGTACAACTTTCATCATATATATATATATATATATATATATATATATATATATATATATATATATATATATATATATAGGGAAAAGGTACTATGCGCTCGAGCGTAAAGCGGTCTCCATGAGGTCGAGCTGGGGTGGGCCCCACCGTGATGCCGTTCGAACATCTATCCCCTCAGTCAGATGCACCATCCCTGGACGGGCCCACACGGCTGAAAATCACGTCCATCCGAGACTTTTGTGGGCCACACCACGTCCAGAAGTGGAGAGGGGCCGTGCACCATTCAAACATTCAAAACCACTTGTGGCCCCCTTTTGAGACGTTTTTTGATGATCAACACCGTCCATCATGTGTGTCCCACTTGGATGTAATTTTAGACCAATTTTCAGGTGGTATCCACATCTCAGGTGGGCCCCACCAAGTGATTTTACATGTTTTCGCGTGTATACTTATGTTTTCAGAAGGTATGGCCCACCTGAGTTCCGTGGACGGTCGATTTCCAGCCGTGTGGGTCCCACTTGGAGCGGTACATCTGGTGGACGGTGTGGATCTTCGAAAGGAATCACGGTGGGGCCCACCCCAGCTCGACCTCATGGACGACCGCTTTACGCTCGAGCGCATAGTACCTTTTCCCATACATATATATATATATATATATATATATATATATATATATATATATATATATATATATATATATATAGAAGCTATACGGTTGTATTATGGAGTTGATAAGTAGGATGCTTTGGAAGAATATTAATAGACATGGAGTTCCCTAACAACTGTTTACATTTCTGTTTAACTTGGAAGTCTGTGTGCCAGTTTTTTAGTGGTTTATATGATGTCATAAGAGTCTAAAATAGCAGATATCCATTATATTTTCTGCAGATGTTCTCAATTTTTTTAAGAATCAGAAAAGATCTTATGATTTACAATATGATTCAACCCTATTACGACTGGTGATACAATAGCAATTTTGACTACATTATTTTACGCTCCTACGATTCGATAATGTTGTGTTTAAATGGGATTTTCACAATCTGAACTCTGTAACCACCCAGATTCAGTAAACTGAAGCCCAATCTGCAATTTCCATAGCCCTAACTTAGGCCTAAAGAAATCTTAGTCTGGAACGCTGCAGTCTGTAGATTTTCTGCAGCTTCCTGCAGATTTTTTTTTCCTGCAGTTTTCTGCAAGCTTTTGTAGATTCTAAACCTAAAATCACTCTCCTAGAAACAACCTCTAGCTAAAATCACAATATCACACTAATTTCCTGAAGATGTACAGCTTTCATCATATATATGAAATTATGAATGCATAGAAGCTATATGGTCGTATTATGGAGTCGATATGTAGGATGCTTTGAAAGAATATTAATAGACATGGAGTTCCCTAACAGCTGTTTACTTTTCTGTTTAACTTGGAAGTCTGTGCCAGTTTTTAAGCGGTTTATATGATGTCATTAGAGCCTAAAATAGCAGACATCCAGTTCATTCACTTTTATCTTGAATCAAGATATATAAAAGAGGCTTCTACTCCCCCACATATGAGAGCTATGCTGACAATGATTTGAAATAAAGAAAAGATTTTTCTTACAGCATATGCTGCTTGTTCAGTGGAAGGAGGTAAATAGTAGTATTGACTGCTGAACTGTTACGTTACAGCTCGGTCCTGGCACTAATTTATTAATTCTTCAGTTCTCCCTTGTCACTGCTCTTCAAGAGTTTATTGCATCTGAATCTGGCAATTTCAGTTCAGATCCAGTTTCTGCAGACTGCACGTTGTCTGCGTGCCAGTTTTTTAGTGGTTTATATGATGTCATAAGAGTCCAAAATAGCAGACATCCAGTTCATTCATTTTTTTCTTGAATCAAGATATATAAAAGAGGCTTCTACTCCCCCACATATGAGAGCTATGCTGACGATGAGTTGAAATAATGAAAAGATTTTTCTTACAGCATATGCTGCTTGTTCAGTGGCAGGAGGGGGTGGGGCGCATGTGAATGCTAGTATTGACTGCTGAACTGTTACGTTACAGCTCAGTCCTGGCACTAATTTATTAAATCTTCAGTTCTCCCTTGTCATTGTTCTTCAAGAGTTTATTGCATCTGAATCTGGCAATTTCAGTTCAGATTCAGTTTCTGCAGACTACAATTTGGCTGCATGACCAACAATTTTCATGGGCTTGTTTGATTAGGCCCAAACCCAACATGGGGGCTTTAAAGTAAATCCCAAAGCCTAGCCCAACATGAGATGAGCCTTAAAAGTTCATTGGTTTACCCAACCCATTAACAGTCTATCACCATTTGTTTGCTCAGTCTTGACTATTGATAACCTCCAGCGAATATCTCTGGTTCTCCCCAACATTTGTTTGCCTTGCATGGTGGACGTAGAGTCGATTGATCACGTGTTCATTCATTGTTCTTTTACCCGTTTGATTTGGGAGTCATTCCTGGCCGCGGCTCAGATTCCTTGGGTCATGCCTCGATCCGCGGATATCCTCCTCTGGGAGTGGCATGGAGGAGGTGGTGGGAAAGGCGGGAAAATAGTTTGGAGGCTCATCATTATGGCCTTATTTTGGGCAGTTTGGAAGGAAAGAAATGGGCGCTACTTTCGAAATGGCGGGACTTCCATGGAGAGAGTAATATGTGTTATTAAAGACCTTGTCAAGAGTTGGGCTCCTTGTGCTAATGTAGCCAACGCTGAGTCTGTTTCTTCCTTTTTGGGTTGTTAGTGTTTTTGTTTTGCTTTATTCTTTTCCCGCCTTGTGGCGGGCTTCTTAATAAAGTTACTATTGCCTTTAAAATAAAAATAGTCTATCACCATACAGCAGGGAAAGTAATTCGCATCAAAATCAAATTCAATCCACTAACCTGGGCAAGAAGATTGTCATCAGTAGGCAGTTTCAGATCATCCTTGGTATTTCCATTTTCAGTCAACAGACTCACCTGCGGCATATAATATCAATTTCAGATCAAACTCAACAAACAGAATACAACCATATATAGTCATGATAGGACTAGGAGACACTTAAACATACAAATCCATCTTCAGAGATGTCAATCAGCTGGTAGTCGGTACGGTTAACATGGGGAACCTGCAACATAAAACACAATAGCCATGATGCCTTGAGAAGAGTACTGGACTTTCCATAAAGCAAGCAGAGGGAATTATCAGTAGAAAAGGTTCACCAGAATAAGAGTGCTTACATCACAGTTATGAGATGAAGGTACAATGTCCTCGAGTTTCTTTCCATTGAATATGTCAATGGCAACGAAGTGGCACTTTGCATGGCCATGCTTGCCAGTCTTGGAAGTTGAAACCTCAACAACCTATTTTAAACAAACACCCCTCAACCTTATAAAGCTTTCCAATGGAGTAAGGACAAATAACAACACTATTTTTCAGTCTCAACTTCTGCCAAAAACAAAACCAAGACCATGAGGCCTCCACGCGCTATGAAAGACTCACCACTTCCAAGAATTGGTTTTGCAACAACAGAAAACTACTAACAGTAGCATATATAACTAAAACATTTCAAATTCCACCAGAAGACACTCTACAAGAGCATGGACACCAGATCATCAATGAAATGTCATTGATGCCAAATTAAAATATTCTAATTGAGGTCAGCTGATTGCAGCAGCAAGACCCAGAAAACACACCTATTATATGTATCAAAGACAACAAATACATAATTAGCAACAAAACCATAGTTAGAAATTGTTTAAATTAGAAAATGGTCATCACCACATAATATGGCCATACAATGAATATTGTTGCTATTAACCATTCCAGATCAAATTTTGAATCACAATAAGGCAAAGTAAAGTGATAGACAAATCAACGAAAACAGTCGAAGCCATTACAGAAGTGTATAAACTCCATCATACTTATATAATAACTCATGCAACTGTTAACACATGGTGCAGTCTGGTGGCTACAATATTATATGCAGAATATTATATAACTTTGACATAAAAACATATGCCATTTTGGAATGCAGACGCAACATGCCAGACAGGGAACCGCAAGAACTCTACATATTGACACATCCGTGCAGATATATGATGATGTTGAAAAACTTATTTGTATGTTACATTTAAGTCCATAAATGCATAAGCTATTTTAAAAAATGTATCTGGATAACTAGAAATGAATTAGAACTATATCAATATTATAGGTACTGCTAAAATACAAGAAAAATGTAAACTAACACGATAGATGTCATGGAATTCAACAAGTGTCTGAAATGGTCTGAGTTAAAAATTTTGGACCATTACAGAAAAAAAAAAAAAAAAAAAAAAAAACCGGCTACTTTTTGTCTAATATAAAAACTGGCATTGTGTGGTGTTTTGTACACTTTTCTCTTCTTTTTTTCATGCCTTCTGTTTTCTAGAATGTTTCTAAGGTGATTTTGACTATCTCATGCAATCTTTCGAGATTAAAACATAAAATCTAGCCATTTTGGAAGCACTGAAACTCAGGAGGCTGAATTTGGAAATTTAAAAGAGAGAGAGAGAGAGAGAGAGAGAGAGAGAAAGAGAGAGAGTAAAAATTCAAATTTTCTTGTTCTTACTTGCCAGAAAATGTTTAGATTCAACATTTCATCACCAAAAGTATCCAGATCTTACTAAATTTGTGGTCAATGTGGCATTGTTTTTCTAGTTTTCCTTTCTTCTTTTTTGCTTTTACATTTTTGCTTTTTTACATAATTTTCAGCAAAATTTAAAATTTCCTTTTGGAGTGTGAATTGTTGGAATACATGTATGCTCTTTTGATTTACAGATGCATGCAATAAATGAAACTTTTTCATCTGATTTTCTATTTCTAATAATTTTTTTAAATCAGCTATTTTTGTAATGAGTAGTGTTAGGTTTAATTTTCAAGAAGCCAGAGGCAGTCTTCAGTAATGCAAATATGGATATTATAGAATGGGCTAGTTGTATCAAGTATGTTAAATTTGGCTCTCATGAAGTTGCACTATTTACCAACTGTGTGGGCTGGATTGCTCTATTTACCAGCTATCTCCAACTTGCAATAAAAGAGAGATGGAGACCGCCTCATGAAACTGCTCTAGTATATCCATTTATCGTGTATCTTCTATTGCAAATTGGAGACAGTTTAGGAACATCTCATTAATGAAGTAATAGGGTTTATGATTTGGTTTCTTAAGTAGGGGTCGAGAAAAGGCTATAAAGCCATAAGAATGGGATCGAGTGATGAACAATGATATTATGAATTATTTTGATTGAGAAAATTGTTTTTGATCTTGTGTTTCTTGTCAGTACGAACATGGTCTAGCAGCGGCAAGGTGTGCCGTATTGGTATCGGTTGGCGTAACGGTGCCCTCCGAAACTGATACGGATACGGGGGCGTAACGGCGATACGGGGGCGTAACGGCGCAAATTATTTTTTTTGCTAAAAAAATATGAACAAATATGGATTAAATCCAGAATATTCTAAGCATTCCAAATATGCATTCATTTATAAATTGGAACATGTTTATGGTGGTGTAACGGTCCGCTCTTTGGTGAGAAGTTGTATCGGACTGTCTGATTAATTTTTGAACCAGGTAACCTGAATTTGACTACAAAATTCATATATTTAATTTTCTAAATATCTAATATATATACTTAACAACTTGATATCATTTTTCCCAATAGTTCTTTAAAAAAACGAATTAAATTCAGGTAGATGGCGTTGCTAATTTGGGGCTGACTTGGGAGGACCAATCTATGCTCCAAATCAGCCTCAAATTCATGTAATTTATTGCCATTATCCTACTTATGAATTGGTGGACATTTATTAGATAGTGAATCATGAAAAAAATCATAAGGCTTTATTTTAAAAAATAAAAGTCCACAAATTAACAATTAAAACTATTTAAACAATTTGATTTTGGCATTGTGAGTTAGCAATTGTAGTCCATAATTTAATTGTTAAATTTTAAGTTAATATATGTCTCGTGTACAATTTTTAAAGGCCCGAATTAGGCGGGACTCGGATCGTGAAGTGTAGCACACGTGTCAAAGTTTTTTGGGCCCCACCCGTGATGAATGTGTTATATCCACACCGTCCATCCATTTTGCCAAATAATTTTAGGGCATGAGCCCAAAAATGAGGCACATCCAAAGCTCAGGTAGACTGCACCATAAGAAACAATAATAATTAAATGTTCACCATTAAAAATTTATTGGGGGCTACAAAAGTTTTAGATCAAGCTGACATGTGTGTTTTCCCTTCATCCACGTCAGTGTGACCCAATTAATAGGTTAGATTGAAAATAAACATTACAGTGGACCTAAAGAATTTTTTAATGGTGAGCATTCTATAACCACTGTTTCCTATGGTGTGGTCCACCTGAGATTTGGATATTACTAATTTTTTGAATCCTAACCTGAAATGATGTGGCAAAATGGATGGACGACATGGATAAAATATATACATCATGGTGGGGCACACTCGGGTCTGATCAGATAGGATGGAAAATAAACGTTACAGTGGCCCTACGAATTGTTTAACGGTGAAAATCATTATCTCTGCTGCTATTTTTGGTGTGGTCCAGATGATCTTTGGATATAATTCAATTTTTTGGTAGTGCTCTAAAATGATTTCTGAAAATAGATGAACGGTGTAGATATAATAAATACATCACTGTGGAGCCCATGTAACTTTGATCTCTTTCGAACCGTTCGTACAACTCGAAGCTCAAGGAGTGTCAGCGCTCGTCTTAGCGTGACACGTACCTACAGCAGCTGGTGCGTGGTGCACCTGCAGATATAAAAAAAGGGGGGGGGGGCGAGAGGGAAACCGAAAAGAAAAGAAAAGAAAAAAAGAAAAAGAGGGAAAGAGAGAGAGAGAGAGAGAGAGAGAGAGAGAGAGAGAGAGAGAGAAGAAGAAGAAGAAGAAGAAGTTGCATGCACTGCAATTTATGAGAAGAAGAAGAAGAAGAAGAAGAAAGGAAAAAGGTAAGGGTTTTTTTTTTTAATATATATAAAGGCTCGTAACAGCCGTTACGGGTCCGCAACGGCCGTTATGGCCCATAACGGCCCCGTAACGGTCGTCCATAACGGCCGTTATGGTCACAGAAATCCATAACGGCCGTTTCGACCCCGTATCACGTAACGGTGTCAACCGTTACCGTTACGTATCGGCCGATACGGCCGTATCATAACGGATACGGCACACCTTGAGCAGCGGTGCTTCTAAACAACTACTGGGAGACAGTCCCCTAGGCTTTTCGTGGGGTGATTCCAAATATCTGTCCAATTTTATTCTTCATTTTGCTGCTATTCTTTTCTTTTGTTTTATTGATTCTTTAGTTTCCTTGCTGCAATTTAAGAAGAATGCTAAATTGGAGCATCTTCCTAGGTGGTTTTTGATCTTCAAAATTGGTATATATTCTTATCTATCCTAGTTAAATCTGGTTCCATCTTCGATTTATCCTAGCAAATTCAATTAAATATTTGACTGCTCCATCTACTAGGGGATGCAACATGACAATGAGAAGGCCATCAGTGAAGAAAGGAAGGTGGCATTTGATTAGAAGGATACTTAAATATTATGGGATTTGGTTAGAAGGATATGCTGATGGCTTCACTTCCTTTTTGGTCAATTCATTGGTAAGAGATGGAAAAGGATGCGCTTTGCCTTCAAGCGGAAGAGATTGTAGACCATCTTCTTCTGCATTGTCCCCTCTCTTCGGATATATGATGGAGTGTCCTCCATCCCGCTAGGGTTTCGTGGGTTATGCCGAGTTCTATAGATGAGCTGCTCTATGCCTAGCATGCGGATCCTGGGGGAGCTCTAGGCAAAAGGAAATTGAAGATTATTCTCCTTGTTGTCTTCTGGGCCATCTGGGCGGAGCGTAACAACCGTTGCTCTCTTTTGGGATTGGGCCCCGTAATTTTGTTCGTTGAGTTTGCGGCAGCCTCCATGTAGTTTTTGGCTTTCTTTTGTTTATGTTCTTTTTTTATGTTTTTTGTGCTTCTTTCTATTTTTGTGTTGTCCTTGTGTTGTTTGTTTTTTCAATAAAAATTCTCATCTTTCAAATATATATATATATATATATATATATATATATATATATATATATATATATATATATATATATATATATATAATATAAAAAGAAGGAAAACGATAGGATTAACTGGAATTCATGGGTGTTTAGCAGAAGAACGCAGAAGGACTGGAGCTCCCTTCCTGCCACCCTCATTGTGGCAGTTGTTATTGTCGCTGCCGGTTGATGTGGTTGTTGTTGCAGCTTATTTGACAATTTATGTAGCGGTGGCTCTAGCATGACCAGTTGATGTGGCAGATAAGGTCAGAATGCCAGCTTGTTTATCGATTGAAAAAGCCTCTGAGAAGAAATGCAGCAAGCAAGCAACAGGCGCCGCTCCTTCAAATGCTTACATAGTCAAAGGCCAACGCATGTTTTATTAATAAGCTTTTCAGGGCTATCCAGCTGAAAAACGTATGAGCGCTCAACTCTTTAGCTGAGAATTGAATACTATTAATATCCCGATATAACGATTTTTTTAAGGATTCTTTTTAAAGGATTTTTATCAAGAGTGATGGAATTTTATTAAAGACACGCTAGAAACCACCAGTGAGAAAAGAAGACAAAAGGAAAATACATAATAAGTTAGCTTTATTGATTAAAGTGTTAGAAAATCATCACAACAGCTAACAATACAATCAAGGCCAAGCTAGCAACAAACCGAATTTACAATCCAAGCAACATTGAGACTTCATCAGTGATTACATCCTTATCCCTGGAAACCCATTCTAAAACAACCCTCCTAGATTGCCCCAAAACATCTTCCCAAAGTCCCTGTTTGTTGAGGAAGCTTAGACAATCCCGATATAACGATTAACCACCATAGATGAAGAGAACTTCCCATTCCAACTATAATCCACAACTAGAGACTTAGAGCACCACGGCGTGAGTGAAGCATGTCGTGAGGAAAAAAAAAATGAGATTTTTGAAATCACATGCTCTTGAACCTGATTCAAATTGCACTCAACAGAATTCTCTTGGAAGTACCGTGGTTCAATTAGGGGTTTAGACTTTTCATATGATGGGAATGGAGAGACCTCAAGGAACTTCTCATGAAGAGCCATCAAAACTGAGCTTCCAATTATTGGTCACTTTTGCTCATAGCCTTTGATGTCATTACTCAAAACATTCAACCAATTATGAAGCAAAGCCAATGTTGAAACACCCTCGAATTCCTTTCTTGACTCTCAAGAGAGCCCGATTGATAAATTTCTTTTAATCCTTTCAATAATGTTACTTCATTGCATCCTCAAAATATGGATTTTTTTTTTCTTCTTCTTGAAATATACCCCAACACAATGCAAAAGGGAGGTGCCATAACGCCAACCCTTAAAGATGCTGCAATAACTTATCCCTAAAACAAATGATTAACTAATCCTTGGGAGGGAAATCAACAGAGCCTCCTCTTCATCTATAAGGCTGTCACCAATAACAAGGGGCTTACCTTGTGATGAGCCATCAAAACTGAGCTTCCAATTATTGGCCACATTTGCTCATAGCCTTTGAGGCCATTACTCAAAACGTTCAACCAATTACGAAGCATAGCCAATGTGGAAACACCCCCGAATTCCTTTCTCAAGAGAGCCTAATTAATAAATTTCTTTTGATCCTTTCAATAATTTTACTTCATTGGGTCCTCAAAATATGGATTTCTTTTCTTGAAATATACCCCAACGCAATGCAAAAGGGAGGAGGTGCTCAATATTTTAAATATCGACAATATCGACCGATATATCCCATGATATATATTGTATCCCACTTGTACGATACGAAACACATAAGTAATGCTGATATATCCCACATGTTCAATCCAATGAGCATTTTCAATTTTCGATCCTTTTTTTTTGTTGAAATTATATTAAAGTAATGTCAAATGGTTAAAAATCCATTGGTTCTTTATGTTTTGCATGAAAAATCATGGAGTTTGAGCTTTGATTTCGATATCCATTGGTTCTTCATGTTCTCCATGTTTTTTTTTTTTTTTTTTGAAATTTTCCTTCAAGTTGTCAATTGAGACTAATTTCAAAGTGTTTCGGATTATTTGATGAAATGATCATCACATATACTCTAATTTCGAAATTTGAGTGTAGGTAGTCCGATTTGGGAAATTTTGAAAAAAAAATCAAAATTTTCCCAATCTCCCAAATTGCTTGTAATGTTGCATTCAAAAAACAAAATCAAGCATGTATGAGTGTAGGTAGTCCGATTTGGGAAATTTTGAAAAAAAAATCAAATTTTTCCCAATCTCCCAAATTGCTTATAATGTTGCATTCAAAAAACAAAATCAAGCATGTATGAGTGTTGATCTACTGATTTTTTAACTCCTTATCAATTTTCAGAAAAAAAAAATCATTTTTAATTAAAAATTAATAAAATATTACTAAAATATTAATTTTTTACAAAATTTTCCTTCAAACGACTGTCAATCAAGACTAATTTCAAAGTATTTAGGAGTGTTTGACGAAATGAACATCACATACACTCTAAATGTTATGCATTCAATTTGAATATAGTTCCATTAGCTCAATCAGATAGAGCATAGCTTAGGACCCTATACAAAGGAAACCTATTGTGTGCACTTCTCTTTTGAGATGTTATGATTTAAAAGTGTGTATTAAAGTCTTTTTTAACAATCCCAGAAGTTTTCATTGAAAAATCCAACCATTTTCCCAATGTTTCTCTATGTTTCCCAAAAAGTGCGATAAATTACCCAATACAAATGATACATCCCGTGCAATAACCAATGCGTATTTCTATCCCAAGGATGCGATATGTAACGCAATACCAATATTTCACACACTGGAGGTGCCATAATGTCAACGCTTAAGATGCTGCAATAACTTATCTCTAAAACAAATGATTAACTAATCCTTGGGAGAGAAATCGACAACATGGTTCCTCTAAAGTTTCCAACTATTTTCGAAAACCAACACTAACCAGCATTTCACCTAAGTTTCCCGATTAAATTAGAAAATAAATATGGAAGAATTTGTTAACAAAACCTAAACAACTCACCAGCACTCTTTAAAGAAATACCCCCAAATTTCCTAAAATAGAAAATTTATAAAATATCACTCAAAAACCCTATGAACCATTTCAAAAAATAGTTTTGAACAAAAACCCTAACTAACCATAGAATTAAATGCAAAACTCACAACTTTTTTAGTTGACAAATATACCCTAAATCCCATCCAATGTTTTTAAATAGCTTTGCTATGTAGCATGTAGCTTAAACTACATAGTGTAGCTTAGCCTTGATGCCACATAGCTAATAAAAACAGCTTAAGTCATAGTGTAGCTTAGCCTTGATGCCACATAGCTGATGAAAACAGCTTAAGTCATGTGTAGCCTACTCTACGTGCTAATTTTTCATACATGCACACTCCATACCTATGGTACACCCTGCGTAGCATACATTACAAGTTATTTTTCACTAAAACATTCAGATCAATTAATGTCTTCAATGATTTGCTAGATTTTCATTTTTTTTAGTAAAAATTAGTTAGTCTTTATAATGATTCAAGTAACATAATATTATTATTAAATCAAATAGGTTGCTCTTGCTTTACCTATATACTTAATCTTAGCCAAATTTTCCTATTATGTTGTGTTGTGTTGTGTTTGATTGCACCAAGTGTCATGGAATTTAATTAAATTTCATTATTAATTAGACTAATTTGGTGCAAAATATCATAAATTTTCATGATATTAAGTGCATCCAAGCACGACCTTAATTAAAAATATAACAATAGTGTGCAGCTTACGTTACATGCCATGTAGATTAAGCCTCACGCTTCAAAGAGGTGAACAACCAAACACTGTGCTAGACACTATTCGCTATTTAAAACACCGATCCCGTCAAAACTATGGTATTAAAAAATAGCTATGTAATGGTAACGGTGGAACCTATCACGTGATATGAGGCTGTAACACCCATTTTGAAAAAGACAGCCGTAACTGCCTGTAATGATTCAATACGGGCCTGTAACAGTCCAATAGGCCAATACATTTTCTTCCTCAAATTTTTTTTTTAACCGCTACAAGGTTGTAATGGCCACTAGGGCCCATATCATAAAGGCCATAAGGCTGACCGTTACAGCCACTATTACTGTTATCGAATACCTTGGTCAAAGCCATGCAACCTGACTCTATGCCAATCATAACTCCCCAATTTCATGTTAGAACCACCTGATGCTGAGCTCGTTTGAAAGCTAACTAACTAGGGTTTTCGAACGGGGCCAATATTGAGTTATTTCAATGTCATTTAGCACTTGAAAAGCAGGCCCATAAAAACAGAGATGAAAATAGAGGGCCTATAAACTGGTATAACTATTCTTATGCGACTACAAATATCAACGGCCTGCCAAATATGTGAAAACTGTCGACTAGTGCCATTGAGGTCTGATTTGAGTTGCATCAGAAGAGGAGGAAAGAAACCACTTGAACAATGGGTGATCAATTCTTAGTGTTCGAGGGGTTTGGTTCCTCAAAGAAACAAAGGAGGGTTAAGAGAACTATATTGAAGAAGAAAACCCAGTATCTTCATTCTTCAAGCGTTAAAAATTGAAAAAGTCAATTACCACCTAATTGTGGAAATTCTGAGAAGGGTAGAACTGTAGAAGGCAGAAAAGTTGCTGGACAATCTGGGTCCTCAGGTGGGATCATTGTTTCTTTGTGATGAAGATTTTGTAACTCAAGCGGAGGATATCTCTGGCAAATTTTCAGATTTCAACAAAAATTTGAATGTCACAGGAAAATCTTCAATGTGTTCTTTTCGCTGTAAATGGTCTCTCCTGAGTCTGGATTGAGAATGAGGAATGATATTTGGGAAGAGCTGAAATAGGCGATCAAGGGGAAAACAGTTCTCTATCAATTGTGGCATGCAATAGATACATGTACTAGTCTAGATGGGTAAATCAACAGTCTTCCATAAATATAATTCTGACAGGAATTAATGCACAAAATCAGCAGCTTTAAATCAATTTTCAACACCTTAAACTCACAAGCAGGGTTCTGAATATTAGTATTGAGGGGTGTATTCGCCTGTATCGGACCATGTCGGTCTTTGTTAAGCAAAAGAATTTAGGAAAAATTAGAAAAAGGGAAAAAAGAGAACTTTAATAATCTTTTCTTCTTCTTTTTTCTGTTTTTTTTTTTTTAATGTATTTTGGAAATGTATGTATTGGCGTTTTTTGGCCATTCTTTGATAAGAATGGTGTCTGTTGGCTTGACCCATTGAAAGTCAACCAAATGGCCCTAATTAAACAAATGTGAAAACCGATGCAACATAGGAGTACCATATCCGAATTGGCCTCTACCAAATATATTGGTTGAAATTTTATTTTTTTTAGCCAAGGAATTAAGGAAAAAATCAGCAAAAAGGGAGAGATGAGAAATTCAAGAATCTATCTTTTATTGTTTGTATTTTGGGCATGTATAAAATGGTGTTTCAGACCATTCTTTGACAAGAATGTTGTCTATCAGCTTGACCTATTGAAAGTCAACCAAATGGGCCCTAAGGAAGGACATGAATCAAGCATGAGTTGGTGGGTTGGGCTTCATTACATGGAAATACAATAAAAAGATATCTTTCAAATAAATAAATAGAAAGATGAAAAAAATGAAAAAAGTGATGGTTTACCCTTTTTCACAGTCCACTTAACTTAGATTCGACGAATCCCACCACGATCTTGCGTTTTGATCCCAAATTGACCTAGATCTAATCTCAAACTGTTTTTTAAACTTTCTCCATTATTGAAATGAAAAAAAAAAAAAAAAAAAAAAGTTAAGAGAAAATGACAAAGATTTTGAAAAATAATAATAATAATAAATTTGAACCTCTTTCTAGGCCGTATCAGCCCTATGGCCAATATGGCCATTTTTAGGGATAGGCAGATTCAGACCGGTATCACATCCGACCAATACAGACACAATCTGGCCATATGGGCAGATATAACACCAACGTTCAAATCCATGCCAACAATGTTAAGTGGGCAAACCTCTTTGATTTCCTAGCTCAAGAACCCAACTACGGTCAGAGGCCCTGGGAGTGGGACCCTGGGGGCTATATTTCCCACCCCCGGTTTGGATTCCCAATGGACCCGAATTGGGGTTGAATTTGCAGCCTACAACAGATACCATGCATATCTGAGAATTGAGGATCATATAGTGCTAGTAAGAAGAAAAGATGAAAAAAAAAAAAAAAAAATGTCAACTCAACAAAAATAAAAAATTTCAACAGAAACCAGTCCGTGAAGGGAACTCAATTTCAAACAACAAACCCTAAAATCCAGTAAATCGCACACTCTCACACCCGAGAAACTCATCTATCAAACACCGTACGAAAAAGAGTGCAAATGATCTAAAACAAACCCTAATGGTTTTCGAACAATGGATGTGTGTTCCATGCACGCATCCACATACAGATTGGTTTACACACATCGGACACGAGATGCAACGGCCCATAGCAAAATCCAAGAGATTGGAACCATCCACACACAAACATTGGACACGAGATGTAACGGCAAGTCAAAAAAATCCTGCGGAATGAAACGATCCAATCGGTGACCTGCAACAGATGGTGAGAGAGAATGTTGCAACCATCAGAATTGCACAGGTCCGTCGATCTGCCATGCGATTTAGGAGAAGTGGTCCATCGATGCTAGGGTTCATACAACGAATAAATGAAGACAAGTGTTCAATCGGATGAATATTTGGAGATAATCGTTCCTAAAAAATTATAATAATAAAGAAGAAGAAGAAGAAGAAATCACAGGAGAGAGAAAGAGGGAAGGAAGAAGGGAAACCTTGCAAGGTCTTCCTTTGATTACAATATAACCGTTCTTTCGGATGGTTCCAGCTTGCTGCGGATAGGTTTTCGAAGCTCCTGCATCTGCCTTCGATTCAAAGTGATGTTCTTCATCGGACATTTTTTCTTCTTTTTTCTTTCTTTTTTATTCCAGAAGACAGAGAGGCGGAGAGAGAGAGAGGACTTTTTGAGATCTGATAAGGGAATTTGTTTCTCCTTCTCTACTTTCATACACGAAAGCAAGCTGAGGCTCGAGCGGATTAGATGTTACCCCGATGACACGTTTGCGGGTATGGCGCTGACCGTGGGTCCACTTTGATCCATGTGTTGTATATCCACACCGTTCATCAGTTTTTTCGACTCATTTTAGTGAATTGTTTGAAAATGAAGCAGATCCATTCTTAATTGTACCATACGTTAGGATTGAATACCCACCGTTAAAAACTTGTCGATGGTCGCAAAAGTTTTGAATTAAGCTAATATTCGCGTCGTCTAAGTCTTTGTGACCTTATCAACAGGTTCGATGACAAACGCAAGGAAGTTTTAAACGGTGAGCGTCCAGCTACCACTATTTCTTATGTTGTGGTCTACTTCGAAATTTGGTTATACTTTTTTTTTTTTTTTTTCTCCTGACAAAGCATTTAAATGAGCTAGAAAACCGAATGACGGCCTCCTCGATATACAGCACATGCATAACGCAGCCCCAGGTCAGGGCGTCACCCACCAATGTGTCACCTGGGTAACACGCAATCCCTTTCCATGTTACCTCACATGAGTTGTCAAGTATCTCAGAATCTAGGGTGCGGCTCAATGCAAATTGAGCAACAAAGATCCCAAGTATCAAGATTGGGCAGATGCGCTGCTACGAAAATATATGACCCCGATTGAATAGGATCAAGGTGTGTTCATCCAATTAAGATGGGTTGCACCTTTGTCTTCCATATAAAAAGACTTTTCAATACACATTAAAACAAAAGGTAAATATTTATGGTCAGCTTACATATTAAAACAAAAGGTAAATATTTATGGTCAGTTATGAAGAACAACTACGGAGTAAAGGAGAACTTACTTGATATTTAAATTGAGTCTAACATATAAGCATGGACTCGAATTACAACTAAAGTTGATAGCTGCTAATTATACTACGGAATGTAAATACTGATAATGTTAAGGAGCATAAAGTAATTAAAAGATTGATTTGATTTGATTTAATTGGTATGAGACCCTTTCTTTTACTGAATTCATTTGTTATTTATAGCCTTAAATTGACCATGTGAATGCTTCCTATGTTTTGACGGTTACAATAATTATTTCAGCATTATTGACCTTCTAGAGCCCTCATAAGTTTGTCACATGTCTTGGTAACTGCTTCAAGCTTCATTATTGACTCAACCATGTTTCACTCGGCCACTCTTACTTTGTGAATGACGTGATACCGCTCGATAGATGACACTGTATTATCGCAAAATCCTCTTCAGGTATTTCTCAGATCTCGAATATACCATGCAACTCTCGTAAAATTACATGTGCCCCATTCTAATTAGCTCCCTGTGAGTGAGAAATTTTATATATTTCTCCTTTATTGTGCATTAATTTTATAAGCATGTGTTTAATTAATTTATTTATATATATTTTGCTATGTGAGGTGATTTGGAGAGCTAAGATGAAAAGAACAATTAAAAAGAAGATTTAATGCTCAAAGAATGAACAAGTAAAATTTAGGAGATTTTGAAGTGATTAATAAAGATTTCAAGTGCTAAAGATCCAAGAAAACTAAGTGCAAAAGAGAGAGAGAAAAGATTGACAGAATCACAAAGTACATCAACAGAAATAACAGACTGTTCGGTCCCACCTAACGTTGGTTCGGTCCGACCGAATGTGCACAGAACAGTCCAACGACAAATTGTGATTTTCAGACTTAATTCGGCTCGACACAAAAGTGCGACCGAAACTATGTTTAGTGCTACTGAATAAGAGTTCAGTGCGACCTGAGGGAGACAGAGAATTCAACTACAACTGAGAAAGTAATTCGGTGTAACCAAAGTGATGTTCGATGTGCCCAAAGACTATAGTCGGTGCAACCGAAGCGTAACATAAGTGAATAAATTTGAAGTTGGTTTCAAGTCGATGCGAGTTTTTTCTATATAAAGGGGTAAATTTAACCTTCCAAAATATGAATTAAGGTAGAAGAGATGGAGCAAGAAGTTGTGGAGTTTCTACGGAATCCTCCTTCTTCTCTAATCATTCAGTTCTTCTTCTGTTTTTATGTTTTTCTTTTAAGTTTACTTCAATCATGTATATGGGGCTAAGGCGAAGCTTGTAGTTGTTTTTAATGTCTTAGTTTACTTTGTTTCAAGTAATTGGTTTGATTGTTGAACAATTCATTGGTGTCGATTTTAATGAAGATTTATTTTTAGTTTACTTCGATCCATTATCAACTCTGGGCACTTGTATGCTTAGGAAATCTAAGAGTAATTACTGAAGGGGATTTTTCTCCTCATTGCTGGAATCGATGAAATCGAACCAGTTTCGATATCATCGAAAATTGCAGTATTTTTCACTGCTAGTCGCTAAACAGTTTTTTGGTCTTGTCGATATCATCGACAGACCGTTGATGATATTGAAGCTGTCATCGAGAGACTTTCGATGACATCGATAATTGTCAGAATTTTCACCCCTGGTCGTTGGACAGATTTGGTCCTGTTTCGATATCATCGAAGGACCATCGATGTTATCGAAGCTGTCATCGAGAGACCTTCGATATCATCGAAGAGTTCCATAGATGCGATTGCGGAAACGCAGATTTTGTGGATTTTATTTCCTATTTGGACTCTACATCTTTCTATTCTTATAAAAATGGGTGTATGCGGGATTAGGGTATATTCCAGAGTATTCTAAGGTTTCCTAAAGGTTTTCTAGGAGGGCTTAGGGCTATCAAAGGTGTGAGAGAGAGAGAAAGAGAGAGAGGAAGCTTGTGGAAGGGAGGTTATGCTCGTAGAGGTAATCTACCATATCTCAGTGCTTCTACATCCTGGTAATCGGTGAAATCTCTCCATCTTCTTTGTTTCTCTTATTGTTTCTCCACTCCTGCGTGAGTGAAGAAAGTTTGATCCAAGCTGTGTGTGCTTGTGATCGGTTGTAACGTTCTGCTTTATAGTGGATTGTTGATCTAGACGAGGTCCCGTAGTTTTTACCTCTTTGAGGGTTTTTCACGTAAAAATCTCTGGTGTGGTGTGGTTTATGTTTTGATTTTGTTCATTGCATTATTGTTCCATAATTTTGGTTTGTTTTGGGAGGCTAGATCCTAAGGTTTTGTGCAAGGCCCCCAACAAAGTGGTATCAAAGCTAAGTTCATTGAACGGGTAGGATCGGTTTTGAATTATGGAAGGTGGCTCATCAAGGATGATCAGCCTCAATTGTTCTAACTGGACCATATGGAAGGCTAAGATGGAGGACTTGCTTTATTACAAGGACTTATATTCTCCAATTTTAGGCATATCAGTAAAATTCAAGGATATGTCTGATGATGATTGGAAGAAGATGGACCGAAAGGCTTAAACAATGGTTAGACGATTTCGTATTCCACCATATGTCTACGAAAACCTCAGTCGCTAGCCTATGACTGAAATTGGAAAGGCTGTATGAGAGGAAGACATCTGGTAATAAAATCATTCTGATAAGACGATTTGTGAATCTCAAGTTCAAAGATGGTGGTTCTGTGGCCGAGCACATAATGAGGTCAGCAATATAGTGAACCAACTCTCCTCTATGAAAATGGTCCTGGATGATGAATTGCAGGCTTTACTATTGCTTAGTTCATTGCCTGACAGTTGGGAGACATTGGTAGTGTCTCTAAGTAACTCCACCCCAGACGGAAAGGTATCCATGAAACAGGTAACCAGTTGTCTCTTCAATGAGGAGACAGGGAGGAAGTCTCAGGGGTCTACTTAGCAAGAGGCCCTTGTGACATAGGAACGGGGGAGAGGAAAGAACAGGAAGGGCGGGAAGGCCCGAGATAAATCAAGAGACAAGTCGAGTAAAAGAAAAGATGTTGAATACTAGAATTGTGGCAAGAAGGGCCACTATAACCATGAATGTCGTAAGGCTAAAAACGATAAGAAAGGAAAAGGAAAGGAAGATGAATCAGATTCCACTGTGGTCGCTTCAGATGGCGACATTGTAGTTATTCTTTTAGTAAATCACGATATATGTCTCACGGCTACGAGTCAGGATACCGACTGAGTGATTGACTCGGAAGCTTCTTTTCATGTGACTCCACGTAGGGACTTCTTCACAAGTTACAAGTCTGGTGACTATGGGACCGTGAAGATGAGAAATTCTGGCGTATCGAAGATCATAGGAGTCGGTGATATTTGTGTGAAGACCGATGTGGGCTGCACATTAGTTCTCAAGGATGTGAGGTATATCCCAGACCTTCGCCTCAACTTGATGTCGACGGGAAGGTTGGATGATGATGGTTATGAAAGCCGGTTTGCTGGTGGGCGATGGAAGCTCATCAAGGGTTCGTTGATCACAGCTAGAGGAAAGAAGTGTTGCACCCTTTACAAGGCAAGTGTCAGTGTGTGCAAGGGTGGGTTAAACGCAGCGGAAGATTCAGCTATTGACATGTTGTATAGGCGTCTAGGCCACATGAGTGAAAAAGGGCTTCAGCTACTAGCGAGGAAGCAGCTCCTTCTAGACGTGACAGGTACACCTCTCAAAACCTGTCTTGATTATTTATCAGGGAAACAGTATAGAGTTTCATTTATTAAAACTGCTTTTCATGTTAATAAAATGCATGTATTAGATTTGGTTTATTCTGATGTTTGTGGTCCTATGAGGACAAAAACCTTGGGTGGGGCATTGTATTTTGTTACTTTTATAGATGATGCGTCTAGGAGGGTTTGGGCTTATGCTTTAAAATCCAAAGACGAGGCCTTTGGTGTGTTTAAATTGTTTCATGTTATGGTCGAGAGAAAGACAGGTAGATCATTGAAGTGCATCCACACTGACAATGGTGGTGAATACATTGGCGACTTCTATGAGTACTGCAAGTCCCTGGGTATACGGCATGAACAGACGGTTCCTAAGACCCCTCAGCATAATGGTGTAGCTGAGCGAATAAATCGCACCATTGTAGAGAGAATCAGATGCAGTTATCCCATGTGAAGTTGCCCAAGACGTTCTGGGGAGAAGCAATGCACACGACAGTGTATTTAATAAACGGGTCTCCATCAGCCCCATTGGATGGAGAAGTACCTGAGAAGGTGTGGACTGGACAGGATCCATCGTACAGTCATCTCAGGGTGTTTGGATGCAGGGCATCAGTTCACGTACCAAAGGATGAGAGGTCCAAGCTCGATATGAAAATCAGGCAGTGTGTGTTCTTGAGGTATGGTGATGAAAAATTCGGTTACAAATTGTGGGATCCGACCGAGAGGAAGCTCGTCAGGAGCAAAGATGTGGTTTTCTTTGAAGATCAGTGTATAGAAGACATTGGTAAGCCAAATAAGAACCAGCCTAGTTCAGGTGAGCTAGAGGACATGGATCCGATTATTCCTCCCGTGGTGCCTGATGACGGGGGAGTACAACAAGGTGCAGAGGACGAGGGAGTTTCTTCAGAAGATGGACTAAGGGAGCAGCCCCCACTTGATCCACCTATTGAGCCATAGGTGAGGAGGTCATCTAGGGACAGACAGCCATCCAAAAGGTATTCACTGCATGAGTACATTATGCTCACTGATGGAGGAGAGTCAGAAGATTATTCTGAGGCTATAGCCGACAAGCATAAAGAGGAGTGGTTAAAAGCTATAAAAAAGGAGATGGAATCCTTGTATAAGAACCACACCTATGACATGGTGAAACTGTCTAAGGGCATGAAAGCTTTGAGCAACAAGTGGGTGTTCAGAAAGAAGGTTGAGCAGAAGAATTCACAGACGAGGTTTAAGGCCAGACTTATGGTGAAAGGGTTTGGTCAGAGGAAAGACATAGATTTCGAAGAGATATTCTCACCAGTGGTGAAGATGACATCCATACGGGTGTTGCTTTGGTTGGCGGGTAGCATGGATCTAGAGATAGAGCAGTTAGATGTTAAAACTGTCTTTCTCCATGGTGACCTAGAAGAAGAGATCTACATGCACCAACCAAAGGGGTTCGAAGTCAAGGGCAAAGAGCATATGGTGTATAGGCTGAGGAAGAGCTTGTATGGCTTAAAATAAGCTCCACGGCAATGGTATAAGAAGTTTGACTCGTTTATGTTGAAGGATGGGTATGACAAAACGGAGTCGGACCACTGTGTGTTCACGCGCAAGTTCTCAGATGGTAATTTCTTAGTTCTACTGTTATACGTTGATGACATGCTCATCATGGGGAAAAACATTAAGAAGATCGACTGGCTGAAACAGGAGTTGGGCAAGTCATTTGCGATGAAAGACTTGGGCCTGACTAAACAGATCCTAGGAATGGAAATAACTCGTGACAGAAACAGCAGGAAGTTTTGGCTATCACAAGAGCGGTATATTGAGAAAGTCCTAGAGTGGTTCAATATGAATGCAGCGAAGCCAGTCAGTACTCCACTGGATGGTCACTTTAGATTAAGCAATAGGCAGTGTCTCAAGACGAAGGCAGATGTGGAAGAGATGCAGAAGATACCCTACGCGTCAGCTGTAGGAAGTTTGATGTATGCAATGGTGTGTACATGCCCAGACATAGCATATGTTGTTGGTGTTGTCAGCCGGTATCTTGCTAATCCTGACAAAGAGCATTATGCAGCGGTGAAATGGATATTGCGGTATCTAAGAGGCTCATCCAGGTTGAGCCTATGTTATGGTGATGGTAAACCTGTGTTAGAGAGTTACACAGATGCAGATATGATAGGTGACATAGACTCCAGGAAGTCTACATCGGGGTTCCTGTTCAGTTTGCAAGGGGAGCAGTTTCTTAACAGAGCAAGCTACAGAAAGTCGTAGCATTGTTGACGATAGAGGCCGAGTATATTGCAGTCATAGGGCATGTAAAGAGATGCTTTGGATGAAAAGGTTCCTATAGGAACTTAGCCTAAAGCAGGAGTAGCACGTGGTCTATTGCGATAGCCAAAGTGTTATACACTTGAGCAAGAATCCAAGTCAGCATTCCAAGTCGAAGCACATAGAGATTCGGTATCATTGGATCAAGGATACTTTGGAACAGAAGGTGTTACAGCTTGAGAAGGTCCACACAGATGATAATGGGTCAGACATGATGACCAAGGCTTTACTCAAGGGCAAGTTTGAGGTTTGTAGAAATCGGGCTGGCTTAAAGAAGGTGGGTTCCTCCTGAGTCGAAAAGGGAGAGATTTGATGAGGATTTTTCTCCTCATTACTGGAATCGATGAAATCGAACTAGTTTCCATATCATCGATAATTACAGAATTTTTCACTGTTGGTCACTAGACAGTTTTTGGTCCTGTCGATATCATCGACAGACCGTCGATGATATCAACGCTGTCATCGAGAGACTTTCGATGACATCGATAATTGTCAGAATTTTCACCCCCGGTCGCTGGACAGTTTTGGTCCTGTTTCGATATCATCAAAGGACCGTGATGATATTGAAGCTGTCATCGAGAGACCTTCGATATTATCGAAGAGTTCCGCAGATGCGATTGCGGAAACGCAGATTTTACGGATTTTGTTTCCTATTTGGACTCTTCCTCTTTCTATTCTTATAAAAAGGGGTGTATGCGGGATTGTGGTGTATTCCAAGGTATTCTAAGGTTTCTTAAGGGTCAGTTTGGGCGGTGGGATTAGAAGGGATTAGGTGGGATGGGATTAAAAAAAACATAATTATTGCTCATGGCAGGGGTTGTCCCCTATTACCATGGGATAAAATTAACGCCCTGCTTTGTTGATAATACGGTGGTACATTGAGTGAATATACTCACCATCATTTGAAATTATTGAGAATAACACGCATGTGTTATATCTAAATTGTTCATTTATTTCGTAATCTCATTTTATGGCATGAACCTAAAAATGAGATAGATCCAAAACTTATGTAGCACCAAAGAAGTTTTCAATGGTAAGCATTCAATCCCTATTGCTTTCTATGGTGGGGTCCACTTGAGCATTAGATTTACCTAATTTTTTGGCCCATGCCCGAAAATAATCTCGATAAATGGGTGGATAGTGTGGATATAGCCCACACATCATGTTGGGACCTACACTACTTTCCAAACATTGAGTGAAATTGGCACTGGACCCAATGCAATTTCATTTAATGTAATTCCAAGCATTTCCATTCTTCCCAAACATGGAGTGGAATTAGCACAGGACCAGATGAATCCCATCCCCACCTAATCCCTTCTAATCCCACTGCCCAAATTGACCCTAAAGGTTTTCTAGGAGGGCTTAGGGCTATCAAAGGTATGAGAGAGAGAGAAAGAGAGAGAGGAAGCTTGTGGAAGGGAGGCTATGCTCGTAGAGGTGATCTACCATATCTCAGCGCTTCCACGTCCTCGTAATCAGTGAGATCTCTCCGTCTTCTTTGTTTCTCTTATTGTTTATCCACTCCTTCATGAGTGAAGAAGGTTTGATCCAAGCGGTGTGTGCTTGTGATCGGTTGTAATGTTCTGCTTTATAGTGGATTGTTGATCTGGATGAGGTCCCGTGATTTTTACCTCTTTGAGGGTTTTCCATGTAAAAATCTCTGGTGTGGTGTGGTTTATGTTTTGATTTAGTTCATTACATTATTGTTCTATAATTCTGATTTGTTTCAGAAGGCTAGATCCTAAGGTTTTGTGCAAGGCCCTCAACAATTACTTATCTATATTACAAGATATTGATATGTAAAATCTATTTATCTATCATATACTAAGGGCATGATAGATGTTTTGAATTCCCTATGATCAATATTTTGATGCTTTCCGTGGGAACCAATTCAATTGAAGCTATGTTTGTATATGAATGGTAATTTAACCACTCTATTATCCGATTGGATAAGATAAGACTTCGATTCCAATTGAGTTATATGATTGAATCAAGTTAATTAAACATTAAGGATGGGTATAAGTGGATCATTGACGCTCTAGTGCTTTATCTTTATTAATTTATTTTTTCTCAATTACATCATTGTTTCTTAAATCAAAATCCTTGAGTTAGTTTTAGTTTTGGTTCTAAGGTGTTTAAGAAATCACACAAATATAAGTCCATGTGGGTTCGACCTCGATCTCACCGAGTTATTACTACATCGCTTCCCTGCACTTAAGGTTTGTCTTAATCAACTCTTGTAGCAACGGATAGAAATAGGGTAAAGCATTGCCCCCCATGTTGCTTCGCCTTTGTGTAAAATGTGAAAGCGACATGTGACCCATCATAAATGCAATCGTCTCTTATACCACGTGGCGACGCCTCATTTACTATGCCAAGACAATTTTAAATGATGGCCAGGTTTTCTTTTTTCTTTTTAATAGAGATCTACTCCTGTGGCGATGCGTGTATAAGCGGTGTACCATACGAGATCATGATTACACCCTAATTAATGCACCCAATTCTGACCGATATAAACCATATTTTAATACGTTCCCAATTTCTCACGCTCCCTTCCCTATTTCTTTTTCTTCAAAAACCTAACTTTCTTGTTCTTGAGATGGCTGCTTCCACATCCTCTGTGTCCCTTACTTTCCACCAAAATGATCTAATATATACATTAGACAACCTTTCCAAAAAGTTCACCAATGAGATCATCTTTAAATCGCCACTAGAAGATTACTATTACCTCGGACCAGCTTTCTTTGCCAAAATCAACGTTGATAAGATCCATCCATTGGATCTTTTCTTTCCAAATTGTCCCTGCGAGAACATGTTAATCCAATCTCAATCGATTCCGGATCCTTCCAATGCTCTAAAAACCTCACGATCCTGGTTGAAACCCTTATTAGGATGGTGTGATTGATTTGATCACAACGCTGTACAATATGAAGCTTATTGGAGAGAGATTAACATCTATGAATGCATCAAACTATCATTGTTCGATTATGCACCAAATCCCATCTTCTCACTGCAGCATCAACATTTTGGAATTCATCCACCAATATATTCTTCTTTGGATGTAGTCCTATGAGTTCAACAATTCTGGACATTTGTGCTCTTACCCAACTTCTACCTTGTGATGAGGCATTTTTTCCAAGTTTTGCCCACGATGAAGAAAGACATTTCAGTAACAAGGTTGACAAGGCCTAATCTCATTTCATACTTGCGTACCGTAAATATGAAGGCTAAGTTGAGTATGAAGAACACACAACCTTCATGTTGTTATGGATCTGTCGTCACTTCCTTTGTGTAAATGCCCTCTAGATTACCAATGAGTACATTCAACTGGCCGAGGCACTCACATAGGGTAAAAAATTAGCCCTTGTACCTTTTGTACTCAGTCACCTGTATATAGGCATGTATGAGTTGACCACCAAAGGTTTATTCAATAGCGGAGGACCGTTGTAGTTGCTCCAAATGTGGCTCTAAAAATGCTTTCATTCTTTTCTTGTACATTCTCCTCCTCCATCTGATATCATTTATACCTCTTATGGTCATCGCAACATCCATTTGTCTGCACATTTTCTACATATATGGACTCCCTTTCTTTCCTTCAACTCTGGTAAGCATTATTGCACTTTTATCTATTTTTACTTAAAAGAATTTGGTACAGCCTAGTTCATAGATGATTTTGAAGAAAATGATGAACAAATAGCCTCACTAATGCTCAATGCTTGAGAAAGTTACCTCATTTGCAGGGATCTCCCTTACAGCGACTCGGTAGAAACTGGAAAAAAATGTCAAGGCTAGAATCAAGCAATATTGTCCAAAATTGCTTGCTCAACAGTTTGGCCTCTTCCAATGCATACCCTGTCCGTTTTACCCAGAAATCTTACAACTAACCCCCTTGCTCTCATTCAATTTTCAATCAGGTTAATCTCTACAATTCTCTCCAGTTCTACTTTCCAGTTAGACAGTATGTCTTTTGATCTTCCTATATTTCCAAATCATCCCCAGTTGATGGACACTTTTTCTGAATGATGGGTGAACCTTACGAACGACTGGTCGCTAAACCCGCAGAGCTCATTACTACTCAGCTCTACTATTTAATGGATTTGCTAGGAAAGAAGAAAGCGACATCCCAATTGGTCATGATTTCCAGTTGAAGGACAACCAAGTCGAAGAATATATCAACTGACACTACAACCGTAGTAGTAGCTCAAGTGGCCGAGACTGCTCCTAAACCAAAATGGTAAAAAATTACGGTGAAGGGGCGTGTTCTTCGAAAAACTCCTGCCCAATTTCTCAATATGCTTCCACAAGGATCACTAACCTAGGACCTCCTCTAAGTCCATCTCCCAAACCTCTTACTCTAGTTATTGTTCGAGGTGACCCGACCACACAGCCGACATCAACGAGTCGACCAACATCAATTGTCACACGTAAATAAGTTGCATCACAGAAATCAGGTACTTTTTCGCCTGACGTTGTATATGCTTTAAAAATATATTTCAAAACTAAGTACTGGCTAAGGCTCTCCATTAAAGATTATGCCACGGAAATTGAGGAAGGCCTCAAATGTCATAGAGATGCTCATTATAATTAGTGCTGGACTAGATAGTGGTAAGATAAGGAGAAATTGAATAACCCAGATCTTTCTTTCCATGACAAATATTTTAACCCATATAAACCTAATCTGCCACCATTCCTGACTTCTGCTCGACCGATGGCAATGATCATTAGAAATCATCGGTTAGTAAACAATCGATTCACCACAGTCACTGTCTGTTCTGTCTTAGGTGGATATCACTTTTATTTCCACCTGTTTACATTCTTTTTCATCAATTTTCTTTCTAACCACACTCTCTTTGCTTGTAGTCACTCAGGTGTTGTTGGCCGTGGAAAAGCAAGCTGTTTGAGAACCAATACTTCAATAGATCGAACAAGTTGTCGAAGCTGTTGAGGCAATAAAGTTGCAGGTTACCAATTCTGAATGAACTTTGATCAGCGAACTCATTCGTTTTCCTCCAATCTTATAAACAATGATGGACAAAACAAAACATGTGCATACGGTCGATCAACCTCACATGCCCACTGTTGTTATTGACCAAGGGGACGGAGAAGACAAAACTGAAGGGGATGCTCGCCCTCTATTAGCCACTCCCCAGAGTTCTCAAAGAGCTCCATCCTCGCGATCCAGCCAGCATCCACTCAACAACCATCTCCAGCTTTAGGATCTCCTCATGACAAAGAAAAACTGCTTCAGTCATGCACAACAAGCGAAGTTGTCACCTTTGGCCAAGCCATAATGATAAAAGTTTAAGCGGACATTGTTGACGTCCCTCATTTGGAGCCAATACCTAATCCAATGCTAATATCAGTGATGGTGTTTTAGTGTCTCCTATGGTGACTGAATACATACTTCCAATCGAGGACATTCTCTCCTCCCTTCAGCAAGCTCTTAGCGGCGATATCGAGCTACAACAGCTTAAAGAGGAAATTCAGGCACTCATATGCCTAGGGTGCAGGAGGTTGCGTCGACCGATCTGATCGAGAAACTTCCAAAACTCATCGGTCTCTTCTAAGTCTTCTCTCGCTCGGATGACAACCTTGTGGTGAAATTGCCGATACTTAGAAAAAATTTGGATCTCATGAAAGAATATTGCGAACTCCATACCATAAACGAGCATCTTAAATTTGAACAAGTGAATGTGATTTCTCAAGTGGCTACCGTTAGCGATGTTGCAAAGAAGCTATCGGCCGAACATGAAGAGCTAAAGAAATTTGATGCTGTCACGCCCCAGACTCAATAACCGGACTCACAAGGAACCCGATGGTCGGTTCTGGCTACAACAACCTCCATAGTACCCCATTCTCGGCTCTTAAGGCAGGTTCTGATCCTAGGATCCTACAAGGAGGATTTCCATAACAGCGTAATCATTTTCAATACAAGCAGACTGATAACAGCTACTGGAAATACTTGGCTCCTATAGGTACCGCTGGAAAACCATACTTGGGCCAGATGTGAGGCCCAACTTACTTGTGTTAAATATAAGAATTTCCCATATGTTGGGCTAATGGGCTGCCCATTAGGCCCACCATAATGAGTGAACCCATGACCCTTATGGTTGGGCCCTAACCTTGCTTAAGGGCTTACCAGGTTGCCTATGTATCGGGCTTAGTGTATGGCCCACTAGGCCATGGATTGATTGGGCCTTGGACTTTTCTTTACATACGTAGCAGGCTACCTTTTGGGACCCAGTTGAGGTTAGATGTCCTCCTTGGTGGCTCTAAGGTAGGCCCGTAGGGGCCCTTATAGGTGGTTGAAGGCCCACCATGGGCCTGGCTAGGACCGTTCCTCCTTAGGATCATGACTCTCCCTTAGCTTGTGGGTCATCCCAAAGTACTGGGCCCCCACTAAAGGATTTCTCTTCTCTCTTCCTTAGATCACCTGTCTATGTGCCTAGGCCTTGACCCTCCTTAGGACGGAGGATTCCATATTCCACAGGTAGCACACTTGCATTCTTGTGACCCATACGCATCATCTGTATGAATTGATTGCATTGTATAGTGGTCATTGAGGGATAGTTTCTCTCCTTGTGCACGTTGAGTGCCTGAAGCTTGTGCATGATCTGTATGTGTGACTCATGCATTGACATCGCATTTTATGATGATACCGCACTTGCTTCATTAGGGCCTTACCTCCACAGGGACAGTCATGGATGGTCGTATGTGTGGACACCGAAAATATTACTTGAGCATACCGGGTGCATAGGATGACCATGGGTGAAATTCTTAAAACTTTCATGGTACCAAGGATCTGTTCCAACGCCGTGATCGGGTGGAATATATGAGCGCACAAGGGCCTTATACCGTTAGGCCGCGTCTCCTACTGATGTGTAGTCGGTTGGATAGGGGTGTGGCCTTACTCGCCTGATGTAAGGAGGCATTACTAGGCTGAGTCTGGCCTGCTCGTGAATGGGTCCGTTACCTTCAGGCCTTGCTGGTGATTGACTGTCCATAGGCAGGGTAGTGAGGTCTCTTACGCTCGTTTGACTATGCGGGGTCTGTAGAGTGGCAATCATCTAGTAGTGTAGTGGACTCCGGTGATTTCCTTATGATGAAAATGTACTTGATATGTGGATTGGATATGAGCACTGACATTACTTCACATTACATTGCATCGGTTGTATAAGTCTCATATTGCATTGCCTTGGCATAGTGCCCAGTACCCATTGCATTACAGTACTCATTGCATCATATAGCCTTGGTATGGCTTCCTGCATTATTGTATTACCTTGGTATAGCTTTTTACGTTCTTGACAGCCTTGGTAAGGCTGGTGGTGTTAGCCTTGATCATGTTTCCTTCCTATATCTCCTATTATTCTTCTGTGCACTATTATCACACACTTACACCACCCTATAAGCTTCTATAAGCTTATGCACGATTGATACATACAGGAGATCCTTAGCAGGTGTCGCAATGGTAGAGTTTGGATTAGAGCTGAGCTTGAGGACCCAGTGTTGTAGACTTCCCTTCTTTCTTCTATTATCTTATGTATGTCCTTTTGGGCCTTATGTAAGCTTGTAAAAGTTTAAATTCTTAGTGAATTTTGTGATGTGTGCCCTTTGTTATTCTCAGCTATACTTGTTGTGATCTTGGGTATGCTCATATTGGAAATGATTACACTATTATGGAAATCCTCCTTGTAGGATCCCAGGATCAGAACCTGCCTCAGGAGCCGAGAATGGTGTACTACGGAGGCTGTTGCGGCCAGAACCGACCATCGGGCTCCTTGTGAATCCGGTTGCCGAGTCTGGGGAGTGACAGGAGTGACTTGGTAACTAGACTCACAAGGAACCCAATGGCCAGTTCTGGTCGCAACAGCCTCTGTAGTACCCCATTCTCGGCTCCTAAGGCAGGTTCTGATCCCAGGATCCTACAATGAGGATTTCTATAATAATATAATCATTTTCAATACGAGCATACCCAAGATCACAGCAAGCAAATCTGAGAATAATAAAGGCACACATCACAAAATTCATTAAGAATTTGAACTTTTACAAGTATCCATAAGGTCCAAAAGGACATACATAAGATGATAGAAAAAGGAAAGGAAGGTCTACAACACTGGAGTCCTCAAGCTCAACTCTACTTCAAGCTCTGCCGCTACGACACCTGCCTAGGATCTCCTGCCGCATCAATTGTGCATAAGCTTATAGAAGCTTAGAGGGTGGTGAAGGTGTGTGGTAATAGTGCACAGAAGAATAATAGGAGATACAGGAAGAAAACATGATCAAAGCCAACACCACCAACCTTACCAGGGCTGTTATGAATGTAAGGAGCTATACCAAGGCAGTATAATAATGCAGGAAGCCATACCAAGGTTATATAATGCAATGAGTACTAGGCGTCATGCCAAGGCGATGCAATATGAGGCTTATACAGTCGATGTAAATGCAATACGAAGTAATGTCAGTGCTCATATCCAATCCACATATCAAGTATATTTCCATCATAAGAAAATCACCAGGGTCCATTACACTGCTGGATGACTGCAGCTCTACAAACCCCGCATAGTCAAACAAGCATAAGAGACCTCATTACCCGCCTGCGGACAGCTAATCACCAGTAAGGCCTGAAGGTAGCGAACTCATTCATGAGCTGGTCAGACTTAGCGTAACAATGCCTCCTTACATCAGGCGAGTAAGGCCACACCCCTATCCAACCGACTACACATCAGTGGAAGTCGCGGCCTAACGGTATAAGGCCCTCGTGCGCTCATATATTTCACCCATTCACGGCGTTGGAGCAGATCTTTGGTACTATATAAGTTTTGAGAATTTTACCTATGGTCATCCTATGCACCCGGTATGCTCAAGTAATATTTTCGATGTCCACACATACAACCATCCACGAATGTCCCTATGGAGGTAAGGCCCTGATGAAGCAAGGGCGGTATCATCATAAAATGCGATGCTAATGCATGAGTCATACATACAGATCATGCACAAGCTTCAAGCACTCAACATGTACAAGAAGAGAAACTACATCCCTCAATGACCACCATACAATGTAATCAATTCATACAGATGATGCATATGGGTCACAAGAATGCAAGTGTGCTACTTGTGGAATATGGAATCCTCCGTCCTAAGGAATGTCAAGGTCTAGGCACATAGATAGGTGATCTAAGGAAGAGAGAAGATAAATCCTCTAGTGGGGGCCTAGTACTTTGGGATGACCTATAAGCTAAGGGAGAGTCGTGATCCTAAGGAGGAACGGTCTTAGCCAGGCCCAAGGTGGGCCTTTAACCACCTATAAAGGCCCCTATGGGCCTACCTTAGGGCCACCAAGGAGGACATCCAACCTCAACTGGGTCCCAAAATGTAGCCTATTATGTATGTAAAGAAAAGTCCAAGGCCCAATCAATCTATGGCCTAGTGGGCCATACACTAAGCCCAATACATAGGCAACCTGATAGGCCCTTAAGCAAGGTTAGGGCCCAACCATAAGGGTCATGGGTTCACTCATTGTGGTGGGCCTAATGGGCAGCCCATTATCCCAACATATAGAAAATCCTTATATTTAACACAAGTAAGTTAGGCCTCACATCTCGGCCCAAGTATGGGTTTATTATAGTGGGCAAACAAGGGCCCAACTACTTGAGTATTTGGCCCATAAGACCCATCATAATGGCATGGTAAATATAGGATCCAAGGGTCCAATGGGCCTATCAAAAGTTCCAGCCCAACTAAGGCTATAAGGCCCATTAATTAACTAGAAGACTAGCCCAATAGAAATCAATTAGAATGGGCCTTTAATCATGCACTAATTAAGCCCAAAAATAAAATTAAAATGGTAAGATAACCGAGTTAAATCCTCCCTAAATCTAGTGGGCCATACTTCCCTAAAACAGACATTTATGGGGTGGCAACATTGGGCCCATTGCTAAATTTGCAGCCCACCCACTTTCTGGGTTTGTTGGAGTCCAACGAATAATTGATTTATAGTATCTATTTTCTGATGACCCACACACATCACTGTGGGTCCCATCAAATGAGAGGGGAATATATAACATATACTAGAAGTGGGCCATGCTGCTGGAATACAGGCCCAACAATAGCCTAAGGTAGGGGCGTCCCATGGTGTGTAGTCCTACGGGCCTGGGTATTTGGCCCAAAACTGAACCAAATTTGCAGGCCGCACCATGGTCAACTTGAATGTCTGTTGGGTATGAAATTTTGTAAGGTGACACTTCTATAGGTGGGTCACACCCTCACAAAGTTTTAGAATTTTTAAATATTCCTAATTATTTTAATTAATTTAAATGAAACAGTCTGTCCAGAAAATCGGACTGACCTGGATGTCCTAACGTGGTAGGCCAGTCCAGCCCTTATCACGGTGTACAAAGGGGTCCATTGGCCCTAAAATTTGGTAGGTGGGTCTTACCATGAGTAGACCATACCTTCACAAAATTTCAGAATTTTTGGACATTTAAAAATATTTTAATTCATTTAAAGAAATAAATCTGTCCTGAAAATCAGACTGATCTGGACACCATATTATAGTGGGACGGTCCAACCACCACCATGGTGTGTACAGGCGTCCATTGGCCCCAAAATTTTGGTAGGTGGGTCCTACCATGGGTGGGACACCTCCCTATAAATTTTCAAAATTTTTAGACACCTGAAAGTATTTTAATAAATTTTGGAATTTCAACCTATCTAGGGTGGAGTGCTGCTGGAAATGTAACTATCCTGAATTTGGGCCATCCAAATGGGTGGGTTCTGGGCCTCCAAAATTCCTGAAATTTGGACCCAAAGTCCCTCATCAAGACTAAAACAAAGTGGGACCCAGAAAGATGGTTCACCTTCTAAGAAAATATTTTTAAAATTTTTTTTTCATGGGACTATGCTGCTGGACTGCACAACAGAAATTTCTGGCAGCCCACTATGTTAGCCCATCCTTTTGGATGCCCAAATGGGGTTCATTGGAGCTGAAATTTGGTATGGTTGTAGGTGGGTCATGCAGCTACAAGAATCACATATAAATTTGTATCAATCTTCCCATCAAATTCCCAGAAATCAAACCCCAAGGTGACCCAAAAATCTATCCAGACAGTTTCTGGACAGCAACATTACATTGGAATAAAATAATTTTAATCAGTAATTAAAATAGGATTTAATCCCAGAAAATTAGAGGATGGACCACCCTAGTGGGCCCTACAAACATCTAGATCATCCTACCATACAAAACACCTTTGCATGTGTCCTAATTAGTTGGATTTTGGGGACACATGTCATATGATGGGATGCCATGGGTGTCCTCTCCTTTTTGGGTGGCTGGATTTTTGTTGGCCCACAAGGTGGGCCACACACCATGATCAGGGATGGGAATAAGGGAAAAGAGGAGAAGGAAGGGAAATCCGGCCATAGGGAAGGGCTTCGCCACTATTAATCTCTCCCAAGAAAATCCAACCATACATCATACACCAATATGCTTCTACACTATGAATCTCATACATGCATGACTAAAAATTAAAACAGATGGTTGGGATACCATCCCCACCATAAAATGAAGGTCTAGATGACCTTAAAATAATTTGGATCATGAGATACATCATGATGGGGTCCATGGAGAATGGCCCCATCATGGAATAATGCATGCATGTAGGATGGGCCAAGGGCCACATCCAAGGGATCAAATGGGATCCCCACCATGGATTAATGGGTCCCACATGTTCCATACATGAAGAAATGAAATGATCAAGATAGAGAAGAAGGATCAGCAAATTGTAGACACCCACCTTCAAATCAAGTTCTCAATCTCCCACACAAGATGGATCTTGGACCAAGGAAGAAGGTTTAATGGCTAGGATGAATTTTTAAGGGTGGGATTGAGGGATTTTGAAGCTTCAAGGGGCTGGAGTAATGAAGGAAAATAGGATGTTTAGGAGAGAAGATTGCTGAAATAAAGAAAATGAGAAGGAGGGAGAGAGAGATAGTAATGATTTGTTTCTAAGAAAAGAAATGATTACCTTAGGGAGGAGAAACCAAAGTTGCTAGGGGTAGGGTAGGTTTGGGTGGTGTGTGAGGTCTTGGTAGTATGAGTTATGAAAATTTAGGTGGTGTGTAGTGTTTATTAGAACTTGTACAAAAGAGGGAGTGTGGGCCACATGCACCACTCCAAGGTGGGCCACATGATCAAATCAAGGGCCATAGACTGAAACGTACATAACTTTTGATCTACATATCGAATGGACGCACAAGATGCGTTATTGGAACCGCAATGACGATGCGAACAAGATGGCATAGGTCTCGGGCTAATATGAGTCGAGTCAACATAACTAGACTCAAGGATGACTGCAAACGCTACCCAAAGGTCGTGAGTCACCGGGATTCAACCGGTAGGACTGCGAGACCATGAGAAATGAAATGCATACCTACACACACATGCACACGCAAGAACTCGGGTCGGGTCTTACAGATGCCGAGTTAGAGGATATGAGTGTGCAAATTGTCACTCTAGAAGCACAGTTGGAGATACTGAGAAGGCATTTCAAGGAGAAGAAAGAGACACATGATCATAAGAAAAATGCAATTAAAGACATGGCCATGTTTGCCCAAGAACATATAGAGGTAATAGGCCAAATTAGGCGCACAACCTTGAAACATTAGGCAATTCTGACTAGGAAGAAGGATAGACAGGAGAAAGTGAATGACGTAATTGTTCGATTCTCTTCTTTTGAGTTATAACTTGCATCCTATATATCTAGCAATTAATAGAATTGCCCTATGAGCCACCTTTCTATCTTGCTTTCTCGGCCATATTTTTTACTTAGCATTTTCTTCGCTTTTGCAATCTATAACTGTCTTGGTGATGTGGCATGCAAAAAATGAGGAGTTGTGCATTATTTCAGCCGAAATAAATCTCATGATGGTTGCACATCTCAATTCCTCATAATATGATGCGTTATTGCATGCCATTACTAGTAATGCATCGAACGTATGGGAGGCGTAATTGCCTATATAAACATCACTCAATCCCATATCGCAACTCACTAAAACCCACACACTTCCTCCCAAAACTTCTCATATGTTTAATTATAATCATGGCTTCCAACTAGTCTTCTTCTCGTTTCTTTAATCAGGCTAAGGCCTACCTGAACGAGATTTTTTATCTCGACCTTGCTCACTATGGCCAATCTCCCCTCCTATTCGACACTGCTTTCTTCATCATCATTGCTTCTGAAGCTGCCAGTACCGATAAACCTCTGGGAGAAATCCTAGAGGTTATGAGGAAACTCCATCATCTTGGTGAGAGATACTTATAGCTCGAGTTTGAATTGCAGATCGTTGGAGAATATCTAAGACAACAAGCCTTTGCTCGTGAAAAAATATGATTCGCTGGGGTAAGGCTTATGGGAAAGCATAGAATGATCGACTTCATTGGAACATGGTACACCAGTTCAACAAGATCGTGCTGTGAGTCTTCAAACTTAGCACATTGAACTCATGGATGATATCAAAGAGAAAAAGCATACCTACACTATAAAGAATCTTGTCATCCACGAGGATCTCCTTTACTTCATGTACTTGTAGATTGTTGACTACCAGGCTTGGTTGCGTGAAAGCCTTGCTAGCATGAGGGAAACAGAGGACAAAGTTTCCTCGATCAACAATCGTATTGATCAACTCTTGTACTTCCTGAACATCTTCATGGTTGAGGGGTCTCATTGGAAAAGCCAGCAAGATACCTGCGTCATTCATGAATTCGACGAAATCAAGGCAGAATGTGCCTAAGCAGCTCCTCTTAGTCGGTGGCCATTTCCTTTTCCTTTTTACTACATAACTCGGCTGGTGGCCCACCTTCCCTTTAATGAAATCGCTTCATTTTCATATTATGTGTATCGCACATGCATTGCCACTCACTTGACCTTATCATTCCTAACATAAAATAATATTATTGCCATTGCGATATCGACATTCAAAATTTCAGAACAAACAATGATATTGTCGTTGTGGTCGATCGTATCCGATATAGGATGCTTGGCTGATGAGAATCTTTTAGATGTATGTGCACCATTAAATGGATGTGAAAAAGGATCAAGAACACTGCTTTCATTGAAATTTAACTTATCAGTCGACTCTACATAGAGTAAAATGTTGTCATTGATCGGGTTGTTGACGATTTTCTGCTTAACCGCCGTCAAAACTTAGTATTTTCCTCTTTCTTTTGGTCATAACTGTCTGGATGATGGGGCATATGAAAATAGGGAGTTATGCCCACCGATTTTTAAGGAGTCGACTTTTATTATGGCTACATGTTCCAACTTCTTAAGAACCGATCTGACACCACATCCTTTAATTCGGTCATCCCAACTGCCACATCTATCGAATGTGAGCATTAATTGATTCCGACGACGCTTATAAAAGCATCATTCATTTCTATTCCACATCCTGCATCTTTCTTACTCCTTCTGCCTCTGAACCCTATCTACAGACTCCAACCCTCATGTCTTCCTCCATCTTTTATTCGCAATCCTTAACCTTTTTGAATGAGATCTTAACCATGGGAATCAAGTATTTCTCTCAATATGTCCTTCTCCACGACGTTTATCCTTTCGTCAGAGATGCTACTGAGGCATCGCAGATTGACCCACGTCTAAAAGAACTTCTAGAGGTTCTGACCAAATTGCAAAATCTTGGGGACGTTTACTTTAAAGCTAGCTTGGAGATCCAAAAGTATGTTGACCTGCTGAAGGAGCAATTTGCCATTCATGCGGAGTTTAAAACCCTCTCCACCCGCCCCGATATTGTATGAAACCATCGCCCTCACTAGACCCATTAACACCATTTCAACAAGGCAGTGTTGTGAACGCTCCAAGTCCAATGTAAGGAGTTGGCCAATGACCTCAATGAGACTGAACATCTCTATCTCGGGAGGGATTGTAAATGCTATCTTAGATTTGTCAAATTTTGTGGTGCCAAAACCTCTTGGAATCTATATCTTATGTAGCTCAACTTTATATCATCCTTGCCTACATTCGAGAAGTTCAAATTTAAGATCAAGCATCTCAAATTCAAGTTCAAGAAGTTCAAGTACAAGAATAAGAGATTCAAGTAGAACATCAAGTACTATTTCAAGTTTTCAAGCTTCAACTATGTCAAGACAGTGTGTATTACTTAAGAATACATGCTCAACTTCAAAGTACTTCAAGATGACAAGCTTTAAGGTACTTCAAGATGACAAGCTTCAAAGTACTTCGTGATAATCTATCAACTGAAGTGAACAATGTTTCCATGGTCAATCTTCATTGAAAAGGTATGAATGACCCTAGATTGACCATAGGTTAGGTCATATTGATTGCATACTTAATTTGGGTCATTATATAATTTTATATGCTTTATCTCGACTAGTCTTAGCCTATGTTCGACTAGTCTAAGCACTGGCTCGACCAGTCCAAGAATTTCCTTGACTAGTCTTAGGTTTGTCGTGAATTTTCAGGATTTTCTATTGGACCTCGACCAGTCCTGGAGACTGCTCAACCAGTCAAGTGAACAGTACTTGACCAGTCGAGCAGGCTCGACTCAAAATCCAGTAACCAAACTATGTCCCACTCGACTAGTCGAGCAGGCCACTCGACTAGTCGAGTAAGCCACTCGACCAGTTGAGTAACGATCTTATCTTATCGCGCCCTAAAATTTGAAATCTTATTGATCCTTCGACTAGTCAAACCGACCTCTGGGCCAGTCGAGTGAACAGTATTTTGCCTATAAATTGAGGATGGTTTTCAGAGTTTTTCATTCAATTCCAAGATATTTAAGTCACAACTCTAAGAGAACTTGTCCCCACATTTGAGAAGCTAATTGGTTAGTATTTAAGATTCTTTTAATAACTTTTTTTTGTATTTAATTTTATGATCTCTATTCTATTCTAATTCTTTTGTAAAAGGAATATTGATTTTATCCTTTTTGAGATCAAAATCAAATCAAGCTAGTCCTGGACAATTTAATCTAAAAATCATTTAGATCTAAGAACCCTTTCATATGTGAGATTGTACATTAAACGTCTACATTGAACATCTACATTGAACATATACACCGAATTGGTTTTACCGGGCTTCATCAAAGGAGAATATCTAGATAAGTATATTTGCATTTTTATAAATCTCTTTTTGGTTTTTGAGGTTATGCTAGAAAAATCTCTCTTTCCTTTTTTAGTTTGTCAAAGGTGATCCAGAAAATCTTAGAGTGTGGGGTTTTTGAATTGTGTAAGCCCACTTGAAAGACATAATTGCGAAGGTTTTAGGTGAACCTTAGAAAACCTATTTCATAGTGAAATCCAATATCCACCGTGTGAGGATATTAAGAGTGGAGTAGTTGTGTGGCTGTTCTTTAACAATTGGTGTGCACACAAGGGAACCACTATAATTGCTGGAGTTGTGGTGAATGGTTGCATGTGCTTAAGTGGTTGAATGTTGTAATTTATTTTTCAGCATTTGTGGTGAATGATTGTAATTTACTTTCTACACATGTGGTGAATGTTGTAATAGCAGTAGAAATTTATTTCTGTTTTATTCTTTATTCCTCTGTATTTATTTGAGTTTTTGATACATAAACCATTATAGTAATCAGGTTGTCCTACCATAAGCCATTGGTTTTTGGTATAAGGTTGTCCTTAGAACAACATCTAGATCAACCTCTCAATACTTGTATATTTGAGGCTGCTATTCATTTCTGCTATTTGAATTGATAAGTGCTATATTTGATTATTTGCTTATTATTCCGCTCTTAAATTTTTAATTTGGCATAGTCCTATTCACCCCCCTCCCCACCTCTAGGACTCTTAGCTCAGCCTTTTCAAGTAGTATCAAAGCCTAATAGCTTGTTTTAATTTTTGGATTAATTTCCTGATTTAATCGATCTGAGCTTTTTAAGATGTCAAAGTTTGATAGCCTTTCAGTCACTAGGCCTCCACCTTTTGATGGCTCCAATTATGCCTATTGGAAAGCCAGAATGAGGATTTTTAAAAAAATCCATGGATGAAAGCGTGTGGTAAGCCATAGTGACTAATTGGACCCTTCCTACCACTGAAGTGACTGGTACTGATGGATCTAAAACTGTAAAAGTCTCACCTTATTTTCTTAGACCGCTCTTCAGAAAAGTGAGAGTAGTGCCAATATAAAGGGTTTAAATGTAATTACTTATGCACTATCATTGGATGAATTCAAGAGAATTAAATCCTGTGATACTGCAAAGCAAGCCTGGGATATTTTGGAAATGACACACTAGGGTACAACAATTGTCAAGAAATCTAAAGTTCAAATCCTCACAACTAAATTTGAGGAAATATATATGGAAGAAAGTGAAACTTTCATGGACTTCTATACAGGATTGAATGACATTGTCAACTCTATGTGGGGTCTTGGTGATAGGATCCCAGAAGGTAAAGTCTGTGCAAAGATACTGCGCTCATTACCTGAACGGTTTAATTCAAAGGTGACCGCGATCCAGGAACTTCATGATACATATAATATGAGGGTAGAAGAATTGGTTAGTTCTTTACAAACCTACGAGTTAAACTTTAAAGCTCCTAAAGGTAAGTCCATCACCCTTAAGTCTTCTAAAAGTATTTCTCATGAAAATAGTAATTCTGATTTAGAAACTTCTTAAGATGATATGTCTCTTTTAGCCAAAAAGTTTTACAAGATTTTTAAAAGTAAAAAGAGGGTTGATTTGCAAAAACTTATGGAAAGGAAAAGACCTAGATCTAAAACTTGGAAATCTTTAAAAGACAGCTAATGCTACAACTGCCATGAATATGGGCATCTAGCAAACAAATGTCCTAAGAAGGACAAGTCTAAAAAGAAAAGTATGTTGGTTACATGGGATGAATCTTCCTGCTCTGAAGTCTCTTGTGAGTCAGAAGATTCAAAAATTGAGTCGGCTAATGATGTTAAAGCCCTAATGACGTTAACCAAGTTCACTTTCTCAGATAATGATGATTCAACCAGTGAAGAAAATATGAATAGTGACCATGAAAATGAAGAAGACCTTCAAGATGCTTATGATGCCCTATACAAGGAAAGTTGCAAAATAGCTGTAAAGTTAAAACTTCAAAAAGAAAAGTTTTCAAAACTAAAAGAGAATTTTGATAATCAAGTCTTAGAAAAATCACACTTTTCAGATTGCTTTGAAAAAACTAAGTGCAACTTAGATTTCAAAATGTTCCAAGTTGAAAACTTAAAATTTGAAAATGAAAAGCTAAAACTCGAAGTCTTTTCACTTTTGAGTTTGAAGGACACATGGAGGTATGCCTAAGGCGATCCTAAATTAGAAAAACTTTTATCCGAATCCAGAAAATGTGGCGATCAATCTGGATTAGGCTATGATAAAAGTATTCCTCCTAAACATAAGAATACTCCACCTAAATTTGTAAAAGGACCTAAATTTGTAAAAGGAGAGTCTTCAAACTCAAAAGGGAAAAGTCAAAATCAAAATAATTCTAAAAATACTAAAACTTTACAGACTTTACAACCTAAAAGTAATCATATCAACTATAAAAATCATAATCATTATCCTTTAGCCGAGAAAATAGTTGACTTGCTTAAGGAGCTCTTAAGATCTAACTTGGTGGGTAGGACTTATAACAACTATAAACATAAAAAGACCAACTATACTCCTAAACCCAAAACTATAATGAAATGAGTCCCTAAGGCTACTTGTTTGGTTGCCCACACTGCTTTCAAAGCTTCGAGCCATTCAAAGTGGTACCTAGACAGTGGTTGCTCCAGACATATGACAGGTGACAAAGGCCTGTTCACCAATCTTAAAGACATGACTGATGGTTCAATCACATTCAGTGATGGTAGCAACTGCAGAATTATTGGCCAAGGTACGGTTCAACTCTTTAACCTCCCTCTATTTGTAAATATTTTATATGTAGAAGGGTTAAAATATAATTTATTAAGCATTTCTCAAATATGCGATAATAATCATAGTGTAAAATTTACCAACTAAGGGTGTGAAATTCTAAATAAGAATGGTTCTATAATATTAATTGGTCGCAGAACTTCTGAGAACTGCTACATTGTTTATGATTCAAGCTCATCTAAGCTATCGTGTTACATGGTCCAAACCAATGAGACTGATTTATGGCATAAGCGCCTAAGACATGTACACTACCGTAACTTGTATACATTGAGTAAAAGAGAATTGTAAGAGGTCTACCCAAAGTAAAAAAAGTGGATAAAATATGTGGAGAGTGCCCGATTGGTAAACAAACTAGGAGTACTAACAAAAAGGTGAACTCTAATGCCACATCTAAACCACTCGAGCTTCTCCACATGGATCTCATTGGATCAACTAGAACGGAGAGTCGAGGTGGCAAGAAGTATATTATGGTGATTGTAGATGACTTTACCAGGTATACTTAAGTAGTCTTCTTAAGAAAGAAATCAGAAACTCTCGAAGAAGTAAAAAAGGGTACTTAAACGTATCCAAACTGAAAAAGAATCACGAGTCACTAAGATCCATAGTGATCATAGTTCTGAGTTTGAAAATAGCAGTTTTAAGAAATTTTATAATGATCAAGGAATATCACATGAATATTCTGTGCCCAAAACACCACAACAAAATGGTGTAGTGGAAAGGAAAAATAGAGTGCCTCAAGAAATGACAAATGTAATACTAAATAGTATAAAGCTTCCTAAAAATCTTTGGACTGAAGCCAAAAATACTGCTTATTATATAATTAACCACGTTTATACTAGAAAATCAAATGGTAAAATGGCTTATGAAATGTGGTTTGAGAAGAAGTCTACTATCAAATACTTTCGAGTTTTTGGCAGTAAGTGCTACATCTTACGTGACAGAGAAAATCTGGATAAATTTGATACCAAAAGTGATAAAGGAATATTTTTAAGGTATGCTTTGAATAGTTGAGCGTATCGGGTTCTTAACAAGAGGACTGGTATAATTCAAGAGTCCATTAATGTGGTTATAGATAATCACTTGAATACACCTATCTTGAGTTCAGAAAATGATGAAGTCCTTTTATTTGAAAAATCAGACTCTTCATCTAGTCAAAATAACATTGAACTGAGGATAGTTAAAGACCATCCATCTTATCAAATCCTTGAAAACCCTCTCACTGGTGTGCGTACTCGTAAACAACTTGAAGATATGTGCAACTACATGTGCTTTACATATCAGATAAAACTGGCTAACGTAAAAGAAATTCTTACTGACGAAAACTGGATTGTAGCAATGCAAGAAGAGTTCAATCAGTTTGTTAGAAATGATGTTTGGTACTTTGTTCCAAGACCAAAACATAAATACATTATCGGAACAAAATGGATTTTCAAAAATAAGTCTAATGAACTTAGTAATATTATTAGAAATAAGGATAGGCTGGTTGTACAAGGGTACACTTAAATATAAGGCATTAATTATGATGAGACCTTTACCCTAGTAGCTCGTCTTAAATCAATCAGACTATTTATATCCATTGTGTACTTTAGAAAATTCAAAATATACCAAATGGATGTAAAGAGTGCGTTCTTAAACAGAGATTTACATGAAGAAGTGTATGTTGAACAACCAACGGGTTTTGAAGACCCTAAGCATGTTAATTATGTTTATCGTCTGAAAAAGGCACTCTATGGTTTGAAACAAGCTCCCAGGGCATGGTACGAAAAGTTGACTAAGTTTTTACTAAGTCATAACTTTGTAATGAGAAGTGTTGATAAGACATTGTTTGTAAAGAAACATAATGATCAAATACTTATAGTGCAAATCTATGTTAATGACATTATCTATGGATCAACCTGTGCTAACATGACTGTTGAGTTTACAGATTTTATGAAATATAAATTTGAAATGAGCATGGTTGGAGAACTAAACTATTTCCTAGGGTTGCAAGTTAAACAACTCCCTGATGGTTTCTTTAACTCTCAAACCAAATATGCTTTGAACTTAGTTAAAAAGTTCAGATTTGAGAGTGAAAAAAATTTTGATACTCTAATGAGTACTACTTTAAAACTCTCTATGGATTCAATAGGTAAGCGCGTGGATCCTAAGTTGTATCGCAGTATGATAGGTAGTTTACTTTATTTAACTACAAGCCGACTTGATATTGCTTTTAGCATAGGAATTTGTACTAGATATCAGTCGGACCCTAAAGAGTCACAAATGATTGCTGTTAAGCATTGTTTCGAACAAGAAACAAAAGTGTTTGATTTGGGAGATTATCTTATTCAAACATAACAGAGAAAGAGTATCTGAAGCAATCATCATAATTTATTAATACTGAGTTCATTTACATCCTTTTAACATCCCTTGATTCTAAGATAAATCATTTGGAATAAATGAAATATTATAAGTATAATTGTCAAATATCAAATTCGGTAGCATCTCTGCAGTGATTTCAGTCATCTCCTAAGACTTAGGAGGAATATGCTCTTCTGTTGATCATTCTACTTTAGTCTTGAACAGAAGGAACTTGAAGACTTCAGTCATTTCGACAGCATAACGGCCATTTGCCTTCACAGACTGCAGAGCAGTCTGGTTGTGTGGTCCGGCGCAACGGATATAGATTGTGCGGACCCGCGCAACCTATCGGGACTTACTCTCCTACCTTCAATCTCTCTCTTCACTCTACTTCTTCTCTAAAAACTTCAATCGTCTCAAATGAAGGAGGGGAGGGGGTATTTATAGGCCTTCGCATGTGTAGTACCTCGATCTTGGTGCCGTGGGACCCGCCTTTCATCAACCTTAACTGTTCAAGGAAATATTCTCCTGAAACCAATTGCGCAGACCTATGCAACTGATCTTTGGTTGCGTAGTCCCACGCAATAGACATAGGTTGCGCAGACCCGCGCAACTTACTGACCAGTTACTCCATTCTTCTTGTCTTCAAATTTTCTTTCTATCTCTCAATCTTCTCTTGTTTCAATCCTTTCTTCCTTACCATGTTTTATGTCCCAACAGATGTCCCCTTGATCCTTTCTTTGTTTCTCCAAGAATCAAAGAAAAAGGATCAAAATGATTACATTGGCAGTGTTTGCACGGGTCCACGCAACAAAAACTCGCGCATTGTACTCGACCGCATACCCTATAAATACCTCAATCCTTTAATCATTTTTCATTCCTTAATTCTGTGCCAAACTTTTTCTCTCCAGCGATTTCCCTCCGCATAACCAATATTGATTGCACGGTCCCGCGCAACAACTTTGTTGTTCGCGCAAATCCTCTGAGAGTTGCGCCTTTCCGTGCAATAGAGTTTGATTGCGCGGTCCCGCGTAACCTAGACTTAGCCAATTTTCAGCTCTTATGTAGACTTTTCTTCAACTACCTTCAGGTCCCTTAATCCTTTTTTCCATTATGGCTCGTATTAAGCATACTTTTCGTCCCGTGGACCCACCATCTGAGTAACCTTCCCATCTAGATCTTCCTGATCCCTCTTCCTTCCATCCTTCACCTTCTTCCGATCAACCACCAACCAAATGAACCAAAACTACTGCCCGTAACCCTATATATTTTAAAGAACCCGTACTTCTGACTTTCGACTTCACTAAACGTATTGAATCACTGCCATCTCCTATCCACCGAGCGATTGCACTAGGGGACCTAAAATGTCCTCCAAAGCATGGTAGAGATTACAACTGGGATGAATGGTTGAAAACTACTGCTCACATCTGCATAGATAACCAAAGGCCCCCTCCTTGAGAAGATACTCCTCCTACTTCACGCTCGAAGAAAACTCGTCGAAACAAGGCGAATGAATTTGAAGAGAAAATCAGGGAACATAATAAAAAGAAGCTTCAAAACTCCTAGGAATCGGTCCGAGTCATTGAGGGTTTTATGAAATTTGACAATCTTCACTCAGAAGGTATGACGGTGATCCCTATTAATGTTCATCGCCATCAATCCATCCTTAACTGCGAGCCAAAGGATTATATAGATGGGGAAAAGTTGATGTACACTGCTTCATGGGCAACGAGAGAACCGCGCATTCTCCAGGGAAGAATACAAGCACTCAAGCCATGGCAAATTGTTGAAGAAGTTCACCCGATGATCTTTCTGACTCCTTTTCATAGTCCACATAACCTCTTTCCTACATATTTTTACGAAACCAACAAACAACGCTTCAGAGATCGTGATCAACTCTGGGGACTAGAAGATTTCCGAACAAGAGGTCTGTTGACTGCTTGACACTACTATTCTGATGGGCAGAAGCTATCTTGAAGAAGCATGCAAGTACACTTGCCATGGTCAGCCTATATGATGCAATAGAAGTTACATCTAAATACTTCTATAAGGAGCCCACCGTGATCAAGGGCTTTCTTGAATATTGGTTGCCTACGACCAACTCTTTCCATCTACCATTTGGGGAAATGAGCATCACACTTTGGGACTTACATCGAATAGCAGGCCTTCCTTTAACAGGCAAATTCTATGACGAATTCATTCCGTCGACTAGAGAATTGGCATTTATATCTTCTCCCAATCGCAAACCTTCTATTTCTGAAACTACCATTGAGCTTTTTAAAGAGATGGGGAAATTTTTAAATTTTCATAAGCTTCCTCCTTTGTAATGGCTAGCGCATTTCTCTAGAATGCTCAGGTATTTTCAAACCTAGAAATCAACTTTCCTTTTATTATTACGCATTCTTTTGCACTAACCTTTTATCTTTCTCTACAGATTCCGTAACTGTCGTTGCAAGGAGCTAATGGAACTTCGTGGCAGCATGAAGGAGAGAGCAGATTATAGTTCTTTTGGGGAACTCGTAGCTTTTTTAGCCTATTGGCAAAGCATTGTGGTACTTCCCAGTTCTAAATGGGCAGATGCTTTTCACCCCACAGTCTTTGTTGTTGCCGGTGCTCTGGCAGAGGGACAGAAGTATTCCCTTGCACCTCCAGTGTTATGCTCTATCTATAGGGCCTTCGGAGAAATAGCAACAAACATCAAGAACCCCACCATCGGATCTTCCTCGGCATATATTGCATGGCATTATTTTACTGGTTGGTTGGAAGTTTATTTCCCCTGGACCTATGAAGCATCAGACAAGGCGTACGTCCATCCCATGCATCTCCCACTCTGGTTCTTTTAGCAGAGAGCTATGGCCAAGAGGTCATACGAGTGGGTAGCCAATAAAATTCGAGATGACGATCAAATAGACTTCTTCCAATTCCGCCTTCATCGCTACATTGAAGATACTGATATGGGATCAAGGAACACTCACTGTAGTGGAAAGAGCTTTCTTTCTTTCTATTCATTCTTACAGCCTACCTCTCCGAGAAGGGATGAAATTCTGGAGAGAGCCTTATTACCCCAGTCATTTTGCTCGCCAATTCGGCTATGACCAAGCCGAACCGGAAGACTGCGGATTGGTCACCAAAAAGATGCGTTGTTACAGAACTGGTCCTATCAACTGGGCATGATATGGAAGCAACTATTGGGTGGTCGTGTTAATTCTTCTTTCATAATTCCTAATTGTGACTATATAGTTCGCACTTCATATAGCTGGATGCAATGGTGGGACCATCAATCATACTTAGTTAACAGACGCTTACCAGTGGACTCCTCCATCTTCCTTCATCCGCCCAGTCTGAGAGGCAGAAAATTCGAGAGTGGGATTGGTTTTATTCGACAGAAGAGCCATGCATCCCATCATGGTGAGATTTGTAGAAAGATATCTATAGAAGAACCAATTCATGAGACGAAGACCATCAATACTCTGGATGGCTGGTTTGCTCACGAGATTTTGACGGAATTTGAACTAGTCCCTCGGGACTTTGGTGGCCGGGCTATGGAAGATGTTGAAGGAACATCTTTTCCTATTTAGATAGAGACTGTGGCATTTCAGAATGATCCAGCTTCGGATGAACCAACTCTCCCTTCACAGCCTACTCCTCCCAGTTCATCATCTCCTATGACCAGATCCCGAGCGCGTATGCAAATGTCGCCACTTGTCCCTCAGGAAGGAGGTAAACATGCATCTACGTCACCTTCAATCCCGCTAGACAGAGAGCCCCAACCAGAAAGTAGTTGAGCAACTTCTTCTAAAGGGAAGCAAGTCATGATTGAAGAAGTTGACGAAGATAGTTTAAGCGACGAAAGTTCGACTTCTTCATCAGAGAGTACTGCTTCTACAGAATATTATGATGATGAGGATAATGAAAGCTGCGAGGATAAAGATGATGATTTCGAGGAAGGAGAAGTTAATGTAGACGGAGAGGAGAATATAGTTGTGGAAGATGTTGAAAAAGAACATTCTCCTGTGATTTCTGAAGCTCTTCCTAGTGCCAATATTCCTGCAAAGTCTCCTGCAACAATTGAGGAAGAAGAAGAACCCTTAGATTATGAGGAATACGGATATTCACCTGGTAATGGATTTTTAAGCTCTCTAAATATTTATATGCTTATTTAGCGATAATTATCTCATCATCATTGCCGTATCTTCATTTCAGGTGCTCATGTAGCCAATTTGAAACATGTGATACTTTTTCTGTAAACCCTCCTCCAACTGCACCAATGACTTTGCCAAGGGTTCCTCCAATTCCATTGACAACACAAAAAAGGATAGCCCGTGAAATCATCTTTCCTGTAGAGGCTGCTAATTTGCCTACTTCTACTACTTAAGATTCAAGCACAGAGGCCAGAGCGCCTTCTTTCACTGACATGTTAGGAGTCGGCCCCTATACAGTCCAAGAAATCTGTCCTCCAGCTGGTCACGCTCCCGTGGCAGGTATTTTTATAGGTTAATGATAATTTTTTTTATAGGAACTGTACATCTTTTAACTTGTAATGCTCATCTTAGCTTTCTTCCCTCTTCATATTATAGGGACTCCTCTATGCAGTGGAGCGACAAGTTCTGAGTCCGTAGCCACTGTTTCTGAGCTATCATCTTTTACAAAGGTTCTCATCCATAAGATGCTTTTGATGAAGAATTCCTTATTGGCAATAGTTCACATCTTCAAAGATCCTGAATAATGGTCAGACTTGGATATTGCTATTGAAATTCTAGAAAGTTCTGCAAGAATGGTGAAGATTAACATTTCCACTTTGCATGATTCTCTTCTCAAATTTCGTGATTCAATAATCTCTTTGGCATCAGCGGAGAATATCACAATTGCTCTTGAGATTCTGGAATATGGAAAGCAGCTAACTCTGTGCAAAGAAAAAGGTTCTGTTATTGCTTCTGCTATTTTTGAATTTGATCAGGAACAATTGGTTTTTCAAGAACAGCTAAGGGTTCATATTGACGATAGGGTAGTCATTCAAGACTGCATTTTGCTCTGAAAGAGGAGATAACGCAGCTAGAGTTGAAGGATCGTGAGAAGGAATCATCCGTGAAGGAGATCGAAACAAGAATACAAGCCAATATTCAGTCTGCTAAAGCAGAGAAGTCCGAATTGTTCAAGAGTGAAGAGATAATCAAATCGTTGGAAGATAAGCTGGTTGATATTCCTGACCAAGCAAAGATCATTCTTGAAGAAAAGTCAAAGCATGTTGCGGCACAGATGCAATTAAAGGACTTGCAAAAGTACATGGGGATAGTGGGAATTGTAGAAGAACTTTACACTACGCCAAAATCGTTGTTTTGCGACGGACCAAATCCGTCGTAAAACCAAAATAACGACGGACTTAGATCGTCCAATCCGCTTAGTCCGTCATTGTTCTTGGGTCGTTTTTGGTTTTACGACGGATTAAATCCGTCGTTTAATATGCGACGGATAAGGTCCGTCGCATCATAGCGACGGATAAAATCCGTCGTAAAAAATAAAAAATCCGTCGGCAATATTTAAAAAATAGTCACTGAAAACATTAGCGACGGATAAGGTCCGTCGCTAATATGCGTAAGCGACGGACCTCATATCCGTCGTCGATTTTCAACGGTGAGAAATTAGCGACGGATAAGGTCCGTCGCTAAAATATCTGTAAAAAAAAGTACACAAATAAATTATTATTATTGTTATTTTTTTAATCTTGCACCTGATAGTCATTCAAAAAATAATTCACAATATTATTTGATAAGAATCCTATTCACAAAATTGGTAACAACTCAATTCAATAAAAGAGGAAATGACCCAAGTGGCCCACTCCAAATATTGACTTTAACGCTCCTAACTAAACACTTCCCCCCCAAACTAGGACCCATACAAAAAATTACCCAGTAACTTCAACTATTGGCTATACCTTGCCTTGAATTGGCTACTTAGTATCTTGTCTTATTCAACCTTCTTTTGAGCCCTTCCTACATATATTACAAACAACCATATCAGAATTGGGTCCAGTATCAGAATCAAGAGGGGAGCAAATGCTTCCTTTGCAACCATAACTTCAACCTTCCTTTCCCTTTGGTCAAGCTCATGCGACTTCGAGTTCCATTTCTAACTTCGCAGCATTAAGTTCCTTAATAGCCTCTGCATGTTTCAGATCTCTCTTGCTACATTGCCTTTCCTGGATTCCTCGAGTTTGTCCACTTGGTTGCAATAATTGCAACTTTAGCATATACCGGTGAAAAAAGCTAGGGTTTTCTGATGCCCACATGCACCTATAAACACAGCAGCATAATCAAGACGAGGAGGCAAAGATCAAATGAAAAGGCCATCTTAAAGTAAAGAAGCATATGAAAAATGAATACAACAAATATAGAGGATTTTTTTTTTTTCCTTCTTATGCATGGAAAGTGAATAGTTTAATCAACTGAAACCAATTAACAAAATAAAATTATTAGAATTCATCATACCCATTAGAGGTTCGGTAAGAGCATTTCTTAACTTCATAGCATTCACTGGGAGAGCACAATACAGTTTGAAAAGATCTTTTGATGTTGAAATCAATACACAACAATGCAATGCAATCTGCATTTAATGCACTAGTGTCTAATGACATGACCAAATGAAAGTGTAGGAACCGGGAAATTCCTATTTCCCAACAATCCGAACTCTTTTACTAGTAGGGATAATGCATCAAGTTCAGCTAAGTTGGACCGTAGGTTATTGTCCAGCCAGTGGACAACTTCTAACCTGTCATGCATGCAACATCCAACTTGTCCAAAAGGTGGGCCTACCATGAGGAGCACAATCCATGCATTGGATGAACCCTATATGTATAGATGCCCTGGCCCATAATTCAGGCTGGTTCCACATGCATGTTGACTTGTTTGGGACCATGGCTTTTAAAAGGTAGCAAAAAGCTCTACAATCAGATGTCCACCAGATGTCAACCTTCCCCTTTTACCCGGGCTCTTGGAACCAGTGATTGCACAGGATACCAGTCACATGCCAACAAAGTCCAACCCAGTATTGACCCATTTGCCCCATACATGATTGCCAACATGAATCACAAGCCAACATGGTCGGGCACTACACTTGCACCATGGGAATTTATGAACAGTTTATCTCTACTTCATGCAATAGACCACCGATCACAGAGTGCTAGAAGAGAATATGGGGAGAGACTCGTGACAAAGTCTTTAAGTCTCACTATAACTATGAAATGCTAATTGAATCCTACAATATCCATTTAAGAGGACAACAAAGATGTTTGGTGTTCACTACAAGTTGGTGCGCGAGTATTTCCAAGTTCACTATAATAGGAAGGATCTGCTTCCTATTAAAACTTACTCTTGCACATGACAACTGTTTCTTTTGAACTTGGAAATCCTCTTGTGCATGAGAAGGGGGCCACTTTCCCTTTCCACTTTGCTCCATTTAGAATCTTATACTTAAATTTTGGGAATCAAATCTAATAGTTGATGCTTAGCCATGGAATAAAGAAATTGATAAATGTATTGATAATTGTTGGGATAAGGCTTAGATGATGATGATGATGTGATGATAAACTGCATTTTCGCACAATTTTCTACATAAATTTATCCACCTTCAAAGTTGTTTGTCATCAATAAAATGCATGTAATTTCACCTTGTAAACGAAAAGGGACAATACAAACCTTAAGAGCTGAAAATATTAGGGGAGGAATAGTGAAAGAAGACGTGTTGGGCCTCCTTGAAGAATATGCCTCATCACAAGACAAATAATCTGAAATATCCATACACAATAAAATTATAATGAAATATCAAATGAAAAGAAGTTCACACACAAAAAAAAAAAAAAAAAATACACCAAACTAGTGTGGAGAAAATCTATAGCACTTTCACATGAGCCACAAATCAACTCTTCCATTTAAATATGCCAATTCGTAGAGAGTGCATTCGAACATTCGAAAGTACAGGATGTCAAAAGCCATACGAAAATACATGACAATGCAAGCAAGCGAAACAATAAAAAAGAAAAGAAACAAAAGAAAAATGGAAAAGAAAAGAGAGAGAAACTTCAAAGCATCAGCTTACCTTCATCATCTCTTCGGGGTCCTCATTAAACAACATATGAATCAGGAGCAACAGAAATTTTGCTCCTTGAAATCCTCCTCATCAAGCTAGTGGAAGATGAGAAATGGACAACAAACATATTCCAACATATTATTATGTGAGTAACAAAAGATGCAATGATAAGGCACAACAAAAGGATAATTATGCCAAGCACTACCAACATATATATATATATATATATATATATATATATATATATATATATATATATATATATATATATATAAACAACAACAAAAAAATACACAGTAACATTTCATAATTGTACCTCATCACAGTGTCCCGTCCATGTCCTTTATAAGTCCCTTTATTAATTCAAATAGTGCCTCAACCTCAAACAACAGTGATTGCACCATGTTTGACCAGGAACATTTGTAGGGGCAGTAGAAACAATAGACAAAAGCATACCTTATCAGCAGTTGTTATACAAGTGGTGTTTTTCATGATGCTTTGAATGATTACTACTGCCATGACTTTATTTGTTCCGTTATCAAGGTGATCCATGACACGTGGATAGTTAGAAAGTTTCAAAGGTCATCACAATATCATTGTATTTCTCCAAGGGAGCACTCAAAAGTGCAACAATTTGTTTTGTTGCTTTGCTATCTTCAAGCTTTGCTTTGCTCCGAAAGTTTCCGAACACATGCTCCCTGCAGACAAATAACTAAGGAAAGGGGTGCTATCTAAGGTGTTAAACTTGATATGGGCTAACAGATGAAATAGTCATCCAAACAACATATTGCAAAAACTAAATTATGTGGTTAGTTCACCGGATGTACATGCCGCCTGGACTATGCAATCACAAGATGACATGGGCATAAAACTTTTCGGTGCCCCCACATTGGTATTTCTTCCATGGTCTTGATCCACATAATCAAGCCGATCGGAGTGCACACGGAGGGTAAATGTAAGGAGAGATACATATAAAGAAATAGCTCCAACAATGGGCATGTCCACTTGTGCTTCTCACCTACCATGAAAATAAAGATGATAACAGTTTAAAAAATGTTGGAGATAGAAACAAGGGGGAAAAAAATTGACAGCACCAAGGATCTTCTTTGCTAAAGGTGACATCATAATCATTGTTAGATTATTAGAATTGTAGTATGTAAAGCTTTAAAGCACCCATCATATTTTAGAGAGCCAAACTCATGCATGTCCGTGATGCCTTGAGCAATAACAACAATAGGGGAGACTATTTGAGGCAAGTGCATCGGTACAAGAAGGAAAGATGTTTGATGAGTAGCCCAAGGAATGCTTCTCCTTTTGTTAATTTTGTAGGTAAATTATACTCAATTAGATTAGCTTTAAAACTAAAAGCCTTAGACCATGTTCGGATGGCACCTAAATCAGTGTTGAATTGCATTCAACGCCATTTTCATGAAAAAGACTGTTGGGTGAGTTTGGATGACACTATTTTCTAAACACAGTTTATAGAAACTCGATTCCATCTTAGATCTCGGTTGCATCGAGTTGGGAAGAGTAGTCATTTTTTAACCCTCAGAAACAAAGCTTTAGATTGGAAGTTACTTTAATATTCTGGAATGGTTGACATGGAGGAACTAAAAATTGTAAGACACTACAAGAAAACTGGCCTTTACCGGCAGTCAAAACCGCAAGCAAAGGCCCAAAAAAGCTAGGTCAAGCCTTTGCTGCGGTTTACAACGGCCGGTAAAGCCTCGGTCAAAAGGCTTTACCGACGGTCGTGTTGCCTTTTTGGCGGTTGTACACAGCCGCCGCGCATGTGGGATTTACTTGGCGGTTATGCAGTGCCATCACTGCTGCATGTGGGATTTGCCGACAGTTTGTACCGCGTTGTGCTATTTGAATTTTTGGCTCTTGATCCCTATGAGACTGATTTAACTTTACTAACACTTCAATTAGCATTTAAGTTCCTAATTCCATAATGCATATGCATTTGTAAACGCATCTATAATTGTGATTTGGTTTTTTTTTTTTCTCTCTATGCCTTACTAGTTAAGCTCTCTTTTCCATTGCCTATGGCAACTTCATGTTGCCTGCAGCTTTCGGATGTACAGCCTATTAGATTGCAAACATTCACTTTATAATAAAAGAGAAAATGACACAAAATAGATGCCTGACTCAGTGAATTTTATGAGTTCTGCCTCTCCAACTCATAAAATGATGGACCTTATCATTGACCTTTTTGGTCAAGGCCCACTTGATTTCCCATTCCTCTTAGGAAGTCATTGTGCCTAGTGATTGTTTTCCTATTAAAAAAATACATGTCTATGTGGCCCTTTCACATGCATCGAGTTGCCATGCGAATAATATTTACAATAATAAATCAAATAGTTTCAAATAAATAAATAAAATCCTTCCTCCACTGAAGCTCCACATTCTGAATGTTGTAGTCAATCCGATTGACGATGGTCCCCACTCATGGAAATGGACCCAATAAGCCACCCTAAAATAATGACGGTTGTAGAGCTTGAGAAGAGGGTGTAGGTGGTATATCTTCTAACCTGGTCTATGACTAGATGAGAGATCCTTCATGATTTGGGCAAGCTCATTTACTAATTCGACAACCTAATGACACTTCAGGTTAGACAAGGAAAAGGTCTATATCAGATTAAGAAAGGAATCAACGGCTGAATTTTTATTTTTATTTTACCGTAGTGATCTCTCTCTCCCTTTCTGCGTGAATGCCTCACTGCTTTTCACTTGGACATTTGGTACTCATTAAAATCCCGGTCCTCATTGAGGAGAACGGAGAATGGAATGTCAAACCAAATGACTAGAAATGGTGAGGTGGCCCATTTCTTTGAAGGAAAGAAACAAGCAGTATAAACATTCAGGCCAAAGGTCATTCTGCTCCATTCGAATTTATGAAATTCCAATACCACCCTATTTGACCGTCATGAACAAATGAGTAAGCAAAGAAAATCGATGAATTGCAATTTTTACTTACTGCGACTTCGATGTTTGCAGAGATTCATCATTAGGACCTGAAAGCAACTCACTCGAGCAATGAAAACTCAGTATACAATAGAGAAGCTAATGAAAACTCATGCATTGATGGAATCCCAATGCCTACGGTTCCACTTGTATCTCATGTCAATATGAATACTGCGACTTCCATAGAAAAAGTGAGCAAAGAAAATTGATGGTCTTTCATCAAGATAATATTCCAGTCAAGAAAATCAGGAAATAAACCAAATAGCATCTGTACATACACATTGTAATGTTTTATAAACAGAATTACAACTGCATCTTGTTTTGATAATTGATGGGAAATTACAGGTCAAGTCAAAAAATTGCTCAGAATTTTGCAATTTCATAGCAATTTCAGTAAGCAATTTTGTCTCTTTAAGGCAATAGAAGATTGAAGAAATTCTTTAAAAAGTTCTATTCTTGGTGAACAGGACTGTTGATCTAGTGGGCCACAGAGCTATATCCTAAAATCAAGCATATTCTACAGTTCTAGCCATCCACGCAATGGTCCATCTATCAACAATGGTCCAAATTGCCACATGTACCATGAGAGAACTTCCACAACGTGAGGTTAGCAAGGCTGCAACTAGATTTTTAAAAAAACCCCAAAATTAAACTCGTACAAATAATGAAATGTCAAAGAAACCATAAGAATTCAAGTTAGCTTGGCTGATTTCTTCCAAATCGCAACACAAACATTTTCAATTCAATGTCATTCCCGTTAGAAAATGTTGAATACATAATCACACAAAACCTACATATCTCAAAACAAAACAAGTAGGAAATAGAAAAAGAAAAGCAACTCAAAGAAACAAAGATCTGAATTAAGATCCAAAGCTCAATTTTTCCTGTAAACAAAACATCAAGAGCTAAAGAAAAATAAGGAAAAGAACGGAGAGAAAACTCACAAATTAGATCTCCAAAACCTCAAAACCGAGTTCGGAGAAAACCTCGCATGAACATGAAAGGATGATTATATAAGAAGATGAATTTAGGACTTTGAAAAAGTAATTTTTTTTGAGCTTGTATTCAAATATAAAAAAGTCAAATGTCATGATCATTCGTGAAGCATGAATAAAAGATTATAACTTGTATAACATAATAATGAGAACATGAATGGTTCATACGATCATTTTAGAAATAACCTTGCATGAAAGTACACCCCAATGGTAATGTGGTGCTTTTGATACCATATCCTATCAAAACCCATTTGAGGTCCATGACTGGGAAATGGACCAAGCACATGTACAAGTGCTTGCGTATCATCCATCATACTCAGCCAGAGTATTAAATAACCTAGTCTCTCAACTTCTCTACTTACTAGTAAAAAGTAGGTGCATGCACCAAAAGCACTTTATTGTAAGCAAAGCCCACTTGATGGACAAACCTCACTTCCTAATTGTAATTGCTGATCATCTGTTGAACTATTAGGATAATTAGGATCCAACGGTTGGTGATCAGTCCATGATTTGATTGGCATATATGTATGCCACATGTACATTGGATGAGCTGGCACCACTTGGAAATTTATGAAAAATAAGTGGGGGTTTGAGTGAAATTAAGAGAGAGAGATATATAGCTTAAACTTGATGATTCATTCACTAGATCAGTTTGCATGTTGTGGGGGTTTGAGTGAACTTTGTAGTTGTGTGGAACCAACTTCCGTAAGCGTTTCATAATCATACAATGTTTAATTCAAGGTTTGGCAGGGAAACATGCAAAAAAGTGACAACTGGGATGGGCAGCCAAGACATAAGTACGCCATTTGTTTAAGTGTAATCAGGTTAGAGAAAATATTTTAGTATACAAGGAAAAAAAAAGGAGATTCTTGGGGCACCTTGCATCCACAAGTAGGGCCATCGATCAATGGGTTGGATAAGTGAATCATGGCCTCTCTGTACAAACTCAGGGCCCCAGGATAAGATTCTTACCATCAAATCAAGGACAAGATAATCTTCACTCAGCATGGGCTAAAAAGGTTTCAATGTTGGCCAAAAAGGCAAGCTATACCCTTTGAACTCTCATCCCTTTGACATTCCATACAAACTTTTAAAAAAAAATTAAAAAAAGGATTTGAGAGGCCCTGGCATGCTAGTAATTCAATCGAAACCTGAATTTTTAAATATTTGAAACATTAAATTGTGTGTCAATGGACGAATATGCGCTACTTACACACACGTTGCTTGAGATCCGATTTCACCATTCCCCTATCACTCCCACATTGGACCTACTTTCCCCAAGCCGCTGCAATGTATCCTTCTTACCTGTGTGGGTAATCTACAAAGGTTGGATTTCATGAGATCGAAAACTTACCATACAATCACAAAGTTGGAATTTTGTGCCTTCTTGGTAATTTCAATCAGAATCGGTCGATAAATAAAACGCACTGAGATAACATTTATTTCTCAACTCCAAAACAATCATTCACCCATACAAGGTGGACATGAATACATGAGAAAGAAGATTAGGATGGTGGACACTTGATTAAAAGGTCAAATGCAAGCAACTTGGCAAGGGCCATGCTTTTGTCATGCATTGGTACTATTTAGATAACAAAGTAGTTGTGGCATGAACTACAAGCAAGCAACTACAAGTGAAGAAAAAGTAAAGTCTATGTTGTTTTTCACTTGGGGACTCTATAACCTTACATTCTAAAAAATGGTATCCACTTTGAAGGAAAGCAAATTAATACATACATACAGACAGACAGACATAAATGTAAAGAGGCAAAATCAGTTACCTTCACAACAAGCGGGGATAAGTCACAACAGTCGCCCCAAGTTTAACAACAGCTCCAAGAAGAAAATACCTGACCGAAGAAGCGCCATAGAACGTGAAAACACCAAAATGAATGTAAAAGCATTGCAACGGCAACAACAAGAGATGCAAAACACAAGGTCATTGGTCTACCTCCAATGCAGTCACTCCTTTTGTGGCTTCCACTGTGACAATCTTAAACATCTGATATCAGCCATTGAACTTGGACCCATTGATGATTTAATTTTCTTCTGTGAATTTGATGGCCATGATCTCCCAGTTGGATGGTCACGATTGTGCATTAAGTTCAATCTCCACACCATGGTCCACTCACATTGGAGCCCCTCAGGCCTCTGTTGTAGATGGAGCATAAGCCAAAAATCACACTGTTTGGATGATCTTGACCATCTGACCTCAGCCAATTAGATGGTTATGATCATTCAAGTACTACCATTTAAGAAACTAATATAAAGTCATATATTAATCTATAGCCCTTAATTTAAAAGATTAGAAAGTTACACTTACATGTTGAGTAAACTCCATTTTCTTATAGTCATCCCAGTTCAAGTACTCTTCTTTTCCTTTCACATTTCTTATACTTTCATGCTCTTATGATTTTCAAAAAAAAAAAAAAAAAAAGGGTTTCTTTCATTTTCTCTCTTTTCTTTTTATAAAAAATTTCAAAGGCGGCCATTGAATTTCAGCTTTTTTATATGGAGCTTGAAATGGCTAAAAGGGGAGGAGAGAGAAAGATGGTGTCTACCCCCAGTTGTTGCAGAGCAGCTGGTGATTGACCCAAGAAGAGAACTGCCAATGCCATGAGGAGGAGGTGGTTTCATACTCACCCAACAAAGAATCCAAGATAAAGCTCACCCTTTCATCCTCGGACAAAGCTATTTGTTGATAGGAGTATTTCAAGGAAATCACTTTTCTTATTACCACAGAGAGTTCTCTCCCTTTGATCTTCTCTCTTCAACTATAGCTTTCATCGTAGAAGATATTCTTGCTCTAGCTCGCATACACACACACAATCAAAAGTTCGGTTAGAAAGTAAAAGGAGCAAATATCTAACTTGAAATGACACCAATGGTGGTAGTTCACTAACAGTCTCAAAATGGTGGTGATCCATGCACCCTACACATGTGATGCATGTATCAGAATCAGGATCTTTCAAATTAAGTGGCACCTTTTCGGATAGACAACAACCTCAATATCGACCGATCTGATGGTTAGGATCATTTGGGCATCATTTTGGACTCTCAATCAACCATAATATGCCCATGGATTTCCTTACATATGTGCCTAGTGTAGATAATTCACCACCCTTCAAAAATGGTGGTAAACTACAACCTTAGTCTTGTCAAATGATAAAGGAAAATGGAAGAGAGATGTTTACAACCCTCGTGCCTTTCTTGCAAACACCCCATCTTTCTATTTATTGATAGTAGAGTAGTGCACTATAGGTACCGTAATAGTACCAAAACTAGAAGAAAATGGTGTTTGCATCAAAAGACGGTGTAAATGACACTTACCTAAGAAAATGGTATCTATGCATGAAAAGGGTCTGAAATATTTCTATTGAAATATGATTGGAAGTACCTGAACAGCTCTTGCATATGGAGTGCCTGGAATATATAGTGGAAAGGAGATGAGTCCTTTCATGAAAGTGAGGAAATATATATATATATATAACAAGAAAGACTTAATAAATGCTAACCCAGCTGCATCACCCACATTGGAAGCAAAAAAAAAAAAAAAAAGCGCATCGACCTCAAAAAAACCACAACACTGCAGCCTTGACAAAGGGAAGACCCAAGAGCCAACGTAGAGATTCACCATAGCGGCCAGATCTTGAAACAGAGCCACTAATTTTAAGATTGGAAGTTCCTAATCCTTCAATCAATGGCCTACGAGTAAACAGTTGAGGAAAAAATACAGTAACGAGCCTATGAAAAAGGACAAAGATTGTATGGTACAGAACTTTTTCTTGGATTTGATTGGGCCCGATAGAACAAGAACTTGTAACAATTAAGAACAATCACTAACGGAAAATTAATTTTCAAAGGCAAATAGGTAATTAGCATTCTCATTCAATATGGCTTGAAAGTATAGATCCACAAAGTTCAAACATCTTGGCCCTTCTATGAGTTCTTTGGGAAGTATTGTCATTTAAAATAAATTTTCAAGCTGTGCTACCTGACATTTTAGCATGATGATCCGAGAAATGTAGGTCCTTTCCCATCATGGGCCTGCATTAGCCAATCATGGAATGTGCATCAACAACTGAAGGAACTCAAACATTTTACATAAAAATAATAATCAGTAATGGTTAACCAATGATTGCTTTGCATTCAAACTCAAGAACCTATGACATTGATAAGATTGATAATAATCAGTAATGGTTAACCAATGAAGGCCTCTGTTTTTTTTTTTTTTTTCATTTTTCTTTGTTTCCTTTAGTCCAATTCAACTGACCATGCCTTGCATCCAAACACACCTTACGTTTAATATAACAACGTCCAGAAATCTCGACATGGTTTGCAAAGTAGATATGATTTTCACTAAACCACCTGCAACCAAAGAAACCAAGCAAATGTATTTCTTTTTACAATGCAACAAAAAGGAGAGGGAGTTACCATTATTGATCGAACTTCATATACAACAAACCCACAACTCTGCCAAGAAAAACCACAACCATTTAAACTAGCAATCAAGTAAGCAACTAAAAGAATTCTTTAATATGAGTAGGGACACTTGCATTGCATTTGAGAAGTTTGAAGGCACTTACCACCTCACCACTTAGCTTGTATACGAGCTTGCCATACAGTTCCAAAGGTACCATCCCCAACTTCCTCAATTACCTTGTACTGTGACATCCAAATCATCTTAAATTAAATGGATAGGACGGTAACCTACATTACATTGTAAGAAATCTCATAATTAATTCAGATTCACAACTTGCACCAACACAAATTCATACCTTTTTGATGAATGGGCTTCAAAGCCTTATTCACTAATGACTCTTGAAACAGGGCTTCAACACTGCTGTGCGGTTGCAGGCCATATGACGAATGTACCATACACCAAACTTCTTGAAAGAAATAGAAATACCAAAAAGTGAAGATAGTGTTATTTCAAGCATTGATGCTAAAATAACAATCAAGATCAGACTCAAAGAAAAAGATCTAGTAAATATTTTCAGGTTGCTCGCCACCCATGATGTCACAGTAGTCACAGGAATAGTGGTAGGTTTACCATTGAATACCGATAGATTGCAAACAGACCAACTTAAAAGAATCTAAGTACAAATGGGACTATTAACAAAAGGAGAAGTGGTTTTTCTTTTTATCAATAGCAGAGCAGTGAGAAGCATCATTGAGTCCTAGACATAGGAACAAAGTCATCCTTGCAGCAATTACCAAGTCATTATGCTACCTATTAACATATGCAAATATTTCATAAAAGAAAGAAAAATCTTAAGTTGGTTTAATTTCATTTATGTGTGAGTCATTATGTCACATCTTAAGTTGGGAAGGATCTAGTGCTCAATGCTAATATCTTAGTTATCAAACACTCAATCTCAAGTAAAAATGGACACATGTACAAGATTTGGGTCATTCATCGATCGGCTCACGTGGATGGGCCATATGCCGAAATACATCCGTGACCCAAGCTACTTGATTGGAAGATTATCGCCAACAATGGGCAGACTGTTTTGCCAACCGCCCATCTGTAATTATAAAAAATCATCCAACCAACTGTGAAGATCAACCAACTTGGATGATTTTTAGGCTACTCCAAATCAATGATAGAGCCCAATAGAAAGAAAAAGTAAAGCCATGTGTATGATGGAAGAGTCACTACCATTTTTTAAATTGTTATGAACTATCTATCATTGAAGTGCTGAGTCCTATCAGAGTTCAACATGTGAAACGAGGTAACTTGTCCTCATCATTTGGGCCACTGGTGTATACCATTTCAACCCATCCAAAGTGTGGGCCACATTGTGGATGGATATCTTGAAAATCACACTAATCAACCAATCCTAACCATCTAATTGATGGTTAAAAGAAAAACAGTTAGTGGTTCAATTTTCAAAGGCAACAATAAATGGTTACTATCATCTTCCCAGTGTAATGTTCATCATGCTCATTCAAATTGGTCCAACAATTTGGAAAGTCTGGATTATTGTAGAAGTATGCCATGAGTATAGTGAAATACTCGCGACAAATTTTGAAACGGTGGTGGTGAACTATCATCTAAATCTATCAATATATGGTGGTGATACTCACATTAGATTATATAGATTTGTATCACTATAATTAAACTAATACATAGCCAAAAATTCACCCTATAGTTTTCATACAACAAGCTAACAATGATAAGTAGGGATGCAAAAATCGATAAATTTAATACTCACAAGCATTTAAAAACATAATCATGAAGTTTACCTTCCCAATGGCATTGCATAATTTTGCAAAGGCCTCTACTTGCAAGAATTCTGTAAAACCTGCAAGCATAAAATTGTTAGGAACAATCACCGATTTTGAGCCAGGAAACCTCAAGTGGATAACTCATTTCAACTTGACACAAAGATAATTTGACAACCTCTCCATTAGTTGAGATAACACTGTTTTGATGTCAACAGTTGGCTGCAAAAACAAAGGCAAGGGAAATAACAGAATTGGTACAACTGTTGTATGTTACATGTATTATGCAAAAATTTGCACAACGTTGAAGTTTTTAAACAAAATTCCATTCTCATATTCACAAAGGATTAAGAAACAAATCAATAACCAGATTGTTTTTAATTCAATGGTGAGCCTTTCTCATCTCAAGAGTAGACTTGAAGTCCTGGATTGCTTCTGCAACTATTCGATGGAATTCGACTTGAAACAATATCAAAATACCAAAAGAATAGTGAATTCAGATATCTTATCAACAGATCATTGAATACACTCGTAAGAAACAAATATTATTCAGATCGAGCATGTACAAATCATGTCCAGTTATTTGTCTTCAATGCAAGAGAGGCATTGTTTCGCTTTCTAAAAAAAGAAGCCAAATGAAATCAAAAGAAATATTCTTTGCAAAAGAAGAGAATTCTTATGTTATCCTATGTTCTAACAAACCATGTAAAGCAACATTAATATTTACATAAGATTTTCTTCTCACAGAGTCCTAATTTCTGTTATAGGAAAGAAACTAATCAAAATTGAGCGTCCAAATTGTATCATTCCCTATAATAAAAGATTGCAAGATCATCTGGGTAATCTAATACAAGCCTGATAATTGCCAAACCAACAACAAATAATGCAGATGTACAAGTCACCTTAAGAAAAGGTTTATACTTTATATTTACAACAATCGAAGGAAATGCACAAGACTCCATACCTAAGCGGCTAGGCCATATATCAACAACAAAATATAGAACAAAGTTATATGGATTTAAAAGCCCAATTAAGGGCATAATTTTTTCTAATAAACTTGCTCAACATTCTTCTACCTCACATAACTCAAAATCAAAACAAGAAACTCGATCCCCAGTACGCATAAAACATGAAGAGTACAGAAAAGATCATGCCAAACAACAAAGAATCTCTCAAATGATTTTGCGAACATTATTGCAATGGTTTTACGAAGAAAAAAAAAATCATCGCTTGATATTCTTTCAAATTATGGGAACACTGATCAAATTACCAACTGAATCTGTGGGCATGCATCCAATAATGTTTCAAGAGTTTGCAAGTGGTATTCATCTGGAAAGACTTGGATTATACAATCCATCAAGTAATATTGAGCAAGCTCATCTTTATAGTTCACAACTTTGTTGAAGCCAATTCGGATGCAAATTCCACAACAGAGGATTAGAATGCTAAGCTAGCATAGGTCTCTATACCACAAAAATATATATGAATATATATATATATATATATATATATATATATATATATATATATATTCGAAAGCTAAAAAAACAAGGAAATATGAGAATCGACCTGTTCCAAGACTCGGAAGCACAATCTCTTTGTACATATCAAGGTCCACACCCTCAATCTGACCGAGGACATGCAGATTTTTCCAACCTAATAAGAAAAGACCAAATACAATACAATAACATTTATCAAGAAATACTTAAATGTCCAGATCATTTCAAAGATAGTGGTGCTAACAAGTTACGATATTACAAGATCACGAAGCTCATTCCGTTCTTTCTCCCGTTTCTCTCTCCCGACAGGGACCTGGCAGAGATGAGAAAGCCCGATTCCAAGCCTCAACTCAGATCACCTAACAAGTATGAATGATCAACAATCACCATAACACCCGCATGAGCACAACTACGACTATGCTACTGAATCATGCCCCCATGCTTCAATTTTTCATTCATGGCATGCACTTACTGTTTGTGCCCAAACACAACAACAGGTGATAGTTCTCTGAAATTTCAACAAACCTGATGCTACATTCGGACCCAGAGTTTATTCATCTCTGTGAAGTTTTGGAGTACAAACTCCACAACATCATTAACAGTGTTAGCATCCCTGTAGGAAGACGGTGGAACATCAAGTAAGGTTGGATACCATAAATATATGTTTTAAATAGCAAATAGCATGTAGCATAGCATTCACCCCTCTGAAACATGACACATGAGCTATGTAGTGAGCATAAGCTACATGCTACTTCCAAAATTTTTATTAAGGTTGCATTTGGTTGCCCCAAATATCATGAAATTTCATGATATTTGGTGCAACTAAACACAAATTTTAAATAATAAGAGAAATAGACCAAAGATTAAGTATCAAGATAAAGAAATAGCAAGGAACTGATTTAATACTGTTAATTATATTACCGAAATCGTTGAAAATATCAGCTAATTTTTATTGAAAATAGAAAATTGTAATATCAGGTAATTTTTATTGAAAACATTGATTGGTTTCAATGTGTTAGTGAAAAGTAACTTGCAGTGTAAGCTACATAATGAATAGCTTCGGCTATGTAATAGGCTATGCAGTGTGTAGTGTATACTAATTAGCATGTAGCCCACTTAAGCTACTTTCATGAGCTATGTAACATGAGGGCTAAGCTATGCTACATAGCATGAGCCACATGCTACATATAGAGTAAGCTATTTAAAACACTAACCATAATAAAAGCCATTATATATTTCATCTTCTTAGTATTTATTTATTTATTTATGTTGAGAGTGCAAATTTTTTACTGACACAAGGAAAATACATCAAAGGATGGGGAATGACTTCCTTATAAGGAGTGAGTGAGGCCACTCCTTTTAACTAATGCAAGGAAATCCATGCTCTTGTGAGGAGGTGATTGGCAAAGAACATGCCAATGTAGCATGGATGTGCTAGATCCAGGCCATTCATCGATGGGGCAACCTATGAACATCCCCTGGTGTAAAAAATAACGTGAGCCACCATCCATTCATCAGATTGGGCCACATCAAGTATGAGAAAAATGGACTCTAAGAAAATGATCAACGGTCTATATTCAACATACAAACATGATCCACCTGATGAGTGAACCACTGATTTTTGGGCCAGGGCATGTTCTTGGTGGGCCCACCGAGACATACACATGGCATGATGGCACGAATCCCATTAAGATTTCTCGTACATCGATGTATGATGCATGCAACGGTCCATCCATTATTTACCTTTTCTAATTCATCTTCATCTACAACTTTTGAGGAACATACTTCACAAGCAAAGTGGGCCCAACTTTGATCTCTAAACAGGAAAAGAACACCAAAAACAAGAAAATAAAATAAAAATAAATTAAATTAAATAAAAAACATAATCACCATCTAAGCCTTATCCCAATTAATTGGGGATAGCTACATGAAACCTATTCTACTATTCCAATCTATCATTCCAATCTATCAAGGGCCAGACCTCTACTTAAGAATCACCCATTTGGAATCACCCATTTGGAATAACCATTTGGAATCACCCATTTGGAATCACCCATTTGGAATAACCATTGGCAGATTTTATTGTTGTAATGCTTGGGATGGGCATCATTTTCTGGCACACAATCATATCAAATGAAGGACGAATGTGAAAATCAATTTGCATGTATAAAAATGGAGCAAATAAAGGAAACCATTTACCAATTCAACTTTGACTTCAGTATACCACCAAACCCGAGTGACCTAAAGCAAAATAAGGAAGACCATCATTATCATCATTTAAGCCTTATCCCAACTAATTGGGGTCACTACATGAATCCTTTTCCACCATCATTATCGTAACTTGCTTTTGAGTGCTTGTCACTTACCACATCAACCTACATATCGAAATCAACCTACATATCATAACTGCAGCTAGATCCAGGGCATACAGTACCTAAAATCTTCCAAAACCAAAGACAACACCTGTTGGGGTACAGTTGAAAATAGTTATTCCCACCACCAAAATCGTCCAAAGTACATACAGTTCCACCCCGATATTTATATGCCATCCAATCTACTTATATGATTTGCCACACTTGGGATGAATGGATTCCCCGAAAATTAGGATATTCCAAGACTCATCTTGGCCATATATAGTAAATTTAGCATAATTTGACATTATTCCTTGTGGCGTGGCCTTGATTTTTAGGATCCATCGTGAAAATTAGAAAGAGAACAAGCAACAAAATGTTTTTTTTTAAAAAAAAATTAAAAAAAAAAAACCTCAGAAAATCGTAAAATCCCAATTTGTAAAATCGAAAAATCCCCAATTTGCAAAATCGAAAATCCCCAATTTTAAAAGTCCGCAAATCCCCAAAATCCTAAAATCCCTAAATCCCCAATTTGGGGTCCACATTCAAATCAGAAACCCTAAAATCTCCAGATCCTAAAATAACGGTCCACATGCAAATCGGGAATCTACAAACTACTAACTCCCAAATTCCTAAATCGGCATTAATATTGAGAGAGATTGAGAGAGAGAGAGAGAGAGAAATACTTTCACCTGTGTGGATCTGATTTAACCCGAGCTTCAAATCCACCTTTTCCATCAGGCGAGTCACCAGATTTTCACTATGAAGAGAGAGAGGAGAGAGAGATCGACAGGAAGAGAGAGAGGAGGGAGAGAGATCGATAGGAAAAGAGAGGAAGGAGAGATCTGTAGGAAGGGAGAGAGGAGAGCGTACGAGAGGGGTTGAAACAGAGACTGGTTAGGGCGCCTCAAAGCTCAAACGTGGATTTTGTGCTAAAGGAGGCATGCTCACCTACGCACTACGCACGTGCGCAACTATGCACACGTGTCATGAGTGTTGAATCCGAACGGTCCATAAGATGTAGAATCTCATGAAAAATTAGGGGGTGGATTTTCACCCTGATCTAAGATTCTGGTGGGCCATAGCAAAGAGAAATGAAAATCAAGGGAAGAAACTGTTTGCATTTTTCATGGCCCACCGAAGTCTTGGTTCAAAGTAAAAGTTGATAACAAGGGGTTTTATGAGGTTCGCTTCATGTGGACCATTCAGATTCTAGATACTCATCATGTGTGATGAGTTCTCAAAAAAGCTCATACATAATCCGTGCCAACTGGTTCGTATGTGAGCGTCCGCGTGCTAAAGCCTTTGGCAGATAAGTTCCTGTGAAAGGATGCTGGGGGGGCCCACCACCATGTTTGTCGGAAATCTACTCCGTTCATTCGTTTATAGAGCTCATTTTAGAAAAATATATCAAAAACTAAGTGGATCCGAAACTCAAGTGGGCCACACGAGATGAAACAGTGGGGATTCAATGAGAACTGTTGAAACATTCTTACGGCCCTAAAAAGCTTTGTTTCAGGTTTTTTTTTTTTTTGTTTCTTTTGTATTTTCACTTCATCCCAGTGTTAATGACCTCACCAACTGTTTGGATGGCATATAAACATCAAGGTGGAGCCTAGGAAGTTTTCAACCGTGGGTATTTGTTTCCCCACTGTTTCCTATCCTGTGACCCACTTGATTTTTGGATTCAACTCATTTTTGGTCTCTTGTCTTAAAATGATATCTAAAAACGGATTAACAGAGTAGATTTTTCAAACACATGGTGTTCGGCCCCACTCAGCATCCTTACGCAGGAACTTCATACCAAGGGCTCCTTCCGCATCCGTCATTCAAAGTGGCGACCAGCCAATGGCTAGTGGTCGGTGCTCTGTGGGTCCCAACATGATGTATGTGTTTCATCCACGTCGTCCATCTATTTTTTCAGATAATTTTATGGTAGAAGACCAAAAATGAGGTATATCCCAATCTCAAATGGACCACATTACAGGAAACCGTGTTGAATGAGCGTGGACCATTAAAAACCTTTTGGGGGCCATAAAAGTTTTGGGTCAAGCTAATCTTTGGTTTTTCCCTTCATCTGGTCTTGTATTACCTAATAACAGATTGGATGTCAAATAAACAGTAAAATGAGCCTTAAGATGGATTTTAATGGTGGATATCCAATCGCCATTGTTTTCATGTGGTGTGGTCCACCTGAGATTTATGTCTCACCAATTTTTGGTATAAAACTATAAAATAATCTGAAAAAATGGATGAACAGAATAGATGAAACACGTACATCATAGTGGGGCCCACAGAGCACCAATCACCAGCTACGGGACTGGTGGCAGGGGGAGTAGTCATTCCGTTTCCCGCCCAATGAAGGAGATGAATAGTTGGCTTACGTCAGCAAGTTCTGTGGGTCCCATCGTGAGGTATGTATTATATCCAAACCATTTATCCAATTGGCGAGCTCGTCGTAAGGCTTGAGACAAAAAAAAAAAAAAGACAGATTTAACCATCAAGTGGACCACACTGAAAAAAGCAGTGGGGGATTGAACGTCTACCATTGAAACCCTTTTAGGGCTATAAAGTTTTTGATCAAGCTGATCTTTGTTTTTTCCCTTCATCAGGGCTTGTATGATCTAATTAACAGATTAGATGTCAAATAAACAATACTGTGGGCCTTAAGAGGATTTTAATGGTGGATATTCAATCAATATTGTTTTCCTATGATGTGGTCCACCTTACGTTTATATCCCTATCATTTTTTCGATCAAGCCCTAAAATGATCAGTAAAAATGGATGAACATAATGGATAAAATACATACATCATGGTGGGGCCCACGTAACACCGAATACTAGCCAATGGGGGGTGGCAGGGAGTAGCCAATCTGTTCCCATCCATGCTGGTATTTGTGGTGCGGTCCATTTAATCTTTGGATATGATTCATTTTTTGAATAATTCTCTGAAATGATCTCGAAAAATGGATGAACAGTGTGGGTTGATCCCAATTTTTCGGTAAATTCAAAACTCAAGTGGACATGCCACACGAAACAATGTGGAATAATGATTTCCACCATTGATACCTTTCTTGGGCCCACAGTAACGTTTATTTGCCATCCAACCTATTCATAATATCAAATATATATATAAATATATATATATATATATATATATATATATATATAATGAAGAGAAAACACAAACATCAGCTTGATCCAAAACTTCTATGGCCTCCAAGAATTTTTCAATGGTAGAGGTTCTATCACACTATTTCCTGTGGTGTGGTCCATTTGAGCTTTGGATATGCTTCATTTTTGTTCTTTAGACCTCAAATTATCTGTTAACATGGATAAACGGAGTGGATAAAATAAATAAATAACGGTGGACCCCACAGAGTTTACTCTAGTAAAGGTAATGACTAACTCACCTAAATGTAGAGGGATTTCCTTAAAACATTCATAATCATGTATTGGGCTTGCCCTAATGTGATTCATATATCCAACCCACTCATTATGTGTGTCCCACTTGGATGAAGGGCAGACCATGTTTTAGCCGCATCTAAAACTCATGTGGGCCCCACCAAGTGCTTTTATATTATTTAAGATGTCTTGATATGGTTTTAGATGGTGTGGCCTACCCGAGTTTCGTTTACTGGATGATTTTTGAGATATCTCATAACCTAAAGGGGACACATTAAATGCACTGTGTTGATGTTCGACACACATCATGATGGGCCCACAAAACTTATTAACATCAATTCGTAGGTTCTCTCGAGATCAATTAGTTGGGTCACAATTTTGACAATAATATTTAGCCCATTTTATATGTATAGTCCATTCACTCTATTTTATTGATCAATACCCTCAATTTGACTAGTTACTCGTCCCAATCAAGCTAGCTACATGTGAGAAAGGTATTGGGAATACAAGATTGATCAACAATTTGAGTGAAATTTGATTTAAACATATGAAGTTATTTACTCTTCAATCTGGACTAATTCGATTGTCTAAAAACAGTTAAATGTTCAATTAGTGGATCTGCCTAATAATTTATTAAAAAATATTTTTTTCACAGATAAATTTCAATTTTAATTTAACATTTTTTTTCAAAATGTATATTTTTTTCACTCTTAATTTTTCTTTGAAAACTTTTAACAAAATATCATTTTTATTATAAAATATTTCAAAAAATAAATTAAAATACAAATTCTGAATTTTTATTTTCGAAATATCTAAAATTTTCACAAATTTTAATTTTTTTTCCCAAAAATTCCAAAATGCCAATTTTTTTTTCTTCAAAAACATCATGTTGTTTTCAACTTTTCAATTTTTTTTTTTTAAAAATTATATATATTTTTTCAAAATCTTAGTGTTTTTATAAATAACTTTTTCTTTTAATTACGAATTTTGAACATTTTCAATTATTTTTCAAAATCACAAAATTATTCAACTTATTTATTTTTCGTTTCAAAATGTTTGTTTTTTGATAAAATATCAATTTTTTAATATCATTTTATTTTATTTTTCACTCAAATTTTATTTTGAGTGAAAATAAAATAAAATTCACATTTTTTAAAATATGAAATTTTATTTTATTTTTCAAATTTCAAACTCTCATTTTCTTTTTAAAAATATTTTCATTTTTTGACATTGTGAAAAATTTCACATTTTTAAAAATATTTTTAATTTTCTTTTTCAGGATATTTTTTTCTCAAAATAAAATGCTTTTTTTTAAAAAAAAAAAAATAAATTTTCAACTTTATTCAAAATTCTTTTTTGTTCCCACAAAATAGATTTTTATTAAATTATGATTTTATTTTTTCAAAATCTAATTTTTTTCTCAAACATTGTTAATTTTTTTAACTTCTCAATATTCTTTTTCATGTGATATTACAAATTATTTAAATATTAATTTTAAATTAAAAAATAAAAATAAAAATTCCACTCATTTAATATAAAAATAGAATAAATTTTCTTTTTGCATTCAGTCAATTGTTAAAAAATAATCTTAGATATAAATATGTACAATTAAACCACCAAAATTCCATTAAAAAACAACTACTAGACTACAAAAAAACTTAATTTTCCACCATATTCTTAAAAAAAATGAAAGAAATTAATGTGAAGGTAAAAGTCATTTTACGACGGACCATGATCCGTCGCAAAAGTAACTGAAAAGCCCGCCATTTGGTGTTTTGGGCGGGAATTTAGGGTTGTGACAAAATCAATTTTTGCGACGGATTTAGTCCGTCGCTTATTAGCGACGGACCAAAATCCGTCGTAAATACGTCGTAAATCAGATTTTAGCGACGGATTTTGGTCCGTCGCTAAATTCAGCGATGTTCCGACTACGGATTTCCAAGAAACACGGGATTAGCGACGGACATTTTCAGTTAGCGACGGATTAAATCCGTCGTTAAACCAAGAGATTTTAGCGACGGACAAAATACGTCGCAAATTGCACAATTTGGCGTAGTGTTAAACATGTGATTTTTCTTATGTATATGCCTTTTTCGAACAAAGAATCTCTTTTGATTTTCAGTGATAATTTTCAGTAATCTCTTTCATGCTTTTCTATATCATACATTATTCCGAACATATTGTCTATGCAGTAATCTTTAACGTAATCATTGACTGATAAATTAATATAAGCATTAACATTTTATACTCGTTAGTGCGGGATTCCCTATATGACTTTATTTATTTATATATTTTCATTAGCGATGCTAGATTTTAATTCAGTTAATTTCACACAGCTTAAGCTCTTGAGTAGTGGAGCCGGGTCTCACGTGATGGCCTCTGTAACTCTTAGGAGTTAGTTGGACTTCTCACTGCCTAGGGAGTTCACTAACCGCGATCCATCAGAGGGGCCCAATGAAGTTACCGGGGTTGTGAGCTCGGTTGGAATTACGCATAGGGTTGGCCAGGTAACTCTCTAGAGTTTACAGAGCTCGCAAGGCGACCTTCAGGGTACTAGATCCAGGGCCGCCAGTCCATCAATGAGTAGGTTTAAACCCTTCCTCATGAGTTAGTACTGAAATCAAACCGTAAATCTGGGGGTCCTATGCATGGTTGGCCTATCTAAAGCTCACACTGCAGCCCTCATTTTCTTCGTCTGTAAGATCGAGCCCATTCACGGGAGGGCATTTTCCTCCATTCCCCATGACGCTACCAGGAAAACTATACAGACGGCATGAGGGTTCCACATGACTGGCCATTGAGGACTTTTGGCCTTTTAGGCTTTTGGTCACTGGCTCCGTCAGCTGCTCGAATGACGATCTTGATAAGCCTTATGCACGATTAGCCATTAGCTTTATTAGGCTACCTTAAAATGTTTTAGAAGACTTTGATAAGCGTGATCACTGGTTGTGAGAATGATAAATATTTTTGTTTGAAATTAACACCACCATTTCCGTTGATGTCTTTGATTATACTCATCTATCTGTTTACATTGTTCGTAATATACCAGCTGGCACTGGCATCAATTTCAGACAAAAGAATTTTGTGGGCAACATTTGCTATTTCGTAGTCTTAATATGCTCACGAACTTCTTCTTTTATTCATTCATCTGATGATACATGACCATGATCTATTCTTGCCCCCTTTTGATGCAGAACCATTATTCTGATGATGTTCTGGATCAAAATTAGTAGTATTTCCAGGAATGATCCTTTTGTTAAAGCCTACATTGATCAATGTATGATTCTGTTCACTCTATTGGAGCATACTTCTTCTATGATGTATAGCTCATCCTCTTTAGACTTAAATTTGCCCCCTGATATGATTGCGATCCAACTCTTCCAGTCTTATTTTCATATTTTCTTCTGCTCTTATGTACTGATGTATTGATGTTACTTTTATTTTAATCAAGATCTATGCTTGTGCACCATAGGATCAATGTAGCACTCTCAATATATTTGATTCCCCTGATAAATTTGACTTGTATCAACTTAGTCATTGCTCTTTTAACCAAGGAACTGGGTCTGGTCGGAATCGCCTTTGCGTTTACTTGATCAATCCTTTCTCTTTAAAGTCATTGAAGGAATGCATTGCCACAGAAGACTGTACAGCTGTAATCATGTTTACTGATGGATCTGCCCCCAGTCCTTGAAATTTTCTTTGCTTATCTTGACTGATTCCAATAGGGATTTGAATCCCCTTCCTATGGTTCAAACCAGTGGGTTCTTCATGATCGAAACCCATGTTTTTCATAATCTTTTTACTCACTGACTATATTTTTAAAAATCTTGTGACGTTAGGCTACCATGGTACACATTATTCTTGGTCTCTTCTCCTGTCTTCATATCTCCTGACACATAAAATTCAATTGGTTCATGGTATTTTACACTTGCTTCAACCTGAAACTTCTCTAGAGCGACCGAAAATGGCTTATTTCTTTCGACATACGGCAGTGGCATTGTGTAATGAGACTGTAAAATTTTCAACTGTCCGACTGATAACAAGGTTAACCATGGTTGTTCTGGCTGCCTTAGATGTTTCGGCACAAAGTAGAATTTCTTCTTTGTCTCTGCAGTTTCGAATAATTTCTCTTTCTGTTTTTTCTCTTATTTCATACTGTTCACTTGAGTGAGGGCTCGACCAGTCGAGCAAGCCACTTGACCAGTCAAGTAGCGATCTTATCTTATCACGCCCGAAATTTTGAAATCTTATTTGTCCTTCGACCAGTCGAACCGACGTTGGGCCAGTCGAGTGAACAGTATTTTTGCCTATAAATTGAGGATGATTTTCAGAGTTTTTCATTCAATTCCAAGATATTCAAGTCACAACTCTGAGAGAACTTGTCCCCACATTTGAGAAGCTAATTGGTTAGTATTTAAGATTCTTTTAATAACTTTTTTTTTGTATTTGATTTTGTTATCTCTATTCTATTCTAATTCTTTTGTAAAGGGAATATTGATTTTACCCTTTTTGAGATCAAAACCAAATCAAGCTAGCCCTGGACAATTTAATCTAAAAATCATTTAGATTTAAGAACCCTTTCATATATGAGATTGTACATTAAATGTCTACATGAACATCTACACTGAATTAGTTTTACCGGGCTTCATCAAAGGAGAATATCCAGATAAGTATAATTATATTTTTATAAATCTCTTTTTGGTTTTCAAGGTTGTGCCAGAAAAATCTCTTTCCTTTTTGGTTTGTCTGAGGTGATCCAGAAAATCTCAGAGTGTGGGGTTTTTGAATTATGTAAGCCCACTTGAATGATACAATTGTGAAGGTTTTAGGTGAACCTTGGAAAACTTATTTCATAGTGAAAGCCAATATCCACTATGTGAGGATATTAGGAGTGGAGTAGTTGTGTGGTTGTTCTTTAACAGTTGGTGTACACACAAGCGAACCACTATAATTTCTGGAGTTGTGGTGAATGGTTGCATGTGCTTAAGTGGTTGAATGTTGTAATTTATTTTTCAGCATTTGTAATGAATGATTGTAATTTACTTTCTGCACATGTGGTGAATATTGTAATAGCATTAGAAATTTATTTTTATTTTATTCTTTATTCCTCTGTATTTGTTTGAGTTTTTGATACACATACCATTCTAGTAATCAGGTTGTCCTAACATAAGCCATTGGTTTTTGGTGTAAGGTTGCCCTTAGAACAACATTTGTATCAACCTCTCAATACTTATACATTTGAGGTTGCTATTCATTTATGCTATTTGAATTGATAAGTGTTATCTTTGATTATTTGTTTATTATTCTGCTCTTAAAATTTTAATTTGGCACAGTCCTATTCACCCCCTCCCCCTCTAGGACTTGTAGCTCAGTTTTTTCAGGGATCACCTCCACTCTCGAGAGCTCATGGCCTTTATCGATTCTTAGATTGATCTTTACCAAGCTCGATCGCAAAAGAGCGCTACTCGTAATGAGGCTGAAAATGAGGTTACTATAGTTAGCCGCCACACTGATGAAGTCCCGACCTTCCTCGATCGTATTGTAATCGGGTAGAAATCTTAGAGGAGTAAGAAGAAATAGGCCGAGGAAGCTAGAGCATCTACACTCAGGGAGTTCGAGAAGATTAAGGCATCTTATATCTGATCTGTTCAAAGTCCTTGTCTTTCCACATTACTTTTTTTAATGGTTGATGGCCTAAGTTCCCTTATTGAAGCAATGAAATCCTATTTCTTTTCATGATCAGCAGTAGGATACTTATTAGTCACTTTTTTGTTACTTGGCCCAGCCCTACACTACCTCCCATAAAGAAGGGTAATAAGTCTTTAAGAATTGGCCATTAATTGGAGTTCTTGTAACTTTTCTATATTTGTCGTGTAAGACATAAACTCCACCCTTAAAACTTGGACGACAACATATGGCACATCCCAAGTAAGTGACCATTTCTTGCTCAAGGCTTGGTTTTTGTGCCCTATTGATAATACTGCTTTCCAAACCTTATCTCCTTCCTTGATTGACTTTCCTTTCACTCTCTTGTTATATGCTTGGGCAACCTTAACCTTGTTGGTGACTATGAAGTCTAAGGCTTTCATGCGCGTCTCATCTAACCTTTCGAGCTCAAGTATCATGGATTCTGTGAACTAGGAAGGGTTCAACCCAACTTGGTATGTGACTCTTAATGATGGCACAATGACCTTTAGAGGTACCATTGCATCGTGTCCATATGTTAATGCAAACAGACTCTGTGGGGTGAATTTCTATACACCCGAAGTGCCTCAGACAGCTTCGTATGCCATTTACGAAAATTTTCTTTGATCATCTTACTCAATATGTTCTTTATTACTTCGTAGCTAGCAACAACTTAACCATTTGCCTACGTATACTATGACATTGAATGAAAATTTTTGATTTTGTATCGGTCGACTATCGCATTGACTTCTTTCACTAAAAATGCTACACCTCAATTTATAGTGATTGATTATGGAATTCCAAATCTATGGATGATATGAGTTTCAATGAACTTAATAATCTCTCTGTGGCCGATTCCTTTAATGAATCTCGCTTCTACCCACTTAATGAAACAATTAGTAGTCATGATGATGAAAGTGTCCATGTACAACGAATGTGGATGAATTCAGCATATTAAATCAATCGTCTATCCTCGAAAAGGTCATGGTTTGATAATTGGATGAATCTCAGTCGTAGGCATTTGCTGTATCACCCATTTTTCTAGCATACATCATACTATTTGGCATGTTGGATGCAATCGACCATCATTGTTAGCTAGAAATATCCATAATACATAAGCATAAGCTTCATTTTCCTTCCAGCCTAATGAGCTCCACAAAAACCTTCATGGATCTTGCCTATAGCCAACATGGCTTCTTCTTTAGCTAAGCACCTCAATAGCACACCATTGGCCCATTTCCGGTATAACTTATTGTCAATCATGACATAATTGATGACCGATCTCCTTAGATCTCTACCAACCTTGATCCATTGACTTTAAAGATAGCCCATAAGGGGATCTCTCCAATCATCCTCCTATATCTCGACTTGACATATTTTCATAATTATCTCTCTCTCAAATATTGAGGGTAATGACCTCCTTTATATGTGTTATTTGAATTTAGTCCATCATAGAAGAAATTGATTACTTGCCAAATTTCATAACCATGGTATGGGCATGTGAGTAATTGAAAAGGCCAAGTTATATGTCCTAGGGAGGGGGGGGACTATGCCAAAATAAAATGATAACAACGGAATTTAAATAATAAGATAGCCTTATAAACAAAATAAATGAAAGATAACACTATAATCAATTCATAATACTGAAATGTAAAGCAACCTTAAATGTATGAGTATTAAGAGATTGATATAAATGTTATTCTAAGGAGAACCTTACACCAAAAACCAAGGTTTATGGTAGGACAACCTGATTCCTAGAAAGGTCTTTGAATCAAAAACTCAAACTTGATACAGAGGAATAAATAGATAAATAATAAGGAAATGAAATCTAAGTTATTACAACATTCCCCACAAAACTTGAAATATAAAAGATTACAACATTCATATCCACACATACATTCCACAAACTTGAATGATAAAAGATATAGAAATTGAACCACACATCCACAAAACACAAAGAATTATAGTGGTTCGCCTCTGTGTACACCAACTTTTAAACAATAGCCATACAGCTTGCTACTCCACTCTTAATATCCTCACATAGGGGGTATTAGCGTTCACTATGAAAATAGGTTTTTCCAGGTTCACCTAAAACCCTCACAATTGTGTCTTTCAAATGGGCTTACACAATTCAAAAAACCCCACTCTCAGTTTCTGGATCACCTCAGGTAAACCAAACAATGAGATTTTTCTGGCTCAATCTCAAAAGAAACTAAAAACAGAAGATTTACACAAATGTAAAATACTTGGATTTCTCCTTTTGTTGCAGCCCGGAAGAACCAAGACAGAGTAGAAGTATGAATATAGAAATTCAATGTCTAATACTCACTTTAAAATGGTTCTAGGTTCTAATTGATTTTAAATTAAACAAAGTTGGGCTAGCTCTATTTGATTTTGATTCCAAGAAGTGGAATATCACAATTCCTCTTTCAAATCAGATTGGAATATAGAAACAAAATCAAATATGAAAAGCTAATAAAAAGAGAATATTAAATATGCATAATCTAGCTTAAGAAGATTACAAACTTATCTCTCAGAGTGATGCCTTGATTTTACTTGAATTCGATTATCAAACTCTGAAAATCGTGCTCTATTTATAGTTGCAGAAAATGCATCCACAATTGATCATAAGAACACTACGACTGGTCGTAGGACCAACAACATTTTGAATTTTTGAGCACGATCGGATAAAACCATTCCACGACTGGTCGTAGGCAATTCATTACCGGTCGTGAGGTCTCCACGATTGGTTGTGACCTACCCACGACTGGTCGCGAGGAGCTAGGAATGGTTGCTGGAGTTTGAGTCGTAGCTGCTGGACTGTTCGTGAACGAGTTGTGCACTGTTCACATGATCGGTCGAGTAGTCTCCAGGATTGGTCGTAGCTCAATCAAAATTTTTTGTAAATTTGCAACAACTTAGGACTGGTCGTGGAATTTCTAGGACTGGTTGAGCCAATGCTAGAATTAGTCGAACAGAGTTTAGGACTAGTTGAAGAACATACCAAATACTTATGAAATGATTTAATTTGAATTATGTATTCAAAATGACCTACCCTAAGGTCAATCTAAGGTCTTCCATACCTTGGACATGATGTATGAACATTGAACCTTCTTTTCTTCAGATGATTGACATTCTTTGAAGTTTATGAAGCTTGAGATCTCAACACACGTCGAAGCTTGTATTTGAGATTTTTAGAAGCTTGATTTCATAGTACTTAAGTTGTACTTCATCTTGAGTTTGATCTTGCATTTCTTGAAGGAGACCTTTGTTCTTGACTTGAAGAATTGTCAATCTCCCCCTTTGTACATCTTAGTTCTTGAAGTAGATCTTTGTTCTAGTGCATGAGATGCATTGACTTGAACATATATATCAATGTGATACACAAGACACATACTGTGGTTTTAGCACAACAAAATTTGACAATTAAAGGAGCAAATAACCATTGCACTTACAATCTCCCCCTTTGTCAAATTTGTGACAAAACACACTTCATTAAAAATAAGAGTAGCATTATATGTTCAATAAAAAATCATGCACCAGTTGAAATAGCCAGAACATTACCATGCTCAACAAAGAATCATGCACCAGTTACAATAACCGGAATGCATCATTATGAAGTATTCAAAACATCTTTGTACTTACTCCCCCTGAGTAGCACATACTTACTCTGAGTAGCACATATAAGACGAAAAATATGCTACTGTCCACAATCCTTACTCCCCCTGAGTAGCACATATAAGAAGAAAAATATGCTACTATCCACAATCCATATCCAATATCAGCATAACAAAATATTCTTCCCCTTTTTGTCACAATTAGACAAAGGAAGCAATTAAGATACGGAAGAGGAAAGGTAACAAGAGAGGCATAAGGGAGTGAACTAGTCAAGATATGAAAGATAAAAGCAAATACTGTGCATTCAAATGTCATCATAAACCAAGTTCATATAAGTAATACACATAAACCAAGTTCATCCAACATCAATCCCAAAAACTGAAAGAAATCAAAGTATCATAAGAGTTATTACATGCCATAAGAGAAAACACTTAATCAGATCCAGAAGAGGGAGCAGGAATAGATGGATCAATTTGGTGTAAACCCTTGTTCAAGCGCCTCATATATTTGCATATATAAGCAAATTGAGAATTTTGGGTTACACGTATCTGAGCCACCTGTTCCTCAAGAGAATGCAACCTCTCATTAAAATTAGAAGGCTGATAGTCAGGGTCAGCCTCAGAATCTGATTCGATCTCATTGAAGATATCGTCCATATTTATATCATCAAGAGGTAGATCGCCACCTTCTTCTTCATTCACTTCTTCAGCACCACCATCACCCACATTCACTTAGCCAGGAGCCAATCCCAATTTCATCTTGTTTATATTTGAGTGGTTAAAAATAAGGTGATGAATAGGAGCCTCTCCAACAGGCATAACAACTAGCATGTGAGTAGCTAACATAGTCATAAGAAATGCAAATGGAATATCACTGTGTCCAGGATGGAGATGGAACTGAATGATAGAATAACATATCAGAGAAGGAAGACAAACTTTAGTACCAGAGATGATGGAATGAAAAATCCGAACCATGAAAGAGGTGAGTTCGGTTTTGTTACTAGAACGCGGATATAAATTTAAAATAAATATTCTGTGAAGAACCCTGTATCTGGGTAACAAATACTTGGAAGCAAGTGCATTCCCCTTATGAGTCCATTACGCATCTATATTACACAAAGCTTTAGTTAGTACATGTTTTTCTGATTTTGACTTTGTGTTAGCTAGAGTATGAATAGGAATACCCTCGTCATTAACAGGTATGTCCATTAGAGCATAAATCAAATGACGGTCTATTTCAAAGGGACCTTCTCTAGTTGCAATTGAAAACGTTAAATTCCTAGTCAAAAATTCAGAAATACATGCAAACATAGCTTGTGCAATAGATTGATATGCTAGCCCACCCCAATGTAGAATGTTAGCCCATCTTACAGCTTGGAGAAGAGGAAGGAGACCAATAGGAGAAATGTGTTTAAGATTAACAGGTCGTTCAACAATAACATTGGGCAATCATAAATCCCGTACATACGAGGGGTCATTTTCGGGTGACCGAAGGTGGCGCCTTGTTAAAGGAGTCGATCTAGATGAGAAAGCACCTTGGGAAGTTTTCTTTTTCCCTCTAGTATCCATTTGCAACAAAGAAATGATGGAATCAAGAAGTTGTAAAAGATGTAGAGTGGGTTTCTTCAAAAATAGATTAGTGAGACGAAAACTCTAAAAACTTCAAGAAAATAAGAAATATATCACTCTAAGTAAGAAAATGAAGTGATATCCACTTGAATCTAGAAGAAAAATGGAAATAATGGATTAACCTTGAAGAATAAAAAAGGTGGGTACGACCGGTCGAGCTTAGACTCGTTGGAGAGGAAAAGCAAATGAGGAAGAAAAGTGATTTTCTCCCAAATTAAAAGCACCAGCGTGCTACATTACTGGTCGTGGGACGTCCTCGACCGGTCGTGACATAACTGATCGAGTCCGTTCTCGACTGGTCTTGCACATTCAAAAATATGCATTTTTCACATAATTTAAAATTTTGATAATTTAAAATAACAAATATATACAATATGATACAGAAATGCATAAATGATCAATTCAAATTGCACATACCAAGATCAAATTTCAATTTATTAAACCTGCTTTTGTCGAGCGGTTTAGTAAAAATGTCAGCAAGTTGATTCTCGATCGGAATGTATTCCAATGAAATTATCTTTTCTTCCACTAATTCACGAATGTAATGATATCTAATGTCAATATGCTTGATTCGTGAATGCTGGATTGGATTTTTAGATATATTAATTGCATTAGAATTATCACAATATAAAACAATTGAATCCTATGCAATTCCGTAATTACTTAACATTTTATTCATCCATACAAGCTGAGTACATGCATTTCCAGCTGCAATGTATTCAGCCTTAGCAGTTAAGAGTGATACGGAACTTTGTTTCTTACTTTGCTAAGAAACTAAACAGTTCCCAATATAGAAACAACCACCACTGGTTGATTTCCTATCATTGATATTACTAGCCCCATTAGCATTTCTGTACCCAACCAACTGAACACTAGTATCATATGAATACCAGGACCCAAATTAGCTGAACTTGCGACATATCACATAATCCGCTTAACAACAGTTAAATGTGACTCTTTAGGGTCAGATTAATATCTAGTGTAAATTCCAACGCTAAAAGCAATATCAGGTCTACTTACAGTTAAATAAAGTAAACTGCCAACCATATTATGATATAATTTAGAATCCACACTTTTACCTGTAGAGTCCTTTGAGAGTATTAGTGTTGTATTCATAAGAGTATCGAAAAATTTTCCATTCTCAAATCTGAACTTTTTAATTAAGTTCAAAGCATATTTGGTTTGAGAAATAAAAATGCCAACAGGTTGTTGTTTAACTTGCAACCCTAGGAAATAATTCAATTCCCCAACCATGCTCATTTCTAACTTTGATTTTGATTAAATTTGCTAACTCAATAGTCATGTTAGTATAGGTAGTTCCATAAATAATATCATTAACATAGATCTGCACTATTAAGATATGATCGTTATGTTTCTTAACAAACAGAGTTTAATCAACACTTCCCATTAGAAAATTATGACTTAGTAAAAACTTAGTCAATTTTTCATACCATGCCTTGGTAGCTTGTTTCAAACTGTAGAAAGCTTTTTTTAAGCAATAGACATGATTAGTAGGGTCTTCAAAACCCGTTGGTTGTTCAGCATACACTTCTTCATGCAAATCGCCATTTAGGAAAGCACTCTTTACATCCATTTGATAATTTTTGAATTTTCTAAAGCAAGCAATGGATATAAATAGTCTGATTGATTCAAGATGAGCTACTGGGGCAAAGGTTTCATCATAATCAATGCCTTAAATTTGTGTGTACCCTTGTACAACTTGTCTAGCCTAGTTTTGAATTATATTACCAAGTTCATCAAACTTATTTTTGAAAATCCACTTAGTTCTAATAATGTGTTTATATTTAGATCTAGGAACAAGATACCAAACATCATTTCTTATAAATTGGTTAAGCTCTTCTTACATCGTAACAATCCAGTTTTTGTCAGTATGAACTTCTTTTACATTAGCCGGTTCTATCTAGGATGTAAAGCACACGTAATTACATATATCTTTTAGTTGTCTACGAGTGCGCACACCAGTGAGAGGGTTTTCTAGAATTTGAGTGGTTGGATGATCTTAAACAGTCCTCCATTCAGAGTTAGTTTAATTTAATGAAGTATCTGATTTGTTAATTAAAAGAACTTCATCATTATCTGAACTTGAGGCAGGTGTAATTAAGTGATCGTCAACGACTACATTAATGGACTCTTGAATAACACCAGTCCTTTTATTCAGTACTCGATATGCTCAACTGTTCAAAGAATACCCTAAAAAGATCCTTCATCACTTTTAGTGTCAACTACTTGCCCAGATTTTCACAGTCACGTAAAATATAGCACTTGCTGTAAAAAACTCAAAAGTATTTAACAGTAGGCTTCTTATCGAACCACATTTCATAAGACGTTTTATTATTTGACTTACTAGTGTAAACGTGGTTTATTATATAGCAGGCAGTATTTACTGCTTCAGCTCAAAGATTTTTAGAGAGCTTCATACTATTCAACATTACATTTGTCATTTCTTGAAGCACTCTATTTTTTCTTTCAACAATTCTATTTTGTTGTGGTGCAAAGAATTCATGTGATATTCCCTGATCGCAACATAATTTCTCAAAACAACTATTCTCAAATTCTGATCCATGATCACTACAGATCTTACAGACGTGAGACCCTTTTTTAGTTTGGATTCGTTTGAGAACTCATTTTACTTCATCAAGGGTTTCTGATTTATCTTTTAAGAAAGCTACCCAAGTGAATCTCGTAAAATCATCCACGATTACCAGTATGTATTTTTTGCCACCTTGACTCTCCATCCTGGTTGGTCCTATAAGATCCATGTGGAGAAGTTCGACAGGTTTGAATGTGGTATTTAAGTCCACCTTTTTGTGAGCACTCTTAGTTTATTTGCCAATCTAGCATTCACTACATATTTTGACTACTTTATGTAATTTAGGTAGACCTCTTATCAGTTCTCTTTTGCTCAATCTATACAAATTGCGGTAGTGTACATGTCCAAGGCATTTATGCCATAACTCAGTCTCATCGGTATGGACCATGTAACACAATTGACTAAATGAGCTAGAATCACTTACAATATAGCAGGTTTCAGAAGTTCTTCGACCAATTAATATAACAGAACCCTTTTTGTTTAAAATTTCACAACCTTAGTTAGTAAATTTTACGCTATGATTGTTATTGCATATTTGAGATATACTTAATAGATTATGTTTTAACCATTCAACGTATAAAACATTCTTAAATAAGGGAAGGTTAAAGATTTGAACCATATCTTGGCCAATAATCCTGCAGTTGCTACCATCACCAAATGTGACTGAATCATCAACCATGTCTTTAAGATCGGTGAATAGACCTTTATCACCAGTCATGTGCCTTGAGCATCTACTGTCTAAGTACCACTTTGAATGACTTGTAGCTTTGAAATCCGTGTGGGCAACCAGGCAAGTAACCTTAGGAACCCATTTCATAACTATTTTGGGTTTAGGAGTATAGTTGGTCTTCTTATGTTTGTAGTTATTGTAAGAATGACCTACTGAGTTAGATTTTAAGAGCTCCTTAAGTAAATCAACTATTTTTTCAGCTAAAGGATTTGAGTTCTGATTTTTAAAGTTGATATGATTACTTTTAGGTTTGAAAGATTGATAAGTTTTAGAATTTTTAGAAAAATTTTGATTTAAACTATTCCCTTTTGAGTTTGAGGATCCTCCTTTCACAAACTTAAGAGGAGTATTCTTCTGTTTAGGAGGAATGTTTCTATCGTAGCCCAAACTGGATCGGTCGCCACATTTTCTTGATCCAGATAAAAGTTTTTCTAACTTTGGATCACCTTGGGCATACCTCCATATATCTTTTAAACTCAAAAGTGAATAAACTTCAAGTTTAAGTTTTTCATTTTTAGATTTCAGATTTTCAATAACGGAGGTTTTAAATTCTAAATCGCATTTGTATTTTTCAAAACAATCTGAAATATGAGATTTTTCTAAAACAAGAGAATCAAAATTTTCTTTAAGCTTAGAAAACTTTTCTTTCTGAAGTTTAAGTTTAACAACAATTTTACAACTCTCCTTGTAAAGGGCATTATAAGCATCTTGAATATCATCTTCATTTTCATGATCACTATTCATATTTTCTTCACTAGTTGAATCATCATTATTTGAAAAAGCGAATTTGGCTAGAGTCAAAAGGCTTTAACTTCTGTAAGACCCGTATCCTAGTCCGTACTGTTCCGTTGACTCCCGCGATCCTTCCCGTTGAAGTCTGGCAATCCGCGACCTATAATCGATGTTTACGCTGGACCCTAAGTCGTATCCTTTAGATTTGAGTCAGCTTAACCCGAGACTTGTACCATTGCGACCGTACCTTCGCTGCGGTTCCAATGCCGTATCTTGCATACCAATCCGATACCCTGGCGGGGAGATGTCGGTCGGCGTTTACTTCAAAAAAAATGCTGCGTGTTTGCAATCCTAAGAGAATCTTTATATCATGTCTCATCAATCAATAACTCAAATTAATCAATCAATCACCTCATGTCAAATACAAAAGTACCCATACTTTCTTTCTCCACAAGTTAAGCAACCACCAAGTCAACCCATCTCTCACCTTACATCCATCACCCATCACTCTCTCTCCTTACAACCCTCTCTCTCTCTCTCTCTCTCTCTCTCTCTCTCTCTCTTTCTCAACACATTCTCCAAGCTAGCAAGAGTGGTTGACGTCCAACATTTCTAAGGAGAGAAAAAGTAGTTTTGTGTGGCCCACTTCCCACCCCAAAAACCTTCATCCTAGCCATTCATTCATCATCTCCACCATCAAAGTGAGTCATAAGGAGATCGGCTTTTCAACGACCAAGAAGATCGAACGGTGGGTACTTCTATAGCTTAGATTTCATTTTTTTTAGATGAAGGGCCAAGTGAGGCCTACTGATTGATGGTAAGGATCTCCTTTTGGACCCTAGGTGTGGCCGATGGCCCACCTTGATTCCCATGGTCATTCCATAATGGGGCCATTCTCCATGGACCCCATCATGATGTTTATTTTTCCTTGCATAAATAGGGTCATCCAGACCTTTCATTTTGGTGGAGAAAGGATCTCCACCATTGATTTTCGATTTGATGGGCCCACATGTAATGGGACCTACTTGATGCATGATTGAATGCTTGAAAAGGAGGGCCCATAGTGTCGGGGTCCCTCCATCACACGTGTCCCTCTTTCTCTCTCTCTCTCTCCCTCCCTTTTTCATTTGTCTTTGTGGTGTGATATGTGGTTGTGTGGCCCACTTGGATGGACCCCACTTTGATGTATGTATTACCCATGCCATCCAACCCTTCCTTTTGGTAGCCAACGTCCATAAATGGGCCTCACCTCAAATGTATGTATCATGCCCAAACCGTCTAGCGTCTAGGGACGCTGGACGTGAACTGGGAAAACAAAAAAATATAAGCTTGGTTCAAGCCTTGGGGGTGGGCCACTCATGCAGGCCCCACCTTGATGTATAAATTCAATCCACGCCATCCATCCCTTTCCTCAGACCATTTTAGGCGTTGAGCCGAAAAATAGGGCCAATCCTACTTTCTGGCGAGCCATAACATAGAAAACAGTGGTTTTCACCATTAAAATACACCCTGATGTTTCCACACTCCAAAATATTTTGGATATTGGGCTTGTTTGGCTTATCTTGAGCTATGGGAAGCAGTGGAAGGGGTGGATTCTTCCGATGTGGACCCCACATACGAAAAACCCCAGAAAAACAGATTTCAAAAAAAAAAACAAAACAAAATATCTACAGTAGATGTTGCTACTGCCAGAGGTGCGCAGGCAGCGCCTGCAGCGTTCAACGGGCGGACGGCAGGGACCCACGGTCCCAGCCATGGGCCCCACCATGATGTGTGTTTGTCATCCAAATTGTTCATTAGGTGGGCCCCTTCTTGAAGTGGGCCCCCTCCAAAAATCAGCCCGATTTGAAACTCAGGTGGCCCACATCACAGGAAACAGTGGGGTTGAACCGTCTACCATTGAAACCCTTTTGGGTCAATGAAGTTTTGGATTAATATGAAATTTGATTTTCCCTTTCATCCAAGTCTGTATGACCTTATCAACAAATTGGATGGCATATAAACCATATGGTGGGCCCTACGTGGGACCCACAGTGAGGTATGAATTTTATTCACACCGTCCAAGCAGACAGTGGAACCCACTGTGATGTATGTGTTTTATTCCACCATCCATAACGTGGGATGGTGGAACCCAACATGGTGTATGTGATCTCTCCACACCGTCCATCCCTATGGTATCCACCATGATGCCTGTGTTGCATCCAAGCCGTCCAACCATTTTAAAAGCTCATTTCAAGGCTTGAGTCTAAAAATAAGGTAGATCCATTTATCAAGTGGACCACACTGCACGGTGTGGATTGAACATCTACCATTAAAATCCCATGGGATTGTAGAAGTTTTGGGTCAGTATGAAATTTGTTTTCCTCTTAATTCAAGTGTGTATAACCTTATGATCAGATTGAATGGGAAATATATATTATGGTGGACCTTGAGAATTTTAATGGTAGAAACCATTATCGCCACTTATATTTGGATGTGGCCCATATTTATGGCCCCTTGTTAAGGCCCACCTTGATGTGTATGAGGCTGTTGTTGAGGCCACCTTGATATGAATGTAAGGCCCATGTTATGAGGGCCCATTGCGATGTATTTGAGGCCCATGGGTTATGGCCCATTGTAATGTACATAAGGCCCATTGTGCGGCCCATTGATGTGGCCCACTTGATGAATATAAGGCTCACATGATATGGCCCATTTGATGTATTTAAGGCCCAATGGGATGTATCTAAGGTCCATTGTAATGTGTGATTCTTCCATTGTTTGTATAATGATGTTTTATGGCGGGCCATGCCTTGGGAGCAATGTTGGTTTGACGTCCACATTGTAAGAATAATGTTGGTTAAATGTCTGCATTATGACTCTCCTTATGGCCCATTGATAGGCCCATACTTATTGTGTGTAGGCTATCTAGGCCCATCTGCGTTATAAGGATAGTTCATTACTATCTAACATGCTTAGTATAATCCCATGACTCATGCCCATACGCATCATATGTATGCTTAATATGAGGAATGTTTAATCATAGCACAAGCCAGTTGGGCTGAGACATTTATGGGACTCCTTATGAGATGGAGTGTCCCACATGATCGCGTGGTACGTGCTGGATTGCTGCATGATTTGACGGTGTGATTTATGCTTCTTGCATTGGTGTGTCATGATCATTGTACGCCCTAGTGACATCAGGGTCGTGGCTCCACAGGCACACGTGGATGACCATATCGGATACCAAAAATACTTGGTTCTAATACTGTGGGCACTTAGGATGTCCTTGGGTGAAAATCCTAGAACCTTTTTGGTACCAGGAGTTGCCCAACGTATAGACCGAGTGGATATATGAGCGCCCGAGTGCCGAATACCAGTAGGCCGTGTCTCCCACTGTGTCATGGTCGGTTGGAAGGAGGTGTGGCCTTATCCACTTGAGTGAGGAGGATATAAGCTAGGCTGAGTTTGACCAGCTCGCAAATGTGTCCGCTATTGATGAGCTGGGTAGGTATTAGCAGACTACTGGTCAGGTAAATTATGTGGTCTCTTCCACTTGCTTATCTGTACAGCTAGGGAGGAGGCAGTTAGTGTAAGGTGTATTAGACCCCAGTGATATCCAGAGAGGAACTGTACTGATATGTGTACTTGAAGAGGACTGGCATGCTTACTTTGCATCTCGCATATGACCTCGCATATGACATTTGGCTACATAGGCCTCGCATCGCATGGCCTTGGTATGCCCAATAGCATTCATGTCTTGCATCATATAGCTTTGGTACAGCTGATAGCATTCATGGACTTACCGCATGTTTCCGCATTACTCTGATATTATATACTTGACGCTTGCCTTGCTCACACACTTACACCACCCTCTAAGCTTCTATAAGCTTATGTATGACAGTTGCGTGCAGGTAGCGTTGGACAGCAGCAGTGCTGAGGTAGGAGTGCACATTTGACTATTTTAGAGCTTTTTGATCACCTTGCATTTCCCTTTTCGCATTATACTTAAAGTTTTTGATATAGTGGATATGTGGTGATGTTTTTTGTGACTTGGTTATGCTTGTGGTTATGCTCCATTACAAGAAAAAAATCATTCTAAAAATCCTCCTTGTAAGATCCCAGGATCAGAATCTAGCATATGATTGCCAGGAGCAGAGAATGGGGCACTACGGAGGCTGTTGGCATCGGATTCGGAGATCGGGATTCCCGAAATTCGATTTTCAGGTTTGGGGCGTGACAAAAGTTGGTATTAAAGCATAACTTGGGAATACCTGAGATCACATCACATATCTGCTATGAACTTAGAATAAATAAGTTCCGAGTCCGAATAACTTAGCGATTTTCCGACATAGACCCTTAACTTTTTGCCTTTGAGAATTTTCAATGCTGATAGGCCATTGTCCCTTCCTGTAGGACATTATACCTAGAAGAGTAACCCGAGCGAATCCCGCTCCACCACCTGCGACTCCCACTCTACCACCTGTTACTCCTGCTCCACCATCGGATATTCCTGCTTTCCAGCCTGAGGATGCTACTCCATTACTTGAGACCGGTGCAAATCCGACCATACCCGTGAGTGCCGCTCAGTTGCAGCAGATGCTACAGGCGATGACCGCTATTCTTTAGGGGCAAAGTAGGCGTTCCACTGTTACACTAGCCGAGGCAGAGTAGGAGCGTGCAAGCACCCTTCTCAAGGACTTCCATCAGCACGATCCCCCACATTTTTGAGGCGAGTTAGACCCTACCACAGTAGAGATATGGTGCTCCAAGGTGGAGAAGATATTCAACACCATAAGATGTACTACCCAGCAGTGAGTCCTACTAGCCATATTTCTCCTCTAGGGTGAGGCTCAGCATTGGTGGGCATCTATCGCCTGATCGGTGGCGGCCGATTTCGTGTAGACCTAAGAGGACTTTGTAGATCGGTTTGACCGGAAGTTCTTTCCCTAGCATGTGCACCAGCAGCGCACATTAGAGTTTGAGACTCTGGTCTAGAGAGATATGATTGTGTCCCAGTATGAGGCACGTTTCGTTGCACTATCAAGATTTGTGATGTACCTTATTGATGATGAGGGGCAGAAGGCCGACCATTTTGAGAACGGTTAGTGACCTGCCCTCAGGAGCCGTATAATCGGACACATACTTTCGACTTTTGAGCAGATTGTGAAGAGGGCCCAGATATATGAGTCAGATTGGATCAGTTTGCAGAGAGCCCGTGACTAGAGGGGAGATCAGAAGAGGAAGGAGCCCTCTAGTAGCTCTTACCTGCAGCAACATCATTCACAGCAGTAGCGCACGACCTGCCCAGCATTCTGAGCACCGGTGGTACCCCCAACACCACCTTCAAGACCATTCACAGGTACCTACTTTGGTTGCGGTAGGATAGGATATTGTGTGCATCAGTGTCCCTATCCGCAGCAGTAGCAGTCGAGAGCACCGTATCAGCATCCACGATAGCCCCCATAGCAGCACAACGACCGTAGCACTAGCCTCCGAGACCTCCCCCGCAGCAGCAAAGACCTCAGAGGGGACCTGCACCTCCCTAGCTAGCCCAGGGCAGATTGTATGTCACCCAGCAGGACCCTCAGTCATCAGGAGGAGTCGTCGATGATTCGTGTGACTTGACCCCTATACCATCTTGCTAGATTGCTCATGAATGATGCATCTTGGGAGTTAGAGCTTGAGATTCATGGGCGTTATCCCCATCTCTTAGGTGTTTGATTATGATGATATGTTGTGTTTTGATTATATATGATGTTATATTCCTTATTCCCTTATGGGTTATGCTTAGTGCGATAGTAATATAAATTTTGAGGATAAAATTTTTATTAGGCGGGGAGAGCTGTAAGACCCGTATCCTAGTCCGTACTGTTTCGTTGACTCCCGCGATCCTTCCTATCGAAGTCTGGCAATCCGTGACCTATAATCAATGTTTGTGCGTGACCCTAAGTTGTATCCTGTAGATTTGAGTCAGCTTAACTCGAGACTTGTACCATTGCGACTGCACCGTCGTTGCATTTCTAACGCCGCGTCTTGCATACCGATCCGATACCCTGGTAGGGAGATGTGGGTCGACATATATTTCGAAGAAAATGCCGCGCGTTTGCAATCTCAAGAGAATCTCTGCATCATGTCCCATCAATCAATACTCAAATTAATCAATTAATTACCTCATGTCAAGTACAAGAGTACCCATACTTTCTTTCTCTACAAGTTAAGCAACCACCAAGTCAACCCATCTCTCCCCTCACCCATAACTCACCTCACATCCATTACTCACCTCACATCCATCACCCATCACTCTCTCTCCTTACAACCCTCTCTCTCTCTCTCTCTCTCTCTCTCTCTCTTTCTCAACACATTCTCCAAGGTAGCAAGAGTGGTGGACGTCCAACATTTCTAAGGAGAGAAAAAGTGGTTTTGTGTGGCTCACTTTCCACCCCAAAAACCTTCATCCTAGCCATTCATTCATCATCTTCCACCATTAAAGTGAGACACAAGGAGATCGGCTTTCCAACGGACTAAGAAGATCAAATGGTGGGTGCTTCTATAAGCTTAGATTTCATTTTTTTTAGACGAAGGGCCAAGTGAGGCCTAATGATTGATGGTAGGGATCTCATTTTGGACCCTAGGTGTGACCGATGGCCCACCTTGATTCCCATGGTCATTCCATGATAGGGCCATTCTCCATGGACCCCATCATGATGTTTATTTTTTCTTACATAAATAGGGTCATCTAGACCTTTCATTTTGGTGGAGAAAGGATCTCCATCGTTGATTTTCGATTTGATGGGCCCACGTGTAATGGGACCCACTTAATGTATGATTGAATGCTTAAAAAGGAGGGCCCATGGTGTCGGGGTCCCTCCATCACACGTGTCCCTCTTTCTCTCTCTCTCTCTCTCTCTCTCTTCTCTCCCTCCCTTTTTCATTTGTCTTTGTGGTGTAATGATGTGGTTGTGTGGCCCACTTGGATGGACCCCACTTTGATGTATGTATTACCCATGCCATCCAACCATTCCTTTTGGTGGCCCACGTCCATAGGTGGGTCTCGCCTCAAATGTATGTATCATGCCCAAACCGTCCAGCGTCCAGGGACGCTGGACGTGAACTGGGAAAACAAATATATATATATATATATATATATATATATATATATATATATATATATATATAAGCTTAGTTCAAGCCTTGGTGGTGGACCACTCATGTAGGCCCCACCTTGATGTATAAATTCAATCCACGCCGTCCATCCCTTTCCTCAGACCATTTTAGGCGTTGAGCCAAAAAATTGGGCCAATCCGACTTTCTGGCTGGCCATAGCATAGAAAACAGTGGTTTTCACCATTAAAATACATCCTAAAGTTTCCACACCCCAAAATATATTGAATATTGGGCTTGTTTCGCTTGTCTTGAGCTATGAGAAGTAGTGGAAGGGGTGGATTCTTCCGATGTGGGCCTCACGTATGAAAAACCCTAGAAAAATAAAAAAAAATAATAAAACAAAACATCTACAACAGATGCTGCTGCTGCCAGAGGCGCACAGGCAGCGCCTGTGGCGTTCAACAGGCGGACGACAGGGACCCACGGTCTCATCCGTGGGCCTCACCATGATGTGTGTTTGTCATCCAAACCGTTCATTAGGTGGGCCCCTTCTTGAAGTGGGCCCCCTCAAAAAATCGGCCCGATTTGAAACTCAGGTGGCCCACATCACAGGAAACAGTGGGGTTAAACCATCTGCCATTCAAACCCTTTTGGGTCAGTGAAGTTTTGGATTAATATGAAATTTGTTTTTCCCTTTCATCCAGGTCCATATGACCTTATCAACGGATTGAATGGCATATAAACCTTATGGTGGGCCCCAAGTGGGACCCACAGTGAGGTATGAGTTTTATTCACACCGTCCAGGCGGATGGTGGAACCCACTGTGATGTATGTGTTTTATTCCACCGTCCACAGCGTGGGACAATGGAACCCACCATGGTGTATGTGATCTCTCCACACCGTCCATCCCTACGGGACCCACCATGATGCATGTGTTGCATCCAAGCCGTCCAACCATTTTAAAAGCTCATTTCAAGGCTTGAGTCTAAAAATAAGGCAGATCCATTTATCAAGTGGACCACACTACACGGTGTGGATTGAACGTCTACCATTAAAATCCCTTAGGATTGCAGAAGTTTTAGGTCAGTGGGAAATTGTTTTCCTCTTAATTCAGGTCTATATGACCTTATGATCAGATTGGATGGTAAATATATATTATGGTGGGCCTTGAGAATTTTAATGGTAGAAACCATTATCACCACTTATATTTGGACGTGGCCCATATTTATGGCTCGTTGTTGAGGCCACCTTGATATGAATGTAAGGCCCATGTTATGAGGGCCCATTACGATGTATTCGAGGCCCATGGGTTATGGCCAATTGAATGTACATAAGGCCCATTGGTGCGGTCCATTGATGTAGCCCACTTAATGAATATAAGCCGCATTTGATGTATTTAAGGCCCAATGGGATGTATCTAAGGTCCATTGCAATGTATGACTCTTCCATGATTTGTGTAATGATGTTTTATGGCGAGCCATCCCATGGGAGCAATGTTGGTTTGACGTCCACATTGTAAGAATAATGTTGGTTAAATGTCCGCATTATAACTCTCCTTAGGGCCCATTGATAGGCCCATACTTGTTGTGTGTAGGTCGTCTAAGCCCATTTGCATCGTAAGGATAATTCATTACTTTATAACATGCTTAGTATAATCCCATGACTCATGCCCATACGCAGTTATGGTGGACCACATGCACATTATGGATGACCGTACCAGATACCGAAAATACTTGACTCTAGCATTGTGGGCACTTAGGATGTCCTTGGATGAAAATCCCAGAACCTTTTTGGTACCAGGAGATGCTCCAACGTTTAGACTGAGTGGATACACAAGCGCCTGAGTGTTGAATACCGGTAGGCCATGTCTCCCTCTGTGTCATGGTCGGTTGGAAGGGTGTGTGGCCTTATCTGCCCGAGTGAGGGGGCTATAAGCTATGCTGAGTTTGACCAGTTTGTAAATGAGTCCCCTATCGACAAGCCAGGTAGGTATTAGCAGACTACTGGTCAAGAAGATAGTGTGGTCTCTTCCACTTGCTTGGTTGTGCAGCTAGGGAGGAGGTAGTCAGTGTAAAGTGTATTGGACCCGGTGATATCCAGAGAGGAACTATACTATTTGTGTACTTGATGAGGACTGGCATGCTTGCTTTGCATCTCTCATATGACATTTGGCTACATAGGCCTCGCATCGCATGGCCTTGGTATGGCCAATAGCATTTATGCCTTGCATCATATAGCTTTGGTACAGCTGATAGCATTCATGGACTTACCGCATGTTTCTACATTACTTTGATATTATATACTTAGCACTTGCCTTGCGCACACACTTACACCACCCTCTAAGCTTTTGTAAGCTTATACACGATAGTTGCGTGCAGGTGGCGTTGGACAGTAGCAGTGCTGAGGCAGGAGTACGCATCTAACTATTTTGGAGCTTTTTAATCACCTTGTATTTTCCTTTCCACATTGTACTTAAATTTTTTGCTATAGTGGATATGTGGTGATGTTGTTTTGTGACTTGGTTATGCTTGTGGTTATGCTTCATTACAAGAAAAAAAATTCATTCTTAAAATCCTCCTTGTAGGATCCCAGGATCGGAATCTGGCATATGATTGCCAGGAGAGGAGAATGGGGCACTACAGAGGCTGTCGGCACCGGATTCAGTGATTGGGATTCCTGTGAATCTAATTTTCGGGTTTGGGGCGTGACAATTTCAGTGCCTGACTTAGTTTCAAAATCTTCTGATTCAGAAGAGGCTTCAAAGTCAGAGGATTCATCCCAAGTAGCCAACATTCCTTTCTTTTTAGGTTTGTCCTTTTTAGGACACCTGTTTGCTAAATGCCCATATTCATGGCAGTTGTAACACTGACCATCTTTTAAAGATTTTTGAGTTTTAGGTTTAGATTTCTTCTTATCATTAGATTTTTGAAAATCAACCATTTTTTTACTTTTAAAAATTTTGTAAAACTTTTTCGCTAAAAGGGCCATATCATCTTCAGAGTTTTTTAAATCAGAATTGCTATTATTTTCTTGAAAAACATTTTTAGAAGATTTAAGGGCGATAGATTTACCTTTAGGAGCTTTAAAAGTTAACCTATAAGTCTGTAAAGAGCCAACTAATTCTTCTACCCTCGTATTATCCGTATCACGAAGTTCCTGGATAGCAGTTACTTTAGAATTGAACCGTTTAGGAAGAGAGCATAGTATCTTTGCACATACTTTGCTTTCTGGGATTTTATCGCCAAAACCCCACAGAGTTCACAATTTCATTTAATCTAATATAGAAGTCCATGAACGATTTATTTTCTTCCATATGTATTTCCTCAAATTTGGTTGTGATGATTTGGACTTTAGATTTCTTGACAATTGATGTTCCCTCGTGTGTCATTTCTAAAATATTTCAGGCTTTACAGAATCACAGGATATAATTCTTTTGAATTCATCTGGTGATAGTGCGCAAGTGATTGCATTTAGTGCTTTTGCATTTGCACTACTCTCACTTTTCTGAAGTGTGGTCTAAGAGAAGTAAGGTGTAATTCTCATAGATTTGGATCCATCGATTCCAGTTACTTTAGTGGTAGGAGGGGTCCATTCAGTCACTGTAGCTAGCCACACACTTTCATCCAAGGATTTTAAGAAAATCATCATTCTGGCTTTCCAATAGGCATAGTAGGTGGAGGCCTAGTGACTGATAGGCTATCAAAATTTGACATCTTATAAATAGCTTAGATCAATTAGCTCAGGAAATAAATCCAAAAATATAACAATTAGAACAAGCTATTAGGCTCTAATACCACTTCAAAAGGCCAAGCTATATGCCGTAGACGGGGGGAGGGGGGGGGTGAGTAGGACTATGCCAAATTAAAACGATAACAGCAGAATTTAAACAATAAGAAGCCTTATAAACAAAATAAATGAAAGATGGCACTATAATCAATTCAAATGTATGAGTATTGAGAGACTAATACAAATGTTGTTCTAAGGACAACCTTACACCAAAAACCAAGGTTTATTGTAGGATAACCTGATTCCTAGAAAGGTCTTTGTATCAAAAACTCAAACTTGATACAGAGGAATAGATAGATAAATAACAAGGAAATGAAATCTATGTTATTACAACATTCCCCACAAAACTTGAAATGTAAAGGATTACAACATTCACATCCACACATACATCCCACAAACTTGAATGATAAAAGATATAAAAATTAAACCACACATCCACAAAATACAAAGAATTATAGTGGTTCGCCTGTGTGTACACCAACTATTAAACAACAGCCACACAGCTTGCTACTCCACTCCTAATATCCTCACACAGGATATATTAGCGTTCACTATGAAAATAGGTTTTTCTAGGTTCACCTAAAACCCTCATAATCATATCTTTCAAATGGGCTTACACAATTTAAAAAACCCCACTCTAAGTTTTCTGGATCACCTCAGATAAACCAAACAATGAGATTTTTCTGGCTCGATCTTAAAAGAAACCAAAAATAGAAGATTTAAACAAATGTAAAATACTTGGATTTCTCCTTTTGTTGCAGCCTGGAAGAACCAAGACGGAGTAGAAGTTCAAATATAGAAGTTCAATGTCCAATACTTACTTTGAAATTGTTCTAAGTTATAATTGATTTTAAATTAAACCAAGTTGAGCTAGCTTTATTTGATTTTGATTCCAAGAAGTGGAATATCACAATTCCTCTTTCAAATCAGATTGGAATGCAGAAACAAAATCCAATATGAAAAGCTAATAAAAAGAGAATATTAAATATGCACAATCTAGCTTAAGAAGATTACAAACTTATCTCTCAGAGTGATGCCTTTATTTTACTTGAATTCGATTATCAAACTCTGAAAATCGTGCTCTATTTATAGTTACAGAAATCGCTTTCATGACTGGTCTTAAGGACACTACGATTGGTCATAGGACCAACAACATTTTGAATTTTTGAGCACAATCAGATAAAATCGTTCTACAACTGGTCATAGGCACTTCACGACCGGTCGTGAGGCCTCCACAACTAACCGTGACCTACCCACGATTGGTCGCGAGGAGCCAGGAATGGTTGCTGGAGTTTAAGTCGTAGCTGCTGGACTGGTCATGAATGAGTCATGCACTGTTCAAACAACCGATCGAGCAGTCTCCAGGACTGGTCGTAGCTCGACTAAAAAATTCAAAAAATTTGTAACAACTTAGGACTGGTCATGGAATTTCTTGGACTGGTCGAGCCGGTGCTAGGACTAGTCGAACAGAGTCTAGGACTAGTCGAAGAACAGACCAAATACTTATGAAATGATTTAATTTGAATTATGTATTCAAAATGACCTACCCTAAGGTCAATCTAAGGTCTTCCATACCTTAGACATGATGTATGAACATTGAACCTTCTTTTCTTCAGATGATTAATGTTCTTTGAAGTTCATGAAGCTTGAGATCTCAACACACGATGAAGCTTGTATTTGAGATTTTTAGAAGCTTGATTTCGTAGTACTTGAGTTGTACTTTACCTTGAGTTTGATCTTGCATTTCTTGAAGGAGACCTTTGTTCTTGACTTGAAGAATTGTCAATCTCCCCCTTTGTACATCTTAGTTCTTGAAGTAGATCTTTGTTCTTGTGCATGAGATGCATTGACTTGAACATATATATCAATGTGCTACACAAGACACATACTGTGGTTTTGGCACAACAAAATTTGACAATCAAAGGAAAAAATAATCATTGCACTTACAGTCTCCCCCTTTGTCAAATTTATGACAAAACACACTTCATTAAAAATAAGAGTAGCATTATATGTTCAATAAAAAATCATGCACCAGTTGAAATAGCTAGAACATTACCATGCTCAACAAAGAATCATGCACCAGTTACAATAACCGAAATGCATCATTATGAAGTATTCAAAACATCTTTATACTTACTCCCCCTAAGTAGCACATACTCACTCTGAGTAGCACACATAAGAAGAAAAATATGTTACTATCCACAATCCTTACTCCCCCTGAGTAGCACATACTCACTCTGAGTAGCACATATAAAAGAAAAATATGCTACTATTCACAATCCGTATCCAATATCAGCATAACAAAATATTCTCTCCCTTTTTTGTCATAATTAGACAAAGGAAGCAATTAAGATACGGAAGAGGAAAGGTAACAAGAGAGGCATAAGGGAATAAACTAGTCAAGATATGAAAGATAAAAGCAAATAGTGTGCATTCAAATGTCATCATAAACCAAGTTCATATAAGTAACACACATAAACTAAGTTCATCCAACATCAGTCCCAAAAACTGAAAGAAATCAAAGTATCATAAGAGCTATTACATGCCATAAGAGAAAACACTTAATCAGATCCAGAAAAGGGGGCAGGAATAGATGGATCAATTTGGTGTAAACCCTTATTCAAGCACCTCATATATTTACACATATATGCAAATTAAGAATCTTGGGTTACACGTATCTGAGCCACCTGTTCCTCAAGAGAATGCAACCTCTCATTAAAATCAGAAGGCTAATAGTCAGGGTTAGCCTCAAAATCTAATTTAATCTCATTAAAGATATCATCCATATTTATATCATCAAGAGGTAGATCGCCACCTTCTTCTTCATTCACTTCTTCAGCACACCCATCACCCACATTCACTTGGCCAGGAGCCAATCCCAATTTCATCTTGTTTATATTTGAGTTGTTAAAAATAAGGTGATGAATAGGAGCCTCTCCAACAGGCATAGCAACTAGCATGTGAGTAGCTAACATAGTCATAAGAAATGCAAATGGAATATCACCGTGTCCAGGATGGAGACGGAACCGAATGATAGAATAACATATCAGAGAAGAAAGTCAAACTTTAGTTCCAGAGATGATGGAATGCAAAATGCGAACCATGAAAGAGGTGAGTTTGGTTTTGTTACTAGAACGCGGATATAGATTTGAAATAAATATTCTATGAAGAACCCTGTATCTGGGTAATAAATACTTGGAAGCAAGCGCATTCCCCTTATGAGTCCATTGTGCATCTATATTACCCAAAGCTTTAGTTAGTACACATTTTTCTGATTTTCACAGTTTGTTAGCTAGAGTATGAATAGGAATACCCTCGTCATTAACAGGTATGTCCATTAAAGCAGAAATTAAATGATGGTCTATTTCCAATGGACCTTCTCTAGTTACAATTGAAAACATTAAATTCTCAGTCGAAAATTTAGAAATACATGCAAACATAGCCTGCGCAATAGATTGGTATGCTGACCCACACATATGTAGAATGTTAGCCCATCCTACAGCTTAGAGAAGAGGAAGGAGACCAAAAGGAAAAATGTGTTCAAGATCTTCAGGTCGTTCAACAATAACATTACGTAATCGTAAATCCCATATATACGAGGGATCATCTTCGGGTGACCGAAGGTGGCACCTTGTTAAAGGAGTCGATCTAGATGAGGAAGCTTGTAACATCCCGACAAAATCTGTACAAAGGCCCGATTACCACCTCAGGTAGATATCACTCAGGACCAAATCCTTTAGGAATTAGACGAAAATTAATTAAGTGCTAAACTAAATCATCGGTGGAATTAGCTTAAACCACTTTAAATACAAACTGCAGGGCCCAAAATGAGTAGAACCACTAATGCCATGTTACGTAGAAACATAGGATCAATCTCTAAACCCAGTTGCTCTCAGGTGCACTTTAAAACTCCGTATCAGACCTGGACCACTCGTTGAAATTCCGATTACAGTGAAACTATACAGTTATGACCGCCTTACTGGACTTGACAACCATCTCGAAAATCAAATCCAGATAGTATCCAGAAATGCACAACTTGAGCCCGGAGCGAAGTGTGTGAGAAACGCGAATATCTTTAGAAAATAAACTCAGATTTAAGTGATTTGGGCCGTTCGCTTGCGAGCCAAATTTAAGGTTTCAGATTGTCAGAATCTGACCTAAATACACCCTCAGATCAGGGAAATTTTCGTACACAAGTTAGTGTACTTGTAGACCTGATCGAGTGTCGATGACTATTGAACTGTAACGGGTCCTCCGTGGTCGATCTGTAAATCTGATCGGACCAAAACCTTAACCTAATGTAGATACATCTTCAGGGAACTTCCCTTGGACCGTACGTAGAAAGGGGGCCTCCAGATGTGCTCCATTGGACCAAAACATATCCCTTTTAGCTATAACTTAAGTATGCCATGGCCCTGGGGCCATTGAGGTCAGTTCTGAGCCTATATAAGGCCATTTTCTCACCCCACCTCTCTCATATCCGAATTTTTCTCCAAACCCTAAGGGACAACTAGAGAAAAGGGAGAGAAAGGGTGGCGATCGAAGGGAGATCTTTGGAGGTTGTGCAATCCTTCTTCCCTGTTACTCCACACACCGAATCGCCTCCCCACATTGCTACACGAGCGATTCCAACTCCAATTTGGGTAAGAAAACCTAACCCTAATCTATTTTCGGTATCCAACTAGATGAATCAACGAAATAGCTAAACTACTTCATACTATAGGTAGCCGTTGTGTCGTAGACTAAGGCGTGTTGTTCAAACTGAGCTCGTTAAGAGTCTACTGGTGAAAGGTGCGGACTATAAACATTTAGGTTATGGTTTTCAAGGCTTTTAATATCAGTTAATGATTTATGACTAACTTGTTTACTATCACATGTGCTTAGATACGTTGTTTTCCGTATATTACACATATGTAAACTATGTTGATTTTAATGCATTTCATGTATTTGTTGAAATGTTTGAATGAATATGAATTATGATTTGTGCTTGTCATGATTTATGTTTAAGAATACATGATTGTTATATGTGTGGCAACTCCCTTGTGAAAGGATTTGCTATAATATACGTTATAACTAATATATTACATGTATGCTATATGTGTAGTCTAAGTGCTTGATAAAATGCCTAAATGAGAAAAGGTTGGCTAAAATGTGTTTAAGGAGGGTATTGAGATAGGATTCTCAATTACCTTATTTTTAGTTACAGTTTCCTTCATGTAACCTATATTACTACTACGTGCTTTATGGATGAAATGCTACGTATGATAACATGTGTGCCATGTGTTTGCCAAAATGCTCAAATGAGATTTATATTTGAATTGTTTAACACATGCTGCTTGACTATCACATATGAATGCCTAAAGTGTTGAGTATGATTGGGACTACTACGTAGTCCAGGCAATCAGTAACAATTCCCATTTGAGTGGCTGAATTAGTTCCACCACATTTGATGTGTTCGGTGAATTCGAGTCGTACGATGACTGTCGACAGTGATACCGTGTCAATCAATTCAGCGTACTCTCGTACCAATCGAACTTGTTAACTAACCCAATTGGTCTATTGTGTGTTTACCATGTATGGACACTACTACTTGAATCTACGTATCAATTACCAGTGCAAAGCCTGTTCAACCATGGTACCACGATCCGCAAAGACTCATGAGCTGAGCATGGTGGTATGGGACACCTTGGTCGAGCTGTCGACCTACGCTAGGCCGAAGAGCCTCCCCGTAGTGACCAATGAGCAACCCAAACTCATGAGCCGAATACGGTAGTATGGGACACTGAGCTGTCGGCCTCCATCGGTGCAGCTTGGCTATGGTCCCCAGTCGGGTTGGTGACGAGCTTTCGAAAATAGACTGTCAGTTGGTATGGCATTGGTGGAGTGACCTCGAGTATGAAATAAGCCTACCCCAGCGCAGCCTGGCTGTGGTCTCCAGTTGGGTTAGTGACGAGCCTTCGAAAATAAACTGTCAGTTGGTAGGGCATTGGTGGGGTGACCTCGAGTGTGAATTAAGCCTACGCTAATGGTGACAAGCCTCTGATAGTGACCTATGGGGTAAACTCGCGAACTTGCCTATCGTATGTGATTAACTAGGATTGATGACCCTAGATGGATCATTGTTTAGGAAGTGATGAAAAGGAGGGTACCTTAGCTTCCGCAATCATGCTGTATGAATATGCCTAATTAAGAACTTGGCTAATCACGCACATGCACCACATTGCATGTGCCTTTGGCGTTGGAGTTTAGCACAGCGGGAGTGTTGCATGCCACGATCATGAGATGATGTCGTAGAGGGAGTGCAGGTGAGGGCATACATCATTATCGCTTATCATCATTGCATTAACAAGAGTATTTAGGACATGAGTGTTGTACTGCTTGACTGAATTGATAACATGTTAACCTTTACCTTATAGCTCCACTAAGTTGATCACTCACTTCCACTCTCTGGGACGGTGTTTTAAAACATCAACCAGACTCTGTTGTAGTTTTAAGTGATGATGAGGCTTACGAGATGGAGCCTGTCTTCTATGATAACGAGGAGGAGTTCTCCTACATGCAACTCTCTAGTGGGTTTATGTAGACCTGGAGTTATATATCAGAGCTACAGGGATATGGATAGATGACATTACGCTTTACCATTTTGTATATTTTAGAATTATACATGTAATTGTTTAACTGGTGACGTTCATACTCTGGGGACTTACAATCACTTATATGCTTTATATACATACCACAATCTTCCGCTTGCGTAATCTAATTGTCTCTAGAGTATGATATGTTGATTTAGTAAAATTCCACTCATTGTTTAATGCACTAATACAGACAACATTTAATCATCATCATCTATGTTGCATTAGTGATGTGTTGGATCTCGGGAGTTGAGCTTCTACTCGACCCCCAATTTTCAGGGCATAACAAGTTGGTATCAGAGCATGATTTGGATTAAACTAGCCTGGTTTATGGTCACATGACGCCCACTGACGTACTTTGATTTAGGAGGGTGCGATAAAACGTAGAAACGGTTATAGGATTTCCAGTTTCGTCGGTCGTTGGATTCGACCAAAACTGATCATCGTAGTTCACCCCATAGGCACCTTTGACCATGTAAAACGATCCTAATCTCCCTCTAGTCCATCAATGGACTAGTATGGACATCAATTCAGTCGACCCCATGTGCAAAACACGCCAAAAGCGTGAATACTCGCAAGATGAGGCTTAAACGTGTCTCGAACGAGTGTGGGGGGCCATGCACCAACTTCCGATGGGACTTGAGGTGGGTCCCAAGCTTTTTCGGCACCCAGGGGGGGTGGACACTGCCCCCATGCAGAGCCACCGCCGACCAGACAGACCTCGGCCCTGCCAACCGACCAACTGTGGGGTCCTCCACACACGTGTGGGACCCCTCTCCTCCCTCTAAAAACCCATTTTAGGGCATTTTTGCAAAATTTCAACCCCCCTCCACTCCAATTTCTCTCCCAAATCCCTCTTCCTCTCAAACCCATTGCACAAATCCATCTTTAAAGCTTCAAATCTACTTTCTTCATCATCACTACCTTTCTATCTCTCTTTCTAAGTGCCTCGAACCCCATTAACTTTTTCAATCCCTCTCAAATCTTCTTCTATATCTTCCAAACACCACCTTTTCCTTCATTTTCCACACCATCCCCCTCTTTTCTTCCCATTTGAGTACACAAACCCACTTATGTGTCTCAAAACTTCAAGACCCAATAACCCAACCTATTCTCAATAGCTTTCTTTGAAGTGGTCACCGCCATCTTCTCCATCTCTACACTCTTATCTCTCATAACGAGGAAAAGAGTGGCCCCTAATGAGGCCGGGCCAAGCCGACCACGTCGTCCTGCGAGGAGGACGGATGCCGAAGCAAGTACTAGTGCTTAGCAAGAACGGAGGTCCAAGTGGGACCTCGATCCTCGGATTTCATTGGAGAGATCCCTCCTACTAAACATCAGTCTCGGTAAGTTCCGCAACCACAAGGTCGTGTTTGAAGCACACGTCGATGAGAAGATGTTTGGGACGTATCCAGTAATTGACTTTCTTCTGGAAAATGGGTGGGGGACCATATTTGAGGGAAATGAGCCTTCAAGTGAAAACACTATGTAAACTTTTTATGTCCTCATTCGGAATCCGATATATGAGCCCCTCCAGTTTACCATCCCTCTAGGTAGGTAGGAGATTACGATTGGTGTGGATGAGATTGCTCGTGTCATGGGTGTTGAGAAGGGGTCAATGCATGCTTGCGGGAGAAATTGCACTAGTAAGCGGGAGAAGAGACTCTGCACACGGTTCCTCTGTGGCCAGCTCGAGTAGTGGAGGTGGGAGACTTGCCTCGCTTCAACCAAAATGACAAATGACTTATGTCTGCTCCACAACATATGCACGTATAACATGTATCCCCGGTCGAGTAACCGCACCGAGTGCACGAGGTTCATGGTGGACTTCTTGTTTCGAGTTGGGAAATGAGACAAAGTATGTTTGCCCACTCTCGACCTGACACAGATAATCAAAGTGGCGAGGTCCAATTCGGCCGACTGATTTGCAAGATCGCCCGCCGCTACATCTTTCGACTCCATATGGATGACATCGCCTCAATCCATATTATCAATGCAAGCACGCTTGACAAAATGGAGATTGGCGAAAGGCAATGCCGAGGCCGCCTTGGGGAGCAGAGTGACGATACAGAAGAGGAGAGTGTTGATGTCGAAGGGAAAAGTGATGATATCGAGGAGAGCGAGGGTGAGGAAGAAAGTGGCAATGAAGAAGAAGGGAGTAGTGAGGATAGCAATAGGGATGATTGCAGTGGTGAGGAGAAGGACAAGCAGAGGAAGAAGTGGAGGCCTAAGGCCCTGGGGTGGCCTCTCCTCCTGCTACACATGAGCGTGGCAATGATCGGGCTACTTTAAAAGCCCACTTGGCTCAGCTCGAGGAGGGTTAGGCCTCCCTACGACAAGAGGTCGATGAGACCCGGGCCTTCGTGAAGCACAAATTCAAGAAGTTGTCTCGCACCGTGAAGGCTATCCTGTGCTGCATGCAGGATAAGGGTGCACCTCTTCCGTCACCGGACTCGGATGATTAGACATGTGTAGTCGTCCCTAGCATGTTTTTGTAATAGCCTTCTTTGTGTTAGCCTGTGTAGGCTCGAATGATGGATAGTATGTTCTGGTGTTTAAAGGCTTTTTAGAGTAGCTTGCATGCATTCTCAGTCATGATTCATGTAAGATTGTATCTCTCATGTATTGTGACAATTTTGCTTAGATGAATGCATAGAAATTCCCTGTTGCTATGAGATGTATGTGTATCGTTAGAATGTGAGTGATGTGTGGATATGCATCAATACTTATGCTAACTCTAACACGGGTTGCTCCCTATGTTGTATATAAGGAATGCCACCTAAGAGCACTCGGAGCATGGCTCGTCTTTCACTGGGTGAATCGTTTGATGGGGCATCTCCCCTAAGCGATAGCCACATGGACCCTAGCTTGGGTCCAATTCACGAGACCATGCCGGATTTTCAGCCGACCACTGGCCCCACCGTTGGGCCGACACCTGTGACACCGCCTGTGGCACCACTTGTGGTACCACCTATTACACCATTGGTTCCTGAGCAAAATCGTGCATCTACGTCGACGCCTCACATACCACAGTTCGCTCCGCCTCCTGATAGGCTGGAGCAAATGATATTGTTGATGCAACAGCAGTAGCAGTTTCTGGCTACCATCGCAGGAGCCTTTGCCCAGAGTATGGGTGTGGTCCACCTGCACCACCTGTGCACCCTGCTGGGAACGTGAGTGTCAGTGGCCTTTTCAAGCAATTTCAGCACTTATGACCCCCTACCTTTGCGGGTACTCACAAACCTGAGGAGGCTGATTACTGGCTAGATCGCATCTCTAAGATGTTGATGCCACTACACTACACTGAGGCAGAACAGGTTGATCTGGTCACTTCATATTTGAGAAAGAGGTTAGCTTATGGTGGGACAGCGTCCTCAGGACCATTGTGGTCAGATATGTGTGGAAGTGGGAGGCCTTCGAGACGCGCTTCCACGAGAAGTATTTCCCCCTCACGTACCGCCATGAGAAGGAGGGAGAGTTCCTTTACCTCCGATAGGGAGGGATGACCATGCCTGAATATGAGAACAGATTTACGAAGCTAGCCAGATATACTCCTTTGATCCTAGTAGATGAGCCGACGAAAATGTGGCATTTTTCAGATGGCTGCGGCCCGATATCCGCACTAAGATGTGTTGCGCTAGTATTCCCAATTACGCCGAGCTAGTCAACATGTGTCTACGAGTCAAACAAGATGGAGACAGAGTTTCTCAGACACGTATACCAATGGGCCCGACGCCTCGGCCCGAATTATGGCACCAGCCAGTCCTAGGTAAGAGCCACATGTAGACTCACCTCCTATGCTCGTGACTCAGCCGACCCAGTAGAGACGAACGTGCGGTTGGTGTACATATTGCAACAAAGGGGGACACACTGACCCCTTCTATTTTACTAAGATGAAAGACAATGGCATCACGCTACCTCAGAAGATCGACCGTCAGCCGCCACGTGTTATAGCGACTCCACCTCAATGACCTATGGCAGTGCAACCAAATCATCCTCAACAAGCCCGTGTGTATGCACTTGCAGTTGAAATACCTGAATCAGCAACTGCAGCGCCTTTGGCCTTTGAGGTCACTACCCACATTCAAGGTACACCTGTATTCCTATTGGTAGACACTAGGTCTATTAAACCAATTCATATGAAAGAATAGGCCTAACAATGGATTACTATAAAAATCATAAAAATAATATAGTAACTAGAGGTGACAAATATGTTATAAATAATAGAAAGGTTGAAACGAAAAATTTCTACAACTTTGAGTTACTAATAGACTGGTCATACCTTTTCATATTAAAGTTTAGTATTTGGTGTCTATTTAGGAATTATTTGTAATCATACTAGGAATCATCCTGTGATTAAATTTAAATTATACATATATATATATACATATAAATTATTTTTGTGTATTTAAACTGGGACCTTTGAGTAGGATTGAGTTTCATAGCTTAATACTCCATAAGCTCATGTTAATGGCGGACTACAGTAAGTTTCTTATTCCCTTGAAAATTCAAGATTCATACCGTGTGAAGGAGATGTCCCTATCCTTTCCTTTCCTGCAGCCTTATGTTGCTAACATTCTAAACTTCTGAAATATTTTACAACTCTCGACTCTTCCTTCCCTCTTGAAGTTAATGAAACCGAAGTGCAGTCTGCCCATAACTCCCTAACTGTATGATTGAAATGGTGACATACAAATATAATTTTAGGAGATTGAAAACCCTTCTAGTATAGTCTTTTAACTATGAGCACCACGGAAGAACTTATTATGCACCACGTTAAGCATAGGTTAGACAAGAACTCTTGTTGAACAAGACCCGAAGGACAATCTCATAAACATGAGACTTAAACCTCCTAATGAATTATAATACTCCTCAGATAATTAGGATTATCAGATTTCAGAATTTCAGAACCATATCCCTACGAGGCATTCACGGCTTAACTCAATTCTCAATCCTGGGTGATTACCTAAGGACTCACTGCTTTGACCAAGCAGAAGACCAGGATCCATCAGGATTAGGAAGGGATACAACATGTTGTCTGCCCTGGTCAGGCGAACAATCAACGTATCGGATTTGAGCCTACCATAATTGTCTTTCCGTATTAGCCCAATCATAAAGAGTAGGTTATGCCACCCGTAAGTAAACTTTATCATCAAACACTTAGTACAATAATAATGATTTGGACATTTATTTCTGAACCTTAAAGGTAGAAGCTTTTAAGGGGGATAGATCAATATGAGCTAGGCTGATGTAATTATTATATACCCTAACACGTGTGTAAACCTGAAACCAACAAGACTAAGAAAAATAAAATAATAAAACCTTTACTTAATACCCTTAGGCAATTTTGGGGATGAAATTGTTCTTTATGGGGGGTAGATTGTAACATCTGGAAAAAATTTGTACAAAGACCCGAGTACCACCTCATGTAGATATCACTCAGGACCAAATCCTTTAGAAATTAGACGAAAATTAATTAAGTGCTAAACTAAATCATCGGTGGAATTAGTTTAAACTACTTTAAATACAAACTACAGGGCCCAAAACAAGTAGAACCGCTAGCGCTACGTTACATAGAAACATAGGATCAATCTCTAAACCCAGTTGCTCTCGGGAGCACTTTGAAACTCCGTATCGGACCTGGACCGCTTGTCGAAAGTCCGATTATAGCGAAACTATACAGTTATGACCGCCTTACTGGACTTGACAACCATCTTGAAAATTAAATCCAGATAGTATCCAAAAACGCACAACTTGAGCCCGGACTGAAATGTGTAAGAAACGCGAATATCTTTAGAAAATGAACTCAGATTTAAGTGATTTGAGCCGTTCGCGGGGCCAAATTTAAGGTTTCAGACCATTAGAATCTGACCCAAATACACCCTCGGATAAGGGAAATTTCCATACACAGGTCAATGTACGTGTGGCCCTGATCGAGTGTCGATAACCGTTGAACTGAAACGGGTCCTCCGCGGTCGATCTGTAAATTCGATCGGACCAAAACCTTAACCTAACATAGATCCATCGTCAGGGAACTTCCCCTGGACCGTACGCAGAAAGGGGGCCTCCAGATGTGCTCCGTTGGACCAAAATAGATCCCTTTTGGCTATAACTTAAGTATACCATGGCCCTGGGGCCATTGAGGTCAATTCTGAAACTATATAAGGCCCTTTTCTCACCCCACCTCTCTCATATCCGAATTTTGCTTCAAACCCTAAGGGAGAAAGAGAGAAAAGGGAGAGAAAGGGTGGCGATTGAAGGGAGATCTTTGGAGCTTGTGTAGCCCTTCTTCCCTGTTACTCCACACACTAAATCGCCTCCCCACATTGCTACATGAGCGATTCCAACTCTGATTTGGGTAAGAAAACCTAACCCTAATCTATTTTCGGTATCCAATTAGATGAATCAGCGAAATAGTTAAACTACTTCATGCTATAGGTAGCCGTTGTGCCGTAGACTGAGGCGTGTTGTTCAAACTGAGCTCGTTACGAGTCTACCAGTGAAATGTGTGGACTATAATTGTTTAGGTTATGGTTTTCAAGGCTTTCAATATCAGTTAATGATTTATGACTGACTCGATTGCTATCACATGTGCTTAGATACGTTGTTTTTCATATATTACACATATATATAAACTATGTTGATTTTAATGCATTCCATGTGTTTGTTGAAATGTTTGAATGAATATGAAATTACGATTTGTGCTTGTCATGATTTATGTTTGAGAATACATGATTGTTGTACGTGTTTCAACTCCCTTGTGAAAGGATTTGCTATAATATACGTTATAACTAATATATTACATGTATGTTATATGTGTAGTCTAAGTGCTTGATAAAATGCCTGAATGAGAAAAGGTTGGCTGAAATGTGTTTAAGGAGAGTATTGAGATACGATTCTCAATTACCTTATCTTTAGTTATAGTTTCCTTTATGTAACCTATATTACTACTACGTGCTTTATAGATGAATTGCTACGTATAATAACATGTGTGCTATGTGTTTGTCAAAATGCTCAAATGAGATTTATATTTGAATTGTTTGACACATGCCACTTGACTATCACATATGAATGCCTAAAGTGTTGAGTATGATTGGGACTACTGCGTAGTCCAGGCAATCGGTAACAATTCCCGTTTGAGTGGCCGAATTAGTTCCGCCATATTTAATGCGTTCGGTGAATCCGAGTCGTACGATGACTATCGACTGTGGTACCATGTCGATCAATTCACCATACGCTCGTTCCAATCGAACTTGTCAAGTAACCCGATTGACCTATTGTGTGTTTACCATGTATGAACACTATTGCTTGAATCTAAGGTACCAACTTACCAGTGCAAAGCCCATTCAACCATAGTACCACGATCTGCTAAGACTCATGTGTCAGGCATGGTGGTATGGGACACTGTGGTCGAGCTGTCGGCCTACGCTGGGGCGACGAACCTCCCTGTAGTGTCCGATGAGTAACCCAAACTCGTGAACCGAATACGGTGGTATGGGACACTGTATTCGAGCTGTCGGCCTCCATCGGTGCAGCCTGGCTGTGGTCCCCAGTCGGATTGGTAATAAGCCTTTAAAAATAGACTCCCAGTTGGTAGGGCGTTGGTAGAGTGACCTCGAGTATAAAATAGGCCTACCCCTACGCAGCCTGGTTATGATCCCCAGTCGGGTTGGTGACTAGCCTTCGAAAATAGACTGCCAGTTGGTAGGGCATTGGTGGGGTGACCTCGAGTGTGAATTAAGCCTACGCTGACGGTGACGAGCCTCTGGTAGCGACCTATGGTGTAAACTCGCGAACTTGCCTATCGTATGTGATTAACTAGGATTAACGACCCTAGATGGATCATTGTTTGGTAAGTAGCGAAAAGGAGGGTACCATAGCTTCTCGAATTATGCTATATGAATATGCATAATTAGGAACTTGGCTAATCATGCACATGCACTGCATTGCATGTACCTTTGGCATTGGATTTGAGCACAATGGGAGTGTTGCATGCCGCAATTGTGAGATGATGTCGCAGAGGGAGTGCAGGCGAGGGCATACATCATTATTGCATATCATCCTTGCGTTAACAAGAATATTTAGGATATGAGTGTTGTACTGCTTTATCATTACTGCTTGAATAAATTGATAACATGTTAACCTTTGCCTTATAGCTCCACTGAGTTGATTACTCACTCCCACGCTCTAGGAAGGTGTTTTAAAACACCAACCAGACTCTGTTATAGTTTCAGGTGATGACGAGGCTTACAAGATGGAGCTTGTCTTCTATGATGACGAGGAAGAGTTCTTCTACATGCAACTCTTTGACAGGTCTATGTAGACATGAAGTTACATATCGGAGCTACAGGGATATGGATAGATGACATTACGCTTCACCATTTTGTATATTTTGGAATTATACATGTAATTGTTTAACCTGGTGATGTTCATACTCTGGGGACTTACAATCACTTATATGCTTTATATACATACCACAGTCTTCCGCTTGCGTAATCTAATTGTCTCTGGATTATGATATGCTGATTTGGTAAAATCCTACTCATGTTTAATGCACTAATATGGACAACATTTAATCATCATCATCTATGTTGCATAAGTGATGCATTGAAACTCGGGAGTTGAGCTTTTGCTCGACTGTCAATTTTTAGGGCGTTACAAAGCACCTCAGGAAGTTTTCTTTTTCCCTCTAGCATCCATTTGTCACAAAGAAAGAAGGAATCAAGAAGTTGTAAAAGATGTAGAGTGGGTTTCTTCAAAAATAGATTATTGAGAAGAAAACCCTAAAAACTTAAAGAAAATAAGAAATATATCACTCTAGGTAAGAAAATGAAGTGATATCCACTTGAATCTAGAAGGAAAATGGAAATAATGGACTAACCTTGAAGAATAAAAAAGTTGGAAACGACCGGTCGAGCTTAGACTCGTTGGAGAGGAAAAGCAAATGAGGAAGAAAAGTGATTTTTTTCCCCTAATTAAAAGCACCAGCACGCTACACGACTGGTCGTGGGACGTCCTCGACCGGTCGTGACGTGACTGGTCGAGTCCATCCTCGACTGGTCGTGCACATTCAAAAATATGCATTTAATTTGAAATTCTGATCATTTAAAATAATAAATATATACAATATGATACAGAAATGCATAAATGATCAATTCAAATTGCACATACCAAGATCAAATTTCGATTTATTAAACATGCTTTTGTCAAGTGCTTTAGTGAAAATGTCAGCAAGTTGATTCTCGGTCGGAATGTATTCCAATGAAATTATCTTTTCTTCAACTAATTCACGAATGTAATGATATCTAATGTCAATGTGCTTGGTTCGTGACTGCTAGATTAGGTTTTTAGATATTTTAATTGCGCTAGAATTATCACAATATAAAACCATTAAATCCTGTACAATTCCATAAGCACTTAACATTCTATTAATCCATACAAGCTGAGTACATGCATTTCCAACTGCAATGTATTCAGCCTCAGCAGTTGAGAGTAATACGGAACTTTGTTTTTTTACTTTGCCAAGAAACTAAATAGTTCCCAATATAGAAACAACCACCACTGGTTGATTTCCTATCGTCGATATTACCATCCCAATTAGCATTTGTGTACCCAACCAACTGAACACTAGTATTATATGAATACCAGAGACCCAAATTAGCTGAACTTGCGAGATATCGCAAATCCGCTTAACAACAGTTAAATGTGACTCTTTAGGGTCAGATTAATATTTAGTACAAATTTCAACGCTAAAAGCAATATCAGGTCTACTTACAGTTAAATAAAGTAAACTGCTAATCATACTACGATATAATTTAGAATCCACACTTTTACCTGTAGAGTCCTTTGAGAGTCTTAGTGTTGTACTCATAGGAGTATTGAAAATTTTCACAAGTTGTTGTTTAACTTGCAACTCTAGGAAATAATTCAATTCCCCAACCATGCTCATTTCTAACTTTAATTTCATTAAATCTGCAACCTCAATAGTCATGTTAGTACAGGTAGATCCATAAATAATATCATCAATATAGATCTGCACTATTACGATATGATCGCTATATTTCTTAACAAACAGAGTTTTATCAACACTTCCCATTAGAAAATTATGACTTAGTAAAAACTTAGTCAATTTTTCGTACCATGCCTTGGGAGCTTGTTTCAAACCGTAGAGAGCCTTTTTTAAGCGATAGACATGATCAGTAGGGTCTTCAAAACTCGTTGGTTGTTCAACATACACTTCTTCATGCAGATCGCCATTTAAGAAAGCACTCTTTACATCCATTTGATAAATTTTGAATTTTCTAAAGCGAGAAATGGATACAAATAGTTTAATTGATTCAAGACGAGCTACTAAGGCAAATGTTTCATCACAATCAATGCCTTCAATTTGAGTGTACCCTTGTACAACCAGTCTAGCCTTGTTTCAAATTATATTACCAAGTTCATCAGACTTAGTTTCGATAATGTGTTTATCTTTAGGTCTAGGAACAAGATATTAAACATCATTTCTTACAAATTGGTTAAGCTCTTCTTGCATTGCAACAATCCAGTTTTCATCAGTAAGAGCTTCTTTTACGTTAATCGGTTCTATCTAGGATGTAAAGCACACGTAATTACATATATCTTCTAGTTGTCTACGAGTGCGCACACCAGTGAGAGGGTTTCCAAGAATTTGAGTGGTTGGATGATTTAAACAGTCCTCGGTTCAGAGTTAATTTGATTTGATGAAGTAACTGGTTTGTCAATTAAAAGAACTTCATCATTATCTGAACTTGAGGCAAGTATAATTAAGTGATCATCAATGACCACATTAATGGACTCTTGAATAACACTAGTCCTTTTATTTAGTACTCGATATGCTCGACTGTTCAAAGAATACCCTAAAAAGATCCCTTCATCACTTTTAGTGTCAAACTTGCCCAGATTTTCACGGTCACGTAAAATATAGCACTTGCTGCTAAAAACTCAAAAGTATTTGACAGTAGGCTTCTTATCGAACCACATTTCATATGACATTTTATTATTTGACTTACTAGTGTAAACGCGGTTTATTATATAGCAGGTAGTATTTACTACTTCAGCTCAAAGATTTTTAGAGAGCTTCATACTATTCAACATTACATTTGTCATTTCTTGAAGCACTCTATTTTTTCTTTCAATAATTCCATTTTGTTGTTGTGTTTTGGGTGCAGAGAATTCATGTGATATTCTCTAATCGCAATAGAATTTCTCAAAACAGCTATTCTCAAATTCTGATCCATGATCACTATGGATCTTATAGATTTGAGACCCTTTTTTAGTTTGGATTCGTTTGAGAACTCGTTTTACTTCATCAAGGGTTTCTAATTTATCTTTTAAGAAATCTACCCAAGTGAATCTCGTAAAATCATCCACGATTACCAGCATATATTTTTTGCCACCTCGACTCTCCATCCTGGTTGGTCCTATAAGATCCATGTGGAGAAATTCGAGAGGTTTAGATGTGGTATTTGAGTCCACCTTTTTGTGAGCACTCCTAGTTTGTTTGTCAATTTGACATTCACCTCATATTTTGTCTACTTTCTGTAATTTAGGTAGACTTCTTATCAGTTCTCTTTTGCTCAATCTATACAAATTACGGTAGTGTATATGTCCAAGGCATTTATGCCATAACTCGGTCTCATCGGTATGGACCATGTAACACAATTGACTAGATGAGCTAGAATCACTTATAATATAGCAGTTTTCAGAAGTTCTACAATCAGTTAATATAACAGAATCCTTTTTGTTTAAAATTTCACAACCTTGGTTAGTAGATTTTACGCTATGATTGTTATCGCATATTTGAGATATACTTAACAGATTATGTTTTAACAATTCAACGTATAAAACATTCTTAAATAAGGGAAGGTTAAAGAGTTGAACCGTACCTTGGCCAATAATCCTGCAGTTGCCACCATCACTAAATGTGACTGAACCATCAGCCATGTCTTTAAGATCAGTGAATAGACCTTTATCACCAGTCATGTGCATTGAGCATCCACTGTCTAAGTACCACTTTGAATGACTTGTAGCTTTGAAAGCCGTGTAGGCAACCAGGCAAGTAACCTTAGGAACTCATTTCATAACTATTTTGGGTTTAGGAGTATAGTTGGTCTTCTTATGTTTGTAGTTGTTCTAAGAATGACCTACTGAGTTAGATTTTAAGAGTTCCTTAAGTAAATCAACTATTTTTTCATCTAAAAGATTTCAGTTCTGATTTTTATAGTTGATATGATTACTTTTAGGTTTGAAAGATTAATAAGTTTTAGCATTTTTAGAAAAATTTTGATTTAAACTATTCCCTTTTGAGTTTGAGGATTCTCGTTTCATAAACTTAGGAGGAGTATTCTTCTGTTTAGGAGGAATGTTTCTATCGTAGCCCAAACTGGATCGGTCGTCACATTTTCTTAATCCAGATAAAAGTTTTTCTAACTTTGGATCACCTTTGGCATACCACCATGTATCCTTGAAACTCAAAAGTGAAGAAACTTCGCGTTTAAGTTTTTCATTTTTAGATTTCAGATTTTTAATAAGGGAGGTTTTAAATTCTAAATCACATTTGCATTTTTCAAAACAATCTGAAATATGGGATTTTTCTATAATAAGAGAATTAAAATTTTCTTTAAGCTTAGAAAACTTTTCTTTCGGAAGTTTAAGTTTAACATCAATTTTACAACTCTCCTTGTAAAGGGCATTATAAGCATCTTGAAGATCATCTTCATTTTCATGATCACTATTCAGATTTTCTTCACTAGTTGAATCATCATTATTTGAAAAAGTGAATTTGGCTATAGTCATAAAGGCTTTAATTTCACTGCCTGACTCAGTTTTAAAATCTTCTGATTCAGAAGAGGCTTCAGAGTCAGAGGATTCATCCCAAGTAGCCAACATTCCTTTCTTTTTAAGTTTGTCCTTTTTAGGACACCTGTTTGCTAAATGCCCATATTCATGGCAGTTGTAATACTGACTGTCTTTTAAAGATTTTCGAGTTTTAGGTTTAGATTTCTTCTTATCATTAGATTTTTGAAAATCAACCCTCTTTTTACTTTTAAAAATTTTGTAAAACTTTTTCGTTAAAAGGGCCATATCATCTTTAGAGTTTTCTAAATCAGACTTGCTATTATTTTCTTGAAAAACATTTTTAGAAGATTTAAGGGCGATAGATTTACTTTTAGGAGCTTTAAAAGTTAACCCATTAGTCTGTAAAGAGCCAACTAATTATTCTACCCTCATATTATCCGTATCACGAAGTTCCTAGATAACAGTTACTTTAGAATTGAACCGTTCAGGAAGAGAGTATAGTATCTTTGCACATACTTTATTTTCTGGGATTTTATCGCCAATGTCATTTAATCTAGTATAAAAGCCCATGAACAATTTATTTTCTTCCATATGTATTTCCTCAAATTTGGTTGTGAGGATTTGGACTTTAGATTTCTTGACAATTGATGTTCCCTTGTGTCATTTCTAAAATATCCCAGGCTTTGCATAATCAGAGGATATAATTCTTTTGAATTCATCCGGTGATAGTGCGCAAGTGATTACATTTAGTGCTTTTGCATTTGCACTACTCTCACTTTTCTGAAGTGTGGTCCAAGAGAAGTAAGGTGTAATTCTCATAGATTTGGATCCATCGATTCTAGTTACTTCAGTGGTAGGAGGGGTCCATTCAGTCACTGTGGCTAGCCACACACTTTCATCCATGGATTTTAAGAAAATCCTCATTCTGGCTTTCCAATAAGCAAAGTTGGAACTATTAAATGGTGGAGGCCTAGTGACTGATAGGCTATCAAAATTTGACATCTTATAAATAGCTTAGATCGATTAGCTCAGGAAATAAATCCAAAAATATAACAATTAGAACGAGCTATTAGGCTCTGATACCACTTGAAATGGCCAAGCTATATGTCATGGGGGGGGGAGGGGGGGGTCAATAGGACTATGCTAAATTAAAACGATAACAACGGAATTTAAACAATAAGATAGCCTTATAAATAAAATAAATGAAAGATAACACTATAATCAATTTATAATACTGAAATGTAAAGCAACCTCAAATATATGAGTATTGAGAGATTGATACAAATGTTGTTCTAAGGACAACCTTACACCAAAAACTAAGGTTTATGGTAGGACAACCTGATTCCTAGAAAGGTCTTTGTATCAAAAACTCAAACTTGATACAAGGAAATGAAATCTAAGTTATTACAACATTCCCCACAAAACTTAAAATGTAAAGGATTACAACATTCACATCCACACATACATCACACAAACTTGAATGATAAAAGATATAGAAATTAAACCACACATCCACAAAACGCAAATAATTATAGTGGTTCGCCTGTGTGTACACCAACTGTTAAACAACAGCCACACAGCTTGCTGCTCTACTCCTAATATCCTAACATAGGAGATATTAGCATTCACTATGAAAATAGATTTTTCTAGGTTCACCTAAAACCTTCACAATTGTGTCTTTCAAATGGGCTTACACAATTCAAAAAACCTCACTCTGAGTTTTCTAGATCACCTCAGATAAACTAAATAATGAGATTTTTCTGGCTTAATCTCAAAATAAACTAAAAACAGAAGATTTACATAAATGTAAAATACTTGGATTTATCCTTTTATTGCAGCCCAGAAGAACTAAGACGGAGTAGAAGTTCGAATATAGAAGTTCAATATCCAATACTCACTTTGAAATGGTTCTAGGTTCTTATTGATTTTAAATTAAATCAAGTTGGGCTAGCTCTATTTGATTTTGATTCCAGGAAGTGGAATATCACAATTCCTCTTTCAAATCATATTGGAATGCAGAAATAAAATCAAATATGAAAAGCTAATAAAAAGAAAATATTAAATATACACGATCTAGCTTAAGAAGATTACAATCTTATCTCTCAGAGTGATGCCTTGATTTTACTTCAATTGGATTATCAAACTCTAAAAATCGTGCTCTATTTATAATTGCAGAAATCGCGTCCACAACTAGTCATAAGGACACTACGACTAATCGTAGGACCAACAATATTTTGAATTTTTTAGCACGATCGGATAAAACCGTTCCACAACTGGTCGTATGCACTTCATGACCAGTCGTGAGGCCTCCATGACTGGTCGTGACCTACCCGCGACTGGTCGCGAGGAGTTAGGAATGGTTGCTGGAGTTTGAGTCGTAGCTACTGGACTGGTTGTTAACGAGTCGTGCATTGTTCACACGATCGCTTGAGCAGTCTCCAGGACTGGTCGTAGCTCAACCAAAAAATTCTGAATATTTGCAAGAACTTAGGATTGGTCGAGCCAGTGCTAGGACTACTCAAACAGAGTCTAGGACTAGTTGAAGAACAGACCAAATACTTATGAAGTGATTTAATTTGAATTATGTATTCAAAATGACCTACCCTAAGGTCAATCTAAGGTCTTCCATACCTTGGACAAGATGTATGAACATTGAACCTTTTTTTCTTTAGATGATTGACATTCTTTGAAGTTCATGAAGCTTGAGATCTCGACACACGATGAAGCTTGTATTTGAGATTTTTAGAAGCTTGATTTCGTAGTAATTGAGTTGTACTTCACCTTGAGTTTGATCTTGCATTTCTTGATGGAGACCTTTGTTCTTGACTTGAAGAATTGTCAATCTCCCCCTTTGTACATCTTAGTTCTTGAAGTAGATCTTTGTTCTTGTGCATGAGATGCATTGACTTGAACATATATATCAATATGTTACACAAGACACATATTGTGGTTTTGGCATAATAAAATTTGACAATCAAAAGAGCAAATAACCATTGCACTTACAGTAATAGGTCCTTGAATCTCTCCCAACATTGGAAGAATGTCTCATCTTTCTTTTAGAAAAAATTTATGATGGTTCGCCTTAAGGTATTGGTTTTATGAACCGGGAATAAGTTTTTAAGGAACTCATGGGTTATGTTAGCCCATGTGCCTATTGAGCGCGGTCTTAGCAAATAGAGTCATGACTTGGCTCTCTCCTTTAGAGAAAAGGGAAATAACTTGAGTCTAATGACATCTTGAGAGACATTGTTGTAGTGCAAAGTGGCTACAATCTCATTGAATTCCTTAAAATGTAGATACGAGCTTTTTGTGTCAAGTCTGTGAAATTTGGGAAGAAGTTGGATTACTCCCGGTTTAGGTTAACTACAATGATCGAAAAAATCATATAAAATGGTATGGTTATTCTTGTCGGTTGTAGGTAATCTCTTAAAGTTCTGACATAGAGAATTTAGTATGCCTCATTCTCATCATGCACCATCCTAACCGGTGTTGTGTTCCGCACAGGAGAGATTTTTCTTGAAAAATACACTTTGGTTACTGGACAGTTTGAGCACTTTTTCGATGTCATCAAACATGCTTCGATGCCATCGAGATTTGAATCTAGACGTCATTGCAGACGTTTTGATGCCATCGAGAATAAATTGATTTTTCCTTGAAAACTCACTCGATAGTTTTGTCCATATTTCGATGCCATTGAACAACCTTTTAATGCCATCAAAATTTAATTTTCAATGTCATTGAATAACCTTCGATGTCATTGAGAATATATGATTTTCCTTACAAGCTTGCTGGACAAATTGGTCCAATTTTTTATGTTATCGAACCATGCTCGATGCCATCGATAACTTACTTTGATGACATCGAAAGAGGATTGATTGCATCAAATATACTTAAAGTTTTTCAAAGCTTGTTGGATATGAATGTTCATATATCGATGTCATTGAATTTAGTTCAATGCCATCAAAACTTAAGTTTCAATGTCATCGAACTTCCTTCGATTCCATCAAACATATCCAGGATTTTCACAATTTGGTTGCTGGACTATTAGGTCTCTATTTCGATGTCATTGAACAGGTGTTGGATGCCATTGCATATGCTCGATTGCACTTCGATTGCAATTGACAGAACATGAATTTTACCAATTTGCTTCTATCTTCACAAACTTTAAACTAACTCTAATCTAAGCTTACTAAGGGTTTTGCAAACATAGTTTTGGACAAGTTTAGACTTATTTTAAGTGCGTCTTTTATGTAATAGGGATTGGTTGGGAAGTGAGATTTAATATACTTGTATAACACGCTCGAACTTCTTTAACTTGGTGAGTCTTTGGTCTTGTAGTCTTCAAATGGGGCTCACTTGACTCTAAGACTCAACATTCACGTATATTGATAAATAATGGTACTTTTAAACTTTCTAAAATTAAACCCCAAAAGAAAAACCCCAGCTTACAACTAGAAATCAAAACTTATCCTAAACCTAAATATTCTCAGCGTAAAGTCCTCAACAACGATGCCAAAAACTTGATCGAACTCAAAGGTTGACAACCCCAAGTATAGGGTTGTGATGTAGTACTAGCTCGGTAAGACAAAGGTTGATTCACAGGGAATTTGGTGAGAATATACTAAGAACTTGATCTAATAAAACTGTTGGTATGAGTTTTTAATCCAACGGAATATAAAAGTTGTAATAATAATTATAAAAATGAGTAAGGATCCCAGAATTCCCAATTAATAGACTTTGAAATTAATTCAACTTATGGAGTTGATAACTCAAGTAGAACTGGAGTTCAATGCATTATAATCCGAAGATAATATAGTAATATCAATAAAAAAAATTCCAACATAGATTAAAATCATGATAGACTTGATCTCTCATGAAAATTTAGGTAATCACATCATAGGAAATTGAAAACATCTAATGTACCCGAAGGCGATAATAAATCAAATAACTTTACAAATTGATTCCTTCCCTAATCTAGGAATTTAATTACATCCAATCAAAATTCAACATAAAACCTTAACTTTCATTGAAGAAACAAATGAACTATCAAATATCCATTAAAAGGTTCATCATTTAGCCTCAGCTAAGAGATTAACCAAGTATGATTAACATCTTAAATAAAATATAAAGAAAAACTAGAAAAATAAAATATAACTGAAAGATTGAGAAGGGAGGATGATTTCAAATAAGCTTCACAACTCCTAGGCCTCCTAAGCCCTAATTCGTACTTAGGAAGGTTTAAAACACCCATTTAAATAGGAAAAGTTTGCACCGACTTGACACTGACTTCAAATTTATGCACTTTTGTTACGTTTTGGTTACATCGATAGTTACCTTCTGTTACACCGAGTCCAGCCGAAGATCTCTTTGGTTACAGCCGAATTTGATAAAAATATGTTTGAAGTCTCTGTCTCTCTTAGTTCACATTAAACTCTCCTTTAGTGGCACCAAACCTAGCTTCGTTCGGACCTAAGTGTCAAGCCGAATTATCTCTGAAAATCACAATTTATCGTTGGACTGTTCTATGCACATTCGGTCAGACCGAACCAACCTCAGGTGGGAGTAAACAGTTTGTTATTTATGTTATTGAATTGTATGATTTTTCAGTCCTTCCTTCATCTTTTGTAGTTGGTTTTCTTTGATCTTTGGTATGTGAATTCTTCATTAATGACCTCCAAATACCTAAGTATTCTCTTTATTAATCTTTTGAGCTTTAATACTCTTTCTTTAACATGATTTTTTTTTATTTCACAGATTACCTTGTATGTATAAAATAGATATTAGTTAATCAATTAAGCACTTTGAATGCATAGAAACTAATGCAATTGAGAGGATAAATATGCAATATTTATATGTTATCACTATACCAGATTTATATGGTCAACCGAGGTTGAACACGGACGACCGTCAATAGTTGAAGCTACACGGGATGCTTCGCACCCAATGTCGATTTTGTCTGGGGTCCTCCGTTGTCGATCTGATTAGTCCAATGCATGGCCTGATCACTCTCATATTTTGTGGTTGTATAACATTCAAAGAAATATAGGACACCATTATTACCATTGAATTAAGTCCATTCATAACTGTAAGTGCGTTATGATCCTAAAAAGACTCATGAGCCTGGCATGGTAGTACGGGACACCGTGTCCGAGCTGTTGGCTTATGTTGGGATCACGTGCCTGCCATATTGGTAAAAAATAGGGTGACGAGCTTGCCATATTGGTACAAAATTAAGTGATGAGCCTCCCTTTAGTGACTATTGAGCACTTGTAAAGCCATGAGCCTACCATATTATAAATGGAATTGATGTCGAGACTCTGCAACATTTGTATTTAAGTGATGACTCTTACATTATTTGTAGTTATCCTTGAGTGATGAACCCTAAAATAGATCAATGGACATTAGTGAGAAGCTACTATGTGCCACAACGAGCCACATGATATGGATAATGACTAGTGATATAATAGCAGAATCCTAGCTTTTCCAACCTACTTTATGAACCGGAATTAATAATCACTTAGCTAATCATGCATATCCTAGGATAGGTAGTTACGAAAGGTGTTGGATTCGCTTGTTGAGGGAGTGCTGACATTCTGTAAAATAGGCGTTAAAGTCGCTTATTGAGGGATGTTGGATTGTGAGGATCATGCATCATCTCATCATAACATTATTGCACTTAATAACTAGATTATGAAACTATTTATTTTGGTATGTCATCTTTACCAGCGCTTGGTTGTGTTAATAACGTGTGTAACTTGCTTAGTATCTTTGCATTAGAATTAGGATGCTTAAGAGTATTACATGTAAGAATATGTATTTCTCATGTATGAATATATATTTCTTCACTATGTTAGCATTTAATGCCTTATATTTGACATATGCAGATGAATCAGGAATATGACCAGTTAGTGGCACACTCGGGGTGCCCTAGTAGATCTCTGGCTTCTTCCCTTTTGGTAGTTTTATTTTTCTAACATAATACATTTATTGTGATTTATATAATTCTCGTATAGGTGGATATCAAATGCTTGGAATTATGTCTTTGCATATTAGCTTTATATTTTTTTAGTTTTGTTATCTCTACCTTGCTTTAGATCTGCTAAGTTGAAATGTATTACTCTGATTATTCGTGTATGGATGAATGTGAACCTTAATGAGAAAACACGTGCATTTCTCTTAAGCTCATACTTGGGAACTCGGGACCAGAGTCTCCGTACTCAAGTGTCAAATTTTGGGGTATGACACGGGAGGACAAAAAGCATCAGGGAGTGAAGAACATATAAATCATGAGGTACCTTAGTGACCCTAACCTTAGATCCAAAATAACCTTACCTCTAAATGATCATAACCTTAATAAGTAAACCTTCATTTGATCATCATTTAACCTTAAGAGCTCCATTTAAACATGATAGGGTATAGAGGTCCCGAGTTACTATAAACCAAATTACCCAAACTAGCAGACTCTCGAGTGAAGCTCGATTGATCGAGTCAATTAATTAATGATCAAGATTGATTGATTGAACATGGATAAAACTATCTAGCAAGTTCTCTAGTAAAATTCGACGAAGTTTGATCGACCAACAACCCCCGGTCGATCAATCGAGGATGTCGTTATTCTGCCCTATTAATAGCTATTGTAAATCGAAATATTTATAAAGGATATTCAGGTATTAGTCATTTTGATGGGTTTTTAGTGTCATTGGATCTTAGGTGATTCCCCACTCATATCCCTCATCCCAAGCCTCTAAACCTATGAGATACAATTCATCTTCTTAAGCTTTACTAATATAATGAGGATTTTAGCCTCTATTATGAAGATGCATGGATCTCTACCTTATTCTATAGATTAGACACAAATCTATAGGTATATCCTTATCTAAATCCTCTAGAAAACCCATCCAGGTGAATTCCTACTAGGAATCAACTACAATCTTTAGTTGTAGGAGATTTTATCATCTTCCCATCACCTTGGTCACTTCATTAGTACATTGCATGTAGGGTGTCTTTTTGTGGAACTGAACCATCAACATTAATAAACGTGAGAGCAATTGAGAAGTTGATTCAAGCACGGGAAAGCATTAAAGAAGCATCTCAAGAATGCATTGTAAGGGGCTCAATCTAACAAGTAAGGTTATCAATTTTCAAGTCCACACACTTTTTTCTTATATAAAATTGAATATAGAGTTTGTGACCCAAACTCAAATAAGTTATGTAGGACCTAGGCTTTTGTGTTGGGTTGAATTCATTGGACACGAGTGTGTACATATTAGTCTACATAGGGAGCCTCCGATGGGAGTTTACGTAGAGCCTTGGATTAGAACAATATACGTGTTAGTCTCTATAGGGAGCCTTCGATAGGAGTGTACGGAGGGCCTAAGATTAAGACCGGTAGTGGTTGTTGGTTAGTTAAAAGAAAACCAGCTAAGTCTCTATGAGAGTCACCGACATGTGTGGAAACGTGTTCCTCCGATACGAGAGTGTACGTGTAAGTTAGTTATTAACCTATGAGAAATCATTATAAAGGTTAGAGGTGAACCTGATTTAAAACATCCGATAGTCAAATTCCGGTACACTCGAGGAGAGTGTGTTTGCTGGGAGTTGAGTAGGCAAGTAGCCGAGCTACTATATATGCTTGTGTTTGAAATTATCATTTGTGTACTTTCTCTTTTTTTTTTTATTGTGAGCTTAATTTATTAAATGACATGAATGCATAATTAGATGTATGCTAGGTGTTGAATAGTTAACACATCTCACACACAAGATCATTGTCTCTTATATAGACTAATTGCTTAGATTGTTGCATCTATTATAGTCTATATGATTAGGCCCACTTAGCTTGAAAGCCTAAGTGTTATTTATGTTAATTGTTTGAATTGATAAATTAGTTTAATTAGGCAAGAATTTTTAAGTGGTATTATTCACCCCATTCTAAGACTTAACCATAATGCTAAGTTTCGTCAAGCTTCTGCGTGCCATGGTAGACAATCCACGCAATTTCAATTGGTATCAAAGCGGGTTGCATTTCAAGGACTTAACCATTTAGAGTAAGATCCGTAGGAGCTTTAGAATTATGTCTACTCATGAGAGGAGTATGTCTTTAAGGAATATATGAGGTATTTGACTTAATAGGAACACTATTGTTGTAACATCTTTCCCTCTAGTAATCAAAATGGCTCGTCTGCTTCAAGAAATAGATTGAGATCCTCTCCTATAAGCCATGCTTATGAAGATGTTGACTACCTAAAATTTAAATATTTGATCTTAAAAGGGGCTCAATTCGTCTCAGTCATAAGCCAAAATGATAATTATGTCATGACTGAGAAGTCGACACACCAATGAAGAAGCATCCCTATAGGATTGCCAGAAAAGAAGACGAAGTATCCAACCCCTCCTAAAATGACCGATCAAATGAGGGAGTTGTTAAAACAAGTTTCCCTTCTAAATGAAAAAACTAGGAAAATGCTTATTTGGGGGGACAATAACCAGGGTAGGAACAATATAGGAAAATTCCTTACCCAACATAAATCTCTGAATACGATCTCGCCTAAGAGAGATACGTTTAAGGAAGAAACATTCTCTCTCGAACATAGTCCGGGTCCTAAAAAACTTACACCCAAGTGGGTTGTGAAAAGGGATAGGTGACCTTAGAAGGTTTATATGGTCCTTATAGTTAAATATAAGGATTAAGCCTCTTTCTTTTTTTATAGCTTAGCTTTAAATTTGTTTAATTTTAGTACCATATGATTATTATTAAATTGTCATTGGTCTTGTTGCTTGATAGGTGTATCCTTTACATGACCATTTGTTGTATGCTCCATATTTTTAATGATTATATGCACCCTTATACTATTCTCTCTTGTCAGTATATACTTATTGGTAAATGATTGATTATTTAAGCTTTTCTTAATTCTGTAATTTATTGGCATATTTATTGGATTAGCTTTTTATCAATTGTTGACAAAAAGGGTGAGAAAATATCCCACCAAAACACAGAGAATTTCTGTATTACAAGTCTCTTTCTTATAGGGAAATGTTGGAGTATAGGGAAGAAATTTAGGGTTAGCATTTAAACAATAATTACATATCTTGTATCGAGTTATAAATCATTTATAATTTGACATAATAAATTTAGTTGTTTTGGTTTGTCATTATTATAGACCATGAGAAGGTCTGGATTAGGTTTTTATCATGTAATTGATAAAGGGGGAGATTGTTTGTATACTTATTTGTGCACTTATTTGTTAATCATGTGACTCCTATGTCAGTGAGTCGATTGACCCTTTGGAAGCTGAAAACTAAAGACACAGGAGGACAAGAAGCATCAAGGAGTGAAGAACAAGTAAATCATAAGGTGCCTTGGTGACCCTAACTTTAGACTCGAAACAACCTTGCCTCTAGATGATCATAACCTTAATAGGTAAAACTTCAATTGATCATCCTTTAGCTTTAAGAGCTCCATTTGAACATGCTTAGATAAAATATAGAATTATGTTTATTGGAAACCAAACTCCCCAAACCAGCGGACTCTCGAGCGAAGCTCAATTGATCGAACATGGCCAAAACTGTCCAGTAAGCTCTCTGGCCAAATTTGACGAAGTTCGATCGATTGACGACGCTTGATCGATCGATTGAGGATGCCGTTATTCTACCCGTTTGATAACCATTACAAACTAAAATGTATATAATGGTTATTTGGGCAGTGGGCATTTTGATAGGTTTTTTTGTGCCATTAGATCTTAGGTGATACCCCACTCATATTCATCATCCTAAGAATCTAAACCTATGGAATTCAATTCATCTTCTTGAGATTTATCACTCTAATGAGGATTCGAACCTTCATTATGAAGATGCACTTAATCTCCACCTTATTTTAGATTTTAGATACAAACATATAAGCATATCCTTATCTAAATCTTCTAGAAAACCCATCTAAGTAAATCCCTACTGAGAACCAACTATAATATTTAGTTGTAGGAGACTCCACCATCCTCCCATCACCTTAGTCACCTCATTGGTACATCACATACAAGGTGTTTATTCGTGGAGTTGAACCATCGATATCAACGAACGTGGAAGTAATTGATAAGCTTATTCAAGCACGGGGTAACATTGAAGAAGCATTTCAAGAAGGCGTTGCAAATGGGATCAATCTGATAAGTAAGGTTGTCAATTTTTTAGTCAACTCACTCTTTCCTCATGTAGGATTGAGTATGTAGTTTATGAATCAAACTCAAATAGGTTTTTATTCTTGTATAGGACATAGGCTCTTGTATAGAACTGAATTCACCAGACACAGGTGTACGTGTTAATCTCCATAGGGAGCCAATGGCGGGAATATACATAGGGCCTTAGATTATGACCACATTCACCAGACACGGGTGCGTATGTGTTAATCTCCATAGGGAACCTCTAACGGGAGTGTACGTAGGGCCTTAGATTAAGATCGCTAGTAGTTGTTGGTTAGCTGATAGAAAACTAGCTAAGTCTCCATGCGAGCCACCAACATGGTAAAAAAGTATTCCTCCGACACAGGAGTGTATGTATAGGTTAGTGGTTGGCTTAGGAGAAACCGTTGTAAATGTTAGAGGTGAACTTAATTTAAAACCTTCGATAGTGAAATTTTAGTATACTCGAGGAGAGTGCGTCCGCTAGGAGTGGAGTAGGCAAGTAACCGAACTACTATATATGCTTGTCTTTGAGATTGTCATTTGTACACATTTCTCTTTATGCTTATAAGTTAAATTTGTTAAATTATATGAATGCATAATTAAATGTATGATAGGTGTTGAATCGTTAACACATCTTACACACAATATCACTATCTCTTATATAAACTAGTTGCTTAATTGTTATATTGTAAGTGCTATGGTTTCCAGCTCCTTTAGTTGTCAAATTTTGTGGTGCCAAAAACACAATCTATGTCTTGTGTAGCATGTTGATTTGTTTGTTCAAGGAACTGCATCAATGCTATAAGTTAAGAACGGTGATCTACTTCAAGAAATGCAAGGTCAAGTTCTTTGTCCACTTCTGTGAGCTTCAATGTTCAAAATATTTCAAGAGCTACATCAGAAAACAAGTGCTTGTTCAAGACTCAAGTATAGTTCAAGATAATGTTCAACTCAAGATGAAGTACAACTCGAGAACGACAAATTCAAGCTTTTGAAGATCTCAAGTTCAAACTACATCTTGTAGAGTTCTCAAGTTTCATAATCTCTAAAGGTCAACCATCATCTGAAGAAATGAAGACTCAATGTTCATACTTCACATTTAAGTTATGAATGACCTTAGATTGACCTTAAGGTAGGTCATTTTGTATACATAATTCAAATCAAATATTTTTATAAGTGTTTAGTCTGTTCTAAGACTAGTCCTAGAACTGGCTCGACCAGTCCAAGAAATTTCAAGACCAGTCCTAAGTTGTTACAAATTTTTAAAAATTTTTTGTTGAGATTCGACCAGTCCTGGAGTCTGCTCGACTGGTCGTAGGAACAGTTCTGACTCATTCACGACTAGTCCTGCTGCTACAACTAAAACTCCAGCAACCATTCCTGGTTTCTCACGACCAGCCGTGGGTTGGTCATGACCAGTCGTGGAGGCCTCACGACTAGTCGTGGACACCCTACGACTAGTCGTGGAACGGTTTTATCTGATCGTTCTTAAAATTTTAAAATGCAGTTCATCCTTCGACCAGTTGTGGTGGCCATACGACCAGTCGTAGACACAATTTCTGCATCTATAAATAGAACACGATTTTCAGAGTTTCATATCCAAATTCAAGAAAAATCAAGGCATCACTTTGAGATAAGTTTGTGTTATTTTTAAGCAACATTATGCTTATTTAATATTCTCTTTTATTAGCTTTGTCAATTTAATTTTGTTTCTGTATTCCAATCTGAATTGAAAAGAGGAATTGTTGTATTCCTTCTTCTTGGAATCAAAATCAAATAGAGCTAGCCCAAATGGTTTAATTTAAAATCAATTAGAACCTAGAACCATTTCAAAGTGAGTATTGGACAATTTAACTTCTATATTCGAACTTCTACTCCAATTGGTTCTTCCGGGCTACTATAAAAGGAGAAATCCAGGTATTTTACATTTGTATAAATTTTCTTTATTTTAGTTTCTTTTGAGATTGAGCTAGAAAAATCTCATTGTGTTGGTTATCTGAGGAAAGCCAGAAAACACAGAAAGTGGAGTTTTTGAATTGTGTAAGCCCATTTGAAAGACACATTTGTGAAGGTTTTAGGTGAACTTGAGAAACCTATTTTCATAGTGAATGCTGATATCTCCTGTGTGAGGATATTAGGAGTAGAGTAGCAAGCTGTGTGGCTATTGTTTAACAATTGGTGTACACATAGGTGAACCACTATAATTCTTTGTGTCTTGTGGTTTGAATGTTTGTTTAATTTCTATATCTTTTATCATTCAAAGCTGTGGATGTATGATTGGATGTGAATGTTGTAATATTTACATTTCAAGCATTGTGGGGAATGTTGTAATAGTTTAGAATTTATTTCTTGTTATTTCCTTTCATTTTAAATTTTTGATATTCAAATTGTTCTAGTAAGGTTGTCCTGCCATAAACCCTTGGTTTTTATGGTGCAAGGTTGTCCTTAGAACAACATTGGTATCAACCTCTATGTTTTAGTATTTGAGGCTGCTTTACATTTCCGTACTATGATTTGTTTAAAGTGCTATCTTTCCTTTATTCATTTAAATTCCGCTGTTAAAGTTTTAAATTTGGTATAGTCCTATTCACCCCCCCCCCCCCCCTCTAGGACATATAGCTAGGCCCTTTTCAAGTAGTATCAAAGCCTAATAGCTCGTTCTAATTGCTATATTTTTGGATTTATTTCCTGAGCTAATCGATCTAAGCTATTTATAAGATGTCAAATTTTAATAGCCTTTCAGTTACTAGGCCTACACCATTTGATGGCTCCAATTATGCCTATTGGAAAGCCAGGATGAGGATTTTCCTTAAGTCCGTAGATGAGAGCGTATGGCAAGCCACAATGACTGAATGGATCCCTCCTACCACTGAAGTGACTGATATCGATGGATCAAAATCAATTAAAGTCTCACCTTATTTTACTTGGACCACTCTTTAGAAAAGTGAGAGTAGTGCCAATGCAAAAGCACTAAATGTAATCACTTGCGCACTATCACTGGATGAGTTTAAAAGAATTATATCCTGTGATACTGCAAAGCAAGCTTGGGATATTTTAGAAATGACACACAAGGGTACATCAATGTTAAGAAGTCTAAAGTCCAAATCCTCACAATTAAATTTGAGGAAATACATATGGAAGAAAGTGAAATGTTTATGGACTTCTATACTAGACTAAATGACATTGTAAACTCTATGTGGGGTCTTGGCGATAAAATCCTAGAAAGTAAAATGTGTGCAAAGATACTATGCTCACTACCTGAACGGTTCAACTCAAAGGTAACTGCGATACGGACAATATGAGGGTAGAAGAATTAATTGGGTCTTTACAAACTTACGAGTTAAATCTTAAAGCTCCTAAAGGTAAATCTATTGCCCTTAAGTCTTCTAAATGTATTTCTCAAGAAAATTCTGATTTTGAAAATTCTGAAGATGATATGGCTCTCTTAGCGAAAAAGTTTTAGAAGATTTTCAAAAGTAAAAAGAGGGTTGACTCTCATAAATCAAATGATAAGAAAAGATTTAAATCTAAATCTAAAACTTAGAAATCTTTAAAAGATAGTCAATGTTACAATTGCCAAGAATATGGGAATTTAGCAAACAAGTGTCCTAAAAAGGACAAACTTAAAAGGAAAGGAATGTTAGCTACTTGGGATGAATCTTCTGGCACTGAAGCCTCTTCTGAACCAGAAGATTCTGAAACCAAGTCGGGTAATGAAGTCAAAGCTCTTATGACTCTATCCAAGTTCACTTTTTCAGATCATGATGATTCTGCTAGTGAAGAAAATCTGAATAGTAATCATGAAAATGAAGAAGATTTACAAGATGCTTACAATGCCCTATACAAAGAAAGTTGTAAAATTGCTGTTAAACTTAAACTTCAGAAAGAAAAGTTTTCAAAGCTTAAAGAAAATTTTAAAACTCTTGTTTTAAAAAAATTCCATATTTCAGATTGTTTTAAAAAATGCAAATGCGATTTAGAATTCAAAACCTCCCAAATTGAAAATCTGAAATTTGAAAATGAAAAACTTAAACTTGAAATCTCTTCAGTTTTGAGTTTAAAGGATACATGGAGGTATGCCTAAGGTGATCCAAAGTTAGAAAAACTTTTGTCTGGATCAAGAAAATGTGGCAACCGATCCGTTTGGGCTATAATAGAAATATTCCTCCTAAACAGAAGAATACTCCTAAGTTTGTAAAATAAGAGTCTTCAAACTCAAAAGAGAAAAGTTCTAATCAAAAGTTTTCTAAAAATGCTAAAACTTTTATATCTTTCAACACTAAAAGTAACCATATCAACTATAAAAATCAAAACCGAAACCCTTTAGCTGAGAAAATAGTTGATCTACTTAAGGAGCTCTTAAAATCTAACTCAGTGGGTCATTCTTACAACAACTACAAACATAAGACCAACTATACTCCTAAACCCAAAATAGTTATGAAATGGGTTCCTAAGGTTACCTGCTTGGTTGCCCACACGACTTTCAAAGCTTCAAGCCATTTAAAATGGTACCTAGACAGTGGATGCTCCAGGCTGATGGTTCAGTCACATTTGGTTCAGTCATTCAAAATGGTACCTAGACAGGTGACAAAGGTCTGTTCACCACTCTTAAAGACATGACTGATGGTTCAGTCACATTTGGTGATGGTAGCAACTACAGGATTATTGGCCAAGGTACGGTTCAACTTTCTAACCTCCCCTTATTTGAGAATGTTCTGTACGTTGAAGGTTTAAAACACAACTTGTTAAGTATTTCTCAAATATGCGATAAAAATCATAGTGTTAAATTTTCTAACCTAGGGTGTGAAATATTAAACAAAAATAGTTTAGTAATATTAACTGGTCATAGAACTTCTGAAAATTGTTACATCGTATGCGATTCTAGCTCATCTAATCAATTGTGTTACATGGTCCATACCGATAAGACCGAGTTATGGCATAAATGCCTTAGACATGTACACTACCGCAATCTCTATAGATTGAGTAAAAGATAACTAATACAAGGTCTACCTAAACTTCAAAAAGTAGATAAAATATGTGGCGAATGCCAGATTGGCAAGCAAACTAGGGGTTCTCACAAAAAGGTGAACTCCAATGCCACATTAAAACAGCTCGAACTTCTCCACATGGATCTTGTAGGACTAATCAAGACGGAGAGTCGATGTGAAAAAAATACATACTGGTGATCGTGGATGACTATAACAGATTTACTTAGGTAGCCTTCTTAAGAGATAAATCAGAAACCCTTGATGAAGTAAAAAGATTCTCAAACAGATCCAAATTGAAAAAGGTTCTCGAGTTAGTAAGATCCGTAGTGATCATGGATCAGAATTCAAAAATAGAAGCTTTGAAAAATTCTGTTGCGATCAGGGAATATCACATGAATTCTCTACACTCGAAACACCACAACAAAATATAATTATTGAAAGAAAAAATAGAGTGCTTCAAGAAATGGCTAATGTATTAAATAGTATGAAGCTCCTTAAAAATCTTTAGGCTGAAGCTGTTAATACTGCATGCTATATAATCAACCAGGTTTATACAAGTAAATCTAATAATAAAACCGCTTATGAACTATGGTTTGATAAAAAGCATACTGTCAAATACTTTTGAGTTTTTGGCAGCAAGTGCTATATTTTACGTGACCGTGAAAATCTGGGGAAGTTTGACATTAAAAGTGATGAAGGTATCTTTTTAGGATATTCTTTGAACAGTCATGCATATCGTGTACTGAACAAGAGGACTAGTGTGATTCAAGAGTCCATCAATGTGGTCATTGACAATCACTTGAATACACCTGCCCCAAGTTCAAATAATGATGAAGTTCTTTTAATTGACAAACCAGATATTTCATCAAATCAAACTAATTCTAAACTGAGGACTGTCAAAGATCATCCAACCACTTAAATTCTTGGAAATCCTCTCATTGGTGTGAGCACTCGTAGACAACTAGAAGACATATGTAATTATGTGTGCTTTACATCCCAGATAGAACCGGCTAACGTAAAAGAAGCTCTTACTGACGAAAACTGGATAGTAGCTATACAAGAAGAACTTAACCAATTTATGAGAAATGATGTTTGGTATCTTGTTCCTAGACCTAAAGATAAACACATTATAGGAATAAGTGGATTTTTAAAAATAAGTCTGATGAACTTGGTAATATAATTCAAAACAAAGCTAGACTGGTTGTACAAGGGTACACTCAAATTAAAGGTATCGACTATGATGAAACCTTTGCCCTAGTAGCTCGTCTTGAATCAATCAGACTATTCATATCCATTGCGTGCTTTAGAAAATTCAAAATTTATCAAATGGATGTAAAGAGTGCCTTCTTAAATGGTCATCTGTATGAAGAAGTTTATGTTGAACAACCAATGGGTTTTGAAGACCCTAAGAACACTGATCATGTTTATCGCCTTAAAAAGGCTCTCTACGGTTTGAAACAAGCTCTCAAGGCATGGTACGAAAAATTCACTAAGTTTTTACTAAGTCATAATTTTCTAATGGGAAGTGTTGATAAGACTCTGTTTGTTAAGAAACATAACGATCATATCTTAATGGTGCAAATCTATGTTGATGATTTTATTTATGGATCTACCTGTACTAACATGACTGTTGAGTTTGCAGATTTAATGAAACCTAAGTTTGAAATGAGCATGGTTGGGGAATTGAATTATTTCCTAGGGTTGCAAGTAAAACAACAACTTGATGGTATTTTTATTTCTCAAACCAAATATGCTTTGAACTTAATTAAAAAGTTCGGATTTGAGAATGGTAAGAATTTTGATACTCCTATGAGTACAACATTAAGACTCTCAAAAGACTCTACAGGTAAAAATGGATATCCTAAAATATATCGTGGTATGAATGATAGTCTGCTTTATTTAACTGCTAGTAGACCTAATATTGTTTTGAGTGTTGGAATTTGTACTAGATATCAGTCTGACCCTAAAGAGTCTCATCTAACTGCTGTTAAGTAGATTATGCGATATGTCGCAAGTTCTACTAATTTGGGTCTCTGGTATCCATATGATACCAGTGTTCAGTTGGTGAGGTACTCAGATGTTGATTGGGCTGGTAATATCGATGATAGAAAGTCAACCAGTGGTAGTTGTTTTTATATTGGAAATTATTTAGTTTCTTGGTTTAGTAAGAAGCAAAGTTCCATATCACTTTCTACTGCTGAGGCTGAATACATTGCAGCTGGAAATGCATGTACTCAGCTTATTTGGATGAAACATATGTTAAGCGATTATGGAATTGCACAGGATTCAATGGTTTTATATTGTGATAATTTCAGTATAATAAATATTTCTAAAAATCCAATTCAGCATTCACATACCAAGCACATTGACATTAGATTTCATTACATTCGTGAATTAGTGGAAAAAAAAATAATTTCATTGGAAAACATTCCGACCGAGACTCAACTTGCTGACATTTTCACTACACAGCTCAACAAAAGCAGGTTTAATAAATTGAAATTTGATCTTGGTATGTGTAATTTAAATTGATTATTCATGCATGTGTGTATCATAATGTATATATATTTGATAATTTATTGGTTTAAATTTTAAATTTTGGTGAAAAATGTATGTTTTTGTTGGTACACGACCAGTCGAAGACGTGCTCGACTAGTCGTGGTACGACCGGTCAAGAACGGTCCTCAACCAGTCATGTAACGTGCTGGATCTCTTAAAATTTGGAGAAAACTCATCTTCCTCATTTCCTATTTCTTCTTCAACGGGCCATAGCACGACTAGTCATACCCAATTGTCTGATTCCTCAAGGTTAGTGTATCATTTGTGTTTTTCTTGTAGATTCTACTCAATATTACTTCATTTTCACTATTGAAGTAATTTATTTTGTGATTCATTGCAATTTTGGGGTTTTCTTTTGAAAAATCTGATCTTAGCAAACCCCACTCTATAATCTTTGCTTCTTCTTAGTTCTTTGATTTTTCTATTGTAAATGGATTCTAGAGGGAAAAAGAAAACTTCCCGTGGTTTGTCTTCCTCTTGTCCTTCAACTATCACTAGGCGCCATCTTCGGTCACCCGAGGATGATCCCTCACGTATACGGGATTTGCGATTGAGAAACGTTATTGTTGAAATACCTGTGTTTATTGATCACATTGCTCCTTTTGGTATCCTTCTTCTTCTCTAATCTGTAGGCTGGAATAACATCCTACATTGGGGTGGGCCAGCATACCAATCTATTACTCAGGTCATGATTACTTTCATTTCTGAATTTTCGTCTAAGAATTTAATATTTAATATAACAACAAGAGAAGGTCCATTTGATGTAGACCATCATCTGATTTCGGGTCTAATGGATATACCTATTAATTATGAGGGTATTCCTATTCAGACTCTAGTTGAAAAACCGTCAAAAACTGAAAAACGTATGTTAACTAGATATTTATGTAATATGGATGTTCAATGGACTCATAAAGGGAATGCACTCCCCTCAAAGCATTCGTTACCCAGATATAAGGTTCTTCACAGAATCTTTACTTCAAATGTGTATCCGTGTTCTGGTAACAAAACAGAACTGACTTCCTTTATGGTTCAGGTTTTGCATTCTATCATCACTGGTACTATAGTTTGTCTGCCTTCTTTAATATGTCATTTCATCATTCACTTTCGTCTCCATCCAGGACACAGTGATATTCCATTTGCTTATCTTATGACTGTGTTAGCTTCTCACATGCTAGTTGCTATGCCTGTTGAAGAGGATCCTATTCATCGTCTTATTTTTAACAATTCTAATATAAACACGATTAAATTGGAATTGGCTCCTGGCCAAAGAGATGTTGGTGGTGGTGGTGCTGAAGCAGGGAATGAAGAAGAAGGTGGCGATCTTCCTCTTGATGACATTAATATGGATGACATTTTTGATGAAATTGAATCAGATTCTACAAATGATTCTAAATATGAGCCATCTGATTTTGATGTTCGTCTTCGTGCACTTGAGGAGAAGGTTGAGAACATGAATGTTGCCCATGATTTACAATTTAAATATGCGCGTAAGTATCTTAGGCGTTTAAATAAGGGTCTTCATCAACTTGATCCTACCAGACCTGCTCCTTCTGGATCTGATTAAATATTTTTATTCATTGGTCTGTTATAACTGTTAGATTATTTTGATTTCTTTCAGTGTGTGCTAGACTTACTTTGGATTATACTGGTTTATGATATATGCACTTTGAATTTGCTTATATATCTTTTGTCTATTTAACTCCTTTATTACTCTCTTATTAGACTTCCATTTCCATTTATTCCTTTCTTCCTTTGTCATATTATGACAAAAGGGGGGAGAATATGTTTTTTTTTTATTATATAAATATGGTATATATGGATTATGATTGTGGGGGAGTAGGAGTAGTATAAAGCATATTTTTTTTTATGGATCTATGTGTGCTACTCAGGGGGAGTAAGTAATGAAGAATTTGTGAATGACAACTGGTGCATGATTCTTTAATCAGGATGTAACTGGTTTAATTTTATAACTGGTGCATGATTCCTTGTGTTCATATTGATCATATTTTCGTTAAGTGTGTTTTGTCACAAATTTGACAAAGGGGGAGATTGTAAGTGCTATGGTTTCCTGCTCTTTTAGTTGTCAAATTTTGTGGTGCCAAAAACACAATATATGTCTTGTATAGCATGTTGATTTGTTTGTTCAAGGCACTGCATCAATGCTACAAGTTAAGAACGGTGATCTACTTCAAGAAATGCAAGGTCAAGTTCTTTGTCCACTTCTGTAAGCTTCAATGTTCAGGATATTTCAAGAGTTACATCAGAAAACAAGTGCTTGTTCAAGACTCAAGTACAGCTCGAGATAATGTTCAACTCAAGATGAAGTACAACTCAAGAATGACAAATTCAGCTTTTAAAGATCTCAAGTTTAAGCTACATCTTGTAGAGTTCTCAAGTTTCATAATCTTCAAAGGTCAACCATCATCTGAAGAAATGAAGACTCAATATTCATACTTCACATTAAGGTATGAATGACCTTAGATTGACCTTAAGGTAGGTCATTTTGTATACATAATTCAAATCGAATATTTTTATGAGTATTTGGTCTGTTCTAAGACTAGTCCTGGACATTGTTCGACTAGTCCTAGAATTGGCTCGACCAGTCCAAGAAATTTCAAGACCAGTCCTAAGTTGTTACAAATTTTTAAAAATTTTTGGTTGAGCTTCGACCAGTCCTGGAGTCTGCTCGACCGGTCGTAGGAACAGTGCCGACTCATTCACGACCAGTCCTGCAGCTACGACTCAAACTCCAGCAACCATTCCTGGTTTCTCACGATCAGCCGTGGGTTGGTCACGACCAGTCGTGGAGGCCTCACAACCAATCGTGGACACCCTACAACCAGTCATGGAACAATTTTATCCGATCGCGCTTAAAATTTCAAAATGCAGTTCATCCTTTGACCAGTTGTGGTGGCCACACGACCAGTCGTAAACGCAATTTCTACATCTATAAATAGAACACGATTTTTAGAGTTTCATATATGAATTCAAGAAAAATCAAGGCATCACTCTGAGATAAGTTTGTGTTATTTTTAAGCTACATTGTGCTTATTTAATATTCTCTTTTGCTAGCTTTGTCAATTTGATTTTGTTTCTGTATTCCAATCTGAATTGAAAAAAGGAATTGCTGTATTCCTTCTTCTTGGAATCAAAATCAAATAGAGCTGGCCCAACTAGTTTAATTTAAAATCAATTAGAACCTAGAACCATTTCAAAGTGAGTATTGGACAATTGAACTTCTATATTCGAACTTCTACTCCGATTGGTTCTTCCGGGCTGCTACAAAAGGAGAAATCCAGGTATTTTACATTTGCGTAAATTTCCTTTATTTTGGTTTCTTTTGAGATTGAGCTAGAAAAATCTCATTGTGTTGGTTATCTGAGGAGAGCTAAAAAACTCAGAAAGTGGGGTTTTTGAATTATATAAGCCCATTTGAAAGACACAATTGTGAAGGTTTTAGGTGAACCTGAGAAACCTATTTTCATAGTGAACGCTGATATCCCCTGTGTGAGGATATTAGGAGTGGAGTAGCAAGCTGTGTGGCTGTTGTTTAACAGTTGGTGTACACACAGGCGAACCACTATAATTATTTGTCTTGTGGTTTGAATGTTTGTTTAATTTCTATATCTTTTATCATTCAAAGTTATAGAATGTATGATTGGATGTGAATGTTGTAATATTTACATTTTAAGCATTGTGGGGAATGTTGGAATAGTTTAGAATTTATTTCTTGCTATTTCCTTTCAGTTTGAGTTTTTGATATTCAAATTGTTCTAATAAGGTTGTCCTACCATAAACCCTTGGTTTTTATGGTGCAAGGTTGTCCTTAAAACAACATTGGTATCAACCTCTCTGTTCTTGTATTTGAGGCTGCTTTACATTTCCGTACTGTGATTTGTTTCAAGTGTTATCTTTCCTTTATTCATTTAAATTCCGTTATTAAAGTTTTAAATTTGGCATAGTCCTATTCACCCCCCCCCCCCCCCCCTCTAGGACATATAGCTAGGCCCTTTTCATGTATCTATTGTAGTTTATGTGACTGGACATATAGCTAGGCCCTTTTCATGTATCTATTGTAGTTTATGTGACTGGACCCACTTCGTTTAAAAGCGTATGTTTATTTGTCTTAATTGTTTGAATTGGTAAGTTTAATTAGGCAAAAAATTTTAAGTGGTCCTATTCACCCCCCCCCCCCCCAGAACTTAGCCATACTTCTAAGCTCCGCCAAGCTTCCGTGTCAGCCTCTCCCTAAAAGGGCATTATAATTGGATGAGGTGTCTATTATGAAGAAAGTGGCCAACACCTTCTTGGTTTCCACCATCAACTCAATAGGCATGATGCCATGTGTTTTCTTTATCCCTCTAGCGAAAATTACTAACCGTGACTTTTATTGTAATTAGGTCGGCTGCGATTTTCCCCAAGTTTGGCATCATTCTAGTGAGAAAGATGTTCGCAACTGCCCCATTATCGACCAGGACTCTGGTAACTAGATATCCCTCTGAATTGATAGATATATACAACGACTTCAAGTGTTGGGTCATGGTAATGATAGATTTTTCTACGACACTTTCTCGGAGGATGTGCTTGGCTCGACAATGACAGTCAATACACTCCCGGTCTCCTCCTCCGGGTAGAAGGAATCATGTTGCATTATTATTGGAGGGCCAATCTCCTCCACATCTCCTACCTTCTTATTAGGTTGAGATAACTAGGCCTAAAAATTCAATGGGAGTGTGAGCACTATGTTGCAGTCTACAACAACTAGTGGTAGTGATCCAAACACTATCACAAAATTTGGACATTGCCCCCAGGCATTTCCAAAATTCTATCTCTCTTTAAAATTCTCGACAGAGTACACTACTTGGATAATTCACCATCGGAGACACCCCTACCTTTTCAAGACTAAGTGGGGTTTCATCCAACAGTTAGTAAGGAGATCTTCGATCAACAAGTCTTCATCTGAAAAGCACTCATCGTTGAGATATTCGGTCGAGCCTTTAAAACTTTTAGTATCCTTGCTACCATTTGGATTAATTTGCTTACTATCAATAGCTGGATCATCCGGTACATGTTTCACAACCAAATCAACCACATTCACAACTAACTGCTCATTCCCTGGCTGGGGAATCGCCAAACTCTAATGTGGTCACATGACTACTAGCTGAAGCTCACTCTTCGCATCGGCCAAATCCCCTCGCTTGGCAGACTGTTGCCTTTTCCAAAGCCACTTATACGTGTAAGTCAACCCTTCAGGTACAACTCAGAATTTGGGGTGACTCACTCTTCTCCAGACCTCTTCCTAGGTAGGGCAAGGTTTGACTATTCTACGTCTCAGCAATGGAGCTAGCTAAGACTATCCAATGTGAAGCTAATACATTCTCCTTTACTGATAGGAGCTCGCTCTCTCAATCCTCTACGAATACCAAGGTTTGGTTTGACTAGTCGAACCAAGTAACAACTTGGTTGGTTGGATCACCCTTGTGCACCGACTGCACAGGTGTGGTTCGTGGTTGATTTGTGATGTTGCTCTCGGCCACACTTTTGCACTTGTGACCTCCTGCCAAGATGTATAACATCTCTAGCTGAATTGTCATGCCACAACTTGGTAATCATAAGGACCAAACCTTCTATCATGGTCAAGCCAGCTTCTAAAGATTGACCATAGCCATGTTGATCTCTAGGTTAGGTGGAAACGGATCAGTATCGATTAGCACTTTCTCAGGAAATTTCAGTAATCCTCGATCAACATTGTCCTGGATGATATTCCTGAAAACCACACAAATTTTAGTGGAGTGGGAATGAGTTCCGTGCCACTTACAGTATTCAGTCTTTTTTAACTCCTCGATTGTGGGTATTTTATAGTTAATGAGAATTTAATGAATTTCCTAGCCAACATGATATCAAAGATTTCGTCAACTAGGGTAATATCGAATGTTACCTTATGAGTTTTCCATGTGGTCAGTGCAATTTCTTCCGTTCTAACCAATGCCGAACACATAAATGGCTTCTTGACTACTACCTCGGCCACAACCACCTTGTAGTTAGGATCATAGTAGTATATCCTAGTTGACAAGTTCTTTTGCATTGCTCCTTCCTGAAGAAAGGCTTCAAATCAGCATATCGTTCTTGTCAAGTCATGTAAATCCACAAACTCCATCCCAATAAACTTCTTACAAAGTTGATATTCCAAACCATCCTAGGCGAGCTTTACAAACTTGGCCTTAATTATGACTACCTTGCATCGACCTTTCACTCTCTTTGAAATGCACATGGTCAGCCATAGATATTTGTCTGTCCTTGTAGAAGAACTAGGTGTAGAAATTCTCATCCATCTCTTGCCTGGTTTAGATGAAGTTTGGTAACAAGTTAGAATACCATGTAAAAGGCCATTGCAGTTAAGGAATGGCCAAACAGTTGTAACTTATTATAATCACTGTTAGTTAATTCACCACATTGCATGGTAAATCGACTTATGTGCTTCATGATCGATTGACCAGTGTCACCCATGAAGAGCGCAAAGTTAAGTCGATAATTCCTTGGCAATGGATACTGTCAATATATCCATTAAAGATAAGGTTTGTGGTACACAGGGGTAGTGATGCAGTTAATAACTTGGCCTGCTGAAAAGGCCAAGCTATATGTCCTAGAGTGGGGGTGAATAGGACTATGCCAAATTAAAAATAAAATCAGCGGAATAAAATTAATCAATAGCCTTACAAATATAAATCAATTATCAATGCTGAAATCAAATCACCTTAATACATAAGTATTGAGAGATTGATACAAATTCAGTTCTAAGGACAACCTTACACCATAATAAATAAGGGCTTATGGTAGGACAACCTTATTTCTAGAACTTCATTTGGATCAAGAACTCAATTTTAATAAAGATAAATGAATAGCAGAGAATTGAAATTAAATGCAGAAATGTAGATCTAATTTATTACAACAATCTCCACACTTGCTTGAAATGTAAATTGTTACAACATTCACATCCACATGTACATTTCACACAATTGAATGATAAAAGAAATAAGAATTAAGCAAGCATTCAATCCACAAGACAAAGAATTATAGTGGTTCGCCTGTGTGTACACCAACTGTTCTTCAACAGCCACACAAAATGCTACTCCACTCCTAATATCCTCACACAGGGGATATTAGCATTCACTATCAAATAAGTTTTCACAGGTTCACCCAAAACCTTTACAATTGTGTCTTTTTAACTTGGGTTTACAAAATTCAAAAACCCACACTTCGAAGTTTTAAGCTCTCCTCGGATAACCACACAAATTGAGATTTTTCCGCGAATCCCAAACAAAAACCAAAAGGAATGGAATTTACGTAATTGTAAAATACCTGGATTTCTCCTCTTGTAGTCATTTCCCTAAAGAACCAATTGGAGTAGACGTTCAATATAGAAGTTTAATATCCACAACTCACTTTAATATGGTTCTAAGTTCTAATTGATTTTAGATTTAAACCAGTTGGGCATAGCTATATTTGATTTTGATTCCAAGAAGAAAGAATAAGTCAATTCCTCTTTTCAAATCAGATTGGAATACAGAAACAAAATCAAATTAAATAAACTATCAAAAAGAGAAAGAAATTATGCACAAAATAGCATAAAAATAAACACAAACTTATCTCAAAGAGGAGCCTTGAATTCACTTAATTATTTAATGAAAAACTCTGAAATTCGTATGCTATTTATAGCAGAAGAAATTCGTCTTCAACTAGTCCTAGGATCACCACGACTGGTCTTGAAATAAACTAATTTTTGAATTTTTGAGCGCGATCGCATCAGAAAGTTTTACGATCGGTCGTAGGTAGTCCACGACTGGTTGAAGGTAGTCCACGACCGGTCAAGACCCCTCTACGACTGGTTGTGCGACACTTGATTTAGTCGCTGGAGTTTGAGTCGAAGCTTTACGACTGGTCGAAGGTCGAGTCAAGACCATCTCACGATCAGTCGAGCAGACTCCAGGACTGGTCTTAAGCGAACTAAAAAAATCTGATAAATTGCAATCATTTTAAGACTGGTCTTAGAATTTCTTAGACTGGTCGAGACAGTACTAGGACTGGTCGAACAGGGTCTAGGACTGGTCTTAGAGTAGACCAAAATCATGTAATAATATTCATTTGGATTATGTATCTAAAGTGACCTACCCTAAGGTCAATTTAATGGTCTATCAAACCTGGAACATGAAGTATGGACATTTGAACACTTCATTTGCTTAGACTTTAATCTTTATGAAGCTTGATTTCTTCTCGATATAGCTTGACTACTTCAGAAGCTTCAATGTAACTTTAAGTTGTACTTGAGTCCCGCATTTAGATTTGAATCTTGCACTTGCACTTGAACTTGAGTCTTAACCCGGAGTTCTCTCTTAATATTGTAGCTTGAACTATCATGAAGCTTGAAGAATTCTTTGAGCTAGACTTCAAGTGTTGACGAGGTGTCTCGAATAAATTTATCAAGATACAAACACAACATACGGAGACGTTTTGACACATAAAATTTGACAAGCAAAGAGGAATCAAATCATAGCACTTACAATCTCCCCCTTTGTCAAATTTGTGACAAAACACTTCTCATACTTCAATAAGATAAGCATCACATTATATAATAACGAATCATGCACCAGTTGTTAACTGAGACAACTCAAATCCCCCTGAGTTAATACACCTCAACTCCCTCTGAGTAGGTATACATCATATCAATCATACCTCATAAATAGAACGCACACATTCTCCCCCTTTTTGTCAAAATATGACAAAGGAAGAAACAAAGATAAGACATGAAAGACAGAATTAGAGATAACAACTCAGAAAGATAGAATAATAAAAAGTGCAGAGTGAATAATAAAACAAGAGAAGTTTGTAAGGTGAGTTAGAGTACATATTAAAAAAAGTAACAAGTGATGTTTTAAGATAGTAATTTACACAACCAAGGAACGAAACTTAATAAACTTGTTACAGACCAAAGATTAAACATTCTTAATCAGAACCAGACGATGGAGCAGGAATGTTAGGATCACTTTGGTGAAGGCTCTTCTGTAAGCGCCTAAAATATTTGCGCATATTTTTAAATTGTTGATTGTGCCCAACATTCATCTGTTCTACTTTTTCCTCTAGAGCACTAAGATGTGCATTGAAATCAGATGGTTCAAAGTCTGGATCATTTACAAAATCAGAATCAATTTCATTAAAAATATCATCCATGTCAATATCATCGGCCAGCAACTCATCACCTTCGACACCCATATCAGCTTCAGCAGCAGCATCACTCGCATCAACATCAACTTGACCAGGAGCCAACTCCAACTTCATCTTATTCAGGTTGGAATTATTAAATATGAGGTGTCTGATAGGAGCCTCACCGACGGGCATAGCGACTAACATGTGAGTTGCTAATACATTTAACAAATATCCAAAAGGAATATCACCATGGCCAGGATTACTACGAATTTGTATGATAGAGGAACAAATCAAGGAGGGCAAACAGATGATAGCATTAGTAATGATCGAGTACAAAATACGAACCATAAACAGAGTCAACTCAGTCTTGTTTCCAGAGTGGGGATACAGATTAGAAGTGAAGATACAATGCAAAACTCTGTATTTGGGTAACAAGTATCTGGTTTTAAGGGCATTTCCATTTGCAGTCCATGGAGCATTCATGTTGCACAATGCTCTAGTAAAAATATGTTTTTCCGATTCTAACACTCTCTCAGTAAGTGCACTAGGATGAACACCATCATTATTTACTTGAATATCCATAAGGCCGGAAATTAAATGCCGATCAACATGAAACGGCCCTTCTCTAGTATCAATAGTAAAAGTCAGTTGCTCAGCAGAGAAGTCAGATATGCATGCAACCATGGCCTGTGTTATGGACTGATATGCTGGTCCACCGCAACATAAAATGTTTTCCCAACCTACAGATTGAAGGAGAGGAAGGAGACCGTATGGAGCAATATGATTTAAATCAACAGCTTTCTCAACAATAACATTACGCATACGCAAGTCACGTACATGCAGAGGATCATCTTCAGGATCCCTAAGATGACGTCTAGTGATTGCATTTGAACGAAAAGAAGATGCACCTCTATGAATTTTCTTTTTACCTCTAGATTCCATATTCTTGAAGAAATGAAAGAAAGTTCAAGAAAATAGAGATGAGTTTCTCTAGATTTAGCAAAAAGAAAGAAGAACCCAAAAAGTTGAAGATTTATACGAAATAGACAACAATAATCAAGAAAATTAAGAGTTAAGATTAAGATTCTCTAAGAAAACAAGAAAAATCACTCTAACCTGGAGAAATCGAACACAAGGGTTCGACTAGTCGAAGCTCGGCTCGTTGGTGAGGAGGGTTAGAATGAAGAAGAAACAAGTTTTCCCCAAATTAAAAGGGGCATCGCGTGCACAACCGATCTTAGGATATACTCAACTGGTCGTATCAAGACTGGTCGAGCACGTTCTCGACCGGTCTTAGACAAAAAAAATATATGCAATTTTCATAAAATTTTGAAATTTAATTTAATAACATATTAACATCATATATAATATGATACAAAAATGCATGATCAATCATTTAAATTTACACATACCAAGATCAAATTTCAATTTGTTAAACTCACTTTTATCGAGCGATTTAGTGAAAATGTCAGCAAGCTGAGTCTTGGTAGGAATATATTCTAAAGATATTATTTTTTCTTCTACTAATTCACGAATGTAATGAAATCGAATGTCAATGTGCTTAGTATGTGAATGCTGGATTGGGTTTTTTGAAATGTTTATCGCACTGGAATTATCACAGTATAAAACCATAGAGTCTTGTGCGATTCCATAATCACTCAGCATACGTTTCATCCAGACCAACTGAGTACAAGCATTTCCTGCTGTAATATATTCGGCCTCAGCAGTTGAGAGTGATATGGAACTTTGTTTCTTGCTAAACCAAGAAACCGATCAGTTTCAATGTAAAAACAACCACCGTTGGTTGATTTTCTATCATCTATATTTCCTCCCCAATCAGCATCCGAATACCCAGCCAATTGAACACTAGAATTATAGGGATACCAAAGACCCGTTAAGCGAACTTGCGACATATCGAATAATTCGTTTAACAAATAGCTTAAGTGAGATTCTTTAGGATTAGACTGATATCTAGCACAAATTCTAACACTTAAAGCAATATCAGGTCTACTTGCAGTTAGGTAAAGTAGGCTACCTATCATACTACGATACAATTTAGGATCTACATCTTTACCTGTAGAGACTTTTGAGAGTCTTAGAGTTGTACTCATAAGAGTATCAAAGTTCTTACCATTTTCAAATCCAAATCTTTTAATCAAGTTTAATGCATACTTAGTTTGTGAAATAAAAATTCCATCAGATTGTTGTTTTACTTGCAACCCTAGGAAATAATTTAATTCACCAACCAGGCTCATTTTGAATTCAGATTTCATTAGATCTACAAACTCAACAGTCATGTTAGTACAGGTTGATCCATAAATTATATCATCAACATAGATTTGAACCATTAAGATATCATCGTTATGTTTCTTAACAAAGAGCGTCTTATCGACACTACCCATCTGAAACTTGTGACTTAGTAAGAACATAGTCAATTTTTCATACCATGCTTTAGGAGCTTGTTTCAAACCATAGAGAGCTTTTTTAAGGCGGTATACATGATTGGTAAGCTTAGGGTCTTCAAACCCAGTCGGTTGTTCAACATATACCTCTTCATGTAGGTCGCCATTCAAAAAGGCGCTCTTTACATCCATTTGAAAAATTCTAAATTTTCTAAAACATGCAATAGATATGAAAAGTCTGATCGATTCAAGGTGAGCAACAGGGGCAAAAGTTTCATCATAATCAATCCCTTCAATTTGCGTGTACCCTTGCACAACTAGTCTTGCCTTGTTTCGAATGATATTTCCCAATTCATCAGACTTATTTTTGAAAATCTATTTTGTTCCAATAATATGTTTATCTTTAGGTCTAGGAACAAGGTACCAGACATCATTTCTGACAAACTGATTAAGTTCTTCCTGCATAGCAACTGTCCAGTTTTCATCAGAAAGTGCTTCTTTCACATTAACTGGTTCTATCTGGGATGTAAAACATACGTAGTTATATATGTCCTCTAATTGTCTACGAGTGCGCACACCAGTGAGAGGGTTTCCAAGTATTTGATCAGTTGGATGATCTTTAACAGTTCTTAATTAAGAATTGGTTTTACTTGATGAAGTATCTGGTTTTTCATATATAAGAGCTTCATCATTATCTGAACTAAGGGCAAGTGTGTTCAAGTGATCGTCAACTACTACATTTATTGACTCTTGAATCACACCGGTCCTATTGTTCAGAATACGATATGCACGACTATTTAAAGAGTATCCTAAAAAGATCCCTTCATCACTTTTAATGTCGAACTTTTCCAGATTTTCATGATCACGTAAAATATAGCACTTGCTGCCAAAAATTTGAAAATATTTGACAGTAGGCTTTTTCTCAAACCACATTTCATAAGCCATTTTATTATTAGATTTGCAGATATAAACACGGTTGATAATGTAGCAGGCGGTATTCACTGCTTCAACCCATAAATTTTTAGGAAGCTTCATGCTATTTAACATAACATTTCCCATTTCTTGAAGCATTCTATTTTTTCTTTCCACAATACCATTTTGTTGTGGAGTTTTGGGCACAGAGAATTCATGTGATATTCCCTGATCACTATAGAGTTTCCCAAAACCGCTATTTTCAAACTTGGATCCATGATTACTACGGATCTTATTAACTTGAGAATATTTTTCAGTTTGGATCCTTTTTATAATCTTTTTCACTTCATCAAGGGTTTTTGATTTGTCCCTCAAGAATGAAACCCAAATGTATCTTGTATAATCATCTACAATAACCAAGATGTATTTTTTGCGCCTCGACTTTCTGTTCTGGTTGGTCCTATAAGATCCATATGGAGAAGCTCGAGTGGTCTAGATGTGGTATTGGAGTTCACCTTTTTATGAGAGCTCCTCATTTGTTTACCATACTGGCATTCTCCACGTATTTTATCTACTTTTTGCACTTTAGGTAGACCTCTAATTAGTTCTCCTTTGCTCAATCTGTACAAATTTCGGTAGTGTACATGTCCAAGACGTTTATGCCATAATTCTGTCTCATCAGTATGGACCATATAACACGTTTGATTAAATGAGCTTCCATTGCATACTATAAATTAGTTTTTAAAAGTTCTGCGACCAGTTAATATTACAGAACCCTTTTTATCTATAATCTCACAACCTTGATTAGAAAATTTAACACTATGGTTGTTGTCATATATTTGAGATATGCTTAACAGGTTGTGTTTTAATCCCTCAACATATAAAATATTCTTAAATAAGGGAAGATTATAAAGTTGAACCGTACCTTGGCCAATAATCTTGCACTTGCTACCATCACCAAATGTGACTGATCCATCAGTCATATCTTTTAGATCGGTGAATAAAGCCTTGTCACCTGTCATGTGCCCGGAACATCCACTATCTATGTACCATTTTGAATGGCTTGTTGCTTTAAACGCAGTGTGGGCAACCAAGCAGGTAACTTTAGGAACCCATTTCAAAACTGTTTTGGGTTTAGGAACATGGTTGGTCTTCTTTTGTCTGATATTGTAAGAATGACCTACTGAGTTAGATTTTAAGAGCTCCTTAAGTAAATCAATTATTTTTTCAGCAAGAAGATTTCTGTTCTGATTTTTAAAATTTATATATCTGCTTTTAGGTTTATGAAAAGTTTTTGTATTTTTAAAAAAAAAAACTTGACTAGTACCTTTTCCTTTTGAGTTAAAAGTTTCTCCTTTCACAAAGTTAGGAGAAGTATACTTCTGTTTAGGAGATGTATTTTTCTCATAGCCCAACCCGGATCTATCCCCACACTTTCTTGTTCCGGATAATAATTTTTCTAACTTTGGATCACCCTGGGCATATCTCCATGTATCCTTCAAATTCAAAAGAGAAGATACTTCATTTTTAAGTTTCTCATCTTCAGATTTCAAATCATCAATCAACGAGGTTTTGAATTCTAAATCACATTTTGATTTTTCCAAACAATCTGAAATATGTAATTTTTCTAAAACAAGAGTTTCAAAACTTTCTTTGAGTTTAGAAAACTTTTCTTTTTGAAGCTTAAGTTTGACAGCAATTTTGCAACTTTCCTTATATAAGGCATTATAAGCATCTTGAATATCTTGTTCATTTTCATAATCACTATTCAAATTTTCTTCACTTGTTGAATCATCGTGATCTGAAAAAGTAAACTTGGCTAGAGTCATAAGGGCTTTAACTTCACTACCCGACTCGGTTTCAGAATTTTCTGATTCAGACGATTCATCCCAAGTAGCCAACATACCCTTCCTTCTGGGTCTGTCCTTTTTGGGACATTTGTTTGCGAAATGCCCATACTCTTGGCAATTGTAACACTGACTGTCTTTTAAAGACTTCCAAGTTTTGGACTTAGGTTTAGATCGTTTCTTTTCATTTCCCTTTTGAAAGTCGACCTTTTTCTTGCTTTTGAAAATTTTGTAAAACTTTTTCGCCAAAAGAGCCATATCATCTTCAGAATTTTCTAAATCTGAGTTTTCTTGAGGAATACCTTTAGAAGATTTCAAAGCTATAGATTTACCTTTAGGAGCTTTAAAATTTAATTCATAGGTTTGTAAAGAACCAACTAGTTCTTCTACCCTCATATTATCCGTATCACGAAGTTCCTGGATCGCGGTTACTTTAGAATTGAACTGTTCAGGAAGTGAGCGTAGTATCTTTGCACACACTTTATTTTCTGAAATTTTATCACCAAGACCCCACATAGAGTTTACAATGTCATTTAGTCTAGTGTAAAAGTCCATAAACATTTCATTTTCCTCCATATGAATTTCTTCAAATTTGGTTGTGAGGAGTTGAACTTTAGACTTTTTGACAATTGAAGTACCCTCGTGTGTCATTTCTAGTATATCCCAGGCTTGATTTACAGTATCACAGGATATAATTATTTTGAACTCATCCGGTGATAGTGCACAAGTGATTGCATTTAGTGCTTTAGCATTGGCATTATACTCACTTTTCTGAAGGGTGATCCATAAATAATAAGCAGGTACAAACACAGTTTTTGAACCGTCAGATTCAATTACTT